>CM066032.1:555516621-556788588 GCA_033557465.1 Ichthyophis bannanicus
GCGGCCCTCAGGCGCGGGCCCGCAAGGCGCGGGCGCGCTTCTCGGCGCGAACTTTTAAAGTCCCCGTTGGAGCCCGGATTGGGCCTGGATCGTGCGGCTGCTCCTCCTACCGTCGGAGGCTCTATCCCCGGCTGGGGAGAGCTGTTGATGATGGTGGGAAGTAGAGAGGACCACGCGCTGCTCGGCGCGAACTTTTAAAGTCCCCGTTGGAGCCCGGATTGGGCCTGGATCGTGCGGCTGCTCCTCCTACCGTCGGAGGCTCTATCCCCGGCTGGGGAGAGCTGTTGATGATGGTGGGAGGTAGAGAGGACCACGCGCTGCTCGGCGCGAACTTTTAAAGTCCCTGTTGGAGCCTGGATTGGGCCTGGATCGTGCGGCTGCTCCTCCTACCGTCGGAGGCTCTATCCCCGGCTGGGGAGAGCTGTTGATGATGGTGGGAGGTAGAGAGGACCACGCGCTGCTCGGCGCGAACTTTTAAAGTCCCCGTTGGAGCCCAGATTGGGCCTGGATCGTGCGGCTGCTCCTCCTACCATCGGAGGCTCTATCCCCGGCTGGGGAGAGCTGTTGATGATGGTGGGAGGTAGAGAGGACCACGCGCTGCTCGGCGCGAACTTTTAAAGTCCCCGTTGGAGCCCGGATTGGGCCTGGATCGTGCGGCTGCTCCTCCTACCATCGGAGGCTCTATCCCCGGCTGGGGAGAGCTGTTGATGATGGTGGGAGGTAGAGAGGACCACGCGCTGCTCGGCGCGAACTTTTAAAGTCCCCGTTGGAGCCCGGATTGGGCCTGGATCGTGCGGCTGCTCCTCCTACCGTCGGAGGCTCTATCCCCGGCTGGGGAGAGCTGTTGATGATGGTGGGAGGTAGAGAGGACCACGCGCTGCTCGGCGCGAACTTTTAAAGTCCCCGTTGGAGCCCGGATTGGGCCTGGATCGTGCGGCTGCTCCTCCTACCGTCGGAGGCTCTATCCCCGGCTGGGGAGAGCTGTTGATGATGGTGGGAGGTAGAGAGGACCACGCGCTGCTCGGCGCGAACTTTTAAAGTCCCCGTTGGAGCCCGGATTGGGCCTGGATCGTGCTGCTGCTCCTCCTACCGTCGGAGGCTCTATCCCCGGCTGGGGAGAGCTGTTGATGATGGTGGGAGGTAGAGAGGACCACGCGCTGCTCGGCGCGAACTTTTAAAGTCCCCGTTGGAGCCCGGATTGGGCCTGGATCGTGCGGCTGCTCCTCCTACTGTCGGAGGCTCTATCCCCGGCTGGGGAGAGCTGTTGATGATGGTGGGAGGTAGAGAGGACCACGCGCTGCTCGGCGCGAACTTTTAAAGTCCCCGTTGGAGCCCGGATTGGGCCTGGATCGTGCGGCTGCTCCTCCTACCGTCGGAGGCTCTATCCCCGGCTGGGGAGAGCTGTTGATGATGGTGGGAGGTAGAGAGGACCACGCGCTGCTCGGCGCGAACTTTTAAAGTCCCCGTTGGAGCCCGGATTGGGCCTGGATCGTGCGGCTGCTCCTCCTACCGTCGGAGGCTCTAGTCCCGGCTGGGGAGAGCTGTTGATGATGGTGGGAGGTAGAGAGGACCACGCGCTGCTCGGCGCGAACTTTTAAAGTCCCCGTTGGAGCCCGGATTGGGCCTGGATCGTGCGGCTGCTCCTCCTACCGTCGGAGGCTCTATCCCCGGCTGGGGAGAGCTGTTGATGATGGTGGGAGGTAGAGAGGACCACGCGCTGCTCGGTGTGAACTTTTAAAGTCCCCGTTGGAGCCCGGATTGGGCCTGGATCGTGCGGCTGCTCCTCCTACCGTCGGAGGCTCTATCCCCGGCTGGGGAGAGCTGTTGATGATGGTGGGAGGTAGAGAGGACCACGCGCTGCTGCTCGGCGCGAACTTTTAAAGTCCCCGTTGGAGCCCGGATTGGGCCTGGATCGTGCTGCTGCTCCTCCTACCGTCGGAGGCTCTATCCCCGGCTGGGGAGAGCTGTTGATGATGGTGGGAGGTAGAGAGGACCACGCGCTGCTCGGCGCGAACTTTTAAAGTCCCCGTTGGAGCCCGGATTGGGCCTGGATCGTGCGGCTGCTCCTCCTACCGTCGGAGGCTCTATCCCCGGCTGGGGAGAGCTGTTGATGATGGTGGGAGGTAGAGAGGACCACGCGCTGCTCGGCGCGAACTTTTAAAGTCCCCGTTGGAGCCCGGATTGGGCCTGGATCGTGCGGCTGCTCCTCCTACCGTCGGAGGCTCTATCCCCGGCTGGGGAGAGCTGTTGATGATGGTGGGAGGTAGAGAGGACCACGCGCTGCTCGGCGCGAACTTTTAAAGTCCCCGTTGGAGCCCGGATTGGGCCTGGATCGTGCGGCTGCTCCTCCTACCGTCGGAGGCTCTATCCCCGGCTGGGGAGAGCTGTTGATGATGGTGGGAGGTAGAGACTTTATGACTTTAAATGGTTTTATTTGTTATAGACGACATCATGCCTCTCTGTTCATGCTATTACGTTCTGTATTCTTGTTTTAATGTTGTATATATCATGTTTTTAATTGAGCCCCTGATGAAGGTCTTGTTGCCAAAACATAGAGGGAGGAGTGGCTCAGTGGTTCAATTCCCACATAGGGGACAAGTAACCTCAGGCTAGAGGGACTGGGGTCTCTAGTCCCATGGCCACTCTTTGTGGCCTTGAGCAAGCCACTTAACCCTCCACTGCCTCAGGTACACTTAGACTGTGAGCCTTTTGGGGATGAGGGAATAAAAAGTGCCTGTTAGCATATATCTGTAAACCGCTGTGACCCGGTGACAAGTGATATATAAGCACAGCTAAATAAATAAACAGATGTATAGGGACAGACCTCTAGACACTCCAATAAAGTTCAATACGATAATTCCACAGTGTGGTGTGTCACTGTCTCGTTCCTTTCTTTGCGCTACTTTGAGCGTATGTGTGCTTCATTTGGAATGCTATACCTAAATGCAAACCAAGTGTTGATAGGCAGAGTGGAGGGAGAAAGGAAATGGATGGCTGCTGCATGGGGCCAATATAACATTTTAAAGGGTGGAGGGAAGTAATAGATTAAGCTTCCAGGAGATCCAATTTTTAAAGAGAAGAGAAAGGAAGGAAACTTGTAAGCATTTTTTTGTTTGAACAGGAAGGATGAAGTATGCTGGTCTGCTAGTACAACACCTAAATTTAGATGGCCAAGTTTGGAGAATAGCTCTGAAAACCAGCATTAGCAATCTCTCTTTCTGGTCCTAACTTAATTTTTTCCCATGTCCTCCCTGATAAATTTCATCTCCTAGTGAAATTTAGGTTAGCCAAATATTTTGACCTAGCTGGCTAAAACCTTTTGCATATTGACCTTTAAGTGTATACAAACCCCCCCCCCCTTCACAAAAAGAAAAAAAAAATCAATCGAAACATTAGAGGCAGTTAAAAAAAAATTTTGTTTAGTGTACCTGTGTTATTATACTAGGGGATAAGAATCGCAAGAAGGTTCATGATTTCAACTGAGGCACCAAGGGAGGCAGGAAACTTTAAGACCAAAAAAATTTTTTTACTTTTGTTGCATTTTTTGCCTGTGGTTTTGTACCTCAGTCCCCTGTCACAATTCAGTATGAACATGTGTCACCTCAGTTGGCCACCAAGTTCCCTGCCTTTGGCCTCTATCCCCTTACACATATTGTACACTCCCTAGTGAATTTACATTCTGTTAAAGCACTTAACTTACTATGTAATATTGTTAACTTTCCATATAAACTGCTTGGAGTTTTAGATAAAGTGGTCTATAAAGAATCGCCAAATAATTTAAATACATTTTTTTTATTTTAAATTTAGAACTTATATACAACAAAAATCAAAATAAAATAAAAGTAAAACTGAATCAATGACATAATATAAATAACATAACAAAACTAAAATTATCTGAAAGATTTACCAAAATAGAATGCCTTAACCTTTTTCCTAAAATTGACATAATCTTGAAGAACATGAAGTTCAGAAGGAAGTTTATTCCAAAGAGCATGACCAGATATAGAAATCCAATGGTTCAGAATTTGAACACCATAACCAGGAAGTGGTGCTGGATATCTTAGCTGTCCAGTCCCCTAGGATCTTAGTGCATGCATCAGGGCAAGAACCTCCCAGGGAACATTATTCAGTACTTTAAAAATCAGCATCACTCTAAATATAAAACGCCAAAGGTAAAAAGCAAAGCATCTCCAAAATAGGTGAAATATGATCACAAAATTTAATAAATGGGCAACTGAATTCTGAACTCCCTGAAGTGGTTTTAAATGTGACTTCGGAAGGTCGAACAAAATTGTACTACATCAGAGTCAACCCTACAGATTGTGCAACAGTCTGAAAGTTGGTAGGGGAAGAATGTATTTCATTGCCAAACAAGGCAGCCAGCAGCTAAGGTCAAGAATTCTTCATATACATTTTCTTTGCATACTATGTTATCAATAAAGTGTAGTTAATCACCTGTAACAGGTGTTCTCCAGGGACAGCAGGAATCAGTCCTCACTTATGGGTGACGCCAGCACCAACGGAGCCCGCGCGGAGCAATTCCACAGCTTTCAAAGAAAACCTTTGGGATTGCTACCACGCATGCGTGGTCCTCTTCCCGCCCAAGGGTGCCATCTTGCTCAGTCAGGTCCCTTAGCTCGAGCCATACCAAGCAGATGGCAAGGGAAGGATAAAAATCCAGCAAATCATCAGGGGAGGTGGGAGGGTAGTGAGGACTGATTCCTGCTGTCCCTGGAGAACACCTGTTATAGGTGAGTAACTACGCTTTCTTCAGGAACAAGCAGGAAGTCAGTCCTCACTTATGGGACTCCCCAGCTACAGGCTACCGAACGGGTAATCAAAAAACGCCTCCGCGAGGTTGTGAGCAGAAGTCGATGCCTGAAGGAGCCTGAGTCATTGGGTCCCCGGGGCAAAACCCTCGGTAGCTTTCGAGAAGGGTCGGAGGGCAGGAGTTGCTTATATCCTGAACAGATTACGGAGTACAGCCTGGCAGAAATGGCTGTCCCGGTGTGACTCCCTCTCCAGGCAGTAGTGCGAGGTGAAAGTGTTCGCCGAAGCCCAGGTTGTAGCCTGGCAGATGTCTGTCAAGGGCACTGAGCGTAGGGAAACCACCGATGCCGCCTTGGCTCAGACACCATGTGCGGTGACCCGCCAATGCAAGAGGGCGCCCGCCTTCGCATGAGCGAAGGCGATGCAGTCTGCCACCCAGATGGAGAGAGTGGGTTTTGTGACTGCCTGTCCCATGCAATTGGGATCGTAGGACATGAAGAGCTGGCCAGACTTGCAATGAGACTGGGTGCGCTGCAGATGGAAGGCAAGAACCCTCTTGCAGTCGAGTGTATGCAATACCGCCGACGCCTGGTCGGCATGGGATCTCAGAAAGAAGGTCGGCAAGACTATCTCTTGATTGAGATTAAAATCCGAGACAACCTTTGGCAGGAACTTGTGGTGGGTACGGAGGACCACCCTGTTCCTATAGAACCTGGTGTAAGGGGCCTCAGCCATGAGAGCCTGGAGTTCACTGACTCGGCAGGCCGAAATCAAAGCCACCAGGAAGATCACTTTCCAGGACAGATGTTGAAGTGAGCACATCACCATCGGCTCAAAAGGTGAACGCGTAAGCTGTATGAGCACTACGTTCAGGTCCCACTCCGCCAGAGACCAGATGGGTGGCTTGGATAGCAAGAGGCCCCGCATAAAGCTGGAGACCAAGGGCTGTTCCGAGAGGGGCTTTCCCTCTACGGGGAGGTGATTCGCCGAGAAAGCGCTCAGATGTACCATGACAGAGTTCGACTTCAGTCCTTCCTTCGAGAGGTGGAGAAGGTACTGAAGGACCCACTGAGTGGGACACTAGAAAGGGTTGATGTGGAGCTCAGAGCACTAGACCGAGAAGCACCGCCATTTGAAGTCATAAGCGCGTCTCGTCAAGTCTTTACTCGACGCGAGAAGGACCTCCTCGACCTCCTCCGGGAGGTCTAGTGGAGCTAGGGAGACCAGCTCAGCCGCCAGGCTGTGAGGGACAACGAGGTCAGATTCGGATGCAGCACCTGTCCCACCTCCTGCGTTAGCAGGCCTGGGGCACAGCCCAGGGTAATCGGAGGCTCGGACGCAAGTCGAAGCAGGAGTGGGAACCACGGTTGCCAAGGCCATAAGGGAGCAACGAGCATCTTTCACGCTCATTCCCGCTGAGCTTTGTGTAGGGTCTTCACGATGAGGGGAGAGGGAGGGAACACATAGAGCAGGCCAAAGGTCCAGCTCAAAAGGAACGCATCCAGGCCCCTCCCTGCTCGGATGTGGGATGGGGCCACAGAAGCGGGGAAGCTGTGCATTTGACGGACTGGCAAATAGGTCCATGGTTGGAGTTCCCCACTGATGGAACAGCCAGCTGGCCACCCTCAGATCCAACCACCACTCATGAGGGCAAAGGATTCTGCTGAGTTCGTCCGCGAGGACGTTCTCATGGCCTGGGAGGTAGACCGCTCTGAGGGTCATCCTCCGATGGAAGGTGAAGGAGCAGAGGAGGACCGCTTCCCAGCAAAGGGGGCGTGAGCCTGTGCCCCCCTCCTTGTTGATGTAGAACATCCCACTCAGTTGTCGGTCTGTAAAAGTACCAACTTCACCTCGAGGTAATATTTGAATGTCCTCAAGGCCCACCAAACCACCCGGAACTCAAGTGAGTTTATTTGCTGCTGAGACTCCTCTGGCGACCATTGACCTTGCGTGCACAATGCACCGCAGTGGGCTCCCCAGCCCAGTAGGGAGGTATCTGTCGCCAGCACCAGCTGGTTCTGTGGGGCCTGGAAGGGCACCCCCCATAGAAGGTTGCGGGGGTTCTGCCACCAGTCCAGGGACAGGCAAAGACTGCAGGAGACCCGGATGGGGTACCAGAGGTGGCCTATGGCCGGGCTCCACTGAGCGCTGAGGCACCATTGGGCCGTCTGCATGTGCAGGCGGGCGTGGGGGACCACATGGACGGTGGAGGCCATGTGAGCAAGGAGGAGCAGCATCGTCCGGGCTGTGACCCGAGGGGTGCCCTGGACCTAGGCCACCAGGGCTCGGAGGCGGTCAGCGTGGTCTGCTGGCAGAAAGGCGGTTGCCAGCTGAGCGTAGAGGCATGTGCTGATGAATTCTAAAGCCTGCACCAGCTCAAGGTGGGACTTGGGGTAGTTGACCAGGAAGCCCGGGTGCTCAAGCAGGAGAATCGTGCATGATGTCGCTAGGCGAGTTTCCTCAACCGAGGATCCCATGACGAGCCTGTCGTTGAGATAAGGGAAGACCGGTACGCCCTGTCGCCTGAGGGAGGTGGCGACCGCGGAGAGGCACTTTGTGAATACCCATGGGGCGGACACGGGTTCGAAGGGAAGCACCCTGTATTGGAAGTGCTCTCCTTGTACTTTGAAGCACAGGTACTGCCTGTGCTGGGGGAGGATCAAAATGTGTGTGTAAGCATCTTTTAGATCCCAGGAGCACAGCCAGTCGCCCTGCCGGAGGAAAGGCAGCAGAACGCCAAGAGATAACTACTTTCCTCACTTCTCCCTCTGTTCTGCCCCCTAGCCTAGCACCTGCTCTTGAGCTTCTTCACACCATCCCCGGCATTCAACCAGCCCCCCTCTCTCTTAGGCAACCCCATCCTCGCTTCCGCCGTACTATCTCCACTTTACCTCGCTCTCTAATACTCATTCTCCTTCTCTCATCAGGGTACATCAACCCCAACCCTGGCCCCCCCCCCAGACTTCTCTCCCACACTAAAGAAAGTTCCTCACGTACCCTATCTAATCTCATCCACATCCCGCTCCTCCCTCCTTCCGCCCTCCCCATTCATCCCACAGTCACTCAACCATTGACTTCAGCTCCAACTCTACCCCCAAATATAATCCCCCACATAACCTATCTGATACCATCAATTTATCCCTCACTTCCCCTCCCTCATGTCCCTCTTGGAGAGCACATACACCCAGACATACCTACCCACACCCTACTCTCTCTAAATCTCAGTACTACTCTAGAAATAGACCCCCACGCTACTCTGATAAGAAATCCACACGTAACTTATCCAATCTTATCCATATCCCTCTCCTCCCCCCCTCTGCTCTCCCATTTACTTGCGCCTTATGGAACTCATGCTCGGTCATTAAAAAACCTTTTATTCACGATCTCTTCATCTCTAATGCTCTACAACTTCTTGCCCTGACCGAGACCTGGCTCCCCCCCAGATGACACCGCATCCATTGCCTCTCTCTGCTATAGAGGCTACCAATTCTCCCATACACCTTGATCTACTGGCCGCAGTGGTGGCGTTGGCCCCCTACTCTCCCCCTCCTGCCAATTCCAACCCCTGCCACCCCAATCACATTCCCCCCTCTCCTTTGAAGTCCACTCCATTCGCCTCCTCACACTACTTCCCCTTCGTGTAGCTGTTATCTATCGCCCACCCGACAACTCCAAATCAACCTTCCTCACTGACTTCGATTCCTGGCTTTCTGCCTTTCTGGATCCCTCCTTCCCCACTCATATTCTTGGCGATTTCAACATTCATGTCGACAACCCTTCCAACCCCCATGCCTCAAAGTTCCTCGCTCTTACCTCCTCGTTCGACCTCCAACTCTGCTCCACTGTCCCACACACCTACACGGCCACTGCCTTGACCTAATACTCTTCTCCAATTCCACTCCTTCAACTTCCGTAAATCAATCCTTCCCTCATCTGACCATCACCTACTAACATTTATTCTTCAGCTCCCGCCATCCCAACCTCGTCCTGTCTCCTCCGACTATTTAGAATCCTTCATTATATTAATCCCCTGACTCTCTCCTCCACCATTTCTCCATCTCTTTCCTCCATTTTACACTCTGAGTCCGTCGACGAAGCATTATCCTCATAAAATGCTACACCATCCTCAGCCCTTGACACTCTTGCCCCTCCCATCTCACGTCCTGTAAAACGATCTACTCCCCAACCCTGGCTTTCACCCACAACCCATTACCTACGCATCTGTGCCCGTTCTGCCAAATGAGCCTGGTCCAAATCCTGTTCCCTGGAAGACCTTCACTTCAAATTCATGCTTGGCTCCTTCCAGTCAGCCTTAGCACTTGCCAAACAAGATTACTACATCCATCTGACTAATTCCCTTGCCTCTGATCCTCGCTGCCTCTTTAACACCCTCATTTCTCTCCTCAAGGTCCCCCCGCCCCGATCCTGCCCTCCCTCTCTGCCCAAACCCTAGCCGACTACTTCCATGACAAAATTCTCAAAATTACCCTCCAATTCCCTACCCCCTCATCTACCTCCCCTCCCCCCATTTCTCCTCCCCCATCCATACTCCCCCTGCTACTCTCTCCTCTTTCCCCCCGACCTCTGGAGAAGAAACCGCACTTTTTGTCCTCCAAACCCACCATCTGTTCATCAGACCCTATCCCCACCCATCTCCTATGTTCCATCTCCCTCACCATTGTCCCCTCCATCACTCATATCCTCAACCTCTCACTCTCCACTGCAACTGTCCCTGCTGACTTCAAACATGCTGTTGTCACACCCCTCCTCAAGAAACCCTCACTTGATCCCACATGCCCTTCTAACTATTGGCCCATCTCACTCCTTTCTTTCATATCCAAATTATTAGAACGAGCAGTCCACCGTCACTGCCTCCACTTTCTCACCTCCCATGCCCTTTTGGACCCACTACAATCAGGCTTCCGTCCCCTAAACTCCACTGAAACGGCACTCACAAAAGTCACCAATGACCTGTTCCTGGCTAAATCTAAGGGCCTCTATTCTATCCTCATCCTTCTTGACCTTTCTGCTGCCTTTGACACCGTTGACCATGACCTTCTCCTCTCCACCCTCTCCTCGCTTGGCTTCAAGGACTCTGTACTATCCTGGTTCTCCTCCTATCTCTCCCATCGCTCATTCAGTGTATGCTCTGGCGGCTTCTGATCCTCCCCTACCCCACTCCATGTAGGTGTACCCCAGGGATCTGTCTTGGGCCCCCTCCTTTTCTCTCTATACCTAAGGCCTTGGTGCACTTATCTCTTCCCATGGCTTTCAGTACCATCTCTATTCCGATGACTCCCAAATCTACCTCTCTACATCTGATATTTCTTCGGCAACCCAGTCCAAGATCTCTGCTTGTCTTTCAGACATCGCTGCCTGGATGTCTCATCGCCGATTGAAACTGAACATGGCCAAGACTGAACTCCTTGTCTTTCCACCCAACTCCTCCCCCTCACTTCCCCCTCTCTCAATCCATGTGGATGGATCTACTATCCTTCCTGTTCCCTCGGCCCGCAATCTAGGGGTCATCTTCGACACCTCTCTCTCCTTCTCCGCTCATATCCAGCTTGTAGCTAAGACCTGCCGCCTTTTCCTCTAGAACATCAGCAAGATCCGCCCCGTCATCTCTGAACATACGACCAAAACGCTTATCCACTCTTTGATCTCCTCTCGCCTCGATTACTGCAACCTACTCCTCTCGCTGGTCTCCCCGTGAGCCACCACCTTCCTCTCCAATCTATACAAAATCACACTGCTCGACTAATCTTCTGCCAGCCTCGCCATGCCCACGTTACTCCACTCCTCAAGTCACTTCACTGGCTCCCTGTCCAATTCCGCATCCAATTCAAGCTTCTCTTGCTGACCTATAAATGCATTCACTCTATGGCCCCTCAATACCTCATATCTCTTATCTCTCCCTATGTCCCCTCTCGAAACTTGCGCTCCACTAACAAATCACTTCTTTCAATGCCTTTCACCCGCACCGCAAACTCACGATTGCGCTCCTTTCACCTTGCTGCCCCACACGCTTGGAATAGTCTTCCTGTGTCTGTGCGCCAGGCGCCCTCCCTGGCCCTCTTCAAATCCAGGTTGAAGACCCACTTCTTCACTGTTGCTTTCAGATCCTGACTTCTATTCTCATCCTACCCTAACCCCCATTAACATCTATGACCAAACTACCGACCAAACCGTACCTTGCGCAGAACTGACTAATGCTCTATACTGTTCTAACTTATGTTTTGTTCTAACTAGATTGTAAGCTCCGATGAGCTTGATTCTGACGGGCAGGGACTGTCTCTTGCATGTTGGCTACCTCTTGTAGGTCAGCTGTGCAGTGCTGCATGCGTGGCGCTTTATAAGTGCTGAATAGTAGTAGTAGTAGATAACATCTTGAACTTCTCCCGTACTAAGAACTTGTTCAGCTTTCGGAGGTCGAGGATAAGCTGCAGACCCCCCCATCCTTTTTGGGACGAGGAAGTACCGGGAATAGAGGTCCTGACCTCAGAGGTGCGCCGGCACTCTCTCGACCACCTGTTGGGCAAAGAGGTTGATTAGCTCCTGCTGAAGGAGGACCTGATGCGTGAGGCGTCTAGGAGGCTCCGCTGGGGAGGAGGAGTGGAGGGAGCCTGTCCAGGCGGAGGCGGTAGACATCCCAGATCACCTGGAGGACCCAAGTGTCCGAAGTGATGGAAATCCACTGTGGGACGAAAGAGGACAGGCGTCCCCCCACCGGCTGCTGTGTTGCTGGGTAGGGGGGGGGGGTGAAAGGCTATGCAGCTGACGTCAAACCCCTTGCATGGGCTGGGGCGGCGCCATGGTTTGGGCCTTGGGCTCTTTCAGCTTGTGATGACCTTGGGACCCAGATTTCCCTTGTGCCGTGGTAGTCAGCGTGGGAGTGGGTGGGTACAATTGGTAGCCCTGATAGGGTAGGCCCTTCCATGGAAAGAACAGCTTTTTCTTTGCTGTTTCTTTCGAGGGAGGGTGGAGGTCTTGCACGAGAGACAGGTTCGGGTGACGAACTCCGTCTCCATCTCAGCAACTTTGTCCTCCATCGGTTTGCCAAAGAGTTGCTCACCAATACAGGGTACGTCCAGGAGCTTTTCCTGTACCCACTGCTCCAAATCAGAAGATTGGAGCCATGCCTGGCAATGGGCCCCGATGCCAGCGGCCGCCACTCGAGCCAAGGACTCCAAGCTGTTGTAGGCGGCACGAGAGAGATACTTTGAGCACTCTGCGACAGACTTTAACAGGGTCTGGAACCTATCGAGGGGTTCGCCCTCGAGGCCTGCGGAGAAACCTCTGAGATCCTTGGCCAGGTCGCGTAAGAACATGTCCATATAGAGCTGATAAGCCTGAATACAGCAGGACAGCATGGACCCCTGGTAGGCTTTGTGGCACAGGACATCGAGGGCTCTCGACTCCCTGCTTGGAGGAACTGAAGAGTGTGACTTCGGACTCTTTTGTTTCCTCATGGCTGATTCTACCACCATGTATGTATGGGGAAGCTGGGTTTTCCTAAACCCGAGGTCACACTGGATCTTGTACAAGGCGTCGAGGCGCTTACTCATGATGGGGACGGAGGCAGGTGCCTCCCACATGCAGACAGGATGGGAGGAACCGGAACAGTAAGAGATTCCCGAGGCAGGGACTCATACTGAAGAATGTTGAGCTCTTCAGAGTTAAAAAGGTTAGGGCTCTTTAACCTGGAAAAGAGACGGCTGAGAGGAGATATGATAGAAGTCTATAAATTAATGAACAGAGTGGAACGGGTAAACATAGATCGAATGTTTACGTTATCAAAATATAGAAAGACTTGGGGACATGCAATGAAGCTACAGGGTAAATTATTTAAGACTAATAAAAGAAAATATTTTTTCACTCAACGTGTAATCAAACTATGGAATTTGTTACCGGAGGATGTAGTAAAAGCTGTTAGTGTAGCTGGGTTTAAAAAAGGTTTGGACAAGTTCCTGGAGGAAAGGTCCATAAACCATTATTAAGAAGGGACCCAGGATATCAATGCTTGACCCAGTATAAGCATTATGGAACCTGTGTCTTTTGGGGAAACTGCTAGGTACGTATGACCTAGATTGGCCACTGTTGGAAACAGGATACTGGGCTTGATGGACCTTGGTCTGACCCAGTATGGCATATCTTATGTTCTTATGGGTCCTCCTCAGCCTGGGTAGCCAGGTTGAGAGCCCGTGCCATATCTCGCACAAACACGAGAAAGGAGGTATCCTCGGGTGGCGAGCACCGCTGAAATGCGGGTGGGGACGAGTCCAGCGGGAGATCCTGATTGTCATGGGTTTCTGGGGAGATATCCCCCTCAGACTCCCAGCTCGAGAAGTCGGAGGAGGAATCCGATCCGGGTTGGTCGCTCAGTCTGTAGCTGAGGCTCGCTTGGAGCTGGAGGTCCTGGAAGATCTCGCCCCCAAGGAACGGGAAGGTGAGCGAGACAGACGCCGAGGACCCTCATGAGGCCCATGGCTCTCGGGGGTTTCCTGGACGGATTTCAGTATCCCACACGAGGGAACCTCAGAGTCTAGGTGCGAGCCAGCGAAGCTGGATGTAAGTGCCTGCTGGGAAGCGATGAACGCAGAAACGCTGCATTCTAGCACCAGCATGCGGGACTCCCACGCGGGCGTGGGGCCCTGTGATGCCAACACTAAGATCACCAGGTTGGGCGTCGAAAAGGAGAGGGGGTCCTCGCTGGGACGACCCTCAGGAGACCGGGTGCCATTGTCGAAGGCCTCCATAGCTGTACAAGGAACCTTGTGGGGCCGCTCCTTATCTGACTCTCAGAAACGCCGAGGGGGGCTAAGCAACCGAGAGCAGGAATGCTCGCGCTTGTTGGGAGCCCCCGACAGTGACTTTGAGGCCTTCTTCTTCTTACGCTGTTCCACTTCAGGGGATCCCTGATTGGAGTGCCGCCGAAAGCACGGGGCCGAGATGGGGGACCCTACAAGAGGAGAGACAACAGAGGGTACCACTGGGGATTCCGAGGCGGCCTTCCTGAAAATGCCTTCAGACTTCTGCTTACGACTGAGCAGGGCTTTGGAGAGCATTTTTTTACAGAGCGAACAGAGCCCTGGCTCATGGTTGGTTCCGAGACACCGCAAACAGCAGTCATGGGTGTCTGTAAGCGACATGTTCTTGGAGCATCTAGCACATTTTTTGAATCCGGTGGTCACAGGAGCAAAAATGGCCTCAGCAAGGTCGAAGACCCACACGGCCAGAGGTTCGGAGAAAAAAGGGCACAAATCCCGTGAACAGCAAAAATGCTAGGAAAAATGTCCCCTAAGTGCTCAAAAAAAGTAGAGCAGGAGAAGGACGGGTAGAGGACCGGTGCAACTGGAAAAGTAATAGGCTTGGGGCTGAAGAACGAAACATTTTTTTCAAGGGACGAGGACTTGCGTCCAAAGGGCTCTGCGGAAAAAGGGAGACTGAGCAATATGGCACCCTTGGGCGGGAAGAGGACCCGCATGCATGGTAGCAATCCCAAAGGCTTTCTTTGAAAGCTGGGGAATTGCTCCGCGTGGGCTCCATCAGTGCCGACGTCACCCATAAGTAAGGACTGACTTCCTGCTTGTTCCTGGAGAATGCTAAGTACAAATCAGGAAAAGGAGTGGAGGAGTAGCCTAATAGTTAGAGCACTAACTTGTTAACCAAGAGAACAGGGTTTTATATCCCACTAGCACTCCTTGTGGCCTTTGGCAAGTCACTTAACCCTCCATTGCCTCAGAAGAAAGGCCTGGCAATCTACTTCTGGTCACACTGCCAAGAAAACCCAGGAGCTGCTGGGTTACCAGGAGTCAGCACTGACTCAAAGGTACACTAATCAAGAAAAACATTTATATTCAAACAGATGTCTAGTAAAAATAGCTGATTTTTATTAGAGTCGAAAGAATTTCAGTTACCCAAGTAACATGTGTATGTGTGTATTTACACTTGAATACATACATAGTTTACTATAGTAATATTTACCTTATTTTACAGATTTACAGTAATTTAGAAAATTAGTAATATGCACAAAGAGAAAGCGATCTCCAATAATTTCTTTAAAAATCTGCTCATAGTTTTAAATTTAGCATGTCAGAAGTTGCATTTTCTTCACAGGTTAAAGAATACGACTCATACTCTTCATCAAGCATTCTCTTCCATATTTTAACTACAAATAAAAGCAGGAAGATAATGGTTAATAAAACTTATTAAAAATCAATTTAATACATTTCAATTGTGCATCTATGTATCTGCATTTCTGGAATGAGAAGTCCTCTTAATTACAACTCATAATTTGCTCAAGCGTCCTGGGAAACATACTGTATTTTTTTTTTAAATTTTATATTTATTGAGTTTTGAAATTACATTCAACTCCAAAATTGAATGAAGGAAACATGGTAAAACCAAAAATAAATCAAAATACAAATACAATATCGCCATGCCACAATACATTACCATAATCAGCCCACAACATTACATGAGAGAGGCATCAGGAAATAATTAACATAAAAAGGAAAAATAGAGATAAAGCAGTGCAAGACTTACACGTCTGCCGTACGGGAAGCTAAATTCACAATGCTATTCTCCCTAGCAACTAGGAACTCCAGAAGCTGGCCGGGCTCAAAAAACATATATATCTTCTCTTTATATGAAACACATCATCTGGCAGGAAATTTCAACAAAAACGTTCCGTCAAGGGAAAGGACCCTGGGCTTCAAACCCAAAAATTCCTTCCTCCTCAGCTGAGTATTCCTAGCTAAGTCAGGAAAAATACGTACACATGAGCCCATAAACTGCTGACTGAAAGTCCTAAAATACAAACAAAAAATTAAAGCTTTATCGGTCTCAAGGGCCAATGTAATAAGGAGGGTAGTACGGGCTGTAACCAAATCCAGAGAACTCTCTAAGAAACCAGTAAGGTCTCCAGAGATTCCCGGAGGGTTGCTAGCAGCTCCTTGAACTTCCCTGCCAGTAGTTAAATATTGAACTCTGGTTAATGGCGGGAGATTCTCCCCAGGGATCTTCAAGACCTCCTGGAAATATCTCTGTACCATTTCCAGAGGAGAACACACAGGAGACCTAGGAAAGTTAACCAGTCTTAAATTGTTCTTCCGGACTTGGTTTTCCAGATATTCCAACTTTCTATTGGTCACATTCCGGTCCTTCACATGGGCATGGTGTAGCTCATGGAGTTGATCCAGCTCCCCACTCAGCTGTGCCAGTTTCCCCTCCTGTTCCGTCTGCACACTTGAGACTTGTTGTAAATCCACCTTTAAAGACTTAATATCAGTACTTACAGATGCAGCAATCTTTTCCAAGGAAAAGTGCATTGTAGTAATGGCCTCCCATAGCACCTTTGCGGGTTTCACCAAACCGCCTCCTCCAGCAGTCACCTTCGGGGATGCATCTTCCTGGAAAGGGCTAATCGAGAATCTTGCTTCAGTCCCTGATGCCACAACAATTCCAGGGATCCCACACAGAGAATCCGCATCGGCGTTTGAGCCCTCCACAGCCTCCTGCTTCGGCGTACTAGTCACCACGCCAGCATAAGGCTCTACTCCGCCGAATACATCGCTTCCGGGGCAAGGCGGGGGGGGCCCGCTGCTCCGGGGACAGAAACACCCCGGATGTGCTCAGGTATGGTGAACCCACCGGACCTGCCGAAGATGCCGCTCGCTCACCCCCGCCGGAGAAGCCACACATTTGGAGCGTCCTTTGGCCTGCCACAGTGGAACCAGCTTCACCTGGAGGTACGATGGCTTGTTTCCTCTTCCTTCTGCCCATACCAGCCACAGAAGAGGTAGAAGCAGGCAGCAGAACGCTCTCGAACACCGGACCTCCGAACAGGGGATTCAAACTGCGGCCATCTTGAATCGCCTCTGGAAACATACTGTATTTTGAAAATGGATCAAGATTATATCATAATGAAGATTTGTAAGCAATATATAAAAAGTGCACACAAATATTTGCAACTATGTCAGGGGATAGAGTTTTTGATAGAAAATTAAAGAGAATTCTATTCAAAGTTTACTTTTTAATGAGGAAAAAGTGACTGTGTGCCTCAATATTATTTAAACTCTAGTAAAGATCTTGTTCACCTTAAATAAGTGTTTCTGCTGCTGGGAGCATCCATCTTGAGTGAAGAGTGTGTGACAGAATGCACGAAACCAAGTAAGATCTATGATATTGCTAAGAGGAGGAAGTTGGGCAAACCAGAATTTTCTATCAAATTCTCTTTCTATATATTTGCCATACAGGAAATGGAGTAGCAGCCTAGTGATTAGAGCAACAGCCTAGTACCCAAGAGATTAGGGTTCAATTCCCACTGGCTGCTCTTGCTGGGAAGGATTCTTCAATTGTAAGTATGTACCTGCTGGTAATTTCTCAGACTCTTGGGTTAAAGGGAACTCTTGGGGTTTAAACTGATAAAATATCTTTCTATTTTAAAGTTTTGCGTTTTTTAAAGTCACACAGGACACTGTTTTAGCAAGTCAGCTTTTTACTTAATACAAACTAAGACTCAGTTAGGGTACTGTGTTAGCAAGCCAGCTTCTATTCTTTTCCTCCCGCACCCTGACTCCCACCTATCCCAGGCATAATCTTAGATGTACAGGCTCTTACAGGGACAGAGGTAGGCAAATTCACTTTCAGATGTAGCTCATTATCCTCATCAGGTATAGCTTTAAGTAAACAACTTACATGTCTTTTTTTTTTTTTTAATTATTTAATCTTTATTGGATTTTATATATAAGAACACTCAGGCATTCACATGAATGAACCAAGAAATACGGAAACTTTGTATTATAGAACTAGACTAATAAGCACAAGAAAAAACATCCTATACCAAACATTAGCCCACAAAAAAATCATAGGAAAAAAAAGGAGGGGCAACAGGAAATTTATACCAAGGTCCTCAATTTACAATCACATCCCGAATGTAAAGAGACCCTTAATAAAGAAAAAATTATTAAATAAGGCAGGATAAGACTTATGCATCAGCTGTATGGGAACACACGTCAACCTTGATCACATCCCTTGCACTTAAGAATTCTAGAAGCTGCTTAGGCTCAAAAACAGGAAATTCTTTCCTTGGTAGGAAATATAACAGCAAGATGGAAATTTTAACACAAAAGTAGCACCTATGGAGACGGTCCTGGCCCGATAAGCTAGAAATTTCTTCCTCCTTAACTGGGTTGTTCGAGACAAGTCAGGAAATATACAAACTTGTGAACCTAGAAACGTCTCATTAATGTTCTTGAAAAAAAGACCAAAGAATCAAAGCCTTATCGGACTCCAGTGCTAGAGTCACCAGCATAGCAGTTCTCTCTGTTATCACATCCAAAGAACTTTCCAAGAAACCAGTCAGGTCCCCATCTCCACACATTAAAGCCTCCGAGCCATTTCTCCGGGCTCCCAAGGTGTTAACAGATAGATATTGAGCCCTGGTCACAGGAGGCAGATGCTTCGATGGAATCTTGAGCATCTCACCAAAATATTTCCGCACCATTTCCAAGGGGGATATGAGAGGGGAACTAGGAAAGTTCAATAGACGAAGATTGTTCCTTCGTGCTTGATTTTCTAATTGCTCAGTCTTTCGAGTCAACACTGATCTTTCCTTCATCACGAAGGCGACTCAAATCTTCTTTCACCTGTGATAAGGTACCAGCCTGTAACTCCTGGCCCCTGGAAGCCTCTGATACCACCAATTTCATAGTAGACAATTCAGAACCAACAGTTCCCACAACAGTCGTTAGAGTAGTGGGGTTGCACAGAGGTTTTCTTTGAGAGCCTGATTCTTGTCACATACTCTGTCAATATCTCCGCTGCCTTATCCACCATGGGCTTCCCAAAAAGATGTCTCCTGCATAGGAGAAAACCTATCAGTTTGTCTTGCACCCATTGTTCCAGGTCGGATGACTGTAGCCATGCCTGGTGTCATGCCCCGATGCTTGTGGCGGCCACTCTGGCCGATGACTCGAAGCCATCGTAGACTGCCTGGGACAAAACCTTTGAGCATACTTTTACTGCCGAAGTCAGGGTCTTGAACCTCTGTAGGGATTCCCCATCGAGGCATGCCGAGAATCCACTGAGCTCCTTCGACAGTTCCTTCAGGTACATGCCGATGCAGGGCTGGTAGGACTGGATTCGGCACGTTAGCATCGAGCCCTTAAAGGCTTTCCAGCTGAGGGCATCGAGGATTCAGGCCTCTCTGCCAAGTGGCACCGATGAATGGGTTTTATGGCTCTTAAGCAGGCACAATGCTGACTGTACGAACATGGCATTGTTGGGAAGCTGGGTATTTTGAAACCCAGGGCTTTGGCATACCCGGTACATGGTGTCGAGGAACCTACGAATGATTGGAAGCGACGCTGGTGTTTCCCACATCCAGAAGAGGAGGCAGTCGAGGATCAGGGCACCGGTACCGTAAGAGTTTCCCTTAGGGGGTGCTTTGTATTGGAGTATCTCAAATTCCTGGTGCGTGTGTCCTCCTCAACCTCGGTCTTGATAGTGAGAGCCCTGGCCATGTCACACCCAAAATCCAGGATTGCAAAAGCTTCGGGCAGGGAATGGCGTTGGGTCACCAGGGGAGACCGTTCCGAGGGCACATCACGGTGTTGCTTCGTGTCCGGAGATTCTTTATCCGAGTACGAGTCCGATGCCGCATGATCACTTTGTTCGAGGACTGCTCTTGGAGGTCCGTGACCTCTGGAGGATCGTCGGTCCAAGACATGAGTGGTCACTGGGGAGGACAGGTGTCCCAAGGAAAGGGACTGGGCCCTCGTCTGGGGCCGGGGCTCTCTCGAGGCCACTGGTGCTCTTGGACTGGCTCGACATCCGGGGAAGCCATCAATGAATGCCTTCTACATGGCCATTAGGGCAGCTATACTGCTCTCTAGGGCTGCCATTCTGGTCTCCATACCAATTGGTTCTGCAGCCTTCAATGCGGGCACCGAGGATTTCGGGCTCAGCATTGGTACTGTCAAAGGTGAGTCCTCGATGAGGATGGCCTTGGAAGTTTGAGTCCTGTCGGCAGGTGCCAAAGACTTCTTTCAGGGCAACTTGCCCAGCCGCTCCAGCCCTGACTCCTCGGACTCATGCCTGGGGTCTGCGGGTCCTGGGGTGAGATTTCTCCTTTTTCCCGGATCTGTCCTCAAAGGCAGTCTTCGAGGGTTTCTTTCTCTTCTGTTCCATCTCTGGGGATTTCCGTTTCGAGAAACCATGACTGTGGGACTCTGAGGCAGCTCTGGCTTTGCGGGGCACCGAGGTATCAGAGAGAGCCCTGGAGTGTCGTGTCGTGTCACTGGAGAGACTGGCACAGAGTCAGACTTCTGAAAGAAACTTTTCTGCTGCTGATGGTGGGTCTTCAAGGCCTTTGAGGTCATGGTTCTGCAGAGCTCGCAGTCGGAGTTGTCATGCTCTGGGCCAAGGTATAGAGGCAGCAGTTGTGTAGGTTGGTGAATGACATTTTACCACACCAGTCACACTTTTTGAAGCCACTGGAGGCCACTGTAAAAAGGGGGTACCTGCCTCCCAGCAGGTGTCCAAGGCCTTCGGCTGAAAAAGGGCGCGAACACCGGTCGAGGAACATCTCGATGAAAAATTGAGAAAACTAGTATACAAACCTGAGGAACGAAGCAGAGGCGAGCTGGCTTGGGGGCAGACAGAAACCGGTACGCAAACTGGACAAAACTCAACAATAAAAATCAGACTTTTTCCGGGGAAAATTAGAAAATTTCTGATGGGCTCCGCAGAAAAAAGGAGACTGAAGCAAGATGGCACCTTTGGGCGGGAAGTGGACAACGCATGCATGGTACATCTTCCAAAGCTTTCTTTGAAAGCTGGGGAGATGCTTCTGTGCGGGCTCTGTCGGCGCCGATGTCACCGATATGTGAGGACTGACCTCCTGCTTGCTCCTGGAGAAAAGACAGCTACCCTGCATCTCCTGGCTCTTTCTGAAACTTGGCTTCTACCTGAAGACTCTGCTTCAGTCATTGCATTCTGTCACAGAGGCTACCTCTTCTCCCATATATCTCAGCCCACTGGCTGAGGTGGTGGTGATGTTTGATTTCTACTCTCTCATTTCTGCCAATTTCAGCCCCTCCATCACATTTCTTTGCTTCCTTTGAAGTCCATGCCATCCGCCTATTCACTACTCTCCGGGCTGCTGTTGTCTCGATGGCACTTAATAACAACAACAACCCAGAGGGCTAGTGAATAGGCGGATATTGTAGACTTCAATGGAAGCAAAAGAATGTGATGGAGGGGCTCAAATTGGCAGGAATGCAAGAGTAGAAATTAAACATCACCACCACGGCTAATGGGCTGAGATGTATGGGAGAAAAGGTAGCCTCCTGACAGAGGGCAGTGACCAAAGCAGAGTCTTCAGGGAGAAGTCAAATTTCAGTAAGCGCCAGGAAATGCAAAATATTAGAGAAAAAGAGGTCATGAATGAAAGCATAATTACTCACCTGTAACAGGTGTTCTCCGGGGATAGCAGTAATCAATCCTCACATATGGGTGACATCGGCACCGACAGAGCCCTCGCGGAAGCATGCCCCCAGCTTTCAAAGAAAGCCTTTGGGAGATGCCACCACATATGCATGGTCCCCTTCCCATCCAAGGGTGCATCTTGATCAGTCAGATGAAAATAGCTAAAAGACGGCAAAAATAAAAAATGGCAAAGGAGCAACTCCAAGGGGAGGAGGGAGGGTTGTGAGGACTGATTCCTGATGTCCCTGGAGAACACTCGTTACAGGTGAGTAACTACACTTTCTCCGGGAACAAGCAGGAAGTCAGTCCTCACATGAGTGACTCCCCAGCTACAGGCTACCGAAAACCCATAGCAAAAAACCTGGACTCCCTCACAGGGAGCTGCGATCAGCAGCAAACCAGTAAGCCGGTAGCCTGAACACAGAAGGATAGGAGTTGCCTAAACCCCCGAAAAGATTACGGAGCACAGTCGGCCGAAGGCACTATCCCGCCGAGACTCCCTTTCCAGACAGTAATGGGCTGCGAAGGTATAGACTGAAGACCAGGTGGCGGCCTGGCAGATATCCGCCATTGGGACAGAGTGCACGTTTACCACCGAGGCTGTCATGGCCCTGACACGGTGTGCCGTGACATGGCCTTCCAGTGGGAGCACCATCTGTTCATAGGCGAGGGCGATACAGTCTGCCACCCAAGTGGACAGCGTATGTTTGGTCACCGCCTCCCCAAGTCTACTAGGGTAGTAGGAGACGAAAAGCTGAGTAGCTTCGCAGTGGTCCTGAGTGTGTTGGCTATAAAAGGACAAAGCCCTCTTACAGTCCAAGCTGTGAAGGAATGCCTCCGCCCTACTGGAGTGAGGCCTCGGGAAGAAGGTAGGGAGTACCACTTCCTAGTTGAGATGGAAGGATGATACTACCTTCCGAAGAAATTTTGGGTATGTGCGGAGCACCACTCTGATCTTGTAGAACATGGTATAAGGCACCTCCACCACTAAGGCCTGAAGCTCGCTAATCTTGCGAGCAGAGGTGAGTGCAACGCCATCTTCCAAGAGAAGTACTGTAGGTAGCAAATAACCAGAGGATCAAAGGGTGGGTGAGTGAGCTGCCCGGAGGGCGAACCGGGGGCTTTGATAAGAGCAGACCCCTATGAAAGCAGGTCACCAAAGGCTGGACTGAGAGGGGCTTGCCATCGACCAGGTGGTGGTGTGCCGCCAGGACACTAAGGTGCACCCAGACAGAGTTAGACTTAAGCCCGGATTGCGAGATGTGGAGAAGGTATTGCAAAACCAAAACCCACCACGTAGGAGCTCCATGCTCGGCGTACCAGGCCAAGAACCTGCGCTTTTTGAGAGCATAAGCTTTCCTAGTAGAGGCCTTGCAAGAGGCCAGCAGAATCTCTTCTACCTCACCTGAGAGATGAAAAGGGGCCAGGGTCACCTTTCAGCAGCCAAGCTGTCAGCGACAGGGACCCCAGGTTGCGGTGCAGAAGAGAGCCCCCCTTCCTGAGACAGAAGTCCCGGAGAGGTCCCCAACGGGATGGCGGTCTCCATCGTCAGTTGGAGGAGCAGCAGGAACCATGGTTGCCTGGCCCACCAAGGGGCTATCAGGTTGAGCGAGGACCTGTCGCAGAGGGTTCTGAACAAGGTCTAGGCAATCAGCGGCGTGGGAGGGAAGGCGTACATGAGGCCCTATGACCATGAGACGAGGAACGCGTCCGTTGCCAACCTGGAGGGGTGGGTCTGCTGGGAACAGAAGCGGGGCAACTGGAAGTTGTCCAGGCTGGCAAACAGGTCCATCACGGGTTTCCCCCAAATCTGGAAGATCCGGTCAGAAAACCCTGGGGTCCAGCTGCCACACGTGCAGTTGGAATACCGTGCTCAGCCTGTCGGCCAGCAGGTTGTTCTGGCCTGGTAGGTATACTGCCTGCAGGAGGATACCCTGTTGGACTGAGTATGAGCAGAGGACCACTGCCTCCCGACCTCATTCCCCCATGTTTGTTCAAATGGAACATCGCCATCTGGTTGTCCGTCTGAACCAGCTGGTGGCGCTGGTGGCAGCAAAACACTCGCAGGGCTAAGTATATTGCCTGCAGCTCCAGGAGGTTGATCTGCTGGGTGCTCTTACCTGGTGAACAGCTGCCCTGGGTAGGGAGGTTCTGGAGGCTAAATTTAGGCTTTTAGGTAGAAAGTTGAAATCCAGAACTCCCAGGGTAGTGTTCTCCGAAATGCTTCCCATTCCACGCGCAGGACCCAAAAGGCAGGCAGAGCTCCGGAGTCTCAATGCGTGGATGAGACAATGGTGCAAGGATGAGGGTTTTGGATTTGTTAGGAACTGGGGAACATCCTGGGGAAAGGAGGGGCTCTTCCGAAGGGATGGGCTTCACCTTAACCGGGATGGAACCAGGCTGCTGGCATTAACCTTTAAAAAGGAGACAGAGCAGCTTTTAAACTAGATAATAGGGGAAAGCCGACAGTCGCACAAGAGCACATGGTTTGGAAGAATGTATCCTTGAAGGATACTACCAAAAGCAGAGAGGTTCCAAAAAAAGGTAAAGTAGCCCAAATGCCCTCGAGTATGGAGCAGACAGAGCTTAAAGATCCTAAATTACCCATGCCTACCAATAGCCAAATTAATATGAATAAAATACAGTCTCTAAAATGCTTGCATGCAAATACTAGAAGTCTAAAATATAAGATGGGAGAGTTAGAATATATAGCACTAAATGAGAGTTTAGATATGATTGGAATCTCAGAGACATGGTGGAAGGACGACAACCAGTGGGACACTGTGATACCTGGGTACAAACTATATCGTAATGATAGAGCTGATCAAATTGGTGGAGGAGTTGCGTTCTATGTTAGAGAGAAAGCATTGAGTCAGAAAGGATTAAAGTTTTGCAGGAAACAAAATTTGCTGTAGAATCTCTATGGATTGAAATTCCATGTAAAACGGGGAAGGTGAAGGCAGTGGGGGTGTACTATCGACCGCCTGGCCAGAATGAACAAACGGATGATGAAATGCTCAAAGAAATCAAGGAAGCTAACAAAAGTTACAGCACAGTAATAATGATGAGTGATTTCAATTACCCCAGTATCGACTGGGTCAGTGTCATGGCACGACATGCCAGGGAGATAAAGTTCCTAGAAGAAATAAATGACTGCTTCTTGGAGCAGCTGGTTCATGAACCGACCAGAGAGGAAGCCATATTGGACCTAGTCCTTAGTGGAACACCAAATCTGGTGCAAGAGATAAGGCTGTTGGGGCCACTTGGCAATAGTGATCATAACATGATCGCATTTGGTTTAATTAGTGGAGGAGGGATAGTAAGGAAATCCACAGTACTACCTTTTAACTTTCGAAAGGGAGACTATGATAAAATGAGGAAAATAGTTAAGAAAAAAAAGAAAAGGAGCAGTTGCAAAGGTTAAAGACTTACATCAAGCTTGAGTGTTGTTGAAAAATACTATCTTGGAAGCCCAGACCAGCTGTATTCCATGCTTTAAGAAAAGTGGAAGGAAGTCCAAAAAACTGCCAGCATGGTTTAAAGGTGAGATCAGAGATGCTGTTGTTGCCAAAAAAGCATCTTTCAGGAAATGGAAAAAAGAGCCAAACGACGAAACCTGGAAACAGCACAAGCATTGGCAAGTTAAATGCAAGGCATTGATAAGGCAGGCAAAGGGAGAATTTGAGAAGAAGCTTGCTGCGGAAGCAAAAACGCATAATAAAGACTTTTTCAAGTACATTCTTAGCAAAAAATCCTGTGAGTCAGTTGGTCCATTAGATGATAGAGGGGTTAAAGGGGAACTAAGAGGCGACAAGGCGAGAGTCATTGGGAAGAAATGATAACACCATTGGCAGCAGATCGAAGTTGAAGCTCGATCAATACAAGCTAAGCAAATCTTTTGAATTATCTTATGTTGATGGAGAGAGGTTTTAAGAAATATAGTTGAAAAATTGGTTGCTATGAAAGTGTGGTCGTTGATGTTAAGTCCGTGACAGTGAATTAGAAGTATTTCTTTCCCGTCTACAAATACTGAGACCACGTTAGCTTCCAATGAAGAATGTTGCCTTTTGAATACTCGATCCATTAAGGTTTCTAGTCTACATGTGAATCTACCAATCTTTCTAATCAATACAGAGTTAAGTTGCTTTTATTATGGCTTAATGGGAGACAGCCAACATGGCTTTAGACAAGGAAGATCTTGTCTTACTAATCTGTTATGTTTTTTTGAAGGTGTGAATAAACAGGTAGACAAAGGTGAGTCAGTTGATATAATGTATTTGGATTTTCAGAAAGCCTTTGACAAGGTCCCTCTCATCAGAGACTTTTGGCAAAACTAAAGAGTCATGGGATAGGAGGAAGTGCAGTATTATGGATCAGGAACTGGTTAAAAGATAGAAAGCAGAGGGTAGGGCTAAATGGCCAATTTTCCCAATGGGGAAAGGTAAATAGTGGTGTACCCCAGGGATCTCTGCTGGTTCCGCTGCTTTCTGACATATTCATAAATGACCTGGAAAAGGGAATAACGAGTGAGGTTATCAAATTTGCAGATGACACAAAACTATTTAAAGTTGTTAAAACCCAAGACGATTGTGGAAAATTGATCTTGATAAATTGGAAGACTGGGCATCAAAATGGCAGATGAAATTTAATGTGAACAAGTGCAAAGTTATGCACCTAGGGAAGTACAACCCAAACTAGGTTACACGATGCAAGGTTCCACATTAGGAACCACCACCCAGGAAAAAGATTTAGGCGTCACTGTAGATAACATGTTAAAACCCTCAGCCCAGTGTGCAGCAGCGGCCAAGAGAGCAAATAGAATGCTAGGTATCATAAGGAAAGGAATGGAAAATAAAACAAAGGATATTATAATGCCTCTGTATCGTTCCATGGTGAGACCACACCTTGAATATTGTGTGCAATTCTGGTCACCGTATCTTAAAAAGGATATAGTGTTATTAAAAAAGGTTCAGAGAAGAGCCACCAAAATGGTAAAGGGGATGGAAGGATACCCCTATGCAGAAAGGCTAAAAAGGTTAGGGCTCTTTAACATGGAAAAGAGATGGCTGAGGGGGGATATGATAGAAGTCTATAAATTAATGAATGGAGTGGAACGGGTAAACGTAGATCGATTCTTTATGTTATCAGAATATAGAAAGACTAGAGGACATGCAATGAAACTACAGGCTAAACTATTTAAGACTAATAAAAGAAAATATTTTTTCACTCAACGTGTAATCAATCTCTGGAATTTGTTACCGGAGGATGTAGTAAAGGCTGTTAGTGTAGCTGGGTTTAAAAAAGGTTTGGACAAGTTCCTGGAGGAAAGGTCCATAATCAATTAAGAAGGGACCCAGGATATCAATGCTTGACTGAATACAAGCATTGTGGAACCTGTGTCTTTTGGGGAAACTGCTAGGTACGTATGACCTAGATTGGCCACTGTTGGAAACAGGATACTGGGCTTGATGGACCTTGGTCTGACCCAGTATGGCATATCTTATGTTCTTATGAGGCATTTCCCATCTCATGCGAGACAGGAAATGCTCCCAACACTCAGCGGGCTAAACTTTAACAGAGCCGTGGGAAAGAAAGAAAGCACTCTTCCTTCTCGCCGCTCTGCAAAGGTGAGCCAGGGTGCCGCTCAGGCAAGTGCAGGGCTCTTCCCCGGGGGGGGGGGGAGAGGGTGTGGGGGGGGGAGTCTTGGACTAGAAATGGGCTGTGGGAGGGTTGCACTGGAAATAGGTTGATCGGGGTAGGGGGGGTAGGACTGCAAATTGGAAATAGGCAGATCGGGGGTGGGGGCTAGGACTGGTAATGGGCAGAACGGTGGGGGTGTTAGGACTGGTAATGGTCTGATGGGAGGGCTAGCACTGGAAATGGGCTGATTGGGGGAGCTAGAATTGGAAATGGGTGCTTAAGGTAGACTAGGACTGGAAATGTGCTCATCGGGGGTGGGGGGTAGGAATGAGCTGATCAGGGGCTAGGACTGGAGTGGGTTATAAGTGGGACAGTACTGGAAATGAGTTGGGGGGGAGGAGAGAGTTGCTGGCGCTGGAAGAACAGGCTACAATTGGGCTGATGTGGGGGATGGGAAAATGAAACTGGAAGGGAGTGGATGCTGAAAGAATGTCAGGGAAGGAGGGGCAGGAAAGGAGCTAACACGGGGGGCAGGAAAGGAGCTAACACGGGGGGGAAGGTGGGAGCAGGAAGGGAGATGGTACTGAGGGGGACTGGAAGGGAGCTGACACTTGGGGGGATGGGCCTGGTAGGTGGCTGGGTAATGGGGAGGAGGCTGGAAGGGAAGGGGCACTGGGGCTGGAAGGGAGCTGACATGTGGGGATGGCACTGGAAGGGGGATGGACAGGGGGTAGGGTGACTGGAAGGGAGCTGATGGGGGGGGGGGGTGGCACTGGGAGTGGAAGTGAGCTGATACCTGCAATAGTATTTGGACTAGAAGGGGATGAACAGTGGGGAAAGAGGGGGACTGGAAGGGAAAGGACACCAGAGGCAGTCCTGGGAATGCAAGGCAGTTGACAATGGAAGGTATAGGAAGGGGAGGACATGAAAGGGGACTGACAATGGGGAGGGTTACTGGGACTGGAAATAGGCTGATGGAAAGAAGTGAAGAAAACAAAAGAAGAGATAAGAAATGGCAGAAGAATCATAGAAAGAGAGCTAAGACAACAGAGGAAAGCAGAAGCCTCAGATTGGGACCAGCATGATCACTGAATAAAATGGTCAGGCAACAAAGGTAGAAAAAATAATTTTATTTTCATTTTAGTGTTTGGACTTTGTGCTATCTTTACATTTTACACAGTATGGGGAACTGCATCTCTTATTTATCTGATGTTGCACGGCATGCGGAGTCTGGTTTCTTGGAGTTTCAGTTTAATTTTTGTCTACATATTTTTATTTTAGGTTGTAGTCACTTATTCTATACTTGGTGAGGGTCTGTGTTCTGAGTGTGTGACGGAGGCCAGGTGTTCTGTTAACATGGAGTTTGTACATAGGGATCTATACTGTACTGTAGTAATTTGACTTGTTCAGCTTTTCAAATAGGTGTATGGATATTCTAGGGCCTCCTGCAATATTTATAGTGCTGCTTTTTTTGGGGAGGTCCCTTGTATGCGTTTTGGAAGTTTATGCTGGTATGGTATGGTATGGTACATTTGGCCTTGTAGATTTTAGGTGACTTCTATAAGGTTTTATATTAGTTCCCAGTATGCCTGGTACTGAAGAATGTTAGTGAGATGACCAGAATCAGATTTTTTAAAATATATTTAGTTTTGTGGGTGAATGTCCTACTTCTGCTCTGCACCCATTGTCAAGGTAGAAGTTTCTGTGGATGCAGAATATATTTTCAAAAAGAAAAAGTGAGAACCGTAACGCAGTTTATGACAGAATAAAATGAGTTATAATTTGGTCTTATAAACGGTGCTGTGGTTCTTACTTTTTCTTTTAGTTCCTTGGTGTGCGAGCATCTTGCATTTCCTTTGTTTTTTACGGAATCTATATTTACATTAACAAAATGCTGATCCAGTGCGCAGTTTCAGGAGTTATGGTGGGGTTGCTAAGCCCTTTTTGGTGTTTATGTTGGAGTGGGAGGTGTTGTGTTGGGGTCACAAAGTCCCTTTTATTTTTCAGAGGGTGGGAAGTGCTGTGTTGGGCTGCCAAGTCACTCTTGTTTTTGTGGAAGTGGGAGATGCTGCATGGATGCTGTTGAACTCCTCTTGTTTGGCATATTTAGCAGCATGTTTCCTAGGCTCTGCACTGTAACATATGAACATAAGAAATGCCATGCTGGATCAGATTAAGGTCCATCAATCCCAGTATTCTGTTTCCAACAGTAGCCAATCCAGGTCACAAGTATCTGGCAGGTTCCCAAAAAGGCACACAGGTTCCACAATGCTTGTCCCAGGGTAAGCAGTGGATTTCCAAGGTCCTCTTTAATAATAGTTTATGGACCTTTCCTCCAGGAACTTGTCCAAACCTCTTTTAAACCCAACTACACTAACAGCTCCTCACTTGGTTTGCAGCTTATCGTGCCGTGAGGGCTTGTGTGCATCAGTGATGCTGAGAGCTAAACTATCAGTAGTTTAACTACTGGCAGGGTCTCCCAAGATGGACAGGTCTCAGCTGAGGTGCCAGACCAAGACAAACCACCCATCTGGGCAGCAGCAGAATGGGATAGTGTTGATGGCGGAGGATCACATTTCTGTGACAACGGCAACACCACCAAACTTAAATTGCGCGGAAGAAAGGCTCGGCAATCTACTTCTGTATCTTGCCATGAAAACCCAATGGATAGTTACAACAAAACAAATTGTGCTATAGTGCTGGAAGATGAGACCCCCAGGTCGGAAGGCAGTCAACTAGCTACTGGGGTAGAGCTGAAGACTTTTCACAGCAAAGCCAGCATTTATGATGTGGTTGGATCAAAGCCCTCGGGACGTCTGACTGCTGATGTAGCTGCGCATGAAATAAGAGTCAGAAGCTGTAAAGATGTCTTACGCATTGGAACATGGAACATACGAAGCATGATCCAAGGGAAGTTGGAGGTGGTCAAGAATGAAATGGAACGTGTACAACTTGATCTGTTGGGTGTCAGCGAACTGAAATGGACTGGCATCGGGCACTTTGCATCAGATGATCAAATGGTCTACTATGCTGGAAATGAAAGACAAAGAAGAAATGGTGTTGCATTTATAATAAAGAAGAAACTTGCAAGAACTGTAATGAAATATAATGCAGTCAGCGAACGCTTAATCTCTATTCGTCTACGAGGAATGCCTATCAACACAACTATAATTCAAGTATATGCCCCAACATCAGCTGCAGAAGAAAATGAAATTGAAGAGTTCTATGAACAAGTACAAGCTGAAATTGACAGAACATGCAAACAGGATATCCTGATAGTCGTGGGTGACTGGAACGCAAAAGTTGGCAACAAAGAAGAAGGCAAAGTAGTTGGAAAATATGGACTTGGCAACAGAAATGAAGCTGGAGAAAAACTGATAGAATTCTGCAAGACCAACGATCTATTCATCTCAAACACCTTCTTCCATCAAAACAAGCGGCGACTGCACGCATGGACTTCACCCAATGGATTGTATAAAAATCAAATTGACTACATCTGTGGAAGTCAACGATGGAAAAGTTCTATAACATCAACAAAGACAAAACCTGGAGCTGACTGTGGTACAGATCATCAACTACTAGTATGCAAACTCAAGCTAAAGTTGAAAAAGAGCAAACCACTCATGAATGCAGCAAAATATGACCATGAGAATATACCACTGGAATTTAAAGACTGCCTGCAAAATCGATTTGCTGCTTTAGATACAAATGACAGAGCGCCAGAAGAGTTATGGAATGACATCAAGAAGGTTGTGTTGGAAGAAAGCGAGAAGTCTCTACAAAAGGTGAAAAATCAAAAACGGCCAAAATGGATGACGGAAGAAACTCTGAAAATTGCCCAGAAACGCAGAGAAGCTAAAACCAGAGGAGAAAGAAAGACAATAACAGAAGTCAGAGATTTCCAATGTGCAGCAAGACAGGACAAGGAAAAGTACTACGATGACGCATGCAAGGAAACAGAAGCAGAAACTATTAGAGGAAGAACAAGATCGGCTTTCCTAAAGCTGTTAAAGAGAGTTAAAGAAAATGTTCCAGCCTCGAATTGGAATGTTACAAGATGCTCAAGGTTCTATGTTGAATGATGCTGAGAAGATCAAGAAAAGGTGGAAGGAATATACAGAGTTTTTATATGATAAAGATCAAGTGGACCAACAGCCATTTCAACCTGTACCTTATGATCGGGAGCCATTGGTGATGAAAGAAGAAGTTGAAGCAGCATTGAAAGCCTTATCAAAGAACAAAGCACCAGGCATTGATAGCATTCCCATAGAAGTATTACAGCAATCTGATGCAGCTGTTACCGTACTTACAAGGCTCTGCCAAGAAATATGGAAGATAACATCATGGCCAACTGACTGGAAAAGATCTGTGTTTATACCAATACTAAAGAAAGGTGATCCAACTGACTGTGGAAATTATCGCACAATCGCTCTGATCCCACATGTCAGCAAGATTCTACTGAAGATTATTCAAAGGAGAATACAACCATACCTGGAACAAGAAATACCTGAAGTTCAACCAGGGTTCAGGAAAGGGCGAGGAACGAGAGACATCACTGCGGATGTGAGATGGATCCTTGAAAAGACTAAAGAATACCAAAAGGATATCTATTTGTGCTTTATCGACTATAGCAAAGCTTTTGACTGTGTAAACCATGAGAAACTCTGGGCCACATTAAGAAGCATGGGTATACCAGAACACCTGATCGTACTCTTGCACAATCTGTACATTGATCAAGAAGCAACAGTTCGAACGGAACAAGGAGAAACAGAATGGTTTAAAATAAGCAAAGGTGTAAGACAAAGCTGCATACTTTCCCCCTACCTGTTTAATTTATATGCAGAACAACTCATCAACAATCTTCGCTATGCTGATGATACCACATTACTGGCTGAAAGTGAAGATGATCTGAAACATTTGCTTCTCACGATCAAAGAATATAGTCTCAAAATGGGCCTGCACCTGTGACGTAGAAGCCCACACAGAACCTAGGCAAATAGATAGAAAGGAGGAATTTACCTTTGAAACTGTTAGTCAGTCAGCATATACAACTCATGAGAAACAGGGAAAGAGAGGAGCAGAGCGGACACACCCAAGCTCTGACGTAACAGCAAGCTCAGAGCTTGATTACACTCACCTGGGCAAGAAAGCCGAGCCGGCCTGCAGGGAACAGAGAGATAAAAGCCGGAGGGTAGCTCCAGCAAAGGAGTGCTGTGATTCCTCAGAGAGAAAGAAGTGTTGTGATTCCTCAGAGAGAAAGGAGGGCCGTGATTCCCCAGAGAGAAAGGAGGGCTGTGATTCCCCAGAGAGAAAGAAGTGCTGTGAATCCCCAGAGAGAAAGGAGTGCTGTGATTCCTCAGAGGGAAGCAGTGGGCGTGTCAGAGAAGCAGGAAGCAGCAGAGGAGAAGCCTCAGAGAAACGTGGCTGGAAAAGCACACAGACTACAGGCAGCTGGAGGTCCTGTGAGGAACCAGGCTGCAGCTCAGAGAGAGAAGCCAGGGCAGCAGAAGGAAGGAAGGCACACCCTGTGGCTAGGAACCTACCAGGATCAAGAGAGCAGGGAGTCTCCCAGACCTCACTGCCAGAGGAGAGGCTTCAGCATTCATACAGGTGGGAGCCTAGCACTATAATAAGGAAAGCCAGAAGTTCTGTTTGGAACAGAGGGCCAGGGCACTGCTCAACACAAGAAGTGTCAGCAGAAAGTTATAAAGGAGTTCCTGATAACTGGAGGGAACAAAAGGAGAGCCGGGGAAGAAACACTACAGCTACAGGTACTTTTAAACCTCACTGTATGGAGCTGTGTTCTTATGAGATACCAGAGTTCTCAGCGAGGGGTTTTTCCAGAGACAGCAGTAAAGGTCTGAAGCCAAACCCCACACACACTGAATGTGAGGATATGCGGATGATACCAAAATCTGCAATAGAGTAGACACCCAGGAAGGGGTAGATAACATGAGGAGGGATCTAGCTAAGCTTGAAGAATGGTCTAGAATTTGGCAGCTGGGATTTAATGTTAAAAAATGTAAGGTCATGCATTTGGGCTGCAGCAATCCAAGGGAGCAATACAGTATAGGAGGTGAAGTACTTTTGTCCACTAAAGAAGAGCGGGACCTAGGCGTGGTTGTGTCTGATGATCTTAAAGTAGCTAAACAGGTGGAAAAGGCGACAGCAAAAGCTAGAAGGATGCTTGGGTGCATACGGAGAGGAATGGCTAGCAGAAAAAAGGAGGTGATAATGCCTCTGTATAAGTCTTTGGTGCGACCTCATTTGGAGTATGGTGTGCAATTCTGGAGACCGCACCTTCAAAAGGATGTGAACAGGATGGAGTCGGTGCAGAGGGTTGCTACCAAAATGATTAATGGGCTTCATTATAAAGCATATGAGGACAGACTTAAGGATCTTAATATGTACACCTTAGAGGAAAGGCGGGATAGAGGTGATATGATTGAGATGTTTAAATACCTCCGTGGCATAAATGTTCAGGGAGAGAGCCTCTTTCAATTGAAAGCAAGTTCTGCTACGAGGGGACATGGGATGAGGGTGAAGGGAGATAGATTCAGGAGTGATATGCGGAAATATTTCTTTACGGAAAGAGTAGTGGATCCGTGGAATAGTCTCCCAGTGGAGGTTGTAGAGATGAGGACAGTAACTGAATTCAAGAAAGCATGGGACCAACACAGAGGATCTCTAAAGGCAAAAAGTGGACTGTTGTAGTTGTTATGGAAGGACAGACTAGATAGGCCATGTGGTCTTTTTCTGTCGTCATATTTCTATGTTTCTATGCAATGGGAGTGTAGCCCTAGTGAACCTGAATATGCTCCTATGGATTGTATGCTATGCCTTGCATACAACATTGAGTCTTTATGCTAAGTTTTGTATATAGCAAAGAAAAAGAAGATGTTTTTCTTTCAGAAGAAGCTGTTTGTTTTCCATGTTTTGTTTTGCACTTAAAAATCCTTTGGGAAGGGGAATAAATTCCTTGTTATGTTTTGCCTTGAACACTCGACTTACGACTATTATTTGCTAACAGAAGATATCAGGGTAACCGCAACCTTCGCACCCTAGGCGAAGGCCTGGCATCCGTTTACACACCTTAATGTAAAGAAGACAAAGATCATGACAACTGGCATAATCAACAGGTTCATTGTTGAAGGAGAAGAAATTGAAATCGTGAACAACTTTAACCTACTTGGATCAACTATCAATAAAGAAGCAACAAGCAGTCAAGAAATCAGACGGCGCTTTGCTCTTGGCAGAATGGCTATGAAAGACCTAGATAAGATTCTCAAGAGCAGAGATATCTCTCTCCATACAAAGATTCGACTTGTTCAAGCCATGGTATTTTCAAGAACATCATATGGATGTGAAAGCTGGACAGTGAAAAAGACAGACATGAAGAAAATTGATGCCTTTGAATTATGGTGCTGGCGGCGAATACTGTGTATACCATAGACTGCACGAAGAACAAACCAGTCGGTACTAGAGGAGATCAAACCTAAGCTTTCTTTAGAAGCTCAGATGACAAGACTTTGACTTTCATACTCAAGACACATCATGCGAAGAGAGAGATCATTAGAGAAAGACATCATGCTTGGCAAGATAGAAGGTCAACGCAAAAGAGGAAGGCCAGCAATGAGATGGATCGATACAATAACAGCAGCTACGGGTACCAGTCTGTCAACAATGAGCCGCCTGACTCAAGACCGAACACAATTTAGGATAGCTATCCAGAGGGTCGCCATGAGTTGACTCCGACTCGACGGCACTTAACATAACAACACTAACAGCTTTTACTGCATCCTCTGGTAACTAATTTCAGAGTTTAATTATGCAGGGTCCTAGCCTAACTGCAGGGAGACAGTTACATCCCCCTGCAGTTACCACATTTCAGCGTGGCAAAACAGCTGCTGGTGCAAAGAAGCCCACCCACTGAGGTGGCATTAGTTGCACACATGCTACTTGCACTGAGCCATTATATTAGTTTCTGCTGACAATGCAGATGCCTGTGTGTGAGAGTTCTTTCTCTCACCTCACTCTGCAGTAAAGTATAATTTTGGGGAAGAAATCCTGTAAAACCTAACAGTAATGGGTAAAAGCATTTTTTTTTACTACATATTTCTGTTTTTAGTTTGTACTAATATATTCTCTATTTGGTGAAGATCTAACTCTGTTCTGCATATGTGTGACTGAGGCTAGAATGGAGTTTCTATGTAGGGAGCTGTAGTAATCTGACAAGTTCAGTTTTCTGAATAGGAATATGGATGCTCTAGGGCTCACTGCAATATTTGTGGTGCTGCCCTTTTCTGGGTACACTCCATGTTGTGTGAGTTTTGGAAGTTAGTGCTGTTATGGAACAGTAGATTTGCTCTATGGGTCCTGTACTCTGGGTTCTTTGTGAGGTCAACTGTAGGGTGTTGGTTTGTGGGGGGAGGAATACTGGAATATATATTATTTTTGAGATTTGCAGTTTTACGTTCTTTATGCTGCCAGATTTAAATTTAAAATATTTTGTCAGTTCAGATTCAAGGAAATTTCAAATTTTAAAGGAATGTCTGTTTAATTTTGTTTAGTAGCCTGATAGCTTCATTGCTGCTGAATTCTGTGCTTTCCCAGCTCTAACACAATCCAATCCAGTGTTTGAATTCATGGCTACCAGGATTAGTTTCTCATTTTATATCTTCCCTCCTCATCAATAAACTGGTCATAGCAAAATAAATCTGATGTGCAGATACTTATAATGGTTCGATTGGGGGGGAGGGGGCTGTTTAAGTGGCTTTTTATTAATCAAATTTAATGTTTTATTATTATGTTTGTTTTATTGTAAAATCTGTTATACTAAATTGCTTGTGGGTGTTTAGAAGCCACCTAGGGTTTTAGATAGGTGGCATATACATTTAAAAATAAAGTATACTGAATTTATGCACGTGATGCCGCAGTATGTCTCCGCACATGGCCCTGCATCACTGGAAGATAGAGGAAAGCAGAAACCTCATATTGGGACCTACATTATCAGAGAATAAAATGGTCAGACAACAAAGTTCAATGAGAATTTTATTTTCAATGTAATTATCTGACGGTGCTATCTTTATATTTTATACAGTACATGGAAATGCATATCTTTCTATTTCTCTGGTATTGCACTGTATGCAGAATCTAGCTTCTTGGTGTTGCAGTTTAATTTTTATCTACATATGTTTATTTTTAGGTTATGGTCACTTATTCTGTACTTGGTGAGGGTCTGTGTTTTGAGTGTGTGACCAAGACCAGGTGTTCTGTTAACATGGAGTTTGTATATAAGGATCTGTACTATAGTAATCTGAATTGTTCAGCTTTTCAAATAGGTGTTTGGATGTTCCAGGGCCCACTGTAGTATTTACAGAAATGCTTTTTTAGGATGGGCTCATGTGAGTTTTGGAAGTTGGTGCTGATATGGTATGGTAGATTTGCTCTATAGATACTCAGTGACTTTGTTGTAGGCTTTTGTATTAGATCACAATATGCCTGGTACTGGAGAATGTTTACTGTTGGTTAGTGAGATGATCAGAATCAGATTTTTTTTTAAGATATTGAGTTTTGTGGGTGAATGTCCTGGTTCTACTCTACACTCACTATTGAAGAGGGTTCTGTGGATATGTTCAAAAAGAAAAAGCAAGAACCGTAACGCGGTTTATAACAACAAAACAAAAATGAGCTATAATTTAGTTTTATAAACTCTGCTGTGGTTCTCGCGCTCTTTTAGTTCCTTGGTGTGCAAACATCTTGCATTTCCTCCATATAATCTAATCGGCTTTTTGGTTTAGTTCAATCCCTGATTGGATTTTTGAGAAAGCCCCACCTCTATGGGGGGGGGGGGGCGGGAAGAGTACCATCTCATCCTTTGCCTCAGGCAGCAGATTGCCTTGAGCAGCCCCTGGGTGGGACATTAAGTAGTGAGTAATGAGGAGTACGGGCATGGAATTGTTAAAATGAGAGAAAAAGATTAAGGGAGAGTTAACATTAAGAATACAAAATGAGGAGAAGGAGGGGGGAGAGACAGGTAGAGAGGCAAGAAAGAAGTCCTAGTGGGTTCAGGTGCACCTAATTGCATCAACCAGCAGAGGAAGGTTATGAAAGAATGTTAAGCCAGAGATGGTGGGTAATAAAGTTAAGTGTTAAGAAGGGAGACACAGCACTGCAGAGAGCAGGAGCTGGGTAAAGGAGAGACAGAAGATAGGACATACACTGACAATATATAAATATATAAATAAAATAAATAAACAGAAATTAGACCTTACCTGCTAATTGTCTTTCCTGGAGATCTCTCCGGGCCAGTCCAGGAACAAGTGGGTTGTCAACCTTCTCCAGCAACTGAGGACTGAAATCTTAAAACTTTGAAGATCTGGCATCTGGCTCCCTCTGCTGGCCACTGTCAGTCTAACCTTAACAAAGCAGATGAGTATCCTCCATTAATCCAAAAGAAAAGAAGAAAAAAAGAGCGAAATTAACAAACAGTGGTACCTTCTTGCGATGCTGATAGGACCTACTGAACCGCATCAGCCCTGCTTTGACGTGACTTAAAAGCCACAAGCCTCATTCTTTTATTTTTATTTTTTTGCAAAGAACAAACGAGTTAAAAAGCAAACCCTGAAGGAGAACCGAAACAACTCTGTAGAAACAAGGACGCGGACTCCACCGCCACCAACATAGTATTCTTAGGCCCCCGCGCCACACTGAAATCTGACAAAAAACATGGGTGGGTCTTGGACTGGCCCGGAGAGATCTCCAGGAAAGACAATTAGCAGGTAAGGTCTAATTTCTGTTTCCTGATCGTCTCTCCGGGCCAGTCCAGGAACAAGTGGGAAGTACCAGAGCAGTATCTAACTACGGGAGGGACCCGACAGGCCCGCTATGATGGCCGACGCCCCCACACAGGCATCTCCCTTGGCCAAGACATCTAGTCTGTAATGTTCGGCAAACGTGTGAAGCGACGACCACGTGGCCGCCCGACAAATGTCTACCGGCGGTACCCAAGCATATTCCGCCCAAGACGTCGCTTGGCTGCGCGTAGGATGAGCACGAAGACCCTCCGGAGGGACCTTCCCCGCGTTCTGATACGACACCCCGATCGCCTGCTTCACCCAACGAGCAATAGACGACGTAGATGCTGCTTAGCCCTTACTAGGCCTGGCATAAAAGACAAACAACCGGTCCGACTTCCGGAAAGAATTAGTTCTCCGAAGGTATCTCCGGAGCAATCTGCCCAAATCCAGCTTCCTGAGTACGTCGTCAATGGGAAGATTCCCCCGTCCCGAAAAGTGGGGAGAGCGATAGACTGATTGACATGGAATGTAGACACTACCTTCTGAAGAAAAGAGGGAACCGTCCGCAACAGCACTCTGTCCTCCGAAAATCGCAGATAGGGAGCTCTACACGATAGATCTTGGAGGTCCGAAATTCTCCTCGCGGAACACCCGGCCACCAAGAAGGCCACTTTCCAAGAAAGTACCCTGAGCGAGACATCTCTATGTGGAGAAAAAGGAGGTCGCGCCAACGCCTCAAGCACCAAATTCAAATCCCACGGTGGAACCACACTGTGAAGAGGGGGACGAATGTTCCTAACTGCTCGCAAGAAATGAAGCACATCTGGATGAGCCGAAAGACGAACACCCTTCACACTCCTGCGAAAGCAAGAGAGTGCCGCTAAGTGAACGCGGATGGTGCTGAGGGCTAAGCCCTTATCCAGACCGTCCTGAAGAAACGACAGCACTTGCGGGACCAAAGTGTCGCGAGGACGGAAGTTCCGTTCTCCGCACCAAAACTCAAACATACGCCATACCCGAACATAAGCCAGGGACGTGGAACTCCTGCGAGCCCGCAACATAGAGGCTATGACCGAAGACGAATATCCTCTCCGGATCAATTGGTCCCCATCAAGAGCCAAGCCGAAAGAGAGAAGCGATCTACATTGGGCGTGAGCAGAGGCCCCTGAAACAGAAGAGCCTCCCTCGAAGGACACCTCCAAGGTTTGTCGACGAGAAGACGCACTAGATCCGCATACCAAGCCCTCCGGGGCCAATCCGGTGCAATGAGAACTACAAGCCTGCGGTGACCCGCTATTCTGCGAACCACCCTGCCGATCATTGGCCACGGCGGAAATACATAAAGCAGACCCTCCGTTGGCCACGGTTGCACTAGACCGTCGAGACCTTCAGACATGTGCTCCCTGCACCTGCTGAAAAACCGAGGTGTTCTGGCATAGCCGAAGGTAGCCATGAGATCCATCATCGGCTGCCCCCAACGCAAGGTCAGATCGTGAAACACCGCCGCGGTCAGCTCCCATTCTCCGGGATCCACTACATGCTTGCTGAGGAAATCCGCTTGGACATTTTCCCGACCTGCGACATGGGCCGCTGACAAGGCTACGAGATGCACCTCCGCCCACGACATGAGCTGCAGACTCTGCTGCCACAACTCCGCGCTGCCCGGTCCGCCTTGACGATTGATATAGGACACCGTCACTGCATTGTCCGAGAAAGCTCGCACCGCTTTGTCTGTTATCAGAGGAAGAAAATTCTGTAGCGCTAGAAACACTGCCCGGAGCTCTAACAGACTTATGGAAGAGCTCCGTACCTCTGGTGGCCAAAGCCCCTGTGCAAAGGTCGCCTGACAATGCGCCCCCCAACCGACGAGACTGGCATCCGTAGTGACCAACACCCAGTCGGGCTGACTTAAGGGAAGCCCCGCTCTCAGATGAACCGGATCCAGCCACCACTGGAGACTTTCGGAGACGTCGTTCATCCGGGGCAATCGGTAGTCCAGGGGAAAATCTTGAGGAGTCCAGCGGGACAACAATGCGTGCTGCAACGGCCGCATGTGGGCCCTTGCCCACGGAACGAGGTCTAAGGTCGCCGCCATGGATCCGAGGAGCTGCAGATAGCGCCACGCAGTCGGCGCCCGAAGACGCAAGAAGTCCTTTACCTGCACCAAGATCTTTTGCACTCTGCTTTCCGGCAGAAACACTGCCCCTACCTGGGTATCGAACACCGCCCCCAAGTAGAGGAGCCTCATGACCGGCTGCAACTGACTTTTGGCTCGATTGATTACCCAACCCAGTTGCTCCAGGAGACTTACCATGCGCGCCGTGGCAGTAAGAGACTCCGATACCGACGGGGCTCGACTTAGCCAGTCGTCGAGGTAAGGGTGTACTAAAACGCCCTCTCTCCGCAAGGCCGCCGCCACTCCTACCATCACCTTCGTGAAGGTGCGTGGCGCCGTAGCCAGGCCAAACGGCAAGGCTCGGAATTGGAAATGACCCATATGCACCACAAAACGGAGAAACCGCTGATGCTCCAGCCGAATCGGGACATGAAGATATGCCTCTGTGAGAACTATAGAGGTTAACACCTCTGTCGGTTGCACTGAGTGAATTACGGAGCAAAGCGTCTCCATGCGGAAATGCGGAACTCTCAAGCAGCGGTTCACGTTCTTGAGATCTAAAATAGGGCGAAAGGAGCCCTCCTTTTTGGGTACCACAAAATAAATCGAGTATCGACCTAAGCCTAACTGGTCTGGAGGAACCGGAACCACCGCTTGTAGCTGCAACAACCGACGAAGGGTCTGCGCTATTGCAGCTGTCTTCTCCGCTGAACCACAGGGAAACACTACGAAAGCGTCTGACAAGGAACGGGCGAACTCGAGGGCATAACCCTCGCGAATAATTTCCAAGACCCACTGGTCGGAAGTTATGGAGGCCCAGGCAGAAAGGAAGGCTTGCAGCCGCCCTCCCACTGGGAAGTCTGCCTGGACCAACCTCACTTCATTGTGGCTTTTTGGGGACATTTTGCTGAGACCCGAAATAACCTCTTCCGAAGCCTCGAGCCCTACGTAAGGACTGTCCCCTGGCCATAAAACGCCCCCTCTGATAGGGCGTATAACGGGACCCGTGGAACCTACGAAAATCCCGTGACGCCCCTCGGTGCAAAGAGTTAGGCTTGGAAGGCTTTGGTCGGTCCTCAGGCAGACGACCACCCTCAGAATCTCCAAGGCTTTTACAATCTTTTCCAAGGCAGCTCCAAAAAGAAGCGACCCTTAAAATGGAAGTTTACTGAGCCTCGCCTTGGAAGAGGCGTCCGCCGCCCATTCCGCAACCAAAGGAACCTCCTAGCAGCTACCACCGTTGCCATGGATTTCGCTGAAACCCGCACCAGATCGTAGAAGGTATCCGCCATATAAGCCGCTGCTGACTCAAGTTTTGCACTGTCCGCCGGCTCGGAGCGGGGAAGCGAAGCCCCCTGAATCCACCTAATAGAGGGTCTGGAAACATAAGCTCCACCTATAGCCGTCCTTAGCGACAGAGCACAAGACCCAAAAGCTTGCTTTAACAGTCTCCAACCTTCTATCCTGCAGGTCCTTCAGAGCCGCACCACCTTCCACCGGATAGTGGTTTTCTTAGTGACCGCCGAAACCAAGGCATCCACCCTAGGTAGGCGCAATAAGTCTAGTCCCTCCTGTGGCAGAGGATATAAGCGACCAATAGCCCGTGCCCCTCGCAAGGAAGCCTCCGGGCATTCCTACTCTGACTCCACCATCTGCTTTATTACCCTGTGTATAGGGAAGCACCGGTGGTCAGACTTGAAGCCTTGAAGGAGAGGATCTTCTAAAGGTTCATCTGGGGACACCGGTAAGGCAATATTCAAGACCGATAACGCCTGGGAAATGAGCAGCCCAAGTTCCTCCTTTCTAAAGACCCGAAACATATTGGGATCCTCAGTGGACCCGAATTCAGCCTCGTCCCCGTCTGTAGTCCAATCCAAACCTGGATCCGAGAGGAGCTCCCCTTCTTCCATACCTTGGAGCTCTGAAAGAGGCTGACTAAGGAGATCTGAGCAAATTCTGCTCCGTGGCCTCCTGCCGACGGACCTTCACCCGGATCAGCGCAGGCTTAGTCAGAGAGACATGCGCAGCATCAGTCTTATGGGACTTTCCCTGATCCAGCTGCCGCTTCACACAATAAGCCTGATGAAGGGCTAAAATGAAATCAACAGAGAAAATTGACCCCAGATTTTTGGATATGTCTGGCAAGGAGGGTGGAGGAGCTTCCTCCCCTTGAACTTGACTCTGAGTCTGCTTTCTTCTTTGCGGGAGTATCCTGAGGAGCTAAGGATATTGGAGCTGCAGCAGCCATGGCTGCCGTTCCCGCCAAAAATGAACCGTTTTGAAGGCCTGCTTCTGAGGCAGAATCCATGCCTGAGAGGCCCTTACCGCCCACGGAGCTAAGCAAAACCAAAGAAACTATAAAAATACACCAACTAAAATCGGAGGAAGAATAATCGCAGTCAAACCGGCACCCCAGAAACCGCCGCGGGAAAAACACAAACCCTGCTGACTGAAACCAAAAAATGGCCGCCGGCACACACAAAACTAACAAGCTTAAAAATGACCAACCTGATAAGAAATCGCTCTGCTCATTCAGCTCCTGGCACCCACTGCTAGTGGGGAAGGAAGCTGATCACCGGAGGCAGCAGGAAGGTCTCTGGGGCTCCCAGCACCGCACTGCTCTCTGCTCTATTAAACTAAGCTGAAATATGAGACAGGCTCTGCCTCTTCAGCCCCGTGCCTCTGAGCGCCGCTAAAAATACCTCGGCTGAAATTATAAACTGGCAGGGACCCTGCTAGGACCGCCTGCTCTGTACCACTGCTGAAAGTGCAGAAAATAAACAGATAGAAAGAAAAATTTCTAAGCCTGAAGAATCTGAACGGGGGAGCCAGCCAGGATAACGTCCTTCAGCTGCTGAGGACTGAAAAGACTGACAGTGGCCAGCAGAGGGAGCCAGATTTCAGTCCTCAGTTGCTGGAGAAGGTTGACAACCCACTTGTTCCTGGACTGGCCCGGAGAGACGATCAGGAACAAGTTATATTCTAAAAAGGCACAGGAAAGCATAAAAATTAGCAAAGGCTTGCAATGAGGGTGCTCTCACCAAGCAGAAACCTCCAAATGGAACCTCCAAATAGAAGGCCAGCAGCTCACATGCTCAGAGAGGTAAGCTTCTGAACAAAGCCCCAGCAGGGAGGAGGGGCTGGTCAAGTATAGAAGGCAGGTAAATTGAAGAAGGCAGATTCAATAGAAGTGCCCTAGTAAAAACCCAGGCAAGGTTAAAAAAAAAAAAGTCTGCAAATGGAATCCCTCATTAAACAAGTGGAGGAGCTGAGAGAGAAGGTGACAAGGCTGAAAAGCATCTGTAACAGAGTAAACTACATTGATGAAATGCTTCTTGAGGCACCCAAGATCTCCAATAGAGGTGAAGATACTATGGTATAGAAAGAAGAGTGATAGATCTGATTACAGCAAAGACTACAGAATCAAAACTCCAGCTCCACCATCCTTCAGACTTAAGTACCAGTATGAAGCCCTGGAAGTGGAGATGGCGCGAACAGCCTAGAACAGGAGGAATCAGAGGCTCAAAATCCCCGAACTGCTAAATCTGTGACTACAAGGAAGCAAAGGGTAAAGTGGCTGCTGACATTCTGAGGGGTAACTCAGGTGTCCATTTACTAACCAGACTTGAAGTCCCAGGAGATATGCTGTCTGCCAGGTGCCAAAATCTGAGATGTTACAGAGAGTTTACCAAGATGCATCAATACTGCTGACTATTATTTGATGCTTGTCATCCATGGAGACAAGAACTGTATTTGAATTCAAATAAGCATGGGACTAACAGAGGATCTCTAAGGGAAAAAGAGGGACTGTAAAGCTTAATAGTCGGTACTTGATATGGCAGGACAGACTGGGTAGGCTGTATGATCTTTATCTGCTGTCATTTTTCTCTGTTTCTATTATCATCTTCTCCAATGGCCATTCCCAGTGAGGATAGACAATTACAAAAAAAACCCTCTCTTGCTATCACATCACAACACTAAGGTCTTCTCCATTATCTACCTCTTCCAAATAAATAGTCATCCAGTGATGTGGAACCAGAGGGCAGGTTATGGATTCAGTTTCCCACTATTATGGGACTCTTGAAACGGGCATATTTGCATAACCTGTGGCAAGCATGAGCGTAGATAAGGCAAGATCAGAAACATCACAGGATCCTGATTCTGTCTCTCATTCCTCTTCCAAAACCATTCCCAGTCCTCAGTACCACTGACCAGGGGGGAATGGTGGAGGGCCTTGACTATGCCCCTCCAATCTTTAGCAGTTGCTGTTGTTCTGTGAGCCTTCAAGAAAGCTTGTTCCCTACCCTAGGTTTGTTTAAGAGCTGACTCACCATCTAAGAACAAGCTGAGAGCACCCAACGTAAACTTCCTAGGTTCAGTGTACCTCCTCCCCTCTAACAAGATCTCAGATTCAGGGGACTCAACATGGGCCTTGTCAGTTTCAACTGCAGTGGTCAGTGCCCTTTTCTGGGCATCTATGACAATTTATGGATCTCAGCACTATTCCTCAAGTTCCCCATAGGTCTCTTCTATTCCTTTATTTTTAACATTTTCAGAGAAAATTAGGAAGTTTAAGTTAGACCTCCACACAAACAGGCAACACACAGTCCTACCTACAAATGGGTACCAACATCAAATGTTCTTGAGAAACATATATATGAAAACAGAGTCAGACAGATGATTAAGCAGACTAGGCGATTGCTAGAGTAGAGAAGCAGCCTAGTGGTTAGAGCAACAGCCCAGTACCCAAGCGATAAGGGTTCGATTCTCACTGGCACTCCTTTTGACCTTGGGCATGTCGCTTTACCTGTCATTGCCTTGGAAGGCCTGACAATCTACTTCTGGTCATATCTTGCCATGAAAACCCAGGGGCTGCTGGATCGCCAGGAGTCAACATTGACTTGGCGGCACTTTAAAAAAAAAAAAATTTTTTAAAAGAGGTGATTGCCTAGGGCAACTTCTTTGTTCTTTTATTTGAAGAAACTACATGAAGTAAAATCATGACAACCTTCATTCTCTGATTTTTGCTCTTAAAAAAAAGAATGAGACTACTGTAATTCTATGTATCGTGGTTTTGCTCTCACTTCTTCAACATTTGCAGTTAAAACAAACTAATGTAGCTTACATTTTGTATGGAGGGCAGATATATCACACCATTACTTGTTATACTCCATTGGCACCCAATCTTGCATTACATCTATTACATGATCTTATTGCTCGACCACAAAGCCTTCTTTTCAGGATACCACCTTCTTCCTAAATTCTCTTCTGATTCCCCAGCATTCTACTCACTTGATTCAAACACAATACCTCAAAATCAGCAGGTATTTTCCACATCTGGTCACAGGTCATCGGGGTACTTTATAATCTGCCTTCAGTTATTTTTCTTCTCTTTTTCTGGAACACCTTACCTCCTACATTGAGATGTGAGCCCTTTTTAAAGCCACTCTCAGAAAGCTTACCCCCTTTGCACATGCTTTCCCAAAGGCAAAAGCAATAGTCACAGTTGCACTGTGACTGCTTCTTTGCTTTTCTGTGACTCTCTTGTTCTTATTACATTTTGTAAACTATATTTTCCCTTGTTTGAAAGGCGATATATCAAGAGAATGAATAAACTAAACTAAGGGGCTTGTTTACAAAGCCGCGGTAGCGGCTTCCGCCCGATATTGGAGCCGCGGCCCCATTGAATTCAATGGGGCTGCGGCTCCGATATCAGGCGGAAGCCGCTACCGTGGCTTTGTAAACAAGCCCCTAAGTGTAGAATCTGGTTGTCTATCTGGAGAACTATTTGGATTTGCATTCACATATTACAAGAATTTGAAGACCTAGCTTTTGGCCGCTTCAGATGATCAAAAAGCAGAAACCTTTTTTTAAGTTCCCAGTTGGTATTTGAACTTGCGCTCACTTGATGACATGCCTGGACTACTTCAATGTCTGGTTTATGGGGCTGCCTACCAGAATGCAGCAGTTCAGGTGCTGACTGAAGTCTGAAAGGTCATCTCATCTTGAACAGATGCACTAGCTTCTGATTGCCAGTCATATCCAATGCAAGGATTTATATTTTAATTTTTAGATCATGAATCATCTGAGCCTAAGGATCTCAGGGACTATCTTCACTGGTAGATTCCAGTGAGGCCCTTGAGATCCCAGACAAAAAACCTGCCAAATATTCCTGGACGACATAACGTTAGGTCTATAGTGGTTCACCGCAGAGTCTTTCATTGCTTCGGGCCCACTTTTAGGGATAGCCTCTGAAGGGAGATAAGATTTACAAGAGAACTATTTCCTTTTCAGAAGGCATTAAAATCCTGGCTTTTTACTCAAGCTTATGGTCCTTGTTGAATCAGGCTAGTGTAGCTAAATTGATATATACTACTTTTTGTTTCATCCAGTTTAACCTGAGATTGTTTCTCCTAGAAGCACCCTATGACTTGCAGAGCTCTTTATGGGCTATGGTTAGGGATCTGTTTTGCAGGAGTGGAACTTTCTCTTAGCTTTCTATACACTGGCAAGTATGGAGCTGTGTCCGTGTTGGTAAAATGTTGCTACTCACCTATAGCAGGTGTTCTCCATGGACAGCAGGAATAAGTCCTCACGTATGGGCTATGTTCCTGATGGAGCCCTGCGTGGGAATGCTCACCAGCTTCTATTGGAAACTTTTGGGAGGCTCGACTATGCCTGCACACCTCCCTCCTATCTGTCACCATGGCGCCATTTCTTCAGTCTGATAATACAGCTGTAGCAGACTATAACTCCTTGGGGAGGTAGGAGGGTTGTAAGGACTTATTCCTGCTACCCACGAAGAACACCTGCTACAGGTGAGTAACTACCTTTTCTCCATGGTCAAGCAGAAAGTAAGTTCTCACGCATGGGACTCCCATGCTACTGAAAACCAAGAAGCCAAATAGGGGCACATCAACTGTGAAACACGCAAAACCAAAACTACTATGTACAAAGATGGCAATTCACATCTCATCTCGTCTGCTTTCTTTATTATTATTTTTTTAGTAGACTGGATGGACAGAAGGGCATTGGGGGGGGGGGGGGACGGAGTTAGATTCAAATCCAAAAGAGGTACCACAGTACTAATTGGCCGAAGTTACTTTTTCATCGGGAATCACCTTCCAGGGAGTAGTGAGATGTGAACGTGTGGACAGAAGCCGAAGTTGGAGCCCTACAGATTTCTTCCATGGAGACCGAGTGTAAACTGGCTACAGATGTAGCCATGGCTCGAACATTGTGAGTTGTGACATGACCATTAAGGCTCAGGCATGCCTGGGCATAAGGAAAAGAAATGCAGTCTGCTAGCCAAATTGAAAGAGTTTGGAAATGGCAGCCCCCAAACTTGTTGAGTTCCAAAGAAACAAAAAGATGGATGGACTTTCTATGGTCCTTTGTCCACTCCAAGTAGAAGGCTAAAGCCCGCTTGCAGTCCAAAATGAGCAACGCCGCTTCCCCCAAGTGGGCATGAGGTCTAGGAAAACATGTAGGTAGTACTACTGACTGACTGAGATGGAAATCCAAAAACACCTTCGGAAGGAAACAAGGATTCGTATGAACCACTCTATTATGGTGGACTCTAATATATGGTGGATGAACCACCAGAGACTGAAGCTCGCTCACTCAGCGCGCCAAAATGACTGCTACCAGAAACACCACCTTCCAGGTCAAGACTTTCAGTGGACAGGAGTCGAGTGGCTCAAAGGGAACGTTCATCAGCTGTGCTAGTACCACACTGAGATCCCAAGACAAAGAGGGGGGCTTGTACGGAGGGTTCAAGAGGAGGAGCCCTCACATGAAGTAAACAATCAAAGGCTGTGCCGAGATGGATTTCCCATTTACCCCGCGATGGTATGCACCACTCACGCTGAAGTAAACTCAGAGTTGAACTTCAGGCATGGGTCAGAAAAGTGTAGAAGATACTCGAGCACTCTCTGTGGGACAGATGAAAGGATCCAGGGTCTGGCCTTGACAGCAGACAGCAAACCTTTTTCACTTATAGGCATAAAACCTTCTTGTTGAGGTCTTCCTGGAAGCCAATAGGACATAGCCAATAGCTATGTTGTTGATGTCCTATTGGGCAGATTGAGCTCTGAAAGGACTAGCCTCTCAACATCCATGCCGCGAGGGCTAACAACCAGACATTGGGCTGTAGCATCCTTTCATCGACCTGCAAAACTAGATCTGGAGCATGGTTGAGCTGGGGGTGGAGGGGGGTAGGAGGGGGAGTTCCTGAGTGGAGAGCTGTAGCAGAAGCAGGAACCAGGGCTGTCAAAAGAACATAAGATATGCCATACTGGGTCAGACCAAGGTCCATCAAGCCCAGTATCCTGATTCCAAGTGGCCAATCTAGGTCACAAGTACCTAGCAGTTTCCCCAAAAGACACACAGGTTCCACAATGATTGTATTGGGGCAAGCAGTGGATTACCTGGGTCCTCTTTAATAATGGTTTATGGACCTTTCCTCCAGGAACTTATCCAAACCTTTTTTAAACCCAACTACACTAACAGCTTTTACGACGTACTACAGCAACGAATTCCAGAGTTTGATTACGCGTTGAGTGAAAAAGTATTTTCTCTTATTAATATTAAATAGGTTACACCATAGCTTCATTGCATGTCCCCTAGTCTTTCTATATTATGATGGTGTAAACAATCAAAGTTTACGCGCTCCACTCCATTGATTAATCTATAGACCTCTATCATATCTCTCTTCAGTCGTCTCTTTTCCAGGTTGAAGAGTTCTAACCTTTTTAGCCTGTACTCATCGGGATATCCTTCCGCTCCCTTTTCCATTTTGGTGATTCTTCTCGGTACCTTTTCTAATTCCGCTATATCCTTTTTAAGATACTGTGACCAGAACTGCACACAATATTCAAGGTGTGGTTGCACCATGGAACGACACAGGGGTATTATAATATCCTTTGTTTTAATCTCCATTCCTTTCTTTATGATTCCTAGCATTCTATTTGCTTTCTTGGACGCCACTGCACACTAGGAAGAGGGGATTCAACATGCTATCCATGACAACAACTAAATCTTTTTCCTCAGTCGTGGTTCCTAATGTAGAGCCATGCATTGTGTAACCATAATTTGGGTTGCTTTTAACTAGGTGCATAACTTTGCACTTGTCCACATTAAATTTCATCTGCCATTTGAACATCCAGTCTTTCAATTTATCAAGGTCCTCTTGCAATTTTTCCCAATCCTCATGGGTTTTAACAACCTTGAATAATTTTGTGTCATCTGCAAATTTGATTACCTCACTCGTTATTCCCAAATCCAGGTAATTTATTAATATGTTAAAAAGCAGCAGACCCAGCACAGATCCCTGGAGTACTCCACTATTCACCTTTCTCCATTGGGAAAATTGGCCATTTAGCCCTACCTTCTGCATTCTATCTTTTAACCAGTTCCTGATCCACAATAGTACACTGCCTTCTATCCAATGACTTTTTAAATTTGCCAACAGTCTCTCATGAGGGACCTTGGCAAAGGCTTTCTGAAAGTCCAGATACACTATATCAACCAACTCACCTTTATCTTTCTGTTTATTCACATCTTCAAAAAAGCATAACAAGACCTTCCGTGACTAAAGCCATATTGGCTGTCTCCCATTAAGCCATGACTATCTACATGTTCAGTAATGGTGTTCTTTACTATGGCTTCTACCATTTTTCCAGGTACGGACTTCAAGCTCACCGGTCTGTAGTTTCCCTGTTCACCCCTGGAACTCTTTTTAAAAATTGGCGTTACATTGGCCATCCTCCAATCTTCAGGTATTACAGATGATTTTAATGATAGTTCACAGATTACTAATAGCAGGTCTGCAATCTCATATTTCAGTTCTTTCAACACTCTTGGATGTATACAATCTGGTCCAGGTGATTTGCTACTCTATAGTTTATCAAATAGTTCTAACACATCTTCCCGGTTTATTGATATTTCTTTCAATTCTTCTATGGCATCACCTTTAAATACCATTTCAGTCATGGGTAACATCCCTACATCTTCCTCAGTAAAGACCGAAGCAAAGAATTCATTCAGTCTCTCCGCTGTGAGCTTGTCCCCACTTAGTGCCCCTTTTACCCCTCTATCATCTAATGGTTCAACTAACTCTCTCTCAGGTTTTTTGCTACAAATGTACTTGAAAAAGTCTTTATTATGCGTTTTCCTTCCCCAGCAAGCTGCTTCTCAAATTCTCTCTTTGCCTGCCTTATCAATCCTTGCATCTAACTTGCCAGTGCTTATGTTGCTTCCAGTTTTCGTCATTTGACTCCTTTTTCCATTTCCTGAAGGATGCTTTTTTGGCAACAACAGCCTCTCTTATCTCATCTTTAAATCATGCTGGCTGTTTTTTGGACTTCCTTCGACTTTTCTTAAAGCGTGGCGTGGTCTGGGCTTCGAAGATAGTATTTTTAAATAACACCCATGCTTGATATAAATCTTTAACCTTTACATCTGCTCCTTTTAGTTTTTTCTTAACTATTTTCCTCATTTTATCATAGTCTTCCTTTTGAAAGTTAAAAGGTAGTACTGTGGACTTCCTTGCCGTCCTTCTTCCATCTATTAAATGTAATGCGATCATGCTATGATCACTATTGCCAAGTGGCACCAACACCCTTATCTCTTGCACCAGATCTTGTGTTCCACTAAGGACAAGGTCCAAAATGTCTTCCCCCCCTTGTCTGTTTATGAACCAGTTGCTCTAAGAAACAGTCATTTATTTCATCTAGAAACTATCTCCCTAGCATGTCCAGCCGTGAAACTGACCCAATTGATACTGGGGTAATTGAAATCACCCATTATTACTACTGTGCTATAACTTCTGTTGGCTTCCCTGATTTTTTTGAGCATTTCATCATCCATTTGTTCATTCTGTCCCTTTTTACATGAAATTTCAATCTATAGAGATTCTACAGTGAATTTTGTTTCCTGCAAAACGTTAATTCTTTGTGACTCAATGCCCTCTGTAACAGAGTGCAACCCCTCCACCAATTTGAACTACTCTATCATGCAACATAGTTTGTACCCTGGTATCACAGTGTCCCATTGGTTGTCCTCCTTCCACTGTGTCTGAGACACCAATCATAGTGCTACATATTCTAACTCTCCCATCTTATTTTTAGACTTCTAGCATTTGCATACAAGCATTTTAGAGGGTGCATTTTATTCATATTAATCTGGTTATCAGTAGGAAGGGGTAATTTGGAATCTTTAAGCTCTGTCTGCTCTGTACTTAAGGGTATTTTGGTTACTTTTGTCTTTATTGGAACCTCTCTATCTATATACCTTAACTTCAATTTTTTGCTAGTATCCTTCAAGGATACATTGTTCTGAACCATGCGCTCTTGGGCGACTGTCAGCTTTCCCCTATTTTCTAGTTTAAAAGCTGTTCTATTTCCTTTTTAAAGGGTAATGGCAGCAGCCTGGTTCCATCATGGTTAAGGTGGAGTCCATCCCTTCGGAAAAGCCCCTCCTTTCCCCAGAATGTTGCCCAGTTCCTAACAAATCCAAAACACTCTTCCTTGCATCATTGTCTCAACCGCACATTGAGACTCTGCATCTCTGCCTGCCTTTTGGGTCCTGCGTGTGGAACGAGAAGCATTTTGGAGAATGCTACCCTGGAAGTTCTGGGTTTCAACTTCCTACCTAAAAGCCTAAATTTGGCCTCCAGAACCTCCCTACCACACTTTCCTATATCATTGGTACCAACATGTACCAAGACAGCAGACTCCTCCCCAGCACTATCTAAAGACCTTGTCTAGGTGGTGCGTGAGGTCCGCTACCTTTGCACAAGGCAGGCATGTTAACAGGCTATACTCACGCCCATCAGCCATCCAGCTATCTACATGCCTAATAATAGAATCACCAACTATAATAACTGTCCTAACCCTTCCCTCATGGCCCTGGAGAAACCTCCTTGGTGCGAGAGGGTTTTACATCACCTGTAGGAAAGGTCCTAATTACAGAATCATTTCCTGCCACACCAAGGTGATGCTCTCTTGTCACGTGACCTCTCTCCTCCATGGCAACAGGGATGCTGCCAGACTGGAGGTGGGACTTCAGGACATCATCCCTATAGGTCTCATCTATCTATCTCTCTGTCTTCCTTATATTCTCCAAGTCTGCTTCTCTAGCCTCCATAGATCAGACTCATTCCCTGAGAGCAAAGAGTTCCTTGTATCTAGTGCACACGTAAGACCCCTCACAAGTGGGAGAAAATCATATATGTGACACTCAATGCAAGAGACTGGAAAGCCCCCATCTCGCTGATGGATTGCTGTCTGTATCTTATTTTTAAGGCTGTGTTTAGGTATTTAAGTTGTTTACTTAGGTTTGCTGGGGATACTTATACTAATAAAACTATACCTAAATATGATTAATGGACTTAGTTCACCTCAAGACTAATTAATCTGAGGTCCTTAATATATGCCTTATGAGGATAAACAGCTGCACCTCAGTGAATATGTGCACCTCCTTCCCTTTAAGAGATTTATTTAAGCACCTATAAAGCTATGATTATCCCAGGTGTGGGTGGGAGTTGGGGAGGGAGGAAAGAAGACTTATTAAAAGTTGACTGCTACACAGTGCCTGTGCTTCTAAGGTAAAGTCTTACCAATTTCCTTGGTGATTCATGCAGCCCTTGGTTTGATAGAAGGGGCCTTTTAAATTGCCACTTTCATCTGTCACTTGCCTTAACACCTATTTAAGACAACTTCACAGATCTTTTCTCCTAACTGGAAAGCCTCTTTGTAAAGGTCACTAGAAACAAGTTTATTTTTCTTTCTACTCGGAGACTATTATACTTGTATGCTAAGCTATACTCTGATTTGATTTAAATAAAAAAGCTCTGTAGAAAAATTTATTTCAGTAACTATTTACTCTTATTTTACTTTCTAGGTTAAGCTATACTTTACTTTGACTTAAATATAAAGCTCTCTGGTTGTACTGAGACCTGACTGACTCAGCAAAAACACTGAATTCTAAAATACACAGACTTATCAGCTTTAACCCCCAAGAAGTCTTATTTTCCCCAAGATTTAGAGTTTATTCCAGAAGATTATACTCACAAGTGTATATCTACTTCAAGTTGTAGCAGTCCCTTTTGGTAGTTCAAGACTGCCTGGGCTAAAATGGTACGATGAGTATCACTGTGCCTTCGTCTGTTCTGAGCTTCAGTAAGTTCTTTGCTATGAGAGGTATTGGATGGTAAGCATACAGAAGACTCTCCCCCCAGTGCAGGAAGAAAGCTTCTGATACCATTCTGCTCTGTGATCTCACTCTGGAGCAGAACTGATCTACCTAAGCATTTGTGGAGTGGCAAACAGGTCTATCAATGGAGTGCCCTACTTCTAAAAGATACAGGCTGCTATATCTCTGTCCAACGTCCATTCGTGTGGCTGAAGGACATGGTTCAGGCTGTCCATCAGAGTGTTTTGGTCTCCGGCAGATACATGGCCCTCAGTTCCATTCCATAAGCGATGGCAAACTTCCACAATCTGACCGACTTCCAGCACAGGGGATAGGAGCTGATGTCCTCCTGCTCGCTGATATAGAATATAGCAACTTGAATGTTGGTCTGAATGAGGATAATGTGGTTGGTTAGGCAATCCTGGAAAGTCTTTAGAGCATTTGCTATGGCTCTCAATTCCAGGAAGTTGATCTGGTGAAGTTTCTCCTGAATGGACTAAATGCCCCGAGTATGGAAGCCATTGAGATGAGCTTCCCATCCCAATTTGGATGCATCTGTTGTCAGGATCTTCTGGGGAAAGGCCTTGTGAAAGGGGAGACCTTTGTGGCCTCTCCTTGACACCTGCAGGCACAAAGTACAAGAAGAGGGATGATGATCAGGTCCTAGGTGCTGGAGGCAACAGTTGTGCCTGTCCATGACCGAATTGGTCTGGGCACACTTGTTGCACTTTTTAAAACTGCTGATTAGTTTTTGGGACATGGTCAGAAAAATGGCCATGGCAAAATTAAACTGCACAATGGCCCGACAGGCACCATTGATGCCACTGGATTAGTTCAAAGAAAAAAACTGCAAACATGATGAGAAATAATGAAAAAAGGGACTGTGGCTGCAGGCAAAGGCAACACAACTTCAATCAGTTCAATTATGTACCCCCCCAGAGGGAGAGATGAGATTACAAACAGAGAATGAGTGGAAGATGTCTGTAGGGCTCCGTGGAAAAAGAAAGAGTGAAGAAGATGGTGCAGTGGCGGTAGGCAGGAAGAAGGTGCACAGGCGCAATGGAGCCTCCCAAAAGCTTCCAATAGAAGCTAGGGAGCATTTCCATGCAGCACTCTGTCGGGGATGGCACTCTGGAAGTGGAGGAGAGTGACGCATCCGAGGAAAGGGAAGAACCATAGCTCGAGCACCCCAAAGTTGCAGAATCAGTCACCACAAGGAAGTGAAGGGTAGTCGTGGTTGGTGACTCTCAGTTCTGAGGGGTACTGAGGCGCCCATCTGCTGACCAGATTTGATGTCCCGAGAAGTGTGCTGTCTGTCAGGTGCCAAAATGCATGCACAAAGACTTACTTCCTGCTTGTCTACGGAGAATAAAATTTCCGCCAGCTATTGTGTGTGTGTGTGTGGGGGGGGGGGGGGGTTGGCAGTTATTTGACTTTTTTTTGAGAAACGGTTGCTGAATTATATTAGAATTATAGCTTGTCTGTTTCTTTTCCCTATAATTTATCTGACATCTGTCCATTTTGGATGCTAATTTGCATTTTCTTCAATTACTGTGTCTTTAAATGTTTGACCTAGTACTAGATGCTATTTTATTATTTGTATATTGTGCCCCTCACATTGGGCACATTTGTGGAAAAGCAAGTAAATACTTTAAAATAGTACCAGCAAAACATTTTAGAGCAATGTCTGCAATACCTCTCTCTCAAGCAGTTCAGTAGAATCTTATGATCAATCATGTTAAATGCCGTACATAAATCAAGCAGGACATAAATCAAGAGGACAGCAACCTTGGGCCGGAAGGACTGGGGTTTCTAGTCCCACAGGTGCTCCTTGTGGTCTTGGGCAAGCCACTTAACCCTCCATTGCCCATGTTCCCTGTAAAATAGTTATCTCCAAGTTATAATGCCCTGTTCAATGTAATTTCAGTTTGTTCAATGTAAACCGCCTTGATATCATGAAAGATGGTATATAAGAAATGTTAAATAAATAAATACTGCTACGTGATCTTTTTTGTCCAACACACGGAAGAAAGTATCTATCTAGGGTCATGAAGTTAATTCTGCACCATGTCCTTGCTATCCTCTAACAATTGTTTTAGCAATAGGGCTACTGCGTTCTCTATGATCCTACCTAAAAAGGGAGCATAAGACTCTAGTCCATAGTTGTCTATAATGTTATTGAGGATGATCTCCCAATCTTTTCAAGTCCAAGGCACACTGCCATTTTCAAAAATGCTGTGCCGCACACCAGTCTCTACAAAGCAGGCAGTATGAACCTAGGAGAGGATTCATATGGCCAAAAGTAAAACATGAATAGCAGAGAAAGCAAAGTTGCTCAGAAATCAGAAAAATGCAGCCGCAATTCCTGGTGACTTCACTAACTGAGTCAGACTGCTTGGAGCTTTTCCCCCAGCTTTGAGAAGTCTTTCACTTTTCTGCATTGTTGCTGCTAGTTCCTGCAGTCCTTTTTAGAGTCCTATCAGGCAATCAATACATGATTGCACAGAATCTTCATTCTATTCGCTGTCTACCGAGAATCCCATTACAGGGAAGCAACTGCTTTCTCCACAGACAAGCAGGGCAATGCGTACGCACTTCCTGATGATTCTAGGGCTGAGGGTGTTAGAGAATTTCAAGAAGATAGCGTGAAAAAGAATTGAACATGGCTTGGTCAAAAGCAGTATACTGGGCAGCTGATTGATCTAGGCAATAGTGTCTTGCAAAGTGTACATCAAAGCCCATGTAGCTCCCATGAAAATGTCTATATTGGTATGGAACATAAGCTCACTATAGAGGTGGCTTTCACCCTGAACTGGTGTGGGCCACTATTCCTTGATGTTACATATTTACTTGCATATAACAGAAGTTGATGCAGTGATATACAAACGGACAAAGTCCTTTTCAAGACTGGCTTGCCAGGGTCATTTGGGTTAAAGGAAATTAATAGCCGAGATGTTTTCTCGACATCCTTTGTGACATGAAGATAGTAAAGGAGTGCACGTCCGCAGTCCAGTGTGTGCAGAGAAGATTCTCTCTCACTCGGTTGTGAATTAAGGAAGAAGGTGGGTAGAATTATGAATTGGTTCACATAGCATTCCGAGACAACTTTCTGGGGTATGTCCAGAGGATAACTCTGTTGTGACAGAATAGTGTACAGTTGGTAGTGAATAAGAGCCTGGAGCTCACAGATTCATCTTGCTGAGGTTATGGCCACTAAAAGTAGTTCAAAAGGGCTCTCCAATGAGGCACATAAAAATAATGTTAAGATCCCAAATAGGAGGTGGCGGTTTTAGGGGTGGCCTCATGTTCTTGAGGCCTCGCATGAATCTTGAGAACAAGGGATCTGTGGAAAGCAATTTCCCATTAACGCAGTTATGGTAAGCTGCTATAGCCATGAGGGGAAGCCATACTGAAGTCATCTTAAGACCTGATTGAGACAGGTGAAAAAGATGAGATGACATGCATAAATGGACAGGTAAAAGGATCCTACTGGTGGTCTTTAGCCTATTGGACAAAACATACCAATCGGAATGGATAAGATTTGAGCTGATGACTGTCTAGAGGCCATGAGAATGCTCTTCACATCTTGGGAAATAGGAAAAGTATCTATGAGTTGCCATTTAACCTTCATGCTATTAGAGAAAGACTTGAGGTTGTTTGTATCTAGTCCCCCTGTTGCTTGCGGGGTATTGGATTTGTCCCAGAGGCCATGGTGAAGAAGAAGCAAGGACAAGATGTCTTGAAAACCAGATCTGTCTGAGTCAATGTGGAGCAATCAGAATAACTTCAGCTTTGTTCCTGCAAATCTTTTGCAACATACTCAAGATGAATGAGATGAAAAGAAAAGTATACAGGTGTGGGTCTATGTGAACTGCAAAAGCATCATGCACTAGGCAGTCCAGAAAAGGTAAAAAGAACAGAAGAGTCTGCACGTCTCATTTTCTAATGTGGCAAACAGATCCACATGGATGCTTCCCCATAATATGGAGAAGATGGGAGTATGACTTTCAGGTCAAGGGACCACTCGTGTGGGTCCAGCTGTCGGCTAAGAAAGTCTATCAATCAATTTTGTTGGCCAGGCAAGTAAATCACTTGGAGCATGACTTGATAGGAGCAGGATAGATGCCAAATTCTAGTCTCCTGTAGATACAGAGACACAAAGAATCCAATCTACCTTGCTTGCTGACATAGAACACTGAAATGCGGTTGTCTGTTCTGATCAAGGTTACTTCCCATTGAAGCCACATTTTGAAGGCCCTTATAGCATTGAAGATGGTCCTGAGTTCTAGAAAGTTAATATGCTGAGACTGTTTGACTTGGTTCCACAAGCCTTATGTGCTTAGATGGATGCCATCTGTAGGGTTGTGAAACTGAGAAAAGGTGACCCCTGACAAACTCCATTGCAAAGCAAGATAATACTCTACCTGAAAGCTCTCAAAGGGGTTTTGGTGTTCATTTTTAAAAGCTAAGTCTTTTTACTATACTGCAATGCGGGAATTTTTTTTTTTTTTTGCTTGTGATGTTGAGAAAGGCTCTGTCAGAGTTCACTGTCTCTGTTCCAGCTACCCATTCACAGCTAATTCTTTGAAACTACAGATCTCATTAGGTGTTAGGTCCCTCCATACCCCCCCCATGAGCATTCTTGCTTTATAGGGCAACCCCCCCAGTTAGCTACACACAGGAACCTAAAACAGCACTGTTAGAACACACTTAAAAGAGGTTAACTGATTTTTCTCCTAAAGGACACTTGAGGAACAGGTAGGGACTTTGGTAGGTGTCTCTCTTTTATTTCAACAGGTACCAAAGCTCTATCAACTAAATAATAGCTGGGAAAAATTGTATTGCTAAAGCTGTTGCCCCCGTTACAGCTTCTGCCTCTGTCCAGACAGAAATCCCAATGCCAGTTGAAGGACCGGTTCCATGTGCAGGACGCCTGCATGCTGAGGCTCTCAGGAAAGAAGTGGAGGAGCTCAGAGAAGAGGCGGCGAGGCTGAGAAGCATTTGAGACAGTGAGAACTACATTGATGAGATGCTTCTTGAAATATCCAAATTCTCCGACAGAGGTGAAGATGGGAGGCTACAGAAGAAGGTTGAATACGAGTTACCAAACCTGTAGTATCAACAATCCAATTCCTCCAGCCCTTGAATTGACGAACCAGTATGAAGCCCTGGAAGTGGAGGAGGTGGAAGCATCCAAGGAAAGGGAAGAACCATAGCTCGAGCACCCCAAAGTTGCAGAATCAGTCACCACAAGGAAGTGAAGGGTAGTCGTGGTTGGTGACTCTCAGTTCTGAGGGGTACTGAGGCGCCCATCTGCTGACCAGATTTGATGTCCCAAGAAGTGTGCTGTCTGTCAGGTGCCAAAATCCAAGATGTTATGGAGTTTTCCGAGACTCATCAAGCCTAGTAATTATTATCCGATGTTGCTCATCCATGTTTGCACAAATGATAATGCCAGGTATCTCTCTCAGCATATCAAAAGTGACTTCATGGGTCTAGGACAGACGGTGAAGCAGATAGGGGTGCAGGTGGTGTTCTCTTTAATCCTACCTGTTGAGGGTAAAGGCCAAGGCAGAGAAGCTTGCATCCTGGAGATGAATGCATGACTGCATGGATGGTGTCATCGAGAGCATTTTAGTTTCCTGGACCATGGGATGATGTTCCAATTCACCGGGTCATGAAAAGCTGAAATTGCACTTAGGTGGACTCTTATCGAGGATGATTTGAGGCCTTGAGAAGAGAGGTGCCAGAGGTAGTGGAGAAGTGTCACAACAGAGGTTTGAAAAGGATTGTGCGCATTTTGGGAACACCATGCGCCGTATCTGCGCCACTTTAGCGAATAAGCTTTTCTTGTGGAATGTTTCCTGGAGCAGAAGAGGATATTTTTGACCTGTGGAGAGAGGAAGATGATGCAACTCTAGGCTTTCAGGAGCCATGCTGTTAGGCAAAGGGATCAAAGGTTGGAATTGAGAAGCATTCCATTGTCCTGAGAGAGGAGACCCGGATTGGATCTCAACGGGATTGGTTGGGTTTGTGAGTGTTGAAAGAGGAGGGGGAACCAGGGTTGGTGGGCCCAGAAAGGGGCTATGAGAATCATGTATTCCTTGTCCTCTCAGAGTTTGAGAAGTGTTTTCAGGATCAGGGGCGTTGGCGGGAACGCATAGAAAAGTCCCCGATTGCAAGGAATCATGAAGGTGTTGTTGGACAGACTGAGGTTGGTTGGCAGCTTTGAGCAAAAATGGGGAAGTTTGGCATTGCGTTGAGAAGCAAATATGTCTATCCACGGAGTTCCCCAGTGTTCGTATAGGCGTTTGGCCACCATCTGGTCTGGGCCCATTCGTAACAATGGAGCAGTCTGCTGAGTTTGTCCGCTTGCAGATTGTCCTGACCTGGAATGTAGATTGCTCTGAGAAGTATGTGATGCTGGATGGCTTAGTCCCAGATCTGGCATGCCTCCGTGCAGAGGGGAAGGGAGCCTGTACCCCCTTGTTTGTTGATATAGAACATGGTGACTTGATTGTCCATTCATAACAGGACAGAGCTGTTGGCGAGAAGATGCTTGATGACCTGGAGAGCCTCTGCCACCGCTCAAAGTTCCAAGAGGTTTATCTGTTGTGTGGACTCGAGGGTAGTCTAGTGGCCTTGTGTGGAGAGAGCATCCAAGTGAGCTCCCCAGGGAGGGCAGAATGGAGATCCTCTGAAGAGATTGTTGGGGGTTGTCCACCATTGGAGCAATTGTGCCATGTGTGGTGAAATGGTGATGGATGCATGCAGACCTTCGGTGGCTTGTGTCCATTGGGTTAACAGAGTCCACTGCGTTTGTTGTGGATGCCATGTGGCCCAGAAGCTGTAGGAAGGATCTTGCTGGTGCTGACTGGTGTTGCCGCATTGTCTCTGCTAGGAGTAAGAATTTCTGCATACAGTCTTGTGGAAGGAAAGCCTTGCACTGGACAAGTTTCCAGGATGGCTCCAATGAACTCCAGATGTTGTGTTGGAATCAGTGGTTATTTTGGAAAGTTGATTACAAAGCCTAGGGACTGTAGAGGTTCTATGGTTTTGTGTTATGCCGAGGAGAGCTCCCCAGGAGAGTCGGCCTTTATGAGCCAATCATCTAAGTAGAGGTAGATGTAGACACGGCTGATATGAAGGTGAACCACCACGATGGTCATGCACTTTGTGAAGACTCTCGGCGCTGAGGCGAGGCCGAAGGGGAGCACCCTGTATTGATAGTATATTTCCTGGCACATGAATCACAGATACTGCTTGTGAGAAGGGTTAATTAGAACATGAGTGTAGGCGTACTTGAGATCCAGGGAGCAAAGCCAGTCATTTTGCTGCAAGTGAGGAAGGAGGATCTTTAAGGAGATCATCTTGAATTATTCTTTTAGGAGGAATTTGTTGAGATCTCAGAGGTCTAGGATGGGCCTGAGGCCTCCTGCTTTCTTTAGAATGAGGAAGTAGGAAGAGTAGAATCCCCTGCGATGTTCCTGCAGGGGGACCATTTTGATGGTCCCTTGAGAGAGGAGTGAGGCGACCTCCTGATGTAAGGGGGGGGTGGGGTCGAGAGAATTTTTGGACAGGGCTTGTTGTTTGAAACAATGAGGGGGTAGTTCTCTGAAGCTGAGACGGTATCCCTTGTGGGCGATGGACAGTGTCCATTTTTCGGTGGTTATAGTCCTCCATTGCGAGATAAACCTTGAGAGCCTTCCTGGAATGGACTGGATGGGACTGGCCATGTTCCCCGTGTAGGAGTCAAAAGGATGGTGCGGGGCAGCTGGTTGAGGTTGAGTTGTTTGCTTGGTCAACCGTGTATTTTTAGCTTGCTTAGCCCCCTTGCTGCTTGTGTTGTGTATGGTAGGCTGGTTGAGGGTAGGTTGGGTAGTATCTCCTCTTTTTCGGATAGAAGGCCTTTTTTGTCTGAGCCTTCTTTTTGGAGGGGTCCAAAGTTTTACGTGACAATCTCTTAAGGGTGGTGTTGTCGGTTTCAAGTTCTACTGCCTTTTCCCTCCAATTCTTACCAAAGAGGTTTTCACCTGTACAGAGGATATTGGCCAACTTGTCCTGCACCCACTGTTCTAAGTCGGATGCCTGGAGCCAAGCCAGCTGTCTCGCCCCTATGGCTATAGAGGAGGTTCTGCTATTTGATTTGAAGGCATCAAAAGCTGTTCTGTTTACAAACTTAGAGATGTTTTGATTGTGGGTGAGGACTGCCTGAAAGGCAGGGCACTTCTCATTATGGAGGAATGACAAGAAGCCCTCCCAGTCTTTGTTTAACTCTTTGAGGAACATCCTCATATACAAGATGCATGAGTAGATTCTGCTGGCAAGCATGGAGGCCTGGAAGGTGCGCCTCACGAAGGAATCAAGGGTTCTGGATTCACATCCCGGAGGAACTGAGGCATGGTTCTTAGCACTCTTGATGCGCCGCATGGCGGACTCTACCACAATGGAGTGGTATGGGAGTTGCTGTTTCTGGAAGCCAAGGCATTCGGGAACCCGGTACATGGTATCGAGATGCCAACTTATGGGAGTGACAGATAATGGTGTTTCCCACATTTGAAGCATCAGGTTGTGACGTATGTGATGCACCGGTAAGATGATTGCTTCTTTTGGTGCAGTGGGATATTATAATATCTCGAGTTGTTCTACTCTGGGCTCTGGCTCCGAAGCAGCAGGAACGGAGAGTCCTGCTGCCATATCCTTTATAAATTCTTGGAAGGACATATCTTCTGGTGGTGACCTCCTTCTGGTACTGGCCTGTGGCGGAGGAGGATTGGAGATGACATCTCTGGGGTCATCGGAGTCTAGGGATCTGTGGTTGAAGTCGGTGGATTTTAAGTCAGATCCTGGAGAGTATCATTGGTGTCTAGAGTGGCGATGCAGGTCAATGTCCTCTGGTTGCGCACGGTACCTGGAAGAGGATGGATCCACCAAAGGCAGTGGAGTAAGCATCAGCATCGATGGAGGTCCCTGCATCGACGAAGGTATCGAAGTTGATGGTCCGGGCATCAGAGAAGATATCGGCATTGGTGAGGGCACTCGCATTGGTGATGGTACCAGCATCGGTGAGGATAGCGGCATCGCAGATGGAATCGACACTGGGGTCGATGGCGGTATCGACATCAGCATCGAACCAGCCTGTGTTCCTGATGTCTGTGCCGAAGTGGTCTGAAATGACAGCGGGGCTGATGGTGTTAGGTGCACAGAGGCTGCTAGTAGGGTTGCGAGGGTGCATTCCAGAGTCAGCATGCGTTGTTGCAGCGACGTCTCCAGTGCCTGGTTATTGGATCGAGCAGGGTCAGCCGCCACCGGACCTGGGCATGGCGTTGGAGGTTCCGCAGAGGTGGGTGCTCCGGGTACCTCACGACTCCCCACTAAGGCTTTGGAGGACTCCTCCTGCCGGGGATGCTTTGACCTGTTACTGGAATCGAATGATGTCCGGGACAATTCCTGATGAGCATGGGAATGTTCCCGGGACCTGTCCCTCAACCGCTCTCTTGAAATTTTTGGCCTACCAGAGTGGTCCTTCGTCTTCTTGCCATGTTCCTTCCGAGACTCTGAGGGCTCCCGGGGCAGCGACTTGTCCTTGAGAGTATGGGAAGGAGAGGATCCTTTCTCACCATGTCCGGCTCCAAGCATTCAAAATACTCCAGAGGAAGCCCTTGAGGAGGTGGAGGCCAGGGAGAGGATGTCTGCTGGGAAGAGCTCTTCAAACTTCTTGGCTCGATTCCCAAGGCCTCGTTTAGTCATTTGCTTGCAGAGTGCGCAGTCTGTTGGTACATGAGCGGGGTCGAGGCACTTGAGGCACCAGTCATGTTTGTCGGTGATCGATATTGTGCCAGAGCACTTTGAACATTTTTTAAAACCACTGGCTATTTTTTTCCATGGTGCCTCAGAGGGGAGGCCTTAGAGGGGAGGCCTGGTGAGGCTCAGAGGAAAGTCTGAGTGAAAGCTTTTTTTAAATTTTTTAATTTTATGAAGATAGAAGTAAAAATGAAAAGATAAGGAATTAGTGATAAGGCAAAAGTATCGATGCTACGGGTGAGGACAGCAGTTCTTCAGCGGGTACAGGAGAGATCCTGTCGGCTCCGCGGAAAAAAAGAGAACTGAGGAGAGTCAGTTAGAAGTGCGGGAAGGCCTCAGCACAGGCGCAGTGGACTGCTCCCAAAGGCTTTCCTATTGGTAGCTGGGGAGCTTCCCGCGCGGGCTCCATCAGTACCCTTAGTCACCCATACGTGAGGACTACATTCCTGCTTGTTCCAGCAGATCTAGCTAAACTAAAAGTAGACAAAGCCATGGGTCCGGATGGGATACATCCAACAATACTGAGGGAACTTGAGGACGTTCTAGCGGCTACACTGTCTGACCTTTTTAATGCTTCTTTGGAGTCAGGCGTGATGCCAGGGAACTGGAGAAAGGCACATGTGATCCCTTTACACAAAAGCAGAATGTAAGGATTACATTGAGAATTAGTCTAACCTCTATGGTTAGTAAATTATTGGAAAGGCTACTAAAAGAGAGAATAGTGAGGTTTCTGGAGTCCAATGGATTGCAGAACCTGAGGCAGCATGGATTTGCCAGAGGCAGGTCTTGTCAGAGAAATCTGATTACTTTGACTGGGTGACCAGAGAATTGGACCAAGGAAGAGCCCTAGATGTGGTGTATTTAGATTTCAGTAAAGCTTTAACACCTTTCATATAGGTAACTTATAAACAAACTGAACAACTGTCTTGTATCTTGTACATAGTTACCCGTTGAAACCTGTATATAATCCCCTGTTTATTGTAAGTCCAGTGTATGCTCGCCTGCACTGCACGATTATGTTACCTGTAAACCACACTGATTTTCAAAGAGCGCGGTATATAAGAGACATTAATAAATAAATAAATAAATAAAATAAATAACACCCACTCTAGGGTTGGACCCTAAATTTACCGAGTGGGTTAGAAATTGGTTGAGTGGGAGGGGTGGGAGTGGGTTGAGTACAGGTGAATGGAGCTCACTCTGAGGAGGTCGTGGTTACCAGTGGTGTTCTGCAGGGATCTGTCCTTGGTCCGATTCTTTTTAATAAGAATCTAAGAGCCTTAAATGACCTCAAGGACTTCTGCAAATCTTTCAAAACCCTCCTGTGCACAGATTTCTATGGACAAGTAACATAAAATTGTCAAGCACCAGAATTCTGCCACATATGGCCCACCGATAACCTGCATGTACAAATGAGAACTAAATGCAGATAGTCTGTATGTATGTCCTGTCATACCCGCCCCTCCTGTTGAATGCATACCCACAATTTGTGTTGCTAACCACTTTGATTTAAGGATAAGGTGGTATATAAAACTGGTTAAATAAATAGGGAGCCATTTCTGTGTGCATCGCCACGGTTACCACTGCTCTTCCCAGGGACCTATAAATTTTGTACTTCCCCTAGCACGCAGCTGCTGGCGTGCGGCTGGGGGCGTGCACTAAGGGGCATGTAACAAGGGGCATGTCTGCCCCTTGTGAGCCCCTTAGGAACACTGGGGAGCGCGGGGAGCATGTTAGGTAGGCGATGTTTGAATGTTTTATTTAGTAAGTGGAATGTGAAGCGTAGGGAATAGCAGGATGCCTGGGAAATGGAAAGTTAAAGGTAGTAAGGTTGAGGCAGGGTTGGGTCCTATGGACAAACATTTAGTAGCGAAGACTGATGTTTTAGAACAGGCAAGGTTGCAGTCAATATCATTAGGTGAGGGAGCTTCTTTAAGCTCCCCGGAGTGGACTCCTCCCCTCCTCCTCAACCGTTTTACAGGACTCTCCTGTGAGGGTTGGATTGGTTTCTTCTTCTGGTGTCCTCAGTGATTTGACACCTTGCCCTACTCCTGTGCAATGTAATTTGGACAGGTTTCTACTTCTTCGGTGAGTTCTACTGTTTCTTTACAGGATATATGGCAAGTAGTGTCACATACAGAGTCCCTTCTTACTACTATAGTTCCTCAACTTTGTGTATTCTCCCAGGAGACTACTGCAAAATTTGATCAGGTGGATACCATGCTGGAGACACTGGGAAAAAAAGGTCTCCAGCTTGGATTCCCAGGTTGTTTAAGTTCAGCGGCCGTGTCCTCTATTAAGAATAGCCTGTTGATACACCATAAGTTGGAGTCTCTGGAGAATATATTTTGTAGTAAGAATTTGTGTTTTGTTAATTTTCCTAAAACACATTTATTATCACCAGATATTTTGTTAAGAAAATATTTTAAGGAAATTTTGTTGTTTTCTAATGTTGATGAGATTGTGATTTCTAGGTTGTACAATGTTTCTGATGAGATAGTGGGGACGTCTTCGGGGCAGGAGGGGGAGGGTATTCTGGAAAATAATCCAGAGTTCAGTCTCTCTGCCTTTCTTGAAGATTCGCAAGATATTAAAAATACTAGAGCTACTTTGGGGGTTTTCTTTTTGAATGATGGTGATAAAGCTTTAATTATGAGAAGTTACTTTAGACATAAAGATGTTACTTTTTGTGGGGGGAAACTTCAGGTCTTCCCGGATGTCTCCAGAGCTACCCAAGTGAGGAGGAAAGCTTTTTTGTTGCTTAAATCTCGAGTACTGGGTTTATCCGGCATCTTTTATTTAAGATTCCCCTGCAAGTGTACTGCTGGGGGTAAAGTATGCTTTCCTTGATCCCTCTCACTTGGAGAAACTTTTGGTTAGTAAGGAAACGATTGTAAGAACATAAGAACATAAGAAATGCCATACTGGGTCAGACCGAGGTCCATCAAGCCCAGTATCCTGTTTCCAACAGTGGCCAATCTAGGTCATATGTACCTAGCAGTTTCCCCAAAAGACACAGGTTCTGCAGTGCTTGTACTAGGCCAAGCATTGATATCCTGGGTCCCTTTTTAATAGTGGTTTATGGACCTTTCCTCCAGGAACTTGTCCAAACCTTTTTTAAACCCAGCTATACTAACAGCCCTTACTACATCCTCCGGTAACAGATTCCAGAGTTTGATTACACGTTGAGAGAAGAAATATTTTCTCCTATTTGTCTTAAATAGTTTACCCTGTAGCTTCATTACATGCCCCCTAGTCCTTCTATATTCTGATAGCGTAAACAATTTATCCACGTTTATCCGTTCCACTCCATTCATTAATTTATACACCTCTATCATATCTCCCCTCAGCCGCCTCTTTTCTAGGTTAAAGAGCCCTAACCTTTTTAGCCTCTCTTCATAGGAGTAGCCTTCCATCCCCTTCACCAATTTGGTGGCTCTTCTCTGTACTTTTTCTAATAACTCTATGTCCTTTTTAAGATACGGTGACCAGAATTGCACACAATATTCAAGGTGCGGTCGTACCATGGAGCGATACAGAGGCATTATAATATCCTTTGTTTTATTCTCCATCCCTTTCCTTATGATACCTAGCATTCTATTTGCTTTCTTGGCCGCCGCTGCACACTGGGCGGAGGGTTTTAACATGTTATCCACGATGACTCCTAAATCTTTTTCCTGGGTGGTGGTTTCTAATGTGGAGCCTTGCATCTTGTAACTATAGTGTGGGTTGTTTTTTCCTAGGTGCATAACTTTGCACTTGTCCACATTAAATTTCATCTGCCATTTGGATGCCCAGTCTTCCAATTTATCCAGATCCTCCTGCAGTTTTCCACAATCCTCTTGGGTTTTAACAACTTTAAACAGTTTTGTGTCATCTGCAAATTTGATTACCTCACTAGTTATTCCCTTTTCCAGGTCATTTATGAATATGTCAAAAAGTAGCGGACCCAGTACAGATCCCTGGGGTACTCCACTATTCACCTTTTTCCATTGGGAATATTGGCCATTTAGCCCTACCCTCTGCTTTCTATCTTTTAACCAGTTCCCGATCCACAATAGTACACTGCCTCCTATCCCATGACTTTTTAGCTTCGCCAAAAGTCTCTGATGGGGGACCTTGTCAAAAGCTTTCTGAAAGTCCAGATACACTATATCAACCGACTCACCTTTGTCTACCTGTTTATGCACACCTTCAAAAAAACAGATCAGATTAGTAAGACAAGATCTTCCTTGTCTAAAGCCATGTTGGCTGTCTCCCATTAGGCCATGACTATCTACATGCTGTGTAATTTTGTTCTTTATGATGGCTTCTACCATTTTCCCTGGTACTGACGTCAGGCTCACCGGTCTGTAATTTCCCGGGTCACCCCTGGAACCCTTTTTAAAAATTGGTGTTACGTTGGCGACCCTCCAATCTTCAGGTATTACAGATGATTTTAATGAAAGTTCACAGATTACCAATAACAGGTCTGCAATCTCATATTTTAGTTCTTTCAACACTCTGGGATGTATACCATCCGGTCCAGGTGATTTGCTACTATTCAGTTTATCAAATAGTTGTAATATATCTTCCCGGTGTAGCGATATTTCTCTCAATTCCTCTGCAGTATCACCTTTAAATACCACTTCAGTCTTGGGTAACACCCCTACATCTTCCTCAGTAAAGACCGAAGCAAAGAATTCATTCAGTCTCTCTGCTATAGCCTTGTCTCCTCTTATTGCACCTTTTACCCCTCTATCATCTAATGGTCCAATTGACTCTCTCACAGGCCTTTTGCTACGAATGTACTTGAAAAAGTCTTTATTTCGTGTTTTTGCTTCCGTAGCAAGTTTCTTCTCAAATTCCCGCTTTGCCTGCCTTATCAATGCTTTGCATTTAACTTGCCGGTGCTTGTGCTGTTTCCAGTTTTCATCATTTGGCTCTTTTTTCCATTTTCTGAAGGTTGCTCTTTTGGCAGCAACAGCCTCTCTGACCTCACCTTTAAACCATGCTGGCAGTTTTTTGGACTTTCTTCCACTTTTCTTAATGCGTGGAATACAGCTGGTCTGGGCTTCGAGGATAGTATTTTTAAATAACACCCAAGCTTGCTGTAAGTCTTTAACCTTTGGAACCGCTCCTTTTAGTTTTTTTCCGAACTATATTCCTCATTCTATCATAGTCACCCTTTTGAAAGTTAAAAGGTAGTACTGTGGATTCCTTTACTATCTGTCCTCCACTGATTAAATCAAACATGATCATACTATGATCACTATTGCCAAGTGGTCCCAACACCCTTATTTCTTGCACCAGATCTGGCGTTCCACTAAGGACTAGGTCCAGTATGGCTTCCCCTCTGGTCGGTTCATGAACCAGCTGCTCCAAGAAGCAGTCATTCATTTCATCTAGAAACTTTATCTCTTTAGCTTGTCCTGCTGTGACACTGTCCCAGTCGATACCGGGGTAATTGAAATCACCCATTATTACTACTCTGTTGTGGCTTTTGTTAGCTTCCTTGATTTCTTTGAGCATTTCATCATCCATTTGTTCATTCTGGCCAGGTGGTCGATAGTATACTCCCACTGCCATCACCTTCCCCTTCATAAATGGAATTTCAATCCATAGAGATTCTACAGCATATTTTGTTCCCTGCAAAACTTTAATCCTTTCTGACTCAATGCCCTCTCTAACATAGAGCGCAACCCCTCCACCAATTTGTTCAGCTCTATCATTACGATATAGTTTGTATCCAGGTATCACAGTGTCCCACTGGTTATCCTCCTTCCACCATGTCTCTGAGAGTGCAATCATATCTAACCTCTCATTTAATGCTATATATTCTAATTCTCCCATCTTATTGTTTAGACTTCTAGCATTGGCATACAAGCATTTTAGAGACTGTATTTTATTAATATTAATCTGGCTATTGGTAGGCATGGGTAATGGGGAATCTTTATGCTCTGTCTGCTCCTTACTCAAGGGCATTTGGGCTACTATACTCCCTTTTGGAACCTCACTGCTTTTGGTAGTATCCTTCAAGGATACCTTTGTCCGAACCGTGCGCTCCTGGGTGACTGTCGGCTTTCCCCTATTTTCTAGTTTAAAAGCTTCTCTATCTCTTTTTTAAAGGTTAATGCCAGCAGTCTGGTCCCATCCTGATTAAGGTGAAGCCCATCCCTTCGGAAGAGCCCCCCCTTTCCCCAGAATGTTCCCCAGTTCCTAGCAAATCCAAAACCCTCATCCTTGCACCATTGTCTCATCCACGCATTGAGACTCCGGAGCTCTGCCTGTCTTTTGGGTCCTGCACGTGGAACAGGAAGCATTTCGGAGAACGCTATCCTGGAAGTTCTGGATTTCAACTTCCTACCTAAAAGCTTAAATTTAGCCTCCAGAACTTCCCTACCACATTTTCCTATGTCATTGGTACCGACATGTACCAAGACAGCAGACTCCCCCCCAGCACTATCTATGATCCTATCTAGGCGGTGCGTGAGATCTGCTACCTTCGCACCAGGCAGGCATGTTACCAGGCGATCCTCACGTCCACCAGCCACCCAGCTATCTACATTCCTAATGATTGAATCACCAACTATAACAGCTGTCCTGACCCTCCCCTCATGGGGACATGGCCCTGGAGAAACGTCCTCGGTGCGAGAGGGTTTTACATCACCTGGAGGACAGGTCCTAGTTACAGGATCACTTCCTGCCACACCAGGGTGATGCTCTCCTGTCACGTGACCTCTCTCCTCCATGGCAACAGGGATGCTGCCAGACTGGAGGTGGGACTTCAGGACTATATCCCTGTAGGTCTCGTCCATGTACTTCTCTGTCTTTCTTATGTCTTCCAGGTCTGCTACTCTAGCCTCTAGAGAACGGACTCGTTCCCTGAGAGCAAAGAGCTCCCTGCACTTAGTGCATATGTAGGACCTCTCACCAACTGGGAGATAATCATACATGTGACACTCGATGCAAAAGACTGGAGAACCCCCATCTCGTTGCTGGACCTCTGACTGCATCTTAGTTTAAAGCTTGTGTTTAGGTCTTTTAACTCGGTATATAATAAGGATTGGTGTAGATGCTTATACTAATAAAAGTGTATCTAATACCCCTAATACACCCTGTGTACCTGAAGCTAATTAATCACAGGTCCTCTGTGTATGACTGATTTGGATTAAGAGCTGCACCTGAGAGCAGCCCCTTTCCTCTAAGATGTCCAAGTACCTATAAAACTACAATTTCCCCAGGGGTGGGTGGGTGCTGGGGAGGGAGGGGGGGAGATAAGTCCTATTAAAGAGGGCAGTTACAAGGTACCCTGTCCTGAACCCTCAGCAGGGGGATGGGGGTACCACACAAAGCCCAGTTGAGAGAGGCAAGGTAAGTACAGCTGAGAAGGCTGAAACTTGCACACCACTAAGACAAACACTAAATAATTAAACAAACAACAGTTAGACAAACAGTAAATAATTAAATAAACAGCTAGAACTCACAGTAAGATGTCCCAGGAGGCCAAAATCCACTCACTAGCAGAGCTCTGTAAAAGTTCAGCCTTTCTCTGATCAGAGAAAAGCAAACTAAAACAGCCTATGCACACGTGGAGAAAACAGGAACAAGGTTACAGGATACCTCAGGGGGAGGGGGTCAGGGGGAGGAGTCACTCAGGCAGGCAAGGACAGAAAAAAGCTTAACAGCAGGCTCTGGGGAGAGAGATTAATTCAAAATGGCTACCACACACACAGGGGGAGGAGTCACTCAGGCAGGCAAGGACAGGAAAAGCTTAACAAACAACAGGCTCTGGGGAGAGATTAATTCAAAATGGCTACCACACAAAGCCCAGTTGAGAGAGGCAAGGTAAGTACAGCTGAGAAGGCTGAAACTTGCACACCACTAAGACAAACACTAAATAATTAAACAAACAACAGTTAGACAAACAGTAAATAATTAAATAAACAGCTAGAACTCACAGTAAGATGTCCCAGGAGGCAAAAATCCACTCACTAGCAGAGCTCTGTAAAAGTTCAGCCTTTCTCTGATCAGAGAAAAGCAAACTAAAACAGCCTATGCACACGTGGAGAAAACAGGAACAAGGTTACAGGATACCTCAGGGGGAGGGGGTCAGGGGGAGGAGTCACTCAGGCAGGCAAGGACAGAAAAAAAGCTTAACAGCAGGCTCTGGGGAGAGAGATTAATTCAAAATGGCTACCACACACACAGGGGGAGGAGTCACTCAGGCAGGCAAGGACAGGAAAAGCTTAACAAACAACAGGCTCTGGGGAGAGAGATTAATTCAAAATGGCTACCACACAAAGCCCAGTTGAGAGAGGCAAGGTAAGTACAGCTGAGAAGGCTGAAACTTGCACACCACTAAGACAAACACTAAATAATTAAACAAACAACAGTTAGACAAACAGTAAATAATTAAATAAACAGCTAGAACTCACAGTAAGATGTCCCAGGAGGCAAAAATCCACTCACTAGCAGAGCTCTGTAAAAGTTCAGCCTTTCTCTGATCAGAGAAAAGCAAACTAAAACAGCCTATGCACACGTGGAGAAAAACAGGAACAAGGTTACAGGATACCTCAGGGGGAGGGGGTCAGGGGGAGGAGTCACTCAGGCAGGCAAGGACAGAAAAAAGCTTAACAGCAGGCTCTGGGGAGAGAGATTAATTCAAAATGGCTACCACACACACAGGGGGAGGAGTCACTCAGGCAGGCAAGGACAGGAAAAGCTTAACAAACAACAGGCTCTGGGGAGAGAGATTAATTCAAAATGTCTACCACACAAAGCCCAGTTGAGAGAGGCAAGGTAAGTACAGCTGAGAAGGCTGAACTTGCACACCACTAAGACAAACACTAAATAATTAAACAAACAACAGTTAGACAAACAGTAAATAATTAAATAAACAGCTAGAACTCACAGTAAGATGTCCCAGGAGGCAAAAATCCACTCACTAGCAGAGCTCTGTAAAAGTTCAGCCTTTCTCTGATCAGAGAAAAGCAAACTAAAACAGCCTATGCACACGTGGAGAAAACAGGAACAAGGTTACAGGATACCTCAGGGGGAGGGGGTCAGGGGGAGGAGTCACTCAGGCAGGCAAGGACAGAAAAAAGCTTAACAGCAGGCTCTGGGGAGAGAGATTAATTCAAAATGGCTACCACACACACAGGGGGAGGAGTCACTCAGGCAGGCAAGGACAGGAAAAGCTTAACAAACAACAGGCTCTGGGGAGAGAGATTAATTCAAAATGGCTACCACACAAAGCCCAGTTGAGAGAGGCAAGGTAAGTACAGCTGAGAAGGCTGAAACTTGCACACCACTAAGACAAACACTAAATAATTAAACAAACAACAGTTAGACAAACAGTAAATAATTAAATAAACAGCTAGAACTCACAGTAAGATGTCCCAGGAGGCAAAAATCCACTCACTAGCAGAGCTCTGTAAAAGTTCAGCCTTTCTCTGATCAGAGAAAAGCAAACTGATCAGAGAAAAGCAATGGTTGATGAGGGTTGAGGGTTTATGGTGATCATGTTTGTTACATGGTCCCATTTAGGAGTTAAATTTTTTTTGCAGCTTATTGTGAGGTTAAATTGCCTCTTGTTTTCCTCTTTTTTGTACTTGATTTTCCTTTTTTTCTTTTTTGCTCCCTTGATGTGGGTTATCCATGTTTCTTTGGTGTTAGTTAATATTATTGGAAATGTTAATCTTGTATTTATGGAGATTTTATTGTGTTCATGTGTTTTTTGATGTATGTTTCTAAAACATCTATAAATATATAAATCATAAACAAATAATATCTTTGTTAGTGATATTGCAGAAGGGCTGTCGTGTAAGGTTTGCATGTTTGCGGAGGATACCAAAATCTATAACAGAGTAGACACCCAGGAAGGAGTAGATAACATGAGGAGGGATCTAGCTAAGCTTGAGGAATGGTCGAGAATTTGGCAGCTGAAATTTAATGCTAAAAAATGCAGGGTCATGCATTTGGGCTGCAAAAGAGCAGTACAGTGTAGGGGGTGAGGTACTTCTGTCCACAAAAGAAGAGCAGACCTGGGTGTAATTGTGTCTGATGATCTTAAAGTAGCTAAACAGGTAGAAAAGGTGACTGCGAAAGTCAGAAGGATTCTTGGGTATATAGGGAGAGGAATGGCCAGCAGAAAAAAGGAGACTATAATACCTCTGTGTAAGTCTCTGGTACGACCTCATTTGGAGTATTGTGTGCAATTCTGGAGACTGCACCTTTAAAGGGATATAAGCAGGTTGGAGTTGGTGCAGAGGGGGCTATTAAAATGATTAATGGTCTTCATTATGTAGCATATGAGGACAGACAAAGATTTTAATATTTATTTAGCTGGATTTCTATACCGCTTTATCTTAAAATCAAAGCAGTTTACAATGAACTTTAATGTTTACAAAGAACAAGGGAAAGGGGCATGCAGGCATATATCAATTTAACTTATATATAATATATAAAAACTATGTACATGGTCTTAAAAGGGGGGATATGGGAGGGGGCAGGGGGTAAGGCGAAGGCTGTGTATTAAGTAATGTCATCAAAGGATTCCACATAGAGAGTGGTTTTCAGCTTCTTCTTGAAGTCCTTGGTGTCATTGATGGCTCAGAGGTGGTTGTGGAGTGAATTCCAAAAGGAAGGTGCACCTAATGAGATTGCTCTTCCTGATGTCAATTGTTTGGATTTTGTATAGTCTTTAGGGGTTGTGATAGTATGACTGGTGGTTCATCGTCTAGGTCTGTTGCTTGTTTCCGTGGCGATGAGGTGTTTCAAACTGTCTGCAGAAGTATTTTGCATGATTTTGAAGATATGAAGAACAGCTTTATACTTAATGTGGGAGAAGATAGGGAGCCAGTGGAGCTGGTTCAGGAGGGGAGTGATGTGGTCATGTTTAGTTGAGCCAGATATGATGTGGGCTGTGGTATTTTGCACCATTTTCAGCGGGCGGAGTGCTAGTTTGGGAAGACAGAGGTAGATGGGGTTACAGTAGTCTAGGGTGGGTGTGATAATCGTCTGGAAAATGGTGTGGAAGCGTTCATAGTTATGGTTTGAGTCTTCTGAAAACACGCATTTTGTGGTAGGCTGAGTTGGCTGTTTTATTGATGTGACAGTGCATGTTTAAATTACTGTCCAGAGTGACTCCAAGGTACTTTACTTCAGGTTTGATGGGTATAGTGATGTTTATCAGGATAGACTTTGGGGGGGGGGAGAAATTTGTGTTGCGGGTGACAAGGAGAGCTTCAGTTTTGTTGTAGTTGATGTTTAGGTTGTTTTCAGTTAACCAGGTTTTCATGTCTTCCAGGCAGGTGATGATTGCTGAATAGTTTGGGATGTTGAGGTTTATCGGAGAGTAGATCATAATGTCATCTGTATATAGGTTATAGAGGATTTTGTGCTTTTTTAATGATATTACAGATGGGCTGAAGGTAAATATTAAATAGGAATGCAGACAGTGAGGATCCTTGCGGGATGCTTTGGGTTGCTGGGAATGGTGCTGAGGTCTTATTTCCACATTTCACTAGTAATTGTCTATTACTGAGGTAGGAATGAAACCATTTAATTGTATTTCCATGAAGTCCGATGTCTTTTAGTCTGTTCAGTAGGATGTTGTGTGATACCGTGTTGAAGGCTGAGGATATGTCTATGAAGATTAGGAGAAATCCAGTCTTTAGACTGTCTATTCCTCTTATAAGTGTGTAAAAAAGGTGTATAAGAAGTGTTTCAACACTATGGTTAGGCCAAAAGCCATGCTGGTGAGGGTCCAGAGAAGAATGTGAGTGGAGGTGGTCCTGTAATTTAATTTGCACTACTTTTTGATGATTTTAGTGAGGAAAGAGAGTGATGATATGGGGAGGTATGCAGCTGGGTCGGTTATGCTTAGGGTTGTCTTCTTGGGTATTGGGCAAATGGTGGCAGTTTTTAGTGCGTTGGGCATGTATCCTTGGGATAGAGATAGGTGTACTATGTTGTGGATGAATGGGCAGAGGTCTTCTTTTGTTGATTTTATCCACGTTACTGGACAGGGATCGGATGCTACGGTGCTATGTATACTTTAGAGGAAAGGTGGGATGGGGCAATATAATAGAGACATTTAAATACCTCCATGGTATAAATGCACAAGAGGATTTCTTTTAATTGAGGGCAAGCTCTGCTACGAGGGGACATAGAATGAGAGTGAAAGGGGATAGACTCAGAAATAATATGCGGAAATAGCATAGTTACTCACCTGTAACAGGTGATCTCCGGGAACAGCAGGAATTTAGTCCTCACATATGGGTATCGTCGGTACCGACGGAGCCTGCGCGGAAACGCTCCCCAGCATCCAATTAGAATGCTTTTGGGAGCATCCCACAGCGCCTGCGTGCTGCCTTCCCGCCTTTCCCAACTGCCTCTCTCCAGTTGAGTTTTAGAGCTGAGACAAAGAGAGAGAGCAAGGGAAAGGAAAAGAGAGAGACAGAGAGATACAACTCCTAGGGGAGGTGGGTGGGTTGTGAGGACTAAATTCCTGCTGTTCCCGGAGATCACCTGTTACAGGTGAGTAACTATGCTATCTCCAGGAACAAGCAGGAATGTAGTCATCACATATGGGGACTCCCTAGCTTTAGGTGCCAGGGAGAGACCCCAGAAGTTGTGTGCCCCTGAGAAGGGCTCCACGTCCCACCATGGATCTCTGGCATCCTACCAGGGATGGTGGGTAGGAGTTGATTAGGTATGGAACAGGTGTTTGAGAACAGTCTGACCAAACAAGGCATCCCGGCGGGAGTCCTTGTCCAAGCAATAATGGGCTATGAAGGTATGAACCGAGGCCCAAGTGGCTGCTTGACAGATGTCGTCAATAGACACAGAGTTCAGATGAGCCATTGAGGCTGCCATGGCTCTCACATTGTGAGCTGTGACATGGCCCTCCAGAGAAAGGTTCTTACTCTGATAGGTGAAAGAAATACACTGAGCAATCCAGTTAGATAGTGTTCTCTTGGAGACTGGAAGTCCCAAATGAGAAGGATCAAAAGCAACAGAGTTGAGAGGACTTTCTATGTTGCTGTGTTCTTTGTAAGTAAAAAGCTAGAGCTCTTTTAGAGCAAGGTATGAAGAGTCCTCTCTGCATTTGATGCATGTGGTCCTGGAAAAAAGACAGGTAGGTAGACCTCTTGGTTGAGATGAAAAGGCGAGACCACCTTAGGCATAAAGTGTGGATGAGTTCTAAGGACTACCTTGTCATGATGGAACCTTGTATAAGGTGGATTAGCTACTTTTGGAGCGCTTTGTTTTTGAGCAATTGAACTCACATGTTGAGGCTACACATATTCTTCACCCCCGTCAAGCAGGTTTTCGTCATGGGCACAGCACTGAAACTGTTCTTTTGGCACTTCTTAATGAAATTTACGTTGCTCACGATCGTGGTGATCTTACTCTTCTTGTCTCTTTGGATCTTTCTGCGGCTTTCGACCTGATTGATCACCGGACGCTTCTCTCTCGTCTTTTCGACATTAGGTTGCGGGGCTCTGTTCTTCAATGGTTCCGTTCTTTTCTCACTGCTCGCTCGTTCACTGTACACTCAGGTAATCACTCTTCTTCCTCTCTCCCCCTTATCTGTGGTGTTCCGCAGGGTTCTGTTCTATCACCTCTATTATTTAATATTTTTCTTGCCCCTTTGCCTCTTGACATTCAGCAGTTTCCGGTGTCTCCGTACATCTATGCGGATGACATTATTCTTCTATACCATGTCTCTCCCCTCACTTTGGATATTAACCCCACTAAATGACTGTCTGTCCCACATTGCTTCTTGGCTCTCGCAGAACTTTCTTCACTTAAACCCCTCGAAATCCACGGCTATGTGGGTATCTCTTAGCGGTTCCTGTCCTACAGTCTCTCCTATGATTGATTCAGTTTCTATTCCTCTTGTTTCTTCTTTCCGTTACCTGGGGGTTATACTTGATTCCACACTTTCTTTTCATGAGCACATTTCTTCACTCACTCGGCGGTCCTTTGTGACCCTTCGGCAGATTCGGGCTACTCGTTCTCTCTTTTCCCCTGACTCCTTGGTCACTTTGGTTCTGGCTCTGGTGGTTAGTAGACTTGACAATTGTAATGTTTTCTTAGCCAACCTCCCTAAATATCAGCTTCAACGATTACAATCCATTCAAAACACTGCAGCTCGCCTTATCACTTTTTCCCGGCCGTTTGATCATGTCACTCCCCTACTTCTCCGTTTGCACTGGCTACCACTCCGTTTTCGCTATCAATATAAGATTCTGATTCTGACTCACCGTGCTCTTCATACTGGTCATCCTTTGTATCTTGCGGATCTGGTTTTTCTTCACACTCCTTACCGTCAACTCCGGTCTTTTCACGCCAACTGTTTATCACTACCTTCTCCGTCACAAGCCCGTTTAGAGCAGACTCGACATTCCGCCTTTTTCTTTCTCGGTCCATTTCTCTGGAATTCTCTACCACCTTCCCTCAGATTAGAATCCTCTTATCCTCAATTCAAGTCACTACTCAAAACACATCTGTTCACACAGGCTTTCGACCTTCCTGCCAGTTCCCCTCCCTGACCATAAAGTTGTCTCCCCGTGTTGTGCTGTGTGTTTGTTGGTGTTTTTGCGTCCTTTTGTTTTTAGATTTAGCTTTTTTATTTTAAATTTAACTATTTAGTTATTCGCTTTTATTGCTGTGTGCTGTGCTTTTACTTTCCTTTCATTTTATGGCGTTCTTTTCTATGATTTGCAGTGTAGACCTTTTATTGTACACCGCTCTATGCTTCGGCAGTAGCGGTTTATCAAATGTTTTAATAAAGATAAAGATAGTGCTTGCAATTCACTAATGCGACGTGCTGATGTGATTGCAATGAGAAAGATAACCTTCCAAGAAAGGAATTTCAAGGAGGTGGTAGCTAAGGGTTCGAAAGGTGGCTTCATGAGCTGCCCAAGAACCAGGTTCAAGTCCCATGCCACCGGAGGTGGTCTAATGGGAGGCTTAGTTAGAAGGAGGCCTCTCATGAATCTTGCTATAAGAGGATGAGAGGAAATAGGTTGTCCATTTAGAGGTTTAAGAGAAGCTGCAATAGCACTCAAATGGACTCTTACTGAATTTGTCTTAAGGCCTGCATTAGACAAATGGAGGAGATACTCCAGTAAAGATTCCAGAGGTATCGCAAGGGGGTTAAGACCCTTTTCTGAACACCAAATAGTAAACATTTTCCACTTGAAAGCATAAGAACGTCTAGTGGAAGGTTTTCTGGAAGCACTTGCTGAGAAAGATGAAGATCTTGGAGATATAGGCCTTCACGCAACCAAGCCGTGAGATGCAGGGACTGGGGATTGGGATGCCATAATATCCCGTTCCCCTGAGATAGGAGATCTGGAGCAGACCCTAACTCCAGGGAGGGAGCTTGAGAGAGATGAAGAAGCAGAGGGTACCACACTTGCCGTGGACAATGTGGTGCTATGAGGATCATGTGGCTCTGTCTCTCTGAAGCTTGAAGAGGGTTTTGGGAATTAGGGGAATGGGTGGAAAGACATACAGGAAGTCTTGACCCCAGTAAAGGAGGAAAGCATCCCTGGCCTGAGCTCCCTGAGCCGGAATTCTAGAACAGAACCGGGGAAGTGTGGCATTCCACGGACTTGCAAAGAGGTCTATGTCCGGGGTTCCCCAAAGTTGAAATATCCTGGTCACCTGGTCTGCATGCAGAGACCACTCGTGTGGAAGGAGAACTCGACTGAGTCTGTCCGCCCAAGAGTTTTGAATGCCTGGAAGATATACTGCCAGCAGATGAATCTGATGCTCTCTGGCGAGGGCCCATAATCGCAAAGCTTCGTTGCAAAGCGACAGAGAGCCCGTTCCCCCCTGCTTGTTAACATAGAACATGGCTACCTGATTGTCCGTGTGAATGAGGACTGTCTTGTAGCTGAGCAGGGAGTGGAACACTCGCAGAGCCAGGAAAATTGCTCTGCGTTCCAAGAGATTGATATGTAGACAACTCTCTTGTGGAGACCAGGTGCCCTGGGTGGAGAAGTCTTGCAGATGAGCTCCCCAACCCTTTGGAGAAGCATCTGTTGTGAGAGTTGCTTGGGGTAAGGGTTGTTGGAAGGGGCACCCCAGCAACAGATTTTGAGTGGACCTCCACCATTGGATGGACAAAATGAGGTGACTTGTGTTTGCTATTTTGTCTGACAGGCACCCTGATGCCTGGGTCCATTGGGTGGATAAAGTCCACTGAGCTTCCCTCATGTGGAGGCGAGCATATGGAACCACATGCACGGTGGATGCCATGTGGCCCAGCAATTGCAACATTTCTCGAGCAGTTAGATGAGGCTTTAGCACTGCTTGAGAAGCTAACTGCACTAAGCGAAGGCAACGGGCCTGGGGGAGATAGGCCCTTGCTCTTGTGGTATCCAGAAGAGCTCCTACGAGTATGAACTCTAGAGATTGAGTGGGAGTCAGACTGGATTTTGGGATGTTTATTACCAGCTCTAAATACTGGAGGATACGCATTGTGCAGGATAGAGAAGTCTTGGCCTCTGACTGTGTTGGAGCGCGAATGAGCCAGTCATCCAAGTAAGGGAAGATGAATATTCCCAGAGTACGGAGAAATGCTGCTACCACAGCCATGCATTTCGTGAACACCCTTGGGGCAGAGGCCAGACCAAAAGGAAGCACCCTGTATTGGTAGTGCTTTCCTTGAAAAAGGAACCAAAGGAACTTTCTGTGGCTTGGATGGATGAGTACATGGGTGTACGCATCCTTGAGATCTAGAGAACAAAGCCAATCCTGACTCTGAAGGTATGGAAGCAGAGCACCGAGAGAAATCATCTTGAATTTCTCCTTGACAAGGAATTTGTTCAATTCTCTGAGATCTAATATAGGTCTGTATCCCCCTGTTTTCTTTGGGATAAGAAAATAAGGGGAATAGAACCCTGTGCCCTGTTGATGAAGAGGCACTTCTTCTATCGCCCCTTGGGCAAGAAGAATGGCAACCTCCTGACCTAAGAGGTTGATGAGAGGTGTCGGAGAATTGAACTGCTTCACTATTATGTGAGGGGGCATGCTTGAAAAATGAAGTTTGTACCCCTCCTTTATGATGGAGAGTGTCCAATGCTCTGCTGTTATTTGCCCCCATCTGGGGGCAAAATGACATAACCTTCCTGGAATGGTGGATGGTTCTGGTCCTTCCAGAACCAGAAAGGCTAAGTTCTCTAGCTGAAAGTCAAAGGCCCTGAGGAGGCTGAGGCTGCTGGGCCGGTGGAGGCCTAGCAGCCTTTGCTTTCTTCTGTTTGGGTGGTTGCTGACGTTTGGTTGAAAACTGACCTGCAGAAGATGCCTGCTGAGTATAAGCAGGATAAAATCTTTTCTTTTTAGAAAAAGGTGTTTTCTTGAACAACTTCTTTCTAACAGGATCAGCAGTGGACTTGGATAGTCTATCCAAGGTGGAATTTTCAGCATCCATTTCATTGGCTTTTTCCTGCCAATCTTTACCAAACAGGTTCTCACCAGTACAAGGGATATTTCCCAATTTATTTTGTACCCAGAGCTCTAAATCAGATACCTGGAGCCAGGCAATTCTACGTGCACCTATGGCAATAGCCGAGGTTCTGCTTATACACTCAAAGCAGTCAAAGGCTGCACGGTTGGAGAATTTAGAGACATCTTGGGCTTGTTTGACCCAAGTGAGAAAGTCCTGTCTTTTATCCTCAGAAATGAAAAAACTTAAAGTCTGTAAATTATCTGTGACCTCCTTTAGGAACATTCCCATGTAGAGACTATAGGAACTGATTCTTGCAGCAAGCATGGAAGCTTGAAAGACTCTACATCCAAAAGCATCCAGGGTTCTGCATTCACGTCCTGGAGGATTAGAGGCATGTCTTTTTGCACTTCTAATCCTTCTCATAGCTGACTCCACCACAATAGAGTGGTGAGGAAGCTGAGTCTTATGGAACCCAGGACAAGGAGGGACACAATACATAGTATCTAACCTATGAGAATGAGGAGAGGTGGTAAGAGGTGTTTCCCACATCCTCAACATGAGATCATATAGAATCTCATGAATGGGTAAGGTAGCTGCGTCCTTAGGAGTTTTGGGATATTGTAAAATTTCCAACTGCTTGGCCCTTGGCTCTGTTTCAGGGGCCACAGTGATGGACAGGACCCGAGCCACCTCTCTGATAAAGTCTTGGAAAGACATGCTTGGGACTCGGGTGACATCACTGCATTCCCTGATTCATGGGAATGCAGTGATGTCACTGCATTCCCATGAATTCACTGATTCTGTAGAGCCATTTCTTCTCTGGGCTGAGAGAACTAGGCTTGTGTTTTTGTTTAGCACTAGCATCCCCAGTCTGCCTGAGGCATGGGTGCTTCAGATTAATGCAATTTAAATTTGTGTGTTTATTTACTTCATTCCCTCCAGGTGCTGCTGACTGTGTTCATGAGGTTTGTTTACCAATCCATGGTTGCGTTGAGAAGTTTTGTTTTGTAGAGAAAGTCGGTAGTATAGGTGTTGAGCACTAGCCCCATTTGCTGGGTGGAACTTGCACTCTCAAACACTGCTGCTGTTTAACAGGGAAATTGATGCTGTCTGTACAGTGCTAGCAGAGGCTCATATGGAATCCCCTCCAGTGCAGAGACAGGCACTGGTTAGGTCATGAAGGTGGCTGAAGTAGACTTTTCATAGTGTGCAGCCATAGTCTCAATGCTGTGGGAACTCGTGGTGGTGCCATGGTAAGTTTGAAGAGGTTGATCTCTGCTTTAGTAAAAAGTCAAGAGTAGAGTTCTTTCAGTTTCACTTTTGTTTTGAAATTGTGTTCCCCTCACTTTTTTTTTTTTTTTTTTTCTAAGTTTGGCTTACTGTTAAGAAAGTCACAGGGGGAGGGAAGGGTGGGGCGGAGGACTGCTCAACCGCACTCATCCACACTAAATGATAGACTGCTTGACAGGACCACTGAAGGGGAGCACAGGAACTAACAGCACAGAAAAGTCAGACTTCTCAAAGTTGTGGGAGGGTTCTGGGTACCCTGGCGCCTTCTATGATGTCACTAGAAAGTATGCCTGCATTGCCCTACACGTCTACAGAGAAAACTCCACTGTACGAAGGAAGGACTAAAAAGAAGAGGCACTGTGCAAAGTGTGCACTGCACAAGCAGGGCCTTGTTATCTGTGCTCTACATGCTGCCTGTTAATGCCCAAATTCTGGTGCCCATGCTGTATATAGAGAGATTTATGACTGCATGCGCTCAGACATAGGAGCTCCTGCACATTTAAGAGCCACTACTAGTGTCTCTTGTCATTGAGAGGTGCTAAAAACAGACCCATGTCCTGGTCTGGGTCAGAGCATCAGGCTGTGGTGGCTTTTTTCCAATGGTACACCTGATCAGGTCTTAAGGCATACTGGATGAGGAAACATGGTGTTAGGGTCCAGTGTAGGTTTTTTAGTCAAAAGCTGTAAGTTACGATAATGGAATACAGATAAGTTGTTAGGTTATTTTCTAAAGACTTATGTATATGGAAAAAGTTCTCTTTAGATTTAAATTCTAAATTCTAAAAAATTATGAACAGATGATAGAAATTTATGGGCTTATTTAAAACAGAAATTGTAGGCCTCTTGAAGAGAATTACAATACATATATCTCACAGCCCATTCATTCAGAGGTTCATTTTTTTTTCATTTGGATATTAGCTCTCTGACATGAACATTATACTAAAGCAGATAACTTTAGAATGTATAGCTATTGATTAGTTTATAATCTATAGGGTAGATTGGTATCTTTTAGTGGATAAACCATGATTACCAATTTGCTTCAGAGGCCTTAAAAATACCCCCTCTGGTTTCAAAAGCCATGAAAGGCAAAATCAATAAGGCGGTTAGCTTTAGACAAAATCTGATTATCTTAAGGTAATCAATTTCATAAATCTCTGAGAGATAATTCATGCTGACACTGACCACCTTTCACACATATGGTTCATCATCCTGCTTGCCTTTAAATAAAGACTTGTATTATTCACATGAGAACAATAACTGAAGTAGTATTCAACAATACTAGATAGCTTACTATACCTAACAAAAACAGAATGACAAAGCAACACTCAGAACTCCCCTTTCACCCTAGAATTTAGTCTCTTGAGCGTGTGCTAACCAACCCATCCTCTGATCAGTACAAATACTGCATCTGAAATTGCTGCATTGCCTCAACAGCTATACATCAAGCAAAATTAAACTAAACATATGTCATTGCTGTATTTGATCAGGCTATTAACCAAACCCAAACTGTTCAGTGCACAGCAGTGAAAAAAAAGAAATAGGCAAGACTGGTGTATTACTTACTATAGTCTGGCTCATCCTCAAGTGAAGTTTGAGGAATTTCCGAAAAGTTATTACTTCCTTCAAGGTTAGTCAATTGGTTCTTTTTGTTTTCATCTTCTGCCTGCTCATTCTCTAAGGCTGTGATCATGTCCTTGTAGGCCTGCCTACCTTTCATTGTAAGTTCAACCATTTTGTGAAAATAATCCTACAAATGCAAACAAAAAAAAAAACAACAAAAACAAGCAAACCTCAAAACAGTTATACACTGAAAACAATGCACTAGCTAGAGACAGTTATCACAAACCTGCTTTAATATGGGCATTTGCTTACTAACAGGGTTAAAAGAACTATAATCTACTGCAATAAAATAAACATAATGAACTAGGGCAACAAGGCAAAGATCCTCCTTCACTTGTTCAGAAACTGTAATTTTTCCCTAATTTATATTATTGGGATCAGTGATCAATGCAATAACCACAATCCACATAGGAATACCCAGATCAGAGTGGAGACAGATCATTTTGCCTATATCTACATTGCCTGTAACAAGAGTCGCACACTCTTGTACATTTAACATTCTGCTATCTTAAAAAACAACTTCAAATTACATAAAAATAGGAGTTTGTTTCACTGATCTACACAACATACTCTACATTTTCAATGCAAAACAATAACAAAAATGTAAAAGTTAAAAGAAATCAAAAAGTCTTGATTGAATAAAAAACAGAGTTGCTTACCTGTAACGGTGTTTCTCCACAGACAAGAAGGGAATGTACTACATTTCTCCTCAAACTTAGGGAATGCTTTTTATACTCCCAAGCATGCGTGGGCATTCCCACATTCACAGTTGTACCTCCTCCCCTGCCTTAATCAGTACAAAGCAGGCAAATTATTATGAGAGGGGGAATGTTGGGAGGGAAAAGTGTGACTGCATTCCTCTGTCTATGGAGAACCCCCATTACAGGTAAGCAACTCAGCTTTCTCCGTGGACAAGCATGGGAGATGCAGGCACATTTATTGGTGATTGTAGTCCATGCATGCAGAATAAGCAACCCGGGCACAAATTTGGGAGGGGGATATGCTTAAAAAGGCAAAGAAATTCAGAAGAACAGATAGCATTGTTGGACAATCTGTAAAATGAGGCATTCAAGCAATAGTGCACACAATATATCTATCATCGATGGGTGCTGAATGAAGGTTTGCTGAGTTGATGCATTATGATCTTTTTTTTCTAAAGAGACTGTTCAGATGCAACATAACAAAAGATACAATTTGAGACCCAATTCAAGAGGTTTCTTTTGGATCCCTACCTACCATGATCATTTGGACTTAAGGTGACAAATAGCTGGGAGATCCAGCGAAGGTCTTTGGTGGCCTGAAAATAGTACAGTAGAACTTATTTGTAATCGAGGGAATGAAGGCATGTTGCTGCTGAGCTGGCATGCAACTTCAGGAAGAAGTTAGGAAGTATAATGGACTAGTTTAGGTAGAATGCGGAGACAACTTTAGGTAATAACGTCAGGTGTGTATTGATATAAACAAATATATGATATGTTATTTTTACAATGTAATATAATGCTTGTATTCCATTCATTCACCATTCTGTAATATAATTTTGTATGTCTGCATCCTGGAAAGAAATGGCAAATGGTTAATAATACGTAGCCTGTCACAGGTGCAGAGATACAAAGCTGATTCACCTTTACTTTATGTCTGCATCCTGGGAAGAGAGACTACGTGGCTAATAATACATAAGCCTGTCACAGGTGCAGAGGTACAAGGCTGATTCATCTTGCTGTACACGTCTGCATCCCGGGAAGAGAGTCTACGTGGCTAATACGTAGCCTGATACAGGTGTATATGTAATGATTTTCTGATTTCCTTTACTGTATGTCTGCATTCTGGGAAGAGAGACTACGTGGCTAATAACACGTAGCCTGATACAGGTGTATAATATTATCCAATGAATTATGGACATGCTGAAAAGAGGGCGAGTACATAATATACTATGAAAGAACTGTGAAACAGAGGATCTTTGTGAAAAGCTCACTGAAGCATTTCACCCTTCCTTGCAAGAAGGTGATTGATTAAACCAACTCTGCATCACTGAGAAGTCTGTTATTGTGTAAAAGTTATATTTCTTACAGTATGGAGTACCATCTGATTTGGTAGAAACTGAGCATAGGGGGCACAGTGCACTTTACAGACTTTGGGCTAATGTGACTGCTATAAAAAATGCAGTCTTTCAAGTAAGGTGCTTGAGGGTCACCATTCCCAGTGGTTCAAAGAGTGAGCCTACCAGCTGAAAGTACAATATTGAGGTCCCATAATGCAATAGGTTATCTTATAAGCAGCTTCAGGTTCATGAGACCTTGGCATGAACTGAGACACCCAAGGATGGGCAAAGAGGCTTACCATCTACTTCATTATGGTATATCGCAATCGTTGAAAGTGGAGCCATTAAGAGGTAGTCTTGAGACCAGACCCAGAAAGGAACATCAGATAGGAGAGGACAACACTGATTGGACAGGTAAATGGGCTGTATCCATTGCAGACACATCAGTGAGAAAACTGTGCCCATTTAAGCCCTCAAAATTTATTAGTGAAATCTTTCTTGGAAGCCTGAAAATCCACCTTGACCCCTGTTCAAGAGGGGAAGCCAGTTAATTAGTTGGTGTACAACATCCATGTTGTCAGGGCGAGGGAGGGAAGATTGGGATGCAATAGCCAATCCTTCTGCTGTGTCAGAAGGGATAGATAAGCTCCCAGAGGAACAAAGTCCTGCATAATGAGAAGCAGGAACAAAATCTGAAATGGCCATTGGGGGGGGGGGGGGAGACCCAAGATTCTGGCCTTATCCATGAATCTTCTGCAGAACTCAGGAGACGAAGGGAAGGTCAGGAAGCCATAAAAGGAGCTCCCAAGACCAGGATATTGTGAAGGCATCATGTGAAATTCAGGAGCTGTCAGGTCTGAGTGAGCAATAATGGGAGCACTTCTTGTTCTCCCCAGAAGGAGAAAGATCTCTCTCTGGCTGTCCCCTCCTGAAGAACAGTTGCTGAGCCACTTCTGCATCAAGGTAGCACTTGTGAAGGAGCAACTGACTTTAGATCTATTAGATGACGGAAGCCCAGGGAAATAAGCCACCCCCGGAGGCTGGGCTGCAGCTTGATCACCAGTATCCACAATCAGAACATCTCCAGACAAAGGTGCTTTGAGCCAGAGCCTCCTTGCTTTCCGACATAAAACATGGTGACCTGACTGTCTGTACCAAAAAGAAACAGTCTTCCTTAAAAACTTAGAAGACAAAAGTGTAAAAAGCATGGTACATGGCCCTGAGTTTGAGTTGACTGATGTGAAGACTACTACTACTAATAATGATTTGCATAGCGCTATGAGGCATATGCAGCACTGTACACGTACCTGTAAGGGGATGGCCCCTCCTCAAAAGAGCTCACAATCTAAGACAAACAAATACAGCAAATGGGGACAAGGGCAAAATTATGGGGAAATGGTTATAGCACACATAGGTGGTAATCAAGAGAATAAGAGGGTCAGAATCCAGAGCCTGGATTTGAATATAACCAGAGATGGAGCCTGACATACTGACTCAGGTAGTCTTTCAGGTCTAGGGTACAGCAAGATAAGCCTAGACTTCACAATGGAAGAGGAGGACACAGATAATATGGATTCATCTGATGAGTAGAGTTCCCTAGGAAGCATGCAGGGAGAGGTAATTTATTTATTTATTTTAAAACATTTTTAGACCATCATATGCTTCAGCATTCAAGGCGGTTTACAACAGAAACTTAAAAAATACAACACAAAAACCACAAGAATGACTGCACTTGTAAGTCAGTAGAAGTTTGAACTGGATGCAGAAATGGATAGAGAGCTTGTGAAATTACTTGAAAAGAGGGGTTATATGAGTGCAGCAACATTGATGAAAGATTAGTTGTGCCACTGCCATGTGATCTAAGAGCTGGAGGACAGTGTGTTTCCAAACAGTGCGACTTGCACCGTTTCTGCTGGCAAGGGTAATGATGGACTTCATTCTGTTCATAAGCAGATAAAATCATGGCCTTGGACGTGTCAAGATCAGTTTCCATGAACTGTAGTTGTTGGGATGGCATAAAGTGGGATTTGACCTTATTTATCAGACAATCTAGGCATTGCAGCAGGGACATGGTTGCTTGAAGTGTGTCCAGAACAACTGCCAAGGCGTGGCTCAAAAAGTCAATCACTGAGGTAAGGGTACACATAATGGCCCACTCTTCAAAGATGGACAGCCAGGCACTTTCTGAAAACTCTGGGGGAAGATGATCGTCTGTAGGGCAGAACCCAATATTGGTAATGGCAGTCCAGAAATGTGAAGTCCAGAAACGGGAAATGATGTGGATGTATAGAGATGCAAGTGTAAGCATCCTCGAAATCTAAGGAAACAAGCCAATCACCTTGAATGTAAGAGGTATGATTGTTTATTTATTTATTTAGACGGATTTAGTATACCGCTTTATCATTAAATCAAAGTGGTTTAGCACATCCAACAATCGATATTATTGTGTGGTCTGTAGCATGCTGTGGGAGGTTTAAGAAGAGTGATGTGTGGTGCAGTGTGCTAGATTTATCGGTGAGCTATATACATAGTGAGCAATATACATATATACAAGAATAGAGCCATGTAAAAATGGTGAGCTGGGGTCATGATCTATATTGCCTTGGTTGTGCTGCAAATAGGAGTCAGTTCAGGTGATGTCCTTGAAGTGTTCTGTAAATAGAGCTGTTTTAAGAAGTTTTCTGAAGTCCTTGAGGTCTTTGGCTGATCTTAGGTGGTCTGGGAGTTCCATAGAGCGGGCGCTGCCAGGGAGAGTGCCCTTCTTGATGTGGCCTGATTTGTTTTGGCAAATTCCTTTGGTGTGCTGATGGTGTCTGTGGTTCCTTTTCTTCTTGGTCTTTTGCTGTCGTTAGTTTTTATGAGTGGTTGTAGGCTGTTAGCTGAGAGGTTGTGTATTATTTTGAATATTGTGGCGGCGGTGCCCCCACTAGGCGGTTGCCTAGTGAAAGCGGCGGGCCATCTTGTATCTTGTATGTTGCTTAAGCTTCAGGGCTAAGACCTCTGAATGTGTAGTTGCGTGCAAAAAGCAGTCCAAGTGGTATTTTGGCCAACACAGGAAAATTTATTAAATTTTTCGTTTTAAATTTCAGCTTTGCAAACAGACCTTTGTAGAAGGCTCCAACCACAACAACAGAAAAAGGATGTTTTCTCCAAATAAACTTTCTTTACAAAAAGTGTATTTCAGCAGTGTTATCAATGAGCAGTTTCTTCCAGCTCTTTAACAAAATAATTTCTTCTTCCAGAAACAAACATAATTGAACTAGTATTTAACAGCAGAGTCCAGCAAACCTTTTAGCTTCCCTTAGCTGCTTCAGGTTTTAACTTTTAAAACACTTCCCTGCTTGTCAGCACAGAAACTAAAACTGCTGTGTTTAGACTTTCACTCAGCACAAGTGTTCTTGTAACTTTAACCATGAGATTTCCTTCTCTCTCTAAAGCTTCTTAGCTACAATAATCAGGATAACTGTTTCTTGGGTTTCCTTCCTATTAAACCCTTAGCTTTTCTCAGTCAGAGATTATGCACAAAGAACATTCCATTTGGGAGTCTGTGGAGTCAGGTTCCTCTCCACAGTATTCCACCTCCATGTCTTCCTCTGCATTACATGACTGTGGGGCTTGGATAGGTTCAAGGATTTCAAGTTTTACTTCCTTTAGAAGCTTGAACAGTCTTTCCCACTGAACTTCCCTTCTTCTCCCGGGGATTATATTAGTGTTCTCAGACTTCTTTCTCTTTAGTAAAACATTTAAAGGCTTTGTTTGCTTTACCTTATCTGTAAAAGCATTCTTCCTGGCATGCGTCCCATAAGGTACAGCTTCTTCCTCAGAATCGGGTATACTTATTTCTGAGTCAGAGTCACACACATTAACTCCCTCAAATTTTCCCCTCCTACCTCTGAGCTTGACTGTAGACCTTTTACAGCAAGGGCATCTCCTAGGAGTAGCGTCCTCTGAATCAGAGCTGCCTGGGGGATCACTGCAGTGTTTGTCTCTAGCCCTTCTAGGCTCTCCAAACCTGAAGACTTGTTCCTCTTCAGATGGAGCTGAGACCTCCTGCTCCAGCTTCCTCACAGCTAGCCTTCTCGCTTCCTCTCTCCTGGAGGGAGTGCAATTAGCCAGGATTCTGGCTCTTTCTCGACTGCCGTCTTTCAAGCTGTTCCCGTGTCTTGCTTCTCTCCTGCCGGTCTTGCTGACGCTTCCTGCTCGCTCTGATTGCCTGTGCTTAAATGTTTGCAAGCGTGCTCTCTCTCCTGGCCCCACCCACAGGTGTCTCCTATCACTTCCTATAGTTGCCCTGGAGTCTGGGTGTGGCCTCAGCCTAGCTTTGCAAGTGTGGAATTTTCCACTACTTTCATTTTGGAACATGTGCTTAGGTGAGCCCATCCCCCTTATGGAAGAAAAAGTTTCTTTTTTCTTTGTTTCCCAGGGCTGTGCTGCACCCTCCTTACCATAATATGTTTATAAGTACTTTGAAGCGGATTCGGGAGCTGATTGGGAGCCAGTGCAGCTGGTACAAAATGGGAGTAATGTGGTCGTGACTTGAACAATGTGTTATGATTCGTGCGGCTGTGTTCTGTGCTAGCTGTAGTGGTCTCAGGGTCTTTTTTGGTAGCCCCTGGTAGATGGGATTACAATAGTCTAGTGTGGGAATGATGAGGGCTTGACAGACTGTTCGAGAGTGCTCCTGAGCGAGGATGGGTTTGAGCCTTCTGACGGTTCTCATTTTGATTGTGGTCAGGGTATTAATTTGATTTCTGTTTCTTGATATGCATATTGAGATTCTGCAAATTGAGAATGAGCCACATCCTTCCAGACTTCTTTGGGATGAGGAAAAACCAAGTAGAATCTTCGGCCCTTGCTGTGGGGCTGGAAATGGTTCCACAGCACGATTTGCCAGAAGGGTGCGTAACTTGCCCACCAGCAGCTGGATATGAGGGCAAGGTGGACCCAAACATGGAGGTAACACTTGGAAAGCTAGTCTGCATCTCTTTTACAGAATTTGGAGGACCCAACAGTCCAATGCGATGGCCTGCCAGACTGCCCAGAAGCAGCAAATCCTGCCTTTCAGCAGGATGTAGTCAAAAAGAAGGATTTGACTTGATCACCTTGCAGAACTGCAGGTGGTCATTTCCTCTCTCTAGGTCTCTTGACACTGACGATATGGCTACGTAGGCTGATGGTAGAGAGAAAGCCTGGCACAGGACAGATATGGCTGGGCATTGTGGGTAACACTGTTGGATGATTTGTTGCAGATACTGCCTCCTGAAGAAATTGACTTGACTCAGATGGTATTGAGAGAATTGGTCTGACATTGGAACCAAAAGCTCAAGCACTGTTGCACTATTATTTTCCATTGGGGAAACTGCATCTTGTATTTAACTCCGAAGAGACTGTCTCTGGAGTATGGAGATCTTTGCATTGGCTGAAGACCTTTAGCCAAGTTGTCCTGTGCGCTCCGATGGCTACTGCCGTTGCCTGGGAAATGATATCATAAGCCTGGCTTTTAAAGCTATTCATTAGATTGGCCCTAGTTGTCAAAGAGACTGTGTCATAGTTCATCAATTAAATTGCTTCACTTAGCGACTCATTACACGCTGACTTTGCCTTCAGCTTCTGCTTTTCAACAAAAGAGGGTTAGGTAAAGATGGTTTTCAGGTGCGGTGCCAAAATCGTGAAATGAATTACCTGTTAGAATTAGGGACATTAAAAGCTTTTTGAAATTGCACATAATCCTCAAAGATATGGTTATGGAATTTTATTTATTTGAACAACTTTTATATACCGCTGCTTCCAAGGATCAGCAGCGGTTTACATTATAACAAACAGAACAGGTACATTGAACTTTAAGAACTAGGAACATTTTACATTATAACAAGTCAAATATCAATACTATAGATTTTACAATAGATTTTAAATTTTTACAAATTTTACATTATAACAAATCAAATATTAATACAATTGATTCAGAACTTATGAGTTAGTATACATTATTACACATATTACATTATTACAGGTATTGTATAATGCAATACTAGTAAAAATGTATTACAGTATAAAATAACATTATTGAGCTATATTACAAGTAATAGTTTATTAATGTAAATGATTCAGTTTATGGAGGTTGGGAAGCTATACCTGTTTCTCCATTGGTATAGTGTTGTGTGAATAGATGGGTTTTTAGTGTTTTCCTGAATGTTAGAAGATCTTTTGTTTCTCTTAGTTGAACTGGTAGATTGTTCCACAGTATCGGAGCAACTAGCGAAAAGGCACTGTTACTTGTTGAGTGTTTAGATTTTCTTATCATATCTGGGACTGCTAAGGTGTTGAGGTTTTTTCTCCGTCTTATCCTATTTTCAGGCGGGCTGTGAAGGAGGGTGGTTAAGTATGATGGGGCAATATTATTGATTAATTTCAATGTTGTTAACAGTATTTTATATTGAATTCTACTGGATATAGGTAACCAGTGTAGAGTGTATAGAATAGGGGTGATATGGTCTGATAGATTGGCTTTAAATATAACTCTAGCTGTTACATTTTGGGCCATTTGTAAGATTTTGATGTTTTTCTTGGTTGTTCCATGTAGTATGCTATTACAAAAATCAAAATGTGGTATGATCAGGGCTTGAGTAACAGTTCTAAAGTCATCGTCTTGTAATAGCGGTCTTAGTTGTTGGATAGAGCGCAATTTGTAATAGATTGTTTTTGTTAGTTTCTTGATGTGTGTTGTAAAACTGAGTGTTTTATCAATGATAACTCCTAAATATTTTATTTCTTCCTTGATTGGAAGAGTGGCGTTGAGGATATTGATGTTAGCTGGGGGAGTATATTTTGTGTTTTTTGTTGCAATCAGGACTTCAGTTTTTTTTATGTTAATAGTTAGATTGTTTGAAAGGAGCCATTTTTCAGCTTCTGTTAGACAGTTTATTATATTTTTGTGGTTTGTGTTAATTACATTAAACTCAGAGAATAACATAATGTCATCTGCATATATAGAATAATTAATTTTGTATTTTTTGAATATGGAGCATATTGGTTGGAGGTATATGTTAAATAATAAAGCAGACAGAGCTGAGCCTTGAGGTACACCTTGTTCTTGAGGGAAAGGGGATGAAGAAAATTGGTTAAACTGAACATATTGTGAACGATCGGATATGTATGATTTAAACCATTCGAGTGTGGTTTTTAGCAATCCTATATGTTTAAGTCTTGAGATAAGTATGTTGTGGTTGATGCTGTCAAATGCAGCTGATATATCAAGGAAAACCATAAGGAATGCATGTTTAGTATTGTCTAGACCTTTATTAAGTGTATCAAGAAGTGTAATGAGTAGGGTTTCTACGCCGTGAAAAGGGCGAAAACCGTATTGATGTTCATCTAGTGGGGCAAATGTATCTATATGATCTTGTAATTGAAGTTGTACTGCTTTTTCTATAATTTTAGTTATGAAGGGGATGCTAGCTATCGGACGATAGGATGATGGATCATTTTCGTTCAAAGTCTTGTTTTTTAATATAGGGCGAATTGCAGATAATTTTAGTTCTTTAGGTAATACTCCTTGTAGGAGTGATTGGTTAACTATATTTAGAATAAAGGGTGCAAGTTCTTGCTTTGTTTGTTTGATCCAGAGAACTGGGCAGGGATCAAGTATGGATGTAGTTGTATTGATATTCCATATAATATTGAGTAGTTGCTTCTTATCTATTGGGTGGAAAACATTCCAGGTGTGGTTACTAGTAGATGGAATAGTATTGAATGGTGTTGGTATCATTGGTGATTTAAGTTTGCTGGCAAAGTAGTTTGCCATATCTTGTATGTTAATTGAGGCTGGTTGTTGGTTATCTATGGGAGCTTTAGATAATGATTTTACTATTTCAAACAGTTCTCTGGGGCGGTTAATGGCTTTGTTTAGAATCCTCGCATGGTATTGTTTTTTGGCATTGTTTGTAGATGATCTGTAGTTGTTGAGAGTTGTAAAGTATAAGATTCGTAGATCTGTTGTTTTAGTTTTTCTCCATTCTTTTTCAATTTTGCAAAGGTTTTTTTTTAATGGAGGCTAATTCTGTTGTGTACCATTTTTCTGATTGTCTAGTATGGTGTTTTTTTAGTGTATTATGTGTTGGTTTAGATGCTGATTTTATAGTTGAATTCCAGGTAGATATAGCTTCATCGAGGTTTATTATGTCAGTGGATAATTGTGGAATAATTGTGTTGAGGAATTCTTCAGGTGAGAATAGTCTGAATTTGGGTCCCAAATGAGTTTTAGGTTGATTAGAAGAGGTAGCAGAGGGTATTTTAATAGAAAAGTTTATTAGGAAATGGTCAGACCATGGGATTTGTGATATTATGGGGGGAGTATATTCATGTGAGATAGTGAATGACATGGGGAGGAATATTAAATCCAGAATATTACCTTTAGTATGAGTAGGTTGTTTAATGATTTGTTGATAGCCTATATCATCCATTGATTCTAGTATTATTGATGATTGGTTATTATTGCAGGTTGGTAAGTTAAAATCACCTAGGATGATATGAGGTTTGTTCGTGGATGCTTTGCATGCTGTTTCTAGTATAGATGTTAAATTATGGGTGTCCGAAGCAGGGGGTCTATAAAATAGGCAGATTGCTAGGTTTCTGTTTTCTATCATTAGTATATCCGTATTTTCATTAGTTTCACTAATGGAAGTGGAACAGTTCAAGCTAGATTTTGCTAGTATCAGGACTCCACCACCTTTTCTTTTATTTCGGTTACAGATGAATAAAGTATATCCTTTTATTTTTAGTTGGTTAGTTAGGACTGTATCAGAATTGCTCAGCCATGTCTCGGTTAGGCAGAGGTAGTCTGGGTTCTCATCATTGAGGAGATCTATGATGATTGGAATTTTGTTCCTGACAGATCTTACATTTATGAGGATAATTTTCAGGTTTTGATTGAGTGAATTCAGTTTTTTTATTTCATTATCAGTTTTAGTTTGTATATTAATTAATCTTCTTATCCTTGTGTTTGGGTATTTAGTTGTTGGTGGGTTATGTGTGTGTGTGTAAGATTTGTAGTTATTAATGTGCATATGATTGATATGTGGTAGAGCAATGTAAAGATGAGCTATTCTAGCATGATGATAGGGTAAGTGTTGTGATTGGTAGCATATTCCACAGGAGGTTAGTATACTTAAGGTAATACTTATTAAATATAAGAGCTGTATAATGAATTGTGTAGGTTTCTGAATTGTTTAAATTTATCAATTAATCTGAATTGTTTAAATTTAACTTTGTAATCTGCTTTGTACATCTATATATTGTAAAAGCAGAATATAATTGCTATTATTAAATTAAATTACATCAAATCATAAGTCGCCTTGAGCAGATGACAGGCACACTCCTGAAAAGCAAGATAGACTTAGTCCAGCTGTTGCTGAGTGCTTTCCTCTGGCTGTTTAGAAATGTCAGAGGCTTGCTGCATGAGAGTAAAATAATAGTGCCGCATCTATATCTGATGTACCAGAATCTTGAAGGTTAACACTGTAATCAGATACATTTTGAGGCTCAATGTGTCCAGGGTCCTGTGTTCTTTACCTGGCAGAGTGTGGGTGTTGGGTCTTGCCATCTTAGAACACTTAATGGCAGTTTTAGAAATAGAATGGTGTGACAGTTGCGGAAAGGCTGTGCCCTGGGCAGAAATCACCTTGTATTTTTGCTTTCAGGCATTTAGAAGTAACCTTCATAGAAAGGGGGAGCTTGTCAAGCATTCAGTTTAAGGTCCTAGAGGACATGATGTACAGGAAGGGCTACTACTTCCTCACGGGGCACTCATGGAATGCACGATGGAATGGAAGTCACCACTGACCTTTGGGGTTTCAGAGAGAGGCAGAAAGTCAGTGCTTTAGACATCTTTAGCAAAAACTTGGGATAAGAATCACCTTCAGACTACTCGGGGAAATAATCTTGGGGCAACACAGCAGAAGTGCAGGCACAGTGGACTCATCCTCTGACTCACATGCATAGGAGTTGTTATTCACTAAACTGATATTGTCATGGTCAAGGAGGACTGGTGGGAATAGTCATGCAAGTGGTGCAGGAGAGGGCAGGTGCTCATGAAATGTCTGAAAGGAAGGCTGGGAATGCCATCCCAGGACCTGCCAAGGAGCTAGTGGCTGGTCATACACTCTGCAGGGCCTGAAAGCAGCCATCTGGTTGTAGAGGCCAGCAGAAGGGTCATTTCCTGGAAACACTGCTGCAGCAGGGAGAGCAAAATGCCTTGCTGCATATTAAAAAAGGCCACAGGCAACATTGAGGAAGGCTAAATTTGTAGTGTCGGCATGGCTGCAGCAGAACGTGACAAAGGAGAATCACTATGCCACTTCAGGGAAGGCACTGCTAATTCTATGAAGAGTGTGGATCTTACCTGGAACTTGTTCAGTTTCTTCACAGCAGAAGATGTCGATACTAAAGGATCTGCCCCAAGTCTGCAATGTGCTGACATATCCTGCACAATGAGGAATAGGCTCCAAAAGTGTGCAATGTTTTGGCATACTTTTTACCAGGTACCGGCTCTGACTGATGCAGAGATGTAAGTATGGAGATGTGGAGAAAAGAACAAAACACAGCAGGTGCACAGAAAAAGCGTAGTTACTCCCCGGTAACAGGTGTTCTCCGGGGACAGCTGGAATCGGTCCTCACATATGGGTGACGTCGGCGCCAACGGAGCCCACACGGAAGCATCTCCTCAGCTTTCAAAAAAAGCCTTTGGGAGATGCACCACACATGCATGGTCCACTTCCCACCCAAGGGTGCCATCTTGACTCAGTCTAATAACATAGCTAAGACGGCAAAAATAAAATACGGTAAAGCAGCAACACCAAGGGGAGGAGGGAGGGTTGTGAGGACTGATTCCTGCTGTCCTCAGAGAACACCTGTTACAGGTGAGTAACAACACTTTCTCCGGGAACAAGCAGGAAGTCAGTCCTCACATATGGGACTCCCCAGCTACAGGCTACCAAGAACCTATAAAAACGCCATGGCGACCTATAAGGGTAAGCTGTGAGCAGCAACAGCTGAATCCCTATTGAGAGACTCTTGCAGGACCCAGGTGTCCAGCCAGGAACCAGCACTCTGATAGCATGAACACAGAAGGGTCGGGGGCAGGAGTTGCCTACAGCCCGAAGAGATTATGCAATACGGCATGGCTGAAGGTGCTGTCTCATCAGGATTCCCTCCCCAGGCAGTAGTGAGCTGCAAAGGTATGGACCAAAGACCAGGTGGTAGCCAGGTCGATTTCTGTCACGAGGATGGAATGCATATTTGAGGGAGGAGTGGTCTAGTGGTTAGGACAAGGTACTTCAGGCCGGAGGTTCAAGTCCCACCTGGGGACAGCAATTTCAGGCCAGAGGGACTGGGATTTCTAGTCCTGTAGGCACTCCTTGTGGTCTTGGGCAAGCCACTTAACCCTCCATTGCCCATGTTCCCTGTAAGTATTAGCGTATGTGTCTCATATCCCCTCATGTTAAATGTATCCCCCAATTGACCGCTTTGACCCAGTGAAAAGCGGGATATAAATACAGCTAAATAAATAAATTTGCCACAGAAGTAGCTATGGCCCTGACGCAGTGCACCATGACCCTCTGGTACAGTGAGATCCCTGCCTGCTCATAGGCATGGGTAATGTAGTACGACACCCATGTGGACAAAGCTCACTTAGACACTTGTGGCTGGGGTCATAGGATACGTAAAGCTATGGTGCTTTGCCATGGCCCTGAGTCCATTGCAGGTAAAAGGACAGGGCTCTCTTACAATCCAGATTGTGAAGAACTGTCTCCACCCTACTGGTATGAGGCCTCAGAAAGAAAGTGGGGAGAACCACCTCCTGGTTGAAGTGGAATGGGGACACCACCTTCGGCAGAAACTTGGGGTGTGTGTGGAGCACTACCCTGTTCTTGTAGAACCTCGTGTAGGGTGGTTCCACCATCAGAGCCTAGAGCTCGCTGACTCTGCGTGTGATGCGATGGCGCTCAGGTGTACTCTGAACAAATTGGACTTCAGTCCCACCTGCGAAAGGTGATGTAGGTATTGGAGTACCACTTGTATTGAGCAGGAGAACAGATCTGCCCGCATTTCTGCGCTCCACACCGAGAAACGGCTTGACTTGAAGGTGTTCGCCATTCTTGTGGAGGCCTTACGAGAGGCCAGAAGAATCTCTTCCACATCCAGTGGGATGTTGAAGGGGGCTAACGCTACCCTTTCAGCAGCCAAGCCATGAGTGAGAGGGACCCCAGGTTGGGGTGTAGGAGAGAGCCCTGCTCCTGTGACAGGAGCCCTGGGGCATGACCCAGGGGAATCGGCGCCGCCGCCAATAAGGAAAGGAGTATTGGGAACCAGGGTTGCCTGGGTCACTGAGTGGCTATCAGCATTAGCGATGCTCTGTCGCGTTGGACCTTGAATAGAACCTTGGCTACCAGCGGCATCAGTGGAAAGGCGTATAGAAAGCTTTCCGTCCACGGGATGAGGAACGCATCCGCTGCCACCCAAGATGGCAGCTGGCGGGAGCAGAATCAGGGCAATTGCGTGTTGCCTGGACTGACTGACTAACAGGTCCATCGAGGGGATGCCCCAGAGACAAAACAGCTAAGAGGCTACTACTGGATACAGGCGTCACTTGTGTGGCTGGAGGACCCTGCTCAGCTTGTCCACCAATGCACTGTCCTGGCCCGGGAGGTACACTGCACTTAGGAGCATCCCTCTGCATGCGGTATATGAGCAGTGGGCTAGCACCTACTGGCAGAGGGGGTATGACCCTGTTCATTCATATAGAACACTGCGATCTCATTTTCGGTATGGATCAGCACAGAGTGGTGCTGGAGCTGGTGAAGGAAGGCTCAGAGAGCTAGGTGTATTGCCTGGAGCTCTAGCAGGTTGATTTGCATCTGGGATTCCCTCTGGGACCAGCAGGCTTGTATCTGGAGGCTCCCACAATGCACTCCCCAGCCGATTAGAGAGGCGTCCATAGGGAGGACCTTCTGGGGGTTGGGAGGACCTTCTGGGGGTTGGGTGCAGACCTGGAAGGGCATCCCAGCCTGAAGGTGACGTAGAATCTGCCACCATCCAAGGGATCCGCCAGCTGACAGGACACTTTATCCCTGAGCCTGTCTGTGGCTTGTGTCCACTGAGAGTGGAGGCACCACTGAGCTGCCTTCTTGTGTAGGCAGGCATATGATGTCACATGGACCGTGGAGGCCATGTGTCCCAATAGGCGGAGGAGGAGTCGGGCAGGTAGAGTCCGGCATCAGTGTACCTCTGCAGCTAACTCTCTGAGGTGTTCTGACCTCTTCCGAGGGAGGAAGGCTTTTACCTGGAGGGTATCTAGTTCCGCCCCTATGAACTCTAGGAGCTGGGATGGAGTGAAGTGGGACTTGGAGAAGTCTATGACATACCCCAGGTGCTGCAGGGTATTGATGATACGCCCAGAGGCACATTGTGCCTCTGCAGCTGTGTACCCCTTTATGAGCCAGTCGTCCAGATAAGGAGGTGGGCTGCAACAACTGCGAGGCACTTATTGGTATTTTCTGTGGCTGGGATGAACTAGGATGTGAGTGTAGGCATCCTTTAGGTCTAAGGAGCATAGCCAATCTCCCTGCTGGAGGAATGGCAGTGGTGCCCCAAGGGAGAGCATCTTGAACTTCTCCCTGACCAGAAACCTGTTGAGCTCTCGTAGGTCCAGAATGGGATTGAGGCCCACTGTCCTCTTGGCGACAAGGAAATACCTGGAGCAGAAGGCCTGTGCCCCCGAGATGTTTTGGCACTGGCTCCAATGTTTTGTTGTTAATTAGGCCTGCTAGCTCGGTGAAGAACAAAGTCTGGTGAAGGAGAGACCTGGTGGGTTTCTCCCAGGAAGTACGAGGGTGGCGTACAATGTAGGTGGAGGAGGTAGCTCTCCTTGACCTCGTGTAGCACCCTGGTATTGGAGGTGATGGCTGTCCACCTGTGGGCAAACAGGGTTAGGCGCTCCCCTATGGGCAGCAGGGGACCCCTGGGGGTGGAGGAGGTTACGCCCAGACAGTCAAAAGCTCCCCCCAGGCTGGGCTGGAACCAGCACCTGGGACTTCGGGACCTTTTATTTTCTGGGGCCATGTCCCTGACTTTTTTGTTGTTGGCCCTATTGAGGGGCTGGGAAGGCCTGGAAGTGGATGTACTGCTAAAGCACCCTTTCGTCCTCAGAAAGAAGGGCTTTTCCCCTGGGGCTTTCTTCCGGAGTTGCATACAGATATTCTTTGAGAACCTGGGTCCCGTCATGAACTTGGTCTCTGTCTCTGCTGCCTTATCCGCCATGGATTTCCTGAATAGGACCTCTCCTATGAAGGGGAAATCAATCACTTTGTCCTGCACAGATTGCTGCAGGTTGGACGACTGCAGCCATGCTTGATGTTGTGCCTCGATGCCTGCAGTGGCCACCCTGGCCGATGACTCAAAGCCTTGTAGGCTGCTCGGGACAGAAACTTCGAGCATGCTTTTACCGCCGAAGTCAGGGTCTTACACCTTTGTAAGGGTTCCCCATCGAGGCCTGACGAGAATCTACCAAGCTCATTTGACAGTTCCTTCAGATACCTGCCGATACAGACTGGTAGGAATGGATCCAACACATTAGCATCGAGCCCTGAAAGGCCTTCTGGATGAAGGCGTCGAGAGTTTGGGCCTCCCTGCCGGTTGGCACCGACAAATGAGATGTTTGGCTTTTAAGCTGGAACGTGGCTGACTCTACGACCATGAAGTTGAGGGGAAGCTGGGTCTTTTGGAATCCAGGGCTTCGGTGGACCCAGTACATGGCACTACTAATGATTAGTACAGATGCCGGTCTTTCCCATATCCGGAGGAGGAGACGGTTGAGGATCGGGGGCACCGGGACCATAAGGATTTCCTTTGGAGGTACTTCGTACTGGAGTATTTCCAATTCCTTGGTGCGTGAGTCCTCCTCAGCCTCGATAGTGAGAGCCTTGGCCATGTCCCTCACGAAATCGAGGAATATGATCTCCTCAGGTGAGGAATAGCATCAGGTCGTCAGGAGAGATGGGTCTGAAGGCAAGTCTCAGTGTCGCCTTGTGTCCAGGGACTCTCTGTCCTCGGTATCCCATTTAAACTCGAAGTCTGAGAATGAGTCCGATGCCACGTGATCACCTTGGTCGAGGACTGCTCCCAGCGGCCTGCAGCCTCCAGAGGATCAGCGGTCCGAGCCATGGACGCTCACTGGGGAGAACTGGTGCCCCAAAGAATGGGACTGGGACCTCGTCCGGGGCCAGGGGCTCTATTGAGGCCTGTGGCGCTCGAGGACTGGCTTGATGTCTGTAGAAGCCCTCGATATCAAGGGTCCCACTGTCAGAGTGGATGAACCTGATGAGCCGGGCATGAACGCTCCACTGCATGGCCACTAGGGCAGATATACTGCTCGCTAGGGCCGCCAATTTGGTTTCCATACCTGCTTCGAAGCGGGCACTGAAGACTTTGGGCCGATATTGGTCTTGTTGAGGGGGAGTGCTTGATGAGGATGGCCACAGAGTTCCGAGGCCAGTCGGTGGGTGCCGATGACTCCTTAAGGGGCAGCTTGAAGGCTGCTCCTGCCCCAACTCCTCGTACTCACGCCTGGGACTTTGATTCCTGGGGTAGGATTTCCCCTTCTTCCTGGATCCATTCTCTGAGGAAGTCTTTGAGGGTTTCTTCTTCTTATGCGCCACCCTCCAAAGATTTCCACTCAAAAGTACCGTGTCCATGGGGCTCCAAAGAGGCTCTGGCTTCATGAGGCATAGAGATATCAGAGGGGGCCCTGGAGCATGGTGTCACCGGAGACTCTGACACTGAGTCGAACTTCTGAAAAAAGTTTCCTGTTGCTGATGGCGACTCTCTAAGGCCTTTGAAGTCATGGTTCTGCAGAGATTGCAGTCGGAGTCGTAATGCTCCAGGCCAAGACATCAAAGGTAGCAATCAGGTGGGTTGGTGAGTGACATCATTTTGCCATAATAGTCACACTTTTTGAAGCCACTGGAAGCCATCGGAAAAAGAGGGTCCAAGGTCTTCAGCTGAAAAAGGGCGCGAACGCTGGTTGAGGAACACCTCATTGAAAAAACGAATGGATTAACCCAAGGAGCGATGCAGAAATGAGCTGGCTCAGGGGCGGGAAGGAACAGGTATGCAAACCAGATAAAACTTAACAAAAATCAGACTTTTTCTGGGGAAAACTGGACAATGTCTGATGGGCTCCACGGAATAAAGGAGACTGAGGCAAGATGGCACCCCTTGGGCGGTGCATCTCCCAAAGGCACTCTTTGAAAGCTGGGGAGATGCTTCCGCGAGGACTCCATTAGCACCGCCATCACCCATATGTGAGGACCGACTTCCTGCTTGTTCCCGGAGAAAGTGAACATTCATAGCCTTTATTGAACCAAGAACACCAACGCGTTTCAGCTATGTGGCATTCTTCAGGGTGTACAAGCCTCAAAGATAAAAAACTATACACATTAAATAAACAAACATAAAATGTAAGACATAAAATAAGATATAACTTAATGACATTGTTTAAAAAAACAATATAAATAAAGTTAAAAAGTAAAGCAATAAGAAAATAAATAGAAATAACCTTGTGTAGCTGCGGGGAAACCAAAAACATGATTGTCTCTAGTTAATGTAACAAACTAGGGGTGAGGAGGATGCCACTAGAAACATATATTTTCAAGAACAAAACATTGTAGAGGGGAACAAATTAAAAAAAAAAAGGATTAGGAATCTAGAGGAAAAACAAAAATAAATATACATAGCAACATAGTATATGACCACAGATAAAGCCCAGTATGGTCTATCTCAGGGGTGTCCAACCTTTTAGCTTGCAGGGCCAGATGGGCAATTTTTAAAAAAAGGTCATGGGCCAGAGCAGCACTATCACAAGTAAAACACAAAATAAATTTTATTACAGCACTACTGAACTATAGTCCCTCGTGAGCTAATCACTTTAGTGTGAAATCTGGCATTGTTTCTGTTTACATAAATAGTCTTTGTCTCCTCCAACAGTAGAAGTCACAACACGCAATGACGCTATCAAGTGTTCATCGCTAAGTAGAGACCTTGAGTTTGTTTTTGTGTTCTTCATTCTTGAAAACAATTGCTCACAGCAGGAGGTGCTACCAAACACAGCAACAAATGTATTTGCATCCTGTGACAGATTGGGATATCTGTGTGATGAAACTTAACAACTGTAAAAGCTCAGCAGATCATGTTCAGTGAAAGCTCTCTTCAAGTCACTGTCATTTCAAATGTCAATAAGTTTCATTTGATATTTATCAGCAGCACCTGTAGGATCAACTTCAAATGGATTACTCATCAGTTTTATCATGTCAGAATGTTTTCTGAAATCTTCAAATCTATCTGAAGTCATCAGCTAAGTACTTCTCGTGTTGTATTGTGTCTGCAGGTCTAGTAGAAAGGACTGTGAAATATACAAATTTCTTCTCAACCAAATGAGTCTGAATTAGCTCCAACTTCTGAACAAATTTAACATGTTCATACAGTTAGTGAACCAGCTGATCCTTTCCTTGAAGTCTGACATTTAATTCAGCCTTGTATTTGGTCATGTCCACCAGAAACGCCAAGTCATTTAACCATATGTTATCATCCAGAAATCTTGCATCCTTCTCTTTCTTAGTCATGAAGGTCTTTATTTCATCACGTGAACGCCAGAACCTGGATAAGGTGGCTATCCTGCTCAGCCACCAAACCCGGCAGAAGTATACCACATCATTGTGGCGCAGCCCACTTCTTCAAGAAATGCTTTAAACTCCCTGTGATTGAGGCCTCTTGAACGGATGAAGTTAACAGCTGATACAACTTTTTCCATCACATGCTTCTTTTCAAGGATCTTGGCGCATAAATTCTCTTGATGAATAATACAGTGGTGTGTGATGATTTCCTGAGGCACAGATTTTGCCAATAAGGCCACAAAGCCATTCTGTTTCCCTGTCATGGCCGGTGCCCCATCAGTTGTTATGCCAACAAGTTTGTTCTTGGGAAGACTGAATTTCTCCATTACTTGGTTGACTCTTTCAAAAATATCCTTTCCAGTTGTTGTGCCTTTCATCGGACAAATATCCAACAGTTCCTCGACGACAGAAAATGCTCCAGTAACTCCTCTCACGAATATCGCAAGTTGGGCAGTGTCATTAATGTCGGTGCTCTCATCAAGTGCCAAGCTGTAAAATTCACAATCATCAAGGCTCTTGATCAGAGATTCCTGAATATTTCTGGCCAGATCGTCAACCATTCTAGCAACTGTCTGATGAGAAAGACTGACATTTTTCACCAGAGACTTCTTATCCGGGCGAATAACATCCATAAAACTTTCCAAGCAATCCTTCACAAACTATCTGTGAATAGTTTTCCTCTCTTGGCTATGGATTCTGCTATTAAAAAGCTTACCTTTGTTGCTGCTTTGGAACTGTTATTAGCTTCTTTGAAGAAGACCAACTATGCTTTGTTTCATTGAAATTATGCGATCAGTTTGTGGATGGCCAACAAGACTATCGAATTTACTAGCATGCTTCGCAGTGTAGTGTCGCTTTATGTTGTACTGTTTGTGAACAGCGATGGTTTCTTGGCAAATCAAGCACAAAATGCAACCAGAATGTTCCATCACCAAAAAATCTTCCGTCCGCAAACTTCTGAATGTGTGACACTCGACATCAACTTTGTTTTTTCCCCAGCCAACTTTTACTCGCCGATGCCGCCATTCTTTGTTTACACTTTACAAATTTTCCGGTTTAGTATGGTCTGTCTAAAAAACGCAGAAGACCACAGATGAAGCACGTGCGGCACATCGCAGCAAAAAGTTAGTAAAAATTATCGTATTTACTCAAAAGTAATGCGCACCTTTTCTGGCCAAAAAGAGGCTCAGGGTGCGCATTACATTCGAGGGCGCATTTATTTATTTAACCAGTTTTGTATCTCGCCTTTTCCTTCAATCAAAGCAGTAAATACAGCACAAGGTTATACAAAGGTAAGGGAAACAAAGCGATGAACTCTTGGAGTACATAACATAGGGAAACACGGTAGATATATTACGATACATTGCATTACATATAACTACAATAACATACCGGTACACAGAAACAAACTGGAACAGCCGTTTGCTTGGCCCCACACGGTCCTACGCCTAAGGGACACGCCAAAAGGGCCCTCAGGTGTGGGCCCGCAAGGCGCAGGCGCACCCCTGAGGTGGCGATTTGAAGCTGCTGTTAGGGCTGCTGATTGGTGTTGCCTGGAGGTGAGGAGCAGCTCCGGTTCACTCCCTTTGATGTTGGCTGCCTCTGTCCCGTTCCCAGGCACGCCCCCGAGGTGGTGGTTTGAAGCCGTCGTTGGGGCTGCTGATTGGTGTTGCCTGGAGGTGAGGAGGAGCTACAGTTCACTCCCTCTGATGTTGGCTTTCCTTGAGGAAACTCCTTCTGCAGCACCCACCCCCTCTGACATCATTTCCTGGGGCGCTGCAGAAGGAGTTTCCTAGGATGACCGGAGTGCATCTAACAGGTTTCTTTACCTCTTCAACTTAACTGTATTGCAGCCGCTGCTCTTTGAAAAGCAGAAGCAGCGGTTGCATGGGGAATCGTGTTCGCAGACTCAGGGAGAAAAGCCGTTTTTTTGCTCTGGCCGCTCCCGATCTCGCGGCCAGAGTAAAAAACCGGCTTTTCAAGGGCCAGGCACTGATCGAGAGTACCTCGGGCCGGATAGAAATGCCTGGCGGGCCGGACTCTGGCCCGCAGGCCGTATGTTGGACACACCTGGTCTATCTAATCTGCCCAGCATGGGGGTAAGAGTAGGCCCATGCCTTTGTTTAGGGGTATACCCACTGCTCCGTGTACGTCACCCCTATTTCTTGAGATATAAGAAAGAGTTATGTTTATTTTGATCTTATCCTGTTGCTATAAAGGGATCCACTGTGTCTGTCCCATGCTATTTTGAATTCTGACACTGCATTTGCCTCTACCACTCCCATTGGGAGGGCATTCCAAACATCCACCACCCTTTCAGTGAAAAAGTATTTCCTGACGTTGCCTTTCAGTTTGCCCACTTGCTTGCAGCTACATGTTATGCCCTCTAGTTTTGCAGCTTCCCCGTCTTTGGAAGAGGTTTATTTGTTCATTAATACTAGAAGGCCCAAATACGACAATTGACGCAAATGCATCTTCGAAGTTGTATATCAGCGGCACTGCTAGAACCATGTCAGTTATGTTCCATGACTCTGTTAGCGAGGCCAAGATGTTGAAATATGTGCATCGAAAATTAATGACATGCGCCACCTAGCGGGAAAATGAATTTATACCTAGAAGCCCCAAAGTACGTCAATTGACGCAACCAAGAAAATTGAGTGGTTTTCACAAGTTTTCTTACGACGACAAACATCAGAACAGTGTTAACTAAATTGAAAAGTAACTGCAAATTCAAAAGTAACTGCAAAGTCCATGTCAGTTAATGAACGAACAGGATAAGCATGTACGGTTTGCTATTGTACATTTAGAGTCTATGCGACACTGTCCGCAAACAAACACACAACCGAGTCAGCACCCCAAGTGAATACAAACACACACGCAAGGACACAACAGACAGAGCACTCTCCATGGCTGCTCCAACAATATGGAACAAACTACCGGACGATTTGAGGGCAACTACAGAGCTCAAGGACTTCAGAAAACAGCTGAAAACCATACTGTTCATAGAACACTTTGGACACATCACATAAACTAAGGAACTGTATAGCAGCACACGTTACCGCCTAACACTAGATGTATATAAAATGATTTTAGCACCACTGTAAATAGCCCACATTGTACATAGCTCACACCAATCTAGCAAACAAGACAACACACACACCCAACGAAATTTCCACCCTCACTGCATGTATCAACACTCACACTACCAGATTGTTTGCTGTGATACCACCTTGATTATTATGATAAGGCGGTTTAGAAATACTGTTAAATAAATAAATAAATAAACTGGACACTTGCATTTATCGCACAGCGTGACAGTGCGATTTCGTTTGCAGTTGGCCTTGACTGCACATGTTACTCGCTTTGCCAGTTTGTTTGTCGCAACAGTGGTTGGCATTGACTTGGAGTACGAAAGTCGAGCAGCACAAGTTTGTCGCAGCTGCTCCGACAGTGTGTAAAGAAACTGTCTCCTTGGCATGGTGACACCGGTTTACTTGCAGAAAATAATCCAGGCATTGATGACTGCCAAGTCGAGAATATTGAAGAAAACGGCTAGTGTCCATCTACGACATGCAGATTTGGTGGACATTTGATGGCACATTGAGTCCAGCATGTCGACACCGCATTTATTCTTATTGTAGTACAGCACACTTTCAGGCTTCAGCTTGCCACTGGTTTCACATATCTCACCTTTGTGCAACGTCGACAAAACGGCAACAGTCTTCTTCTGTTTCGTCTGGTACTGTACTATGGTCATTGATCCATTGGTGTAGTACTTGGATTGGTACAGTTCGAGTTTTGTAAGTGATGGTAGTTCTCTGCGATTCAGATGAATGGTTCCGACCAAGTGCGCTTCTCCATTAGTTTCTCAGCGAAGTCATGGCTCATAAAAAAATTATCGACCATAACGTTGTATCCTCGCTGATAATATGGCTGCATTAGAGTCATGACCACATGCGTTCCTAAACTGCCAACTCTTTCATCATCTTTCCCAGTATACGGTTTCACATTCAAACAGTATTTGGACTGCAATTCTGCCAAGATCCAGAACTTTATTCCAAATTTATCTGGCTTATTTGGTATGTACTGCGTGAATTTGCATCTGCTTTTCGTTGGAAATAGTTGTTCATCTACAGTAAGTGATTCTTCTGGTACGTAACACTTTTGACTGTTATCAACAAATCTGGATAACACCCATGTCATTAGGCCAAATTTGTCACACTTCACTCTTTCTTGCCATGAAGCTCTGACATCAAATCGCATGAATTTCTTTACTTCTTCGTATCTGTTTCGTGACATTGTTTGCCTAAATGCTGCAAAGCCATAAGTTTCGGACCACATCAAATCAATTGGAAACTTTTTGGCATTCATGAAACCTCTTAGATATGCCAGTCCCAGAAACGCTTCTATTTCATCTTCGGCTACATCTCATGATGGGTCTGATAAAAGGGCATACTCCACAGTGCAGCTCCTGATGTGACTAACAAAACCGGGGTCAAAGATCAATCTAAATGCATCCACTGGTGTTTCAACATTACGACAATATGCAGTAACCCCTCTTTTAGCAGTGAATACATTTTGGGCCTGCAATCTGCCACTGCTTTCACCTTGTGACATGATCTTCCATTCAGTCACATCTTTTGCTACCACTGTTGACCCTGTCATCCTGCTCTTGTTTTCAGCGATTACTGGATAATGAGAATGAGCATCATCATCACTTTCATCAGTGTTTCTGCTGTAGTCTGAACCAGTCAAATCCTCTACGCCTGCACAACCTGTAACATGTAGGTCAACGTTTGAATCTAATTCAGTCGAATCAGAGACACTGTCAATTTCCAAAATATCTTGCAGCTTGGCAAGTGCTTGTGCTGCTGTCATGTGCTGCAGACGCGGTTCTCTCGTTTTCTGCATCAAAGCGGTAGCCGCAGCTGGCAACAGATCAACTGATTTTGCACCAACACATCTAGGCACTCCTGTCTTCTTACGAGGTCTCGGCATTCTGTACACAGAATCGTAGAAAAAAAATGAATAAAATTTCAAGGAGGAAGCGATATGCTAAATGTTCCGGAGTGTCGGCCTGCTCTAGGGTGTGTTCGAAAGTCAAGACATTGTACATACCTGTATTACAAAGTAAATTTCTGTTTTAAATCAATCACTGTTTCCAGTTTTACTCCGAAATTACAAACCAATAAACACACAATGACGTCATGTAATGACATCACATACTGCACGTATTAAACAAATAAGTAACTTCAAATTAATTCATATCTGCATTTCATGCTAAACGCAGTCGTTGTGATAATGCGTTAATTGACGCACTTTGGGGTTTCTAGGTAAAATGCCTTTTGGGGCTTCTAGTGTTAATACTCTAAGTATTTAAAGGTATGAATCATATCTCCCCTTCCCCTCCTCTCCTCCAGAGTGTACATGTTTAGGTCTTCAAAAGTCTCTTCTCATACGTCTTTTGACACAGGCTCCAAATCATTTTGGTTGCCTTCCTCTGAACCGTTTCCAGTCTTTTTATATCATTTGCGAAATATGGTCTCCAAAACTGAATACAATATTCCAAGTGAGGCCTCACCAGCGACTTGTACAGTGGTATTAGTACCTCTTCCTTTCTGCTGGTAATTCCTCTCTGTATGCAACCCAACATCCTTCTGGCTTTTGCCACCACCTTGTCACACTGTTTCTCCACCTTCAGATCATCAGAAACAATCATTCCGAAGTCCTTCTCCTGGTGTGTGCACACCAACCTCTTGTCCCCTACCGCATGCAATCCCTTAGCTTTTGTAGATCTTTCCTCATATTATCCACGGTCTCAGGGGAGTCCACTCTGTTGCAAATGTTAATGTCATCTGCAAAAAGACAAACTTTTCAATTCAGTCCTTCAGCAAGATCACTCACAAATACATTGAACAGCAGCGGTCCCAGGACTAAACCATGGGGCACACCACTAATTACCTTCCTTTCATCTGAGTTCTGTTTACCATCACCTCCTGTCGTCTGTCAATCAACCAATTTCTGATCCAGTTCACCACCTTGGGACCCCATCCCCAAGCTGTTTAGTTTGATAAGCTTCCTATGAGGAACAGTATCAAAGGCTTTGCTGAAATCCAGGTAGATGACATCCATCGCATGCTCTTGATCTAGTTATCTGGTCACCCAGTCAAAGAACTCAGATTTGTTTGGCAAGATCGTCCTTTGATAAAATCATGTTGCCCCAGATCATACAACCTGTTGGTTTTGAGAAAGTCCACTATTCGCTCATTCAGGAGCACCTCCATTACTTTTCACAACTGAGGTAAGACTTACCGGTCTGTAGCTTGTCATTTCTTCCCTAATATCACTTTTGTAAAGAGGTACCACATCAGCCCTTCTCCACTCTTGTGGAACTTCTCCTGTCTCCAAGGATCTATTAAAAACAACCTTTAAGGGCCCTGCAAGAACCTCTCTGAGCTCTTTCAGTATCCTGGGATGTATCCCATCCGATCCCATGGCCTTGTCCACTTTCAGTTTTGCAAGCTGTTCTAACACATCATCTTCTGTGAATGGTGTGGAATGTACTCCACTCCCATTTGTATATTTATCAATTACAGGTGGTCCTTCTCCAGGATTTTCTTTAGTAAAAACAGAGCAGAATTATTTGTTTAGCATTTTTGATTTTTCAATGTCACTTTTCACAAATTCATTCCCAGCACTTTTGAATCCTGCAATTCCACTTCTGATTTTCCTCCTCTCTCGAATATACCTGAAAAAAGGTTTTGTAGACACACTTCACATCTTAAGCCATCTTTTCTTCTGCCTTTGATTTTGCTATCTTTATTTCTCTTTTTGTCTCTTTTAGTTGTATCCTGTATTCTTTTCTGTGTTCCTCTGCTTACGAAATTCTGAATTTTGTGAAAGCTGTGTTTTTTGCCTTTATATGTGCCAGCCACTTCTTTGGAGAACCAAATAGGTTTCCTTATCCTCTTGCTTTTATTTATTTTCCTTACATATGTATCTGTTGCCCCTTTATTGCTTCCTTTAGTTTAGCCCACTGCACTTCCCTTATCCCATCCCATAAGATATGCCATACTGGGTCAGACCAAGGTCCATCAAGCCCAGTATCCTGTTTCCAACAGTGGCCAATCTAGATCACAAGAACCTAGAAGCTTCCCCAGAAGACAAAGGTTCCACAATGCTTGTATTGGGGCAAGCAGAGGATTTCTCGAGTCCCCTTTAATAATGTTTATGGATCTTTCCTCCTGGAAATCTTCCAAATCTTTTTAAAACCCAGCTATTCTAATAGCTTTTATTACATCTTCCGGTAAAGAATTCCAGAGTTTGATTGTGCGCTGAGTGAAAAAATATTTTCTCTTATTAGTCTTATATGGGTTATACTGTAGCTTCATTGCATGCCCCCTAGTCTTTCTACATTTTGATAACATAACCATCGATCTACGTTTATCCGTTCCACTACATTCATTAATTTATAGACCTCTATCATATCTCCCCTCAGCTCTCTCTTTTCCAGGTTAAAGAGTCCTAACCTTTTTAGCCTCTCTTCATAGGAGTATCCTTCCATCCCCTTTACCATTTTGGTGGCTCTTCTCAGTACTTTTTCTGATTCTCCTATATTCTTTTTAAGATATGGCAACCAGAATTGCACACAGTATTTGAGGTGCAGTCACAGCATAGATACAGAGGCATTATAATATCCTTTGTTTAATTCTCCATTCCTTACCTTATAATTCCTGAAATTCTATTTGCTTTCTTGGCCGCCATTGTACACTAGGCAGAGGGTTTCAACATATTCTACGATGACGCCTAAATCTTTTTCCTGGGCGGTGGTTCCTAATGTGGAACCTTGCATCGTGCAACTATATTTTGAGCAGTTCTTTCCTAGGGGTTTAACTTTGCACTTGTCCACATTAAATTTCATCTGCCATTTGAATGTCAGTCGTCCAGTTTATTATGGTCCTCTTGCAATTTTTCACAATCCTCTTGGGTTTTAACAACTTTGAATAATTTTGTGTCATCTGCAAATTTGATTACCGCACTCATTATTCCCATTTCCAGGTTATTTACAAATATGTTAAAAAGCAGTGGACCCAGCACAGATCCCTAGGGTACTCATTATTCACCTTTTTCCATTAGGAAAATTGGCCATTTAGTCCTACCCTCTGCTTTCAATCTTTTAACCAGTTCCTGATCCAGAATAGTACACTGCCTCCTATCCCATGACTTTTTAATTTCGCCAAGAGTCTCTCATGAGGAACCTTGTCAAAGGCTTTCTGAAAATCCAGATACACTACACTGACCGATCCACCTTTGTTTACTAGTTTAGTTACACCTTCAAAAAAATATCACAGATTAGTAAGACAAGACCTTCCCTGGGTAAAGCCATGTTGGCTGTCTCCCATTAAACCATGACTATCAACATGTTCAGAAATTTTCTTCTTAATAATGGTTTCTACCATTTTTCCCAGTACTGACGTCAGGCTCACCTGTCTGTAGTTTCCCAGATCACCCCTGGAACCCTCTTTAAAAACTGGCGTTACATTAGCCATCCTCCAATCTTCAGGTATTACTGATGATTTTAATGATAGTTCACAGATTGGTAATAGTAGGTCTGCAATCTCATATTTCAGTTCTTTCAATACCCTTGTATGTATACCATCCAGTCCAGGTGATTTGATACTCTTCAGTTTATCAAATAGTTGTAATACATCTTCCCAGTTTATTGATATTTCTTTCAATTCTTCTGCTGTATCTGCTTTAATTAGGTCTTAGATAGTGCTGGGGAGGAGTCTGCTGTCTTGCTACATGTCGGTACCAATGACATAGAAAAATGTGGTGGGGAGGTTCTGGAGGCTAAATTTAGGCTTTTAGGTAGGAAGTTGAAATCCAGGACTTCCAGGGTAGCATTCTCCGAAATGCTTCCCGTTCCACGTGCAGGACCCAAAAGGCAGGAAGAGCTCCGGAGTCTCAATGCGTGGATGAGACAGTGGTGCAGAGATGAGGGGTTTGGATTTGTTAGGAACTGGGGTACATTCTGGGGAAGGGATGGGCTTCACCTTAACCGGGATGGAACCAGGCTGCTGGCATTAACCTTTAAAAAGGAGATAGAGCAGCTTTTAAACTAGATAATAGGGGAAAGCCGAAAGTCGCCCAACAGCAGATGGTTCGGAAGAATGTATCCTTGAAGGATACTACCAAAAGCAGAGAGGTTCCAAAAAAGAGTGAAGTAGCCCAAATGCCCTTGAGTATGGAGCAGACAGAGCTTAAAGATCCCAAATTACCCATGTCTACCAATAGCCAAATTAATATGAATAAAATACAGTCTCTAAAATGCTTGTATGCAAATGCTAGAAGTCTAAAAAATAAGATGGGAGAGTTAGAATATATAGCACTAAATGAGAGGTTAGATGTGATTGGAATATCAGAGACATGGTGGAAGGAGGACAACCAGTGGGACACTGTGATACCTGGGTACAAACTATATCGTAACGATAGAGCTGATCAAATTGGTGGAGGGGTTGCGCTCTATGTTAGAGAGGGCATTGAGTCAGAAAGGATTAAAGTTTTGCAGGAAACAAAATTTGCTGTAGAATCTCTATGGACTGGAATTCTATGTAAAAAGGGGAAGGCGATGGCGGTGGGGGTGTACTATCGACCGCCTGGCCAGAATGAACAAATGGATGATGAAATGCTCAAAGAAATCAAGGAAACTAACAAAAGTTACAGCGCGGTAAAAATAATGGGCGATTTCAATTACCCCGGTATCGACTGGGTCAGTATCATGGCAGTACATGTTAGGGAGATAAAGTTCCTAGATGACATAAATGACTGCTTCTTGGAGCAGTTGGCTCATGAACCGACCAGAGGGGAAGCCATATTAGACCTAGTCCTTAGTGGAACACCAGATCTAGTGCAAGAGATAAGGGTGTTGGGGCCACTTGGCAATAGTGATCATAGCATGATCGCCTTTGATTTAATTAGTGGAGGAGGGATACTAAGGAAATCCACAGTACTACCTTTTAACTTTCGAAAGGGAGACTATGATAAAATGAGGAAAATAGTTAAGAAAAAACTAAAAGGAGCAGTTGCAAAGGTTAAAGACTTACATCAAGCTTGGGTGTTGTTGAAAAATACTATTTTGGAAGCCCAGACCAGCTGTATTCCACGCTTTAAGAAAAGTGGAAGGAAGTCCAAAAAACTGCCAGCATGGTATAAAGGTTAGGTCAGAGAGGCTGTTGTTGCCAAGAAAGCATCTTTCAGCAAATGGAAAAAAGAGCCAAACTATGAAACCTGGAAACAGCACAAGCACTGGCAGGTCAAAAGCAAGGCATTGATAAAGAAGGCAAAGAGAGAATTTGAGAAGAAGCTTGCTGCGGAAGCAAAAACGCGAAGTAAAGATTTTTTGAAGTACATTCGTAGCAAAAAACCTGTGAGAGAGTCAGTTGGACCATTAGATGATAGAGGAGTTAAAGGGGCACTAAGAGGCGACAAGGCGATAGCGGAGAGACTGAATGAATTCTTTGCTTCGGTCTTTACTGAGGAAGATGTAGGGATGTTACCCATGACTGAAGTGGTATTTAAAGGTGCGGAAGAATTGAAGTAAATATCGATACATCGGGAAGATGTATTACAACTATTAGGTAAACTGAAGAGTAGCAAATCACCTGGGCCGGATGGTATACATCCAAGGGTGTTGAAAGAACTGAAATATGAGATTGCAGACCTGCTATTAGCAAACTGTGAACTATCATTAAAATCATCTCTAATACCTGAAGATTGGCCTTCAGACTCTGCGCCCCAAGTCTGTGGTACACCCTACCACCACATATCAGAGCAATCCCCAACCTGAGCCAGTTCAAGAAGGCCCTGAAACATTTCCTCTTTATCAAATATCTCACTGACAGCTCTGAACCCCAGTCACACTCGAATAGCGCGTCCCCAACAATGTAAAACACCAAACAGGATCCGTTCTCATTCAACTTCACATGTATATAGCTTACCTTGTTCTCCAAGTTCCATTTCCTGTTCAATGTAATGACCAGACATATGTATATTGTCGGATGCTGTTGTTCTATGTAAACCGCGCTGATCGCAAATAGTGCGGGATATAAGAAATGTAAATAAATAAATAAATGTAATACCAATTTTTAAAAAGGGTTCGAGGAGTGATCCGGGAAACTACAGACCGTTGAGCCTCACGTCAGTACCGGGAAAAATGGTAGAAACCATCATAAAGAATAAAATTACTCAGCATGTAGATAGTCATGGCCTAATGGGAGACAGCCAACATGGCTTTAGACAAGGAAGATCTTGTCTTACTAACCTGTTATGTTTTTTTGAAAGTGTGAATAAACAGGTGGACAAAGGTGGGTCGGTTGATATAGTGTATCTGGACTTTCAGAAAGCCTTTGACAAGGTCCCTCATCAGAGACTTTTGGCAAAACTAAAGAGTCATGGGATAGGAGGCAGTGTGCTACTGTGGATCAGGAACTGGTTAAAAGATAGAAAGCAAAGGGTTGGGCTAAATGGCCAATTTTCCCAATGGCGAAAGGTGAATAGTGGTGTACCCCAGGGATCTGTGCTGGGTCCGCTGCTTTTTGACATATTCATAAATGACCTGGAAAGTGGAATAATAAGTGAGGTTATCAAATTTGCAGATGACACAAAACTATTTAAAGCTGTTAAAACCCAAGAGGATTGTGGAAAATTGCAAGAGGATCTTGATAAATTGGAAGACTGGGCATCAAAATGGCAGATGAAATTTAATGTGGACAAGTGCAAAGTTATGCACCTAGGGAAGAACAACCCAAACTATGGTTACACGATGCAAGGTTCCACATTAGGAACTACCACCCAGGAAAAAGATTTAGGCGTCATTGTGGATAACATGTTAAAACCCTCGGCCTAGTGTGCAGCGGCAGCCAAGAGAGCAAATAGAATGCTAGGTATCATAAGGAAAGGAATGGAAAATAAAACAAAAGATATTATAATGCCTCTATACCGTTCCATGGTGAGACCGCACCTTGAATATTGTGTGCAATTCTGGTCGCCGTATCTTAAAAAGGATATAGCGTTATTAGAAAAGGTTCAGAGAAGAGCCACCAAAATGGTAAAGGGGATGGAAGGATACTCCTATGAAGAGAGGCTACGGCTCTTTAACCTGGAAAAGAGACGGCTGAGGGGAGATATGATAGAAGTCTATAAATTAATGAACGGAGTGGAACGGGTAAACGTAGATCAACTGTTTACGTTATCAGAATATAGGAAGACTAGGGGACATGCAATGAAGCTACAGGGTAAACTATTTAAGACTAGTAAAAGAAAATATTTTTTCACTCAACGTGTAATCAAACTCTGGAATTTGTTACCGGAGGATGTAGTAAAGGCTGTTAGTGTAGCTGGGTTTAAAAAAGGTTTGGACAAGTTCCTGGAGGAAAGGTCCATAAACCATTATTAAGAAGGGTCCCAGGATATCAATGCTTGACCTAGTACAAGCATTGCAGAACCTGTGTCTTTTGGGGAAATCTATTAGGTATGTATGACCTAGATTGGCCACTGTTGGAAACAGGATACTGGGCTTGATGGACCTTGGTTTGACCCAGTATGACATATCTTATGTTCTTAAATACCTTTTCAGAAATGGGTAACTTCTCTACATCTTCTTCAGTAAAGACTGAAGCAAAGAATTCATTCAGTCTCTCCGCTATGGCCTTGCCCTCTCTTAGTGCCGCTTTTACCCCTCTATCATTCAATGGTCCAACTGACTCACAGGGTTTTTGCTACAAATGTACTTGAAAGAGGTTTTATTATGCATTTTTGCTTCCACAGCAAGCTGTTTTTCAAATTCTCTTTTTGCCTGCCTTATCAATGCCTTGCATCTAACTTGCCAGTGCTTATGTTGTTTCCAGCTTTCGTCATTTGGCTCCTTTTTTCATTTCCTGAAAGATGCTTTTTTTTGCGTACAATAGCCTATCTGACTGCCTTTAAACCCATGCTGGCAGTGTTTTGGATTTCCTTCCACCTTTCTTAAAGCGTGGCATACAGCTGGTCTGGGCTTTAAAGATAGTATTTTTAAACAACATTCATACTTTATGTAAATCTTTATCCTTTGCAGCTGCTTCTTTTAGTTTTTTCTTAACTATTCCTCATTTCATTAGTTTCCCTTTAGAAAGTTAAAAGGTAGTAACTGCCGTCCTTCCTCCATTTATTAAATCAAACGCGATCATGCTGTGATCACTATTGCCAAGTGGCCCCAACACCTCTATCTCTTGCATCAGATCTTGTATTCCACTAAGGACTAGGTCCAAGGCGGCTTCCCCTCTTGTCGTTTCATGAACCAGCTGCTCCAAGAAGCATTTATTTCATCTAGAAACTATTTACCTAGCATGCCCCGCCGTGATACTGACCCAGTTGATTTTGCGGTAAACTGAAATCACCCATTATTATTACTGTGTTGTAAAGCATGGTTACTCACCTGTAACAGATGATCTCTGGGAACAGCAGGAATAAGTCTTCACATATGGGTATCGTCGATACCAATGGAGCCTGCGTGGGAACGCTCCCCAGCGTCCAATAGAAAAGCTTTTGGGAGCATCCCACAGCGCCTGCGTGCTGTCTTCCCGCCTTTCCCACTCTCCCTCTTCAGTTGAGTTTATAGCTGTGAAGAAAGGAGAGAAGGCGAGAAAGAGAGAAATAGAGAGACAACTCTTAGGGGAGGTGGATGGGTTGTGAAGACTTATTCCTGCTGTTCCTGGAGATCATCTGTTACAGGTAAGTAACTACACTATCTCCAGGAACAAGCAGGAATGTAGTCTTCACATAAGGGGACTCCCCAGCTGAAAGATGCCAGGGACATGGCCCCAGGAAGCTGTAAACCCATGATGAGATCGGTCATGCTTCCTCCCATGGATCTCTGGCATCCAACCCGGGATGGTTCTTTGAAGGTAAAAAGCAAGGGCTCTTTTACAATCTAAAGTATGAAGGGAACCACTTGGACCGTGGATGCCATATGTCCCAGCAGCTGGAGCATTTCCCGAGCAGTCAGGAAGGATTTTACCCACTGCTTGGGAAGCCAGCTGCTATAGACGAAGACAGAGGGGCTGCGGGAGGAAAGCCCTTGACTATCTGGTATCTAGGCGAGCTCCTATGAATTCTAGGGACTGAGAAGGGACAAGATGAGATTTTGTGAGGTTTATGACCAATCCCAAGTAGCGAAGGATTCGCATCGTGTGGGACAGAGCGAAGCTGGCTTCTGGAGCTGTGGATGCTCGCATGAGCCAGTCGTCCAAGTAAGGAAAGACGAATATCCCCAGAGTTCGCAGGGGGAATATGTAACCTTTAGATCTAGAGAACATAGCCAGTCCTGACTCTGAAGGTATGGCAGAAGTGTTCCGAGGGAGATCATTTTGAATTTTTCTCGGAACAAATATGTGTTCAATTCTCTGAGGTCCAGTATGGGTCTGTGTCCTCCTGTTTTCTTTGGGATGAGAAAGTAGGGGGAATAGAACCCTGTACCCTGTTGGGGTATGGGCACTTCCTCTATTGCTCCCTGAGCAAGAAGTGATGCGATCTCTTGGCCCAAGAGATCAGTGGCAGGAAATTGAGAATTGAACTGTCTTATGATTGTAGGAGGGGGCATGCTGTGAAAATGAAGTCTGTACCCCTCTCGTACAATGGACAGAGTCCAATTTTCTGAAGTTATTTGGTGCCATCTTTTGGCAAAATGGCATAACCTGCCGGGGATGGTGGAGGGTTCTGGACCTTGCAGGGGCAGGAAGACTAAGTTCTCCAGGAAAGAGTCAAAGCCCCTGATGAGGCTGAGTCTGCTGAGCTGGTTGAGCTCTCGGGACTTGTGGTTTGTTGTTGTCCCTTTTGGGGAATATGAACTGGACAGTGCCCCTGCTGGGTGTAAGAGGGGTAAAACTTCTTTTTCTTGTTGAAAAAGGATTTTTTATTTCATTTTTTCTTTACTGGGTTAGCTGTAGACCTTGATAGTCTGTTCAAGGTGATATTGTCAGAATCAATCTCATTAGCCTTTTCTTGCCAATTCTTGCCAAAGAGATTTTCTCCTGTGCAAGGTATGTTTCCCAGTTTATCTTGTACCCATATTTCCAAGTCTGATGCCTGAAGCCAGGCAATACGACATGCACCGATGGAGATAGCAGAAGTTCTGCTGATGCATTCAAAGCAATGAAAGGTTGCATGGTTCACAAACTTGGAAACATCCTGGGCATGTCTGACGAGAGTAAGAAAATCCTGTCTTTTTTCCTCAGTAAGAAGAGGGCTTCTTGAGGAACATCCCCATGTAGAGGATGTAGGAGCTGATTCTGGCTGACAACATGGAGGATTGGAAGCATCGACATCCAAAGACATCGAGAGTCCAAGACTCACGGCCTGGAGGATTGGAAGAATGTCTTTTTGCACTCTTAATCCTGCGCAGTCGATTCCACTACCGTTGAATGGTGTGGTAACTGAGTCTTCTGAAATCCAGGACAGGGTGGGACTTGATACATGGTATTGAGTTGTCAAGAGTGTGGAGATGTGGTTAAAGGAGTTTCCCACATTCTCAGGATAGGAGCCTTAGGGTATTGAAGAATTTCTAATTCTTCTGCTCTAGGTTTCTTTTCAGGAGTCACAGTGAGTGTAAGGCCTCGAGCCACATCACGTATGAAATCCTGGAAGGACATGTCTTCTGGAGGAGACATTCTACGCTGAGGAGGAGGAGATGGATCCTCCGGAAGGTCTGCTCTAGTACCGGCAGAGTCATCAGAGTCCTTGGAATCGGATGATTCAAAGTATCTCTGTTCCTGATGTTCGTGCAATGCACGGTACCGGTATCGTTCAAAGTCGTTATCGGGGTGTCCCGGTACCAACCTTTCAATACCTGAGATGGACTCTAAGCTTGGCATGGGAGGAAGCATACTCGCCGAGGTCGGTGCAGTCAGTAATGGCACAGATGTCGGTACCAATACTTGTGGAACGGTCTGAAGCGGTTTCAGCGGTACCGAAGCTGTTAAAAGAGCCACTAGACTGCGTTCAATAGCGAGGAATCTTTGATCTATCGCTCCTGCCGATGCTTGGGTGTCGGTCCCGAAAGAAGCGGCCGGAACCGCAGAGCATGGCACCAGTAGTTCTGCACAGGTGGAAGCCTCTAGAACATCCTGGAGCCCCATTAGTGCTTTGGAAGCCGAAGCCTCCCACTGGGACTGTTTTGCCGGTGAACTTTCCTCGAGGGCAACGCCAATAGCATCTCGATACTTGGAAGGAGATCTACCCTTTGAGGACCGGCCAGTCTTAGGAGACTTATGTTTAGTTACCTGAGATCCATGGGAGGAAGATGAAGCCCTGGAAGACGTCGATGCAACAGACATCGTATCTGCGGCAAAAAGGGTACCGAGTTTTGCAGCTCTATTCTGCAGGCCCCTCTTGGTCATCTTTCTGCAGGAGAGACACTCCAATGGAGAATGGTCAGGTCCTAAACATTTAAGACACCAGTCATGGGTGCCGGTGACGGATATGGTACTGCCACACTTAGAACATTTTTTAAAACCACTAGCTGGTATTTCCATGTTTAAAGAAAAATGGGCCTAGTGCCCAAAATGGCACCTAGCACCGAGAGGGGAAAGGCCCCTGAAGAAAAAATACTTCAGAAAGAAAGATTTTTTTTTTTTAAAGAAGAAAAAAGAACCGGCGGTACCAGTAGGCGTCAAGTGAAGGCAGACGCGACCACAAGAAAACAAAAACATTTTCTGCGGTGACAAGGTATGCGACCTGTCGACTCTGCGGAAAACGAAGAACTGAAGAGGGAGAATGGGAAAGGTGGGAAGGCAGCATGCAGGCGCTGTGGGATGCTCCCAAAAGCTTTCCTATTGGATGCTGGGGAGTGTTCCCGCGCAGGCTCCGTCGGTACCGACAATACGCATATGTGAAGACTACATTCCTGCTTGTTCCTGGAGATATATTGTTAGTTCCCTGATTTCTTTGAGCATTTCATCATCCATTTGTTCATTCTGCCCAGGCAGGCAATAGTACACTCCCACTACCATTGCCTTCCCCTTTTTTACATGGAATTTCAATCCATAGAAATTCTACAATGTATTTTGTTTCCTGCAAAACTTCAATCTTGTGTGACTCAATGCGCTCTTTAACATACAGCACAACCCCTCCACCAATTTTATCTACTCTATCATTGCGATATAATCTGTACCTAGGTATCACAGTGCCCCACTGGTTGTCCTCCTTCCACCAGGTCTCTGAGATGCCAATCATATCTAATTTGTCAATTAATGCTATATATTCTATCTCTCCTATCTTATTTTTTTTAGACTTCTAGCATTTGCATACAAGCATTTTAGAGGCTATATTTTATTCATATTAATCTAGTTACCGGTTGTTGTTGTTGTTGTTGTTAAGTGCCGTCAATTCAGAGTCGACTCATGGCGACCCTCTGGATAGCTATTCTAAATTGTGTTCGGTCTTGAGTCAGGCGGCTCATTGACGACAGACTGTTACCGGTAGCTGCTGTTATAGAGTAGTTACTCAACTGTAACAGGTGTTCTCCAGGAGCAGCAGGAAACAGTCCTCACATATGGGCAACGTCGGCACCAACGGAGCCCTCGTGTGGAGCATTTCCCCACCTGTTACAAGTGAGTAACTACTCTTTCTCCAAGACCAAGCAGGAAGTCAGTCCTCACATATGGGACTCCCTAGCTTCAGGCTACCGGGAACCCAAGCTGAAAAATAAGCTCCCTCTAGAGCGTCAGCATCTGTGAAAGAATCCTTTCTGAGAATGCCCCCGTACGGTAGCCCAACACAAGGGCCGGAGGGTAGGAGTTGCCTAAACCTCAAAGAGATTACGGAGTACCGCCTGTCCGAAAGCACTGTCCCCATGGGACTCCCTCTCGAGGCAGTAGTGAGCCGCAAAAGTCTGGCTTGAAGACCAGGTAGCGACCCGGCAGATGTCTGCCAACGGAACAGATTGGAGGTGGGCTACTGACGCGGCCTTCGCCCTGACACGGTGGGCCGTGACTCGACCCTGCAAGGAGAGGCTGGCTGCCCTGTAAGCCCAGGCAATACAATCCGCTACCCAAAGGGACAAGGTACGCTTGGAGACAGGCAACCCCAGTTTATTAGGGTCAAAAGATACAAACAGCTGAGCAGCCGTTCGATGCCCCTGTGTACAGTCTATGTAAAAGGACAATGCCCTTCTACAGTCCAGGGTATGCAGGACTGTTTCAGCCCGGCTGGCATGCAGTCTGGGGAAGAATATTGGAAGAACCACCTCCTGATTGAGGTGGAAGGAGGAGACAACCTTTGGAAGGAACTTAGGGTGAGTCCGCAAGACCACCCTGTTCTTATAGAACCGTGTGTACGGTCTATCAGAAATCAGAGCTTGTAGTTCACTCACATGCCTGGCTGAGGTAAGAGCCAGCACGAACAACACCTTCCAGGAAAGGAAGCGTAAAGGACAGGTAGCCATCGGCTCAAACGGTGGGCGAGTAAGTTGCTGCAAGACCACGTTTAAATCCCACTCAGGGGCTGGTGGACGGATCGGAGGCTTGAGCAGAAGCAGGCCTCTGAGGAAGCGGGACACCAAGGGGTGGCCCGACAGAGATTGGCCCTCTACCTGTGAATGGTGTGCCGATAGAGCACTAAGGTGGACCCAAACAGAGTTGGATTTAAGGCCTAGGTCCGAGAGGTGGAGCAGGTACTGCAGCACCACTGGAACCAGGCACGAAAAAGGATCCTCCTGGCACTGAGCACACCAGGTAGAGAACCTACGCCACTTGAGGGCATAAGATTTCTGGGTGGATTGCCTCCTAGAGGTCAAAACCACCTCTTCCACTTCCTTAGGAAGAAGTAAAGGAGCTAGAACTACCCTTTCAGCAGCCAGGCCATCAGATTGAGGGATTTGAGGTTGGGGTGCAGGAGACACCCCTAATCCTGAGACAGGAGATCGGGTTGCAACCCCAGAGGGAGTGGAGTGTCCACCGCCAACTGTAGGAGTGAAAACCACGGTTGCCTCGGCCATCTGGGGGCTACCAGAATCACCGAGGCCTTGTCCTGAAGAACCTTGAACAAGGTTCGGGCCACTAGAGGCATGGGAGGAAATGCATACAGTAGGCCCGTAGACCAAGAGATTAGAAACGCATCTGCTGCTATTCGAAGAGGATGCGGTTGTCTGGAACAGAACCTGGGTAGCTGACGGTTCAGTGGACTCGCAAAGAGATCGATGGTTGGAAGACCCCATCTTAGAAAGACCCCTTGGACCACCAAAGGATTCAACTGCCATTCGTGAGGCTGCAGAATTCTGCTCAATCTGTCTGCCAGGCAATTTTCCTAGCCAGGCAGATAAACTGCCTTGAGAAACATGTTGTGTTTGATTGCCAAGGAGCACAGGGCCTCTGCCTCCTGACAAAGAAGTTTGGAGCCTGTGCCCCTTTGCTTCTTCACGTAGAACATTGCCACTTGATTGTATGTCTGAACTAAGACAGACTGGTGAGAGAGGACATGAAAGAAAGTCTGTAGAGCTAAGCGGATAGCTCGCAACTCCAACAGATTGATCTGCTGTGTGGACTCCCAAGGAGACCAGAGGACCTGAGTGCAAGCCCCCTGGCAATGTGCACGCCAGTCCTGAAGGGAAGCATCGGTTGTCAGCACCTGTGTGTGAGGAGGGGCCTGAAAAGGCACCCCCTGGACCAGGTTTGGGAGATGCAGCCACCACCGTAGGGAGGCTGCCAGCAGTTTGGACACCCTTATCTTGTCTTTCAAGTCGCCTGTGGCTTGCACCCACTGAGCTCTGAGGCACCACTGAGCAGGTCGCATGTGCAGGCGGGCATTCAGAGTTACATAGACGATGGATACCATGTGGCCCAAGAGCCTTAGGAAGTTTCTGGCGGAGACCAGAGAACTGCTCTGGAACTATTTGGCCAAAGCCATCAGTCTGTGGGCCCTGTTCTCGGGCAAATAAGCCTTCGCCTGGAGGGTATCCAATCTTGCCCCTATGAACTCCATGTCCTGTGAGTGCAGCAAAGTGGACTTTGCGAAATTTATGACAAAGCCTAGATGCTGGAGAAGAGAAACAATGCGAAGGGTGGCCTGTATGGCCTCCTGTGGAGACTGACCGCTGATGAGCCAGTCGTCCAGGTATGGGAAGACAAAGATTCCCTGGTTTCTGAGATAGGCCGCCACCATCGCCAGGCACTTGGTGAAAACCCTGGGGGCGGAGGTGAGGCCAAGTGGAAGTACTCTGTATTGAAAATGACTCCCTCCCACTACAAATCTGAGATATTGTCTGTGGTCTGGATGAATGAGGATGTGAGTATAAGCATCCTTCAGGTCTAAGGAGCATAGCCAATCTCCCTGCTGGAGGTAGGGCAGCAGTATTCCAAGGGTAAGCATCTTGAACTTTTCCCTCTCCAGGAACTTGTTGAGATTTTGCAAGTCTAGAATGGGCCTGAGGCCTCCTGTCCTTTTTGGTACCAGAAAGTACCTGGAATAGAAGCCTCACCCCATCAGTGGTGAGACACCGGTTCCACCGCCTGCTCCTGTAGAAGACTTGCCAACTCCTGAAGGAGGAGGTTCCCGTGCAGAGGGAGTCTTGGAGGCTTCCCCTGGAAAATAGGAGGGGGGTAACTGGTTGAAGTGGAGCAAATAGCTCTTTTGGACTATGCTCAGTACCTAGGTATCCCCTGTTATGGCTGACCACCTGTGGGCGTACAGTGTCAGCTGGCCTCCTGTGCTGAGAGGAGCCAGCTGAGGAGGAGAGGCTATGCAGAGAGAGTCAAAACCCCGCTCCCTGCTGTGCAGGAGCTGGAGCTGATGGCTTGGGTGTTTTCTGCCTACGGGGCCCATGTCCCTGCCCCTTGGCCTGCTGACCCTGATGGGGAGCTGTAGAGGCCTGAAATTGAGGGTAGGATTTGTAGGCAGTAGCCTTCCTCGGGTAAAAGGGCTTTTTCCCCGAGCCCTTCTTCTTCTGAGAAGGGGCAGATGTTTTCCTGGACAGCCTTGTCCTGGTGAGAGTCTCAGACTTGAGTTCTGCAGCCTTTTCAGCCATGGGTTTGCCAAAAAGGTTCTCACCTCGGCAAGGGACATCGACCAACTTGTCCTGTACCCATGGCTCGAGGTCCGATGACTGTAGCCAGGCCTGACGGCGTGCACCGATGCCGGCCGCGGCTACTCGGGCCGAAGCCTCGAAGTCATCATAGGCTGCTCGAGAGATAAACTTTGAGCACTCTCGAATCCCGGATGACAAAGCCTTAAACCTCTGCAAAGGTTCCTTGGAGAGGCCAGCTGAGAATCCGGCAATCACCTTTGCCAGGTCTCGGAGGTACATGCCCATGTACAGCTGGTAAGTCTGGACACGGCAAGTCAGCATAGAGCCCTGGAAGCACTTTCTACTGAGGGCATCCTGGTTCTGGGCCTCCCGGCACCGAGGAGTGCATCTTCTGACTCTTCAGACAATGCATGGTCGATTCCACAACCATGGAGTGGTGCGGTAGCTCTGCCTTCTGGAACCCAGGGCTCTTACGGACTCAATAAATGGAATCGACCTGCTTGCTGAGAACCGGCGCCGAGACCGGTGCCTCCCACATGCAGAAGACCAGCCGTTCCAGCATCGGAGGAACCGATATAGTAAAGGCCTCCTTAGGCGGAGAGTCATACTGGAGGGCCTTGAGCTCTTCGGCTCAAGGCTCCTCCTCGGGATCCGCGGGGAAGGCCAAGGCTTTGGCCATGTTCCGCACAGTCAGAGAACCGGGTATCCTCCGGTGGGGACCTCCTCCGAGGCTCGGACTCCGGTGAGTCCGATGGGACGCACCGGGTCCAGAAAGTGTCCGGGGACTCCTCGTCCTCTGTCTCCCACTCCGACCCCTCTGAGGAGGAATCGAGCGGCTCTGTTCGGGCGGGCACCAACACCATCCACCCCAACGCCAAGGGCACCAGCATCGACGACCTCGGCCCCAAGCGGGAGGCCGAGGGGAACCTTGGCCGAGGATCGACTCGAGACCACATCGACTCGAGGATCGGCTCGGCTTCCGGGGTCGACTTCGAGATCCCGGTGGTCGGGGCAGATGCACCGGTCAAACCGGCGATCAGTACCCACTGCTGCTCCATGAAGGCAGCCAAGCTGCTTTCCAAGGCCGTCAACCTGAGACTCAGCTCAGGAGACTTGGCAGCCCCCGACTCGGGCCCCGACGGCATCGGGCCTGACGTCGGCTCCCCTGGAGGGGAGTCTATGAGGACAACGGCTCCACTCGAGGCAACTTGGCAGGCGTCTCCGACTCCGAGGACCCGGGACGGTGGTCGAAGCTATGCGACCTGGCCCTTGAGGGGCCAAGAGCGTCCACCGACGCCACCCTCACGGGTTTCGTCTTCCTTCTGTGTTCCCGAGAAGGAGACCCCCTTTTAGAGGAGCCTCGATGGTGCTCGGAGTCGGACTCCCGAGATGTCGAGGCCTCTGACGAAGTCCGGGCCCGGCCGGACGCGGAGTCAGAAAAGAGCCTTTCACGCTGATGCTGACGGCTCCTCAGCGCCTTAGAGGACATTTTGTCGCATGGGACACAGACCACCGGGTCATGTTCGGGCCCGAGGCACCGGAGGCAACAGTTATGTGTGTCGGTGAGAGACATCAGCTTCTTACACCGATCACACTTCTTGAACCCGCTGGCAGCCATCGTGGAAAAAGGGCCCCTGCAAGGTCAAAAGACCGGGCTGCCAGTGAAAAAGAGGAAAAAAGCGCGAGCGCTAGTCATGAAGGACAAAAACTGAAAAACTAGCTCCGGGCTCGATACTGGTGTACCGGGCCCAGGCGGGAAGGTGAACCGGCGTCGAACCGGGCAAAAACCATGAATCCAATGCAGGAAAAATCAACTTTTTACCAGGTGACAACGACACACATCCATCGGGCTCCGCGGAAAAAAGAAGACTGAGCAAGATGGCACCCTTGGGCGGGAAGGGTACTGCGCATGCACGCTGCATTCCCAAAGGCTTTCTTTGAAAGCTGGGGAAATGCTCCGCACGAGGGCTTCGTTGGCGCCGACGTCACCCATATGTGAGGACTGACTTCCTGCTTGGTCCTGGAGAATGTATCGATCCATCTCATTGCTGGCCTTCCTCTTTTGCGCTGACCTTCTATCTTGCCAAGCATGATGTCTTTCTCTAAAGATCTCTCTCTTCGCATGATGTGTCCAAAGTATGAAAGTCGAAGTCTTGTCATCTGAGCTTCTAAAGAAAGCTTAGGTTTGATCTCCTCTAGTACCGACTGGTTTGTTCTTCGGGCAGTCCATGGTATACACAGTATTCGCCGCCAGCACCGTAATTCAAAGGCATCAATTTTCTTCCTATCTTTTTCACTGTCCAGCTTTCACATCCATATGATGTTATTGAAAATACCATGGCTTGAACAAGTCAAATCTTTGTATGGAGAGAGACATCTCTGCTCTTGAGAATCTTATCTAGGTCTTTCATAGCCATTCTGCCAAGAGCAATGTGCCGTCTGATTTCTTGACTGCTTATTGCTTTTTTATTGATAGTTGATCCAAGTAGGTTAAAGTTGTTCACGATTTCAATTTCTTCTCCTTCAACGATGAACCTGTTGATTATGCCAGTTATCATGATCTTTGTCTTCTTAGTTACTGGTAGGCAGGGGTAATTTGGAATCTTTAAGTTCTGTCTGCTCTGTACTTAAGGGCATTTGGGTTACGTTTGTCTTTATTGGAACCTCTCTATCGATATGTCCTAACTTCAATCTTTTGCCAGTATCCTTCAAAGATACATCCTTCCGGAGGCGGAGTCAGCCAAGGACCTGCATGGACACTTAGGAGAGCGCTCCCGCGGATCCAAATGACGAATCCTGTCCCAACCACGACGTAAGGAAGCCTGACTCACCTAAGTCGCATCTCCGACTGCGGATTATGACATGCAGCAAATAAACCCGGCTAGAATTTTCCAGCATGCAAAATACCGGGGCTAAGCGAATGAAAGCTGATCCGTTGTGTCCGCTCAAAATGGCGCCACAACGCGAGCCTGAAGAGGGGCTGCAAGAGATCTTAAATGAAATTAGTGTGGTGCGCAGCCGAGTGGATATGAATAGTGAGTGTCTGAGTGAATTGCAGACGGACACAAAGGAACTGAAAGCACAAATGTTATTGTTGGCGGCCAGGGTTGAGAAAATCGAATCCACTGCAGTGGTGCATGAAGAACGGCTGACGCAGCTAATTAGGGCGGCGAGAGCAGAACTGTTAGAACGCAGCCTTGAGGACATGAACGATAGAGCAAGGAGGAATAATATCCGTATTATTGGAATCCCGGAGGGTGCAGAGGGGAAGGACCCTATTGCATTTCTGGAGGGTTTAATTCCTAAGCTACTAAAGTTGGATATGACCCACCCATTTGAGAATGAAAGGGTGCACCGAGTGCCAACGGCACTGAATATGCAGGCTAAAACTCCTAGGCCTCTGATTTTATGTGTGCTGTGTTACCAGTAGGTGGTGCAAATCATGCAGGCCGCGAGATCTTGCACGGCCCTTCAATTTGAGGGCCACAAAATCTCCTTTTTCCCCGACTTTAGTAAAGCAACGGTGGAGAGGAGGAAGCAGTTCTTGGCACTTAGGCAAAGACTCCAGTGTCTTCAGGCTTGCTATGGATTATTCTACCCAGCACGCCTCCGAGTAACTATCAATAATGTGACTAAAAACTTTGACGATCCAGCTATGCTTGAGAGATTTATCGAGGACCAAGAAGCGCTCCAAATGCAGTGATTGTGGGTGTCTATCCTGGTGCTCTTGGAGCAAAGCCGGAAGATTCTGCGGAACAGATCTACAGTGTAGATCCTCAGACGGTTTAGTTCTGTAGAGGGCTATGTATTATGGATTTCTGATACTTAATGTTACTGGGTTGCAGATGCGTGTGGTATGTCTGTGGGCACTGGGTTATTGCGCTCTCACAAGAGCTTGGGCGAGTCCGGGTGACACAGGGATGTTAGAAACTCTGCTTATGTCAGGTAATGACTCTTGGTCGCAGGTAAAGCAATGTGGGTTGGGATGTGTATATTCCTTGGAGCGGGGGTCTGGAGAGCGACATATATGTTGTACTTGCTCTCTCACCCATTTAGGGATGTGTGGGGTTTTTTGGTTTGTAAGGGTTGTAATTGGTTCTCTGAGGGGTATAAAAGGGTGGATATTACTGGTAGGAGGTCCACAGTCTGTGGCAGGTATCTTTCGGGTACTATAAAGAAACATGGCTAAGGGGGTCCACACAATTTCTCTGAACGTGAAAGGGATTAAAAGCCCGATAAAAAGAAAAAAGATAATTGCATATTGCAAGCAACAACAGGCTGATCTGATTTTATTACAAGAACCCATCTAAATTTGATGGAGACTAAAAAATTAGAGGGAAAGCAGTACTCATTACTGGGAGCATCCCCAGCCCTTCAAAAGAAGAATGGGGTGGCCATTTTAGGGCGGAAATCACTGGGGTGCAAAGTTATCTGTACGCGTAGTGATGCAGAAGGGCGGTGGGTACTGGTTTCTATAGAGCTTGGGGAGTCTACACTTACTATTGTCAATGTTTATGGGCCAAACTGCGACGATCCCAAGTTCTTTTGGACCTAACTAGAGTGTTACAAGAGAATTCTATGTCCCTAATGATTGTGGGCGGAGACTATAACTTGGTCTTGGACCCCTTATTGAACAGGAATCCTGGAAGAGCGGAAAAATCCTCCAGAGCGAGAGTGGTACTTAAGGCTCTTATAGACTCCATAGGGTTGATCGATGCATGGAGGTTTGTGCATCCCATGGATAGGGAATTCACCTTTTTTTCTCCACCACACAAGTCCTGGTCTCAAATAGACCTCTTTTTAATTTCCAAAAGCCTGGTGCCAGGGTTGCGGGGAGCGGAAATACTGGGCATGCATATTTCAGATCACGCTGCCATTTCTTTATGTGTTGATTGGGCAGGGGAGAGTATACAACAGCAGGCTTGGTCCTTCAGTAGGTCTTATTTAGCTGACTCTTCATTTCAAGAGGAAATCAGAGCAGCCATAAAGGGTTATTTTGGCACAAACAGCCTAGGGGATACATCAAGTTGGGCCTGGTGGGAGGCTTTCGAGGCCTTTTTGCGGGCAACAATTACTAGTTTTTCTATTAAGGAGCACAGACAGAAGAAAGCTAGATTGCATATCTTAGAGGAGCAAATTAAAGCGGGGGAGAGGCTGCTATTCAAGCAGGCGGATGTAGGCATAAAAGGAGAAGGGGATCACCGACAAAGCGCTAGACTGGTGCAAGTCCTACCTTTCTGACAGATGGCAGCACGTACGATCAGGGGCTACATAATCGGATCCTTTCCACCAGAAGCAAGGTGTCCCACAAGGATCCTCCCTCTCCGCCCTGATGTTCAACATATACATGCAGCCCATCTGTAACCTTATCCGGTCTTTCAGTGTTAACTGCTTGATATATGCAGACGATGTGCTGCTTTGCATGCCTTTCTCAACTGAGAACCCAGACCTCTCTCCGCTGACAAACTGCTTTAATGCAGTATCCAACTGGCTACAAACCCAAAACCTCAGAATTCAGCACAAGAAAAAGGAGGTCCTATTCATTACAAGGAATCAAAATTTCTCCACGCCGCCCTTTCTAAAAGTCAAGGAAGCAGAACTCCAGACCAAACCCACGATCAGGTACCTCGGAGTCACTTTAGACCAGCGCCTGGACATGAAGGTGCACATAGGCAACATAGTGAGAGCGGTGTACCATAAGATCCGATCCCTCAGGCACCTACGATTCTTGCTGGAGCCAGACGACTTCAGGACAATTTATCAGGCACTAATCATACCACACCTGAATTATGCAAATTCAATTCTGCATGGACTCCCTCAAGCCACCCTGAACCCGCTGCAACTTGCGATGAATGCCGCAGCAAGAGTCCTACATGGAGTATCCAGGAAAGACCACATGACGCCCATCCTGAAGCATCTACACTGGCTCCCGATACATGGTAGACTCACATACAAAACCTTACTGCTGACGTTCAAGGCCGTCAATGGGCTCTCATCCATATCACTAGCAGAGCTGATCCAGACTACGCCCTCCAATAGGTCCAGAAGATCGGTAGCAATTAATACACTGATAATCCCGAAATCAATAACCCAATGCACCCGGTCAACAACAAACAGGGCTTTAAAATTTTGTGCGCCCAAATGCTGGAATACCCTACCTCCCAGCATCCGAGCAATCCCTGACCTAACCCAGTTTAGGAAGGCCTTGAAGCACCATCTCTTCCTCCTGTATTACCCAGTAGACAGTGCTATAATAGCTCCATCCACTATCTAACCGGTGCAGTTTAAGAAAGCCTTACCACACAAAACAACCACGACTATGTCCAGTGAGGTAATACCTATCTTGTTGCATAGATGTAAATAGTTACCCCAAGTTATCCAAGTTTTAATACCTGTTCATTGTAAACATGGATTAGCCAATGAGATGTGTAAGTTTCTATGTTCAATGTAAACCGCACTGATGTTGAATAGCGCGGTATAAAAGAGACTGTAAATAAATAAATAAATTGCGGCTGCAGAGGCTCCGATATCAGTATAATGAAATTCTGAGCTTGGAGGTGGAATATGTGATGTTGAAGCAGCAGTCTCAGTTTTATGTAGAAAACAATAAGGGGGGCAAACTGTTGGCTAATACCTTAAAAAGGAAGCAAGAGAAAGCCCAAATTGCGGTCATTGTTGACCAGAGCCACGGGAATTTGTCCAGCACTGATCAGATCCTAGACACGTTTTCAGATTATTACCGTAAATTGTACTCTTCCGAATGCACGCATGATTTTGAGGTATCTGGGGAATTCCTACAGAAGCTAAGTCATTTCAAGTTAAGAGAGCGCCAGGCTAAAGAGCTGGATAAATCTTTGACGGGGGATGAAATACATACAATTACTAGTATGCCACCTGGAAAGGCAATGGGCCCAGACGGTATCCCCCTAGAATTTTACAAAGTTTTTAGGTACAACCTTTTGCCTTACTCACTGACTTATTATGAGGATCTTGGCAAATCTCAATCGCATACGGGAAATTTTGCGGAGGCCACAATAGTAGTACTAGAAAAGCCAGGGAGAGATCCCACTCAGGTAGCAAACTATAGACCTATTTCCTTATTAAACGCTGATTATAAAATCTATGCTACGGTTCTAGCGAACAGGCTTGCTAAAAGTATAGGGGGGCTGGTTCACCCTGATCAGTGTGGATTCATCCCAGGGAGGGCGACCTCTGATAATGCCAGACTTTTGTGTAATCTTCTGGACAGAGTGAGTCTTGTCGATACGGCCTACATTGGTATCTCTTTAGATGCCGAAAAGGCCTTCGACAGGCTAGAGTGACCCTTCCTGTTCAAAACTTTAGAGTGGTTTGGCCTAGGTCCACAGTTCATTAATATGATACGAATCCTTTATTCGAATCCTAAGGCCCGGATCTGTGCAAATGGCGCTCTCTCGTGCTCCTTTTCGTTGCATAGAGGCACCCGTCAGGGTTGTCCTCTCTCTCCCCTGCTTTTCAATTTGGCCCTTGAGCCGTTAGCCATTGCAATAAGACAAAACAAGGATATCGGAGGTATTGTAATTGGTGACTGGCAGGTCAAACTTGCAGCATATGCAGACAACCTTTTGCTTTTTACACAACCTTCTGCAATCCCTGAGATCTTAAGTTTGATTGAGTTCTACTCGGGGTTATCAGGATATAAAATAAATTGGACCAAATCAGTCGCCTTTCCCATGAATAACAATGTCAATGCAGAGTCCATGGCTGCTTTTCCATTTCGTTGGGAAACAGGCAATATAAAACATTTAGGAGTCAAATATGGCATTCCCATAGAGCAGGCTATTCAAAAGAACGTAGAGGACTTGTTACAAACTATAAAGCACTTTGTACTAGCATGGTCTCCCCTTTATCTTTCTTGGTGGGGAAGACTAGAAAGAATAAAAATGACTTTAATGCCTAAAATTAATTACATGTTAGGTATGCTCCCGTTTTCGTTGGCCCCCGGGGTCTATGATGAAGTGGAAAGATGCTTATGTAGATTTTTGTGGGGTGGCCGGCAACCTAGGATTGCCCTCAAAAAACTGAAAGCTTCAAAGGACAAGGAGGGGGTTCAATTTCCTGACTTTCGCAGCTACCATCAGGCGTTCCTTTTAAAGCAAGGTGCGTTGTGGACATGTGAGGAGGAACTGGTTTGTAAGCCAGTGTGGTTAGAAGTGGAGAAACAGGTTGTTCGCCCCTGCCCAATATGGCTGCTCTTAGGCATGAAGCACGCAGAAAAGTCCTTGGTAGGAAAGGTGATATCCGCGACGCAGGAGGCTTATTTGTCTCTGGCGCGTCGTGTCAGGACAGATGGCCCGCCTACCAGGATGTTGCCACTTTGGTGGAACCCCAGGTTTAAAATCAACGGTAAAATGTTTGCATGGAAGAGATGGCAAGCGTGTGGTATATGGTTCCTGGGTCAGGTGTTAGGACCTAAGGACTGGAAGGATTTTCCCTCCCTACAACAGGAGTTTGCTCTTCCCGACTCCGCCTTTTTTTATTGGCTTCAGCTTAAGAATAGTGTTAAAGCGGCTAAAATTAGTGTTGCTGAACTGGCTCCAGAAGATATGTTATTTCAGTAGTTGTTGGAATTAGCAGGGTTGGCGAGAGTTGCGTCTAAAATTTACGCTTGTTTGAGAGATGGGGACCCGTCCCATTTGAAGGGTCTGGAAAGAAGCTGGGAAGCGGAGGTTTCGTGCCCCATCCCTTCTAGGGCATGGAGAACCATATGGGGTCCAGTCACAAGGGTTTCTAGGTCAGCAGCGGTTACACAATCTCTTTTCCTTTTTATGCATCGGGCTTTTATAACGCTTGTTAAATTGGCCAAGTGGGATAAAGCGGCCACGGGCAAGTGCTGGTCTTGTCAGATAGAAGCCGGCACCTTTATGCATATGACCTTTGAGTGCCACAACGTTCAGAGATTTTGGAGGCTCATATGGGAAAGAATACAGAATATATTAAATATCTCAATTGTATTATCCTGGAATATTGTATGTTTAAGATCGGCAGTGTGTGTCCCTGGCATAACTAAAGAGAAACAGTTTTTGTTTAATTTTATGATAGCCATTGCTTTAAAAGTCATTTTTGCAAAGTGGAAGGATTCACCGAGGTTGAGCCTGGATATGTGCTGGAATCTTGTTTGTCAATATGCCAGATATGAGAAGCTGTATAGCAAAATCCATTACTCCGATAAAGTAGGTGCTAATTTGGGTAAGTGGAGATTGCTGGACAGTTTTGCTGCTTGTGCAAAGCTAAATATTGATCCTCCTTAAAAGAAAGGAGTATTTCTATCTCTAGTAAGTGGTGGTAACATCAAGCCATTTCTTTGGGTGCTTGGGCTGTGGGGCATTCATAAAGAAGGCCTCAGAGAGACAGGGTGGGAGGGGGGTTTAGAACTGTACTGTTGTTTTGGTGTGTTTATTGTTTGTTTGCATGTCATGTTGTATCTATAAAATTCATAAATAAAGGTTTAAAAAAAAAAAAAGATGCATCCTTCCGAACTATACGCTCTTGGGCGACCGTCGACTTTCCACTATTATCTAGTTTAAAAGTTGTTCTATCTCCTTTTTAAAGGTTAACACCAGCAGCTTGGTTCCATCCCGGTTAAGGTGGAGTCCATCCCTTCGGAAAAGCCCCTCCTTTCCCAGAATGTTGCCCAGTTCCTAACAAATCCAAACCCCTCTTCTTTTCACCATCATCTCATCCACGTATTGAGACTCTGGAGCTTGCCTGTCTTTTGGGCCCTGAGTGTGGAACAGGAAGCATTTCTGAAAATGCTATCCTGGAAGTTCTGGCTTTCAATTTTCTAAAAGCATAAACTTGGCATCCAGAACTTCCCTACCACACTTTCCTACGTCATTGGTACCTAACATGTACTAAGACAGCAGACTCCTTCCCAGCTCTATCTAAGACCTTGTCTAGGTGGCGTGCGAGGTCTGCTACCTTCGCACCAGATAGGCATGTTATCAGGCAATTCTCAAATCCACCAGCCACCTACATGCCTAGTGATCGAATCACCAACTACAACGGCTGTCCTAACCCTTTCCTTGTGGGCACATGGCCTTGGAGAAACCTTCTTAGTGCGAGAGGATTTTACATCACCTGGAGTACAGGTTCTAGCTACAGGATCACTTCCTGCCACACCAGGGTGATGTTCTCCTATCACGTGACCTCTCTTCTCCATGGCAACAGGGATGCTGCCAGACTGGAGGTGGTACTATATGTCATGAAGACAAAGTCAGCCTGAGAGTATCTTATTTCTAAAGTGTTGCTGTGAAAGCACCCAATGTCAAATATGTCTAATGATTAAGTAATCCACCTATAGAGAGAAATCTTTGAAAAACCATCTGAATTATTATAACATTGAAAGTAAGTTTAAATGAAGGGCTCTGTGTCCAAGCTATCATTTTCAGAGGTAAAGACAGACTGAACCCAAAATGTAGGCAATGCTCAATGTGGATCAATTCCTACCACGAAGATCAAAATGAGCTCTGTGTATTTGACATGCTGTCACCAACGATGTCTAAAACTTAATCTTTAGGCGTTTGTATGAACTGCTAAGGTGCCAGACTGTAAATCAAGCATCTGACTTTATTTGTTAGATGTTTGTTACAGAACAGTCTCCCTTAAAAATATCTAAGATTCCAATCATTGCTTTACTTTTTATGCAGATAAGCTTATAGCTTTGTATGTTTTAATAAGCTTGCAGCTTGGTATCTCTTACCTATTTTCTTACCTATCCTGTTGATTGTGTAGCTGATTTATTATATTTAACTGCTGATGGGTTTACCTATCCTGGTGGTTGTGTAGCTAAGTTAACTGCTGGTTTTACATTCACTTCTGGGAATACTCTGCTTACATTCCTGGTGTAGCCTCCAATCGGAAATCTAAAGGTGCCCTCGGTTCAGGTAAGGCCTGCTGACCAAGGACACTTAGGTTCCCGCCCTCCCTACCCCTCGCCCCACCCACTCCAGGGCTGCATTGCTTATATAGCAGTCATATACATTGACATCTATCCTCTTAATTCGACCACAAATAGTCTTGTATTCAGTGCAATAATTGTGGTGCCTTCATTCTGAGACAAATCATCTGGAACCTAAGAGCTTGCCCTATATGCCTCAAGTTGGCAGCCATACAGAATGAATTGACACTATTAAGGGAAGAAATAGCTGCAATGAAACACACCTCTTCTAGGATACACACCAACAAAGTCCTCCGCCACTCCCACAGAGACTCAGACATCCCAGGAACAAATGGATCACAGTGGGCTTTGGTAGACTGCGACCTGTAATGCAGAAACACCCTGTACATCAAGAGATATCACTGCATAGAGCATTCTCTGTTTTGGTTAATGAGGATGCCCAAGCCAGGGAAGCTGTAGGGCCCTTAAATGAGATAGTCAATGCCCAATCTCCCGATAAAGCACTAAATATGAAGAAAAACTCAAGGAACAGAAAACTACTACTACTTGGTGATTACATCATCAGAGGTACCAACTTGGAAACGCAGTTCAAAGGAGGTAAGTTAGTCAAATGCCTCCAGGCTCTTCATCTAGCAAGAATACAAACCAAATTGTTGATGTACTTAGCGCTGAAAGTGAGCACGCCAAAACTGATGCTATCATCCACTTGGGTACAAATGACCTGGCTAGAAACAGTGCCACTACAGTTCAAAGGGACTTTCAAACTCTGGGGGAGAAACTAAAGCCCATTGTTAACACTGTAGCATTCTCAGAAGTTCTACCTGTTCTTGGTAAGGGAGCAGAAACGCTACATCGCATAAACAGCTTTAACGCATGGCTCCAAATCTGGTGCAAAGAGGAAGGATTCAGATTTACAGGCAACTGGGGAAACAGATGGACTAACAAGAGACTATACTGTGCTGATGGACTACATCTCTCTGTCACAGGGAAAAGAATCCTAAGTGAAAAATTCAGGCAGTATGTGGATATGCATTTAAACTAGAAAAAGGGGGTGACGGATGGGGAAGGTTAAGTTCTGGACGTCACTCCCTGCAAAAGCAGATCATCATTTGAAATAGCCACACTTTTAAACCACACATAAAAAAACAAGTGGGAAGAAGTGGACAGAACAAAATCAATGCAAAACACACGCAAGCCAGTTAAATGCTGGAAAGCAATGAGCACAAATGCTCGAAGCTTAGCCAATAAAGTTCCAGACCTGGAAGCCCTAATGGTGGAAATGGACTTGGACACTGTGGCCATTACAGAAACATGGTTTAATGAATCGCATGATTGGGATATAGCCATAGCTGGCTATAATCTATTCAGAAGAGACAGAGAAAATGGAAGAGGGGGAGGAGTAGCCTCGTATGTCAAAAGCAATATTAAAGTTACTGAAATGCAGGGGGCATGGGGAAAAGAAGAAGCGCTCTGGGTTGTGTCGGAAAGAGGAGATGGCACTGTCATCCATACTGCTGTAGTCTACAGACCTCCAACTCAAATCGAAGAGTTAGATAACGAACTGATTGTAGACATTGTCAAAATAGTCACAAAGGGGGAAGTGATCATATTGGGTGACTTTAATCTACCCGATGTGGATTGGATTACTCCTACTGCAAATCTGGAAAGAAGCAAAAAAAATTGTGGATGCTCTCCAAGATGCGTTACTTAGACAAATGGTGATGGAACCAACAAGGGAAAACTCAATGCTGGATTTAGTGCTCACCAGCGGTGATAGCGTGTCGAATGTCTGGGTGTGTTCACCTGTGAGCAGCAGCGATCGTCACACGGTGTGGTTTGAGATAAAAAACAAGGTGCAGTCCAACTACAGCAAGCTCAAAGTCCTAAACTTCAAAAATACTGACTTCAATAAAATGGCCAAGTACCTAAAGGAGGAGTTGACAGGGTGGAAGGAGATAAGGGAAGTGGAATTGCAATGGGCTAAACTAAAGGTGGCAATAAAAGGGGCAACAGATAAATATGTAAGAAAAGTAAAGAAAAACAAAAGGAGAAGGAAACCTCTTTGATTTTCCAAAGAAGTGGCTGCTCAAATAAAGGCAAAAAACACAGCTTTCGCAAAATTCAAAAGTTGCAAACAAAGGAACACAGAAATGAATACAGGATCAAACTCAAAGAGACAAAAAGAGAAATAAGGATAGCAAAATCAAAGGCAGAGGAAAAGATGGCTAAAGATGTGAAGTGTGGCGACAAAACTTTCTTCAGGTATATTCGGGACAGGAAGATCAGAGGTGAAATCGCAGGACACAGAAGTACTTGGAACAGACTCGTGGAAAGGGACATTGAAAAAGCGGAATGGCTAAACAAATACTTCTGCTCTGTTTTTACTAAAGAAAGTCCTGGAGAAGGACCAACTGTGACTCCCAAATATAAAAATGGGAATGAAGTAGATACCACACCATTCACAGAAGATGATATGTTAGAACAACTTGCGAAACTGAAAGTGGACAAGTCCATGGGACCGGATGGGATACATCCCAAGATACTGAAAGAGCTCAGAGAGGTTCTTGCAGGGCCATTAAAGGATGTTTTCAACAGTTCCTTGGAAACAGGAGAAGTTCCTCAGGACTGGAGAATGGCTGATGTCGTACCTCTACACAAAAGTGGTGACAGGGAAGAAGTGTCAAACTACAGGCCCGTGAGCTTTACCTCGGTGGCGGGAAAAGTAATGGAGGCGCTTCTGAAGGAGCGAATAGTGAACTTTCTCAAAACCAACAGGTTGCAAGATCCAAGGCAACATGGTTTTACCGAAGGACGATCTTGCCACACAAATCTGATTGAGTTCTTTGACTGGGGGACCAGAGAACTAGATCAGGGGCATGCGATGGATGTCATCTACCTGGATTTCAGCAAAGCCTTTGATACTGTCCCACATAAGAGACTTATCAATAAACTCAGTAGTTTGGGAATGGGTCCCAAGGTGGTAAACTGGATCAGAAATTGGTTGATTGATAGACGACAGAAGGTGATGGTAAATGGAGCTCACTCGGAGAAAAGGAAGGTGATTAGCGGGGTGCCCCAGGGTTCGGTCCTGTGCCCAGCACTGTTCAATGTATTTGTGAGTGATATTGCTAAAAGACTGAATGAAAAGGTCTGTCTTTTTGCAGATGACACAAAAATTTGCAACTGAGTGGACTCCCCGAGGGAGTGCTTAACATGAGAAAAGATCTACAAAAGCTGGAAGAATGGTCTAATGCTTGGCAATTAAGATTTAATGCAAAGAAGTGCAGAGTCATGTACTTGGGTATCAGAAAGCCAAGGGAAATGTACGCGTTAGGGGGCGAGAGGTTGGTTTGCACGGATCAGGAGTAAGACCTTGGTGTGATTATTTCTGTAGATCTCAAGGTGGCAAAACAGTGCGACAAGGCAGTGGCAAAAGCCAGGAGGATGTTGGGCTGCATAAGAAGAGGAATTACCAGCAGAAAGGAAGAGGTTCTAATGCCACTGTATAAGTCACTGGTGAGGCCTCACTTGGAATACTGTGTTCAGTTTTGGATATCATATCTTGCAAAGGATGTAAAAAAATTGGAAACTGTTCAGAGGAAGGCGACCAAAATGATTTGGAGCCTGCATCAGATGCCTTATAAGAGACTTGAAGACCTAAATATGTACACTTTGGAGGAGAGGAGGGGATAGGGGAGATATGATTCAGACCTTTAAATACTTAAAGAGAAATAATGAACAAACAAACCTACTCCAAAGATGGAGAAGCTGTAAAACTAGAGGGCATAACATGAAGCTGCAAGGGAGTAAATTGAAAGGCAATGACAGGAAATACTTTTTCACTGAGAGGGTGGTGTATGCTTGTAATGCCCTCCCGATGGAGGTGGTGGGGGCAAATACAGTGGCAGAATTCAAAATGGCATGGGACAGACACAATGGATCCATTTATAGCAACAGAATAAAATCAAAATAAACTGAACCATCTAACTTCTCAACAAATAGATTTGTCCTGCATGGAGCAGTGGGTTCACCCCTAAAAAAAAGACATGGGGAGGGGTGGCCTGCACGGAGTGGCACTTACTCCTGCCATCTTACTGGGCAGACTAGATGGACCATACTGGTCTTTATCTGCCGTCATTTACTATGTTTATTTATTGTGCTTTTTTTTTTTTAATCTTTAAGGCTTGTACCCCAAGAAGGCCACACGGCCGAAATATGTTGGGGTTGTTGGTTTAATAAAGTGTCTGAATAGCCACTTTGTCTGTGCACCTGCTGTGTTTTGTTTTTTGCTCCCGTGTGGGTGTTTTGCTCTCCATTGGACTCCTTCGTGGATTATGAGCAACATGTTTTCCCTGTAGAGGGATGTCCTCTGTTACAGTGAAGGTGAATTAAGAGTAGGTACTCACCTGTAACAGGTGTTCTCCAGGAGTAGCAGGAATCAGTCCTCACATATGGGTGACGTCGGCGCCGACGGAGCCCCCGTGCGGAGCATTTCCCCAGCTTTCAAAGAAAGCCTTTGGGAATTGCAGCGCGCATGCGCGGTCCCCTTCCCGCCCAAGGGTGCCATCTTGCTCAGTCTGATGACATAGCTAAAAGACAGCATAAAAATTAGCAAAAATAAATCATATGACTGCAACTCCAAGGGAAGGAGGGAGGGTTGTGAGGACTGATTCCTGCTGCTCCTGGAGAACACCTGTTACAGGTGAGTAACTACTCTTTCTCCAGGACCAAGCAGGAAGTCAGTCCTCACATATGGGACTCCCCAGCTTAAGGCTACCGGAGACCTCAAGCCGAAAAAATGAGCTCCCTCTAGCTCGTCAGTACGTAAGGAAGGAATCTTCTCTGAGAATGCCCCCGACCGGTAGCCCAACACCAGGGCCGGAGGGTAGGAGTTGCCTAAACCCCAAAGAGATTATGAAGTACTGCCTGTCCGAAAGCACTGTCCCTGCGGGACTCCCTCTCAAGGCAGTAATGGGCCGCAAAAGTCTGGCTTGAAGACCAAGTAGCGGCCCGGCAGATGTCTGCCAACAGAACAGAGCGGAGATGAGCCACTGACGCAGCCTTTGCCAGGACACGATGAGCCGTGACTCGACCCTCCAACGAGAGGCCAGCTGCCCCATAAGCCCAGGCGATACAGTCAGCGACCCATATGGACAAAGTACGCATGGAGACAGGTAGCCCCAACCTATTGGGGTCTAAAGAAACGAAGAGCTGAACAGCCCTTCGATGCTCCTGCATACGGTCAAGGTAGAAGGACAACGCCCTCCTACAGTCAAGGGTATGCAGGACCATCTCAGCCCGGCTGGCATGCGGCCTAGGAAAGAAGGTCGGAAGAACCACCTCCTGATTGAGGTGAAAAGGGGAGACAACCTTAGGGAGAAACTTCGGGTGAGTCCGTAAGACTACCCTATTCCTGTAGAACCTAGGATCAGACACTAGTGCCTGAAGTTCACTCACTCGCCTAGCAGAGGTAAGAGCTACCAGAAACAAGGTTTTCCAGGATAGAAAACGTAGAGGGCAGGTAGCCATAGGTTCAAATGGCGGACAAGTAATCCGCTGTAAGACCACATTCAGATCCCACTGAGGGGCTGGTGGACGCAAAGGAGGCTTAAGCAGGAGGAGGCCTCTGAGAAAACGAGCCACCAAAGGGTGGTTGGAAAGAGGCCTGCCGTCCACCGGCGAGTGGTGCGCTGAGAGAGCACTGAGGTGAACCCTGACAGAGTTGGACTTAAGGCCTAGATTGGAGAGGTAAAGCAAATATTGCAATACTACCGCTACCAAGCACGAGAAGGGCTGAGCACACCATGCGGAGAATCTACGCCACTTAAGAGCGTAGGATTTCCTGGTGGATTGCCGCCTAGAGGCTAAGACTACGTCTTCCACCTCTCTAGGCAGGAGTAGGGGAGCCAGGACTACCCTTTCAGCAGCCAGGCCATCAGATGAAGGGACTGGAGGTTGGGGTGCAAGAGAGACCCCTGGTCCTGAGACAGGAGATCGTGTTGAATTCCCAGAGGCAGGGGAGTATCCACCGCCAGTTGCAACAGGAGTGGGAACCACGGCTGCCTCGGCCACCTGGGGGCTATCAGAATCATTGAGGCCCTGTCCTTGAGGACCTTGAACAGTGTTCGAGACACTAGTGGCGTGTGAGGAAACGCATATAGTAGGCCTTGGGACCACGGAATCAGAAAGGCATCCGCTGCTACTCTGAGAGGATGCGGTTGTCTGGAACAGAATCTCGGGAGTTGCCAGTTCAGAGGGCTGGCAAAGAGATCCATGGTGGGGAGGCCCCACCTGAGAAAGATCTGCTGAACCACCAATGGATTCAATCTCCATTCGTGTGGTTGCAGGATCCTGCTCAGTCTGTCCACCAGGTAATTTTCTTGACCGGGGAGGTAGACAGCCTTGAGGAGGATGCCGTGATTGACGGCCCAAGAGCACAGCCATTGTGCCTCCTGACAGAGAAGGAAGGAGCCTGCGCCTCCCTGTTTGTTCACGTAGAACATGGCAACTTGATTGTCCGTCTGGACCAGTACAGACTGGTGAGACGTGAGGTGGGAGAAGGCTCTCAGAGCTAGGCGTATTGCCCGTAGCTCCAGGAAGTTTATCTGCTGAGCAGCCTCCCAAGGAGTCCAGAGACCCTGAGTACATGCCCCTTGGCAATGTGCTCCACAACCTAGAAGAGAAGCATCTGTCGTCAGCACTCGAGAATGCGGAGGGGATTGAAAATCCACTCCGAGTACCAGATTCAGAAGATGAAGCCACCATTATAGAGAGGAGACGAGCAGGGTTGATACTCTCACCGAGTCTGCAAGGCTCCCTGTGGCCTGATGCCACTGAGTTCGAAGGTTCCACTGAGCAGGCCGCATGTGCAGGCGGGCATTGGGGGTGACGTGAACCGTGGAAGCCATATGGCCGAAAAGTCTCAGGAATTGCCTGGCGGAGACCAGGGAATTGCTGTGAAACTGCCTGGCTACATCCATCAACCGGAGGGCCCTGTCCACTGGCAGAAAAGCCCTCGCCTGAAGAGTGTCTAGCCATGCTCCTATGAATTCCAAGATCTGGGACGGCAGCAAAGTGGACTTTGCGAAGTTTATGACAAACCCCAAGTGCTGAAGCAGAGCCACAGTGCGAAGGGTGGCTTGACTGGCCTCCTGGGAAAACTGGCCCCTTATGAGCCAGTCGTCCAGGTATGGAAACACAAAAAGACCTTGAAGCCTCAGGTAGGCCGCCACCACCGTCAGGCACTTGGTGAACACCCTGGGAGCAGAGATTAGGCCAAAGGGAAGTACTCTGAGATACTGTCTGTGGTCTGGATGAATAAGGATGTGAGTATAAGCATCCTTTAGATCAGTGGTTCCCAACCTTTTCTTGTTTGAGGCACCCTTGGAAAGCCTTTCAAAAGTTCCCGGCACCCTTATAAGGAAATAGATATTTAAAATCTCCGTAGCTTTTTTATTATTATTTATTTATTTGTTTCATTTCGAGAGTTTGCATGCAACAACACCTTATACCTAGTCCTAGATGATATGAGAATACTGTTTACACTGATTCTGCCTTAATAAAAAAAATAGTATTACGATACAAATATGTAATTGTGACAAGTTTTACTGTAGTTGCACAATGTATTCAAGTAGTTACAGTGTTACACTATGATACAAGACAAACACACAAATAGACCACAGTGCACCATGCATGTATACTCAGTGTGAAACTTGTGATTGATGCTTGGAACACAAACTCTTGATATCAGGTCTTATTGTTGACAATGCCACCCGCATATCGTCCTCAAGTGAAAGAAGCCTATTTCTTTGTTTCGATTTTATTGTAGCCATGGCAGAAAATGCCTGCTCGCACAGATACGATGTGGAGAAGGGCAAAAGTAGAGAAATAGCTTTCTGACCCAAATTAGGGTATTCCCCCAATGTTGCATGCCAAAAAGCTGCCAGTGTCACGTCACTCTTCTCAAATTTGACTTTCAGTGTTGAATCAGAAGACATATCAAGAAATTCGTCACGTTCTATTGCCGTGAAGTCCAGCTCTTCAGCCATGTCAGCCAGTTCGAAGGGTGATACAATCCATTCTAGTTTTTCTGTAGACAGCGATGGAAAATACTTATCAACTGCTTCTCTCAGCTGTTCCAAGTGATTAACAATCAGATTTTTTACAGTTCCAAAGCCGTTATATCCTGCTTGTTGAAGAGAAGGGAAGTTTGACACATCGTCTCTCTGAACAGCCGACTTCCATGATTTCAGCTTTCTCTGGAAACCTTTCATCTTGTTAACTGATGTTACAATTCCCTCAAGTCTTCCTTGCATTGAGAGATTTAGTTCATTCAGCTTCATGAAAATGTCTGCCAAATATGACAGCTTCAAACACCAAGTATGATTTTCAAGCAGCTTTATGAATATATCATGTCTCTCCTCTCGGAAAAACGCTTTTAATTCTTCTTTGAGTTCAAGAACGCGGTTCAGTACACGACCTCTTGATAACCACCTTATGTCAGTATGCAAAATCAGTGAAATATGATTCGCACCCATTTCTTGACACATCTTTTGAAAAACTCTATTTTGCAGTGGCCTGGATTTGATTAAATTAACCATCTTGACAGCCTGGTTTAAAACCTCAGTTAACTCTTCTCCACACGTCTTGGCTACTAAAGCCTCTCTGTGTAGGAAGCAGTGAGTTGTAGTTATAGATGGATTTTCTTTCAATGCCCTGGTGATGAAGCCTTTGTACTTCCCTATCATCGACGGTGCACCATCAGTACATATGCCACAACAGTAATTCCATGAAAGACCATGTTCAGTGAGGTACGAATTTACAGATGCAAAGATATCCTCTCCAGTAGTTGTAGTCTGTAACTCTTTGCAAAACATAAACTGTTCCACAATATCCTTGTCAATGAATTTGCAAAACCCAAGCAGTTGGCATTTTCCAGCTATGTCAGTACTCTCATCTACCTGCAATGCGAATTTTCTTTTCAATTTTATCTGCTTCACAACTTCTTCATTAATATCTGTTGACATTTCAGATATCCTACGGCTGATTGTGTTGTTGGAAAGAGGTACTTTCGAAATCTGTTCCTGAGCTTCTTTGCCAAGCATTGTTTCTACAATTATGTTGCATGCAGGGCCAATGATTTCTTCACCAGTTGTATGAGGCTTCATTTTCTTTGCTATCAGCTCTGCTACTCTGAAGGAAGCTTCAAGAGCAGTGTCAGCTACTGTTACCTTCTTGACCATTTTAGTAGCCGCCTTACTTTGCCCTTCTAACATACGAGAAAAATATGCTATGTCCTTCTGTGACACAAAAGGGTGTTTGCTATTGAGGTGCCGCTTGAGCTTACTAGGTACCATGGCCTCATTGCTGAGTGTAGCTCCACAAACGAAACACACAGGACGCGGATTATCTTCATCATTGTTTGAAGTAAAACCATATGCTAAATAGGCATCAATATATGTCCTTTTCTTCGAGAGAGATGCGTGTTTCCCCTTTTCGCAATTTGATTCAGATGGAGCAGGAACACCTTCAGTGTTTGACTTCGAAGCAGTACCAATACTGGAAGCCACCATTTGGTCTGGAGATTCATCCGCCTGTACTTTTCGCTTCCTCACTACGAACTTATCCATCCTTCTTTTTCGACGCTGTCAGATAAGATGTATTCTGAAAAAAAGGAAAACATCACAGAGGCTTAAATTAGTTTCTGATAGTTAAGTAGAGAGCGACAAACACAGTTTTAGCTTATCACAAGAATTGCACTTGATCACAAATTTACGTGCACTCGTGCATGTGCTGCTTAATACAATACCTTCTGCCTCCTTTGAGTCACCAATCAGTACTGAGGCATGCTGGCGAGTGGCGACTGGCGACTCGCTGTGCGCCCTGTCCTGTACGTGTGTTATACGCGTCAATCCACAACCCTCACTGAGGAACGGGTGGGGTGAGGTGGGGTGGAGAAGGACTCTCCGCTATCTCGGTAGTCCCCTCCCTCCCTCCCCCTCTCCCGCCAAGAGAGAATGACGTTAGTGCAATTTTTTCCCCGAAATTTTGGCGGCACCCTCAAAAGATCTCACGGCACCCCTTAGTGCCGCGGCACACCGGTTGGGAAACACTGCTTTAGATCTAAGGAGCATAGCCAATCTCCCTGCTGGAGGTAGGGCAGCAGGATTCCAAGGGTAAGCATCTTGAACTTTTCCCTCTCCAGGAACTTGTTGAGGTTGCGCAAGTCTAGGATGGGTCTGAGGCCTCCTGTTCTTTTTGGTACCAGAAAGTACCTGGAATAAAAGCCGTGACCTCTCAGGTGGTGGGGCACCGGTTCCACAGCCTGTTCCTTTAGCAGACTTGCTAACTCCTGAAGGAGTAGGTCCCTGTGCAGAGGGAGTCTTGGAGGCTCCCCTGGAAAATAGGAGGGAGGTACCTGGTGAAAATGGAGAAGATAGCCCTTTTGGACTATATGGAGCACCCAGGTATCGGATGTGACGGCTGACCACCTGTGGGCAAAGTGGGCCAGCCGGCCTCCTGTGCTGATGTGAGCCAGCTGAGGAGAAGAGGCTATGCTTGCTGAGTCAAAAACCCCCACCCTGATGAGCAGGGGCCGGTGTTGGTGGCTTGGGGGCCTTCTGCCTACGGGGCCCATGACGCTGCCCCTTGGCCTGCTGACCCTGTTGGGGAGCTGCAGAGGCTTGATAATGAGGGTATGGTTTATAGGCAGATGACTTCCTCGGGTAAAAGGTATTTTTTCCCGAGCCCTTCTTCTTCTGAGAAGGGGCAGAGGTTTTTCTGTACAGCCTAGTCCTGTTTAGAGTCTCGGTCTCGAGTTCTGCAGCCTTTTCAGCCATGGGCTTGCCAAAGAGGTTTTCACCTCGGCAGGGGACATCGACCAACTTGTCCTGCACCCATGGCTCGAGGTCGGATGACTGTAGCCAAGCCTGTCGGCGGGCACCGATGCCGGCCCCGGCTACTCGGGCCGAAGCTTCGAAGCCATCGTAGGCTGCTTGAGAGATAAACTTCGAGCACTCTCAAATACCAGTGGACAAGGCTTGGAACTGCTGCAAAGGTTCCTCGGAGAGACCAGCAGAGAACCCGGCAATCTCCTTTGCCAGGTCTCGGAGATACATGCCCATGTAGAGCTGGTAAGTCTGGACACGGCAAGCAAGCATAGAGCCCTGGAAGCGCTTCTTACCGAGGGCATCCAGGTTCTGGGCCTCCCGGCCGGGAGGCACCAAGGAGTGCATCTTCTGACTTTTCAGTCGATGCATGGCCGATTCCACAACCATGGAGTGGTGCGGTAATTGTGCCTTTTGGAACCCGGGGCTCTTGCGGACTCGATAGATGGAATCGACCCACTTGTTTAACACCGGCGTCGAGGCCGGGGTCTCCCACATGCGGAAGAGCAGCCGCTCCAGCATCGGAGGAACCGGTACAGTAAAGGCCTCCTTTGGGGGAGAGTCATACTGGAGGGCATCGAGCTCCTCGGCTCGAGGCTCCTCCTCGGGATCCGCAGGGAAGGCCAAGGCCTTGGCCATATCCCGCACGAAGTCCGAGAACCGGGTATACTCCGGTGGGGACCGTTTCCGAGGTTCGGACTCCGGCGAGTCCGATGGGATACACCGAGTCCGATAAGTGTCGGGTGACTCTTCGTCCTCCGTCTCCCAACCCGACTCCTCAGAGGAGGAATCGAGCGGCTCCGGTCGGGCGGGCACCGATGCCATCCGCCCCGATGCCGAGGGTACCGGCACTGACGACCTCGGTCCCGAACGGGAGGCCGAGGGAGACCGTGGCCGAGGATCGACTCGAGCCCGCATGGACTCGAGGATCGGCTCGGCCTCCAGGGTCGACTTGGACGTGGAGGTCCCGGTGGTCAGGGCAGATGCACCGGTGAGACCAGCGATCAATGCCCGCTGCTGTTCCATGAAGGCAGCGAGGCTGCTCTCCAAGGCCGTCAACCTGAGTCCGAGCTCAGGAGACCCAGCAGCCCCCGACGGCGTCGGGCCCGATGTCGGCTCCCCTGGAGGACAGTCCACGAGGGCTACAGCACTCACGTGTCCAGGAAACTTCATCTCGATACGAGGATGCTTGGCAGGCCTCTCCGACTCCGAAGACCCGGGACGGCTATCGGGGCTATGCGACCTGGCCCTCGAGGAACCAGGAGCATCCACCGACGCCGCCCTCACGGGTTTCTTCTTCCTGCAATGTTCCCGCGAAGGAGACCCCCGCTCAGAGGAACCCCGACGCTGCTCGGGGCCGGAGTCCCGAGATGTCGAGGCCTCTGACGAGGTCCAGGCCCGTCCGGACGCGGAGTCAGAGAAGATCCTATCCTTCTGGTGCTGCCGACTCCTCAACGCCTTCGAGGACATTTTGCCACACGGACCACAGATCATCGGGTCATGATCGGGTCCGAGGCAGCGGAGGCAGCAGTCATGTGTGTCGGTAAGAGACATAAGTTTCTTATACCGATCACACTTTTTAAACCTGCTGGTAGCCATCGGGGGAAAAAGGGCCCCTGCGAGGTCAAAAGACCAGGCTGCCAGTGAAAAAAGAAAAATGGCGCGAACGCTAGTCACAAAGGACAAAAACCGAAAAAAGAGAGAGTGGACTCAGTACCGGCGTATCGGGCCAAGGCGGGAAAAGGATCCAGCGTTGAACCGAAGAAGAAAGAGAAAAAATAAGGAAATCAACTTTTTCCTCGGGGAAAAACGAACAACGTCCGTCGGGCTCCGCGGAAAAAAGAAGACTGAGCAAGATGGCACCCTTGGGCGGGAAGGGGACCGTGCATGCGCGCTGAAATTCCCAAAGGCTTTCTTTGAAAGCTGGGGAAATGCTCCGCACGGGGGCTCCGTCGGCACCGACGTCGTCCATATGTGAGGACTGACTTCCTGCTTGGTCCTGGAAAACAACATATGCTCCTTGAGGACCCCTTCTTCAATAAAGAGTGGAACAGACCAAGAATGGGGAATGACAGTGCGACTTATTCAAAAACTCATCTGTGAGGACATGCACACCTCGTCGCTCTTAGAATATTGTAGGCACAAGATCATCCCTAGACGACTAAGGATTCACAAAGCCCCCTGGGATGTACATAGACAATTAACATTTTACGTCAAATTGGATTAAGATTTTAAATAAGTGTTCCCTGGATTTGATGATTTTATTAATTAATACATCCAGACGCAAGGCTGAGATTTTAAAACCAGACACTGATTCTAAGTTGAACGCTCTACAAGAAAGTGATGGTAGATTTGATAATCTTAAGAATGATTAAGATAAGAATGTTATAGACTGGATCCAAAATGGTGCTGTGAAGTAACGCTGTGCAGGACGTTCTTACCTGTCAGCTGTGTTTAGCATTCTGTGGTCTCCTGTCTGTGGTTCGGACTGACAAGAGGAAAGGTAAAGAAGGGCTTGGCTCCTGGGCCTCTTTGCCAAGCTACTCTTGACAGCTTTGGGGTTCCCTCCACTCCAGCAAGATCCTTCCACCTTGATCGGCCTGGCAGGTATTCTACGGGCAGCAGTGTCGGGGTGTCGCTAAGCCCCATTGTGCGCCTGCCACCATCTATTCCAGGAAGCATGGGAGTAGCCAGAGGTTTGGAGATTTTTCTGGCCAGTTTGGGCAATCAAGCTTCCTTGCCGTTCTAAATCAGAACGTCAAAATAAAACCAAAACTCAACATCACTCAACTGAGGTGGGACAAGAACCCACTAGAAATTAGAGTCACAGTAACTTTGATGATCAATTGGACTCTTCAGCGCCCCTCATCTCATCTGGCCCACCACCTAATCAAAATCAGAACCAAAAACAGGGTTTTTCAATGGACAATCTTTGGAAAGGAGGGGGACAGAAGATAGGTCAACAAACTACAGTTTCACCGGTCCGCTTACCCACACAGGGGCAGGGAGAGAGTGAGGGGCAAGAAACTTTAGAATCAAATAAGATTAATGAGGTAGATGGCATTATTAGCCTATCAAGTTACATGTTAACAGAGGACGACAACAGAATTTTACAGAAAGGATTATCTTTTGTACCTACCCAAAAACATTATGCATTCACCTCTCAAGTAGAACTTTACAAGTTCTTTCGGAAACTTAAAATTAAAGATTATCTTGACTCTCATGATTCACCTCTAGTAGACACATCAGTGATTACAAAACCCTAGACCTGGATATCACCCAATACAGGGTCAAAGGCCATTTTCGATGCAATCGATACTCTATTTGTCCTAACTCCTTGGTGGTGAAAGACCAGTTTACACATTCCTCTGATTCTTGGACCATCATATCTGAGGATTATTTGAATAGCATACTCACTCACCTGTAACAGGGAACAAAGTAAGAAGTCAGTCCTCACATATGGTTGACGTCGGAGGCAACGGAGCCCTCACAGAAGCATCCCCCCAGCTTTCAAAGAAAGCCTTTGGGAGATGCCACCATGCATGTGTGATGCCCTTCCCACCCAAGGGTGCCATCTTGCTCAGTCAGATGACGTAGCTAAAAGACGGCAAAAGAAAAATAGATAAAGAAGCAACTCCAAGGAGAGGAGGGAGCGTTGTGAAGACTGATTCCTGCTGTCCCCAGAGAACACCTGTTACAGGTGAGTAACTACGCTTTCTCCGGGAACAAGCAGGATGTGAGTCCTCACATATAGGACTCACTAGCTACAGGTTACCTAAAGCCCGTAAAGAAAAAAAAATGGTTGCCCTCAAGGGGAGCCGTAAGCAGCAGCAATTGAGTCCGCAGAAACAAACTGCAATAGAACCCATGTATCCGATGGAACCAACACTCTGGTAGCCTGAATACTGAAGGGTCGGAGGGTAGGAGTTGCTTAGACCCCAAAGAGATTACAGAGCACGGCCTGGCCGAAGGTGCTGTCCCACTGCGACTCCCTCTCCAGGCAGTAATAAACTGTGAAGGTATGAACTGAAGACTAGGTGGCAGCCCGGCAGATGTCCATCGGGATGGAGCGCAGATTTGCCACAGAGGCTGCCATGACCCTGACAATGTGTGCTGTGACCCGGCCATCCAGCCTGAACCAAGCCTGCTCATAGGAGAAGACGATGCAGTCCACTAGGTGGACAGGGTTCACTTGGTCACTGCTTCCCTCAGACGACTGGGTCGTATGAAAAGAAAAGCTGAGCAGCTCTTAGGTGGCCCTGCGTACGTTGAATGTACAAGGACAAGGCCCTCTAACAGTTCAAGGTGTGAAGGACGGTCTCCACCCTGCTGGAGTGAGGCCTTGGAAAGAAGGTGGGTAGCACCACCTTCTGGTTGAGGTAAAAGAAATTCATCTTCAGAAGGAATTTAGGGTGCACGCGTAGCATGATCCTTTTCTTGTATAATCTGGTATATGGCGCCTCTGCCGCTAGGGCTTGGAGCTCGTGCACCCTGGGAATGGAGGTGAGCATCACCAGGAACATGACCTTCCACAAGAGGAACCTCAGGTGATAAGTAGCTAGAGGCCCAAATGGCGGGTGGGTGAGCTGCGCCAACAATATGTTGAGGTCCCACTCCATCGCCAGAGGATGGACAGGGGGTTTCGACAGTAGGGAGTCCTCACAGGAAGCAGGTCACCAGAGGCTGGACTGAAAAGAACTTGCACTCAACCGGGTGGTGGTGCGCGACAAGGGCACTGAGGTGTACCCTAAAGGCGTTTGATTTGAGCCTGGATTGTGAGAGATGAAGGTGGTACTGCACCAGGCAGGAGAACAGGTTTCCCTGTTGCTCCATACACAACACCGAGAACCTGCACCATTTAAAGGCATAAGCCCTCCTGATGGAGGTTTTGCGGGAGGCCAGTAGGATCTCTTCCACTTCTCCCGAGAGGTTGAAAGGGGCTAAGGTTACCCTTTCAGCAGCCACGCATCAGTGATAGAGACCCAAGGTTGGGGTGCAGGAGAAAGCACTCCTGAGACAAGGGCCCGGGGAACTCCCCAGGGGGGGGGGGGGTTGGTGGCTCCACCAACAATCGGAGGAGCAGCTGGAACCATGGCCACCTAGGCCACTGTGAAGCCACCAGAATCAGTGATGCTTTGTCATGAAGGGCCTTAAAAAGAGTCTTGGCAATCAATGGCATGGGTGAAAAGGAGTACATGAGGCCTTCCGACCACGGAATGAGAAACGCCTCTACAGCCTCCCGGGATAGATGGGGCTGAAGGGAGCAGAAGCAGGGCTACTGGTGGTTGAATGGGCTGGTGAAAATGTCCACCCATGGGGTCCCCAGAGTCGAAAGAGCCGGATGGCTACTCTGGGTCCAGCCACCACTCATGCATTGACACAATTGTTAGTGGAAGCCCCTTTTGCCACTACAAAAACCATGAGTTATTGAAGACAAATGTCTACCAACTCAGCAGTTAGATTTGAGAAGAAATTTTCAGCTGTGCTTAATTTTGACAGTAAAGTGGGAGGAGATGAGCCTTGGGGTGGTTTATCGTGAACCCCAGATGTTGCAGGACGTGGCTGGTGCGTGCAGCAGCATGCTGCATCTCTGTAGCCGGGCATCTTTTTAGGAATCAGTCATCCAGATAGGGGAAGACAAATACCCCCTGAAGGCAGAGGTAAGCAGCCCCTACTGCCAGATATTTGGTGAAGACCCTGGGGGTGGTTGCCAGGCCGAAGGGTAGTATCCTGTACTGGTAGTGGCCTCCTTCCACCATGAAGCGAAGGTACTGCCTGTGACTGAGGTGACTGAGGATGTGGGGTATAAGCATCCTCCAGATCCAAGGAGCATAGCCAAATCTCCCTGTTGGAGATAAGGCAGCAATGTTCCAAGGCAGAGCATCTTGAACTTCTCCCTCACCAGGAACTTGTTCAGGTTCCACAGGTCTAGGATAGGCCTTACACCCCTGTCCTTTTTGGCACAAGGATATACATGGAGTAGAATCCCTTGTCCCTGTGATGTTGGGGTACTAGCTCCACTGCCTTGTCCTCAAGAAGGCCTGTGAGTTCCTGCAGTAGAAGGTCCCAGTGAAGGGGAGACCTGGGGGGCTCTCCCAGAAAGAAAGGGGGAAGTGTCTCTGCCAGGTGGGGGAGGTAGCCCTCCTTGACCACCTGAAGTGCCCAGGAATTGGTGGTGATGGCTGGCCACTTGTGGGTGTAGTGAATCAGATGTCCCCCTGTGGGCTGCTATCCTCCTTGGGATAGAGAGGCTATGCCTAAGGAGTCAAAAACTCCTCCCCCCCCCAAGCTGGGCCGGAGCAGACGCCTGGGGTTTGGGAACGTTCTGCTTATGAGGGCCTTGCCCATGTCCCTTGGACTGTTGACCCTGCTGGGGAGGCCTGAAAGTGTGAGTAGTTTTTGTAAGCAGCCTCTTTCCTTGGGTAAAAGGGCTTTTTACGCAAGCCCTTCTGTCAAGGAGGGCCAGCAATTTTTTTGGAAAGCCTGGTCGTTTTCACGAACTCGGTCTCCAACTTGGCGGCCTTTTCCATCATTGGTTTGCCAAAGAGGTTCTCCCCTTGGCATGGGACATCAACCAATTTGTCCTGAATCCACTGCTCGAGATTGGAAGACTGTAGCCAAGCCTGGCATCAGGCACCGATGCCCGTCATGACTACTCCAATTGCTGACTCGAAGCCATCATTGGCTGCTCGAATCATGAATTTGGAGCACTCATGGAAGGCTTTGGCCAGGTTCTTGAACCGCTGCAAGAGTTCCTTGGAGAGACCAGAGGAGAACTTGGTGAGCTACTTCGCCCAGGTACATGCCCATACTGGTGGGTCGATGAGCATCGAGTCCTGGTAGCATTTTCTGTGGAAGGCATCCAAGGTGCGTACCTCCCTACCTGGAGGCACTGAGAAGTGCATCTTCTGGCTCTTCAGCCGAAGCATGGCCAACTCCTCACCATGGAGTTATGTGGCAGCTGTGCCTTCTGGAAGCCAGGGATCTGGTGGACCCGATACATCAAGTCAAGTCACTTGCTCACGACAGGCACAGACACTGGTGTTTCCCCCAAATACAGAGCATTAGCCATTCCAGGATGGGTGGAATGGGGACCATGAGCGAATCAATCGGTGGGGCCTCATATTGGAGGATTTCTAGTTCCTCTGTTCAAGGGTCATCCTCTGATTCTGCTGGGAATGCTAGGGCCTTTGATATCTCCCGCAAAAGGTCGAGGAACGTCATGTCCTCAGGCGGGGATCAATGCCAAGACTCGGAGGGTGGCGAGTCCGAGGGGACATCACAGTGGTGACAGGTGTCCAGGTACTCCTCGTTCTTAGTCTCCCACTAATTGAAGATCCGAGGGAGGGGTGGGTCCGCGGGCTCCAGGCCTGAGCCCTGCCAGAGTCCTTCGGAGGCCCCACAGCTGGTGCCATGTGCACTAGCCGGGGAAGACCTTGGTTTCATCAACTGGGACTTGGATCTAGACCTCAGCAGAGGATAGACTCAAGGCCACATGGTCTCAAGAATCGCCTCAGGCTCCGGGGATGTCCTCGACGTCGAGGGCCCAGTGGTCTGGCGGATGAACCGGCCATGCCAGACAGCAACACTTGCTGCTGGTCCATGAAGGCAGACAGGCTGCGCTTCAGGGCCACCATTCTGGTTTCCAGTCCAGAAGACTCTGCGGCTATCGGCATGGGCACAGAGGAACTCGAGCCTGATGCCAGTTCTGCCGAAGGGGAGTCCTCAATGAGGATAGCCTCAGGGGTCTGAGGCCAATCTCCAGGCGATTCCTTCCGGGCGACCTTGACGGGCCTCTTCCGCTTTGATCCCTCGGATGAGCATCGTGGACTGCAGACCTGGCTCGGGGCTCAGCCGACCCGCTGATACCGTCCAGAGACGCTGCCTTCGAGGGTTTCTTCTTCTTCTTGTGTTCCCTCGAGGAAGACCCTCTTTCTGAAGATCCGCAGCATCGACCAGGGTTCAAAAGGGCACTACACAGGAGTCTGTGGCTTCAGAAGGGGTATTGGCTTTTGGAGGCATTGGGGACTCCGGGAAGAACTTATCATGCTGCTGCTGGCAGCTCTTAAGGACGTTGGTAGACATTTTCTTATAGAGACCACAGACCATGGGATCGTGGACCGGCCCTAGGCAGCGTAGGCAGCAGTCATGTGTATTGGTAAGAGACATGATTTTTGCGCACCGATTAAATATCTTAAAGCCACTGGTAACCTTAGGGGAAAAAAGTACCCCAGCAAGGTCAAAGACCCGCAGTGCTGCCATTTGGAAAAAAAGGCGCGAAAGCAACAAGGAGAAAAAATATCTATGGACCCGATACTCTATGCCGGTGCAGCAGGCTAGGGTGGCAGGAAGAGTACCGGTGCACAAACAGAGAAGAGTATGAAACTCAGGCAAAAAGAAATCAACTTTTTCTGAGGAATACAGATAGACATCTGAAGGGCTCTGCGGAAAAAAGAAGACTGAGCAAGATGGGCAGGGAGGGCACCATACATGCGTGGTGGCATCTCCCAAAGGCTTTCTTTGAAAGCTGTGGAGATGCTTCTGCGAGGGCTCCGTCAGTGCCGACATCACTCATATGTGAGGACTGACTTCTTGCTTGTTCCCAGAGATCATATGATCATATGACCATGCAACATGTGTCATGTGGGGAAAACTAAATGAAGTATTAGAACATGCATTACTGAACATAAAAGTTGCCTTAAACGGAAGGACTTGGCTAAGCCTCTGGTGGAACACTGGAAGAGTGCAAATCACAATGTTTCAGACCTTAAATTCATGGTGATCAAAGTTCTTCGACAACATTGAAGAGGAGGAGATCCGCTTGGAACAAAGACATAATTTTAATCTAAAAACCTTAATGCTACATGGTCTTTATAAGGAAGTTGACCTTTCCATTTTTTTGTAACTCTTCTAAAACCCTGATGATTTGTTTTTCAGGGTTTTTGTTTAAGTGTTTTTATTTATATAATTATTTTTTAGTTTTAGTTTTTTTACCTTTTAGCCCCAATTTTTATCTCTTTCCATATTTCATTTTTTTTCTTTACGAGTCATGATCATATTTTGAGGATCCCAGCCATCCTCCTATTCGTACATCTGCTTGGCGTTTGTTTTCAGTTTTTAACTTTTGATCTACCTTGGTTTAATTTTATGGTTTTATCAGTCTCCTGTTCCCTCCCCTTTCCTCCCCCTCTCTTCCCCTCTTACCTTTCTTCCTCCTTCTTTTCTCTCCTTTTCTTTCCTTTTCCTCCATCCCCCCTCTCTCCTTCCTCTCCCCCCTTTTTTCTTATGCGTTTTTGTCCATGTTGTTACAAGCGGGTCGTCTTGCATTAGCTACAGCATCTTTTAATTTTGACCTTTTATCAAGTAATTTTATTTAACTACTGTATTATGCATTTAACGTTGTGCTGTTTATTTTGCGTTTTGTCCCCTTCAGGTTTCTTATCATTCTTTTTTTTACCAATTCATACTCATTTTTATCAATGCTTTTTACTAACGCATATTTATATATTTTTTTACCAATGTTTTTAACTTGGCTCCTATTTATTCTTGAACATTGTTTAAGTGCTCATCATGGGACTGTCTTATTTTAGATTTGTATCTCTTATTTTTGCATATGTCATTAATTTTCAAGTTCACTTTACTGTTTTTTTTATAACTTATGGTCTATGGTGTATTTTTAAGTTTCTATTTATTCACAACGCTCAACATATTAATATTAGAACAAGGGGAATTCCTGTCCAGACATATAACATACATTCCTTATCCCCTAAGGAATTTATTATAGATCCGGATGGACTAGTCTTCTTTGTATACTCCATCATCGCTATTTAGTCTTTCCACCACATACAGTTCAAAAGTGTCATTTTTAGAATGGTAACACTATCACCGCATAGCCCTGACATTTCATACTGTAAACTCTCAATGCCGCTCCAGTGGAGTTTTTTTTCGTAGCGCACAGCCCCATTGAGTCTGACATATTTTTCAGGATCTTTAAACCACTAAGAATACATTCATGGCCATAACAAATTTTAATACTGGACTTTATCGAACCTTGATGGCTCGAACTTTGACCTCAGATTTTGGCGCAAATCTGGTCTTCATTTAAATGCAGCCATCCGAAGAGTGCGCCCATTCATGCTTACGGCAAATTGAACACCGCTCCTTCACAAGGCCAGCTGACAGCTCTGTACCTTACTTTTCTAGTAAGTACTGTCAGACGGCTGCCTGGGTGAGAATGTTCACAGTCTTGGCAAGTGCATATATCAATATGATTTGCAAGGGATTGTGGGAAATGCAGTCCATTCACACCAGACACAGCTGCTCACAATAATTAGTTTGCTTGAGTGTAAAGCCAATAAGATATTTATTTATGGGGTTATTTCTCCCAACACAGATATGCTTGGTAGCACATAAAACAGGATACTTGCTTTCAGTGTTAAACTTAGAAAAACAAAATCAGGAAAACAACAGCTGAACTTGTCAGGCAAACAAATCAAAAGAATAAAGACCTGGTTGGTAACAAACTGGTCTTTTCTGTAGGCTTTAGCTAATATTTTCTTAGCAGTGTTCTAAACAACAAGCAAAACCCATAAAGAAGGGAAAAACTGTTCTTTTCAGGTTAACTTCTTATATCTTCACATATAGACTCAGAAGTGATTTCCTCAGAGATCACAAGCAATTAGGTAAGGCTCAATTACTAGCACTGAAACCCCTTAGCTGGCTTAATTTCTACTGCATGGCTCAAAATCCTACACAAGAGCTTTTCTGAGTAGATTAAAGAACAAGTTTGTATTTCTTTGTGATGGTCGTTGTACTTTGTAACAGTAAATTACCAAAGGAGTTTAGACAGAGAGCAATCCATATATTCACAGCCTGTATCTAAGACCGCTCCGTCCCCTTCTTCAACAATCATGGGTCCAATATCAGGGATTGGCACAGAGGAATTTCTCAATGGAGCACTTTCAGGAGAATACTTGTTTCCCTGCTGTCTTTCAAGGTTATAGCTAGGGCATAGATCAGTGTTCATACCTGAGCTTCCATTGCTGTTAGAGTTCCTCTCTAAATAGCCTGGCCAGTATGTAGTCCAGTTCTTATGTCCAGCCTTCCAATCCAGATCCCTGGACACTGGATCTCTCTTCACATACCTTCTGGCACGGGTCTTAGGGTCCCTTCCACGTGCAGCCGTCTCCCTCACAGGTACCGTCTGGAGATTCCTAGCCCCGCAGCACCATTCCTCTGGCTTTCCCCAGTCCAATGGTGTATGCTGGCCTTTTGAATGTCTCCCAGTATACGTACTGCTCTGGACTCCTTTAGGCCTCCCAAATGCTTTCTTCTTCTTTCTTCCAAAGGGTTTCTTGCCCTCTCTGTCCGTCCGCACTGGCTTCTGCTTCTGATGATCCTCCAGATGATGAAGATGTCCAAGCTGAGGATCTCCAAGCTGAATCTGAGGATGAGGATCTCCCAGATGAAACTGAGGATGAGGATAATTCTCTGTAGAATAAACTCTACCTTTATTCTGCTTTGATGAGTGCTCCACCCTAGCACAGCGCAGCTGTGCTGAATCAGGCCCTGCCCTTTGAGATGAGTGCTTGGGGATTACCTCATAGCCCTCCTGATTGAACACACATTTCCCCACTTCAGCTCCTCTAATGGCTGTTGGAAACCTGGTGCATTCTGGGACTGGTAGTCTTTTATGGAAAAATTCTGTTTTCTTATTTCTACCAGAACTGACAGGTTGCTTGTTCAGAGTCACTTCACCTTTACTATAGCTCCTTCCTGAGCTATGATAAGCTTCCTTATCACAGTACTTATGAAATAAGTTTTGAAATATTGTCAGATATATTTTTTTAAAAAACAGCTAGATTATGCAGGGTTTCGCTCTCACATAGTACTGTCCATAGCTTTAATACAGCTCCGTTCTCCATTTTTAAGAGCAGTTCACTCTGTTACAATCGCTCTTAAAAGAGCTTTAGTCAGCGATTATGGTTTTGTTTTTAAAATATGACACACAGAATACATTACAGCTTTAACCGCTGACTTCAAAGGTTATTTAATTATTTAGTAGTGGCTCCCACAGGATATATTTTCACAAGGCAAATTAAATCCCGCTACTCTGTTTTCAGGGGCGGTTCTCTCTGCCACAACTGTTCACAAGATGATTTCATGTTTTGTTTTTTCAGCGAGCATTACTAACACATATTTTATGTATGAGACAATGATTGGAATCTTAGATATTTTTTAAGGGAGATGGTTCTGTTACAAATGTCTTCCAACTAAAAGTTCATTTAGAAGTCAGATGCTTGGCTTACAGTCCAGCATCTTAGCGATTCATACAAACGCCTAAAGATTCAATTTTAGACATCGGTGGTGACAGCATGTCAGATTGCACATCACGTTATTAGTGGTAGGAATTTGGGTTCAGTCTGTCTTTACCTCTCAAAATGACAGCTCAGACACAGAGCTCTTCATTTAAACTTACTTTCATATACTAGCTGAAAATGTGGCATTCCTTGACTGCTTCTAACAATTTAAACGTTGTAATAATTCAGATGTTTTTTCAAACATATTTCTCTTTATAGGTGGATTACTTAATCATTAGACATATTTGACATTGGGTGCTTTAAACAGCAACACTCTCAGACTCTCTCTGTCTTCATGACATATATTGCTTTTATTATTTTCATTTTTCCTCTAAATTCCTAAACATTTTTATTTGAAATTTGTTTCCCTCTACAACGTTTTGTTTTTGAAGACATATATTTGTTATATCAACTAGATGCAATCATGTACACATATATTTATTTTGGTTTTCCTGCAGTTACACGTTTAAGTGTTTTTGCTTATTCTCAGCCTTGCTAGCTCAGTCCTGATTTTTATTGCTATTTATTCTTTTATTGCTTTTACTTTTTAACTTTATTTATATTCTTTATTAAACATCATCACTTAAGTTTTACCTTATTTTATTGTGTCTTATTTATGTTTATTTAATTTTTTTTTATTGCTTTCAAACATATCACAAGTAAACACCACTTGCTTAGCAATGGGGGTAACTTCAGTAAATACATAACACACCAAGGAAATAAATTTAGAGAAATAATCACAAAGTAAACTCCTCCAACAGCCCAATATGCGGGGAATCCAAGAAAAGGAAAGAATATACTAAGACTATAGAGGAAATTCACAGCCATAAACAGCCAATAAACAAACTATACATCTAAAGAGCTCGCTCATTCACCCCCACCTGGTACCCTCGAATTTATGAAGGAAAGTAATTGAGAGGCATACAAAAAATGTAAGAATTACCCTGAAGTTTCACAAGGCATTTACACGGGTACTTCAGGAAAAATAAACCCCCAAGCTGGAGAACCCGGGGACGCAGTATTAAAAACTCACTCCTGCGTCACCTAGTTTCCCGCGCCAGGTCCGGAAAAATACGGACAAGACATCCCTTAAATACAACATTCCTTTTCCTAAAAAGCAGCCTTAACAGCCACTCACAGTCAGAAACCAGTGCAAAGGTGACCAAACAAGTAGCAGGTTTCACTAAAGTTGTATCTGAACATTCCAAGATCTCCGAGATATTAAGCTCATCAAATTGTACACAGCTGGCTGCCCAAGTAGAGACTGAGGCCTTCCGAGCTGTAGGGAGATAATATGCCTTTACTATGGGCGTACAGGAGTTCACAGGGATCCCCAAACTCTCAACCAAGTAATTTTTAAACATTTCTTTTGCAGGGATAGTAGGTACACAAGGAAAATTGACCAACCGAAGATTTGCCAACTTAGAAAAATTCTCTAATTGCTCCAATCTGATTTTCATCTGATTGGAGTCCTTAATAAATGTCTCAGATAAAGTCTCCAACTGATTATTCTTTTCACAGACCTCATCCAACTTTGCTTTCATTAGATTCAAATCTTGTTCCGTTTTAACAATACTAGTAAAATTTAATACAGCCTACTCCTGTATCACATTAAACTGAGTTACAAAGGTTTCCCCCAAATGGTTAATGGCAGTCCAAATTGACTCCAAGGTAAAATGATCCGGCCGTGGCAAGGAAAAAGAAAAAGCAGCGCCCCGCTGAACACCCATCATGACTCCACAGGGTCGAAGGCTTCCAGGAGGGGTAATACCGGCGCCACTTCCAGATGCCACAGCAATGCTCATGGTCTCTAGCGCTGCTCCAACATCCTGCCCCATCGAGGGAAGAATTCCCTCCACCATGCTAGGCACACCCGGCCCCAGCAAAGATTCAAAGGCTCCCAACATAGGAGAGGCCAACATCCCCACGCCGCACCGAGCAGATTCTGGGCAGGGCTGCTTAGAGACCTGATGAATGTCCGGGGGTGTAAGATCGCTGCTCGAGGGAGATGCCAAGTTGCCTAGCCCCGAGCACTCTCCAGCCGAGCTACCATCTGCCACTGCTGGCTGCGGCTCAAGATGACGCTATACAAAGGCATCCAATGGTCCTGTAACCAGAGACGATGTCTGCGCGGATGCCTGGGGCTGCAACTCGTGCTTCACCTTCCTCTTTCGTCCCATCAGGTAAGGTCAGTCAGGAGCCTAAACACTGCGTTTCGCCACCTTGGATTCCTCCTTATGTTTATTTAATTAATGTGTATATTTTTTATCTCCGAGGTTTGTACCCCCTGAAGAAGGCAATATGGCCAAAACGTATTGGGGTTGTTGGTTCAATGAAGTGTCTGAATTGCCAGTTTCTCTGTGCACCGCTGTGTTTTGTTCTTTGCTTCCATGTGACCAGCTGCCCTGAGTGCAATGTGCGCCCCACCCCAGCTTAGAGGCAATTGTAGTGAGGGTCCTTTGGGGTACGGGAGGCTGGAAAGGCATCCTGTGCAGTAGAGACTGGAGTTTCACCATCAGTCGAGAGAAAGAGCCAGAGGACAGGTGATGAGCACCCTGTCCTGCAAGCATCCCATGGCCTGGGACCACTGGGCCATCCGCATCCACAGGCGAGTGTCTGGAGTGACATGCACTGTGGATGCCATATGCCTCAGCAGGCAGAGCATGAGGCATGCTGATGCTGAGCGATGGCGCTGTGTCCTTGCTGCAAGCGCTTTGAGGCAAAGGACCTTGTCCCGAGGAAGAAAGGCCCTGACTTAGAGGGTGTCCAGCCAAGCTCCTATGAACACCAGGTCCTGGATTGGCTGGAGATGCCTCTGCTTCATCATTAACTATCCAAACAGGAGGGTGGAGAGTGCTGTCACGTGACAGGCCTCAATGGCTGTGCTGCTGTTTACGAGCCAGTCATCCTGATAGGAGTCTGAGATAGGCTGCGACCATCACCTGCTGCAAGGCACTTGGTGAATACCCCTGAAGTGGAGGCCAGGATGAAGGATAGCACTCTGTACTGATAATGTTCTCCCCCGACCATGAAGTGGAGGTACTGCCTGAATAAGGGGTGGATGAAGATGTGTGTGTATGCATCCTTTAGGTGCAAGGAGCATAGCCAGTCTCCCTGCTGGAGGAATGGCAGCAAAGTCCCAAGAGAGCATTTTGAACTTTTCCTTCACCAGGAATCTGTTGAGGGTCCTGCAGGTCGAGGATGAGGCAGAACCCCTGATCGTTTTTGGTACCAGAAATTAGTGGGAGTAGAAACCTGTGCCCTTGAGGTAGGCTGGGATGGGTTGCACTGCCTGGTCCTCCAGAAGGCCTGCGGGTTCCTGCCGGAATAGGTCCCGGTGAAGGAAAGTCCTGGGGGGGGAGGGGGGCTCTCCTGGGAAGAATGGTGGGGATGTCTGGTGGAGGTGGAGACGGTAACCCTCTCACTACCCAAAGGGCCCACGTGTCAGTGGTAATGGAAAGTCATCTGTGGGCAAAGAACCCCAGATGCCCCCATGTGTGCTGCAGGGCAGTGTCTCCTGGGGGAAGAGAGGCTATGCCCAAGGAGTCAAAACCCCCCTCCAGGTTGCACTGAGGGTGTGGGCTGGAGTTTAGGGGTCTTAGGCTTACGTAGGCCATGCCTTGTCCCTTGGGCTGTGGGCCCTTTTGGGGAGCTGGGAAGGCCTGGTATTGAGGGGAGTTTCTGTAAGCTTTCCTCTTCTTAGGGTATGAGGACTTTTTACCCGAAGTCTTCCTCCAGGAAGGGTCAGTGGTCTTCTTGGAGAGCCTGATCCTAGTCAGGAACTAGGACTCCAACTTGGTGGCCTTGTCCGAGAGTTTCTCTCTACGGCAAGGGACATCAACCAATTTGTCCTGGACCCATTGCTCCAAGTCGGAGGATTGTAACCAAGTCTGGTGTCGGGCACTAATGCCTGCCGCATATACTCTAGCCAATGACTCGAAGCCATCGTAGGCCACTCAAGTGATAAACTTAGAGAACTCCCTAACTGCCGAGGCTAGGGTTTAGAACCGCTGGAGGGGTTCAGCCGAGAACCTGGCAAGCTCCTTCACCAGGTCTTGAAGTACATGCCCATGTACAACTGGTAAGCCTGGATCCAGCCAACAAGCATTGTCCTGGAAGCACTTTCTGTTTTTGGCATGGGTCTCCCTGCCCGGGGGGCTCCAAGGAGGGCATTTTCTGGTTCTTGAGCCTCCGGATGGCTGACTCCACCACCATGGAATTGTGAGGCAGTCTGGCTTTTTGGAAGCCAGGGCTCTGGCGGACCCAGTAAATTGAATCCAGCCACCTGCTAACTATGAGCACTGATGTGCGAGTCTCCCACATGCAAAGGAGCAGCCATTCCAGAATGGGAGGAACAGGCACTATGAGCGCCTCTTTCGGGGGGGGGGGGGGAGGCCTTTGTACTGGAGGATCTAGAGATCCTCTGTGCGACGGTCCACCTCTGACTCGGTGGCGGAGGCCAGAGCCTTGGCCATGTCCCACACAAAATCGAGGAAGGCCATGTCTTTGGGTGGGGATGGGTCTGAGGGCATGTTGCAGTGACAGCGGGTATCCGAGGACTCATGATCCTCTGTCTCCCAATCTGAGTCTGGCTCAAAGGAGGAGTCGGGGGTCCTCCAGGATTCGGGGTGCTGGCCTGACCCAGAGGACCTCAGGCAGAAACAGCACACTGCCACACAAGTGAGCAGAGAAAACCAGTCTGGAAAAGTGGGCAGGAGGTTCACGCAAAATTTTTATTAGTCTTTAAGTAATCGGGTTTGGCCACTTTTGTTAAAGACTAATAAAAATTTTGTGTGAACCTCATGCCCACTTTTCCAGACTGGTTTTCTCCAGAGGACCTCAGGGCCACCACGCCTCGGCACTTGGAGTCGAAGACACTGAGCAGTGAGGATTGCGACTCCAAGGACTGGGACAGGGACTGCAGCAGAGAACATAAGAACATAAGATATGCCATACTGGGTCAGACCAAGGTCCATCAAGCCCAGTATTCTGTTTCCAACAGTGGCCAATCTAGGTCATACGTACCTAGCAGTTTCCCCATCTCTCAAGGCCAGTGACACTCGAGGACTGGCTCGACCGCTGCAAAGTTCCTCGTGGTGGAGATCCCCAATGGTTGGGAGTGAAGACCCGGAGGAACAGGCATCAGAGCCAGCTGCTGGGCCATGAAGGCAGACAAACTGCGCTTCAAGGCCACCATTCTGGCCTCAAGACCAGATGGCTTTACATCCTTCGGTGCGGGCACTAAGGACTTCAAGCCCGGCACCGGCTCCATCGAGGGGGAGTCCTCAACTATGATGGCCTCGGGGGTCTGAGACTGGTCCTGGGGTGTGAACGTTTCCTGGTGAGGCAACTTCGATGGCCGCTCCTTGCCATCACCTTTCTGTTGAGAGCTGTGGGACCGGGGCCATTGGGATTTCCCCACTTTCTCTGACTAATCGCCCGACGGGGTCCTCGAGGTCTTCCGGCCCTTCTCGGTGCGATCCTCGGCGCTGGAGATTCCGTGGTCTGGGGGCTCCGAGGCTGCACTGTCTCCGGGGGGGGGGGGGGCTCGAGATCCTGGAAGACATCTCTGAGCAGGCTCTCGCGGAGAACTCTGGGGCTGAGTCAGTCTTCTGAAAAATTGACTCACACTGTTGCTGACATTTCGTGAGGACCTTAAGAGTCATCTGCTTAAAGAGACCGCAGGCCAAGGCATCATGGTCTGGCCCGAGGCATCAAAGGCAGCAGTTATGCGGATCCGTTCGTGACATTTTATGAGTGTAGCAGTTGCATGGCTTGACGCTACTGGCCGAGGCCATGGTGAAGAAGACGGCCCCCATGAGGTCAAATTCACCAGGCCTGGCCAGGAAAAAGGTGCAAACCAGTGCCAAATGAAAAAAAAAAAGAAAGAACATGAGGAGGCGATGCCAAGGCAAGCTGGTTTGGGGGGGTGGGAAAAGGCACCGGTACGCTACCGTAGAAAGCAATAAAGACGACAAAAATTACAAACTTTTTCAGAGGGAACAGACACTTCTGATGGACTCCGCAGAAAAAAGGAGATTGAGGCAAGATAGCACCCTCGGGCAGGAAGAGGACCACGTATGCATGGTACATCTCCTAAAGGCTTTCTTTGAAAGCTGGGGAGAGGGTACTGCGTGGGCTCCATCGGTGTCAATATCACCCATATGTGAGGACTGACTTCCTGCTTGTTTCTGGAGATGCATAACATATACCTTCATAGGAAATTAAACACTTACTCGGAAATTGAAGGAAAAGATTCCCTCCAACAGCCAACACATGTAGCTTAAGTTGAAGGAAAAACTTCCTCCTAGCCTGAGTAAGCCTAGAGACGTCAGGAAAGACAGTAACCTTTTGACCACAAAACAATTGATCTTTCTTGCGAAAATAAGCTTTTGAAATAGTATCTATCTACATCTTTAGAAAATGAAACAATTAAGGTGGCTCGAGAGGGTATATCATCAGTTCATGATTCAAGGAAATTAGTCAGATCCAAATTAGTATCATCCTCTACTTGAGCCCCTTCATCACCCTGAACTAAGGGTCTAGTAGATAAATAGCAGATATTAAAAACCACCAAACTGTCAAATTCTGATAAAATCTCTTTACAACATTTTCTCAGTAGAAATAAAGGAGATAGCAGCAGAGTCCTTGGGAAATAAAAAAAATCTAAGATTTTTAGGCTGAAAAGAATTCTCCAAAGACTCAATCTGCCTTTGCAATGAAAAACTATCTTTAATACTCAAAGCCTCAGCAGACTGCAATGAAACCATCTGGCCATCCATTTTGTCTCTTTATCTCAGAGATAAAGTAGTTATTTTTAAATCCTGAGAATTGGTTTGAGATGCTACTTTCCAAAGTTACCTCGGAGGGAGATGCATCCGAGGAAGAAGGGGAAAATATCAGACCCAAGAATCTGAATAGGATCTAAAACTATATCTTCTAATAGGACTTGCAGTGGGTTCTGAACAGAGACAAGTTCTTTTGCCTCATCAGAACCCATTAAGTGGACATAAATAACCCCACCCCTCCATTGTGTCCAGCATGACCCCTGGAGGAAGGGGTCAGGGTCCTAACTATAGGGTTGAGAGATGCACCTGGAAGTGGGGATAAGGAAAGGTCCATGAGATGGAACAAACTCCCCTTTTACCTCAGTTCTGACAGACACATGCTGGTCCAAAAGTCCCCAGAGCCACCTTGGGAGATGAGGAAGCAGACACTGACTTCTTCTTATCCTTAAATTTTCCCAGTTCCCTTGGGCATCTCACCAAACCAATTTCAGGGCTCAATGGCCCCAAAATGGCATTGAAGGGGCACCAAAGGGGCGTTCCCCTTTGGGCACATGACCCTTCGGGCATGCAACCACAGGCCATCACTGCGAAACGGCAAAAAGTCTTTAATAGTGTCCCAGGTCGCCTCTTGATAACTTCAATGGGAGGAACGATGCTTCCTCACACTCATTGGTGATGTTCACCATTATGTGAAGACTGCATTCCAGCTTGTTCCTGGAGAGCATCATAATAACTCTGCGAACTGTAGACACAGGAATCCCAAGGTCTTTGGAGATGGCCTTGTACCCCTTTGAAGTTTGATGTTTGGTGATAATGGCTTTTCTGACTGTCTCGGGCAGCTCTCGTCTTCACCATTGTGAAAATGGAAAAGGGAGTGGATGTGACCATTTTAAATATTAGAGCCATCATTCATTGGCTGATTCAAGTCATTGAGTACTAAGAATTGATCACAGGTGCATCTAATTTTACTGCAATCGGAATGTGGTTCTTCTGTTCAAACTGATTTGAGTTCTTTATAAAGGTGCCAATAATCATGTCCTGGCAATGTCCCAGATTTTATATTATTTCCTTGGTCTCGTTTTATTTGATTTTCTTTGTGTGTCAAATGTGTGTGCATATACAGTCCAAAGCCATTTTTTCACTGGCCACTTTTTTTTTTTTTTTAAAGGAGATATTGGACGTTAAGGGTTTGAACTGCAAGGGTGACAATAATGTTGACCACAACTGTACATAAGTCATAAAGCAGCCAGCCAGGGGGACTGAAGAAGTGGGAGCAGAGAAAAAGGAGACTTGCCAGATATAGCAATCCCTCCTTATCTGAATCTAATCTGTTCCTGAATACGGTTCACATACCAAAAGCTTATTTGCCATTATTTTAAATGGGAAAAATAATAATGCATTTCTAACCCATTCGAAAATCCCATCCAGTCTCCCCAAACATCACTAAAACAGTGCAAAACCACCATAATACTATCTTAATGAAATAACCCATTTAACAAACTGGATTGGCTCTATTTAACTGTATATGTTCATCTGCTATCTCCAGCTGCCAAATTAGACACTAAAAATAATGGGAGATCAGCAAAGGACATTGTCATAAGATGAATAAACAGGCAAATACCTTCTTGGAGACAGACTATTGTTATTTTATTCCTCAAGTTCAAAGTTTAGGGACTCTCACTGTAAGAGCAGCAGAAATTTCTCCAAAGTTTTATAGTTATTTGATTATCAAACCTTGCAAACTAGTCACCAACTTAAGATCACTATATCACTGGCCACTGGATTTCCTCCACATTGTTTCTGTGGCTTGTAACTATTTTAAATAAAATATTTTATCTATTTTCTTTCTTAAATGGTATAAGCATATGAGAAACTGCACTCAAAACAGTTTCTTACTACAAACGTTTAGTTGTCATTCTATAGCTTATTTAACTCTCGAGTATATTCAAACAGCATCAAAGCATGCAGCACTGTATGTTTCATCTTATCATAGGGCTTGACAAAGCCCAGGCACCAAGTCACCATGGCGACCAGAAATTTATACTTTGAGCCTGGGATTTGCTCTCCCCCTTCCTGATCATGGGCAGAAAACCCCTTCTGTCTGTTGGCGGGAGATACGATTTCCCATGGGGAAAACAGGAGCAATCTTTGCCACAATCGGGGCTTGGATGCAGCAGACGGTCCATGGGAATCCGATCCCGCAGACTTTCTGCTGCATCTAACCCTTTACTGTGGCAAAGATCTCTCCTGTTTTGCCCATGGGAGATCAGACCCCCAGAGGCAGAAGAGGAAGGGAAATCCAAGGCAGCAAAGAGCTGTGGGGATCAGAGCTTTCAGAAAAAAAAAGAAAAAGTCCGAGAGAGAGGCAGAAAAAAAAATTAAAGGGGCAGTGTCTGAAAAGAAAAAAAAAAGATAATAAAAAGTACAGAGGATGGGGGAATGGAGGGCAGGGTTGGGAGTGCTGGGGGGATGGAGAAGGGGGGGGGGGGGGGTGGTCCAGAAGGGGAACAGAGTGGAGAGGGGTTGAAGTGGGGAGGGAAGAGTTTAACATGGAGGTTAAAGGGATGAATGCATGGGTAAAAATGACAATCTATATATGCCAAAGAGTGCTTCCACCCCACACTGCACACACATGCACTCCATCTTTGCATGACAGACAAATACAGAGGCATCACACACATGCATACATTCGCACACACATATACACCTTACCTCTGTACCATATAAGCACACACAGACAACCCATCTCTATGCCACACACAGAGGCTCTCCAGCTCTGCAGCACATACACACACACACTGCAGCCCTGCACCTACCGCCACATCCCACACACAAACAGGCACACAACCATTGTACCGCACATCCACAGAGATTCTTTCAATCTGAAGCTATAACTACTGTTATCTAAAGATAATGCATGATATAGGAACTCTGGTGCTGGTCTCACGAGAACATGAGACCAGTGTGAGAGAACCAGAGGGGGGTGGGGCACAAGGAGGTCACAAGCACTGGCTCCTAAGATTTTGACCTGGCTCTTAAAGCCACACAAAATATGTCAAGGCCTGTCTTATCCTATTGCCCAAATTCATGGTAGATTGTGTGTTCATTTTTTCTTAATCACCTGATGGTGCGACACATCAAGTAGAACTTAAACTGGCTTCATGAAGCCTAGAGGCAAAAACAAGCAAGAACATGAAAGCTCAAGGAGTTATTTACATAAAACTTGAAAGACACTTTGAGAAAGGAAAAAAATGATCCTCAGTATAACAAAAGGAAGAAATTAACCAAAAAATAATGCCTTGCTTTTGATGTTTATGAAAACAATCAAAAATACAAAGAAATAGAACCTCCCAGCTCACCTGAGCACCATCGTAGCTGAAAATTCCCACCACACTGACAGGGACTGCTTTATTCACACAGCGCCCCAGAGCTTTACGACTAAGAGCAAACACAAATGGAATATTTTGTTCACAAGCACAAGTGATAATTGTATGCAGAGTCTCATCCAATCCACCTGAAGAAAACAAAGGAACATATTACCAGAGAAGAACAGGAATGCAAATGGCCTTTAACAACTGAATATCTTTAAGGCTGTTCAAAAGAGAAAATACAAGTTCCTCCCCTCCTTGATTTAGATGCATCAGTGATGGGTGAAATTGCTCTGAAAGTCTAAACCATAAATGCAATGCAATGTGTGCCTTTAAAACAACACTGTGGTTCGCAATCTGTGGTCCATAGACCTCTGGTGGTCTGTAAGGCCATCAACAAGTGGATCTGCAGAACACAGGAAAGGGAACAGAAAACAGCCTGTGAATAAGACTACAGCTTTCTAGCCAGAAGCAGAAGCAGAAGCAGCAGCAGAAGTGAAGGAAAAAGCAGACAGCCAGGGAGCCTGAAGAAGTGGGAGCAGAGAAAAAGGAGACTTGCCAGATATAGCAATCCCTCCTTATCTGAATCTAATCTGTTCCTGAAAACGGTTTACATACCAAAAGCTTATTTGCCATTATTTTAAATGGGAAAAATAATAATGCATTTCTAACACATCCGAAAATCCCATCCAGTCTTCCCAAACATCACTAAAACAGTGCAAAACCACCATAAAACTATCTTAATAAAATATACAGTACCTAATGGTTCATTGGTTAAGTATGCGTAATCTGCCCAGACAACAATTTAAACTTTTATTGGGTACTCAATGAGTGGAGGGGTTGAGAGGTTTGCTGTGTGGTAGAGGAAGGGGAATTGGCAGTCAGTCTTTACCTTATATGTTGGTTGAAGCAGGACAGTAAAGTGGTGAGACACTGTCTTTTGGGAGAAGACGACTCCTGATGTAGAAGAATGTGATGAATCTGGAGAAGTGGCAGATGCAGTTGGACGAACCCCCTCCCCCTCAAAATCAATGCTCCTTCTCGTAATTTGCGTTCGTAGATCTCCTTGTAACATGAAAGTGGTTTCAATTGTGTTTTTCAAAGCAATTCTCCTTGTCATGTCACTATCATGTTCACTAATAAGTGGAGTCATTCTAAAACTTCTTTTAAAGTTTCACTGTCCAGTATGAGCAAGTTTTTCGGTTCTTTCTTTCTCTTCTGCCTCTTCCTCTGATAACACTGGTCAACACTGAAATCGTTACTGACTTTAAAAGGCCCTAATCTGTAGTATCTTGGTGAGCTGAACACGAATATAACATTAAAAAAAATTATTGGCTCTCGTTTTGAAGATATTGCATGTAGTTCATTTCTGACATTTCACCGTGTAAATTTATCCAGTAGGACATCAACAACATCCCAAATAAGCCTTGAATGATGTAATATTGCATCACATTGCATAATACCAGCATGCACACATCATCCAGAGTTGATTACATCATTTTCTGATGCAATGCAATACTACTGCCAGACGGCTGCTGAAGCCATCTGACGTCAGTCGGAAAGGAAAGTAATCTGGTATTCTGTTCCGATATTGAAAGCCTCATGAATGCCTTAAAAATCACTCATGACCCACAAGACTGGAGACTATTTATAGACTCTTCGAAACTGAGTCTGAAGGCTGTGCTTTTGAACAATGGAAACCGTCTTCCATCTATTCCAGTAGTGCATGCCGTCCACAAGAAAGAGACATACGATAACTTAAAGCATCTACTGACTTCCACTCCTTTCGCACTCAGTTTAAATTACTTACTCTAGTTCACAGGGCTCTTCACACTAGTACTCCACAATACCTGGCAGACCTTATTACATTCCACACCCCCAGACACACTCCCCGCTCCTTCCACCTTAACCTCCCTTCCCCCTCCCTCGCTCACCTTCAATCCACCCGCTCCTCTGCTTTCTTTTTCATCAGCCCCGCACTCTGGAATTCACTCCCCACCTCCTTCCGGTTAGAACCCCATCATGCCACCTTCAAGCGAGACCTAAAAACCCACCTCTTTCCTTGGCCTATGACCTTCCCTCCCCTCTTGTCTGATCCTGTCCCCTACGTATAGTCCTGTATCCTTTCTCTCGTTCTATTATATCAACAATTGTAACTTCCTTTCCTCCTTTCTGGCCCTGTGCCTGTTTCTAATTGTTTGTGAATTGTAAACCGCTCTGATTGATAAAGTAGGGTGGTATATCAAATAAATAAACATAAACAAACATACAGCTGGCACCTCTGTGGTGACTTGAAGGTAGGTGCCCTTTTAATGGGACTGCAGCAGGGATATATAAAATACATGTGTTTCTTATGTGAATGGGATAGCCGAGCAAGGGATTGGCACTACTTGCGGAAGGAATGGAATCGCAGACAAAATGTAACAGTTGGAGAGAAGAATATCCAGCACCCAGCTCTGGTTGAGGCTCACAAAATCCTGCTACCACCCCTTCACATCAAACTAGGTTTGATGAAAAACTTTGTGAAAGCCATGGACCGCGCTTCGCCAGCTTTCCGATACCTGCATGAAAAATTCCCTCGACTCAGCGAAGCAAAGATTAAAGAGGGAGTTTTTGTGGGTCCTCAGATTCTAGAGCTTTTCGAAGATGACCGGTTCAACAACTTGCTGCAGGGTGATGTGAAACAAGCATGGAATGCTTTTTGCCTAGTGTCAACAAACTTTCTCGGGAATGTTAGGGCAGAAAACTACAAGGAACTAGTAGAAGACATGCTGATGCAGTATCAGAAACTTGGCTGCAATATGTCTCTAAAGATCCATTTCCTTGATTACCATCTCAATTTCTTTCCTGACAACTGTGGTATGGTTAGTGATGAGCAGGGCGAACGTTTTCACCAGGATATCGCAACGATGGAGCAAAGATACCAGAGAAAATTGTCCACTACAATGCTGGCTGACTACTGCTGGACACTCCCCAGAGAAGCTCCCGAACAGCTGTACAAGAGACAGGCGAAAAAATCTAAGTAGTAGTCTATGACTTGTTTTTTTTTACAGGTATTAACTGAAGGCCTATTATATTTACTATTTAATATGTAAACATTAATTCTTGTCAATTACAAAAAAACTACAGCCAACTTTGCAATTCCACTGTCATATTCGTGTTCAGCATATAAAAATTGATAAGAAATGACTATTTTTATTTCAGTAACATGACTTTTGTAAAAATTTGTTGACCAGTGTAATTGATAGGCATCCAGCTGAATGAGTTCTGAAATGAGTTCTTCAGTTGTTATCTCTTCTCCATGTGACTCAATGTTTTCTTTATCACCTTCACTGAAGTCAACTTTCCTAGCAAGATCCAAAATCTTAGCCTTTGCAGCTACCACTTCCTTAGATCTACTACTACTATTGAGCATTTGTATAGCGCTACCAGTCGTACACAGCGCTGCACAGACATGTAAGAGACAATCCCTGCTCATCAGAGCTTACAATCTAATCAAGACAAAACACAAGACAAAACACAGAGGTATAAGGTGGGGTAAAAACAAGGGGAAGGAAAAGGAGATCAGATGAGTCAAGATCCATAAGCAGAAGCGAAGAGGTGAACTTTTAACCTGGATTTGAAGAGGGTTAGAGAAGGTGCCTGGCGTACAGAGAGGTAGTTTGTTCCAGGCGTAAGGTGCAGCAAGGTGAAAGGAATGAAGTCTGGAGTTGGCAGTAGAAGAGGAGGGCATAGATAGAAGCAGATCCTTTGATGTCCTTACACTATGACAGAAACTTCTTCCATACAGTGTTCATTGTTTGTGGAAACACTTTCTTCCATGCCAAATCAATGAATTCCACACCCTTTTTAGTGTCAACGTTTCTCCACAGTTCCTTGAGTTAAGCTTCTTTGCTTTCCTCAGAACCCTGGACCAGGTATTGCATGGGGAATTGTACATAGTAGGCATTGAAAGCCGCAATAGCCTGGTCCATGGGCTGCAGGATAGACGTGTTTGGAGGAAAAAAAACACTTAGATATTGTTGCAGTACTCAACACCACTTGAGGATGTCCTGGGGCATTGTCTAAAATAAGTAGTCTTGTTTGCAAGGTTCTCCCTTTGCATGTAATCTTTTATGAATGGCGACAAGTAGTGTTGCACATAGCTGTCAAACACTTTTTTCATCACCCAAGCTTTTCTGTTAGACCTCCACACCACAGGCAAGGCGCTCTTCATCATTCACTTAAAGGCCTGGGGGTTTTCAGAATGATATACTAACAACGATTTAAGTTCTATGCCACTATTGCAATCGCTACCATGCAGTAATGCAAGCCTATCTTTTGATGCTTTATGCCCTGGCATGTTCTTTTCATCACGAGAAATGAAGGTGTGAGAAGGCATTTGTTTTCAAAATAAACCCGCCTCATCTACAGTGTAGCTACTGTCTTCAATAATCTTTTGTAGATGAGATGGGAAAACTGCTGCCGCCTCACTACACACTAAATCTGCTTCACCAATGATTTTTATGTTATGAAGCACTGCATAGTTCTTGAACCGCTCAAACCATCCAGAACTAGCCTTGAAAGTCAAGTTCCCCACTGCATCATCTCCCTCCTCCACAGCCTTTTTCTTAAAGTCTTCAAGCATGGCAATCGCTTCTGCAGAACTATTTGTTGTACTTAAAGGAACAGCATGGTCAGTTTGGCCCTCCATCCATTGCAACAGATATTTTTCTAGTTTATTAAACACTTGGTGATGAGTTTTCATTAACAGAATGCATTTTCCCAGAACCAAATCAGTTTCAAAATTTTTTTCTAATTTTCTGACGCATTTGAAATATTGTATGAACTGTGGATGGGAACATGCGCATAGCCAAACTAATATCCTTAAGCCTTTCACTTTTTTCCATTCTTTTGATCACTTCCATTTTCTCCTCTAGTGTATGAGCCTTTCAAGCCTCTTACCTTCTTTCTTTTTAATGTTCAACGTTTCCATTTCCTTTAGGCCCCTTTTCACATATACAGTATTGTAACGCACTGTACAGTACAGTAAAACACATTTTTTGTAAATGCAAAGACATTGCGCAACTTGTTAACATACAGAGAGCATGAGACGGGAAGGCTTCCGGAAACAGCAGATGCCACACTAGCGCCAACTATAGTGGAAAGCTTCCGGAAACAGCAGATGTCACACCAGCGTCTACTACAATACTGTGCTGTTTCCTCTACATTTGCGTGTGTGTTTCAAATTTTTTTCAGACACGCTTTAATAAATTTCATTATATTTATTTATTTCTTGTTTCTTATATACTGCGCTCTTTGAAAATCAGTGCGGTTTACAGGTAACATAATCGTGCAGTGCAGGCGAGTAAACACTGGACTTACAATAAACAGGGGATTATATACAGGTTTCAACGGGTAACTATGTACAAGATACAAGACAGCTCAACTATTTACACATTGGCTAAGCTATACACACGGTGGTGGGTCTGGGGTATACTTCTACTCGTCGGGGGGATCGGGGTCTAGCGGGCTGGGTTGCAGACTTGCGGCGCAGCTGCGTGAGGGGTGCCTGCCTGGGACCGCGGGTGTGGCTGACTGCGGGATGTCATCAGGTTTGATGTAGTGCTGGAGGAACAGATGGTGCTTCAATGCCTTCCTAAACTGGGTGAGGTCATTGACAGCCCGGATGGCAGGTGGCAGGGTGTTCAAGCATGTGGGAGCATATAACGCGAATGGCTCTGCTCCTAGCTGCTTGTGAGCATTTTGTGATTGCCCTCGGGAGTTTCAGGGTATTGAGAGCAGTTAATCTCCTTACTCTGTTGAGGGGGGTAGTCTGTATGAGATCTGTGAGTGAGGTGGAGGAGCATTTGTGGATGGCCTTGTAGGTCATCATTAGAGCCTTAAAGGAAATCCTGCAGTGGACCGGGAGCCAATGCAGGTGTTTCATAATTGGGGTTATGTGTTCCCTCCTGGAGGCTCCATGCAGGATTCTAGCGGCTGCGTTCATTGCTAGTTGCAGAGGATTCAGCGTGTTTTTCGGGAGACCGTGTAGTATTGCATTCGCGTAGTCGAAGTGTGGGATTATTAGCGCTTGGGAGACTGTCCGAAAGTCTTCAGGCTCTAGCAGTTGTCTCATGTGGCGACGCGTCCGAATTTTGTTATAGATCACTTTGACCATGTTGCTTATTTGGGCCTTCATATTGAGCTGTTGATCCAACGTAACCCCTAGGTACCGAATTGTGGGCCTGCTGAGGAGCTCCGCATCTCGCACCTTCAGTGAGGTGGGTGGCTTGAATGTTGAGTTCCTGGTGATAAAGAGGACCTCTTTATTTTTTTTTGGAGTGGAGGAGTAGCCTAGTTGTTGGGGCAAGGTACTTCAGGCCGGAAGGTCGGGGGTTCAAATCCCACTAGAGGACAGCAACCTTGGGCCGGAAGGACTGGGGTTTCTAGTCCCACAGGTGCTCCTTGGCAAGCCACTTAACCCTCCATAGCCCATGTTCCCTGTAAAATAGTTATCTCCAAGTTATAATGCCCTGTTCAATGTAATTTCAGTTTGTTCAATGTAAACCGCACTGATGCAGAATAGCGCGGTATATGAGAATGTAAATAAATAAATTATTTATTCTGAGTTTCTGCGAGTGTAGCCAATCTGTGACAGCATCGAAGCAGGCGGTTAGTGGTGATAGGTTTGGATGATCTATCGAAAATGGCATGTATAACAACACGTCATCGGCATAGATTAGGCAGTTAATGTTGAAAGAACGGATGAGGTTGCATATGGGCTGCAAGTAGACGTTGAAAAGTAGGGCTGACAGTGAGGATCCCTGTGGTATGCCTTTCTCTTGGAGGAAAGGTGAGGAGGTGGAGGGACCGGTGCGAACATGCTGCCATCTATCCTTTAAGTACAATGCACACCATGTTAGCGCGGTGCCCTGGATGCCCTTCTCACTGAGACGAGTGATGAGTATTTCATGGCACACAGTCAATGTTCCCTCTAATTTTCTGTAGGCTGTGTGCGCATAAAATATCAGCTGTGTGCAGCTTTTGAAGGAAGGTTACATTTTTGTGCGCCACATAACGACACTCGGAGTTATATACTTTAAAATTTGACTACACGTCAGAATACAGTATGTACACCACATTGATTTTAATCAAATTAAATGAAAATAGATGATTACTAAATGAAGGGGGAAATTTCTAGTAATTACAATCATAACTTTTAAATTTTAAGACATCTGTGTTGTTTTCTATCAGAATCAGAGCCGTAATTTTTGTGCGCTCTGTTGTAAAGTATGTGCGCTCGCTCGGCGAGGTGTGCGCATGCACACACGCGCACAGCTTAGAGGGAACAGTGCACACAGTGTCGAAGGCTGCTGCGATGTCCAGGAAGATCAAGGCAAACCCTTGTCTGATGTTGGCCAAGCCGATGGTCAAAGTGTTGAATAACGTGGTCAAAAGTGTTTCAACCCCATGTGATTCCCGGAAACCATGCTGGCAGGTGTCGAGGGGTGCACTGGTTTCAATGTGGTGGCGAAGTTGGCATTGTACGACCTTCTCAATGATTTTTGCCAGAAGTGGGATGCTTGATATTGGCCTATAGGAGTCCATCCTTGATGGGTCCAACTTGCTGTTTTTTTTTTAGTAGCGGTCTGATGGCTGTTTGCTTCAGGCTATGGGGGAAGGTCCCCGTTGAGAATGATAGTCCGATGAGTTTAGAGAGGAAAGGGCTGAGCTCAGCATGCAGGGATTTTATCCAAAATGGTGGACAGGGGTCGTTAGGTGCTGTGGTGGTGTTTATGGCGGTGATGATGTCTTGTATGCTTTTTTCAGTTGGAGCATATTGAATTATTGGTCCAGATACTGAAATTTAGGCAATGTTCACTGAGAACCATTATACTGAAAATTTGGATAAAGACATTTCGGATATGAAGGGATTGCTGTAATGTCCTTTCCTGGAGTCCTGCTAGATTAGTTCAGACAAGTAGGTTGTGTCGCCCTGCCAGTAGAGGTGGAGTCAGAACAATTAGAAATGTCTAGTGACATCATCCTGCCAGTACAGCTAGGAACACACCTCAGAATTCATACCAAAATAAATGGTCAAGAACTTGACCACACACAACCTCATTGAGGGGAAACAAGACTATCTGCCATGCAAAGCAACTGCCAGAGGATCACAACATTGAAGGCCGACTGCAGCAAAAATAGATCACGCAGGACAGGTTGTGCACTGGTCTAGCAGGAAAGGAAATTATCTGGCAATTAAAATGTCACCTTCCAGAGCCTCCTGCTAGACCAGTCCAGACAAGTGGAAAGCACCACTTGATAGCAGTCTGGCAAACGGTGGGTTTAGAGGACAAAGGTGGAGACTTCGCTGTAATTTTTGCCTTCCGTTTGTCCGTAAGGAGAGGTAAAAAGAGAAGTGGCTCACCTATTGTTCCTCTAGGATGCCATCTTGCTCCCCCCCCCCCCGGAAGTACCAAAGCTATTGCTCCACTGGGCAGGAAAACAACACAGCTGCCTTCAAAATCTCTGCGTGAAAGGTTGTGTCCACCCTAGTTTGACAAAGGTCAAAAAGGCTGACTACATTATTGCCCTGTAAATGTCAATAGGGGCAACAGAGTTTCACTCAATCCAGGATAAGGCCTGTGCCTACAACCCTCTGGGCAGCATGGTTCTGCAAAAGATAGACTAAAGATACAGCCTCTTTAATACAATGGGCCTTTGTTTGTGTTCTGTGAAGGCCCTTGTAATCTAACAGCATCTGTGAATGCTAAGATGAAGATCTTTGTCCTTCCCCTTACACTGCTCCCTTGAAAAGGATGGAAGGCAGATCACCTGATCGACATGAAAGACCGAAACTACCTTAAGTAAGGAGGAGGGAACCAGTAGGTTCAACACAGCTTCCTTAGGAGGAGAACGAGTATGGGTCTCTGTACAAGAGCACCTCCGACTCTGAAATGCAACATCTCGAACAAATGGCGACCAAGACGACTGCTTTAGTGCTGCTCACGTGATGTGCTGAGGGAGTGTGGACGTGTTTGGCACTCTCTCCGGACTTCCCCCTTCTATTTGGCCTGCTATTTGCCTTTGATTTGGGTAAAACCCGACCCCCCGAGTGGTGAGTTTTTCCGGTGCTGACGTGCACCGAGTCTGGTAGTTTACAGCAGCTTGCAACCAGGAGCAATGAAGTCGGCTGGAACGCGAAAAGATTGTATCAGGGCTATCCAAAATGGCAGAGGCCCTGGTATCCCTGAGCTCCCCGGGACAGGCCTCATTGGCTGCACCAGGTGGAAGAAAGACTTTTTAATTAGGAAGAAACCTTGGTAGCAGCAGAGCAGGAAATCCAGGCACTCAAAGAGACACTGGCTAAACATACAGAAAAAATGGAGGACCTGGAGAATCGCAGCCGGCATATCTGAATCAGTGAAGGACTAGGAGCTGCGGGGCTATATAGAGATTCCGCTGCCTTTAACTCTGAAATTGGGAGAAGATATCTGTCCCTTGTTTATTGAGCGGGTACATTGGGTGGGCCCGCTTTGAGCACAGGAGCAAAGGTCACGGGTGGTCATGGCCCGATTCCTGAACTTTGCACATAAGGAGAAAGTGCTCAGGGCTGCCCGGGAGTTGGGTCCTATCCAGCAGGAGGGAATACACATCTGGAATTCCCAGGACTACTTGGCTCTGCTCAGCCAAAAGTGGAGAGCCTATGTTGAGGTGTGTCAACGGTTGGTAGATACCAAAATCAAATCAGGCGACGGGGGACTGCCTATTTGATGTAGTGTCCTCCCTCCCCTAGACCCTGTCGAGGGCTGGACATGTCAGTGTCTAACAGTATGGCCGGAGGCGCAGATTTTATCTGGGAGGTCTGGCTGAACCGATAATGTCTGTATGAGCAGCGAAGGCCTTTATCTTCAGGGACGGGGGACTGACATGGGATTAAGAGCTAGGGGGAGGTGCTTACAGTGGGGTTTGATGCCGTGCTGTTCTAGAGGGTATCCACTGTTTGATTGCTGAGTTTTTGTTTTACTGTTCCCTTCCCCTAATATACCCACTTTAGTAGGTTGTGGGGGCTTTTGGGAGTGGAGGGGGGTAGGTCGATGTGTGTAAGGAGTGTGCAGCTGTGATGGGGTGCTTGGTCAGGGAGGGGAGTGTGTGTGATGGTCACAGAATTGAGGGGTGTGAATGAGCCAGTGCGTTGCCTGTGAATAGGGGGGGGGGGGAGCCCGGACACATCTAATCGTGACTTACTGTTCAAGGATGGTGGTTCTTGTAGGTGGGTTGGGGGGTTTGAAGGGGTGGGAGGGGAAGGGAAGGGGTGGGTGAGGGAGGGAGATGTTAGTGGACCAAGGAGAAGGTGACCGTTGGATAATGTAGAGCTGCCCATTTTGGTGGTCAACTGGGGGGGGGGGGGTTCTATGCTGGGGGGAGACTTCCCCGTTTTCAAGATCTGGTACCATTCGATCGTGGGCCTGGATGGCTGGGAAGTCAGCTGAGGGTCATATCTTGGAATGTATGAGGGCTGGGTTCTCCAGTCAAGCACTATAAGGTTTTGAGGGCTCTGGCCCGTCAGCAGTCTGACCTGGCTTTCCTACATGAAATCCAGTAACCCGAAGTGGAGCATGCTAAACTGAGAAGGGATTGTGTGGAGCAGGTTTTTGGGACACAGGCAGTGGGGAAAAAAGGGGGAGTGGCTATATTGATATGCAAACATGCCTGGTTTGAAAGTGCCTCTGTAATCTCTGACACCACTGGACGGTATGTGCTCCGGGGGGTGTCACTGGAGGGCATGTCTGTGGTGCTTTGCAACATATATGGTCCTAATTCCCCAGACCCACCTTTCTATGTCCATGTAGCGGCTGAGACTGAAAAGCTTCCAGAGGGCTGCATGGTGGTGGGTGGGGATTTTTATTGCGTCCTGGACCCACTGGTGGACATGTCTCAAGTAGATGTTGGGTCGTGGGGGTGGGACTACTCACATCTTGTGCAGGTTTTGTTCACACCTACAGCTGGTTGATCCGTGGCACTTGCTGCAGACTACAAATAGGGACTATAGTCTCTTATCCCAGGTCCATGGAACCAGCTTGTGAATCAACTATTTACTGGTTTCAGAGCCTTTGCCCATGGTGGATGACGTGATCTTGAGACAGGGTGAAATCTCAGAACGTGCCATGATCTGAGTAGGCCTCACGTGGGGCGGGCTGGTAAAGGACCAAGGCTGTGGCGACTTCCCCTGGAGCTATACAGGGATAAGCAATTTGCTGCACATGTTTATGAATGGTAGAATGATTATCGGTGACACAATCCCCAGCATAAGGATGCCGCTGAATTGTTCTTGGAGACTACTAAAGTGGTGCTATGGGGGGGACATTATTTATTTATTTAAAAGGATTTAAATCCCACTTTATCCTTGAATCAAAGCGGTTTTCACTGCAAACGAATCATGTTGGAGAGTGGGGGGTGTCGGCATGCAGTGGTTGTGAAGGTAGTGTTAGTGACTGTGTGGAGAGGTGCAACTTGATTTGGGGGATGCAATATATACAGGCTGAGATATCTACAGTGGGCTATATACAAGGAGTGGGGGGGAGGGGTACTGAGCAATTAGATGAGTCACATAATGTCACAGTAATGCTCTATGTAGAGCGTGGTCTTGAGTGATTTTCGGAAGTCCTTAATATCGCACATTGATCTTAAGCTGTCAGGGAGGGAGTTCCACAGGGCGGGTGCTGCCAGGGATACAGCTCTTTTTGATGTGGTTTGCCTCATTTTGGTGGTGTCTTTGGGGGTTGTGATGGTGTTCGTGGCGCCTCTTCTTCTGGGTCTGGAGCTTGAGTCAAAGCTGATGATTGCCTGCAGACTGTCCGTTGAGATGTCCTGTTTGATTTTGAAGAGGTTCAGTATGGTTTTGTATCTGATGCGAGAGTCTATTGGAAGCCAATGTAGGAGGTTCATAATGGGGGTGATGTGATCATGCCTTGTAGCTCCAGTTATTATGCGAGCAGCAGTGTTCTGCACCAACTGCATGGGTCAGAGTGTATGTTTTGGGAGGACAATGTAGATGTTGTTACAGTAGTCCAAGATGGGTGTGATGATGGCTTGGCAGATGGTATGGAAGTTCTCTTGGGAGAGAACTGGCTTGAGGCGTATGACGATTCTCATCTTGAAGTACTACTACTACTACTATTCAGCACTTGTAAAGCGCCACGCACGCAGCGCAGCACAGCTAACTTACAAGAGGTAGCCAACATACAAGAGACAGTCCCTGCCTGTCAGAGTCATGCTCATCGGAGCTTACAATCTAGTTAGAACAGTACATTAGTTAAAACAGTATACAGCATTAGTCAGTTCTGCGCAGGGCACGGTGTGGTATAGTTTGGTCAGTAGTTTGGTCATAAAACGATGACGGGGTTAGGGTAGGATGAGGAAGGAGTCAGGATCTGAATGCAGTGGTGAAGAGGTGGGTCTTCAACCTGGATTTGAAGAGGGTCAAGGAGGGTGCCTGGCGCACAGACGCAGGTAGGCTGTTCCAGGCATAAGGTGCAGCAAGGTGAAAGGAGCACAGTTGGGAGTTCGCGGTGTGGGTGGAAGGCATTGATAGAAGTAATTTGTTAGCGGAGCGCAGATTTCGAGAGGGGACGTAGGGAGAGATAAGAGGTATTGAGGGGCCATAGAGTGGATGCATTTATGGGTTAGCAGGAGAAGCTTGAATTGGATGCGGAACTGGACAGGGAGCCAGTGAAGCGACTTGAGAAGAGGAGTAATGTGGGCATGGCAAGTTTGGCAGAAGATTAGTCGAGCAGCGTGATTTTGTATAGATTGGAGGGGAAGGAGGTGGCTCACGGGAAGACCAGCGAGGAGTAGGTTGCAGTAATCGAGGCGAGAGGAGATTAAGGAGTGGATAAGCGTTTTGGTAGTGTGTTCAGAGAGGAAGGGGCGGATTTTGCTGATGTTGTAGAGAAAGAAGCGGCAGGTCTTAGCTACAAGCTGGATATGAGCGGAAAAGGAGAGAGAGGTGTCAAAGATAACCCCTAGATTGCGGGCCGAGGGAACAGGAAGGATAGTAGATCCATCCACATGGATTAAGAGAGGGGGAAGTGGGGGTGAGGAGTTAGGAGGAAAGATAAGGAGTTCAGTTTTGGCCATGTTCAATTTTAATCGGCGATGAGACATCTAGGCAGCGATGTCTGAAAGACAGGTAGAGATCTTGGACTGGGTTGCCGGAGAAATATCAGGTGTAGAGTGGTAGATTTGGGAGTCATCGGCATAGAGATGGTACTGAAAGCCATGGGAGGAGATAAGCGCGCCAAGGCCTTGGGTATAGAGAAAGAAGAGGAGGGGGCCCAAGACAGATCCCTGGGGTACACCTATATGGAGTGGGGTAGGGGAGGAGGAGCAGCCACCAGAGCAAACAGTGAATGGGCAATGGGAGAGGTAGGAGGAGAACCAGGATAGTACGGAATCCTTGAAGCCAAGCAAGGAGAAGGTGAAGAGGAGAAGGTCATGGTCAACGGTGTCAAAGGCAGCAGAAAGGTCAAGGAGGATGAGGATGGAGTAGAGGCCCTTGGATTTAGCCAGGAACAGGTCGTTTGTGACTTTTGTGAGTGCCGTTTCAGTGGAGTGTAGAGGACGGAAGCCGGATTGAAGTGGGTCCAGGAGGGCCTGGGAGGTGAGGAAGTCGAGGCAGCAATGGTGGACTGCTCATTCTAATAGTTTGAATATGAAGGGAAGGAAGGAAATGGATCGGTAGTTAGAAGGGCATGTGGGATCAAGTGAGGGTTTCTTGAGGAGGGGTGTGACAACAGAATGTTTGAAGTCAGCGGGGACAGTTGCAGTGGAGAGTGAAAGGTTGACGATATGAGTGATGGAGGGGACAACGGTGAGGGAGATGGAACGTAGGAGATGGGTGGGGATAGGTCTGAAGAACAGGTGGTAGGTTTGGAGGAGGAAAGAAGGGTGCGGTTTCTTCTTCCGATATCGGAGGGAAGGAGGAGAGGGTGGCAGGGGGTATGGATGGGGGAGGAGGGGGGTAGATGAGAGGGTAGGGAATTGGAGGGTAATTTTGAGGATTTTGTCGTGGAAGTAGTCGGCTAGGGTTTGGCAGAAAGGGAGGGCGGGATCGGGGGCGGGGGGACCTTGAGGAGAGAATTGAGGGTGTTAAAGAGACGGCGAGGATCAGAGGCAAGGGAATTAGTCAGATGGATGAAGTAATCTTGTTTGGCAAGTGCTAAGGCTGACTGGAAGGAGCCAAGCATGAATTTAAAGTGTAGAAGATCTTCTGGGGAGGAGGATTTGGACCAGGCTCGTTCGGCAGAATGGGCGCAGATGCATAAGTAATGGATTGTGGGTGAAAGCCAGGGTTGGGGAGTAGATCGTTTGACAGGACGTGGGGTGGGAGGGGCAAGAGTGTCAAGGGCTGAGGATAGTGTAGTATTGTATGAGGACAATGCCTCGTTGACAGACTCGGAGGATAAAATGGAGGAAAGAGATGGAGAAATGGTGGAGGAGAGAGTCAGGGGCTCAATATTATGAAGATTTCTAAATAGGTCGGAGGAGACAGGACGAGGTTGGGATGGCGGGAGATGAAGAGTAAATGTTAAGAGGTGATGGTCAGATAAGGGAAGGACTGATTTGTGGAAATTTGAGGGAGAGGAATTGGAGAAGAGTATTAGGTCAGAACAGTGGCCGTGTAGGTGTGTGGGGGCAGTGGAGCAAAGTTGGAGGCCAAATGAGGAGGTAAGAGCAAGGAACTTTGAGGCATGAGGGTCAGAAGGGTTGTCGATGTGAATGCTGAAATCACCAAGAATAAGAGTGGGGGAGAAGGGATCCATAAAGGCAGAGAGCCAGGAGTCGAAGTCGGTGAGGAAGGTTGATTTGGAATTATCGGGTGAGCGATAAATGACAGCTACTCGGAGGGGAAGTGGTGTGAGGAGGCGAATGGAGTGGACTTCGAAGGAGGGAGGGGGGAGTGTGATTGGGGTGGCAGGAGGTGTTGGAATTGGCAAGAGGGAGAGAGTAGGAGGCCAACGTCACCACCGCGACCAGTAGATCGAGGTGTATGGGAGAATTGGTAGCCCCCATAGCAGAGAGAGGCAATGGATGCGGTGTCGTCCGGGGGGAGCCAGGTCTCGGTCAGGGCAAGAAGGTGTAGGGCATTAGAAATGAAGAGATTGTGAATAAAAGGTTTTTTTAATGACTGAGCATGCTTTCCATAGGGCGCAGGTAAACGGGAAAGCGGAAGGGGGGAGGAGAGGGATATGGATAAGATTGGATAAGTTACGTGTGGATTTCTTATCAGAATAGCGTGGGGGTCTATTTCTAGGGTAGTATCGAGCTTTAGAGGGAGTAGGGTGTGGGTGGGTATGTTTGGGTGTATGTGCTCCACAGGAGGGATATGAGGGGGGGGAAATGAGGGATAAATTGATGGTATCGGGTAGGTTATGTGAGGGATTATTTTTGGGGGTAGGGTTGGAGTTGATACCTATGGGTGAGTGATTGTGGGATGACTGGGAGAGGGCAAAAGGAGGGAGGAGCGGGATGTGGATGAGATTGGATAGGGTACGTGAGGCACTTTCTTTAGAGTGGGAGAGAAATCGGGGGGGGGGGGCAGGGTTGGGGTTGATATTATCTGATGGGCGTGGGCACTTGAATAGGGATCAGCTGGGAGTGCGAGTGTGGGGGAAGTGGGGTCAGAGGGGGGGGGGGAATGGGGTGGATGGATGAATGAGGGCACTGCTCCTAATGTTAAGAGCCCCTCCTTAGTTGCATTTCTGACCTACTGAGGCCTCTCTGATTTCTGCCTCAACAACCCATGTTTATGGGACATCCTGGAAATATGAGCCCCTGTGCTGCTGAAATCCAATCGGAGAGACCAACTTTGAGAACAGCCTTGCTCCTCCTCCTGCCGCCGAAGGATAAAAGACCTCCTCTGCAAAGGCGGGCCCTACCTGAGGGGCCTCGCCAGAGGGCCCTCTGGCATGGCCCTTAGGCTCGGACCGCAGGAAAGAATCCAATGCAGCCATCTCAGCTTGCTCTGGAACCACAAGATGGACAGTAACGACCTGGACCCAACCTGACAGAAAAAGGTACGGCAGAGCTATCACCCACTCAAATCATGTCTCCTCTTCAACCCACATCACAGTGGCTAACTCCATGGCCATGCTCACACCACCATAGGGCAATAAACACTCACACATCTATCAACCCAAATTGGCCCTCACACAGCAAACACATATTGTAAACCACACTCAATGCATCCAAATCAACCCCCCTCCCCCCCCAGAGACTCATACACATCCCACTAGTACCAGGTCGCTCCCTCTTTCCAGCACACACACAAACACTCTACATCGCCCTAATAAACGCACGCTCAGTGAAGAACAAACTCCATCTATTCCAAGACCTCATCTTACGTCATCAGACTGACATTCTCTGTATAACCGAAACCTGGCTAGCAGAATCGGACACCATTCTTATGAATAAACACATATCTAATGGATACAATCTATACAACTGCTCACGAGCTCACTCTAGGGGAGGAAGTGTAGCTATAACAAAATCTACCCTACTTTCGAAACTATGCAGCAGAAACCAGAGAAGAAACGGACACCCTTACAATCACCAACAAAGGCTTGTCAATATGCCTAGTATACAGAGCACCTATACAAACTCTGACCTGTCAGACATTCTCAGACAAATAACCAACAGCAACTACTCCATGAAAGACTAGTTACTCACCTGTAACAGGTGTTCTCCAGGAGCAACAGGAATCAGTCCTCACATATGGGTGACAACGACATTGATGGAGCCCCCGTGCGGAGCATTTCCCCAGCTTTCTAAGAAAGCCTTTGGGAATACTGCACACATGCGCAGTCCCCTTTCTGCCTAAAGGTGCCATCTTGCTCAGTCAGATGACATAGCTAAAAGACAGCACAAAAATGTAAAAATGAACTATGTACAACTGCAACTCCCGGGGGAGGAGGGAGGGCTGTGAGGACTGATTCCTGCTGCTCCTGGAGAACACCTGTTACAGGTGAGTAACTACTCTTTCTCCAGGACCAAGCAGGAAGTCAGTCCTCACATATGGGACTCCCCAGCTTCAGGCTACCGGGGACCCAGAGCTGAAAAATGAGCTCCCTCTAGCCGCAGCATCAGAGAAAGGATTTCACTGAAACATACCCCCACCGGTAGCCCAACCAGAGGACTGGAGGGTAGAAGTTGCCTAAACCTCAAAGAGATTCCGGAGCACCGCCTGACCGAAAGCACTGTCCCTACGGGACTCCCTCTCCAGGCAGTAATGGGCCGCAAAAGTCTGGCTTGAGGACCAAGTTGCAGCTCTGCAGATGTCTGCCAACGGTACAGAGCGGAGATGAGCTACTGAGGCAGCCATTGCCCTGACACAGTGGGCCGTGACCCGACCCTGCAAGGGAAGGTCAGCTGCCCTGTAAGCCCAGGTGATACAGTCAGCCACCCAGATGGACAAGCTACGCTTGGAGACAGGTAATCCCAAGTTATTAGGGTCAAAAGGTATGAAGAGCTGAGTAGCCCTCCTATGCCCCTGCGTACGTTCAATGTAGAAGGATAAGGCCCTCCTACTGTCCAGGGTATGCAGGACTGTCTCAGCCCGGCTGGCATGGGGCCTAGGGAAGAACGTTGGAAGAACCACCTCCTGGTTGAGATGGAAAGAGGAGACCACCTTTGTGAGGAACTTAGGATGAGTCCTAAGGACTACCCTGTTCCTATAGAAGAGAGTGTAAGGCCTGTCACAGACAAGGGCTTGAAGCTCACTCACTCGCCTGGCCGAGGTCAGGGCCACTAGGAATAGAGTCTTCCAAGAAAGGATGCGAAGAGGACATGTAGCCATCGGCTCAAAAGGTGGGCGAGTCAGTTGCTGCAAGACCACATTCAACTCCCACTCAGGGGCCGGTGGACAGTGAGGAGATTTGAGCAAAAGCAAGCCTCTGAGAAATCTGGACACCAAGGGGTGAATCGACAAAGAGTGTCCCTCCACCAGTGAGTGGTGAGCTGCCAGAGCAGAGAGGTGGACCCGAACAGAATTGGACTTAAGGCCCTGATTGGACAAGTGCAGCAGGTACTGAAGCACTACTGGCACAGTGCAGGAGAAAGGATCTGCCTTGCGTTGCTGACACCACAAGGAGAACCTTCTCCACTTCAGGGCATAGGTTTTCCTGGTGGATTGTTTTCTAGAGGCCAAGACCACCTCTTGCACTTCCTGAGGCAGGCCCCAGGGAGCCAACCCTACCCTTGCAGCCTCCAGGCCATGAAATTGAGAGATTTGCAATTGGGGTGCAGAAGGGAACCCTGATCCTGAGAGAGAAGATTGGGTTGCTTGCAACCCCAGAGGTTGCGGGGTTTCCACTACTAGTTAAAGCAGAAGTGGGAACCAGGCTTGCCTCGGCCACCTGGGTGCTACCAGAAGTACCGAGGCCTTGTCCCTTAGAATCTTGAACAAGGTACGGGCCACCAGAGGCGTGGGAGGAAACGCATACAGGAGGCCCTGGGACCAAGAAATCAGGAAGGCATCTGCTGCTAACCTCAGGGGATGTGGTTGCCTGGAACAGAACCTGGGTAGCTGCCGGTTCAGGGGACTGGTAAAGAGATCTATGGATGGAAGTCCCCATTTCAGGAAAATGTTTTGAACCACTAATGGGTGCAGTTGCCACTCGTGGGGCTGCAGAACCCTGCTCAACCTGTCAGCCAGGAAGTTATCCTGGCCAGGGAAATAAACAGCCTTGAGAAACATGTTGTGCCTGAGTGCAAAAGAGCAAAGGGCCTGTGCCTCCTGACACAGGAGCCTGGACCCAGTGCTTCCCTGTTCACATAGAACATGGCCACTTGATTGTCCGTCTGAACCAGAACAGACTGGTGAGCCAAGGTGTGAGAGAAGGTTTTGAGGGCTAAGCGAATAGCCTGGAGTTCCAGTAGGTTGATCTGTTGTGTGGCCTCCCATGGAGACCACAGGCCCTGGGTGCACCTGTCCAAACAATGTGCATCCCAGCCCTGCAAGGAGGCATCGGTCGTCAACACCACTGTGGAAACAGGCACCTGAAAAGGCACCCCCTGTAGCAAATTGGGGAGGGGGGGGGGGAGGTGTAGCCACCACTGCAGGGAGTTCAGGAATGGTTTGGACACCCGTACTTTGTCTGTGAGGCTTCCTGTGGCTTGCTTCCACTGAGTTCTGAGACACCACTGTGCAGGTCTCATGTGGAGGTGGGCATCGGGGGTCACATGCACTGTCGATGCAATGTGGCCCAGGAGCTTTAGAAAGAGTCTGGCGGAAACCTGTGGCCTGCTCAGAAACTGATTTGCCAAGTCTATGAGCCTTTGAACCCTGTCTCTTGGCAAGTAAGCCTTTGCTTGCAGAGAGTCCAACCTTGCCCCTATGAACTCTAGGTTCTGGGAGGGGAGCAAAGTGGACTTTGCGAAGTTTATGACAAAGCCTAGGTGTTGAAGGAGGGAGACAGTTCTGAGGGTGGCTTGCCTGGCCTCCTGGGAAGTCTGACCCCTGATGTGCCAGTCGTCCAGGTAGGGGAAGACAAAAACACCCTGATTCCTCAAGTAGGCCGCCACCACTGCCAGGCACTTTGTAAAGACCCTTGGGGCGGAGGTTAGGCCAAAGGGCAGAACTCTGTACTGGTAATGGTTTCCTCCCACAATGAACCTGAGGTACTTTCTGTGGTCTGGATGAATGAGGATGTGAGTGTACGCATCCTTCAGATCTAAGGAGAATAGCCAATCTCCCTGCTGGAGGTAGGGCAGAAGTGTTCCAAGAGTAAGTATCTTGAACTTCTCTTTCTCCAAGAACTTGTTGAGATTCCTGAGATCGAGAATAGGCCTGAGGCCACCGGTTCTCTTTGGTACGAGGAAGTACCTGGAGTAGAAACCGTGACCTTGCAGCCGGGGAGGTACAGGCTCCACCGCCTTGTCTAGAAGCAGACCTTGAAGTTCTTGGAGAAGGAGGTCTGTGTGCAGAGGAGGTCTTGGATGTTCTCCTGGAATGTAGGGAGGAGGCAGCTGCTGGAAATGGAGCATATAGCCCTTGTGGACTATGCTCAATACCCAAGAGTCTCCTGTAATGGGTGGCCAGCTGTGGGCAAACAGGGCTAGACGACCTCCTGTGCAGGGATGGGGCAGCAGAGGTGGAAGGGGACATGCAATGAAGCTACAGGGTAAACTATTTAAGACTAATAAAAGAAAATATTTTTTCACTCAACGTGTAATCAAACTCTGGAATTTGTTACCGGAGGATGTAGTAAAGGCTGTTAGTGTAGCTGGGTTTAAAAAAGGTTTGGACAAGTTCCTGGAGGAAAGGTCCATAAGCCATTATTAAGAAGGGACCCAGGATATCAATGCTTGAACCAATACAAGCATTGTGGAACCTGTGTCCCTTGGGGAAACTGCTAGGTACGTATGACCTAGATTGGCCACTGTTGGAAACAGAATACTGTGCTTGATGGACCTTGGTCTGACCCAGTATGGCATATCTTATGTTCTTATGTTCTAAGGGCTATGCTGTGGGAGTCAAAAAAACCCTCCCTGCTGAGTGGGAGCAGGAGACGGAGGCTTGGGGGCCTTCTGCCAACGGGGCCCATGTCCCTGCTCCTTGGCCTGCTGACCCTGCTGGGGAGGCCTGGTACTGAGGGACAGGTTTGTAGGCAGTTGCCTTCCTCGGGTAAAAGGACTTCTTACATGAGCCCTTCTTCTTATGAGAAGGAGCAGAAGTTTTCCTGGACAGCCTTGTCCTAGTCAGGTGCTCGGTTTTGAGATCAGCAGCCTTCTCGGCCATGGGCTTGCCAAAAAGGTTTTCACCTCGGCAAGGGACATCGACCAACTTGTCCTGCACCCAGGGCTCGAGGTCCGATGACTGCAGCCATGCCTGGCGTCGGGCCCCGATGCCGGCTGCCGCTACACGGGCCGAAGCCTCGAAGCCATCGTAGGCCGCTCGGGACACGAACTTGGAGCATTCCCAGATTCCCGAGGACAAGGTCTGGAACCTCTGCAAAGGTTCCCCGGAGAGGCCAGCAGAGAACCCAGCAAGTTCCTTTGCCAGGTCTCGTAAGTACATGCCCATGTACAGCTGGTAGGACTGGACACAGCAAACAAGCATCGAGCCCTGGAAGCACTTTCTGCCGATGGCATCCAGGTTCCGGGCCTCCTTGCCGGGAGGCAGCGCAGAGTGCATCTTCTGGCTCTTCAGACGATGCATGGCCGATTCCACCACCATGGAATGGTGCGGCAGCTGCGCCTTCTGGAATCCAGGGCTCTTACGGAGTCGATAGATGGAATCGACCCGCTTGCTCAAAACCGGCACCGAGGCCGGTGCCTCCCACATCCAGAAGAGGAGCCGCTCCAGCATCGGAGGAACCGGCACAGTAAAGGCCTCCTTCGGAGGAGAGTCATACTGGAGGGCCTCGAGCTCTTCAGCTCGAGGCTCCTCCTCGGGGTCCGCGGGAATCGCCAAAGCCTTGGCCATGTCCTGGACGAACTCCGAGAACCAGGTGTCCTCCGGGGGGGACCTACTCCGGGGCTCGGACTGCGGTGAGTCCGAAGGGACGCACCAAGTCTGGAAGGTGTTGGGGGACTCCTCGTCCTCCGTATCCCACGCGGACTCATCCTTAGAGGAGTCAGGGGGCTACGACCGCGCGGGCCTCGGCGGCACCCGCCCCGACACCGAAGGCACCAGCGTCGACGCCCTCGGCCCTGAGCGGGAGGTCGAGGGTGACCGTGACCGAGGACGACTTCGAGCCTTCATGGTCTCGAGTATCGGCTCGGTCTCCGGGGTCAACTTAGACGTCGATGTCCCGGTGGTCGGGGCAGATGCACCAGTGAGTCTGGCCATCAGTACCCGCTGCTGATCCATGAAGGCAGACAATCTGCACTCCAAGAGTGTCAGCCTGAGTCCAAGCTCAGGAGACCCAGCAGCTACCGACTCGGGCCCCGGTGGCGCCGGGCCTGACTTTGGCTCCCTAGGAGGAGAGTCCTCGAGGACAACAGGACTTACGTGCCTGGCAGACTCCGGCTCCATGCGAGGCATCTTGGACGGCTTCTCCTGCTCCAAGGGCCCGGGGCGGCGGTCGGGGGTCCAAGACCTGGCACCCGAGGAACCAGGGACCTCCTCTGACACCGCCCTCACGAGCCTTTTCTTCCTCTTACGCTCCCGATCGGGGGACCCCCTATTCGAGGAACCACGGCGATGCTCGGGGTCAGACTCCCGAGATGTCTAGGCCTCAGACGAGGTCCGGGCCCGCCCGGAGGCAGAGTCAGAAAAAATCCGTTCTTTCTGATGCTGGCGGCTTCGAAGTGCCTTGGTGGACATTTTGCCACACGGGACACAGACCTTAGGATCATGATCCGGTCCCAGGCATCGAAGGCAGCAGTCGTGTGTGTCGGTGACAGACATCAGTTTCTTACACCGATCACACTTTTTGAAACCACTGGAAGCCATCGGGAAAAAAAGAGCCCCCGCGAGGTCAAAGGACTGGCCTTCCAGGGAAAAGAGAAAAAAGGGCGCGAACGCTAGCCACGAAGGGCAAAAACCGAAAAATAGAAGACGGGCTCGATACCGGCGTACCGAACCCGGTGGGAAGGGGAACCGGCGTCAAACCGGAGAAGAACTGCGAAGAAATCGCAAGAAAAAAAGTCAACTTTTCCGGGTGACACGGACAGACGTCCATTGGGCTCCACGGAAAAAGAGAGACTGAGCAAGATGGCACCTTTAGGCGGGAAGGGGACTGCGCATGCGTGCAGTATTCCCAAAGGCTTTCTTAGAAAGCTGGAGAAATGCTCCGCACGGGGGGCTCCATCGACATCGACGTCGATGTCACCCATATGTGAGGACTGACTTCCTGCTTGGTCCTGGAGAAAGATCTCATAATCCTTGGAGACTTCAACCTCCCATCAGCACAAGATAAACATGCCAACGCCTTCCTGGAAGCCATGGAACCGACCCAAATCATCAACATCCCAATACATGAGAAAGGAAACACCCTGGATTTCTCAAAACACCTCCTCAAACAAGATCACACCTGTCCCTTGTCGGATCACTTTTTCATCACCTTTTACAGCGCCTTTCGGCCCACATCCAACAGCGAAGACACGCCACAAACAAGAAGATTCAAGCCATTCAACAAAGAAGAATTCCTCAACCAAGTCCTCCCTCACATACAAGTGCAGCAACCGGACCTTCAAACATTAACCAGCAATTGGAACAACAGAATAACAGCAGCAGCAAGCTCAGTGACAGTATGCAAGGGAAAAAACACAAGACCAGATAAAACCAGATGGTTCACGCCCACCCTATGGAAACGCAAGACGCAACTCAGGCGAACAGAGAGGAAGTGGCGGAAATCAAAAAGCAAAATTGACAGGATAAGATACATGGAGGAACTAAACCGCTATCACACCATGACCGACAATGCAAGAAGGGTCTACCACTCAAAAATGATAAATGCATCAATCAACAGACCATGAAAGCTCTGAGGTCATCAAATACCTGACCAAAACGCCAAACCCATGAAACCAGCTTCCAAATATACCATCACATCAGCTGGCGAAGCAATACAAACAACTCAAGCAGATACCTAACACTAAGCCATCGATCCTAAGAGACAGCACCAATACCACACTGATCATTGACTGGGACACCTTTGAGACAATTTCCAAAGAAAGGATTGCAACCACCATAGCAGGCCTCAATACCGCTACCTCCCTCCTAAACCCTTGCCCGATAAGCTGGATAAAGAGCACAAAACAGGAACTAAGTCCAGTGCTTGCCATAATCTTAAATGAATCCCTCAAACAGGGGTTAATGCCTACCAACCTCAAGACATCCATCATTCGCCCGAACCTCAAAAGCCCGAGATGGATCCAGCAGACCCTGCCTCTTACAGACCAGTAGCAAGCCTACCATTCACCGCAAAACCTATTGAAATGATAGTTTAATAACAAGCAGACCCAAAAACACATCAACAGAGGAAATTCCAAAAATTCAATAGTGAAGCATTGATAACCTCTATATCCACACATTTTGAGTACACCACCACGGACCTAGACAAACTGGTAGCCCAATGGAACTCAGGGATCGAGGAAGCTGCAAGACCAACATGGAAGACCACAAACGCTACAACAAAAACAGGAACCGAACCATGGTACTCTCCCACTCTATGTAAAATGAAGAGAGAGCTACGCAAACTGGAAAGGAGATGGAGGAAAAAGCAAACCGAAGAAGGCAAGCAACTATACCTAACACTCCTCTCGAAATACAAGAATGAGGTCAACCTCGCCAAAAAGAGTCACCACACTAACATACTCAATAAAGCTCTCAATAGACCCAGGGAGCTTTTTGAGCTCGTAAAGTCTCTCACCAAAGTTTCTCAGAACTCCGTCTCTGCAGACAACATAAAGGCCCAGACGCTTGCTGACCACTACGCCAAGAAACTAAACCCGCAACTCCCCACAATCATTAATCAAAGCATGCCTTTAGTCTTCACCCCTCGAGAAACCAACACTGCCTCTCAAGCAGACCTTGCAGCAGAATGGAACACCTTCCAGCAATTAGGTGAACAACAAATCACAAACATCATAACCAATTTAAACACCACTACCTCCCCTCTTGACCCATGCCCAGCCGCTTGGATGAAAGCAACTAAGAAAGACAACGCAAAACCCATCGCATACATTGTTAACCAGTCTCTGCAACAAGGTATCATGCCGAATCATCTCAAGAAATCACTTATAAGACCTATACTAAAGAACAAGTCTCTCAACAAAAGTGACCCTGCATCATATCGCCCGATCTCAAGCATAGCTTTCCTAGCAAAAACGATTGAAAAAGCGGTTCAGCAACAACTACAAGACCACATGGACGAGAGGAAAGCCCTAGATGAGCATCAATATGGATTTCGTCAGAATCACGGAGTTGAAACACTACTGCTGGCACTCCTTGACAATCTCCTTAGGGGCCTCGAAAACAAAAACACCATGTTCATACTTATATTCATTGATATCTCAGCGGCATTCGACACAGTCCACCACAACACCCTCTTGGACCGTCTGGCCTCACTGGGTATAGCAGGACCCCCTTGAAATGGTTCACTTCATATATATCCAATAGGATGCAACAGGTGCAGTTCAACAACGATAAAGCCGATGCTTTCCCTCAAACCCAAGGGATACCTCAAGGGTCCGCCTTATCATCCCTATTGTTCAATTTGTATATAAAGCCGGTCTGCGATATCTTTCAGAAATGCAACATCAAGTACCACATATATGCCGACGATGTGATGCTATACACAGCTTGACTTATCACAGCCAATCTTCAGTCCACTAGAAGAATGCCTAGACATGCTCCAATCATGGCTTCAACAAAACAACATGTCAATAAACCACAAGAAAACGGAGGTCATGTTTATTTCCAAGAAAGCCAAATTCATCCCGCCCACCACAGTCACACTTAACAAAAACATATACTATACGAAGCCTGTAATAAAGTATCTAGGAGTCCTACTAGACTGCAACCTTAGGATGGACAAGCACCTCCGAACAGTTAACCGAGCCATCTTTTACAAACTGAAAATCCTACAACCACTCCGCAATATCCTCGAGAAATCTGACTTTAGGTCTGTTGCTCAAGCACTAATCATTCCCCACCTGGACTACAGCAATGCCATTCTACAAGGGCTTCCAAAGAACACCCTAAGCATCCTGCAAATGGCCCAGAATGTGGCTGCAAGAGTCATCATGGAAAAGAAAGTCACAGACCACATAACCCCAGTACTAATGGAACTGCATTGGCTCCCAGTGGCCGCCCGCATCATCTACAAACTGCTCATCACAACGTTTAAAATCATCCATAACATCGCACCATCCTACCTCAATAACCTAATCACTATTCAACCATGCAACAGGAGCAGGAGAACCATGAATCTCAACACACTATGTATGCCGACCAGCATAAGATCTGTCAAGACCGAAACTAGCAATAGGGCATTCACATACACAGCGCCAATCCACTGGAACCAACTACCACATGAGTTGAGACTCACAAACAACCTGAGTGAATTTAGATGAAAACTTAAAACCTATTTGTTTCAAACCCACTACAACTTGATCTAACTGCAACACCCTACCTCAACCAGATGACCTCTGCCTCCCACGGCGGCGTAAAGTCTACTAACATGTATTCATGTATAGCTTGTACACTTTGGCAAAAACTCTGTATAAATTGTATATATGGGGCCCCTCCCAACCTAGTGTAATCAAATGTATACCCAGATCTGTGTGCTATAATCAAATGTATATTGCATCCAACTGATTATCCCGTGTTACTTAAATCATTGACTAATCATAATGAAAATCTGAAAAATCTCAATGCACTGTACAATGCATTATGATTCTGTAAAGTAAACCGCTGCTGATCGTAGGAAGCAGCGGTATACAAGTGTTTACTAAATAAATAAATAAATAAACTGCAGGATCACCTAGACACAAACAACACTCTAGACCCGCAGCAACACGGGTTCTGCCCTTACCACGGGATTGAACCCCTCATGATCTCACTCGAAAACTCTCTAATCAAAGGAACTCAGAACAAACACGCTGGATACACCCTGATCTTTTTAGACATCTCTGCTACTTTTGATACCATCTCCCACAGCATCCTCCTACACCGACTACGAGAAACTGACATAAAGGACAAAGTTCTACAGTGGTTCCATTCCTCTAACAGACTGGCATCAGCTAATTCGGACCAGCACCACTATCTCCACCCCCTATCGACAAACACAGGGAATACTGCAGGGATCAGCACTCTCGGCTATGCTTTTCAACATCTACCTCAAACCACTCTGCTCTTTGATGAGGACACATAATGTCAATTTCCATATATATGCGATGACATTATGCTCTATGGTCCCATCACAACCACAAACCCAACAAACCTGGACTTAGCAAACTGTTTCAATGATGTCTCCGAATGGTTACAAGACAACAACCTCACTATAAATTTCAAGAAAACGGAAGCACTGTTTGTTACAAAGGACAAAACATTCACCCCCCCACACCCACCTCACCCTGGGACCACCACAGATCAAGGTCCAAACCCACATAAAGTACCTAGGGGTCATCTTGGACCAAACACTGTCTTTCAAACAACAGATTCTTCAAAGCCAGGATGCTTCAACGCCTCAGACCACTCCTTGACCCACCGGACTTCAGAGCAGTCATGTAAGCAATGACTCGCCTCCACCTGGACTATTGTAATGTGATATACCAAGGACTCCCAACCAGCAGTCTCAACCCTCTACGGTCAGCCCTCAACACAACAGCACGAATCATACAAAAAGGGAAGAGATATGATAACATCACCCCAATATTGAGAGATCTCCACTTTCTCCCATTAGAGGCACGGATCAGATATAAAACACTGGTCCGGATAACACAAAGCATTCCACCAACAAGCCATGCATATGAGCACCCTGTTAACATGCCTGAGCTCCAGCAGACCAACATGATAGTCCACAACTGACTTACTGACAGTACCATACGAAAGAATGAAATTCAACCAACAGTCCTGCAACCGTGCTTTTAAATTATATACCCCCACCTTATGGAACTCCCTTCCGTCTAACATCCAAAGTAACAAGGACCTCTCCTCTTTCCGGAAACAGCTAAAGACTCATCTATTCGAAATCCACTTGGGACATGAACAGACAGGCAACAACTGACCCCGAGCTCATCCCCCACCTTGGTCAAGCTGAGACTCTGAAAAACTGGAATCTGTAAAAATGATGAATGCTGAATCGAATTGTATATTGTTTTACCCCCTTATTGATGCACATACATTTGAACCCCCCTAGTGATGGTCTCCCCCCCTTCCTTTTGTAATTATGTTATAACTTGTCTCATTGTATTTCACCCCTGCTTTTGTAAACTGCTTTGACCTGGTGAAAGGAGGTATATAAGTACAGCTAAACAAATAAATAAATGACGGGGGAGGAAGGGGGCACATGGGGGAGGGATCCAGTTGGGGCAGTGGTTGACTGTTGTCTGTTGGTTTGACTTTTGTCTGTTCTTAATTGAAATGTTTGTTGCCTAGTCACTTGTTATGCTGTCATTATGCACTAGAAAAGTGTACCCCCAGTGCCCCGAGCTGGATTATATTTGAGTGCTGAGCCAATGCAATAAATATACTATTTAAAAAAAAGACTGCTTTAAGTGAGAGATCCTGAAGAGTAGCCCACTTTAAGAGCTCAAAAGGAGCAGACAACAGGGTCCAAAGAACGAGCCCCAAATCCCATGCTCGAACCACCGAATGCAAGGGAGGCCGTAGGAGACCCTTCCTCCCAAGAAAGCATACCACATCTACATGTGAGGCGATTGAACCGTCCACTACCAGGCCTTGAAAACAAGATAAGGCCTCAACTTGTAACCTCAGGGAATTGAAAGACAGGCTCTTGTCAAAACCCGTTCTAGCAACAGGATAAAATCAAAATAAACTGAACCATCTAAATTCTCAACAAATAAGGGTGTCCTACAAGGAGTGGTGGGTTCACCCCTAAACAAAGACATGGGGAGGGGTGGCCTGCATGGAGCGGCAGGTACAACTACTCTTGCCATCATACTGGGCAGACTAGATGAACCATACTGGTCTTTATCTGCCGTCATTTACTATGTTACTATGTTCTGCAGGAAATCTAATAAGGACACCCACTCCGACATTTGAGGGAGTAAAAAACACTCTCGATTCAAGCCCTCAAATGTATACTACACTCTTAACATAAGCCAGACAGGTGGAACCTCACTTTGTCTTCAAGAAAGTAGAAACTACAGCCTGTAAAGTAGCCCTTGTGCACTAAATGCCATCCCTCAAGGGTTAAGCTATAAGCAAGAAGGGAGCCAGATCTTCCATTAAGATGGGCCCCAGGCAAAACAGACCCTAGGCTTGAGGAAGGCAGAGCAGCAGACCATCCAGGAGCCACATCAGATCCACAAACTAAGGACTTTGTGGCCAATATGGCACCACCAGACCTGAGTAATGCTCTATTCAATGTATCACTCACCCAATCAGAGGGCACGATGGAAACCTATACAGAAAAGGCTTTGAGGCCAAGGCTGAACCAGGGTATCGACTCCCTGGGTGCATGGCTCCTTGTGTTGACTGAAGAACTTCTCCACTTTGGCATAGCAAGGGTCACTATCAAACCCAACCAGGGGCTGCCCTACCAGACCAGGATCAACCCGAATACAGATAGTGCTAGCTTCCACTCCTCCAGATTGAGAGTGTGATGACTGAGAAAGTCTCTTTCCACACTGTCTGAGCCCACAATGTGCTGCGCCAACAGGGCCAGAAGATTCCACTTCATTCATGGGAGCAAGAGGGCCATCACCAGGGCCACTCCTTCACACTTGCTTGTCTTGATTGTTGCCACCACTGTCTCATTTTCTGAGAACACCCTGACAACGTGATCTGCAACCAGGTGATGGAGATGCCAGAGAGCCCAACAAATGGCACGCACTTCTAGGCAATGGGCCAAGCTGCCTCATCCCTGGACCAATAGACCTACACCAACTGGCCTTCGTGATGAGCATCCCACCTGAACAGACTAGCATTCCCTTATTCAAATTGGCAGGTTGGGACCAGCAAATAAGGCTGGATGCTATCAAAGACAAAAGGGATAGCCTGATCTCTAAAAGCAAGGTGACCAAAAGCGTAGTTACTCACTTGTAATAGGTGTTTTCTGGGGACAGCAGGAATCAGTCCTCACATATGGGTGACGTCGGTGCCGACAGAGCCCTTGTGAAAGCATCTTCCCAGCTTTCAAAAAAAGCCTTTGGGAGATGCACCATGCATGCATGGGCCCCTTCCCGTCCAAGGGTGCCTGAACACAGAAGGGTCAGAGGGTAGGAGTTGCCTAAACCTCGAACAGATTACAAAGTATGGCTGGCTGAAGGCGCTGTCTCATTTGGATTCCCTCTCTAGGCAGTAATGAGCTGTGAAGGTATGGACTGAAGACCAGGTGGCGGTCTGGCAGATGTCCGTCATTGGGATGGAACGAAGGCTTGCCACACAGGCCGCCATGGCCCTGACGCTGTGCGCGGTGACCCAGCACTCCAGCGAGAGCCCAGCCTGTTCACAGGCGAGGGCAATGCAGTCCACCACCCAGGTGAACAGAGTCCACTTCGTCACCATCTCCCCCAACTTACTGGGGTCATAGGAAATGAAAAGCTGTGAAGCTTTGTGGTGGCCCTAGGTACGTTGAAGGTAGAAGGATAGGGCCCTCTTACAATCCAGAGTATGGAGGATGGCCTCCACCCTGTTGGTGTGAGTCCGCAGCAAGAAGGTAGGGAGCACCTGATTGAGGTAGAATGGGGACATCACCTTTGGGAGGAATTTGGGGTGTGTGTGGAGCATGACCCTGTTTTTGTAGAACCTGGTGTAGGATGGCTTTGCCACCAAGGCTTGGAGCTCACTGACACTGTGAGTGGATGTGAGTGCCACCAGGAAGATGAATTTCCATGAGAGATACCCCAGGTGACAGGTAGCCAGGGGCTTGAATGGCAGCCCAGTGAGCTGTGCTAGCACCACATTGAAGTCCTACTCCACTGCTGGTGGGAGAATGGAGGGGGGGGTGGTTAGACAACAGGAGACCCTTCAGCAAGAGGGTGACAAGAGGCTGCCCTCAATAGGGGGATGGTGTGTAGCAAGAGCACTCAGGTTTATCCTGACGGAATTGGATTTGAGTCCGGATTGCGAAAAATGAAGTAAGTATTGCAGCACCAGCTGCGCTGAGCAGGAGAACGGGTTTGCCCATCGTTTTGCGCACCACACTGAAAACCTGCGCCACTTGAAGGCATAGGCTCATCTGGTAGAGGTCTTACAGGAGGCCAAAAGGACCTCCTCCACCTCCCCTGAGAGGTTGAAAGGGGCTAAGGCTATCAACTCAGCAGCCAAGCTATCAGCGACAGGGACCCCAGACTGGGGTGCAGGAGGGAGCCCTTCTCCTGAGACAATAACCCCAGGGAACTGGACCTCCACCGTCAAGCAGAGAAGCAGCAAGAACCATGGTTGCCCGGGCCACCAGGCTCAGCGATGCCCTGTCACAAAGAACCCTGAAGAGGATCTTGGCAATCAACGGCGTGGTCGGGAAGGCATACAGGAGGTCCGACCACGGGATGAGGAATACATCCGCAGCCACCCAGGATGGGTGGGGCTGCCGAGGAGCAGAAAAGGGGTTTCTGATTAGTAACACTGATCTCTCTTAGTATTTTTGTTTTTAATTCTGCAAGCAGCGTACTGTTATTTAAAGAAAAGATATAGGAATAGGAATTTAGTTTTTACAAGTCACATATAATGAGTGATACACTTTCATTCTAACAAGCGAGTTAAGTAATTAAACCACAGTGGTAAATGTGTGCTATTATGTTTTCTTTTTATGTGAGAAGATTAACTGAAAATCCTGATACACATCACATTCATGAAAGTGTAAGAGAATGCTGGTGGCTGTCACCAACTATTACAAGCTATGTGCAAGTCTACTGGATTTTAAATTCTCATATTGTGTATTTCAGTTTGTTATAAAATACAAACAAGATTACCTCAATCAGTGATACTATACTAATTTAGTTAGAGTCAAGGTATAAATAAATTTCCCTGTGCAAGAGATTAATTGATCATTTATTGTGCTAAATTGATCCTGTTTTGTGCTAAATAAAGTGCTAACAAAAAGTTGTAAATGACAATTGAATTTCTAATTGGTTTAAATTCTGTTTTTAAAAATTTCTTGAGCACAATTCTGTTTATGTAATGACGTACATGTCTGTTTCCTTTTGTTTTGTGTCCTGATGTTCTTCCTTTGTGAGCTGAGATGTCTATGTTAATCAGATAGTTATACTACTGACAATATTCAAAATAATGTGTCAAACCATTATCTAAGATAAGAGCTTTCCTAAGAATTTTTAGTAAACAATTGAAATGAGTTTAATTTAATTGCCATAAACTGTCAGTTATGTTTTGATGTTTGTTATCCCTTAAGAAATAAAATTAACTATACCTTATACAGTTGTGCACCTGATAAGAGAGGTGTGTGTCTTAGTGTGTGGCCTAGCATTTTGGTAGATAAGAGAATTAAGGAATGCAGATGCAAAATAGAAATATGTTGCAAGCTAGCTTGGTCTCCATATAGCTTAATAATTTGTAATCATTTAGTGCTAGCAGTAGATGTATTATAATTCATTAACATTAGATAAAATAATTCTGTTCAGTAATTCCATATTGCCATTAGTAGTTGTGCATGTTTGCCATTGTGAGGAATCAGAGGGATGTTGTAATGGTGAGTTATTGTTCTGCAAATTATATATTGCATGCACTGAGTCTTATGGGCCAAAGACGACTACTGTGAATGAAAGAAAGTCTGCAATGCTACTGAAAGCCGAATGGGAGCAAAGAATAGCGATTCTAGCAATGCTACAGGAGGATGTAGATGCAGCCTTGATGCCCAAGCTAAGGCTCTAACCACTAGGCTACTCCTCCACTCCACATTCTTACTGAGACCTAGCAGGGGGAAACAGTGCCACATAGTTCTGACCAATTTTCAGAATAAATGTTATTCTTTTCTAATACTGTCAAATGGACCATATGTATAAAGACCTGTTCCAACCAGCAAGATGAAGTTCACCCATGGAACACATGTGCCTAGGACTCTGAAGCAAAGTGAAGTGGAAGACATTCCCCACTGTGGCAGAAGATTTATTTTATTTATTTATAAATCTATTTATTTATGTGTATTTGTTTATTTATTTATCTATCTATCTCTGGGACTTTAATATATTTAATAGTGATTCTTCACAGAATCAGAGAGGGGACTGTTGATAGTGACTTAAGTGGGGAACAAGGCCCTTTGAAAGAGATGGGAAGAGCTGAAGGAGTAGAGGAGTAGCTTAATGGTTAGAGCATTGGTTTTGGAACCAAGAGACCAGGGTTCAATTCACTCCTTGTGGCCTTGGGCAGGTCATTTAATCCTCCATTACCTCAGAAGAATACAAGTTATCAATGTCCCTGATTAATGTACTTTACCAAGTTTAAGTTACAATGTAAACCGCTTTGACTGAAATGATAAAGTGATATAAAAAACCTGTTAAATAAACAAATAAAATAACATACAGCTCTGAATATTTCTGTCAGTATTACAAAGGATGCTTATGAATAAGAGAGAGGCACTCAAGGTTACATTTTGTAAGGCAGGGAACTCTTGTTATGATTAAGCTGGGAAATATATCTCTACCTAGTTTTGACCTGTAACATGTAATGTCTGTGCTCTGACCTGTAATATGTAGATAAACAAAGCTTGACGTAGAGTTGAATTTGTACCATGTAGCTGTTTCTCTCAATAAATGAGGTGCTCTGGCCTAGTGAAGATGAGGAGATTTACAGGAAACTGTGCAAGTTTTCAGACCTGTGGGCCCCCTCCCTTAAGGCATTAAGTAGTACTGTTTTTAACATAATTCTCTGTGTGTTTTGTTTTTATTTGATTCCTCACTCTATTTGCATTTAGATTTAGAGAACTGAAGTCAAAGAACCAAGGTCAGTTATTTGGTAGCCCGTTCAGAAGTAGGCCACGGGAAAAAGAGATATCTTTCACCAAGTATTCTCATTATGTAGCCTGATCCTCTTAACACCCAGTGCTATAAAGAAGTATAGAAGGGACCTTTCAGGAAGAAATCTTCAGAATGGGAGAAAAGTGAAGTATCACCCTTGACTGGCTTCTTCAGAAATTGGCCCAGAGACCATCCAGGCTCCCAGCAAAAACATGTGCAGGAGACTGGATGTCGGTCCTGGCTCTATCAAGCCATAAGAGCTTTCCAAACAATTATATCTAAAAAAGTACAGTCCTGACTGCTGCTGCCACCTTCCCTTTTTTGGTTGAAGAACTTAGTGATTTGGAGTATTGCTGAGCTGATCCACGGTCCACTAATGGAGGTACCCAACTGACCACTAGCGAAACAACGGCCACCTCTTCCAGTTCTTACACTTCAGAATCGGCTCAGAAAATTCATCTGTATGAGAACTCTATCCAGATGAAATTTGAAGTGTTTACCAGGGCACTTGAGGGCTACTAGCTTCCTTCAGCTTGTTCCATTAATGGTAGCAGGTTACCTGTGCCATTTTCTCCCAAGCTAAATGGCAGGAGTTTTCTGCTGCATCACTGCTAATGCTGCAGTCGTCCCAGACCACAACTCCCTTTCCAAACTACAAGGCTCAAATTTATTCTGCAAAATGACCACAAAGGGGACTCCCAATTCATTTCCTGCCAGAGATCACAGTGAAAAGTCATCTGCTTAGGCTCCTTCCAGCCTCCCTAGAAAGGGAAAACAGCCTTGTGCCACTGAGCTAATGGAGCTCACCCTGAAAGGAGTTTGAACTGGGAGAGACACTTGGGTCCCAGCCCAAGGTACTACAAACAGGCATGTTGTTCTGGAGCCTGAGACCTGCAGAAAGAACCACTCTCAAGATATACGTAAAAATGGGATGTCTAGACACCAAGAGTGAGGTCTTAAACCCATACAGTCCAAGGCCACAACAGCATGTTCTTCTTTGCAGACAAGAGTTTTTTCCTATTCTCCAGAGACTGGCAAGGACTAAATTGCTTTTCAGGATAATCAGCCTAGGGGTTCCACACCTGCAAAACCCCAGCTGTAGATTTGGCCCTGACCAGCTAGACATCTGAAGTTACTACCCCATGACAGACAGGTAATTAGGGCCATGGTTAACACAAAGGGAGAACATGAAGCTGTTAGTGAGGGATCCAGGATAATTAATCGGAGAAATACTGTATCTTGAGGTAACCCTTGAGGTAATATCCTAATGTGTAGCCATGCAGAAACTTCCTCAGAATAGGTCTGCCATTCGGCAATGGGGACACCAAAAATAGGCAGACTCGCAGCCTGTTTCTTTAGGGAGGCACCTGAAATAAATAGTAATATGTCCTGGCCTTTGAATCAGTGGCTGACCAAACTAGCAAACATTACCCCTGAGGCATACACTGAAGGTGAAGGGAAGTCCCCTTGGGTAGCATCCAACCATACAGTGAGAAGATTTCAACAGTTATAATAATATATCATCTTTATGGAAAATCATTTTTATTATTATCAACATTTTAAACCGTAACAGTTCTCTTCAACTCAAATCAAGCATCTTTTCTTTGCACAACATACTCAATACAACATTTTCAACTCAGTTTCGGCAACATCACCACCCCCCTCCCTCCCCTCCTTGCAGGATTACACATCTTATACCTTCGTTTCTACGCAAAGTAGCCTACACAGTTCCCTCCTCTCCGTGCCCCCACCATTTGATTCGTACCCTATCCCACCCAGTCTCTAGAACTGGAGCCCAGACCTCCCCAAACGTGTCCAACTGCTTTGCGCCCAGCAAACACGCTGTGCAGCGTTCCATAACCAATAAGAGCTGCATTCGGTGCTCCCACTCTTGTACACTAGGTTCTGTGGATGCTACCCAGTGCCCCAAAATCACTTGCTTGGCAACCAGAAAGCCTTTCTCACAAAGCTGACGCTTACCCCCTTCTACAAATGCCTTGTCCTCATAGGATCCAGAGAGACACCATTCAGGAGCCATCCTCACTGGTTGGCCTATCCAACCACTAAGTTTCCCGCCGACCTCTAACCAAAATCTTTGGATAGTTGAGCACAACCAAAATTTATGCGCTAGTGTACCCTTTTCCACTCCACAGTTGACACACATCTGTAGAGGATATTCTTGCCCGGGCCGCCCAGACATCATGTACATATCCTCGCCACAAAAACTTATATTGTACTTCCTGCATCTGCACTGATTCCGACAATGTTTTAATTTGCTGGAATGCTTTGCGTAACCGCTCCACCATTCCTTCCGTTATCTGATCGGCCCTCCACCTCCTAACAGCTCCAATCCTTTCATGTCCTCCCCTCCATTTAGCTCTTCCTGCAGTCTACAGACCGTAATTTTCTCCTCAAGGGCTCTAAAGAAATCTACCATGCCTCTGATCTCCCAGCGTAGGCCCCTGGTTTCTGTGTGCCGCAAGCTCTGCACATAATGCCTCACCTGCAGGTAAAAGTCCTGCATTCACAGTTGATATCGCCCCCGCAGGGACTGATAAGAGTCCAACTCTGCCGTGTGCTCCATCCTCAGATGACCCACATACTCCATTCCACTATGCGCCCACTGCTTAGCTACTATCCCCTGTTGTCCTGGCCCGAAATCACCATTCCCCCTCAAAGGGAGACAATCAGAGCATCTCCAATCGAGTCCCCTATAATGATATAACAACCTACACCCATGGCGAATCGCCCCTAGGTATCCCGAGTGCCTCCACCCCCCTGGCAATTCTCTACTGGGTTTATGCATCCAATACATTCTATGAAAAGGCTCTGATAAGTAGTCGATCAACTCGATCGGGACTACTTCTGCTGTCCCCGCCACTAAGTCTCGTAGAGGTCTCAGTAGACTGACCAAATTATACTCCTGCAAAGACACCAGGCCCGCCTCCCCTTCTCGCACGGGTCTTAATAGGGTCATGAATGCAATTCGCGCTTTCTTCCCCTTCCACAAAAATTTAGACAAATGTCGCTCCAGATTCTTTAAATCCTTTCTTAGTAGCCGTATGGGGGCATTCCTTAGCAGATATATCCATCTCGGTATCTCGACCATTTTGAAAAGGGCTATCCCTCCCTTTCAGTGAAATGAGCAACTCTCTCCATTTCTTCAGCCTGTCTATTGTTCTACACAACATTGGATCTACATTTACGGCATACAGCTTGCTTAGCTCCTCGGGAATCTGTATACCTAGATAGCGGACGGATCCTTTGGCCCACACTAATGGGAAAGTACCCTCCCATCCTCCTCTGACTTGCCCACCTATGTCTAGTCCCACCGACTTCGCCCTATTTATTCTTAAACCAGAAAATTCTCCAAACTGCTCAATCACGGATAAGGCAAGTTCTAAGGAGCTCTGCGGATTCGTCAAACATAATAACAAATCGTCCGCAAAAGCGCTAACTTTCACCCCCCCCTTTGGCCACTCAATCCCCTTGATTCCCTCTGTGCGCATTAATACTCTCAACATAGGTTCCATCTGCAATACAAACAACAACGGCGATAGTGGACAGCCCTGCCGCGTCCCTCTACGTAATTCGAAAGACTCCGAACGCTGTCCCCCTGTTACTATAAAAGCCAAAGGCGCCATATAGAGTGCCTGTATCCAGCTCAAAAAAGCCCCCTCAAACCCAAACCATCAAAGCACTTCAAACATATAGGCCCAAGACACCCTATCGAAAGCCTTCTCTGCATCCAGGCTTACTAAGAGCAGAGGCACCTCTCTCTGCACACATATCTCTGCCCCCAAAAGGACCTTACTGATATTGTAAAAGGCCTCCCTGCCTTTGACGAAGCCGGTTTGACATGGGCTTATCAGCTTCGGGAGAATCACCTGCAACCTTTTTGCTAACACTTTCATACATAATTGATTAAAGAAATCAGCCTATACGAGGCTGGGTCCTCTGGATCCTTCCCGGCCTTATGAATCACCGTGATCAAGGCCGTCCTCATATTTAATTTATTTATTTTACATTTCTTCTATACCGCGCTATTTTAGATCAGCGCGGTTTACATTCAACATCAACTATACAACGCAGGCACTTTGAGTTGTATTTACAATGAACGGGGAGATCAACTTGGAAGTAACTGGGGAAACTATCTACATCTTATTTACACTGGTACCTACTTTAGGCAGGGTCTATCAACATCTTATTTACGCTAAGTGTCTAAATTCTATTTCCAGGAGTACTGTTGGGAGACCGAGCTGGTACTGTTGGGAGACCGAGCTGGTACATATCCCTGGGGAACACCCCCCCCCCCCTCACTCAACACTTCACTATATACTGCAGCTAGGGAGGGGACCACTTTCAATTCTAACATTTTGTAGAATTCTAGTCCATACCTGTCTGGGCCTGGGGCCTTGTGTGGCTTCCCCTCCCTAATTACCTTCTGGATTTCTACTCCTTCGATCAGTCTATTCAACTCAGTATCAATCCTCATTAGAAATCCTGTGTTGGCTAAGACACGGGATTTCTAATGAGAATTGATACTGAGTTGGAGCAGAGCTGATGAGTATCCCCTGAAGAAACGTTTGACTGTGAAACGCTACAGCGCCATTACTCAGGCGTTGGGAGAAAAGCTCATCGTGTTTCAGATAAGCATCCTCAGATTAATGTTACACTCATAATATTGAATTTATAAATATGAGCGTTAAAACATCCATTTTAGCTCTAATGAAAAATTAAGCAACCAAGAAGGGTCACTGATGTGAGGTTTTGGGCGCAGTTTTCACATGAATGTGTGTGTTCAATAAGTCGCCCCATTCTGATTCTGAGACCCAGTTGCATAAAAAGCTAAGGATGGGTTACAATACAAGGAGTTATATATTATAGATCATCTTAAGGGTGAAAAGTAGAGCTGCATCATATATCTAACTGGACAGTTTATACAGCTCTGAGAAGTGACACCACGTTTCACTTGTTTGAAAAAAGTCAGGATAACACCTGGAGCTTTAAAGATAATAGATAGTCCTCTTAGCACCTCTGCATCACATGAGCCTCCCAATACAAAGAATAACTTTCTCCCCTAAATTTGTGAGCAAACCTGAATTAGAGAAAATCAGCCAACTGTCATCCCTCATAAAATCAAATTTTTTACCTTTGGATTGAATCTTCTCACAGTTTGGAGAAATAATCACACATTCCAACTTTCGCAGTTTTAGATGCTTCAGGACTTCTCTGAGCCCCATAACAAGTCGACGCTTGGCTTTAGCTTTTATTGGGTCCTTCTGATACAAGCGATCCTGGAAGCGGACTAGTTCTTTGAGCAGTTCTGTTACACAGTTATCAACTTCTTTACTAAGCACTTGACTGCAGTACCTGCATGACAGAATTAATCACCCAGACACACTTAATAATGGAGTTGTATTCATTTAACTATTTCTCACTAATAATTTACATTTTCTAAAACTTTTAAAATCTTGAAAAAATACAAGCAGATCAGAACTGGCATGAACACACTGTTTCAAGTAAGTAAAATAAAATCTCCTCTCTTCTGCAAAGAAATTAGCATAATGGACTTTATAAAATGTCTGATTGTTGGACAATAAAACAAGTCTGCTTAGTTGAAATAGGTTTTCTCTGAAGAAAGTAGTTTAGTGTATCCTATGACCATGTATAGCACTAGATTCAAAAGGTGTTCCTGTGAACATGTATACGTATATTAATTTTCAAAATGTACACACACTATTTTGTCCCGCCGCCAAAAACCTGCACAAATTGCAAGTGCAAAGTACATGGATGCTTTTAGTACTTTTAAGAACATAGTGAAGGATCATGCTCACTCAGACCGATGATTTATTCAAACTATTTTTCTGTTTTTGATAGTACACGATCTTTGTCACTTGAAGTATCTAGCAGATCTTAATGACAAGATCCATTCCCTGCTGCTCATGGTGGTACTCCCTATACCTGTCTACTTAATAGTTGTTAATAGACTTGTCTACTATATGCAGTCACATGACCTACTTGTATGACTGGCGAATGTGAGGAAACTTATGCCAGACAAGTGGGTAGCGTCCTTCTGCCAGTAGATGGAGACAGATGAAAAAATCATACTAACACCAAAAAAAAATGCACTGACCAAAGCTGACATGGAACTATGGATGATGTAACTGCAGGCTGATATGGGCTCTGTTAAAAAGAATATTAAAGAGGCTGTGGCCAAAAACAAGGAAGATCTGGCGAACTTGGATACTCAGGTTGATGCGATGGCACAACAAAACAAGGAACATGAGGATGGCATTGGTGCTTGCAGAGAAGTGGTTCTTAAAGTTCAGAACTTAAATAGTGAAATTGCCCTCAAATTAGAGGATTTACAGAATCGATCTCTGAAGCAAAAATATTCAGATATGGAAAAATGTAATGTTTCATGGGATGTGGCCCAGATGATCTGCTACAGCATTTTGAGTGAATAGGAAGATCAGGCCCCAGAAATTGAGGTGATGATGGAGTGGGTTCATGGAGCCTTAGGGCCCAAGCGCATTGATAAACCACGCAATGTAGTTTCTTGCCTGTATAGCTTTAACATCAAGGAGCGGATATTAGCCAAGGCCCAAAAGAAGGGACAATGTGTTGGCAGAACTTGAGTCTGGAGATATATCAGGACGTGTCATTAGCTACATTACATAAGTGCCAAGTTTCTAAAGAAATAACTCACAGAAAGCGAAGATCAAGTGTAAGTGGCTTTTCCTCTTTGGGCTCCTATTCACTATTAACGAAGAAACAAAGTGTGTGTCAACCTTGGAAAATGCTTGGCGTGTGCTTAGTAAAGCTGGGTTTGGCTCCTCTGACAAGTCCAAATTGCAGGATATTAAGGCGGCTAGTGACATTCCACTGGCAGAAAGAGCAGACGACGAGTAAGCGCAAGAGTCTGGATCAAGAGAGGTCGGATTGACAAGACTGTGGTGACCGAAGGGATGGTGATCTGGATTTTCTTCTGGAAGATATTCCTTTTTGGAATATTACTGGACCGACTTAACTTCAGTAGCTGCTGATACATACTAGCTCATGACAGCGGCGAATGCTCGCTGGACTGGTCATACTCTTATTTGCTTTATGTGTTTGAATGCTGGGGTGATGGATGGGAGTTTGAATCTGGTGAGGCTGTTTCGGATTTTTGCTTGATGGTGATGAGGTTGATGATGGATGGGGGAGTGAATGGGTGTGGATGGAGTGTTTGAATGGTGGCTGTTTGGGGGTAGGAGTAGAGGTGTGAATGTTTCTTGGTGTTTTGGGGAAGAGGGGGAACTGAATAAGCAGTCTAGATGGGCCTGCCTAAGGGTCACTTCCTTGGTTAGAGGGGGTCTGGAGTAGGGAGGTCCATTCTGGCTGTTGCAGAAGGTGGAGGAGGTTCCGATGCAATCTATGGGGTCTCAGCTGCTATAATTCAACGGCGGGCTGGGGTTATTGGTTATTGAGGGGTTGGTATATGTATGGTGATAGCTTCCGTCCAACAATCCAGCTATGTTTACAGGAACTGAAAAGGCTTCAGACAGCAAGAATCATTTGCTGTCTGTCTTTGAGCAGTGGGGTCCTCCTGGGCCTTCACTCATAAAGTCGTTCTTTGTTTAGTGTGAGGCATATAGTGCAGGTTGAAACTACAAATCGAGATTGTTCCAGGTCCGTCTTAGGCTCTTTGGATGTTGCATGTGGTGTTTTTCCAACAATTCGCACTAACTTTCAAAGACTTCTTGGATTCATTTTCCTCTTCCCACCACATGCTAGGAGTTTGACAGTTTCATGAGCAGAAAACTTCTTAATAACATTGCAAACTGTAGACACAAATCCCAAGGTCTTTGGAAACGGCTTGGTACCCCTCTTTGATGTTTGATGATAATGGCTTTTGACGGTCTCAAGCAGCTCTCTTGTCTTCACCATTATGAAAATGGAACAGGGAGTGAATGTGGCCATATTAAACATTAGAGCCATCATTCACTGGTTGATTCAAGTCATGTGAGTACTGACAATTGATCACAGGGGCACCTAATTTTACTGCAATGGAAATGTGGTTCTTCTGTTCCAACTGATTTGAATTGTTTATAGAAGTGCCAATAAAGCATAGTTACTCACCTGTAACAGGTGTTCTCTGAGGATAGCAGAAATCAGTCCTCAGATATGGGTGACGGAGCCGACGGAGCCCACGCGGATCCACTCCCCAGCTTTCAAAGAAAGCCTTTGGGAGATACACCGCGCATGTGTAGTCACCATCCCACTCAAAGCTGCCATCTTGTCTCAGTATATCATCATAGCACAAGACAGCAAAAAATGAAAAATGAAAAACAACTCGAAGGGGAGGAGGGAGTGATGTGAGGACCGATTTCTGCTGTCCCCGGAGAAAACCTGTTACAGGTGAGTAACTATGCTTTCTCCGGAACAAGCAGGAAATCAGTCCTCACATATGGGACTCCCAAGCTACAGGCTACCGAAAAAACCTGTAAAAGCCACAGGCAACTCAAAAAGCGGATCGTAAAGGGCAGCATGAGGGGCTGATTGGCTGGAAATCTGGCTTCAGCAGCAGCATCAAAGATGCAATCCTCACTCCAGTAGCCGGGACACTGAGGGCTGGAAGGAAGGAGTTCCATTATTCCCCGAAGAGGTGACTGAGTACAGCCTGGCCGAAGGCACTATCCCTCCAGGAGGTCTCCTCCAAAAAGTAGTGTGCCACGAATGTGTGCACAGAGGACAAGGTGGCTGCCCAGTAGATGTCTATAGCAAGGGCACCAACAGCAGGCTAGCTGCGGAGTCTGTCATGGACTGTACGTTATGAGCTGTCACATGATGCTCCAGAGAGAGCCCCACCTGCTGGTGGGTGAACGCGATGCAGTCGGCCACCCACCAAGAGAGGGTACACTTGGAGACTATAACCCCCAGGCGACTGGGATTGAGAGACACAAAAAGCTGTGTTGAGTGATGATGAGAATGAGTCCTTTGGATGTAGGAGGACAGGGCACGCTTGCAGTCCAGCGTGTGCAGGGAGGCCTCTGCTCTGAAGGTGTGAGACCTGGGGAAAATGGTGGGTAGCATAACCTCCTGGTTCAGATGGAAAGCTGAGACCACCTTTGGTAAGAACTTCAGATGTATACGAAGGACAACCCTATGGAACCTGGTGTAGGGCTCATACACTACGAGTGCCTGCAGTTCGCTCAAGCGTCTGCTGGAGGTGAGCGCCATCAAGAAAATGACCTTCCATGAGAAATACTTGAGAGGACAGGTCACTAGGGGCTCGAAAGGGGCCCCATGAGCTTCCATAGGATTACCTTGAGGTCCCAGGCCACCAGTGGTGGGCGGATCGGGGGCCCCACATGAACCAGCCTACCAAGGGGTTGCTGGACATGGCCTGGCCCTCCACTTCATGGTAGTGAGCCGAGATGGCGCAGAGGTGTACTCTGACCAAGTTGGACTTCAGGCCCGCGTCTGACAGGTGCAAGAGGTACCGCAATACCTCCGCTATTGCAGAGAAGAAAGGGTTAAGGCCCTGTCCCACACACCAGAGGGAGAACCTGCACCACTTAAAGGCGTAAATCCAGTGCATAGAGTCCTTACGTGAAGCCAGCAGGATATCCTCCACTGGCTGAGGCAGGCAGTAGTATGTGATGGCTATCCTCTCAGCAGCTGGGAATAGAGTCGAGAATTCACAATTGACACTGTCACAGGGTCTCCCACATCCTGAACAGCAGGTGCTCCAAGATGGTGAGTAAAGGTACAGTCAGTGCCTCTCGAGGAGAAGCCTCGTACTGGAGGATCTCGAGGTCCTCAGCAAGCGGCTCATCCTCGGGAACCGCCACAAAGGCAAGTGCCTAGGACATCTCCATCATGAATTCGAAGGCGGCCAGGTCCTTTGGAGGGGACCTTCACCAATGATGCGACAGAGAGAGGTTGGAGGGGACGTCCCAATGGCGCATGGTATCAGGGGACTCCTCATCGGTTTCCCATTCTGACTCTGAGCCGGAGAAGTCTGTGAGTGCTCCTTGTACCGACGGCACTGAAGACTCCCGATGTTGGTGGTCCAATGGCTTTGTGTTGGTCATTGATGGATTCTACACCAACCACGTGAGGCACTCCAGAATGAGTGGAGCACCCTCTGGGCAAATCCTCGGCAAGGGAGGTTCCCATGTGGGGCACCAACGACCTGGAGGTACCGGGATTTGGGATGAAAATAGAAAAAATGAGCAAGGGTCGAAAAGCGTAGTTACTCACGCTGCCTTCCCGCCTTTCCAACTGTCCCTCTTCAGTTAAGTTTGTAGCTGAGTGAAACGATAGAGGGAGAGAGGAAAGAGACAGAGAGATAGAGACACAACTCCTAGGGGAGGTGGGTGGGTTGTGAAGACTAAATTCCTGCTGCTCCCGGAGATCACCTGTTACAGGTGAGTAACTACGCTATCTCCAGGAACAAGCAGGAATGTAGTCTTCACATATGGGGACTCCCTAGCTGAAGATCCCGGGGAGATGGTCCCAGGAAGCTGCAACTTATAGTGAGGTGGGCCATGCTTCCTCCCATGGATCTCTGGCATCCTACCTGGGTTGGTGGGTAGGAGTTGAATTAAGTCTGAAAGAGATGTTGAAGAACAGCCTGGCCAAAGAAGGCATCCTGACAGGAGGCTTTATCTAGGCAGTAGTGGGCTGTGAAGCCCAGGTGGCTGCTCGACAGATGTCATCGATAGACACAGAGTGAAGGTTAGCCATAGAGGCTGCCATGGCTCTCACATTATGCACTGTGACATGGCCTTGAAGAGGAAGACTCTTACTCTCATAAGTAAAGGATATGCATTGTGCAATCCATTTAGATAGAGTTCTTTTGGAGATTGGAAGTCCCAAATGACTAGAATCAAAAGCAACAAAAAGTTGAGAAGACTTTCTATGATGCTGTGTTCTTTGTAGGTAAAAAGCCAAGGCTCTTTTAGAGTCCAAAGTATGAAGGTTTCTTTCTGCATTAGAGGCATGAGGCCTCGGAAAGAATACAGGAAGGTAAATCAATTGATTTAAATGAAAAGGAGAAACCACCTTTGGCATAAAATGTGGATGAGTTCTGAGAACAACCTTATCATGGTGAAACCTTGTATAAGGGGGATCAGCCACTAAAGCTTGCAATTCACTAATGTGATTGCAATTAGGAAGATGACCTTTCAGGATAAAAACTTTAGGGTTGTAGTGGCTAAAGGTTCAAAGGGCGGTTTCATGAGCTGTCCGAGAACTAGATTTAAATCCCATGCCACCGGTGGTGGCCTGATGGGAGGCTTTGTTAATAGAAGACCTCTCATAAATCTTGCTATGAGTTGATGAGAGGAAATTGGCTGTCCATTTAGAGGCTTATAGGAAGCTGCAATTGCACTAAGATGGACTCTTACTGAATTTGTCTTTAGACCAGAATTTGATAAATGAAGTAGGTACTCTAGTACAGATTCCAAAGGTATCACAAGGGGGTTTAAGCCCTTTTGAGAACACCATATAGTAAAATGTTTCCACTTGAAGGCGTAAGAACGTCTTGTGGAAGGTTTTCTGGAAGCCTGAAGGACATCCTTTACCTGTTGGGAAAAGTTAAGATCCTGCAGGTCTAGGCTATCAGCAACCAGGCCCTGAGATGCAGGGACTGGGGATTCGGGTGCCATAGCACCCCGTTCTCTTGGGAGAGAAGGTCTGGAGCACACCCTAACTCCAGAGGTGCAGCTTGAGAGAGATGTAGAAGCAGCGGATACCACATTTGTCGTGGCCACCGTGGCGCTATGAGGATCATACGACCTCTGTCTCTCTGAAGCTTGAAGAGTATTTTTGGGATGAGGGAAATGGGTGGGAAGGCATAGAGGAAGTCCTGACACGAGTGAAGGAGGAAGGCGTCCCTTGCCTGGCAATTGTGAGCCGGAAGTCTGGAACAGAACCGGGGAAGTTTGGCATTCAGTGGACTTGCAAAGAGGTCTATGTCTGGGGTTCCCCAGATTTTAAATATCTTTATCACCTGGTCTAGGTGGAGAGACCATTTGTGAGGCAGCAGTACTCGGCTGAGTTTGTCTGTCCAAAGGTTTTGAATGCCTGGAAGATATACCACGAGAAGGTGAATTTGATGCTCTCTGGCGAGGGCCCATAGTCATAAAGCTTCGTTGCATAACGACAGAGAGCCTGTCCCACCCTGCTTGTTCACATAGAATATGGCTACTTGATTGTTCGTTTGGACTAGGACTGTCTTGTAGCTGAGCTGGGCATGGAATACTCGAAGAGCTAGATAGATTGCTCTGAGTTCTAGGAGGTTTATGTGAAGACAAGCCTCCTGTGGAGTCCAGGTACCCTGGGTGGAGAGATGGTGCAGGTGTGCTCCCCATCCCACCTGTGATGCATCTGTTGTTAGGGTGGCCTGGAATGGGGGTTGTTGGAAAGGAGACCCCACTAAAAGATTCTCCAGCGATTGCCACCATTGTAGGGACAAGATCAGTCATTGTGAGTTTGATATCTTGTCCGACAGATGTCCTGTGGCCTGAGTCCACTGTGTGGATAGGGTCCACTGGGCTGCTCGCATGTGGAGGCGAGCATAGGGAACTACATGAACTGTGGATGCCATATGTCCCAGTAATTGCAGCAGTTCTCGAGCAGTTAGGGAGGACTTTCCCGCTGCTTGAGAAGCTAGTTGCACTATGCGAAGACAGCGGGGCTGTGGGAGGAAAGCCCTTGACTGTCTGGTATCTAAACAAGCTCCTATGAACCCTAGGGTCTGAGAAGGCACAAGTTGGGATTTTGGGAAGTTTATGACCAATCCCAAGTATTGGAGAATTCACATTGTGCGAGACAGTGCAGAGCTGGCTTCTGGAATCGTGGGGGCTCGAATGAGCCAGTCGTCTAAGTAAGGGAAGACAAATATCCCTAGGGTTCACAGGAATGCAGCTACTACTGCCATGCATTTCGTGAATACTCTTGGTGCCGAAGCCAGACCAAAAGGAAGAACCCTGTATTGGAGGTGTTTTCCCTTGAAAAGGAATTGTAAGAATTTCCTGTGATTTGGATGGATCAGAATGTGAGTATATACATCCTTTAGATCTAGAGAACAAAGCCAATCCTGACTTTGAAGGTATGGCAGAAGAGTTCCCAGAGAAATCATTTTGAACTTTTCTCGGAACAGATATTTGTTCAATTCTCTGAGGTCTAGAATGGGTCTGTGTCCTCCTGTTTTCTTTGGAATAAGAAAATAGGGGGAGTAAAAGCCTGTACCCTGTTGGGGAATGGGTACTTCCTCTACTGCTTCCTGAGCAAGGAGTGTTGAGACCTCTTGATCCAGTAGATTGTCTGGAGAGGTTTGGGAATTGAACTGTCTTACGATTGTAGGAGGGGGCATGCTGTGAAAATGAAGCTTGTACCCCTCCCCTACAATGGACAAAGTCCAATTTTCTGCTGTTATTTGGTGCCATCTGTTGACAAAATGACACAACCTGCCTGAAATGTTTAGGGGTTATGGACCCTTCAGAGGCAGAAAAGCTAAGCTCTCTAGGAAGGAGTCAAAGCCCTTGAGGGGGCTGAGCCTGTGGAGCTGATTGAGCTCTCGGGGCTTTTGGCTTCTTTTGTTGTCTGGATTGTTGATGTTGTCCCTTTTGGGCAACTTGACCCTGAGCTTGCCCTTGCTGGGTATAGGATGGATAAAACTTCCTCTTTTTGCTGAAAAAGGTTTTTTATAGGGTTTCTTTTCGGCTGGAGTGGCTGTAGATTTTGACAATCTGTCTAAAGTGAGATTGTCAGTATCTATCTCATTAGCCTTTTCCTGCCAATTCTTGCCAAAGAGGTTTTCTCCTGTGCAAGGGATGTTTCCTAATTTGTCCTGTACCCAAGTCTCCAAGTCTGATGCCTGAAGCCAGGCAATCCGCCGTGCACCAATGGCACTAGCAAAAGATGCATTCAAAGCAGTCAAAGGTTGCACGATTTACAAACTTGGAAATGTCTTGAGCATGCTTGACAAGAGTAAGGAAGTCTTGTCATCTGTCATCAGGGAGAAGGGGGCTCATAAGCTCCAAGTCTCCTGTGACTTCTTTCAGGAACATTCACATATAAAATATATGAGCTGATCCTAGCTGAAAGCATGAAAGCCTGAAATGTTCGACGCCCAAAGGCATCAAGAGTCCTGCATTCACGACCTGGAGGATTGGATGCATGTCTTTTTACACTTTGCACCATTGAATGGTGTGGCAGCTGAGTCTTTTGAAAACCAGGACATGGTGGAACTCGATAAATGGTATCGAGTCTCCTAGAATGAGGAGATGTGGTCAGAGGTGCTTCCCACATTCTGAGCATCAAATCATAAAGAATTTCATGAATGGGCAGGGTAGCTGCCTCTTTGGGAGCCTTAGGGTATTGGAGTATTTCCAATTCGGTTGCTCTAGGTTCTTTTTCGGGAGCTACCATGATTGATAGGCCTCGGGCCACATCACGAATAAAATCCTGAAAAGACATGTCCTCCGGAGGAGACATTCTGCGTTGAGGAGAAGAGGAGTCTTCTGGAAGAAGTACTCTGGTACCAACCGAGTTATCCGAGTCATCGGAATCGGAAGATTCGAAGCATCTCTGATCCCGATTTTCATGCAAAGCACGGTATCGGTATCGCTCAAAGTCAGCACCAAGTTGGTCCGGTACTGATCTGTCGATGCCCGAAAAAGTCGGCATGGGCAGAATTCCCACCGGGGCCAGTACCGTCAGTGCTGGCACTGGTACTGGCATCAGTATCGGTACCGGTGCCCGTTGAACCGTTGGTAGTGGTGTCAACGACTGCAACTGTAAGGAGAGCTGCAAGACTGCGTTTGATAGCGAGGAATCTCTGGTCTATCGACGCTACCGATGCCTGGGTATCGGTACCAGTAGAAGCGGCCGGAACCCCTGAGCATGGCACCAGTAGTTCTGCCAAGGTCGAGGCCTCGAGAACATCCTGGAGCCCCGTTAGTGCTTTGGAGGCCGAAGCCTCCTGCCGGGGCTGTTTTGCCGGTATAGTTTCCTCAATGGCTTCTCGATGCTTAGAAGGAGATCTACCCTTTGAGGACCGACTCTTATGTTTAGTTACCTGAGATCCATGGGAGGAAGACGAGGCTCTGGAAGACGTCGATGAAATGGACATCGCATCTGAAGAAAAGAGGGTACCGAGCTTTGCAGCCCGGTTCTGTCTTCCTTTTTTTAGTCATCCCCATTCAAGAGGAACACTCCGATGGAGAATGGTCAGGGCCTAAACATTTGAGACACCAGTCATGGGTGTCGGTGACAGAAATGGTACCACCACACTTAGTACATTTTTTAAAACCACTAGCTGGTTTTTCCATTTTTCAGGAAAATGGGGCCTAATGCCCAAAATGGTGCCTAGCACCAAAAAGAAAAAGTTTCTGAAGAGAAACACATATATATTTTATATATATACACACATATTTATTTATTTATTTTGAAAAGAAGAAGAGAGAACCGGTGGTACCGGTAGGCGTCGAGCGGAGGCAGGAGCAACCACAAGAAAAACAAGTTTAAAGAAGAAATTTTCTGCGGTGACAGGGTATGTGACCTGTCGGCTCCGCGGAAAACGAAGAACTGAAGAGGGACGGTGGGAAGGCAGCGCGCATGTGCTGAGGGATGCTCCCTAAAGCATTCCTATTGGACACTGGGGAGCGTTCCCGCGCAGGCTCCGTCGGTACCGACAATACCCATATGTGAAGACTACATTCCTGCTGGTTCATGGAGATAATCTACTTTTACTAGGGTGCACAGATAAGACGTCTGCAGGGCTCCTCATAAAAAGACAGACTGAGGCAAGATGGCAGCTTTAAGCAGGAAGGTAACCGCACATACGTGGTATAGCTCCAAAAGGCTCTCTCGGGGCCTGCCAATGCTGCGTAATCTTATGCACAATCACTTTGCACCTCCCCCCACTGGCAGGAATGCTGCTGGAGGACTCCAATGCAGCTTCAGGCTGCTTAGAGAGAACACTGGTTGTATGCACTGAAGGGAACATGTCACATCCGGGTGCAAGATTATAGAATGGTCCGCCACTGAACCCTGAAGCATGACAAAGCAGCTACCTGAGCCTTCAGGGAAATAAAGGAGAAGGGCTCCTTGTCAAGGCTGTCCTGAAGAAAGGCAAGGAAGGCAAATCTGCTTTACTAGAACCAACCTGACACTCACGGCATCAATGCTCACACAGGCACATAAGTAAGGCTGGTAGAACTTCTCTTCACTTTTAGGAATGTGGAGATCAAGGCAAGAGAATATCCTTTAGGCCCTAAGCATCACCTCTCAAGAACAAAGCTGTAAGCGAAAAGGGAGTCGGGTCATACAGAAACATTGGTCCCTGTGCCAATAGCCCCCTAGGCTGTGGGAAGCTGTAGAGAAGGTTCGTATAAGAGAGACATTAGGTCCCAAAACCATGGCCTCTGTGGCGCCACCAGGACAACCCAGCCCATATGTTACTCTATGCAGTGAAATACACTTTCCAAGAGCAACCATGTAAATAACATATACAGCAGGCACTGCTCTGGTCAGGGCTGAACTAGGAGCCCATTTCTTTGACCAAAATGAAAGTACCCCGGCTCACAAGAAACCGTAAAATTAAAGCAAAATACAAAATTTGTGCAATCAACACATTCTTTTTTTGTCGGAATAACCAAGCAAAAGAAGGCAGGAATTGTACCCACCCCTCGCCGTGGTCGGTCCTTTTTAATAATTTTAAATGCTCAAAACTTATCTCATTCTTTTTGCTCAGCCAGCTTGGAATTCAGAAGACACAACGTGCCACGTTTCGGGCCATCCACATCAACCGCTTAAGCTGACTTTCTGGGATTCCATATATTTCACCTGATGCAGGGCCACGGTTGATGTGGATGGCCCGAAACGTGGCACGTTGTGTCTTCTGAATTCCAAGCTGGCTGAGCAAAAAGAATGAGATAAGTTTTGAGCATTTAAAATTATTAAAAAGGACCGACCACGGCGAGGGGTGGGTACAATTCCTGCCTTCTTTTGCTTGGTTATTCCGACAAAAAAAGAATGTGTTGATTGCACAAATTTTGTATTTTGCTTTAATTTTACGGTTTCTTGTGAGCCGGGGTACTTTCATTTTGGTCTTGTATTTTGCCCTAGGCTAAGGGTTTTTTTTCTTGGACTGGCCCATTTCTTTGAGGCAATTCAAGAACCTGCTTACTTTGGCATTGACTCGGGTCACCTACAGATCTATCTCAGGATGTCCCCACAGATCCAGAGTATCTTCCAAAATGCTGACTGGCTCAACTCTCCCTTCCCAGGGTCGAGGGAGTAGCGACTGACTTTACACTGTCGATGCCCGAAACATGTTGCGCCGAGAGAGCTAGATTGTGCCGAACTAGGCAAACAAGAGGGCCATCTCTAGGGTCACTCCAGCACTCCTCGTAAAGCCTTGTCAGTTGACATACGTTATCACCATGGCATTATCTGTGAACACCCGGACCACATTGCCCCGGAAGCATAGTAAGCGAAACAAACAGCATTTGCCTCGAGGTGTTTGATGGACTATGCCACCTCCCAGATGTTCCAATGGCCCTGATCATCTCATCTGACCTTCGCAATGGGGCCCCCAGCCAAACAGGTTGGCATACGTTGACAGGAGCAGCCATGAGAGATCATCCATTGGCATGTCCTCTCTCAGGTGCTAGGGCTGACAACAACACAGGCTGGACATCACCGAGGGAGGGAGGGGAAGCCTGACCTCAAATTCCTGAGAGCTTGGAGATCAGTGAGACAGCAAGGAACGCTGCAGAGGCCTCATATGAACTCGTGCCCAACGGACCATTTAAATTGATGCTGCCATCAAGCCAAGAATCTGTAGGTAATCCCAAATTCTGGGACCCTGGTGCACTCGGAAGGCCACCAGCTGAGGCAACAGCTTTCACACTCTTTCCTTGGGTAGGAAGATCCTGCGTATATGAAAGTCGAACAATGCTCCCAAATATTCCAGTGACTGGGAAGGTGGCAAATGACTCTTCCTGCAGCTGATCACCCAGCTGAGACACTCTAAGAACTGTACCACTTGGACCCAAGATGCTTCAAACTGCGACCTGGCTCAGATGAACTAGTTGTCCAGATATGGGTGAACACTGATCCCTTCGTGCCTCAGCGCTGTGGCCGCCACTACCATGGACCTTCGAGAATGTTCTCTAAGCAGTAAACAGGCCAAAGGGAAGAGCAGTGAACTGAAAATTAGAGTCAAGAATGGCGAAACAGAGAAAGTGCTGCTGATCCTCAAAGATAAGAATGCAGAAATAGACCTCGGCCAGATCCAGAGATGCAAGAAACTCTGTGCCGCACCGCCTGGATCACCATTTGTAGAGTCTCTATGTGAAAGTGCAAGGTCCTTTGAAGTTGAGTATAGGACGGAAGGGGCTGTCCTTCAACACCACAAAATAGATGGGTTACCAACTCTTGTCCCGCTCAGAAGAGGGGAGCAAGACGACCACCTGTAGACTGAGAAATCTATTCATCGTAGCCTCAATTGTGGCCCTCTTGGCTGCAGAGCCACAAGAGGAGACAATGAAGGTGTCTGGAATAGGCTCCTTGCATTCCAGAATGTAGCCATACTGAATGGTGTCTAGCACCCAGCGATCCTCTGTGACCTGGGCTCACTCTTGGTAGAAAAGGTATAGCCTGCTGCTCATAGGAGACATCCCAGAACCCATCATTGGGTAGGATCTGGAAATTGTAGGCTCCTGTGTCTTCTAGCCTCATGAAAGGATTGTGTCCAGGATCGAAAACCAGAGGATGAAGAAAAAGTGAGTTTTCTGGTATAACAACAAGAATCCAGGCACTCTGGAGTTCCAGTTACTAGGACCAAGATAAAGATGGATGCTGCAACAGTGGACATGCCTGCTTAACTTCTCAGACTTTTTGGGCCTATCCTTTGGGAGGCGATGAGGTTTGTATTCATCCAAATCCTCAACCAGCTTCTCCAAGTCCTCCCCAAACAAGAGCTTCCCTTTAAAGGCAAGCCAAAACAAGCGAGACTTGGAGGCTGAGTCCGCTGCCCAATGGCAAAGCCACAGCCAGCAGCACACTACAGTCAAGAAGACAATAATCTTTAGCTGCCAAGCGGATTAAATCATGCATGGTGTCTAAAAGAAAGGCTGCTGCCAATTCCAGGAAGATGGAGGTATCATCTGGAGGGAGCAACTGAATCCACTGAAGGAGAGAGTGAGTCTTCAGACCTGTACACACTGCCAACTGCAGAATAACAGAGGAAGTCAAAAACTGACTCTTCAGGAGAGCTTCCATCTTACAATCCAAACGGTCTTTTAGGGCTGCACCACACTCCACTGGGATGGTGGTCTGCTTCATGACTACTGTAACATGTGTGTCCACCTGAGGCATGCTAACTATTCAGTGCCATCCTCTTGTGGCAGGGTATAGACTTTCTTCAAGATCCTGACCCCTTTCAATGGGGTGTTGAGCAAGTTCACTATGAGTGGACCATGCTCTTGATAACCTCCAGAAAAAGAAAGGCCTAATAGGCTTCTGAACACTTTATAAGAGGGGATGTACCTGCAGCATCTGTTCCACCACTGGAAGGTTGGCCAATTGCAGAGCGGAAGATACCTGGGCAATAAAGGCTGCCAGTTCATCCTCCCTGAGCAGACGGATAATACAGGAATCATCCTGATCCTCTGAAGGAGATGACGGTTCTTCTTAAAGACTGAAGTCCTCACCAGAGGAGTAGGAACTAGACTCCGGACCTCAGGTAAAGAAGTGATAGTCTGAACCTCTGAACTCCACTCTCCACAGAAATCTCTTAGGTGGTGGAGCCTGGGCCAGGTTTTGACTATCCTTCAGACAGGCAGAGAGAGAGAGAGAGAGAGAGAGAGAGAGAGAGAGAATGTGAGGACCCAGAGGCCCCAGGGTCTAAGTGTCTCGCCAGAAGGACCAAGCTTGTTGAAGATAAGAAGAGAACGCAATTCTGGGGAGGATAACCCAGAGACCAGGCGCTCCCTATCTGGATTAGCCCCATAACCCTTGAGACAAACTTGCCATTGGGCTCCTAAGAGCAGGGGAGTGGCCAGCAGAGCGAAAGCCCGAGTCCAAGGCTTGGGCATCATCCATCTTGACCAGTGCATCCGCTGCCTCCCACAGCAAGGACAAGGGTAGGGCATACATGTTCCCCTGCTGTGAGAGGGGGGACAAACCTTCCAAGGGTGCATCAGAAACCTCCATGCAGGATGTACAGAAGCTGGAGCTGAATGACAATCTTTTACAGACCAGACAGTGTTTCTTAGAAGAAGGTATATATCTGTACCAGTGAGGTGTGCCCTCTGCATCGCTAGCAGCCTGGCTTCAAAGGTTTAGGACGTGTTAATAAGGTGGGCTTGCAAGGCATGCTCCGGCCACATGGGCACCACTACCACCATCACATGCTATGGCCACACAGATCAAAGGAGCATAAAACTAGCACACATAGTGCAGCCAACAGTGCAGGCCACAAAAGGCAGGAACCAGCAGGAAATACCATGTCACAATAACGGTTACCCCAGAACCCAGTGTACCTAGCACCCAGTGAATAAGGTTGGGTAGCTCCCTCAAAAAACAAGTCAGTAAGACAGAGACTTAGCTTTTTGGTACTCTCCTTCAGGAAGCCCAGACAGGAGGACTATGCAACAGGCTCAATGCTACTCCCCTGCTGTTGGGACCTACAGGCACATACCTCTGGAGAACCACCTTCTACTCTTCAGGGGGGAGCTGGGGGAGGAAGGGAAGGAGGAAGGAGAAAGGGGACATTGAAGTAGTGCAAGGAGAAGAACTCTTTTCTAAATTCCTTATCCAAACTGCTATCTATCTACTCAACTGTCTCTTAACAAGGTAAGGATGAGGAGCTGAATCAATTCCCTCCACCATATGGCAATACCCAAAGAGCAGTGGTTTTAAGGGTAACTCAGTGCACCCTAAGGCAATGTGCTCCAGTAAGGAAGTCACCCCCAAAGGTGGTTATTCATGAGACAAATCAAATCTTCTCCAAATTAACCAGAGCTGCATTGATGCATCCGCCATCTTCTGGAGAAAGAGAATGATTGAGGTTTGCCCTTAGCTGCATTAACTGATATAGCATAGTGAGGTCGTAAGAAACCACTGGAAGATTTTCTCTGTCTCTACTGCTGTTGGTAGAGGGACACAACCCACTTGTCTGAACTGGTCTAGCAGGTTGATATGAAAGTCTAGGTTACATTTTTTCTCTTCTTCAGGTGGGAATCAGATGGTGTCTGATTCTGATGGGTTTACCAATGCTCAATGTTGAGCGTGGTCAATATACTTTGGATGTCAATGCATCCCTAGAGTTTGATGCAGCTCATGAACCCAGGGAGACTTATGCTTCTAATGCCGATGGACTGCAAATCTGTGCCAAAAATTTCATCATGCTATGTGCTGCTTTTCATGATTCCGAGCCTTTATTTCATTTTATTTGCATTTATTTACCACTCCTTGCAGTGTACAAGGCAATAAGCCAGCAAATATACAAAGTACAATCAAATTCAACACCAATCCCTCCCAGTTACCCAGTCCCACCTACCCCCCATCCAGAACCTTCCAAACAAAAATGTTTACTACAAGTACTAGCCCATCCACCCTAGTCTCCGCCCAACCCCTCCATCCCAAAAACCTTCTTAAACAGAAAAGTTTTTAAGGCCTTGTGAAATGATTTAAAGTAATTTTATTTTATTTTATTTAGCTGTATTTATATCCCGCTTTTCACCGGGTCAAAGCGGTCAATTGGGAGATACATTTAACACGAGGGGATATGACACACATACGCTAATACTTACAGGGAACATGGGCAATGGAGGGTTAAGTGGCTTGCCCAAGACCACAAGGAGTGCCTATAGGACTAGAAATCCCAGTCCCTCCGGCCTGAGATTGCTGTCCCCAGGTGGGACTTGAACCCCCGGCCCTCCGGCCCGAAGTACCTTGTTCTAACCACTAGGCCACTCCTCCCACAAGTAATCTATAAATCTCTTCTTTTGGGAGAGTTCAAGAAGGACGCCTGCAAAGAAAAAGCTCTTCTGCAATGCCTAGCCTTAACACATGGCCTTAAAGGAGGGTGCTATCAGCAACCAGTCCTTCTGAGCAAAGTATCTAGGCAGGAATGTACAAACACACTTTCAAACCAAGATATGCAGGAGGTCATGCAAGGCCTTCAAAACCAATAGAAGCAGCTTATAGTTGGTCCTAAATGAGCCCATGAAATTGGTGTAATGCGATCATATCTCCCTAATCCTCTGATAAGCTTTGCTGTGTTGCTCTCTACTAATTGAAGCTTCTCCAGATCTCTCTGAGGGAGACCGAGCACATCATCATTACAATAATTAAGTCGAGGATCAGCAAGGCCTGGGTCACAGCTGCTGTATCTGCCACAATAAGAGAACAAAACTCCCTTCACCATACTAGAGACATGAGCAGTCATGCTTAGTTGAAAACCTAAAGAAACACACAGATCTTGACATACAGGTTGAATAGTCCATTGGCTAAGGGAATCTGATGAGTAATCTACTCCAGGATCCCCATCAGTAGTCAACAATAAAAGCGCAGATTTAGTTATATTGAGCTTAGGCCCATAAGCCAAAACCAACGAGAATATAATATCATCTGACACTGTATTATTTGATCAGTGTTACTAACATTTCTAGTCAGTGGGGTCAAGATTTTTTTTTTTTACCTTTAACTTTTTATTAATATTTTCCAATAATGTAACAAACATCTTCTGCCTTCTCATTATACAACTTTTATGACTTTTACACGTCCCAATATGAAATATTCACCTCTGGCTGTTACAACTGCCGTGGTGTCTCTTCTTCTACAATCCCCCCCCCTTCCCTCTCTATTCCCCCTGTCCTCTAGTTTTTATTGTGATAGCTCAATGGAGCTTTCATAGTTATTTCAAATATATATAGAAACTCTCCCTTTATATTACAGAAACATGACTTCATACAGTTAACAGTCTTTACTTCGTTTCATCCCTCCTTCATTCTCCACCTCCCCTATCTTGTAACCATCCCCATACCCCCCTTCCATTGTTCCATACTCCTCTCTCCTTTCCCCTGCCTCAGCTTTGTCAATCGATGCATCAAACACAATTTCGTCATTCTTCTAATGAAGCCTTCACTCTGTGGTAAAGACATCCTTGTCCAACATTTTGCTATCTCACACCGTGCTGCCACAATGCAATGGTGTAATACCCCCTTATCCCTCTCTGATATATTCTCCTGTAACTGATACAGTAAACAAACTTCTGGGGTCCTCTGTAATCTGTGTCCTGTAATCTTGTATATTATATCCAACACCCTGCCCCAATATTTTTGGATCTTTCCACACTTCCACCATATATGCAGCGTATCTCCTCTCTCTTGACAGTCCCTCCAGCACAGATCAGATTGCCCCAGTCCTGCTCGCCTTTTACGAATCGGTGTCCAATACCACCTATATAACACTTTATAAAAGTGTTTTCTTTTATATGAGTAGCAATTGATATGCCTGCCACGGTATGTATAACCTTCTCCCATTCCTCTCCACTCCGATGCACCCCTATATCCTCTTCCCATTTCTTCATAAAGTCTAATTTACCCCTCCTCCCTCCATTAATCCTTTAAGCACAGTTACTTACCTGTAACAGGTGATCTCTGGGAACAGCAGGAATAAGTCTTCACATATGGGTATCGTCGGTACCGACAGGGCCTGCGCGGGAACGCTCCCCAGCGTCCAGTAAGAAAGCTTTTGGGAGCATCCCACAGCGCCTGCGCGCTGCCTTCCCGCCTTTCCCAACCGCCTCTCTCCAGTTCGAGTTTTAAAGCTGAGACAAAGAGAGAGAGAGAGGAAAGGAAAGATAGATAGAGAGATACAACTCCTAGGGGAGGTGGGTGGGTTGTGAAGACTTATTCCTGCTGTTCCCAGAGATCACCTGTTACAGGTAAGTAACTGTGCTATCTCCAGGAACAAGCAGGAATGAGTTTTCACATATGGGGACTCCCTAGCTGCAGATGCCAGGGAGAAACCCCAGGTTGTGTGTCCTTGAAAAGGACTCTACCTCCTCCCATGGATCTCTGGCATCCGACCAGGGTAGGTGGGTAGGAGTTGATTAGGAATGGAACAGGTGTTTGAGAACAGCCTGACCAAATGAGGCATCCCGGCGGGAGTCCTTGTCCAAACAGTAATGGGCTGTAAAGGTATGAACCGAGGCCCAGGTGGCCGCTCGACAGATTTGGTCGATGGACACAGAGTTTAGATGAGCCGTTGAGGCTGCCATGGCTCTCACATTGTGAGCTGTGACATGGCCCTCCAGAGAAATGTTCCTACTCTGGTAGGCGAAAGAAATACACTGAGCAATCCAGTTGGACAGTGTTCTCTTAGAGACTGGAAGTCCTAAATGAGAAGGATCAAAAGCAACAAAGAGTTGAGAAGACTTTCTATGTTGCTGTGTTCTTTGTAAGTAAAAAGCAAGAGCTCTCTTACAATCCAAGGTATGAAGATTCCTCTCTGCACCTGATGCATGAGGTCCTGGAAAAAAGACAGGTAAATATACCTCTTGGTTCAGATGAAAAGGCGAGACCACTTTGGGCATAAAGTGTGGATTGGTCCTGAGGACTACCTTATGATGGAACCTTGTATAAGGTGGATTAGCCACCAAAGCTTGCAATTCACTGATGCGGCATGCTGAGGTGACTGCAATGAGAAAAATAACTTTCCAAGAAAGACATTTCAAGGAGGTGGTGGCTAAAGGTTCAAGGTTGAAGGTTCAAGGTTGAAGGACTAGAAAGGGGGGACTGTTACTTCTGGAGAGAAATCTGCAACTGTGAGTATATACTTCTGGTAATTTTCTAAAAAGAATTCTTTGTATTAAAGCTACTTAATCTGTGAACTCACTGTTTTTTGTTGGATCAGTTGGGGCCTAGTAGCAGCAATTAAAGTTTGAATTTAAAACACAGAGGAGAGCTTTAAGGTTGCATTTCATACCCAGCAAGAGAGCTTGTAGTTTAAATTTAATAGTCACTCAGGGCCAAGTAACAGCAAAGTACTTTTAGTTTAAATTTAACACACAGAAGAGAGCTTTCTGGTTAAATTTAGTACCCAGCAGAGAGCTTGTAGTTTAAATTTCATAAGAAGTTAGAGCCTAGCAGCAGCTAAGAGCTATAATTTAAATCAAATCAGAATTTAGCTTACCTCAGCAGCACAAGACAGGATACTGTGTAGCAGACCTCTTTTAATAAGTGTTATTTCCCTCCCTCCCCTGGGATAATCGTAGCTTTATAGGTACTTACACATCTTAAAAGACAGGAGGTGCTTTCAGGTGAAGCTCATTACCCAAATCAGTCATACACTAAGGACCTGAGATTAATTAAGCTTCAGGTGAACAAGGTATATTAAATGTATTAGGTACAGTTTTATTGGTATAAATACCCATAGCAACCCCTAGTAAGTAAGAACTTAAAGATCTAGACACAAACTTAAAACTAAGATGCAGACAGCAGTCCAGCAGCGGGATGGGGGCTTTCCAGTCTTTTGCATTGAGTGTCACATGTATGATTTTCTCCCAGTTGGTGAGAGGTCTTACGTGTGCACTAGGTGCAAGGAGCTCTTTTTTCTCAGGGAACAAGTCCGTTCTCTAGAGGCTAAAGTAGCAGACTTGGAAAACATAAGACAGACAGAGAGGTACATAGACGAGACCTACAGGGATACAGTCCTGAAGTCCCACCTCCAGTCTGGCAGCACCCCTGTTGCCATGGAGGAGAGAGGTCACGTGACAGGAGAGCATCACCCTGGTGTGGCAGGAAGTGATCCTGTAACTAGGACCTGTCCTCCAGGTGATGTAAAACCCTCTCGCACTGAGGAAGTTTTTCCAGGGCCATATGCCCATGAGGGAAGGGTTAGGACAGCCGTTATAATTGGTGATTTGATCATTAGGCATGTAGATAGCTGGGTGGCTGGTGGACGTGATGATCGCCTGGTAACATGCCTGCCTGGTGCGAAGGTAGCGGACCTCACGCGCCACCTAGATAAGGTCTTAGATAGTGCTGGGGAGGAGTCTGCTGTCTTGGTACATGTCGGTACCAATGACATAGGAAAATGTGGTAGGGAGGTTCTGGAGGCAAAATTTAGGCTTTTAGGTAGGAAGTTGAAATCCAGAACTTCCAGGGTAGCATTCCCCGCGCAGGACCCCAAAGGCAGGCAGAGCTCCGGAGTCTCTATGCGTGGATGAGACAATGGTGCAGAGATGAGGGTTTTGGATTTGTTAGGAACTGGGGAACATTCTGGGGAAAGGAGGGGCTCTTCCGAAGGGATGAGCTTCACCTTAACCGGGATGGAACCAGGCTGCTGGCATTAACCTTTAAAAAGGAGATAGAGCAGCTTTTAAACTAGATATTAGGGGAAAGCCGACAGTCGCCCAAGAGCGGATGGTTCGGAAGAATGTATCCTTGAAGGATACTACCAAATGCAGAGAGGTTCCACAAAAGAGTAAAGTAGCCCAAATGCCCTCAAGTATGGAGCAGACAGAGCTTAAAGATCCCAATTTACCCATGTCTAACAATAACCAAATTAACACGAATAAAATACATTCTCTAAAATGCTTGTATGCAAATGCTAGAAGTCTAAAGAATAAGATGGGAGAGTTAGAATATATAGCACTAAATGAAAGGTTAGATATGATTGGAATATCAGAGACATGGTGGAAGGAGGACAACCAGTGGGACACTGTGATACCTGGGTACAAACTATATCGTAATGATAGAGCTGATCAAATTGGTGAAGGGGTTGCGCTCTATGTTAGAGAGGGCATTGACTCAGAAAGGATTAAAGTTTTGCAGGAAACAAAATCTGCTGTAGAATCTATATGGATTGAAATTCCATATAAAAGGGGGAAGGCGATGGCAGTGGGGGTGTACTATCGAGCACCTGGCCAGAATGACCAAATGGATGATGAAATGCTCAAAGAAATCAAGGAAGCTAACAAAAGTTACAGCGCAGTAATAATAATGGGTGATTTCAATTACCCCGGTATCGACTGGGTCAGTGTCACGTCAGGACATGCTAGGGAGATAAAGTTCCTAGATGAAATAAATGGCTGCTTCTTGGAACAGCTGGTTCATGAACCGACCAGAGGGGAAGCCATATTAGATCTAGTCCTTAGTGGAACACCAGATCTAGTGCAAGAGATAAGGGTGTTGGGGCCACTTGGCAATAGTGATCATAGCATGATCGCCTTTGATTTAATTAGTGGAGGAGGGATAGTAAGGAAATCCACAGTACTACCTTTTAACTTTCAAAACGGAGACTATGATAAAATGAGGAAAACAGTTAAGAAAAAACTAAAAGGAGCAGTTGCGAAGGTTAAAGACGTACATCAAGCTTGGGTGTTGTTGAAAAATACTATCTTGGAAGCCCAGACCAGCTGTATTCCACGCTTTAAGAAAAGTGGAAGGAAGTCCAAAAAACTGCCAGCATGGTTTAAAGGTGAGGTCAGAGAGGCTGTTGTTGCCAAAAAAGCACCTTTCAGGAAATGGAAAAAAAGAGCCAAACGACGAAACCTGGAAACAGCACAAGCACTGGCAAGTCAAATGCAAGGCATTGATAAGGCAGGCAAAGAGAGAATTTGAGAAGAAGCTTGCTGCGGAAGCAAAAACGCGAAATAAAGACCTTTTCAAGTACATTCGTAGCAAAAACCTGTGAGAGAGTCAGTTGGTCCATTAGATGATAAAGGGGTTAAAGGAGCACTAAGAGGCGACAAGGCAATAGTGGAGAGACTGAATGAATTCTTTGCTTCGGTCTTTACTGAGGAAGATGTAGGGATGTTACCCATGACTGAAGTGGTATTTAAAGGTGCGGAAGAATTGAAGGAAATATTGATACATCAGGAAGATGTCTTACAACTATTAGATAAACTGAAGAGTAGCAAATCACCTGGGCCGGATGGTATACATCCAAGGGTGTTGAAAGAACTGAAATATGAGATTGCAGAACTGCTATCAGTAATCTGTGAACTATCATTAAAATCATCTCTAATACCTGAAGATTGGAGGATCGCCAATGTAACACCAATTTTTAAAAAGGGTTCCAGGGGTGATCCGGGAAACTACAGACCGGTGAGCCTGACGTCAGTACCGGGAAAAATGGTAGAAACCATCATTAAAAATAAAATTACTCAGAATGTAGATAGTCACAACCAAATGGGAGACAGCCAACATAGCTTTAGACAAGGAAGATCTTGTCTTACTAATCTGTTATGTTTTTTTGAAGGAGTGAATAAACAGGAGGACAAAGGTGAGTCGGTTGATATTGTGTATCTGGACTTTCAGAAAGCCTTTGACAAGGTCCCTCATCAGAGACTTTTGGCAAAACTAAAGAGTCATGGGATAGGAGGCAGTATACTATTGTGGATCAGGAACTGGTTAAAAGATAGAAAGAAGAGGGTAGGGCAAAATGGCCAATTTTCCCAATGGAGAAAGGTGAATAGTGGTGTACCCCATGGATCTATGCTGGGTCCGCTGCTTTTTGACATATTCATAAATGACCTGGAAAGTGGAATAACGAGTGAGGTTATCAAATTTGCAGATGACACAAAACTATTTAAAGTTGTTAAAACCCAAGAGGATTGTGAAAAATTGCAAGAGGATCTTGATAAATTGGAAGACTGGGCATCAAAATGGCAGATGAAATTTAATGTGGACAAGTGCAAGGTTATGCACCTAGGGAAGAACAACCCAAACTATGGTTACACGATACAAGGTTCCACAAGAGACACAAGTTCCACACTGCTTGTACTGGGTCAAGCATTGATATCTTCGGTCACTTCTTAATAATGGTTTATGGACCTTTCCTCCAGGAACTTGTCCAAACCTTTTTTAAACCCAGCTACACTAACAGCCTTTACTACATCCTCCGGTAACAAATTCCAGAGTTTGATTACACGTTGAGTGAAAAAATATTTTCTTTTATTAGTCTTAAATAGTTTACCCTGTAGCTTCATTGCATGTCCCCTAGTCTTTCTATATTCTGATAAGGTAAACAATCGACCTACGTTTACCCGTTCCACTCCGTTCATTAATTTATAGACTTCTATCATATCTCCCCTCAGCCGACTCTTTTCCAGGTTAAAGAGCCCTAACCTTTTTAGCCTTTCTTCATAGGAGTATCCTTCCATCCCCTTTACCATTTTGGTGGCTCTTCTCTGTACCTTTTCTAAAATCGCTATATCCTTTTTAAGATACGGCGACCAGAATTGCACACAATATTCAATGTGCGGTCTCACCATGGAACGATACAGAGGCATTTTAATATCTTTTTTTTTTATTTTCCATTCCTTTCCTTATCATACCTAGCATTCTATTTGCTCTCTTGGCCACCGCTGCACACTGGGCCGAGGGTTTTAACATGGTATCCACAATGACGCCTAAATCTTTTTCCTGGGTGGTGGTTCCTAATGTGGAACCTTGCATCGTGTAACCATAGTTTGGGTTGTTCTTCCCTAGGTGCATAACCTTGCACTTGTCCACATTAAATTTCATCTGCCATTTTGATGCCCAGTCTTCCAATTTATCAAGATCCTCTTGCAATTTTTCACAATCCTCTTGGGTTTTAACAACTTTAAATAGTTTTGTGTCATCTGCAAATTTGATAACCTCACTCGTTATTCCACTTTCCAGGTCATTTATGAATATGTCAAAAAGCAGCGGACCCAGCATAGATCCATGGGGTACACCACTATTCACCTTTCTCCATTGGGAAAATTGGCCATTTAACCCTACCCTCTGCTTTCTATCTTTTAACCAGTTCCTGATCCACAATAGTACACTGCCTCCTATCCCATGACTCTTTAGTTTTGCCAAAAGTCTCTGATGAGGGACCTTGTCAAAGGCTTTCTGAAAGTCCAGATACACAATATCAACTGGCTCACCTTTGTCCACCTGTTTATTCACTCCTTCAAAAAAACTTAACAGATTAGTAAGACAAGATCTTCCTTGTCTAAAGCCATGTTGGCTGTCTCCCATTAGGTTGTGACTATCTACATGCTGAGATGCAGAAGTAGAGGGTAACACACTTGGCGTGGCCAATGTGGTGCTATGAGGATCATGGTCCCTCGATCTCTCTGAAGCTTGAAAAGAGTTTTGGGAATTAGGGGAATGGGTGGAAAGGCATAAAGGAAGTCTTGACCCCAGTGAAGGAGGAAGGCATCCTTGGCTTGAACTCCCTGACACGGAATTCTGGAACAGAACTGGGGAAGTTTGGCATTCCACGGACTTGCAAAGAGGTCTATGTCCGGGGTTCCCCAAATTCGAAAAATCCTGGCTACCTGGTCCATGTGGAGGGACCACTCGTGTGGAAGCAGAACTCGACTGAGTCTGTCCGCCCAAGAGTTTTGAATGCCTGGAAGATATACTGCCAGAAGATGGATGTGATGCTCTCTGGCGAAGGCCCACAGTCACAAAGCTTCATTGCAAAGCGACAGAGAGCCAGTCCCGCCCTGCTTGTTTACATAGAACATGGCTACTTGGTTGTCCGTATGGATGAGGACTGTCCTGTAGCTGAGCAGGGAATGGAACACTCAGAGCTAAGAATATTGCTCTGAGTTCCAAGAGATTGATATGCAGAGAAGTCTCCTGTGGAGACCCGATGCCCTGGGTAGAGAGATCCTGCAGATGAGCTCCCCAACCCATTGGAGAAGCATCTGTTGTAAGAGTTGCTTGGGGTAGCGACTGCTGAAAAGGGGACCCCAGCAACAGATTTGGAGAGGACTTCCACCACTGGAGAGACCAAAAAAGGCGACTGGAGTTTGCTATTTTGTCTGACAGGCAACCTGATGCCTGAGTCCATTGGGTGGACAAAGTCCATTGAGCTGCCCTCATGTGAAGGCGAGCATATGGAACCACATAGTTGTAACATCTCTCGAGCAGTTAAATGGGACTTTAACTGTATCTGGAGGCTAACTGCACCAAGCGTAGGCAATGGGCCTGAGGAAGATAGGCCCTTGCAGTTGTGGTATCCAGCAAGGCCCCTATAAACTCCAGAGACTGAGTAGGGGTGAGATTGGATTTTGGGATGTTTATTACCAGTCCCAAATACTGAAGGACACGCATTGTGCAGGTTAGACAAGTCTGGGCCTCTGACTGGGATGGAGCTCGAATGAGCCAGTCGTCCAGATATGGGAATACGAATATTCCTAGAGTGCGTAGAAATGCAGCTACTACTGCCATGCATTTCGTGAACACCCTTGGTGCAGAGGCCAGACCGAAAGGAAGCACCCTGTATTGGTAGTGCTTTCCTTGAAAAAGGAACCGAAGGAACCTTCTGTGTGTTGGATGGATGAGGACATGGGTGTACGCATCCTTGAGATCTAGAGAACAAAGCCAGTCCTGACTCTGAAGGTATGGAAGCAGAGCACCGAGAGAAATCATCTTGAATTTCTCTTTGAATAGAAACTTGTTCAATTCTCTGAGATCTAATATGGGTCTGTAGCCCCCTGTTTTCTTTCGAATAAGAAAATAAGGGGAGTAGAACCCTGAGCCCTGTTGAAGAAGAGGTACTTCTTCTATTGCCCCTTGGGCAAGAAGGGTAGCAATCTCCTGACCCAGAAGGTTGAGGAGAGATGTTGGAGAATTGAACTGTTTCACCATGGTGTGAGGAGGAAGGCTTAAGAAATGAAGCTTGTACCCTTCCCTTATGATGGAAAGGGTCCATTGCTCTGCTGTGATTTGCTCCCATCTGGGAGCAAAGTAAGCCAACCTTCCTGGAATGGTGAGGGGCTCTGGTTCTTCCAGAGCTAGAAAGGCTAAGTTCTCTAGTTGCAAGTCAAAGGCCCTGAGGAGGCTGAGGCTGCTGGGCCGTGGGAGGCCTGGCAGCCTTTGACTTGGCCTGTTTAGGTGGTTGCTGACGCTTTGCAGCAAAACGACCTGCAGAAGATGCCTGCTGACCATAAGCAGGATAATATCTTCCCTTTTTAGAAAAAGATGTATTTTTGAACAATCTTTTCTTAACAGGAGCAGAGGTAGACTTTGAAAGTCGATCCAAAGCAGAGTTCTCAGCATCCATCTGAGTGGCCTTTGCTTGCCAATCCTTGCCAAAAAGGTTTCACCTGTACAAGGAAGATTTCCCAATTCATCTTGGACCCAGAGTTCCAAATCAGGGGCTTGTAACCAAGCAATTCTGCGCGCACCTATGGCAATAGCCGAGGCTCTGCTTACACACTCAAAAGAGTCAAAGGCTGCACGGTTGGAAAATTTGGAAACATCCTGGGCATGTTTGAGCCAAGTGAGAAATTCCTGCCTTTTATCTTCTGAAATAAAAGGAGCTAAAGTCTGCAAATGATCTGTGACTTCCTTTAGAAACATCCCCATATAGAGACTATAGGAGTTGATTCTGGCAGCAAGCATATTAGCTTGGAAAACCCTTCGGCCAAAAGCATCTAGGGTCCTGCATTCATGTCCTGGAGGATTAGATGAGTGTCTCTTTGCACTCTTTATTTTCCTCATGGCAGACTCTACCACAATAGAGTGGTGAGGAAGCTGAGTCTTATGAAAGCCAGGACAAGGAGGGACACGGTACATGGTGTCTAACCTACGAGAATGAGGAGAGGTGGTAAGAGTCGTCTCCCACATGCTCAGCATGAGATCATAGAGAATCTCATGAACAGGTAAGGTAGCTGCCTCTTTAGGAGCCTTAGGATATTGCAAAATATCTAATTGCTTGGCTCTAGGCTCTGACTCAGGGGCCACTGTAATGGAGAGGCCCCTAGCCACTTCCCTAATGAAGTCTTGAAAAGACAAGTCTTCTGGAGGACACATTCTTCGTTTTGGAGAAGACGACTCCTGAGGAAGAAGTACCGATGCCTCGACAGAAGCCTCCGACTCGTCAGAGTCTTCGGAGGAATCGAAGTATCGCCTGTCTGGATGCTCTTGTAAAGCCCGATATGCGTACCGAGTGGGATCGACATCGGGAGTAAGCGGTACCGGTTCGGTACCAATGGGCATCATGGGACAGGGTACCGTTGCAGTCGACACTGAAGCCGATGTCGATGCAATCGATGCCGGCACCGATGCCGGTGCCAGAGCCGGTACCAGCAACGGAGATTGTTGCGGTACCGGAGGTGTCGCAGCCTGCATAAACGCCGTTAGGGTGCGCTGCATGGACAGAATCTTCTGATCCATCGACGCCACCAGAGTCTGGATGTCGGTAACAGTGGAGGCCACCGGTACCCCAGAACACGGCAACAGGTGATCGGTCGAGGCCGAGCCATCGATGTCAACCTGTGACCCCATAGACAATGCTTTCGAAGCCGGAACTTCCCGCCGGGGTAATTTTGCCGGTGCGGCATCTCGATGCTTAGAGGGAGATTTGCCCTTCGAGGACCGGCTAGATTTATGTTTGGTTACCTGAGATCCATGGGAGGAAGAAGCAGCCCTGGAAGACGTCGATGCCACCGAGGCTACATCAGAGGGAAACAGGGTACTGAGCTTGGCTGCTCGGTTCTGCTGACCTCTTTTAGACATCATGGTACAGGACACACAATCTGTGATGGAATGGTCAGGACCCAAACATTTTAGACACCAATCATGGGTGTCGGTGACAGAAATAGTACCGCCACATTTTGTGCACTTTTTGAACCCGGAAGCGGGCTTCTCCATGAGGAGAAAAATATTCAGGCCTAAGGCCCAAACTGAAAATGCACAGTTGAAGTAAAGAATAGTTTTTTTGTTAGTTTTTTTTAAAGAAAGAAAAGAAAAGACAAGACCGGCAGTACCGGTCTGACGTCGAAGAAGGCAGACGCGACACAGAAAAATAAAGAAAAAAATAAAGAACTTCTTCTGCGGTGACAGGAACACGACCTGCTGGCTCCGCGGAAAAGAAGAACTGGAGAGAGGCGGTTGGGAAAGGCGGGAAGGCAGCGCACAGGCGCTGTGGGATGCTCCCAAAAGCTTTCTTACTGGACGCTGGGGAGCATTCCCACGCAGGCTCCGTCGGTACCGACGATACCCATATGTGAAGACTCATTCCTGCTTGTTCCTGGAGATTATATCTTAGACAGGGCTCCCTTTTTGCCTAGCTGTCCTGATATCAGGGCCTCAAACCACTCTCTATTCCCCCATAGATCCTTCCAAACCTTTTGCTGTCGCAAAAAGTGGCTAATCTGGATGTAGCTATAATAATCATTTCTTGTTAACCCATATAAATCCTTAATACCATCAAACTCTCTAACCCCCTCTTTGGCCACTATTTGTGAGATATGCATAAGCCCCAAGGTGGCCCATCTTCTCAATACACTCACTTCTGGCCCCTGCCCCCTCCCAAAGCATGCCGTTAATATCATCCCTTGTGAGTATTCTTTATCTTGTATTAAGGTTTTCCTGTTCTGCTTCCAGACCTTCACACTATGTGCTATTATGGGGTTTAATGTAGTCCCTTCCACTACTTTACTTCCCTTCCATACTATCCTCTCAAAGCCCACTCCCCTTACTGAGTCCTCTTCCATTTGGACCCATTGCTTCTGTTTCTCTCATTGCCAGTCATATACCGTTTTAAACTGTGCTGCCTCGTAATATTTTCTAAAGTTGGGGAACCCCGACCCCCAAGCCCCCCCTCCCCTTTTGCTCTCTGAATAACTGACAATGCTACCCTGGGACTCCTATTTTGCCAAATAAAGTGATTAATGATTTTTTGCATATGCTTTAACTTTCTATATGGCACCTGTATCGGCAAGGTTTGGAACAGGAATAGAAATCTAGGCAATAATATCATTTTTATAACAGCTATTCGTCCAAACCAGGATACATACCCTTGCCCCCACCCATGCAACCAACTCTCCACTTGCCCAAAGAGCTTTAAGTAATTTAAGTCATATAATGATTCCAACCTGTTACTTATGTGAATACCTAAATATCGAATTGACCCCCGAGCCCACCTAAATGAGTATTTCTTTTGTATAATTTTCTGCTCTTCCTTTTTTATTGACAAATTTAATAATTCGGATTTTACCCAATTTATGGTAAATCCCGACAGTTTGCCATATTTTTCTAATTCCCACATCAATATCGGTAAAGTAAACCCCGGTCTAGTCACACTCATAATTATATCGTCCGCGAACAAAGATATTCTATATTCGTTCTTCCCTACAGTTATCCCCCTCAAATCTGCCCGCTCTCTTACCCTTTCCGCAAACGGCTCCACAGACAGCGCAAACAGTAGAGGTGACAAAGGGCAGCCCTGCCTCTTCCCCCTCCTCTGCTCAAAAAAAGTTGAATACGCTCCATTGACCCGAACACAAGCTTTTGGGTTGCGATAAGGCTTGTACCCAACCCATGAATTCTCCTCCCAACCCCATTCTTTCCATTTCCTGAAATAGAAAAGGCCAAGACACTTGGTCAAAGGCCTTTTCCGCGTCCAAAGATAACAGGGCCTCCTCCTTGCTGTTTTCAATTGACCAGATTGTATTTAGTGTCTTACAAATATTGTCTGCTACCTGCCTACCTGGTATAAACCCCACCTGATCTCAATGTATCAATTTCCCTAGCACCCGATTTAAATGCGTAGCCAATATTTTAGCCAATAGTTTAGCATCTAGATTTAGTAAGGCAATAGGTCTATATGATGAACAGTCTTGCGAGTCCTTTCCTGCTTTATGTATTACTGTTATACCTGTCCACCCCATAGTGCTCGCTAACAAGCCTCCCTCCCTTGGTAAATTGAACCACCTCACTAGTGGCTTAATTAATAACTCTCCAAACCGTCTGTAGAACCTCGCTGTGAGCACATCTAATCCCGGTGCCTTATCTACTTTCAACTGCTTTATTGCTTTCAAGACTTCCTCCTCTTTTATGGCTCTGTTTAACTCTTTTTGTTCCGCCTCTTCCAATTTTGGTAGTTGTATAGAATCTAAGTAACTTTATACCCTGTCCTTCTCTGGTGGGGCTCTTGCCTCATAGAGCGTTTGATAAAATCTCTGAAAAGCCTCCCTAATATCCCCATCTTTAGTAACTAGGTTCCTCCTTGCATCTCTGTCAATATGTGTGATCTCAACTTCCGTTGTTTCAATTTCTGTGCCATGTATCTCCCAGCTTTATTACCCCCCTCAAAAAATTCCTGTCTCAAAAGCTGCATGCGATACCGTATAGCATCGGCCTGCATTGCATTTATCTCCTCTCTTACTGCCAACACTTGCCCCTATATGTTCCTTTTCTGTCCTGCGCATCTAATTCTTCCAATTTCTTTAATCTTTCTCTCAATTCCCTATCTCTTTTCTCCCTTTCCTTCCTTTTTCGAGCCACCCCATTTGATCAGTACCCCTCTCACTACTGCCTTATATCCATCCCAAACTACCCCCCACGCCACCTCCCCGTTATCGTTCCGTATAAAATATTTTCTTGTTTCCCGCTCCATATCCTCTCTTACATTTACATCTACTAATAGAGATTCATTCAATCTCCATAATTTTATGCCCATCTCCTCCCCCTCTATTTCCAATCTGATGTCCACTAAAGCGTGGTCAGACCACGTTATAGAGTCCATCTCTGCCCCTTTAATTCTTCCCACTACCTCCTTAGTTATCCATATGGCATCTATTCTTGAATATGAACCATGTACCGGGGAGAAGTATGAAAATTGTCTTTTCCGAGGGTGCTGAAATCTCCACACATCTATTAAACAATTCTGTGTTACAAAATGACAATATTTACTTCTATCTGCTCTCTTGCCCTCCCTTTTCCCTGTGGCATCTCTAGCCGGGTTCCAGGTTAAATTGAAATCCCCACCACAGATGAGAATACCTTCTCCTAGTTTTCCCACCTCTTCATTAAGCTTTGTCCAAAATTCTCCTTGCATCCCTGTGGGCGCATATACATTCATAACGCCGCTTTGACCCGGTGAAAAGCGGGATATAAATACAGCTAAATAAAATAAAAATAGATAAAAATAAGACAGTACCATTCATGCCCTATTTTTAACCACATTAGCACATATCTCCCCTCTTTATCCCTGACTACTTTCTGTAACACCATCTTAAGTCTTGAGTCTATAAACATTGTAGCTCCTCCCTTCTTTTTTTCTATTGTATTTGATGCAAAGACACAGACCCCCTATATTTTAGGCTTTACCAAATGTTCTGTCGCTCTGGTGAGGTGTGTTTCCTGTATGAATACCACCGATGCCTTTTGGCGTGCTATTTCTTTGTACAGTTTCTGTCTTTTAAATGGCGAGTTAAGCCCTTTTACATTTAGTGTTATAATTTTTAACTCACATTGGATATTTGCTGCACCACCTCTCCCTTGCCCCCATCATCCCCCCTCCCTCCCTCCCTACCCCCCCCTTCCTCCTCCCTCGTCCCCTGCATGGAGACTCGACTTCCATATGTCGTGACTATCAATCGGTCCTCAGCCTTCCCTTCCTTCCTATTCCCCCTCCCCCCTCTTCATGTGCTATCCCCATTTCTCATGTTACAGCCTGCCCCTCCCATCTCATCTCCCCCACCTCAGTTCGCCCCCCTCTTCCTACCCCCATTCCTTTATTCATTCTTAACCCCCCCTTAACTAAAATCGCCACTACTCCACTCCCACCTTCCCTCCCCCATTATTCTAACTCCCAGTCATAACACGCCCAGTTGGCCCCGAACCCTCGGCCCCCTCACTTGACTACCCTCCTTCTCCCTCCCCTTCTTCCCCCACCCTCCTCCCTTACCCACAACATCCCTTACAAGTCTCTTATCAATGTCCCACATTACAGTTCATATGGTGGTTCATCTGGTGCCAGGATATCCGGGGTCCATCCCCTCAGCCAATGTCCTTCGCCTTCTCTTGTACACTTTGGCTGCTTTTGGTCAGTCTTGCTGCTCTCTGGCCATTAGTTGGTACTCTATGCCATCTCCGATTGGCTGCCGGGGTCCCGGATGTTGTGGCCTTCTTCGTTCTTGCTTGGTTCCCATTGCCGCCCGGCAGATTGGTTAATCCCAAGTCTCCAAGCACCCCCCCAAGCTTCCTCACAAGTCTTAACCTTTCACGAGATACCATTTGCTGTAATTAAAAGGCCAAATGGGTACAGACATCTGTATCGCGCCTCTTCTCTCCTCAAGTAGGCTGTCACTTCCTTCATCTCTCTCAGACGCTGCAATGTGCCTAAGGAGAGATCCTGGAACAACTCCACTGCATGTCCTTCCCATTTAAAAGGTCCCATTTTCCGTGCCGCTTTCAATAGGTTTTCTTTCATTTTAAAGGATCTCAGACACACCATGATGTCTTTTGGTTGATTGTCTCTTATTGGCCCTAGTCCCCTATGCGCCCTCTCAATTTGCAAGCTTTCGCCTTCCCCACTGTCTTCGAGTGCAGCCGCTTGTAATAATGCTTCAAACACTTTTGTAATGACATCTTCACAATTTTTGTACTTGGGGTCCTCTGGCACTCCTCTCACTCTGATGTTACTTCTTCTTGACCGATCTTCCAGATCCTCCGTCTTCTCTTTTAGTTCCTCGTGAGTTTGCTTTAACTCCTGCCAGCCTTTTTGAAGATCTTCCAAAGCATCTCCATGTTGTTCCAGCTGTTTCTGCTTCCTCTACCCGGGAGCCCAGGTCCACTATGTCCTGTCTTAAAAATTGCAATGTCTCTTAATTCATTTTTAACTCTGCTAATTTCCACTTTTAGTTCTTCTTTTAGCTCATTCAACCACGTCTTAATCATGTCCGCTACTCCCGGGCCCCAGGGACTCCCCGTCTCCTCCACTGGCTCAGCCTCTTGCTCCGCCAATGCTTTGCCCTCCTTCTCCCCTTCCTTACCTCCTCTCGAAGTGGCATATGGAGATCTGAATTCTGCCAATTTTTTCTTTGTAGATTATCCTCCTTTTGACTTGTCTATCTTGCCCCTTTGCGCCTCTCGTGGCCCCTTCGGGCCATCTGGGATTTACAAGCACTGGCAAGTCAAATGCAAGGCATTGATAAGGCAGGCAAAGAGAGAATTTGAGAAGAAGCTTGCTGCTGAAGCAAAAACGCGAAATAAAGACCTTTTCAAGTACATTCGTAGCAAAAAACCCGTGAGAGAGTCAGTTGGTCCATTAGATGATAAAGGGGTTAAAGGAGCACTAAGAGGCGACAAGGCGATAGCGGAGAGACTGAATGAATTCTTTGCTTCGGTCTTTACTGAGGAAGATGTAGGGATGTTACCCACGACTGAAGTGGTATTTAAAGGTGTGGAAGAATTGAAGGAAATATCGATACATCGGGAAGATGTCCTACAACTATTAGATAAACTGAAGAGTAGCAAATCACCTGGGCCGGATGGTATACATCCAAGGGTGTTGAAAGAACTGAAATTTGAGATTGCAGACCTGCTATCAGTAATCTGTGAACTATCATTAAAATCATCTCTAATACCTGAGGATTGGAGGATCGCCAATGTAACACCAATTTTTAAAAAGGGTTCGAGGGGTGATCCGGGAAACTACAGACCGGTGAGCCTGACATCAGTACCGGGAAAAATGGTAGAAACCATCATAAAGAATAAAATTACTCAGCATATAGATAGTCATGACCTAATGGGAGACAGCCAACATGGCTTTAGACAAGGAAGATCTTGTCTTACTAATCTGTTATGTTTTTTTTGAAGGAGTGAATAAACAGGTGGACAAAGGTGAGTCGGTTGATATTGTGTATCTGGACTTTCAGAAAGCCTTTGACAAGGTCCCTCATGAGAGACTTTTGGCAAAACTAAAGAGTCATGGGATAGGAGGCAGTGTACTACTGTGGATCAGGAACTGGTTAAAAGATAGAAAGCAGAGGGTAGGGCTAAATGGCCAATTTTCCCAATGGAGAAAGGTGAATAGTGGTGTACCCCAGGGATCTGTGCTGGGTCCGCTGCTTTTTGACATATTCATAAATGACCTGGAAAGTGGAATAACGAGTGAGGTTATCAAATTTGCTGATGACACAAAACTATTTAAAGTTGTTAAAACCCAGGAGGATTGTGGAAAATTGCAAGAGGATCTTGATAAAATTGGAAGACTGGGCATCAAAATGGCAGATGAAATTTAATGTGGAGAAGTGCAAGGTTATGCACCTAGGGAAGAAACAACCCAAACTATGGTTACACGATGCAAGGTTCCACATTAGGAACCACCACCCAAGAAAAAGATTTAGGCGTCCTTGTGGATACCATGTTAAAACCCTCGGCCCAGTGTGCAGCGGCGGCCAAGAGAGCAAATAGAATGCTAGGTATGATAAGGAAAGGAATGGAAAATAAAACAAAAGATATTATAATGCCTCTATATCGTTCCATGGTGAGACCGCACCTTGAATATTGTGTGCAATTCTGGTCGCCATATCTTAAAAAGGATATAGCAATTTTAGAAAAGGTTCAGAGAAGAGCCACCAAAATGGTAAAGGGGATGGAAGGCTACTCCTATGAAGAAAGGCTAAAAAGGTTGGGGCTCTTTAACCTGGAAAAGAGACGGCTGAGGGGAGATATGATAGAAGTCTATAAATTAATGAACGGAGTGGAACGGGTAAACATAGATCGATTGTTTACCTTATCAGAATATAGAAAGACTAGGGGACATGCAATGAAGCTACAGGGTAAAATACTTAATAATAATAAAAGAAAAAATTATTCACTAAAAGTGTAATCAAACTATGGAATATGTTACAGGAGGATTTTGTAAAGGCTGTTTGTGTAGATGTTTTTAAAATAGGTTTGTAAAAGTTCCTGGAGGAAAGGTCCATAAAACATTTTTAAGAATGGTAACAGGATATAGATGCTTGAACCAATACAAGCATTGTGGAACCTGTGTCCCTTGGGGAAACTGCTAGGTACGTATGACCTAGATTGGCCACTGTTGGAAACAGAATACTGGGCTTGATGGACCTTGGTCTGACCCAGTATGGCATATCTTATGTTCTTATGTTCTTATGTTCAGCCACCTACTTCACCCAGCAGGCTCCTCTTCTATACTGACCGCAAGAATACTCTTCCCCCCTTTGTATTCTTACCACAAATTTATCAATGTCTTTGCGTTATAGTCAGCTGTTCCCAGTAGTTTACATGTGTCTGTGTTTGGCTGAATATTTTTATGATTCTTTAAGATTGATATCCCCCTTCTTTGTCCGGCTTGTAATGGGATATTTTTTATATTATCATCATTTAGCAGTGCAATTGTCTCCACCTTCTCTCTCTGTCTTCTGCCTGCCTGGCAACTTTCCTCTCCACCTCCTCTGTCTTCCCCGATGTCCTTGTCAGGAGTGCTCACTGCGCTGCCCCGCTGCTTCCTGCCGCCTCGTCCAGCCTTATGGTGGGCTCCTCTCCCTTTAGTAGCTCACGATAATGGTGACAATTTTTTGGCCTTGTGTATGACTAAGCCCTATTTTATTTTATACAGTTGTTGGTGATATAGAGCTTGTTGTCACTTTTGATTTATTAAGCTCTCATCACGTGTCTGACCTTTAAGGGTGTCTTCCTTCTCCCTTTCTGCCTCCGTTTCAGCTATTCTCCTCTCTATTGCCGCTTGATTTCGCCGGCTGCGATACCTGGTTCACTTTCCCTGATGGTCTCGGGCCTCTGCTACCCTTCGCCACATGCTCTCCCGGGCAAGCACGCGGCTTTGCTGTCCACCCACCAGGGACACTGGCACCTTCACTCCCTCTGCTGCTTTTTCCTGTGCCGGTGGCTCCTCCGCTTCTACTCCCTTGAGATTCCTCATTCAAACTCTGTGGGTACGCCACCCGCACTCTCCGGCCCTCCAGGTGTCTGCGTTGTCACCAGAGCTGCTCCGTCCGCCACGCGGCTCCCCCCTCCGGCTCCGCTCTCCGCCGATCGGGCGGTTCTTGGGGGTGATCGCAGTCCTCTCGCCCTTCTGCACAGAAATGGGGTGTATTTAACTTAGTGCCCCCTGCCTTACACATTGCTGCCTCGCTTTGTTTTAGGAGCTTTTTATCTCCCTTCATCAGGCTTCAGCGGCGGAGCTCAATCACCGCGCCGTCATTAGGTCCGCTGATGTCACCAGAGGTTCGGGTCAAGATTTGCACATCATCCGCGTACACAAAAAAACAAAGAACCACATGGTCTTGCACAAAGGGACCACAAAAATATTGAAGAGATATGGAGAGAGGATTTGTCCCATTAAAGGGGATATATGCACTCCTTAATCCACTGAGCTGGACAACATGTCCCCTGCTATCTAAGTAAGAAGTGAACCATGCAAAGACCTGGCCTCCTATTCCTATTGTGGATAAACAATCTAATAAGAAACTTCTGAAAAATAATGTTGAATGCTCTGGAAACATTCAGTAATAATCAAAAGACCTTGCTGGCCCTTGTCAAGTAAAGCATGAATCATCTACACACACTACAAGGAGGGTCTCGATGCTATATAGCGCTGAAATCCCACTTGTTGAACATCCAAGACATGGTTCTCCTTCAAAAACCTCAACTGACACACTACTGCCTTGGTAAACTGGCAAAAAAATGCATATAATTCTCCAATTTATTGAGGTTGGCTTTCAAAACTGGAGTAATAAATATATTCTTCAAGGAGGTCAGGAAGACACTATCATGAAGGGAGGTGTCAATCTAGCTAATTTTGACCTCAAATTTATTTCCTCCCAGGCAAGTAAAAGGGCCTGACAAGGGTCAATCTACAGGTGCTATATGCCATATTAGAAAGCCATCTTTGTACATATGTGGAGGTAACTGAACTAAATTCATTCCAATGTTGGTCCCTGGATGACTGCAAATTCAGTCCATCCCAAAACTGGTCTAAACTACTCAACCTCCTCCTGACACATTGTAAAGATAGCTGGCATTAAAGTCACTTCTATGCATAACTTTGGAAGCTTCGACTGAAAGGAGAAATTTCACTTACCGTTAATTTCCTTTCCTGGAATACTGCTAGACCAGTCCAGACAAGCGGGTTGTGTCCCCCTGCTAGCAGATCTTGGAGACAGAAAAAATCCACCAGAGCTGTGATTGGCTGGATGGTGATATGGATCTACCCCTAGGGGTCCTCCTCAGTATTGTCTGAAAAGCATAACTTACATTTGAACTATCATAACTTTGTAATAAGTAAGGCCAATCGCGGCCACTAACTCAACTATGTACAAAGGTGCTGGAAGCATCCCCAGAACCTAAAGGCTGTAAACGAAAAACAGCCATAGGCCATTTGGTTAGAAACTTTGAAAATGATGGAAAAAACTGGACGGCAGCTCCACTGTACCAGCAGGACTGCAACTGACAACAGGGTGGGTCCTGGACTGGTCTAGCAGTATTCCAGAAAAGGAAATTAACAGTAAGTGAAATTTCTCCTTCCAACTCATACTGCTAAACCAGTCCAGACAAGCAGGAAGTACCCAAGCTACCGACACTCAGGGTGGGCCAAGCGTCGCCAAAAGCACCCCAGTGCCAAACTGATCATCCTCTTGAGCCTGGACGTCCAAGCGGTAGTGATGCACAAAGGTGGACAAGGACGACCAAGTCGCCGCCCGGCAAATATCGAGAGGAGCCACTTGAGAACGTTCGGCCCAAGACGCTGCTTGAGTTCGAATGGAGTGAGCCCGGAGACCTGATGGCACCGGCTTTCCTTGAAGAATATAAGCTGCTTCAATGGCCCGCCGTAGCCACCTAGCAATAGTGGACTTCGAGGCTGCGAAACCTTGTCGAGGACCCGCAAACAGAACAAAGAGATGATCCGTCTTACGAAAGGAATTTGTCACCTTCAGATAGCAGTAAAGAATTCCTTTAAGGTCTACTGCTCGAAAATCCCGATGACGCCCCGAGCATTGCTCCTTTGAAAAAGAAGGCAAGAGAAGAGGTTGATTGATATGAAACGGCGTAAGGACTTTTGGTAAGAAAGAGGGAACCGTCTGCAGAGAAACACCCTCCGTAAAAAAGGAGAGATAGGGATCCCGACAAGACAGAGCCTGAAGCTCAGAGATTCGTCGTGCCGAGGTGATGGCCACTAGGAACACCGTCTTAAGGGTTAAATCCTGAAGAGTACACCCTTTAAGAGGTTCAAAAGGTCGAGCAACCAGCGCTCTGAGGACGAGATTGAGATCCCAGGAAGGAATCACTGGATGTACCGGAGGCCGTATAAGCCTAACCCCTTTAAGGAAGCGCGACACAATCAAATGTGATGCAACAGAAAGCCCAGATATTGGCCCACGAAAACACGTTAGGACCGACACTTGTACCTGTAAGGTTCCGAGTGCTAAGCCTTTATCAAGCCCATCTTGCAATAAGGAGAGAACCTCTGGAATCCCGCAATGCCAGGGAGAGGCCTGGCGCTGAGAACACCATGTTTCAAACAGACGCCACACATGAGCGTAAGCCAAGGACGTCGAAGATTGACGGGCGCTGAGCAGTGTCGCCACCACCCTAGGCGAATACCCTTTATGAGCTAACCTGCGGCGTTCAAGAGCCAAGCCGTAAGCGAGTAAGGAGCCGGGTCTTCCATGGTGATTGGTCCCTGCTGCAGAAGGCCGGAGGGAGCTACCAGTCGCAGAGGAGGTGCCCGAGATAATCTGATGAGATCCGCATACCACAGTCTTCGAGGCCAGTCTGGAGTCACTAGGATCACCGGTCTTTGGTGTTCCCTGACTCGCTGGAGAACTTTCCCGATCAAGGACCATGGTGGAAACACATATAGAAGGAGGTGACTTGGCCACGGTTGTGCTAGGGCATCTATGCTGCGCGTCCCATTGTCCCTCCACAGACTGAAGAAGATTGGCGCTTTGGCATTTGATGCCGAGGCCATGAGATCTACCGACGGCCAGCCCCATCTTTGAACTATTGACTGAAAGGGTTCGGTGGTGAGTGCCCACTCTCCAGGATCCAGAGCATGTCGGCTGAGGAAGTCAGCTTTGAAGTTGCTCGTTCCTGCTATATGCTGCGCCAAAATCGCCTGAAGATGCTTCTCCGCCCATGGAAGCAGAAGAGTCATTTCTCTCGGCACACCTGGACATTTCGTGCCCCCTTGGCGGTTGAGATACGCCACCATCGTGGTGTTGTTGGACAGTACCCGCACCGCTTGATGTTGGAGAAGAGGCTGAAAACACCGCAGGGCTAGCTGCGCTGACCGTGTTTCGAGGCGATTGATGGTCCAGCGAGCTTCTCAAGGGGACCAAGTTCCCTGCGCTGTGTGAGAGCCACAGTGCGCTCCCCAACCGGGGAGACTGGCATCGGTCACCACCAATATCCAGTGTGGAGTCTCTAAGGGTACTCCCCGGAGGAGACTGCACGGACACAGCCACCAGTGGAGGCTGTGTTTGATCGATGGTAGAAGTGGTAGACGAATTTGATAGTCCTCAGACACCGGCGACCAACGAGACAGGAGCCCCTTCTGCAGACTGCGCATGTGTGCTCTGGCCCACGGAACCAGGTTGATGATAGCTGCCATGGATCCTAAGAGTTGAAGGGAGTCCCAAGTCCAAGGCGAATCTTGACCCAGAAATAGGTTGAGCTGAGACGAGAGCTTTCGAAAGCGCTCTTGCGTTAGAAATACTCACCCCCGGCGGGTGTCAAATCGCGCCCCAAGAAGGTCGATTAGTTGAGAAGGCTGGAGACAGCTTTTGGCATGATTCTTCTAAGGCGGCTACTACGAGGGAGATGGTTTTGCGAGCTTCCGGCAGCGAGTCGGCCCGAACAAGCCAGTCGTCCAGATAGGGGTGAACTCGGATTCCTCATTTGAATAAGTATACCACCACCACTACCATTTATCTTGGAGAAGGTACGAGGAGCAGAAGCGAGCCCAAACGGCATTGCTCGGAACTGAAAATGTTGCCCGAGAACTGCGAAACGAAGAAACTGCTGATGTTCGACTCGAATGGGAATATGAAAATACGCTTTCGCGAAATCGAGAGACGCCAGGAACTCGCCTTTGCGTACCGCTTGATTTACCGAGCGGAGTGTCTCCATCCAGAAATGAGGCACTCGAAGGCTGCGATTTACCCCTTTGAGGTCTAGAATCAGACAAAAGGAACTATCCTTCTTGGGCACCACAAAATAGATGGAATACCAGCCTGACCCCTTTTCAAGGGAGGGGACCGGACAAATCGCATTCAAGCGGAGAAGACGCTGAAGGGTGGCCTGAATGATCATTCTTTTCTGGGGAGATCCCCCTGGAGAGATCAGAAAGGCATTGCGAATAGGTCCACAACATTCGAGGGTATACCCCCGGGATACACTGTTGAGGACCCACTGATCGGAGGTGATTTGCGCCCACTTTCAAGAAAACATAGCCAACCGACCTCCTACCGGTGGTAAAACCTCGCGTGGGCCGGCCGTCCCGTCAGCGGGAAGAGCGCACAGTCCTTGAAAACTTTCCTGTACCGGAGTAGGAGTCTGTGCTTTTGCAGGCTCCGCGAAAGGACTGCCCTCTCTGCCCATAATGATTAGGAGGGGCTGCGGGCAAAGTGGGCTTGAAGGAACGATACATCCTGGAATCTCTGTATCTAGAAAAACGCCGAAATGCCTGCATACGAGAGGTACGACGTGAAGTTGCCTTCGGTCTATCTTCTGGCAAACGTTGAGGTTTGACCTCCCCAAGATCCTTCACTAGCTTTTCCAGCTCCTCACCAAAGAGAAGCCTGCCCTTTAAGGGCAATTTGGAGAGTCTTGCCTTTGAAATGACATCAGCCGCCCACTGACGGAGCCAAAGCCATCTTCTGGCTACTGTTACTGCCACCACCGAGCGAGCCGAAAGGTGCAGCAAATCATAAAAAGCATCAGCCAAGAACGCTGTACCTGATTCCAGACGTCCGAGACGAATCTTCTGGTAGCCGTTGAATCCAGCACAGCAAGGCACGGGCTGTTAATCCACCGCAGACTGTCACCTGTAGAAAGAGAGAGAGACGAAGAGGAGAAGGCTGTTTTCAGAAGGCTCTCCACCTTCCGGTCTTCTGGGTCTCTGAGTACTACTCCTCCTTCCACTGGAATGGTGGTGTGCTTAGTGACTCCTGTTACTAAGGCATCCACCTTAGGATAAGCCAACCAACGCTCCAGCTCTGCTGGAGACCATAACTATAACTGACCCAGGCGGCGAGCTGTACGGAGAGAAATATCCGGGGCGTCCCATTCCCGTGATACCATTTGCTGCAATTCTGTCGGGAACGGAAAGGACTTTGACGGCTTACAAATGCCCTGTAAAATAGGGTCTGCCTGAGACTGTGACTGTGAAGTCTGCGGCTCTGGCGGATCCGTAAAGCGGAGCGCCTCTATCACCTGTCCTATCAAGGCGGACAATTCCTCCTTGCAAAAGAGCTGTATATCCTGTGAGTCCTCCAGCAGTGGGATGGAGGAGTCCGATGGTGAGTATTCACCATCCTCACGATCTGAGGATTCGAAGCTCCGGTCAGCTGAGGATCTACCATCTTCAGGGTCCAGTTCGTCCTCCAGAATCAATGACAATCCTTTAGGGGGACGTCCCCCTTTGAGGACCGTGGAGCTTTTAGATCGTTTACGACCTGTAGCAGCAGGTAGGGGGTCATTCGAAACTGGCAGTTGCCACGACGCGGCTCCAGAGGACTCAGCACGCCACAGCAACCATGCCTGGCGGAACAGCGCCAACAGCCGGTCATCAGAGGGTAGCTCAGGCTGTAAGGAGGCTGGAGAAGGCGGAGCACTTTATGAATCTACAGAAGAAGATAGTAGCGGACCATCCAAGGAGGGAGGAGCTGAAACACTGGCGCCTACATCTGGCAGTGATGAAGAGGACTCACCTGGGTGGAAAAACAAGCTGTGCACAGCCTATTCTTAAGATACTTCTGCTTTTTATTGCACACTAAGCACCTCTGCACTGAGGAGGGCATAGTGTGACTTTTTTTGGTACGGGAAGAAAGCCGACTAAAACGTTAGTCAGAAATTAGTGCCCGATTGGAGAAACGAGCTGTAGAAAGCCAGAAACTGCGGCCTGAAAACCTGAGAGCCGATGAAGAAAAAAAACCCTTCCCGCCAAAAGAAACAGCTCCGTTGCGATGTCAAAATGGCCACCAGCAACCGGAGACTTGCAACGGGAGATGGAGGAGATTACCACGTTTCTGGCGATTTCGACGGAATCGGACCCGACAGACAGCGACCGGAGGGAAAGAAAGCACCACAGCTGACAGAAGTAGGCAAAAGCAAGACAAGGAGCCGGTTTCGTCACCGAGGAGTAAAAGGAGGCGGGAACAGAAAAGAAAAGCTGTCACTTACAGTGCCGGTCTGTGCAGTGGATCCAAAGGGCTGATAAACAATACGGGTGTCAAGGCTAATTTATTAACATGAAATCAATCCAATTAGGAATTGATTTCAGTGAGCCCTTCTTCCAGCAGGCAGGCCCTCATGGCAAGACGCTGGGGACTGCTCGACTGAGTGAGCTCAACTGATCTGTGATCAGGAGCTCAGCTCAGGACACCTTGATTTAACTTTGAAGTCTGTACTGGGAACCCAGAGGAGCACTCTTTTTGCATACTCTGGGTACATCTAGTGAATAATAAATCTTTTGAGAAAACAACAAATACAAACAGATCTGCTGGAGACAGAAAAATACTGAGGACCACCCCTAGGGGTAGATCCATATCACCAGAGTCCAGCCAATCACAGCTCTGGTGGATTGTTTCTGTCTCCAAGATCTGCTGGCAGGGGGACACAACCCGCTTGTCTGGACTGGTCTAGCAGTATGAGTTGGAAGAAGCAAGCAAATTCCTTACATGAGAAAGAATGAGCTGGGTGACTACTACTAGTAAGTGTCAAAGATTGAATCGTTTAAAGGACCTTTGCATTTGACAATGATGCCTGGATTAGACTTTCATAGTACAATTTCTTTGAACTGTTTTTCCAAAGTATCCGGGTCTCAGTGTCCCAAGATCTCCGCTGACATTTTTTCAATTGTCATCATTCCTGTTTCCTAGTTCAGAAGGTCACAGTATACCACCAGGAAGCAGATTTACAGTTCTATTAGGCACTTTAACCCTATGGACGAGGACTAAGTGATCGCACCTCATGGATAGACCAGAATTCCAGTCAGAAACAATAGCATCTACGCCTATCAAACTCTCTGGCCAAATTGGGAGGTTTATTAGGACTTCCTTAGAGGAAATATCCTGCTAGGTCAGAGTTTCATACCAAGCGGTAATACCACAAGACAAGGAAAAAGTTATAACTTGATGATTTGACCAAGGAATCAACTGCCTTCATAGCCCAGACAGTCTTAATGAAGTTGCCTCCTTTTTCAAAAAGATCAAGTCCAGGGTGTGTCCTCCATTGTGGAATTCCTCTGTAAAGTATTGATGGAATCCTATATCCAACATAACATCTCAAAACCACAGTTCGTGTAGTAAATCTTCCGGGACCAGTAGCATTCAAAAGTTCTCCACAATCTCACCAATGAATGATAACAGATCAGTAATCTAGGGAAAAAAGGGCACCCAAAACACTATACACCAAAGGAAGCCCAATGCGGCTAGCCAGGCGTAGTCTCACCAAAGGCGCTCAATGCCTACAATCCCTTATAAGGGGGGGGGGGTCTTCATCTACTTTAAATTTACTACTACTATTACTGAACATTTGTATAGCACTACAAAATGTAAGTAGCGCTGCACAGACACATGTAAAAGACAGTCCCTGCTCATCAGAGTTTACAATCTAGTCAAGACAGTCAACACAGTAGCTGTAGACACAGAATACATCTAGGGGGAATAGTAAGGAAACACAAAGGAGATAAGGTGAATCAAAATCCGAAAGTGGCAGCGAAGAAAGCATAGTTACTCACCTGTAACAGGAGTTCTCCAGGGACAGCAGGAATCAGTCCTCACTTAAGGATGACGTCGGCACCGATGGAGCACTTCCCAAGCTTTCAAAGAAAGCCTTTGGGATTGCTGCCATGCATGCGTGGTCCTCTTCCCATCCAAGGGTGCCATCTTGCTCAGTCAGGTCCCTTACCTCGAGCCCTGCCAAGCAGATGGCAAGGGAAGGACAAAAAAAATCCAGCAACTTATCAGGGGAGGTGGGAGGGTAGTGAAGACCGATTCCTGCTGTCCCTGGAGAACACTTGTTAAAGGTGAGTAACTATGCTTTCTCCAAGAACAAGCAGGAAGTCAGTCCTCACTTATGGGACTCCCCAGCTACAGGCTACAGAACCTCTAACCAAAAACGCCTCCGCGAGGTCGTAAACAGAAGCTTATGCTCACAGGAGCCAGAGTGCTCGGGTCCTTGGGGCAAAACCCTTGGTAGCCATTGAGAAGGGTCGGAAGGCAGGAGTTGCTTATACCCGAACAGATTACAGGGTACAGCATGGCCGAAGGCGCTGTCCCGGCAGGACTCCCTCTCCAGGCAGTAATGGGAAGCGAAGGTATTCACCGAAGCCCAGGTCGCAGCCCAGCAGATGTCCGTCAGAGGCACTGAGCGCAGCAAAGCCACCGAGGTCGCCTTGGCTCGGACAGCATGGGCGGTGACCCTGCAATCCAGCAGGGCGCCCACCTTCACTTGAGTGAAGGCGATGCAGTCTGCCTCAAAGATGGACAGTGTGCATTTCGTGACTGCCTGCCCCAAGCAATTGGGATCGTAGGACACGAAGAGCTGGCCAGACTTGCGATGAGGCTGGGTGTGCTGCAGATAGAAGGCGAGAACTCTCTTGCAGTAGAGTGTATGCAGGACTGTCAATGCCCGGTCGGCATGGGGTCTCTGGAAAAAGGTCGCAAGACTACCTCCTGATAGATATGGAAATCCAATATCACCTTCGGCAGGAACTTGGAGTGGGTATGGAGGACCACCCTGTTCCTATAGAACCTGGTGTAAGGGGCATCAGCCATGAGGGCCTGAAGCTCAATGACTCGACGGACTGAGGTTAAAGGCACCAGGAAGACCACATTCCAGGATAGGTGCCGAAACGAGCATGTCGCCATCGGCTCGAAAGGTGGACACGTAAGCTGTATAAGCACTACGTTCAGATCCCACTCTGCCGGGGGAGTCCGGATGGGAGGTCTAGAGAGCAGGAGACCCCGCATAAAGCGGGAGACCAAGAGGGGTTTACCCTCGACGGGGAGGTGATTCACCAAGATGGCACTCCGGTGCACCCTGACGGAGTTAGACTTCAGCCTTTCCTTCGAGAGGTGAAGGAGGTACTGGAGGACCCATCGGGTAGGACAAGAAAACAGATCGATCAAGAGCCCGCGCCACCAGATCGAGAAGTGCCTCCATTTGAAGGCATACGCCTGTCTCATCGAGTTCTTCCTTGACGCGACAAGGACCTCCTCGACCTCCTCCGGGAGATCCAGCAGGGCAAGGGATACCCGTTCAGCCTCCAGGCTGTGAGGGACAACGAGGCCAGGTTCGGGTGAAGCACCGGACCCTCCCTCCTGTGTTAGCAGACCCGGGACACAGCCCAGGGGAACTGGGGCCTCAGATGAGAGCCGCAGCAGGAGCGGGAACCACAACTGTCGAGGCCACGAAGGCGCGACAAAAATCACTGACACCTGATCCCGCTGAACCTTGTGGAGGGTCCTTGCAATGAGAGGAGTGGGAGGGAACGCGTAAAGAAGACCGGAGGTCCAACTGACGAAGAACGCATCCGGGGCCTCCTTGCTCGGGTGTGGAATCAGACCACAGAAGCGGGGAAGCTGCGCGTTCATCGGGCTGGCAAAAAGGTCCACAGTTGGGGTACCCCACTGATGGAACAAGAGGCCGGCCACCTCTGGGTCCAGCCGCCACTCGTCAGGGCGGAGGATCCTGCTTAGCCTGTCCACGAGGACGTTCTCGTGGCCTGGAAGGTAGGGTCATCCCCCGATGGAAGGCAAAGGAGCAGAGGAGGACTGCCTCCGAGCAGAGGAGGCAGGAGACTGTGCCACCTCCTTGTTGATGTAAAACATTGCTACTCGGTTGTCGGTCTGCACGAGTACCAATTTCCCTTTCAGATGGTCCTCGAAGGCCTTCAGGGCCCATCAGACCGCCCAAAGCTCGAGTTAGTTTATTTGCTGCTGCGACTCTTCGGGTGCCAGTGCCCCTGGGTGTGCAGCGCACCGCAGTGGGCTTCCCACGCCAGCAGAGGAGCGTCCGTTGTCAGGACGAGCTCGTGCTGTGGGATTTGGAAGGGAAGCCCCCGGAGGAGGTTGCGGGGGTCCTGCCACCAGTCCAGAGACCTGAGAAGGCTGTGGGAAAGTCAAACGGGGTCTCTGAGGTGACCGGAGACCGGGCACCACTGGGTCGTCCACATGTGCATGTGGGCATGGGGGGTGACAGACAGTAGAGGCCAAGTGCCCCAAAAGGCGCAGCATATTATGTGCCGTAACCCGAGTGCTGCTCTGGACCTGAGCCGCCAGGGCTCGAAGGCAGGCTACACGGTCCACCGGCAGGAAGGCAGTCTCTCGCTGGGTGTACATTCGTAGCAAAAATCCTGTGAGAGAGTCAGTTGGATCATTAGATGACAGAGGGGTAAAAGGGGCAGTAAGAGGGGACAAGGCTATAGCGGAGAGACTGAATGAATTCTTTGCTTCGGTCTTTACTGAGGAAGATGTAGGGATGTTACCCATGAATGAAGAGGTATTTAAAGGTGATACTGCAGAAGAAATGAAAGAAAGCATAGTTACTCACCTGAAACAGGTGATCTCCGGGAACAGCAGGAATTTAGTCTTCACATATGGGTATTGTCGGTACCGACGGAGCCTGCGCGGGAACACTCCCCAGCATCCAATTAGAAAGCTTTTGGGAGCATCCCACAGCACCTGCGTGCTGCCTTCCCGCCTTTCCCAACTGCCTCTCTCCAGTTGAGTTTTAAAGCTGAGACAAAGAGAGAGAGAGAGGGAAAGAAAAGAAGAGAGATACAACTCCTAGGGGAGGTGGGTGGGTTGTGAAGACTAAATTCCTGCTGTTCTCGGAGATCACCTGTTACAGGAGCGTAACACTATGCTATCTCCAGGAACAAGCAGGAATGTAGTCTTCACATATGGGGACTCCCTAGCTACAGATGCCAGGGAGAGACCCCAGAAGTTGTGTGTCCCTGTGAAAGGGCTCCACTTCCCCTCATGGATCTCTGGCATCCTACTGGGAATGGTGGGTAGGAGCTGATTAAGTATGGAAAGGTGTCGTAGAACAGCCTGACCAAACAAGGCATCCCAGCGAGAGTCCTTGTCCAAGCAGTAATGGGCTGTGAAGGTGTGAAGCGAGGCCCAAGTAGCTGCTCGACAGATGTCGTCGATAGATACAGAGTGTAGATGAGCCATTGAGGCTGCCATGGCTCTCACATTGTGAGCTGTGACATAGCCTTCCAGAGAAAGGTTTTTACTCTGATAGGTAAAAGAAATACACTGTGCAATCCAATTGGACAATGTTCTTTTGGAGACTGGAAGTCCCAAATGAGAAGGATCAAAAGCAACAAAGAGAGGACTTTCTATGTTGCTGTGTCCTTTGTAAGTAAAAAGCAAGTGCTCTTTTACAGTCCAAAGTATGAAGATTCCTTTCTGCATTTGAAGCATGAGGCCTTGGAAAAAATACAGGCAGGTAAACTGCTTGGTTTAAATGAAAAGGTGAGACCACCTTTGGCATAAAATGTGGATGAGTTCTAAGGACTACCTTATCATGATGGAACCTCGTATAAGGAGAATCAGCCACTAATGCTTGCAACTCACTAATGCGGCGTGCTGATGTGATTGCAATGAGAAAGACAACCTTCCAGGAAAGGAATTTCAAGGAGGTAGTAGGCTAGAGGTTCACAGGGCGGCTTCATGAGCTGTCCAAGAACCAGATTTAGGTCCCATGCTACCGGTGGTGGCCTAATGGGAGGCTTAGTTAGAAGGAGGCCCCTCATAAATCTCGCTATAAGAGGATGAGAGGAAAGAGGTTGTCCATTTAAAGGCTTGAACGAAGCTGAAATAGCACTTAAATGGACTCGTACTGAGTTAGTCTTAAGCCCTGCATTAGATAAATGAGGGAGATACTCCAATAATGATTCCAGAGGTATCGCCAGGGGGTCAAGATCCTTCTGCGAACACCATATGGAAAACCTTTTCCACTTGAAAGCATAAGAGCGTCTTGTGGAAGGCTTTCTAGAAGCATAAAGGATATCCTTTACTTGTTGAGAAAGCACAGTTACTTACCTGTAACAGGTGATCTCTGGGAACAGCAGGAATTAGTCCTCACATATGGGTACGTCGGAACCGACGGAGCCTGCGCGGGAAAGCTCCCCAGCTTCCCAGAAAGGAAGCTTTTGGGGCCTCCCACAGCGCATGCGCGCTGCCTTCCCGCCTTCCTGACCAACTCTCTTCAGTTCGAGTTTAAAGCTGAGACAATAGAGAGAGGAAAGGAAAGAGAAAGAGAGATACAACTCCTAGGGGAGGTGGGTGGGTTGTGAGGACTAATTCCTGCTGTTCCCAGAGATCACCTGTTACAGGTAAGTAACTGTGCTATCTCCAGGAACAAGCAGGAATGAGTCCTCACATATGGGGACTCCCTAGCTAAGATGCCGGGGAAATCTCCCTCCAAGGGTTTCTCATCTTCCTATGGATCTCAGGCATCCATTCAGGGAAGGTGGGCAGGAGTTGTTTAAGAATGGAACAGGTGTCTGAGGACAGCCTGACCAAACAAGGCATCCCGGCGGGAGTCCTTGTCCAAGCAGTAATGGGCTGTGAAGGTATGAACCGAGGCCCAGGTGGCTGCTCGACAGATCTGATCAATGGATACAGAATGAAGATGAGCCATAGATGTGGCCATGGCTCTCACATTGTGAGCTGTGACATGGCCTTCCAGAGAAAGGTTCTTACTCTGATAAGCAAAAGAAATACACTGAGCAATCCAATTGGACAGTGTTCTTTTTGAGACTGGAAGTCCTAAATGAGAAGGATCAAAAGCAACAAAAAGTTGAGAAGACTTTTGATGTTGCTGCGTCCTGTGGAGGTAAAAGGCAAGAGCTCTTTTACAGTCTAGAGTATGAAGGTTCCTCTCTGCATTTGATGCATGAGGAGCTGGAAAAAAGACAGGTAAATATACCTCTTGATTAAGATGAAAAGGTGAGACCACTTTAGGCATAAAGTGGGGATTTGTCCTAAGGACTACCTTATCATGATGGAACCTTGTATAAGGTGGATTAGCCATTAAAGCCTGCAGTTCACTGATGCGGTGAGCAGAAGTGATTGCAATAAGGAAAATGACTTTCCAGGAAAGGAATTTTAAGGAGGTAGTGGCTAAGGGTTCAAAGGGTGGCTTCATAAGCTGACCAAGAACTACGTTTAAGTCCCATGCCACCAGAGGAGGCCGGATGGGAGGTTTAGTTAAAGTTAGACCTCTCATGAATCTTGCAATAAGAGGATGAGAGGAAACAGATTGTCCATTGATAGGCTGAAGAGATGCTGCAATAGCACTCAAATGGACCCTTACAGAATTGGTTTTAAGTCCTGCATTGGAAAGATGCAGGAGATATTCGAGTAAAGAATTCAAAGGTAGTGCTAGAGGGTTAAGACCTTTGTCTGCACACCAAATTGAAAATCTTTTCCATTTAAAAGCATAAGCACGCCTGGTGGAAGGTTTCCTCGATGCATGGAGGACATCCTTCACCTGTTGAGAAAGATTCAAGTCTTGAAGGTCTAGGCCTTCAGTAACCAAGCTCTGAGGTGAAGGGACTTGGGGTTTGGGTGCCACAAAGTCCCCTCCTCTTGAGACAAAAGGTCTGGAGCAGCTCCCAGATCCAGGGAGGGTGTCTGGGAGAGATGCAGAAGTAGAGGGTACCACACTTGGCGTGGCCAGCGTGGAGCTATGAGGATCATGGATCCTTGATCCCTCTGAAGTTTGAATTGAGTCTTGGGAATCAAGGGAATGGGTGGAAAGGCATATAGGAAGGCCTGACCCCAATGAAGGAGGAAGGCATCCTTGGCCTGAGCTCCCTGACACGGAATCCTGGAACAGAACCGGAGAAGTTTGGCATTGTACGGACTTGCAAAGAGGTCTATGTCCGGGGTCCCCCATTCCTGAAAGATTCTGAGTACCTGATCCATGTGCAGGGACCATTCGTGTGGAAGCAGAACTCGACTGAGTCTGTCTGCCCAAGAGTTTTGGATTCCTGGGAGGTACACTGCCAGGAGATGGATCCGATGCTCTCTGGCGAAGGCCCACAGTTTTAGAGCTTCGTTGCAAAGCGACAGAGAGCCAGTCCCTCCTTGTTTGTTTATGTAGAACATGGCTACTTGATTGTCGGTATGAACAAGGACTGTCATGTTGATGAGGAGGGTATGAAAGACCTTGAGAGCAAGGAAAATTGCTCGCAGCTCCAAAAGGTTGATATGAAGAGTGGTCTCCTGTGGAGACCAAATGCCCTGAGTGGAGAGGTCTTGGAGATGAGCTCCCCAACCTGTTTGGGAGGCATCTGTAGTGAGAGTTGCTTGGGGTAACAAAGGTTGGAAGGGGGCCCCCAACAACAGATTTTGAGTGGATATCTACCACTGGAGAGGCCAAAAAAGACGTTTTGAGGTTGCTATTTGGTCTGAGAGAGCTCCTGATGCTTGGGTCCACTGGGTGGACAAGGTCCATTGAGCTGCTCTCATATGTAGGCGAGCATAAGGCACCACATGAATTGTGGATGCCATGTGGCCTAGCAGTTGTAGCATCTCTCTGGCAGTCAAGTGGCTTCTGGACTGAATTTGAGAGGCCAAGTGCACTAGACGGTGGCAACGGGCCTGAGGAAGATAGGCCCTTGCAGTGGTAGTATCTAGCCAGGCCCCTATGAATTCTAGGGACTGAGTAGGGGTGAGTTGAGACTTTGGCAGATTGATGACAAGTCCCAGATACTGCAGTATGCGTCTGGTGTGGTCCAGGGAAGTCTGAGCCTCGGACTGAGATGGAGCTCGGATGAGCCAGTCGTCCAGGTATGGGAAGACAAAGATCCCCAGAGTGCGTAGAAATGCAGCTACTATTGCCATGCATTTGGTAAATACCCTTGGAGCAGAGGCTAGACCGAAGGGGAGTACTCTGTATTGGAAATGTTTTCCCTGGAACAGAAACCGTAGGAATTTTCTGTGGGATGGATGGATGAGTATATGTGTGTACGCATCCTTGAGATCTAGAGAACAAAGCCAGTCCTGACTCTGTAGGTATGGAAGGAGAGTACCTAGAGAAAGCATTTTGAATTTCTCTTTGTATAGGAATTTTGTTCAATTCTCTGAGATCCAGAATGGGTCTGTACCCCCCTGTTTTCTTGGGAATGAGAAAATAAGGGGAGTAGAAACCTGACCCTTGTTGAGGAAGAGGAACCTCTTCTATTGCGTTTTGGGCGAGAAGAGTGGTCACCTCCTGGCCCAACAGGTACAGGAGAGATGGGGGAAGAATTGAATTGTCTCACCATGGTATGGGGAGGAAGGCTGGAGAAATGTAGTTTGTAGCCCTCTCTGATGATAGAGAGGGTCCACGGTTCTGATGTGATTTGTTCCCATCTGGGAGCAAAATGAGCTAATCTTCCTGGAATGGTGAGAGGTTCTGGCTGTTGCAGAGCCAGAAAGGTTAAGTTCTCTAGAATCAAGTCAAAAACCCTGAGGAGGTTGGGACTGCTGGATTGTAGCAGCCCCTGTAGACTTTGTTCTGGCCTGTTTAGTTTGCTGACGCTTAGGAGCAAAGCGAACTTGGGAAGATTGCTGGCCAGTATTTGTGGAAAATCTGGTCTTTTTATAGAAAGTTTTCTTAAAAGGTTTTTTCTTGGCAGGGGTAGAGGTAGACTTAGAAAGTCTATCTAAAGCAGCATTCTCTGCATCCATTTGAGTGGCTTTGATTTGCCATTCTTTGCCAAAGAGATTTTCACCTGTACAGGGCAGATTACCCAAGCCTTCTTGTACCCAGGGTTCCAAATCAGAGGCCTGGAGCCAAGCCAGTCTGCGAGCAGCTATGGCAATGCCAGAGGCTCTGCTTGCCCCCTCAAAAGAGTCAAAGGCTGCTCTGTTGGAGAACTTTGAAACATCTTGAGTGTGCTTTAGCAAAAGAAGGAATTCCTCTTGTTTATCCTCTGGGATAAAGGGGAGAAACTGACGTATCTTTAATGCAATCTCTTTCAAAAACATGCCCATATAGAGGCTGTATGAATTGATTCTGGCAATAAGCATGCCAACTTTGGTAGATTTTTCTCCCAAAAGCATCCAGAGTCCTACATTCTCTTCCTGGAGGGGTAGAAGAGTGTCTTTTGGTACTCTTTATCTTTTTCATAGCAGACTTCACCACAATAGAGTGGTGAGGAAGCTGAGTTTTTTGAAAACCAGGAGAAGGAGGAACCCGATACATGGTGTCCAAACGTCGAGAATGTGGAGATAGGGTGAGAGGAGCCTCCCACAAATCCATCATGTGTTCTTGAAGAATTTCATGTATGGGTAAGGTGGCTGCCTCTTTGGGAACCTTAGAGTATCCTAAAATATCTAATTTTTTTGCTCTAGGTTCCTTTTCAGAGGATACAGATATGGAGAGTCCTTTAGCTACTTCAATAATGAAGTCTTGAAAGGACAAATCCTCTGGAGGAGACATTCTCCTTTTTGGAGAAGAGGGCTCATCAGGAAGAGTAAAAGAGACGTCAGCAGAATCATCTGATGTATCAGAATCTTCAGAGGATTCAAAGTATCGTCTATTTGCTTCCAGAGATCGATACGCGTACCGATCGGTACCGACATCGGGCGTACCGGGAATCGGAGCGGTATCGAAGAAAGCTCCGGAACCGGAGACCGGAACCGGCATGCTACTGGAAGTAGAAGCTCTGGGTACCGGTATCGGTTGCGGTACCGGAATCGGAACCGATTGTCGCGGTACCGATGGCGGTGCAGCATTAATGAAAGTCAGTAAGGCCTGCTGCATGGATTGTACCGTAGTACCCATAGCCGCCACAACTGCCTGGAAGTCGGTACCGGTGTTAGCCGGTACCCCAGAGCAGTCTAACAGGAGATCGGTCGAGGCCGTGCCATCGATGTCTACCTGTAACCCCATAGGAGCTTTGGAAGCCGGAGCTTCCCGCCAGGGTTGTTTGGCTGGGGCAGGGTCCTCAGGGTCAATTGCAAGGGCCTCTCGCTGCTTAGAGGGAGATTTGCCTTTTGAGGACTTGCCCGAAGAATGTTTGGTTACCTGAGATCCATCAGGAGAAGACGACCTGGAAGATGTTGATGCTGGAGTATCGGTAGAAAACAGCATATGAAATTTAGCTGCTCTGTTCTGTAAGCCCCTTTTGGACATCAGAGAGCAGGATAGACAATCCGGAATGGAATGGTCAGGCCCCAAACATTTAAGACACCACGCATGGGTGTCTGTAACTGAAATAGTACCGGTACACTTAGTGCATTTTTTAAAACCAGAAGCTGGCTTTTCCATGAGGGAGACCTGAGAAGGCCTAGAGGCCTCACAGAAAAAATACACCAAGTGTAGAAAAAGTAATTATATATATACATTTTTTTTTTTAAATAAACGAAAAAAGGACCGGCGGTACTGGTCTGGAATCGGGGAAGGCAGACATGCGGTCAAAGAAACAAATTAAAACAACAATTTCTTCAGCGGTGACAGGAACACGACCTGCTGGCTCCGCGGAAAAAGAAGAACTGAAGAGAGTTGGTCAGGAAGGCGGGAAGGCAGCGCGCATGCGCTGTGGGAGGCCCCAAAAGCTTCCTTTCTGGGAAGCTGGGGAGCTTTCCCGCGCAGGCTCCGTCGGTTCCGACGTACCCATATGTGAGGACTCATTCCTGTTTGTTCCTGGAGATAGGTTAAGACCATGAAGATCTAGGGCCTCAGCAACCAGGCCCTGAGATGCAGAGAGTGGGGATCGGGATGCAATAACATCCCGTCCTCCTGAGATAGGAGATCTGGAGCAGATCCTAACTCCAGAGATGGAGCTTGAGAGAGATGTAGGAGGAGAGGGTACCACACCTGCCGTGGCCAATGTGGAGCTATGAGAATCATATGGCCTCTGTCTCTCTGAAGCTTGAATAGGCTTTTGGGAATTAGGGGAATGGGTGGAAAGGCATATAGGAAGTCCTGACCCCAATGGAGGAGGAAAGCATCCCTGGCCTGAGAACCCTGAGCCGGAATTCTGGAACAGAATCGGGGAAGTTTGGCATTCAATGGACTTGCAAAGAGGTCTATGTCCGGGGTTCCCCAAATTTGAAAACTTTTTGCTACCTGGTCTGCACGAAGAGACCACTCGTGTGGAAGCAGATCTCGACTGAGTCTGTCTGCCCAGGAGTTTTGAATGCCTGGCAGATACACCGCAAGGAGATGAATCTGATGCTCTCTGGCAAAGCAACAGAGAGCCTGTTCCTCCCTGCTTGTTCAGACAGAACATAGCTACTTGATTGTCCATCTGAATTAGGACTGTCTTGTAGCTGAGCTGGGTGTGGAACACTCAAAGAGCAAGGAAGATTGCTCTGAGTTCCAAGAGATTGATGTGTAGATTGGTTTCCTGTGGAGTCCAGGTGCCTTGGGTAGAGAGATCTTGCAGGTGAGCTCCCCAACCCACCTGTGAGGCGTCTGTTGTTAGAGTGACCTGGGGTGGGGGTTGTTGGAAAGGGGACCCCACCAACAGGTTTTGGGTTGATTGCCACCATTGTAGGGACAAAATAAGGCGACTTGAGTTTGCTATTTTGTCTGATAGGCAGCTAATGCTCGAGTCCACTGAGTGGATAGAGTCCATTGGGCTGCTCTCATATGGAGGCAAGCATAGGGGACCACATGCACGGTAGATGCCATGTGGCCTAGCAATTGTAACATTTCCCGAGCAGTGAGATGAGTTTTTTAACACTGTTTGGGAAGCTAACTGCACAATGCAAAGGCAGCGGGGCTATGGAAGATAGGCCCTTGCTTTCCTGGTATCCAGCATAGCTCCTATAAACTCTAGAGACTGAGTGGGAGTTAGGTTGGATTTTGGGATATTTATGACCAGGCCCAAATACTGAAGTATACGCATTGTGCAAGATAGGGAAATTCTAGCCTCTGATTCTGATGGGGCTCGAATGAGCCAGTCGTCTAAGTAGGGGAAGACGAATATACCTAGAGTGCGAAGAAATGCTGCCACTACAGCCATGCATTTCGTAAACACCCTTGGTGCTGAGGCCAGGCCAAAAGGAAGAACCCTGTACTAGTAGTGCTTCCCCTGAAATAGAAACCGAAGGAATCTTCGGTGAGTTGGATGGATGAGAACATGTGTGTACGCATCCTTGAGATCTAGAGAACAAAGCCAATCCTGACTCTGAAGGTATGGCAGAAGAGTTCCTAGAGAAATCATCTTGAACTTCTCCTTGTACAGGAATTTGTTCAATTCTCTGAGATCTAAAATGGGTCTGTGTCCTCCTGTTTTCTTTGGAATAAGGAAATAGGGGGAGTAAAACCCTATACCCTGTTGGGAAATGGGTACATCTTCTATTGCCCCGTGGGCAAGAACTAAATTGACCTCTTGACCTAACTGATTTTCGAGTGAAGTCTGAGAACTGAACTGTCTTACCACTGTAGGAGGGTGCATGTTGAGGAAATGAAGCTTGTACCCCTCCTTTACAATGGAGAGAGTCCATTCTTCTGTTGTTATCTGCTCCCATCTGGGGGCAAAATGACATAACCTTCCTGGAATAGTGGAGGGCTCTGGCCCGTTAAGAACATAACATCATAAGATATGCCATACTGGGTCAGACCAAGGTCCATCAAGCCCAGTATCCTGTTTCCAACAGTGGCCAATCTAGGTCATACGTACCTAGCAGTTTCCCCAAAAGACACAGGTTCCGCAATGCTTGTACTGGGTCAAGCATTGATATCCTGGGTCCCTTCTTAATAATGGTTTATGGACCTTTCCTCCAGGAACCTGTCCAAACCTTTTTTAAATCCACCTACACTAACAGCCTTTACTACATCCTCTGGTAACAAATTCCAGAATTTGATTACACGTTGAGTGAAAAAATATTTTCTTTTATTAGTCTTAAATAGTTTACCCTGTGGCTTCATTGCATGTCCCCTAGTCTTTCTATATTCTGATAAGGTAAACAATCGATCTATGCTTACCCGTTCCACTCCGTTCATTAATTTATAGACTTCTATCATATCTCCCCTCAGCCGTCTCTTTTCCAGGTTAAAGAGCCCTAACCTATTTAGCCTTTCTTCATAGGAGTATTCTTCCATCCCCTTTACCATTTTGGTGGCTCTTCTCTGAACCTTTTCTAAAATCGCTATATCCTTTTTAAGATACGGCGACCAGAATGGCACACATTATTCAAGGTGCGGTCTCACCATGGAACGATATAGAGGCATTATAATATCTTTTGTTTTATTTTCCATTCCTTTCCTTATCATACCTAGCATTCTATTTGCTCTCTTGGCCGCTGCTGCACACTGGGCCGAGGGTTTTAACATGGTATCCACAATGACGCCTAAATCATTTTCCTGGGTGGTGGTTCCTAATGTGGAACCTTGCATCGTGTAACCATAGTTTGGGTTGTTCTTCCCTAGGTGCATAACCTTGCACTTGTCCACATTAAATTTCATCTGCCATTTTGATGCCCAGTCTTCCAATTTATCAAGATCCTCTTGCAATTTTCCACAATCCTCTTGGGTTTTAACAACTTTAAATAGTTTTGTCATCTGCAAATTTGATAACCTCACTCGTCATTCCACTTTCCAGGTCATTTATAAATATGTCAAAAAGCAGCGGACCCAGCACAGATCCCTGAGGTACACCACTATTCACCTTTCTCCATTGGGAAAATTGGCCATTTAGCCCTACCCTCTGCTTTCTATCTTTTAACCGGTTCCTGATCCACAATAGTACACTGCCTCCTATCCCATGACTCTAGTTTTGCCAAAAGTCTCTGATGAGGGACCTTGTCAAAGGCTTTCTGAAAGTCCAGATACACAATATCAACCGACTCACCTTTGTCCACCTGTTTATTCACTCTTTCAAAAAAACATAACAGATTAGTAAGACAAGATCTTCCTTGTCTAAAGCCATGTTGGCTGTCTCCCATTAGGTCATGACTATCTACATGCTGAGTAATTTTATTCTTTATGATGGTTTCTACCATTTTTCCTGGTACTGATGTCAGGCTCACCAGTCTGTAGTTTCCCGGATCACCCCTGGAACCCTTTTTAAAAATTGGTGTTACATTGGCGATCCTCCAATCTTCAGGTATTAGAGATGATTTTAATGATAGTTCACAGATTACTAATAGCAGGTCTGCAATCTCATATTTCAGTTATTTCAACACCCTTGGATGTATACCATCCGGCCCAGGTGATTTGCTACTCTTCAGTTTATCTAATAGTTGTAATAGATCTTCCCGATGTATCGATATTTCCTTCAATTCTTCCGCACCTTTAAATACCACTTCAGTCATGGGTAACATCCCTACATCTTCTTCAGTAAAGACCGAAGCAAAGAATTCATTCAGTCTCTCCGCTATCGCCTTATCGCCTCTTAGTGCTCCTTTAACCCCTTTATCATCTAATGGACCAACTGACTCTCTCACAGGTTTTTTGCTACGAATGTACTTGAAAAGGTCTTTATTTCGCGTTTTTGCTTCCGCAGCAAGCTTCTTCTCAAATTCTCCCTTTGCCTGCCTTATCAATGCCTTGCATTTGGACTTGCCAGTGCTTGTGCTGTTTCCAGGTTTCGTCGTTTGGCTCTTTTTTCCCATTTCCTGAAAGATGCTTTTTTGGCAACAGCCTCTCTCACCTCACCTTTAAACCATGCTGGCAGTTTTTTGGACTTCCTTCCACTTTTCTTAAAGCGTGGAATACAGCTGGTCTGGGCTTCCAAGAGAGTATTTTTCAACAACACCCAAGCTTGATGTACGTCTTTAACCTTCGCAACTGCTCCTTTTAGTTTTTTGTTAACTTTTTTCCTCATTTTCTCATAGTCTCCCTTTCGAAAGTTAAAAGGTAGTACTGTGGATTTCCTTACTATCCCTCCTCCACTAATTAAATCAAAGGCGACCATGCTATGATCACTATTGCCAAGTGGCCCCAACAACCTTATCTCTTGCACTAGATCTGGTGTTCCACTAAGGACTAGGTCTAATATGGCTTCCCCTCTGGTCGGTTCATGAACCAGCTGCTCCAAGAAGCAGTCATTTATTTCATCTAGGAACTTTATCTCCCTAGCATGTCCTGACGTGACACTGACCCAGTTGATACTGGGGTAATTGAAATCACCCATTATTATTACTGTGCTATAACTTTTGTTAGCTTCCTTGATTTCTTTGAGCATTTCATCATCCATTTGGTCATTCTGGCCAGGCGCTCGATAGTACACCCCCACTGCCATTGCCTTCCCCCTTTTACATGGAATTTCAATCCATATAGATTCTACAGCAGATTTTGTTTCCTGCAAAACTTTAATACTTTCTGACTCAATGCCCTCTCTAACACAGAGAGCAACCCCTCCACCAATTTGATCAGCTCTATCATTACGATATAGTTTGAGGGCCAGGAAGGCCAAGTTCTCTAGATGGGAGTCAAAGCCCCTGTGGAGGCTGAGTCTGTTGGGCCGGTTGAGGCTTAGCAGACTTTGTTTTTCTTTGTTTTGGTGGCTGCTGTCCTTTTCGGGCAGACTGACCTGCAGAATGCCCCTGCTGGGTATAGGAGGGGTAAAACCTCTTCTTTTTAGAGAAGAATGGTTTCTTGTAGGATTTTCTCCTTGCAGGATGAGCTGTAGCCTTGGATAGTCTATCCAAAGTGGTGTTATCAGCATCCAGCTCATTAGCTTTCTCTTGCCAATTTTTGCCAAAGAGATTTTCGCCTGTGCAAGGGATATTCCCTTGTTTGTCCTGTACCCAGAGTTCTAAGTCAGATGCCTGGAGCCAGGCAATCCTACGAGCACCTATGGCAATGGTTCTGCTTATGCACTCAAAGCAGTCAAAAGCTGCACAATTAAACTTGGAAACATATTGGGCATGTTTGACAAGTGTAAGATAATCTTGCCTCTTATCAGGAAGGAGAGGGCTCAAAAGCTCTAGATCTCCTGTAACCTCCTTAAGGAACATTCCCATATATAAAATGTAGGAACTAATCCTGGCAGAAAGCATAGAGGCCTGGAAGGTTCAACGCCCAAAGGCATCAAAAGCCCTACATTCACGTCCTGGCGGATTAGATGCATGTCTTTTTGCACTCTTGATCCTTCTCATAGCTGATTCCACTACCATGGAATGGTATGGTAACTGGGTTTTTTGAAATCCAGGACAAGGAGGTACTCGATACATGGTATCAAGCCTATGAGAATGAGGAGAGGTGGTAAGAGGTGTTTCCCACATTCTTAGCATGAGATCATGCAAGATCTCATGAATAGGCAAAGTAGCAGCCTCCTTGGGAGCTTCAGGATATTGTAAAATCTCCAATGCCTTCGCTCTGGGCTCTGTGTCAGGAGCCACTGTGATGAAAAGACCTTTAGCTACCTCCCGGATGAAATCCTGAAAGGATATATCCTCTGGAGGAGACATCCTACATTTGGGAGAGGAGGGTTCCTCAGAGAGAAATACTCCGGTACTGACAGAGCTGTCAGAATCCTCTGACTCCTCGGAGGATTCAAAGTATCTTCTGTCCGGGTGCTCTTGCAAAGCACGATACCGGTACTGATCGAAGTCGGTACCGGAGGGGTCCGGTACCGGCCTGTCGATACCAGAGAAAACAGCATGACTCAGTGTCTGTAACACAGTCGCCGATGTTGATGCTGTTGGTACCGGTATAGATATTGGCGCCGGAACCGGTGTCGATACCGGTTGAACCGTCTGAAGCGGTCCCGAAGGCACAGAAGCCGCAAGGAGAGCCGCCAGACTGCGTTCAATAGCCAACAACCTCTGGTCTATTGACGCTGCCGATTCCTGGGTATCGGTACCAGACGAAGCAGCCGGTACCCCAGAGCATAACACCAGTAGTTCTGCCGAGGTTGAGGCCTCGAGAACATCCTGGAGCCCCCGATAGTGCTTTGGAAGCTGAAGCCTCCCGCCGGGGCAATTTTTCCGGTACAAGTCCCTCAAGGGCAACGCCAGAGGCATCTTGATGCTTGGAAGGAGATCTACCCTTTGAGGACCGGCCAGATTTATGTTTGGTTACCTGAGATCCATGGGAGGAAGACGAAGCCCTGGAAGACGTCGATGCCACGGATGCTGCTTCGGAGGGAAAAAGGGTGCTAAGCTTAGCAGCTCGGTTTTGCCGACCCTTCTTCGACATCATCCCACAGGCAACACACTCAAGATGGAGTGGTCAGGACCTAAACATTTAAGGCACCACTTGTGAGTGTCGGTGATAGAGATGGTACCGCCACACTTGGAACACTTTTTAAAACCAGAGGCGGGTTTTTCCATTCTGAAGGAAAAGTTGGGTCTAGTGCCCAAAATGGTGCGTGGCACCCAACAGAAAAAAGACTGGAGTGTCCAGAAAAAAAATTACAATTTCTTTTTTTTTAAAAAACAGAAAGAAAGAACCGGAGATACCGGTATAGCTTCGAGGAAGGCAGATGCTACCACAAAAAAGAATGAAAAAGATGGGATAATTTCTGCAGTGACAGGAAAAACGACCTGCTGGCTCCGCGGAAAAAGAGGAACTGGAGAGAGACAGTTGGGAAAGGCAGGAAGGCAGCACAAAGGCGCTGTAGGATGCTCCCAAAAGTTTTCTAATTGGACGCTGGGGAGCGTTCCCGCGCAGGCTCCGTCGGTACCGACGATACCCATATGTGAAGACTACATTCCTGCTTGTTCCTGGAGATATATCGCTACACCGGGAAGATGTATTACAACTATTTGATAAACTGAAGAGTAGCAAATCACCTTGACCGGATGGTATACATCCAAGGGTGTTGAAAGAACTGAAATATGAGATCACAGATTACTAATAGCAGGTCTGCAAACTATCATTAAAATCATCTGTAATACCTGAAGATTGGAGGATCGTCAATGTAGTGACTGTGGGCTTTGACTAGCCCTCACCTCACCAGGAACCTTGCAGGGCTCTTGGAGCTACAGAAGACTACATTCAAAACAATGGGAAGGTAATCTAAAAGACAGCAATAAAATACACACATCTATATACATACAGCAAAGCTTTAGTGGAGAGAAACAAACAGAACCAAGTTCTCTTTGTTTACTCTAACTGATAGCCATGGTTCACTTTATTTATACAGCATAAATTCACTTTATTATGACACGTCAGTTATTACGTCTCTATCACATCATAGGTCAACTTTAATCAGTGTGGGTCAGTATGAGGAGACATACATGGAGTCCAAGACATAATTGTTTACTGCTGACTGTGGCAGCATGAGGAGACATACACATATTCCAAGACATAATGGTTTACTGCTGACTGCTTGATATCTACTAACCCTGAGACTGCAAGGCTAGAGTACAAGCTGCCCTTTCTTGTTTACAGGACATGTAAACCTTCACTTAGTAAGCAAATATATGAAGTTTTATTTCTAAGCAAAGTTCTGAACAGAATTAACTCTTTCTCAGGTTTACTACCCTGTACAAACAAACATGCTTTCAGTGACAATTTTTAAAAAAGGTTCCAGGGGTGATTCGGGAAACTACAGACCGGTGAGTCTGACATCAGTACCGGGAAAAATGGTAGAAACCATCATAAAGAACAAAATTACTCAGGATGTAGATAGTCATGGCTTAATGGGAGACAGCCAACATGGCTTTAGACAAGGAAGATCTTGTCTTACTAATCTGTTATGTTTTTTTGAAGGTGTGAATAAACAGGTAGACAAAGGTGAGTCAGTTGATTATAATGTATCTGGACTTTCAGAAAGCCTTTGACAAGGTCCCTCATGAGAAACTTTTGGCAAAACTAAAAAGTCATGGGATAGGAGGTGATGTACTATTGTGGATCAGGAACTGGTTAAAAGATAGAAAGCAGAGGGTAGGGCTAAATGGCCAATTTTCCCAATGGAAAAAGGTGAATAGTGGAATACCCCAGGGATCTGTGTTGGGTCCACTGCTTTTTGACATAGTCATAAATGACCTGGAAAAGAGAATAACGAGTGAGGCTATCAAATTTGCAGATGACACAAAACTATTTAAAGTTGTTAAAGCCCAAGAGGACTGTGGAAAATTTCAAGAGGATCTTGATGAATTGGAAGACTGGGCATCCAAATGGCAGATGAAATTTAATGTGGACAAGTGCAAAGTTATGCATCTAGGAAAGAGCAACCCAAACTATGGTTACACGATGCAAGGTTCCACATTGGGAACCACCACCCAGGAAAAAGATTTAGGCGTCATCGTGGATAACATGTTAAAACCCTACGCTCAGTGTGCCGTAGCGGTCAAGAGAGCAAATAGAATGCTAGGTATCATAAGGAAAGGAATGGAAAATAAAACAAAGGATATTATAATGCCTCTGTATCGTTACATGGTGCGACCACACCTTGAATATTGTGTGTAATTTTGGTCGCCGTATCTTAAAAAGGATATAGTGTTATTAGAAAAGGTACAGAGAAGAGCCACCAAAATGGTAAAGGGGATGGAAGGATGAAGAGAGGCTAAAAAGGTTAGGGCTCTTCAACCTGGAAAAGAGACGGCTGAGTGGAGATATGATAGAGGTCTATAAATTAATGGAGTGGATCCCGTGACAAGCCAGTCATCAAGATAAGGGAAAACTGGGACTCCCTGCTGACTGAGGGAGGCGGTGGCCGTGGAGAGGCACTTCGTGTAGACCTGCGGGGCGGACATGAGTCCGAAGGGGTAATGTCCCCCTCGCACCCTGAAGTGCAGAGATTGTCTGTGTTGGCGGTGAATCAAGATGTGGGTGTAAGCGTCCCTGAGATCCAAGGAGCATAGTCAATCGCCCTGCTGGAGGAAGGGCAGCAGGACACCAAGCGATAGCATTTTGAACTTCTCCCGCACCAAGAACTTGTTTAGCTTTCTGAGGTCGAGGATAGGCCGTAGGCCTCCCATCTTTTTTGGGACGAGGAAGTATCGGGAATAGAAGCCTCGACCCCGAAGGTGCATTGGTACCCTCTCTCGACCACCCATTGGGCAAGGAGGTTGTCCAGCTCCCGCTGCAGATATATCTGGTGCGCAGGGAGTCGAGAAGGCTCCGCTGGGGATAAGGGAGGGGGAAGCCTGTCCAGGTGGAGACGGTACCCATCTCGGACCACTCGGAGGACCCAGGTGTCCGATGTGACAGATACTGACTGAGGGGCGAAGAGGGACAGGCGTCCCCCCCCCCACCAGCTGCGAAGCTGCTGGGGGGCGACAGGCTACGCTGCTGGTGTCAAAAGCCCTGAGCGGGTTGAGGTGGCGCCGGGGTTTGTGCCTTGAGCTCTTTTGGCTTACGGTGGGCGTGGGGTGCCTTCCCCTGCGATGCGGTGGCCGGGGTGGGAGTAGGTGGGTAACCACAGTTGGGTAGGCCTTTCCTCAGGAAGAACGGCTTCTTAGCCTGTGATTTCTTTTCAGGAAGGGAGGAGGTCTTGCGCGAGAGAGGGGTTTGGGTTACGAACTCTGTCTCTATCTCGGTGGCCTTGTCCTCCATGGGCTTACCAAGAAGTTGCTCACCAAGGCAGGGGACGCGTCCAGGAGCTTCTCCTGGACCCACTGCTCCAAGTCCGAGGATTGGAGCCATGCCCGACGCCGAGCTCCGATGCCAGCAGCCGCCACATGGGCCAAGGATTCAAATCTGTCGTAAGCGGCGTGGAAGATGTACTTGAAGCATTCCGCAGCTGACCTCAGGAAGGTCTGGAATCGCAGGAGGGGTTCGCCCTCGAGGCCTGCGAAGAACCCACTGAGCTCCTTGGCAAGGTCACATAAGAACATGCCCATATACAATCGGTAAGCTTGAATACGGCAAGCAAGCATGGACCCTTAATAGGCCTTACGTCACAGAGCGTTGAGGGCTCTCGACTCCCTGACTGGCGGGACTGAAGAAAGAGACTTCGGGCTCTTTTGCTTCCGCATCGCTGATTCCACCATCATGGAGGTGTGGGGAATCTGGGTCTTCCTGAACCCGGGGCCGTGTTGGACCCTGCACATCATGTTGAGGCGCTTACTCACAATGGGAACCGAGGCACGTGTTTCCCACATGCGGAGAAGAAGCCTAGACAGAATGGGAGGAACTGGGACAGTGAAAGACTCCCGAAGCGGGGACTCGTACTGCAGGATACCGAACTCTTCAGCTCGAGGTTCCTCTTTGGCCTGGGTAGCCAGGTGAAGGGCCCGCGCCATATCCCCCATGAACATCAAGGAGGAGGTGTCTTCGGGAGGCGAACACCACTGAAACACAGGTGGGGGGACAGGTCCAAAGGGAGGTCCAGGTGGGCGCAGGCGTCCGAGGAGGTATCGCCATCTGACTCCCAACCCAAGAGACCCGAGGAGGAATCCGATTCGGGTTGGTCGCCCCGTCCAGAAGCCAAGGCCCATTTCGAGACGGAGGCCCTGGAGGATCTCACCCCCGAAGAATGGGAAGGCAAGTGAGACTGACGCTGAGGACCCTCATGAGGCCCGCGGCTCTCGGGGGTTTCCAGGGCAGGTTTTGACATTCCTCTCGAGGAAGTCTCGGTCTCTTGGCACGAACCAGCTGAGCTGGATGTAAGCGCCTGCTGGGCAGCCAAGAATGCAGAAATGCTGAGCTCTAGTGCCAGCATACAGGATTCCCACGAGGACGCGGGGCCCTGCGATGCTGACACCGGGGTCACCGGATCGAGCATCGAGGAGGAGAGGGGGTCCTCACCGAGACGGCCCTCAGAAGACCGGGTGCCATCACTGGAGGCCTCTGTATCTGTACAAGGTACCTTTTGAGGCCGCTCCTTGTCCGACTCTCAGGAACACCGCGGGGGGCTGAGCGACTGAGCACGGGAGCGCTCACCCTTGTCAGGGGCCCCTGACAGTGACTTCGAGGTCTTCTTCTTCTTATGCTGCTCCCCTTCAGGGGATCCTTGGTATGAGTGCCACCTTGAGTGTGGGCCTGAGGTAGGGGAACCCACCAGTGGAGAGACGACCGGGGGCGCCACCAGGAATTCCATGGCGGCCTTACGGAAAATGTCGTCAGACTTCTGCGTACGACTCAGCAGAGCCTTGGGGGACATTTTCTTACAAAGCGAGGAGAGCTCTGGATCATGGTCGGCCCCGAGACACCGCAGACAGCAGTCATGTGTGTCCGTAAGCAACATGTTCTTGGACCACCTGTCGCATTTTTTGAAACCTGTGGCCATCGGGGCAAAAAGGGTCCCCGCAGGGTCGAAGACCCACGTGGCCAGCGGTTGGGGGAAAAAAGGGCGTGAAGCTTGCCAAAGAGAAATATGCTACAAAAAAGCGTCTCCTTGCTCGGAGAAAGAAGGAGCAGGGGGAGGATGGGTAGAGGACCGCTGCAACCTGAAAAATAGCAGGCCAGAGGCCGAAAAAAGAGACACTTTTTCCGAGCGATGAGGATGTGCGTCCAAAGGGCTCCGTGGAAAAAGGGAGACTGTGCAAGATGGAACCCATGGGCGGGAAGAGGACCACGCATGCATGACAGCAATCCCAAAGGCTTTCTTTGAAAGCTGGGGAATTGCTCTGCGCGGGCTCTATCGGTGCCGACGTCAGCCATAAGCAAGGGCTGACTTCCTGCTTGTTCCTGGAGAAATGAGTTTTCAGCCTGGATTTGAAAAGGGCCAGAGATGAAGCCTGACATAGACTCGGGTAGTTTGGTCCAGGCATTAGGAGCAGTAAGGTGAAAGGAGCAAAGCAATAGAAGAGAAGGGCATGGATAGAAGTGATTTGCTACAAGAGTGGAGTTCCTGAGGAGTGTGTAGGGAAAGATAAGAGAGAAAGATAATGAGGACCTGCAGAATGAATGCACATATAGGTCTAGTAGGAGAAGTTTGAACTGGATGCGGAAACAGATAGGGAGCAAATAAAGTGACATCAGGGTTGTGACTGAGTGAAATTGAACTGTTCAGAGAAAAATGGGTGTGGTGTGGGAGTTTCATATTATAGAACTCCTACACCACACCCATTTTTCTCTGAGCAGTTCAATCCCATCCAATCACAACCCTAAAGGCATAGCTGTCAAACGAATACAAGGGGGCAAATGATGAAGGTGAAAGGAGAAAGACTCAGGAGTAGCATAGTAACATAGTATATGACAGCAGATAAAGACCAGTATGGTCCATCTAGTCTGCCCAGCAAGGCAGCAAGAGTAGGTGCACTTGCCACTTCGTGCAGGTTGCTCCTCCCCATGCCCTTGTTTAGGAGTGTACCTAATGTTCCATGTAAGTCACCCCTATTTGTTGAGATATAAGATAGTTATGTTTATTTTGATTTTCTCCTGTTGCTATAAGGGGATCCACTGTATCTGTCCCATGCCGTTTTGAATTCTATCACTGTATATGCCCCCACCACTTCCATCGGAAAGGCATCCTAAGCATCCACCACCCTTTTCAGTTATAACATACTTCCTGACATTGCCTTTCAGTTTACCCCCTTGCAGCTTCATAGTTTTACAGCTTCCCCTTCTTTGGAAGAAGTTTGTTTGTTCATTAATTTATTTTATTTTTATTTATTTACATTCTCTTATATACCGTGCTATTCTGCATCAGTGCGATTTACATTGAATAAACTGAAATTACATTGAACAGGGCATTATAACTTGGAGATAACTATTTTACAGGGAACATGGGCTATGGAGGGTTAAGTAATACTAATACTAATTAATACTCAAGTATTTAAAGGTCTGAATCATATCGCCCCCTACCCCTTCTTTGCTTCAGAGTGTACATATTTAGGTCTTCAAATCTCTTCTCATAAGTCTTCGGACGCAGGCTCCAAATCCTCTGCACGGTTTCCAGTCTTTTTATATTCAAAGTGAGGCCTCACCAGCGACTTGTACAGTGGCATTAGTACCTCTTCCGTTCTGCTGGTAATTCCTCTCTGTATGCAACTCTGCTATATTCGGCTTTTGCCACCGCCTTGTCATACTGTTTTACCACCTTGAGATCCTCAGAAACAATCACTCCGAAGTCCTTCTCCTGGTCCGTGCAAACCAACCTCTTGCCCCCAATCGCGTACAATTCCCTTGGATTTTTGCTTCCTAAGTGCATGACCATTCTTCCAGCTTTTGTAGATCTCGTGTTATCCACTCCCTCAGGGGAGTCCACTATGTTGTAAATTTTTGTGTCATCTGCAAAAAGACAGACTTTTCCATTCAGTCCTTCAGCAATATCACTCACAAATAGATTGAACAGTACCAGTCCCAGGACTGAACCCTGGGGCACACTGCTAATCACCTTACTTTCATCCGAGTGAGTTCCATTTACCATCACCTTCTGTCATCTGTCAGTCAACCAATTTCTGATCCAGTTCATCACCCTGGGATCCATCCCCAAGCTGCTGAGTTTATTGATAAGCCTCCTATGAGGAACAGTATCAAAGGTTTTGCTGAAATCCAGGTAGATAACATCCATCACATGCCCTTGATCTAGTTCTCTGGTCACCCAGTCAAAGAACTCAGTCAGATTTGTTTGGCAAGATCGTCCTTTGGTAAAACCATGTTGCCTCAGATCAAGCAAACTGTTGGTTTCAAGAAAGTCCACTATTTGCTCTTTCAGGAGCGCCTCCATTACTTTTCCCGCCACCGAGGTAAGGCTTACCAGCCTGTAGTTTGTCACCTCTTACCTGTTACTGCTTTTCTGAAGAGGTACCAGCCCTTCTCCAGTCCTGAGGAACTTCTTCCTAATCCAAGGATCTATTAAAAACTTACTTTAACGGCCCTGCAAGAACCTCTCTGAGCTCTTTTGGTATCCTGGGATGTATCCCATCTGGTCCCATGGCCTTGTCCACTTTCAGTTTTGCAAGCTGTTCTAACAAATCATCTTCTGTGAATGGTGTGTATCTACTCCATTCCCATTTGTATATTTGTCAATCACAGGTGGTCCTCCTCCAGGATTTTCTTTAGTAAAAATAGAGCAGAAGTATTTGTTTAGGATTTTTTATTTTTTCAATGTCACTTTCCATGAATCCGTTCTCAGCACTTTTGAATCCTACAACTCCACTTCTGATTTTCCTCCTCTCCCGAATATACCTGAAGAAAATTTTGTCGCCACACTTCACATCTTTAGCCATCTTTTCTTTTGCCTTTGATTTTGCTATCCTTATTTCTCTTTTTGTCTCTTTTAGTTTGATACTGTATTCCGTTTTTGTGTTCCTCTATTTGCGAGCTTCTGAATTTTGTGAAAGCTGTGGTTTTTTGCTTTTATTAGAGCAGCCACTTCTTTGGAGAACTATAGGTTTCTTTTTCCTCTTGATTTTATTTACTTTCCATACATATGTATCTGTTTATTTATTTATTTACTTACTTAGTCTCTTTTATACCGCGCTATTCAACATCAGTGCGGTTTACATGAAACAGAATGACTTGTACAGTGCAGCAAGCTGACCTGTGTTTACAAAGAACAGGTACTAAAACTTGGATAAAACTGGGGTAACTATTTACATCTAGGCGTCACGTTAAGTCGTATCAAAAGTAATCGTAGTCATGGATGACTTGCAGGGTATGTTGTTGTGGCTGTACTAGATGGGGGAGGGGGCTATTGTAGCACTGTCTTCCGGGTAGTATTTGAGGAAGAGGTGGTGCTTCTTTGCCTTCCTAAACTGGGTTAGGTCAGGGATTGCCCAGATGCTGGTTGGTAGGGTGTTCCATCTGGGTGCACAGAATCTGAAAGCCCTATTTGCTGTAGCGTGGGTGCATGGGGTTATTGCCTTCGTGATTACCAGTGTGTTGACTGCTGCAGATCTCCTATACCTATTGGGGGAAATGGTTTGGATGAGCTCTGCTAGTGATGTGGAGGAGAGCCAATTGATGGCCTTGAAAGTCAGCAGTAGGGTTTTGAAAGAGAGTCTGCCATGTATAGGGAGCCAATGAAGCTGTTTCAGGATGGGCGTAACATGGTCGCTCCTGGAAGCCCCGTGTAGAACTCTCGCCGCGGCATTCATCGTGAGTTGGAGTGGGTTCAGGGTGGATTGCGGGAGCCCTTGTAGGATTGCATTAGCGTAATCAAAGTGCGGCATAATCAGGACTTGATAAATTGTCCGGAAGTCATCCGGCTCTAGCAGGAAGCGTAAGTGCCTGAGTGTTCGGATCTTGTGGTAGATCGCTCTTACTATGTTGCTTATGTGAACATTCATGTCCAGTCGTTGGTCTAACGTGACTCCAAGGTATCGGATTGTGGATTTGGTTTGTAGCTCTGCATCCTTAACCTTTAAGTGGGGTGGCGGGGTGACGTTTTGGTTCCTCGTAATGAAAAGGACCTCTGTTTTATTGTGCTGTATTCGGAGGTTTTGAGATTCGAGCCAGTTGGATACTGTGTTAAAGCAGTCTGTCAGTGGGGAGAGGTCCAGCTGCTCTGTCGAGAATGGCATGTAGAGCAGTACATCATCTGCATATATCAAGTAGTCGACATTGAAAGATCGGATGAGGTTACAGATGTGCTGCCTGTATATGTTGAACATCAGGGTGGAGAGGGAGGAACCTTGTGGCATGCCTTGTCTCTGGTGGAAAGGTTCTGATGTTGAAGCCCCGGATCGTACGTGCTGCCATCTGTCAGACAAATATGACTTGCACCATTCAAGTGCCTGTGTCGCAAATACCCTTCTCCTTGAGGTGGCCCAGGAGAAGCTCGTGGCTTATTGAGTCAAATGCAGCAGCTATATCCATGAAGATGAGGACAAACCCTTGACGGATGTTATCAATTCCAGTAATTAAGTTACTGTAGAGGGTGGTGAGGAGTGTTTCAACACCATGGGACTCTCTAAATCCGTGTTGGCAGGGGTCCAGCGGAGCGGCAGTCTCGATGTGCTCTTGTATTTGTCTTTGGACTTCTTTTTCAATTATCTTGGCCAGAAGTGGTATACTGGCTATAGGTCTGTTCCTTTTATTGTCACCTTTAGTTTAGCCCATTACAATTCCACTTCCCTTATCCCCTCACATCCTGCCTACTCCTCTTCAGGTATTTGGCCATTTCACTGACTTCAATAAAATGACCCAAGTACCTGAAGGAGGAGTTGGCAGAGTGAGAGGGAATAAGGGAAGTGGAAATGCAATGGGTTAAAGGACGCAATAAAAGGAGGTAATTTGTAAAAATATTTATTTACCGAAAGAGTAGTAGATGCAAGGAATAGTCTACCAGTGGAGGTAGTAGAAACAAAAACCATATCTGAATTCAAGAAAGCATGGGACAAACACAGAGGATCTCTAAAGGAAAAATGGGACTATAGAACTCAGTAGTTCGCATGTAAGGGCATCCACTTGCGCCTGAACATCCATAAGGTAATGCCATACCAAGGAATGCAGCAACTACCACATCGCAGCTCTACAGATGTTTACTCTGTCCATGAAGCCGCCTGAGCCATGGTCATGGGCTCGTAGCCCTGCAAGAACAGAGTGATATGGAAGCAATAGCCTCCTTCAGCCAAAGCGCAATGGATGCCTTCAAAGCTGCTCTCCCTTTGCGCGGTCCCCCAAAAAGAACAAAAAGACGACATGATCTCCAAAACTCATCAATTTGCTTGAGATACTGCCGAAGGACCCATTGAATATCTAAGCCACAGTTTACGAGACTGAGTTCTCGACTGAAACAGAAAACATTGGAAGTGTAATTGTTTGGTTAAGTTGAAACATCAATAGCACCTTAGGCAGAAAAGGCTCTCTACATGAGGCAGCTTGTAGCTCGGAGATCCATTGAGCCAAGCAAATGGCCACCAGAAACACCACCTTCAATGTAAGATCTTTCAAAGAAGTCCGACTGAATAGTTCAAATGGAGCTTCTGTAAGTGATGATAAAACCAGATTCAAGTCCCACGGCACCTGGCTCACGGAACTTGTCATACTGGCAGATGAACATGCTTCACCTCTCTCAAAAAACAAACCATCTCCGGGTATAAAGTCAAAGAGGCCCTGAATCTAGCCTCTAAAACAGGATAAAGCTGTTACCTGAACGCGCAAGGAATTTAAGGCAAGCCCTTTATCCAGTTCTGCCTAAAGAAAGGCCAGGACATTCGGCAGTGAAGGAGAAGAAACAGAGGCCTCTCTCGTCACACCAATTCTCAAACACCCACCAGACTTGAATTTAAGCTAAAACCGCTCGAAGCAAAGTCAATATGACCTAAGCAGTGTAACCTTTTTTCCCCCTCAGCCTAGCCCTTTCAAGAGTCAAACTGTAAGCAAGAATCGACCCGTGTCCAAAATGAGAACTGTGAGAGCAGACTGTCCGTCGCTGGAAGACGCCATGGGCCGTCCACCACCAGACATACTAGATCTGCATACCAAGGCTTCCAAAGGCCAATCTGACACCACTAAGATTAGCAGACCCGAATGGGATTCTCTCTTCTAAAGCACCCAGCCTATTAGCAGCCAGGGGGAAAACGCATAAGGGACACTGTCATTTGGTCAATGCTGAGCCAGAGCATGCAAGCCTTCTGACATCTTCTCTCGCCTGCAGCTGAAGAAATGGTCCACCTTGGCATTGTTTATGGATGCCATCAGAATCATGACTGGTGTTCCCCCCTCAACTCACTGCCAAAAAACAGTCTTCAGAGTCAAGGGAAGGGGGCGTGGTTTTAAGATGGCTGCAGGAAGCTGACGCTCTGCTGAACTCTCTCTACCTATGCCGAAAAGAAAAGGGAAGGCAAAGCTGTATCCCTCAGAACTGAAGTCATCTGTTGTTGGTCCTTTGGATCAATTTCTGGGAGCGTCCAGGGCTGTAGCAACCGGGTTGAAGTCAGTTGAAGCAGAGCAGAGGAAGGAGGGCTTGGCTACACTCTTCGACATGGAGTCATCACTTTCCCCGGAATCACAGACACTGTCCCCTCCTCCAGGGGATTCTACAACCTCTTGGAAGGTTGGGGGTCCATTCAATGTAAGTCATGGGTGGTGTGACTGCCATCCGAGAGAAGCCGGAGCTTGTTCAAGAGTCAGCAACCAGTTCGTCTGGAAGCACCCTGGTAAACCTGGAGGTGGGCAGTTGGTACCCCCCGAATGGATTTGGCGTGAGTACACAGGCAGCTGGTTTGAGTTCTGCTGGGTCTGTTTCCATCCCGATTGCTGCCTCTATTCCCAGGCCCAAGAAGTTCATGCTAGAGGCCATATGGGAAGCTATAGTCCTCTTGTTAGATACGGTCTTTAAGCAGATGAATGAATTCACCATCCAGGTGCAACAAAATTCTGATTACATCAATTGTGAGTACAGTAGAATCTCTACAACTGTTCAAGATCATTCTCAGAAGTTTTTCATGGTGTCTACTACTACTGAACATTTGCATAGCGCTACAAGGCATATGTGACACAGGGGCGCGCAGAAGAGCAGCGATTACACCGGAGGTGTGAGCAGGAGCCCCTCCTTCCCCCTCAGCCTGCCAATCAGCTTCTTTTAACAACGGCTGAAAACCGTCTGTTCTGAAGTTTTCACTGAAGATGTGGACTGGTTTGTCATGCTCGTATATCATCGTAACCTGCTGTTCCTTTTCTTTCTCCTCCTCTTGTCTTTTTGACTGTGTCTGTCCTCTATTCTGTCCTCTCTCATAAATGGCGTTCCTTTCATATTTTCTCAAATGATATATTATTATAAACCGCTCTGATGCTTCGGCCTGAGCGGTATATTAAATGTATAAACATAAACATGTAAAAGACGGTCCCTGCACATCAGAGCTTACAATTTAGTTGAGACAGACAACACAGTAGTGTAGACATGGGATACAGCTAGGGGGAATGGTAAGGAAACATAAAGGACACCAGGTGAGTCAAGATCCGAAAGCGGCAGGTGAGTTTTCAGTCTGGATTTGAAAAGAGCCAGAGATGAAGCCTGATGTACAGACTCACATAGTTTGTTCCAGGCATAAAGTTTAAATCTTCAGCGCCCCTTGGCGCGGGCCAGAGGCCAGCAAGGAAGCAGTTGCGGATCCGAACCCCCCAGGAAGCAATACCCAATCTGGACGGTGACCAAACCAAAAGAAAATACTGCTACCAAGTTGGCATCCAGAAAAAAGGCTGACACACCGTCCTGGATCAGCGTCAGGGAGTTGAGCACGAAGGATCGCTCCTCCCCGATCAGCTCAACACAGCTAATCAAGTCGCTGCAACAGCTCTGGAAGTTTGCCAGCTCAGAAGCGTGCCCACGCGGGGAACAGAGGCACCCACCAGGAAACCAAACAACCCTCCAAACCACTATCACAGTGAGGTAAGCCACCCACAAATTTATTCAACGTAAGCCTGCACCAAATATCTAACGATCAATCTAAACCATAGCAGAGCGCACTTCTCCACAGCACACTAGCCATCCTCCAGACCTACGACCACCATGGCCGGACACCACGCACTACTATTCCTCCTCCTCTGGATAGCACAGCTCATAACATGGCACAATCATTACAACAACTCCAAGGCCTGATCCCTACAGTGAGAACCCTGGGGCACAGAAAGAGTAGTTACTCACCTGTAACAGGTGTTCTACAGGAGCAGCAGGAATAAGTCCTCACATATGGGTGACGTCGGTGCCGCGGAGGGATGCAGCGCACGTGCACGGTCCCCTTCCCATCCAAGGGTGCCATCTTGCTCAGTCTTATGACATAGCTAAAAGACAGCAAAAAAAAAAAAAAATCAAACTGAAGTATATGACTGCAACTCCAGGGGAGGAGGGAGGGTCGTGAGGACTGATTCCTGCTGCTCCTGGAGAACACCTGTTACAAGTGAGTAACTACTCTTTCTCCAGGACCAAGCAGGAAGTCAGTCCTCACATATGGGACTCCCCAGCTCTAGGCTACCGGGAACCCTAAGCTGAAAAATGGCTCCCTCTAAAGAGCCTCAGCATTCGTGATAAGAATATCCTCTGAGAACGCCCCCGTACAGTAGCCCAACACAAGGGCCAGAGGGTAGGAGTTGCCTAAACCTCAAAGAGATTATGGAGTACCACCTGTCCGAAAGCACTGTCCCTTCGGGACTCTCTCTCCAGGCAGTAATGGGCTGCAAAAGTCTGGCTTGAAGACCAAGTTGTGGCCCGGCAGATGTCTGCCAACGGAACAGAGGGGAGATGAGCTACTGACGCGGCTTTCGCCCTGACACGGTGGGTCATGACTCAACCCTGCAAGGGGAGGTCGGCTGCACTGTACGCCCAGGTGATACAATCTGCTACCCAAGTGGATAACGTACGCTTGGAGACAGGTAACCCCATCTTATTAGGGTCAAAGGAGACGAAGAGCTGAGTAGCCCTTTGATGCCCCCGCGTACGTTCTATGTAAAAAGACAAGGCCCTCTTACAGTCCAGGGTATGCAAGACTGTTTCAGCCTGGCTAGTATGCGGCCTGGGAAAGAAGGTCGGAAGAACCACCTCCTGGTTGAGGTAGAAAGAGGAGACCACTTTTGGAAGGAACTTGGGATGGGTCCGTAGGACCACCCTGTTCCTATAGAACCATGTGTACGGCCTATCAGAAACCAGAGCTTGTAGTTCACTCACACGTCTGGCCGAGGTAAGAGCCACCAGGAAGAGCGCTTTCCAAGAGAGGAAGCGCAAATGGAAAGTAGCCATCGGCTCAAACGGTGGGCGAGTAAGTTGCTGCAAGACCACGTTCAAATCCCACTCAGCTGCCGGTGAACGAACCGGAGGCTTCAGCAGAAGCAGGCCTCTGAGAAATCTGGACACCAAAGGGTGAGTCGACAGAGACTGTCCTTCCACCGGTGAGTGGTGCGCTGATAGGGCACTGAGGTGGACCCAGAGTTAGACTTAAGGCCTAGGTCTGACAGGTGAAGTAGATACTGCAGTACTACTGACACAAGGCAAGAGAAAGGATCTTCATTGCGCTGAGCACACCACACCGTAAACCTACGCCACTTGAGGGCATAGGATTTTCTGGTGGAATGCCTCCTAGAGGCCAAGACCACCTGCTCAACCTCCTTAGGTAGACATAAGGGAGCTAGCACTATCCTTTCAGCAGCCAGGCCATCAGACTGAGGGACCTGAGATTGGGGTGCAGAAGGGAATCCTGATCTTGAGAGAGGAGATCGTGTTGTAACCCCAGAGGGAATGGAGCTTCCACCGCCAATTGCAGCAGAAGTGGAGACCACGGCTGCCTCGGCCATCTGGGAGCTACCAGAATCACCGAGGCCTTGTCCCGGAGAATCTTGAACTGAGTTCGGGCCACCAGGGGCGTGGGAGGAAATGCATACAGGAGGCCCATAGACCAAGAGATCAGAAAAGCATCCGCTGCTATCCGCAGGGGATGCGGCTGTCTGGAGCAGAACCTGGGCAGCTGACAATTCTGTGGACTTCCAAAGAGATCGACGGATGGACGTCCCCAGCGGAGGAAGATCTGCTGGACCACCAATGGATTCAACTGCCATTCGTGAGGCTGGAGAATCCTGCTTAGCTTGTCTGCTAGGAAATTCTCCTGACCAGGTAGATAAACTGCTTTGAGAAACATGCCTTGATTGACTGCAAAGGAACACAGGGCCAGTGCCTCCCGACATAGAAGCCTGGACCCTGTGCCCCCTTGTTTGTTCACATAGAACATTGCCATTTGATTGTCCGTCTGAAATAGGACAGAGTGGTGAGATAGGGCATGAGAAAACGTTTGTAGAGCTAAGTGGATTGCTCGCAGCTCCAAAAGATTGATTTGCTGCGTGGCCTCCCGAGGAGACCACCGGCCTTGAGTGCACATGCCCTGGCAATGTGCAACCCAGCCCATTAAGGAAGCATTGGTCATCAACATCTTTGTATGTGTTGGCGCCTGATAAGGTACCCCCCTGAGAAGGTTTTGTAGCCACCACTGTAAGGAGTCCAAAAGTGGTTTGGACACCTCTACTCTGTCTCGGAAGTCGCTGTGGCCTGCGTCCACCGAGCTCTGAGGCACCACTGGGCAGGCCGCATGTGCAGGCGGGCGTTGGGAGTCACATGCACCGTGGATGCCATGTGGCCCAGGAGCCGCAAGTAGTGCCTGGCGGACACATGAGAGCTGCTGTCCAAGTCCATCAGTCTGTGAGCGCTGTCCTTGGGCAAGTAGGCTCTTGCCTGAAGGGTGTCTAGTCTTGCCCCTATAAACTCTAGGTTCTGAGAGGGGAGCAAAGTGGACTTTGCATAGTTTATGACAAAGCCCAGATGCTGAAGAAGAGAGACAGTGTGAAGAGTGGCTTGTCGGGCCTCCTGGGGAGACTGGCCCCTGATGAGCCAGTCGTCCAGGTATGGGAAGACGAAAATTCCCTGATTCCTGAGATAAGCCAGCACCACCGCCAGGCATTTGGTGAAAACCCTGGGGGCAGAGGTTAGGCCAAAGGGAAGTACCCTGTACTGAAAATGGTTTCATCCCATCACAAATCTGAGATATTGTCTGTGGTCTGGATGAATGAGAATGTGAGTATAAGCATCCTTTAGGTCTAAGGAGCATAGCCAGTCTCCCTGCTGGAGATAAGGCAGCAGTACCCAAGGGTAAGCATCTTGAACTTTTCCCTCTCCAGAAACTTGTTTAGGTTTCGCAAGTCTAGGATAGGTCGGAGGCCCCCCAGTCCTTTTTGGTAGAAGGAAGTACCTGGAGTAGAAGCCTTGCCCTTCCAGGTGGTGAGGCACCGGTTCCACTGCCTGTTCCTTTAGAAGACTTGCCAACTCCTGAAGGAGGTGGTTCCTGTGTAGAGGGAGTCTGGGAGGCTCCCCTGGAAAATAGGAGGGGGGTAGCTGGTGGAAGTGGAGCATGTAGCCCTGCTGGACTATGCTCAATACTCAGGTATCCCCTGTGATGGCCGACCCCCTGTGCTGAGTGGAGCCACCAGCAGAGGAGAGGATATGCTGCAGGAGTCAAAACCCCGCTCCCTGCTGTGCAGGAGCCAGAGCTGGCGGCTTGGGGGTCTTCTGCCTACGGGGCCCATGCCCCTGCCCCTTGGCCTGCTGACCCTGTTGGGGAGCTGGAGAGGCTTGATATTGAGGGTAGGATTTGTAGGCAGCACCCTTCATCGGGAAAAAGGGCTTCTTTCCCGAGCCCTTCTTTTTTTGAGAAGGGGCAGAAGTCTTCCTGGACAGCCTTGTCCTGGTGAGAGTCTCAGTCTCGATTTCTGCAGCCTTTTCAGTCATGGGCTTACCGAAAAGGTTTTCACCTCGGCAGGGGACATTGACCAACTTGTCCTGCACCCATGACTTTAGGTCTGATGACTGTAGCCAGGCCTGACGGCGTGCCCCGATGCCGGCAGCGGCTACCCGAGCCGAAGCCTCAAAGCCATCATAGGCTGCTCAAGAGATAAACTTCGAGCACACTCAGATCCCTGTTGACAAAGCCTTGAACCTCTGCAAAGGTTCCTCGGAGAGGCCAGCTGAGAACCCGGCAATCTCCTTTGCCAGGTCTTGTAAGTACATGCCCATGTACAGCTGGTAGGTCTGGACACGGCAAGATAGCATAGAGCCCTGGAAGCACTTTCTACTGACGGCATCCAAGTTCCGGGTCTCCCAGCCGGGGGGCACCGAGGAGTGCATCTTCTGACTCTTCAGGCGGTGCATGGCCAATTCCACAACCATGGAATTGTGCGGTAGCTATGCCATTTGGAACCAAGGCCTCTTATGGACTCGATAAATGGAATCGACCCGTTTGCTAAGAACCTGTACCGAGGCTGCTGCCTCTCACATACGGAAGAGCAGCCGTTCCAGCATCGGAGTAACTGGTACAGTAAAGGCTTCCTTCAGAGGAAAGTCATACTGGAAGGCATCGAGCTCCTCGGCTCGAGGCTCCTCCTCGGCGTCTGCAGGGAAAGCCAAAGCTTTGGCCATGTCCCTCACGAAGTCTGAGAACCGGGTATCCTCCAGGGGAGGCCTTCTCCGAGGCTCAGACTCTGGTGAGTCCAAAGGGACGCACCGGGTCCGGAAGGTGTCCGGGGACTCCTCGTCCTCCGTCTCCCACGCCGACTCCTCCGAGGAGGAATTGAGCTGCTCCGGCCATGTGGGCCTCGGTGCCACCTGCCCCGACGCCGAGGGTATCGGCGTCGACGACCTCGGCCCCGCATGGGAGGTCGACGAGGACCGTGACCGAGGATCGACTCGAGACTTCATTGACTTGAGGATCGGCTCGGTCTCCGGGGTCGACTTAGATGTCGAGGTCCCGGTGATCGAGGAAGATGCACCGGTAAGACCGGCGATCAGTGCCCACTGCTGTTCCATGAAGGCAGCCAAGCTCTCTCCAAGGCCGTTAGCCTGAGTCCAAGCTCAGGAGACTCAGCAGCCCCCAACTCGGGTCCCGACGTCGGTTCTCCCAGAGGAGAGTCCACGAGGACAACAGCACTTACGTGACTGGGGGACTCCGGCTCCACGCAAGGTAACTTGAATGTCCTCTCCGATTCCGAGAGCTCGTGGCAGCGGTAAGGGCTACGCGACCTGGCCCTCAAGGACCCAGGAGCCTCCACCGACGCCGGCCTCGCGAGCTTCTTCTTCCTTTTGTGCTCCCGGCGGGAGACTCCCTCTCAGAGGAACCCTGACAGCGCTCGGGGTCAGACTTCCGAGATGTCGAGGCCTCTGATGAAGTCTGGGCCCGGACTCTGAGAAAATTCTCTCATGTTGATGCTGACAGCTCCGAAGCGCCTTCGACGACATTTTGCCGCACGGGCCACAGACCAGCGGGTCATGGTCGGGCCCGAGGCAGCAGCCATGTGTGTTGGTGAGAGACATAAGTTTCTTGAACCGATCACACTTTTTGAACCCGCTGGCAGCCATCGGGGGAAAAAGGGCCCCTGCAAGGTCAAAAGACCGGGCTGCCAGTGAAAACACAAAAAAGGTGCAAACGCTAGTCACGAAGGACAAAAAACAAAAATCAAAATTCCGGACTCGATACCAGTGTACTGAGTCCAGGCGGGAAGGGGAACACAAACACAAACCTACCTCAGCCCAATCATAGCTAAAATCACCAACATGTCCCTATCTGAAGGCATCCTTCCTCCACTTCTGAAAACTGCCTCTATCAGAACTCTGATCAAGAATAACAAACTTAACCCATCGGATATCAAATCCTACAGACCTATCTCTAGCCTCCCCTTCCTAATCAAAATCATAGAAAAGATCGCCTACCAACAGACTCAGGACCACATCGACTCCTACGTACCTCTAGACCAGCAACAGCACGGATTTCGTCAACAGCATGGTGTTGAAACCCTTCTCACGACTCTCCTTGACAGACTCCATACAGGCCTTGATAAGAAAAAGCAAGGCTTCATCCTCATATTTATGGACATCGCCTCAGCATTCGATACCGTCAATCACAACCCCCTGCTCACCCAACTGTATCAAAAAGGCATAAGAAACCTAGACTTAGACTGTTTCAAATCCTACCTATCCGACCGACAACAACAGGTCCACATAGACAACCGTGCATCCAAGCCTTTTGTGGCAAGGTTAGCCATCCAGAGCATGGGGGAGGTGAAAAGCATAAGGAATTCACCTTAATCAAGGGGCCTCTGTTAGGTGTGCAGGGTCAGAAGGCCAGAGCCACGTTTCAAAAGCGAAAACCCCCCAGCTGGAATAGGTTTCAGGAAATGCTTGATAGAGTAAGAGGGGGAGATTGCAAGCACGAGGACCAAAGCCCTTACTCTAACAAGTGCACTGATTATAAGTTATTATTATTCTAAGTTCAGAAGGCAGGGAGATTACAAACACCTGGGAGAGAAAGAGGTGGGGTTGGATCCCAGTGAGTATAAACCCTGGTTAGATTATGGAGAGAGGAGGAGCACCAGGAAGAGCAGTGGAGAAAGCAAGAGAAGCAGCAGATGCAGCAGATGGGGAGAGGAACAGAGTCCAGAGCAGCAAGGACGATGGAATGCTGGAGAAGCCAGAGCAGGTGCTAACTCCTGGAGAAGGACTGAACTACCCAGAGCTGAGAGAGGTGTTTTCCCTGAATCAGGTTGGCAACAGAGGTGGAAGCCAGGAAGTGGAGAAGCTTCAGACCACCAGAGAGATTGTCAGCTGAGCAGTCTGATCAAGTGAGTGAGTCAGAGCCCATGCAATTGGGAGATCCAGAGCCAGAGGTGGGGGAAGAATATATGTTTATGGATTGTTCTTTATGTCAAGCTTTAGAATTGAAGTGTTGAAGAAAAGCCAGCCTTGAAAGAATTGCTCCTCTTGCAAAGGTAATCTTAAAGCATTAGCAGTAAGGAGGTAAATTCCTGTGTGTTTTAGAAAGGGAATTTACTGCCACACAAGCTTGTAAAAAAAGCTGTGTTTCATGCCTGATTATCAGCTGTGTTAGAACTCTGCAACAGCAAGAAAGCTAATTGGCTGCTTTAAGAGTTTGTGCTTTGCTCCTGTTTTATATGAAAAGCCTGCTAAGAGTTTTGAGGACATTTTGAATGCTAGAACTCTGCAACAGCAAGAAAGCTAATTGGCTGCTTTAAGAGTTTGTGCTTTGCTCCTGTTTTATATGACAAACCTGCTAAGAGTTTTGAGGACATTTTGAATGCTTATTTCATATTCACCTGGAAGTGCAGACCAGAGAATTGAGGCTGAGTGAAGGCAAACTGCCACAGGAGAATTAACCTTGTTTTCTTTGTGCTATGATTAACAAGGACTATAAGAAAAGTAGCACACTGTTCTTGTGAAAAGGCTAAGCTTCTACATTTAAGAGGACTTTGAAAAGCCATTGTTGAGTTGTGTTTGTTTTTGCCACCAGTTTGCTGAACCTAAAGCAAAAGCCTATAATTTATCCTGTTAATGGAACCTTAAACCTGATCTGTTCTCGTGTTTAAAATAAACTTTTTCTGTCATAAGCCTTACCCTCGGTTTTCCTCAACTACAATCCTTTTTACTTGAAGCATAAATATAGCTGATAGAGAAAGGATACATGAACCACCACGCCCTCAACTAGAGACTAGTGGTTTGGCGTTGTGCTTGTGACACTTTCCAACAAACATAAGGGGTCCCCCAAGGATCTTCCCTATCATCCCTACTCTTTAACATCTACATGCAGCCAATCTGCTCCATCATTCAATCATTCAACATACTCTACCACATCTACGCCGATGATATGTTACTATACACTCCATTCCTCATTGACAAGCCAGACTACTCGACCATAGTTGAATGCTTCAACACAGTCTCAGATTGGCTCATGACACACAACCTGATGGTCAACACCAATAAGACTGAGGCATTATTCGTATCCAAAGACCCCACATTTACCCCACCACCCTCCATCAAAGTAAAAGACTTTGACCTCATAACCAAACAAGGAGTCCGCTATCTGGGAATAACAATCGACCAACGCCTGTGCTGGGAGACCCATATTCAAAATATCTCCAAAACAGTCTACCATAAACTGAGAACCCTCTGACGCCTACGTCCTCTCCTCAAGTCCTCAGAATTTTGCTCGGTTGCTCAAGCTCTCACCCTCCCTCATCTGGACTATTCCATCATCATCTTTCATGGTATAAACTTAACTATCTAATTTCTCAACATACAGGGGTGTCCTACACAGAGCGGTGGGTTCACCCCTAAAACAAAGACATGGGGGGGGGGGCCTGCACGGAGCAGCAGGTGTACCTACTCTTGCCATCTTACTGGGGAGACTAGATGGACCATACTGGTCTTTATCTGCCGTCATTTACTATGTTACTATGGTATGTCTAAGCACACTATCCAGCCACTACAACTCGCCATGAACACAGTTGCCCGCACAATCCTATCTGCATCCAGATACAACCACATCACTCCTCTCCTGATTCAGCTTCATTGGCTCCCCATAGCAAGTCGCTTGACCTACAAAGCACTGCTACTCACCTTTAAAGCCCTGCATAGAATGTCTGCAACCTCACTCTCAGACCTTATACAATGAACGCCGGAGACTAGGACCAGGAGAACATGCATGATAAACTCTCTCATGACCCCTTCAACAGTAAGAACCTGTACGCAATCAACTAAGACCCATGCTTTTTGTCTATTTGCGCCAACCCAATGGAATGTCCTACCTCCTATGATACGTGCCATCCCAGATCTTACATCTTCAGGAAGGCATTGAAGACTTACCTCTTCCAACTAGCCTATAACCATCCACCCTAGGTCAGCCGCCCACTGTGTGCCAACCTCATACAAATAAACTCCTAACGATGCCAATCTAATCCTGGGTTAATATAAATATGCCCCAGCAATGTAAATATGTTTCTAGTTAAAACTCCTGTAATGTAAATATGTTCATAGTTATACCAACTTGTTGCAAACTGTCAAATGTAACCTGTTCAATATCTTCTAGTTATCATGTTATATGGAAACCATGTAATCTAGTTATTATGTTATATGTAAACCTTGCTCAAATGTTATTTAAAAACACGTTCATATGTTTCATGTAAACACATGTAGATAGTTTCCCGTTATCCAAGTTTACTGCTCCTGTTCATTGTAATGACCTGACTCTTGTTTATTGTCGGATATTGTTTGTTCTATGTAAACCGCGCTGATCGCAAATAGTGCGGTATATAAGAGATGTAAATAAATAAAATAAATAAATAAAATCTGTAATAGCGTGGTATATAAAAATAAATAAATAAATAAATAAAGAGCAGCAAGGTGAAAGGAGCAAAGTCTGGAGTTGGCAATAGAAGAGAAGGGCACAGACAGAAGTGATTTGCCATAAGAGGGGAGTTTCTGAGGAGGGGTGTAGGAAGAGATAAGAAAGGAAAGGTAGTGAGGAACTGCAGAGTGAATGCACTTATAGGTCAGCACGAGAAGTTTGAACTGGGTGCGGAAATGGATAGGAAGTCAATGAAGAGACTTGAGAAGAGGGGTAATATGAGCATGACAAGGCTGGCGGAAGATTAGCTGAGCTGCAGAGAGTTGAACAGATTGAAGTGGAGAGAGATGACTAGAGGGAGACCTGCAAGGAGCAGGTTACAATAGTCCAGAAGGGAGGTAACTAGGGAGTGGATAAGTGTCTTAGTAATGTGTTCAGAAAGGAATGGGCACATTTTGTTGATGGTGTAGAGAAAGAAACGGCAGGTTTTAGCTATTAGTTGGATGTGTGTGGAGAAGGAGAGAGAGTCGAGTCAAAGATGACCCCAAGGTTGCAAGCCGAGGAGAGAGGGAGGAGTAGAGACTAGGTGTCTGATGCTAACCTTGCTTTGGTGAAAAACAATACTGCTTTAAAGTTGATGTTCGAGTCGTTAGAGAATGTTACAAGGGCATCTAATTTATGAGCATTAAATTTTCCTCGTTCTGTGGATGCAGCATTGTTGGAAAAGTTTAAAAAAATATCAAAACAGAAATCCTTTTAGTGCCACAGGATTTCATACCTCTTGTAACAAAGGCTTATTATGTACCTTCAGCAAAAGAGGAGACTGTTAGTCAGGCTTCAAGCTTGAACATGGATGTGATTAATCTTACTGATTTAGTGGAATTGTCTGATGTAAATATGTATGTGCCTACAATACTTTTAGTCACTTGTGCCCTTGAACGGATCGAGAGTGGATACTCAAGATGTTTTTCAAAAAGAGGACGTCTCCCTTTTGAAGCTTTGTTATTTCAATTTTTCTGGACTTAGCAAGAGAGACACAGACAGCGGAAGTAATTTCTTTTATTAAAACCTGGCGTTTTACAGATTGGTGCTACATTTCATTTAAAATTCCCATGTAAATGTTTGATTTCTTTTCAATAGGCAAGCTATATATTCTTTCAACAGTCAATGCCTTTGCCAGCGCCCACTCTAGATACGGTGGCAGCTTAAGAGCGCGTTTAGAAATTGTATTTAGCCCTGGTTCAGCACACGTAGCCTTCTTTTTCTTTCTTTTTTGTTGTATGAGGTTAAAAATTCCTCATGTTTTCTTCCCCACTCCCCCTTTATAATGTAGACTTGAAGGGACTTCTTGATTTATTTCCTGAAGTTGTTTCAATGTTTTTCTTTCTGCTTTTGAATGTTCCCTTTTTCTGTACAAGAGTTTGTCTTGATTGTTAATTATTAACTTAATAAAGACTAAACCAAGAGTCCTCCAGGGACCACTCCCCTGGTCTAACCTATCACGACTGAGGAAGTCGGTTTGCACATTTTCCTTTCCGGCTACATAAGCTCCTGACAGCGCCAGAAAATGAACATCTGCCCACTGAAGCAGAGGATCTATCTCCACTGCCAACACTGCACTTCCTGTGTTGCCCTGCCAATTGATGTAAGCTACTGTGGTCGCAGTGCCTGAGAAGATCCTCACTGCCTTATGCTGAACCATGGGGCAAAAGGCCTGAAGAACTAAAAATACTGCTCATATCTCCAAGCGATTTATGGACCAGCTCCTCTCCTCCAGAGACCACTGCCCCTATGTCATCTGGGCTTGACTGTTGATAGGGGAAAATAAGGCTTAAAAAGTGTGTGTGTGCAGCAGGACTAAGAGGCCCGAAGGGGGAAATGGGAATCCTGTACATATCTATATATGGAAAGGAATGTGCTGTGCTAAGACAAATTGATTGTTCTACACGGAGACGACTAACATCTGTGAAGTTACTGATAAGCTGTGGTGGGCCTCGGGGATGAGTTGATGACGTATGTATATGTTTCTGTTAATGTATAAAGACAGACAGCCCCTCTAACCTGTAGAATAAACTTACATACTACTTATATGAGAGTGTGTGTGTTTGTTCCCCTGGAATTCCAGATAGAGAAGGTAAGGTGATTCCTCGGCCCAGGGGATTAACGGATGTCCCGAGAGTAAGTGGTATATAGTGCTGGGAAAGGAATAACCCACACTTACAATTTGGTGTCAGAAGTGAGGATTTTCCCCATTGCACTGGAATGTCCCGACTTACTAAATTGATGTAGCTTTGGTAGCTGCACTGGGATTTCCTGGCTTCCTAAATTGACGTAGCTTTGGTAGCTCGTCTCGGGAATGCGCTTTGGTAGCGCTATGCATAAAGGGGATGTCCCGCTGGGCCTGTGGTAATACCCTTTTCCTTCTCTGTGGCTTGTGTGAGCTTGGCAAGACGCCCCTGCCTCAGCCTGAAGCGATAGCGCTAGTGACGGTTGTTGGCAGAAAGTAAGTGGCTAAGCGTGCGATTGTTGAATATTAATTAGAGGATGGGGGGGTCCCAAGGTAAGGGGACCGCTCCAGAATCCACAGGAGTGCGTGCGCAGCCAAATGTTGTGATAAGGTTTAAAACTGCAGCTAAGAAGGCATCCTATTCTCGCCATACCCCGGTCCCTCCCGGTGCACCCCCGGCAGATGGGGAGACGCCGAAGGAATACGTAGACAGAGTGGCAGGGGGTTATTATACTAATCCCTGGGTGGATATTATGGCGGGGTGGACAGAAGGTTTACATAGCTCAAATCCTTTTCCCAGGGAGGGTAGCTTCTCTGCCTGGCATTTAGATATGCTTTGGGGATTGTGTCTGGGGGTTAAGAAAGCTTTTCCCTTTTATTCCGGAGACCCGAAATTGCCAAAATCTTATATGAAGGAATGTGGTACTGTATGGATACAACTGGCGGAAGGGACACAAGGAAGAGCACTGGCTCGCAGAGAGTCCAAAAAACAACCAAGGGAGCAAGCAGAGTGTGGGTCACTTGCGCTTTATTGAAAACCAAAACCCTGATGCGTTTCGGCGACAGCCTTCATCAGGGGGCTAGAGGACTGCAAACAAATTAAAACAATATATCTCAATAAAACATAATAAAAACATAAAAGTATAAATATGAAATCAAAAATTTATAAAATCAACATAGATAGTTTAAAAGGACAAACATCGAAAATGTGTATATCATATTATACTCACACAATGTGTAAAACCAATACAGTAGATGAAGTGCATAGAAATGTATAGCCAGTAATGTGGTTAATAATGCTGAAAAACAACAAACATATTAAAATACAAATACCAAATAGATGCAAATAATCTACAAATAATGCAGTGGAAAAGGCGGATGGGAAACCCAGACCAAGACAAGCAAAAGTACATGCACTTAAACTGCTAAAAATTACTAAAATTGAAAGAGCAAACAAGAACTAATACATATGTAATTAAAACATAAAAACTTGATGACACATCACAAATCCATAGTGGATTTTAAGAGAAAAATAAAATCAATTAAAAATTAAACAAAATTAGAAATGAGAAAATGGTCACAAAAAGAAAACCTAAATGGGAGCCTGGACACCATGTTGTAAAAATGTAATATGTGAAAAAGGGGCATAAAAATATCAAAAATGTTGGCTAAGCCTATCTGGACAAACAGTTTTTGTTAAAAAAATGTGTCATACTAAGTAAACAGATGCATTTAAAAACCATATTTAAAAAAACAAATGCTTGGCTGATTGAACAGCCAAAAATCAGCATCAATTAATTATACCATATGAATTAATAAAGCCTCTAAAAAAGAGCAGGCAGAGGGTTAAAAATAATGTGATTCAAAAAATGATTGAAAAACAGCGGTACATGCTCTTTCAGCACTGACAAAAAAACCAACCCTTCATGATGCGCTGAATATTGGCGTACTTAAAAGACGTAAAGTAAATAGAATAAAATGTCCGGTAGTGATAAATATGTATAGTATGGCCGGACCGGCCCAGAAAAATAGCTAGGCTATGATATCCTAGAACAACACTCAAAGGGGAGCCGGGACCCATCAAATTCGGCACAAGACAACTGCTACTGTTGTGTAAAAGGAAAAGTAGCATGCTAAAAAAGACAAACTATAAAACAAAGCACATAATCAACCATTATGCATAAGAAACCTAACTTTAAAACATTTGGAGATTAAAAATAAATACTTAGAAGAAAATGAAACAAAACAATACTGTGATCTAAAATGCGAGTATATTACAGCGTAAGAAGGAATGCATGAAAATAAAAGCATCAAAACAACCGGCTGGGGAAGCTAAATTCTGCAAAAATAAAGCTGCACATACCTTCAGCACAATCAGTGAACGCAAAATAAATCTTTCATGTGACGCTGAAATTGGCACGTTTTTAAAGGTCAGAGAACATAATTAACATAAATACATATGTATGAAACCTAAAAGCGCTAAAAAAAAGGGGGGGGGGGGAAAGGATTTTGTACTCAAAGAAAAGGCTGAGCTGATAAAACAGCCAAAGATCAGCATGTATTAATTGTGCCATATGGATAAAAAGGAGAAGCAGATAATTAAAATTAAGGTTAAAAGAACCCAACTGAGCAAACTGAAATAGAATCCAGCGTTGCGTGCTCTTTCAGCGCTGACAACGAAAATAAAACCTTCCATGATACGGTAAATATTGGCGCGCTTACAAGTCAAACAAACATGAAGTAAACGGGGTTGAATATCTATAGTGTGGCCAGCATGGCCCGGCTGTAAACATCAAAAAAACAACTCAAAGGGAAAACAAATCCCGCCAGATCGGCAAATAGCAACTGCTAGTGTTGTATAAAAGAAAAACTATAAACAGAAGACCATAATACTCCATTTTAAGTAGGAAACCTAAAAATAGTTAAAAATTGTATAGTGTACCTGCATAAAAATTAATAAATAAATACTTAAAAGAACATGAAGGCACACAACGGAATCATGTTGCAGCATTGAGCGAGACTGCGTGACAACAAAAGCAAACAAACAGCTGGAAAAGCTAAAATGGAATTGCACATACCTTCAGCACAGTCAGTGAAAACAAAACAAACCTTACATGAGACGCCAACACCGGCGCGTTTTTAAAGGTCAGAGAACATAATTACCATAAATACATATGTATGAAACCTAAGGGTATTAAAAAAAGGGGAGGGGAGGAAAGTGTACTCGGACCAAATGGAGGGAAGAACAAAGTGTGTAAATGAACTCACAAGGTACTGTATAAGAACAAAAAATGTTGTTATCATTAAATAGCAGAAACATATGGGTCATATAAATCCAAAAAATACACGACTAAAACTCATACAATCAAAGGGGGGGGGAGGGGGAAGGGGAAGGGGGGAGAAGGAGAGGGGGGAGGAAGGGGGAGGGGAGGGGGGAGAGGGAGGAAGGGGAAGGAAGGAAGGGGAGGGGAAGGAAAGAGGGAGGAGGAGAGAAAGGAGGAAGGAGAAGGGGGGAGGAAAAAAGGGGGAGGAAAAAAGGGGGAGGAAAAAAGGGGGAGGGAAGGGGGAGGGGGGAGGGGGAAAAAAGAGGAAGGAAGGGGGGAGAGGGGAAGGAGAACCAAGGGGAAGGCATGGAGGGAGGGGGTGGGGTGGGTGGAGATGGGGGGGGGGGTAGGGAGGGTTGGGAAAGGAGGGGGGAAAGGGGGGGAGGGGGAGGAAAAGGAAAAGGGGGGAGGAAGGGGATGGGATGCTTGCTCCCTTGGTTATTTTTTAGATACAACTGGCTCCTTATTATAATGGTCAGCACCTACCGGTGCTTGACTCGCCCCAGGAACTGCCTCCAAAATCGCCCCAACCCCAGGTGTTCTCCTTCTGGGTGCCCATGGCCCCTCCGCCGTATCAGCCCATTTACCCCTCCCTGGTTGGATCGGCCGCTGTTGTAAAGCCAGCCAGAGACTCTGATTCATTAGAGGACATTGTTTTGGCGGAGGCTGCTTTTACCGTGCACCCCCTGGTGGTAATGGCGGGGCGTGCCCCCACCCACCGGGAATTACCCATAGATAAAATGTTTCGTCAGATATGTGCTACTTATGAGGCTGTGCGTGGCAGGGTGGAGGAGCCTGAGGCTGTGTGTGGCTGGGTGGAGGAGCCTGCCGGTTCGCCTCCACTGCCGCCCGCTGCCCTATCTTTTCCTGCCCTACCTTCTCACTCAAGCCCATGCTGGACTGAATTTGGGCCCGCCCCTGCTGATCGAGATGTGCCCAGGGAAAAAGTATCGCCAATTGTGTAAAACATCCCAGGAGGTCTCTACCGAGGGTTTGGGGACGCGAGCGGGGGCCGGAGGGTCCGCTGCTTCCCTGGTCCCTTTTGCCCTGCTGGAGTCCCTCATTACCCCCCCTAATTCCCCCCTTCCGATGCCTTCAACCGAAGATCGGGGATGGGGGGGGGGGGGGACAGGAGCAGAGTAGGGCTAGGGCTCATAGGGAAGGGCTTAGCCCTCATAACCCCTTTCATAAGCTGGATTTGAATGACACGAGAACGTCTAACAATGATAGAGCGTCAGGAAAACCTACCTTTAAGGGTTACACATACACCCAGTACCCTTCTTTAACTACTGGTAACCAGCTTGTTGTTAAACCCCTGGATCCCGCCATCCTTTCTTCTATTTTACAGCATGCCCCGAACCCCATGAAAACGCCAGCTGCCACTGTGCACTACTTGCAACGTATGACTCGTGGTTTGCAGTGCACGGCGCAGGACTACCACCTCATTAATGAGGGTGTCCTGGGGTATGATGAAGAAGCCCCATTTGATTTTTCTAGAGTTAAGTCACTGGCGAATCCTTATGAGACAGAGCTTAAATATCCCAAATTACCCATGTCTACCAATAGCCAAATTAATATGAATAAAATACAGTCTCTAAAATGCTTGTATGCAAATGCTAGAAGTCTAAAAAATAAGATGGGAGAGTTAGAATATATAGCACTAAATGAGAGGTTAGATATGATTGGAATATCAGACACATGGTGGAAGGAGGACAACCAGTGGGACACTGTGATACCTGGGTACAAACTATATCGTAATGATAGAGCTGATCAAATTGGTGGAGGGGATGCGCTCTATGTTAGAGAGGGCACTGAGTCAGAAAGGATTAAAGTTTTGCAGGAAACAAAATTTGCTGTAGAATCTCTATGAATTGAAATTTCATGCAAAAAGGGGAAGGCGATGGCAGTGGGGGGTGTACTATCGACCGTCTGGCGAGAATGAACAAATGGATGATGAAATGCTCAAAGAAATCAAGGAAGCTAACAAAAGTTACAGCGCAGTAATAATAATGGGTGATTTCAATTACCCTGGTATCGACTGGGTCAGTGTCACGGCAGGACATGCTAGGGAGATAAAGTTCCTAGATGAAATAAATGACTGCTTCTTGGAGCAGCTGGTTCATGAACCGACCAGAGGGGAAGCCATATTAGACCTAGTTCTTAGTGGAACACCAGATCTAGTGCAAGAGATAAGGGTGTTGGGGCCACTAAGCAATAGTGATCATAGCATGATCGCCTTTGATTTAATTAGTGGAGGAGGGATAGTAAGGAAATCCACAGTACTACCTTTTAACTTTCGAAAGGGAGACTATGATAAAATGAGGAAAATAGTTAAGAAAAAACTAAAAGGAGCAGTTGCAAAGGTTAAAGACTTACATCAAGCTTGGGTGTTGTTGAAAAATACTATCTTGGAAGCCCAGACCAGCTATATTCCATGCTTTAAGAAAAGTGGAAGGAAGTCCAAAAAACTACCAGCATGGTTTAAAAGTGAGATCAGAGAGGCTGTTGTTGCCAAAAAAAGCATCTTTCGGGAAATGGAAAAAAGAGCCAAACGACCAAACCTGGAAACAGCACAAGCACTGGCAAGTCAAATGCAAGGCATTGATAAAGCAGGCAAAGAGAGAATTTGAGAAGAAGCTTGCTGTGGAAGCAAAAATGCGAAATAAAGATTTTTTCAAGTACATTCGTAGCAAAAAACCTGTGAGAGTCAGTTGGTCCATTAGATGATAGAGGAGTTAAAGGGGCACTAAGAGGCGACAAGGCGATAGGGGAGAGACTGAATGAATTCTTTGCTTCGGTCTTTACTGAGGAAGATGAAGGGATGTTACCCATGACTGAAGTGGTATTCAAAGGTGCGGAAAAATTGAAGGAAATATCGATACATCGGGAAGATGTATTACAACTATTAGATAAACTGAAGAATAGCAAATCACCTGGGCCAGATGGTATACATCCAAGAGTGTTGAAAGAACTGAAATATGAGATTGCAGACCTGCTATTAGTAATCTGTGAACTATCATTAAAATCATCTCTAATACCTGAAGATTGGAGGATCGCCAATGTAACGCCAATTTTTAAAAAGGGTTCCAGGGGTGATCCGGGAAACTACAGACCGGTGAGCCTCACGTTAGTACCGGGAAAAATGGTAGAAACCATCATAAAGAACAAAATTACTCAGCATGTAGATAGCCATGGCCTAATGGGAGACAGCCAACATGGCTTTATACAAGGAAGATCTTGTCTCACTAATCTGTTATGTTTTTTTGAAAGTGTGAATAAACAGGTGGACAAAGGTGAGTCAGTTGATATAGTGTATCAGAAATTGCCGGACTAGATTCTGCAACTTGCTCGCCCTTAGTTGAGGCAGAAAAATTCTGCCCGCTTCTGTATCGAAGCGAGCCCCCAAATATTCGAGGTGTTGCGAAGGCACCAACTTGCTTATCGTCATATTGACGACCCAACCAAGACGCTGTAAGAACGCCACTACCCGGCTTTTAGCCGCTTCGCTCTCGACTATGGACTTTGCCCGAATCAACCAGTCGTCTATATAAGGGTGTACCAGAACCACCTCCTTCCGCAGAGCTGCCTGCACCACCACCTTGATTAACGTTCGCGACGCCGTCGCTAGACCAAAAGGTAAAGCCCGGAACAGAAAATGTCCCTGTGGAACTGCAAACCTGAGGAACTTCTGATGCTCCTGTCGAATAGGAATGTGCAGGTACGCTTCTGACAGATCCAGGGATGTGAGAAACTCCCCCTTTCTTACCGCTACAATCACGGACCTCAAGGTTTCCATGTGAAAATGGGACACTCGCAGACGATTTACCCTTTTTAGATCCAGGATTGGTAGAAAAGTCCCTTCCTTTTTCGGTACCACGAAATATATGGAGTACCAACCGTAACCGCACTAACTGCATTGGTCTGCTGGCAATGGCATCACCACTCCGAGGTCGAGAAGTCTCTGCACTGTCTCCCCCACCGCTTTGGCCTTCAAAGATGCCTTGCATGGAGATAGGACAAAGGAACCGTTGACGGACCGCTGGAACTCCAGAGCATAGCCTTCTTGAATGACCTCCAGCACCCACTGGTCTGACGTTACCCGGACCCAGGCATGGTAAAAATCCCGCAGTCGACTCCCCTACGAGCGCCAGATCCCCCCGGGTCCCCCTGGCTTCATTGTGTCTTTCGCATGCTTGCGGAGGAAGCGAAAGAAGCTCCGAACCCCCTTCCTGCCCCCGAAAGCTCCAAAACCCCTGGTTCCGACAGGGAAAACGTCCTCTCTGAGGCTGATTGAACTTAGGGAATCTAAACCGACGATATTCCCTCTGTGGACCTCTGGACGTGGGAGCCGAGCGCCCTTGTTTTGGTTTATCCTCAGGCAACCAGCCTCCCTTGGATTCTCCCAGATCCTTCACCAACTTGTCGGCCAGATAAGCCGATCCAGATTCCAGTCGCAATGTCTCCCCAATGGTATCGTCTGTTTGATCTCCTTGGATGCGTTGAGACCAACGCAGGCAGGCCCTCGCTACCCACACTCCACAAATGGCCGCCTGCATGGAGAGAGCATTTACCTCAAATATCTGTTTTAATAAGGTATCCAGCTTTCTGTCCTGCACATTCTTGAGGGCTGCACTCCCCTCTACTGGGATGGTAGTCTTCTTCGTGACCGCCGAGACAGCGGCATCTACTTTCGGGGCCTTGAATAAGTCTTGATCCTGGTCCACCAGCGGGTAAAGCCGACTCATTACTCTGGACCCCTTGAGACTTGCCTCTGGCATGTCCCACTCTTCCTGTATCATCTCCCGAAGCACTTTGTGTACTGGAAACGCCTTCTGTGTCTTCCAAAAGACCTGAAGCAACGGGTCCTCCAATGTGGCATCCTCCGCTGGCCCTGGAGAAGGCATACTGAGCGCTTTAAGCGTCTCCGAGATGAGAGCCGACAACTCTTCTCTCCGGAAAACGCGGACCACTCTGGCTTGATCCTCCTTATCTGTGATCTCACCTTCCTCCACTTCGTCGTCAGCATCTAAATCTGGCTCCCCGTCATCCGACTGCAGACCTCCTGAAACTACCGAATGATCTGTCACCTCTCTATCCAACCGTGCTTTCTTGATACCACTGCAGGTTGGAACCGCACTCAGCGGCGTCCCTGGCCTCCTTTCTCCATGTTCCCTTTCAACAGAACCCGACAGCTGACCCAGTTGTCAACTGTCAAAGGCCTGCTGAATAAGTGCCACAAATCCCGGGGAGAAAATAGCCGCCAGTCCGCCCGGCACCGCAGCTTGCGCGGACGGGAGATCCGGAGCAGACGACGATCCTGCCACTGGCTCCCGAAAGAGTAACTCTAGGGAACCTGCATCCTGCAACTTCCCCGACGCGTCCTGTAGCTCTGATTCCCCCGCTAACGAGGTCTCCATGGTAACAGCCTCCTGCAGACAGCCCTTACAGACCCCCGTGTCTGAAAGCGCCCCTCTTTTTGCCCCGCATACCAAACACATCTGTTTAGAGGGCATGACTTCCAAATTGCTTCTACTGGTTGTCTTGGCCTGCCCAGGTTCTCTGCTGCCACCCTTTCCAACGCGTCCAAAATAGCGTTTTTTGTTTTTTTTTAATTAATGCGTATAGCCTCCTTCAATCTCCCCGAGTCTGAAAAAAACACTTTGTACCAAAACCGCCACTTTCCGGCGACTCCCGAGGCCTTTGCCAGCTGTCAGGAAAAAACGCGGTTTCCCGCGTTGCCGCCACGAGGTAGGCCCCATGATGGAAGAACACACTCTAACCCCCGGCGGTCGCCTTACCTTAGCCCTGAAATGCAGCAGGTCTCTCGTCGCCTCCACGTTCCCCCGAACAGCTGCTCACTGCCTCGGGAGGACCGCGGAAAGCCTGACAGCAGGGGAGATTGCCTGCCTTGCCTTCCTCCTGCCCCGCTGCTCTGTGGCTGTCCTCTTCACAGCGCTAGCAGGCAAAGACCTCTGTGTGCGCTGACTGGCCTCTAGAGCCCCGGTTCCTCACCCTCTCAGCTGGGCTCGGTAACCAGTGCTCTTACAGTGTGAGACACGCACCTCTGCCCCGTTCCCCTTTACCCGGCGAGGAGGGAGGGAGAGAAGGCCTCAGTAGTCTCTTAAAGAGACAGAAGGCAATTCTAGCCAAAAACAAAAATAAACTCAAAGTCGAACTAATTACTATCCCCAGAAAAACTACTCTTCTTAATCGTTTCTCCAGTGAACCCGGAGCCCAGGTTCACTGCTCCTGCAGCTGCTTGGAGACTGAGGTAACTGGAGTGAAAAGGCAGATCCCCAGAGGATATAACAGGGTCATCACAAAAGGATGATGTTGTCTCAGTCTCCAAGGCTGCTGGAGGAGGAGCAAAACCCAGATGTCGGGACTAGACTGGAGAGACGATCAGGAATTGCAGTTACTCGCACAGCCGTGCTGACTGATAAGCATCTGACCTGGGTACACGCCTCACGCGTCAAGAGTTGTGATGTAGGAGACTCTTGTGAAGCAATGGAAACTGATAGTGATCCGGTGGAGAGAACCGGTACTGCAGGGGAATGCAGGATTTTCTCTTCTGAGTTAAAGAAACACAGAGCTAATCAGGAACCACACCTCACCTCAAGGCAGGTGAGGAGCCAAGTCTCTGATTGGGCATGCCCAAGCAGGAGGCGGGCAGTGCAGTACTCAAGCAGCTTGTTAAGAACTCAGAGACAGAAACAGTTAGAACGTCAGCAAGAGGGGCAAAGAGACGATCAGCGAGATTGGCAAGGGTGGAGCAAGGAGAGGAGGAGTCAGGACACAAGCACCTGGATGAGGACAGGTCAGATGACCAGGAACCGTTGGTGAGAGAACCACTAAGCAGCTGTGATCCACGAAGGAGCAGACAGGACCCGGGAGACTCAGGGGCAAAGAAAGACTTCTGTAAGCAGAAGAATTCAAAGGCACTGAGAGACCCAAGGCTGCAGCTCATGAGTTTAAAGGACCAAGCAAAACCTTGGAACAGGTGGCAGAGGGAGAAAGAAATACCCTGGAAGAAGCCCCAGCACAAGGTATCTGGTGGGTTTAGAACGGCTAGCAAGCTTAACAGTGGGAAGCCAGAAAGAGTGAACTTTAATTGTGAAAGACAGGACAAAGGCAGAAAGTTTGATAGTAATTGGTTAAGCCAAGAGAAGCCTAACTGTTTTCCTTTTAAAACTCTGAAAGACTCTCCAAGCACAGCTGAAGCGTTTTACCCTGCACTTTCATTTGGAGATAGGTGGGGGAAGGGAAATGCTTACACGCTGAACTCTTGTCCAAGTAGAAGCCCTGATAATTGCCAAGAGATAAGAACTGTAAACAAGCATTTACCTGAAGGAGGATATTCTCAGCCTAGTTCAGAAAATACACAGGCTGAATTACTTCTCGCTGAATTTAGGGAGTTCCTTAAGAGCAGAGCAGTTTCTCCCAATAACGTAGCAAAGCCTATGAGCAGCTGTGAGGAAGAAATGCCTTTAATTTCTCTGCCGTCTACAGAGCAGGAAGTCCCGATGGACTGCTCTACATGTGTGATTCAAAAGGACTTTTAAATGATATGCTTGCCAATGTTTTAGGAAAGAATATAGCAAACTTACCTCACTGATTGCCATGCTAAAGAAGCTTATGTGAAGAGAATAAGTGAAAGCATATTGTGTGCAATTCAGGAGCATTGCTGTTACCAGAGTTTTCTGTTACGTTACTGAAAGGAGGTCACATGACAATTGAATGTGATCCAGAATGGACATTTAACCAAGCAGTAAAAAGCCTTGTTTAGTTAAGTTTCTCAGCCTTGCTTTATGCTACATTGTTTCCTTTACATCTGCTGCATTTGAACTGCGAAAGCGGGAAATAAACCTCACAAAAGAAATTTTCTTTGCCTTGCCTTACTACTTGAGCAGCAACACAACTACAACCTTACCCTCAAGGGCAATCAAGGCCAGCCCCTCCTTTAACCCTCAAGGTCCAGGGAGTGGGTGGGTGGCACAGTGCACCGGAGGATTCCTGGAAGACGCCTGACTTGCCTCAGCCATGAAGTCTGCCTGGCTGGCCCTTTCTTGTTTATTATTTATCTCGGTTGTCATTGTGCTGACTACATACTATTTTACAAACGAAGGATCTTGGACGCAGGCACAGTGGACAGAGAACAATGCAACTTGGATTCAGGTATCTCTCAATAGTTCTCGCTGGACTAAGCGAGAACTCCTCTCTCTGAATTTGTGGAAATCCTCTGTTTTGGAGATTGTTAGTCTGATGAACTTAACTGACTGCATTATCTGTACTCCTTTACCAAAGGGTGTAGCATATGCTCCGGTACACGTTTCAAAGGTTCCCTTAAATGAGTATGCAGGACAACTTGCTTGTGTAGATAATAATTTTTCTGCCAGTTGTTATGAATCTTTCGATTGTTCCCAGACGTGGTATATGATGAATATGATACATGATCCTTTGTGTGTATATGCTGACCCAAATATGATATTTGATCTATGTTTGATAACAAATGCATCCATTGCTTTTCACACAGGTGTAACCTGTCATATAATGTGTTTAATGGGTCTTTTCATTTTATTAATAATTCAGTCATGATAAATTGGTATAATCAATCCGGTAATATGGACCCCTCCAATATGAAAAATGATTGGAGAAATATTACAAAGAGCCCGGTAGTGTTTAACAGATCTGACTGCCGCTGGTATGTGGGAGTTGATCCCATTTACCACGATGGTTCAGCTGTAGTGACGCAGGGGTCCCAAAATGAATCCCCATACACTTCATGCTATCTACCAATGTCCAGTTTAAGAAAGAATCTCATCTCATTCACTGTGGGAAGTTCTTTTGTGAAGTGGTTTGATGGACATAATATGAGTCGCATATGGACCACTGGCACAGACCTCTTCGCTGTGGTGGGTCATTATTGGTTGTGTGGGGAGATGATTTATCAACAAATTAACGCGGTTTTGCTACCTTGTGCGTTAGTTAAAATAACTCCTTATTCGGCTCTAATATCTTTAAATGTGACCCATGGTAAAAGAAAGAAAAGGAATGCAAATCTTTGGTCACCTGATAATCCTGAAGATGAGGCTATTCAAGCTTCGTATCCATATATTAATACTACTTATCCTTTGACTAAAGTTTGCTTGGATGCCCTTAGCTATACTTCCTGGATCCCAGTTTTCCAGTCCCCCGCTATCACCGCTGAATTAGGTATGGCAATTCGAAGATTACGATGCTTGTTACATAAACAAATGAGGTTAGTAACAGAATCCATTTCTAAGCTTGCAGAATCCCTGGAACAGAATACTCAAATGACTTTACAATATCGTAGAGCTTTAGATCTCTTACTAGCAGATGAGGGCGGGGCTTGTACCTTTTTAAATGAAACTAATTGTTGTACTGTTATAGCGAACCACACGATTTTTGTCTTAGATGCCATGAAAAAGATTAAGACCTTATCTAATTTGAATATGGCCGATTTCAAGGGCGGTATTGATTTCGGTAACATATGGAGTGATGTAAAATGGTTTGGCGGGTTGGAGGGTGGTCTCAAAGGGCTGATTATTGCCCTATTGAGCGGTTTTATAATCCTTGTTCTTTTTTGTTGTATATTCTCATTTGTCCTTGGCTGTTGTCGGAAGGCCCTGCAGAGCTCCACCACTTTTATGTACTCTTATACACTTGTTTCCACAGTGGCTGATGTACCTGAGCACACCACCACCGACCTCCAGTTAATAATGTCTGCTTAACTGTCCTTCAGAAGACTGTTCGGCTGTTCTTATAGTGGGCCTGCAAAGGGGGGATTGATAAGGGAAAATAAGGCTTAAAGTGTGTGTGTGCAGCAGGACTAAGAGGCCCGCAGGGGGAAATGGGAATCCTGTACATATCTATATATGGAAAGGAATGTGCTGTGCTAAGACAAATTGATTGTTCTACATGGAGACGACTAACATCTGTGAATTTACTGATAAGCTGTGGTGGGCCTCAGGGGATGAGTTGATGACGTATGTATATGTTTCTGTTAATGTATAAAAGACAGACAGACCCTCTAACCTGTGGAATAAACTTACATACTACTTATATGCAAGTGTGTGTGTTTGTTCCCCTGGAATTCCAGACAGAGAAGGTAAGGTGATTCCTCGGCCCAGGGGATTAACGGATGTCCCGAGGGTAAGTGGTATATAGTGCTGGGAAAGGAATAACCCACACTTACAACTGTGTGCTCCCCAGCCATACAGGCTGGCATCCATTATCACCCACTCGGGTGATTCTTGCAACATCCCTCCCGCCAACTTGGTTGAGTCCTGCCATTGAATTAGACTCATTCTTGTCTCCTCCGGATGTCGCAACCTCCTCCACAGTGAAAGCTTCTGAGGAGAACCACCAGGACAATTATGCCCTCTGAAGAGACCGCATGCGCACTCTGGCCCACGAGACCAAGTCCAACATCATCGCTATGAATCCCAGCACTTGCAGGTAGTCCCATGCCTGAGATGACCGCATCTGGCAGAACCTCCGCACCTGACCTTGTACTTTGAAACGTTCTGGAGGTAGGGATACCAGACTTGATCTGGTGTTGAAACAAACTCTAGATGTCAGCTCCTGTTGGCTGAACACTGCTCTTAGCAAAACCGATGACCCAACCTAGTTGTTGGAGAAAAGTCACCACTCACCTCGTTGTTTCTCAACTCTCCTACATCGACTCTTTAGCAAGTCGTCCAGAGATGAACCAATACTTGCTCCTGTCAGAGAGAAGCTGCCACTACCACCATCACCTTCATAAAAGGTCCAAGACAACGTGGTGAGGCAAAAAGCAGGCCTGAAACTGAAAATGTCCCATGGGAATCATAAAGCATAAATACCACTGGTGTTCCGGTCAAATAGAAACATGCAAATACACTTCAGAATGATCCAATTAGTCAAAAACTCACTTTTTCACACAGCTACAATGACAGATTGCAGGGTTTCCATGCGAAAATGTGGCATCCGCAAGGCCCGATTCACAGGTTTCAAATTCAGAATGGGGCAAAAAGTCCCTGCCTTCTTGGGGATGATGAAATAAATTGAGTACCAACCGAATCTGTGCTCTTCTGGGGGAATTTCGACCACCGCCTCAAGTTGAAGCAGCCTCTCAAGCGTGCCTGACACCGCTCTTGCTTTGGATGGTGCCTTGCAGGGCAACAACATAATGATGTCAGAGAAGGGCCATGCCAACTCAAGTGTGTAGCCCTCATGAATGACCTCTAGCATCCACTGGTCAGAGGTAATCTGGACCCAAGCAGAGTAAAAGATCTACAGCTGACCGCCTACTGGAATAAACTCCACCTGGGCTTGCATCACTTCAATGGGACTTCTTGGATCCTCTTGAGGCTCCCCCCCCCCAAAGTCCCTACCTCCTTCACAACCCCTTCGAAAGCGCTGGCTTCTGCACAGGAAGTTGTGTCAGAGGAGGCTCAGAAGCGGTAGGCCATGTATGCAGAAGCACAAGGCCTGCTGAAGGCCGCTGCACCACTCCATCCCCTGCCATCCCCTGCTGACAGAATTGGCAGAAGCAGTGGCGGCGGCTTGGTGCAGTGGGGGGGATGGATGGCATGGCCAGCCCTGCACTCACCCTATCGTACAGCATATCCGCTAGATACTGTATGCTGATCCCAACTCTAGCTTACTGCCTCTCACAATGCCTCAGGAGGTTCTGGTACAGACTCGGGCAAACTGAGCCCCCTTCAAAACATGCCTGAGCCACATAGGCTCCATAAATCGATGCTCGCAATGCCAGAGTAGTGATTTCAAAAGACCACTTCAACAGCGCTTCCAGCTTTTGATCTTGGGCATCCTTTAGTGCTGCTCTGCCTTTCACTGGAATGGTCGTCGTCTTTGTAACCGCTGAGAACAAATCATCCACTTTCAGGAGCCGCAAGAGATCCTTTTCCTCCAGTGGGATGGGATACAAGTGGGCCATGGAACGGCTAACCCGTAATCCAGATTTTGTAACCTCCCATTCTTCTGAAGTTATGACCTTTATGGTACTATACAGTGGGAAGAATTTCAAGGGCTTCTGGATATCTTGCAAGAAGGATCCTCCAAAGACCCCTCCATCAATGGGGAACTGCTAGCGATGTTGGGCCAATAAAGACTGCAAGATAAGGGCCACCAATTCTTCTCATCGAAAGACCCTATATAGTTGGGTCTTCTCCTGGCAGGATCTCACCTTCCTCAAGCTCCTGCCCTGAGGGGTCTCCCTAAGCACTCAGATGGCCCTTCCAGGGGGTTCTGAGATCTCCCCGAAAGCAACAAAGCACGGTTTTCCCACGTATCTTCCTCAATCCTCTGGAGCAGACTCAACAGGGTCCCTGGCCCCAGACTTCGGGTCCTCTGATCTCCCCCTGCCACATATGCTTTGGGAAGAAGTCTGCACCAGACTCTGCTTCATGTAGAAGGCTTAGTGTAAAAGTAACACAAACTCTGGAGAAAATGGAACCCTTGTACTGCAGCCATCTCTCCAAGGGCTTCTGGCCTCAATCACTGCTCCCACAGTGAGCTCCGGAGTAGCTGACTCCGATCTGGCTGTCTGCAACATCGCTATGAGACTTGTGATAAGGAAGCTTATCATAGCTCAGGAAGGAGCTATAGGAAAGGTGAAGTGACTCTGAACAAGCAACCTGTCAGTTCTGGTAGAAATAAGAAAACAGAATTTTCCCATAAAAGACTACCAGTCCTAGAATGCACCAGGTTTCCAGCAGCCATTAGAGGAGCTGAAGTGGGGAAACGTGTGTTCAATCAGGAGGGCTATGAGGTAATCCCTAAGCACTCATCTCAAAGGGCAGGGCCTGATTCAGCACAGCTGCGCTGTGTTAGGGAGGAGCACTCATCTAAGCAGAATAAAGGTAGAGTTTATTCTACAGAGAAGCAGCTTGAGCTTGATCATCTTCATCATCAGGAGGATCATCAGAAGCAGAAGCCAAAGCGGACGGACAGAGAGGGAAAGAAACCCTTTGGAAGAAAGAGGAGAAAAACCTTTGAGAGGTCTAGAAGAGTCCAGAGCAGTACGTATACTGGGAGGCATTCCAAGGGCCAGCATACACCATTGGACTGGGGAAAGCCAGAGGAATGGTGCTGCAGAGCTAGGAATCTCCAGACGGTACCTGTGAGGGAGACGGCTGCACGTGGAAGGGACCCTAAGACCCGTGCCAGAAGGTATGTGAAGAGAGATCCAGTGTCCAGGGATCTGGATAGGAAGGCTGGACATAAGAACTGGACTACATACTGGCCAGGCTATATAGAGAGGAACTCTAACAGCAATGGAAGCTCAGGTATGAACACTGATCTATGCCCTAGCTATAACCTTGAAAGACAGTAGGGAAACAAGTATTCTCCTGAAAGTGCTCCATTGGGAGATTCATCTGTGCCAATCCATGATATTGAACCCATGCTTCTTGAAGAAGAGGGGGTGATAGCAGATGAAGAATCTGTTTACATGGACTGCTCTCTGTCTAAACTCCTTTGGTGATTTTCTGTTATAAAGTACAGCAACCATCATAAAGAAATACAAACTTGTTCTTTAATCTACTCAGAAAAGTTCCTGAGTAGGATTTTTAGCCACGCAGTAGAAAGCAAGCCAGCTAAGGGGTTTCAGCTGGATAACTGCTAGCAATTGAGCCTTACCTAATTGCTTGTGAGCTCTGTGAGAATCACTTCTGAATCTATGTGGGAAGATATAAGAAGTTAACCTGAAAAGAACAGTTTTTCTCTTCTTTGTGGCTTTTGTTTGTTGTTTGATACATGCTAAGAGAATATTAGCTAAAGCCTACAGAAAAGACCAGTTTGTTACCAACCAGGTCTTATTTCTTTTGCTTTGATTGCCTGACAGTTCAAATGTTGTTTTCCTGATTTTGTTTTTTTCAAGTTTAACACTGAAAGCAAGTAACCTGATTTATGTGCTACCAAGCATATCTGTGTTGGGAGAAATAACCCCATAAATAAATATCTTATTGGCTTTACCCTCAAGCACAACTATTTATTGTGATCAGCTGTGTCTGGTGTGAATGGACTGCATTGCCCACAATCCCTTGCCAATCATATTGATATATGCACTTGCCAAGACTGTGAACATTCTCACCCAGGCAGCCGTCTGACAGACTGCAGTAGTTCAATCTCTGCCAACAATAAGCAATCCCTTTCATTTCACTCAGAATCAATGCCCTTAAAAGGACAGGCTGTTCCATGGAATTGTACTCCTTGTTTCTTCCCAAAAGTTGGGGAGAAGAATTGGAGTCTCCAAGGCTGCTAAAGAAGCTACCCAAGCATGTGAGGTGGAAAAATCAAGGAAAGGGACCCAGACCACCGGGTTCTGCATCCCAAAGCCCACGACTGCTGGATCTCAGCACTAGGCCCTCTGTGGAGCAGTACCAACTATTCATGATTCTTTATTATTTTAATTTTATTATATTATTTTTTTCTGTCTACTGTGGAATCCAGACTGCACAGAAGCTCATCTCCATCTGCTGCCATAACCCAAGCGTCTGGACTAGACTGACGATAAGGAAGGAAGACATTTTGCTGTGCAGAGATTGAAGAGAAAAGCTTAGTGCAGAAACCTCAAAAAATCTATAAACACGGGCCTAGGCTGACTGGAGCCGGACCTCCATGGCTATTTCCTGCACCATATTCCTCCCTTCTCTGGACTCTGCCTCTGCCTCAGGGAGAAGGTGGCAGTGGGGGGAAGGGGGAGTCAGGAGCTACCTGCTTGGGTTGATTTTTTTTTTAATTTATCAAAATTTTCAAATTATTACAATCCAAAACAAAAAAGGAAATTCTCAGTACAATAGGAAATATGGTGACATTGTACTTACCAGATAAGATTAAATTAGACTTACCTGCTAATTGTAGTTCCTTTAGGAACTCAAGTCCAGTCCCGGACCTCTGGGCTGTGATCCTCCTCCAGCAGCTTGGAGACTGAGAAACGTCACTCTTGTGATGTCACTGGCATATATAACCACAGGAACCGCCTCCTCGCTCCAGTAACCTATTGACAAAGCAGACTCCCTGGAGCAACAATTTAGTACCACTACTAAACACTATAACCAAACTGAAACTGTGTACAGCTAAGGGATAAAACCTCCCCATTAAGTTGTTTGTTTGTTTTTTTTAACAGACCAATAAAAAAAAAATCCTGTATAAATGCTGAGGTCCTTCCTCCTTCGTTATGGAAGAAACTGACCCCCAAAAATATTCCCCTGCAGCTCATCCGCCCTCATGAACCTGACCCCTAGTAAAAATGGCTTCTTACCTGTGACCGATCTCATGCTTCAGGCCATAGTCCAAAAGAAACGGGCGGGATACAGGACTGGACTTGAGTTCCTAAAGGAACTACAATTAGCAGGTAAGTCTAATTTAATCTTCCTTATTGTTCAAGTCCAGTCCCGGACCTCTGGGAATGTAACAGAGCAGTACCAAAAATTCAACGGGAGGGACCAGCCATACCCGCCTGAAGTACCGCTGCACCAAAACAGGCATCTGTCTCCGCCTGAACATCCAGCCGGTAATGCTTGACAAACGAATTTATAGACGACCAAGTCGCTGCCTTACAAATTTCCCCAACTGGAATTAAATTATGCTCTGCCCAAGACGCCGCTTGCGCCCTAGTCGAATGAGCCTTAAGACCCTCCGGAACTGACCTGCCTTTTAATAGATACGCTGACGCTATCGCTTCCTTGAGCCACCTTGTTATGGAAACTTTCGACGCCATGTCTCCTTTTCTAGATCCGTCAAAGAGAACAAACAACCTATCTGACTTTCAGAAACTCTCCGTCCGACGTAAATACCTCTTTAACGCCCGACGGACATCCAATAAACGTAAACTCCCTGCAGACGCTTCACCCGTGTCGCCCCTGAACACTGGCAAGGACATTACCTGATTTACATGAAAAGCCAAAACTACTTTGGGTAAAAAGGCTGGCACCGGTCGCAAGACCACCTTCGAGTCATAGAAAGACAGAAAAGGCTTTCTACACAACAAGGCCTGCAACTCGGAGACTCGCCGTGCTGAACAGATAGCCACCAAGAACACCACCTTGAGAGTGAGATCCTTTATAGTCGCTCTAGCCAACAGCACAAAAGGCTGTCGCACCAACGCCTCCAACACTATCTGAAGATCCCAAGATGGAACTATCTGTCTACACGGTGGCCTCAAGAGAACAACCGCTCGCAAAATACACTTTACATCTGGGTGGCTTCCCAGCGACTCTCCTTGAACCTTCCCCCTGTAGCAGGACAAAGCAGCTAACTGAACCCATAGGGACAAAGCCGCCAGACCTTTCTGAAAGCTATCCTGCAAGAACGCCAAAACCTGAGGTACCGATACTCGCAATGCCTCCATGTTCCTGTCCACACACCAAGCTTCGAATATTCGCCATATCCGGATGTACACCAACGAAGTTGATCTCCTCCGCGCCTTCAACAAAATTCTAATGACCGCCGCGGAATAACCCTTCCCCTTCAGCCTTGCCCTCTCAAGAGCCAAGCCTTAAGAGAGAATTGATCCACCTGGGGCATTAACAATGGTCCCTGAGCCAATAGGTCTCTTCGACACGGCAGGCGCCATGGCTCCGCTACTAACAGCCCCATCAGATCCGCATACCAAGGCCTTCTTGGCCAGTCTGGAGCGATCAACAGCACCAGTCCTTTGTGACCTTCTATACGTTGTAACACCCGCCCTATCAGCACCCAAGGTGGAAACACATATAGGAGTTGGTGTTCGGGCCAAGGCTCTATCAGCGCATACAGCCCCTCCGACATTTGCTCTCGCCTTCTGCTGAAGAAACATCCTACCTTTGCGGACTGTAACGTGGCCATGAGATCCAGTACTGGCGTGCCCCAACGCTGCACCAGCATCTCGAATACTTCCAGATGAAGGTTCCACTCTCCTGGATCCACTCTTACGAGACTCAACAAATCGGCTTCCACATTGTCCACTCCTGCTATGTGCGTCACCGACAGAGCTACCAGATGCGCCTCGGCCCACTCGAGCAGCCCCTCGGCTTCCTCCTCCAGCGCGACACTGCTGGTGCCTCCCTGACGACTGATGTAAGCCACTGCTGTCGCATTGTCAGAAAACACCCGGATGGCCTTTCCTCGGAGATAGGGCTGAAACTCCCTCAGCGCCAACATTACTGCACGTAACTCCAATCTGTTGATCGACCAACTCCGTTCCAGCTCGGTCCACTGATCCTGAGCAAACCGACGTTGACAGTGGGCCCCCCAGCCTACCATCCGTCATCAGGGGAATCCATACGGGGGCTTCCAAGGACATTCCTTTCTCTAGGTACCCCGGACGCAGCCACCACCGTAGCGTCCGCCGCACCTCCGGCGGACAGGGCAGCTTCTGTGATAACCGATCCCTCTGGTGCGACCACCATCTGAGCAAGGCATGTTGCAACGGCCTCATATGCGCTCGCGCCCACGGATCCAGCTCGAGAGTCGCGGCCATGGTCCCGAGCAACTGCAGATAATGCCACGCCATCGGGCACGATCTGTTGAGAAATTCCCTGATTAAATCCCTCAACGCTTGTGCTCGCTGCTGAGGCAGAAAGACTCGTCCCACTCTCGTATCGAACCTTGCTCCCAGATATTCCAGCTCCAGTGACGGAGCTAACCGGCTCTGTTCCTGATTGACTACCCAACCTAGGTCCTGCAGAAACGCCACCACTTTGGCCGTAGCCGTCTCGCTCTCTGTCCTGGACTTTGCTCTGATCAACCAATCATCCAGATAAGGATGCACCAGCACCCCTTCTTTCCGCAATGACGCCGCTACGACCACCATCACCTTGGTGAACATTTGAGGCGCCATTGCTAGACCAAATGGCAAGGCCTGAAACTGGAAATGCCCCATTGGTACCGCAAACCTGTGATATTTCTGATGTTCCTGATGGATTGGAATGTGCAGGTATGCTTCGGAGAGGTCTAGGGATGTAAGAAACTCGCCTGCCCGTACCGCCACTATGACCGACTTTAGAGTCTCCATACGAAAGTGAGACACCCGAAGACAGCGATTTACTCGCTTGAGATCCAAAATAGGTCAAAAGGCCCCGTCCTTCTTCGGAACAAGTATATGGAGTAACGACCGCTGCCACATTGGTCCGCAGGCACCGGTATTATGGCCTTGAGAGCCAGCAGCCTCTGCACCGTCTGTCGCACCGCATCGCACTTGAGGCGTGCCTTGCAGGGCAACTGTACGAAAAAATCCAACACCGGACGGTGCAGCTCCAATGAATAACCTTCTCGAATGACCTCCAACACCCACTGGTCGGACATAATTTGACCCAGGCAGGATAAAATTCCCGTAGTCGACCTCCCATGGGCACGAATCCCCCCGGGTTCCCCTGACTTCATTGTGACTTTCGAAGATTTGAGGAGGAAGTGGACGCAAAACCTCTACATGCTCCTCGAAAACCTTGGGACCTATAGGGAAACCGACCCCTTTGGGCTTGCCCGAACCTTGGGGAACGAAAGCGACAAAACTCCCTCGGTTGCCCTTTAGGTGGCGGAATTGGCCGCCCCTGCTTCTGCTTGTCCTCTGGCAGCCTACTGCCTTTGGACTCCCCCAAGTCTTTTACCAGCTTGTCCAAGTCTTCCCCAAAGAGTAGCTTACCTCTAAAGGGGAGTTTACTCAACCGGGCTTTGGAAGACCCATCTGCCGCTCAATTGCACAGCCAAAGATAGCGCTGAGCCACCACCACCGAGTCCATGCTCTTTGCCAAGCCCCGTATAAGATCATAATGGACATCCGCCAAATAAGCGGCTCCCGCCTCCAATCTGGACGCTTCCTCGGTCGCTCTTTCATCCCCTTGAATCCTCTGCGAACACCAAAGACAGGCTCTTGCCACCCAAGCTCCACAAATAGAAGCCTGTAAGGACAGCGCATTCACGTCAAACACCTGCTTCAATAAGACTTCAAGTTCCCTGTCCTGAGCATCCTTGAGGGCCACACCTCCTTCTACAGGAATGGTAGTCTTCTTAGTAACCTCCGAGACCGCTGCATCGACCCTCGGAGCTTTAAATAACTCTTGATCCTGGTCCACCAGAGGGTAAAGATGAGACATAACTTTTGCCCCTTTAAAGGGCTGCCTCGGGCATGTCCCACTCTTCCTGAATCATCTCTCGTACTACCCTGTGGACTGGAAAGGCTCTTTTAGTCTTCCGAAAGGCCTGTAGTAATGGGTCTTCTAGGGTTGAATCCGCCACCGGCTCCATCGCTGGCATATTCAGACCCTTGAGGGTCTCTGATATGAGCGCAGGCAATTCGTCCCTTCGAAATACGCGCACCACTCTAGCCTGATCCTCTTGTTAAGTAATCTCTCCTTCCTCCACATCATCATCTAAATCCAGATCCGGCTCTTCCCCTTCGGAGTGAACCCCCTCCGACACCACGGAAGGCTCCGACTGCTCTTTTTCCCCCCTCTGATCTTCTTTGGAAGAAGCCCCGAGGCCGCCAAGTCCAGAGGCGTGCCTAGCCTCTTTTCCCCTGGAACCGCCGCAGCGGTAGTAGCTGCAGGCCTTCCCTGCGGGCTTCCGAACGCCTGCTGAATCAGGGCAACAAATTCAGGGGAAAAAATTGCTGCCAAGCCCCCTGGCAAGGATGAGTGAGAAACTGGGAGAACCGAAGAGGAAGTCGTCCCTGCTACCGGCTCCGGGAACGGTCTCTCAGAAGAACTCTGCTCTGCCAGCAGCTCAGGAACACTGGTATGCCCTTCACCAGCTGCCTCCAACACCTTCTCCACAGAAGCAGCCTCCTGAGTGTAGCCCATACAAACACCGGCGTCCGACACTGAACCCCTTCTAGCCCCACACATGAGACACAGCGGCCTAGAAGGCATCCCGGTTAAAGATGCACAAGATACAGCACACCACTGCCTGCCGGAGCTTACAGCCAGGTAGCCATAAATCTGAGACTCAAAACAGCCTTAGTTTCCAACTGCCAAACTTCAAAGGTTGTTTTTTTTTGTTTTGCTTTTTTATACCCTGACGTGGAATCCTGAAAGCACTGGCTCCCAACATATTCCTGAGGAAACCAAGCTAAAACGAAACTTTACAGCCTGCACAGAAGTCCCGGAAGGTCCCCTGCCCAAAATGGCGTTTCCTGCGCTCGAGCCACACGGCGCGGCCGACTCCCGTACTGCCGTCTCACAGCGGGCCCCCTGCTAGATCAATAAGCATAAGAACATAAGAGATATGCCATACTGGGTCAGACCAAGGTCCATCAAGCCCAGTATCCTGTTTTCAACAGTGGCCAATCTAGGTCATACATACCTAGCAGTTTCCCCAAAAGACACAGGTTCCGCAATGCTTGTACTGGGTCAAGCATTGATATCCTGGGTCCCTTCTTAATAATGGTTTATGGACCTTTCCTCCAGGAACTTGTCCAAACCTATTTTAAACTCAGCTACACTAACAGCCTTTACTACATCCTCTGGTAACAAATTCCAGAGTTTGATAACACGTTGAGTGAAGAAATATTTTCTTTTATTAGTTTTAAATAGTTTACCCTGTAGCTTCATTACATGTCCCCTAGTCTTTCTATATTCTGATAACGTAAACAGTCGATCTACGTTTACCCGTTCCACTCCGTTCATTAATTTATAGACTTCTATCATATCTCCCCTCAGCTGTCTCTTTTCCAGGTTAAAGAGTCCTAACCTTTTTAGCCTTTCTTCATAGGAGTATCCTTCCATCCCCTTTACCATTTTGGTGGCTCTTCTCTGAACATTTTCTAATAACGCTATATCCTTTTTAAGATACGGCGACCAGAATTGCACACAATATTGAAGGTGCGGTCTCACCATGGAACGATATAGAGGCATTATAATATCTTTTGTTTTATTTTCCATTCCTTTCCTTATGATAGCTAGCATCCTATTTGCTCTCTTGGCTGCCGCTGCACACTGGGCCGAGGGTTTTAACATGCTATCCACAATGACGCCTAAATCTTTTTCCTGGGTGGTGGTTCTTAATGTAGAACCTTGCATCGTGTAACCATAGTTTGGGTTGTTCTTCCCCAGGTGCATAACTTTGCACTTGTCCACATTAAATTTCATCTGCCATTTTGATGCCCAGTCTTTCAATTTATCAAGATCCTCTTGCAATTTTCCACAATCCTCTTGGGTTTTAACAACTTTAAATAGTTTTGTGTCATCTGCAAATTTGATAACCTCACTCGTTATTCCACTTTCCAGGTCATTTATGATTATGTCAAAAAGCAGCGGACCCAGCACAGATCCCTGGGATACACCACTATTCACTTTTCTCCATTGGGAAAATTGGCCATTTAGCCCTACCCTCTGCTTTCTATCTTTTAATCAGTTCTTGATCCACAGTAGTACACTGCCTCCTATCCCATGACTCTTTAGTTTTGCCAAAAGTCTCTGATGAGGGACCTTGTCAAAGGCTTTCTGAAAGTCCAGATACACTATATCAACCGACTCACCTTTGTCCACCTGTTTATTCACACTTTCAAAAAACATAATAGATTAGTAAGACAAGATCTTCCTTGTCTAAAACCATGTTGGTTGTCTCCCATTAGGCCATGACTATCTACATGCTGAGTAATTTTATTCTTTATGATGGTTTCTACCATTTTTCCCAATACTGACATGAGGATCACCGGTCTGTAGTTTCCCGGATCACCCCTGGAACCCTTTTTAAAAATTGGGTTTACATTGGCGATCCTCCAATCTTCAGGTATTACAAGTGATTTTAATGAAAATTCACAGATTACTAATAGCAGGTCTGCAATCTCATATTTCAGTTCTTTCAACACCCTTGGATGTATACCATCCGGCCCAGGTGATTTTCTACTCTTCAGTTTATCTAATAGTTGTAATACATCTTCCCGATGTATCGATATTTCCTTCAATTCTTCTGCACCTTTAAATACCACTTCAGTCATGGGTAACATCCCTACATCTTCCTCAGTAAAGACCGAAGCAAAGAATTCATTCAGTCTCTCCGCTATCGCCTTGTCGCCTCTTAGTGCCCCTTTAACTCCTCTATCATCTAATGGACCAACTGACACTCTCACAGGTTTTTTGCTACAAATGTACTTGAAAAAAATCTTTATTTCGCGTTTTTGCTTCCGCAGCAAGCTTCTTCTCAAATTCTCCCTTTGCCTGCTTTATCAATGCCTTGCATTTGACTTGCCAGGTTTGGTCGTTTGGCTCTTTTTTCCATTTCCTGAAAGATGCTTTTTTGGCAACAGCCTCTCTGACCTCCCCTTTAAACCATGCTGGCAGTTTTTTGGACTTCCTTCCACTTTTCTTAAAGCGTGGAATACAGCTGGTCTGGGCTTCCAAGATAGTATTTTTCAACACCCAAGCTTGATGTAAGTCTTTAACCTTTGCAACTGCTCCTTTTAGTTTTTTCTTAACTATTTTCCTCATTTTATCATAAGTCTCCCTTTCGAAAGTTAAAAGGTAGTAGCACAATCGCAAAGAAACACCCCGGCTCCTTTCTTACCTTTGGAAGCTAATTTACCAGGCTGCTGATCCCCTGCCACGTGAACGCATCCGCACCAGCAGAGAACCCCCTCTCGTGGTCCAAACCACTGGCGATCTGGTAGCTCTCCTCCTCCTCCTAAAGCGTCCAACACCAGCAGGCAAACACATCTGCATTAGTCAGATCCAAAACTCCCGGTGCCTCTGAACCTCCCATGGGCTCAGGAACCGGCTCTGCACCCCTGTATTTGCCTGCTTACAAAGCCTTACAGGTCCCTCAACAGAGCAAGAGGGGGGAGGGAGGAGAGGGGGGAGGGGGAGCACTTCAGCACCAAAAGTAAAGGGCCCTTAACCTAATTTTACAAAATAAGAAAAAAAATCACCAAAGAACTTTAGAAATCCTAAGAAATCTTATCCAATACCCTAACTCTAACTCTCCTTAATTGTCCTCAAGTGAGCCCTGAACCTCCAGGCTCACAGTCCTCCAGCTGCTTGGAGACTGAGATAACTGGAGCGAGGAGGCGGTTCCTGTGGTTATATATTCCAGTGATATCACAAGAGTGATGTTTCTCAGTCTCCAAGCTGCTGGAGGAGGATTACAACCCACAGGTCCAGGACTGGACTTGAGGGACGATAAAGAATGTCCTTTCCTTGAGTCCTGTTAGACCAGTCCAGACAAGTGAGTTGTGCTGATGGACTACATCTCTGTTGCAGGGAAAAGGATCCTGAATGAAGAATTCAGGGAGTATGTGGACAGGCATTTAAACTAGGGAAAGGGGGTGATGGATGGGGAAGGACAAGTTCAGGACGTCACTCCCAGCAAAAGCATAACACTGGAAACAGCCACACTTTTAAACCACATATCAAAGACAAGTGGGAAGAGGTATGTGGACAAAATCCATGCAAAATACAGGCAAGCCAGACAACAAATGCTGGAAAGCAATGAGCACAAATGTTTGAAGCTTAGTCAACAAAGTTCCTGATCTGGAAGCCCTAATGGTGGAAATGGACTTGGACACTGTGGCCATTACAGAAACATGGTTTAAGGAATCACATGAATGGAATAAAGGCATAGCTGGATATAATCTATTTAGAAGAGATAGAGAGGGTAGCAAAGGAGTAGCAGCAGCCCCATATGTGAAAAGCAATGTTAAAGCTACTGAAATGCAGGTGACGTGGGGAAAAGAAGAAACGCTGTGGATTGCGTTGGAAAGAGGAGATGGCACTGTCATTCATACTAGTGTAGTCTACAGGCCTCCAACTCAAACTGAAAAAATAGATAGCAAATTGATTATATATATTGTAAAGATAGCCACAAAGGGGGAAATGATCATATTGGGTGACTTTAACCTACCCGATGTGGATTGGAGTATTCCTCCTGCAAATCTGGAAAGAAGTAAAAAAAAAATTGTGGATGCCTTCCAAGATGCGTTACTTAGACAAATGGTGATGGAACCAACCAGGGAAAGCTCAATGCTGGATTTAGTGCTCACCAACGGTGATAGCGTGTCAAATGTCTGGGTGGGTGCCCATGTGAGCAGCAGCAATCATCACACGGTGTGGTTTGAGATAAAAGCCAAGGTGCAGTCCAATCATAGCAAGTACAAAGTCCTAGATTTCAAAAACATTGATTTCAGTAAAATGGCAAAGTACCTGAAGGAGGAGTTGGCAGCGTGGGATGGGGTTAAGGGAAGTGGAATTGCAATGGGCTAAACTAAAGGTGGCAATAAAAGGGACAACGGATGCATATGTAAGGAAAGTAAATAAAAACAAGAGGAAAAGGAAACCTATTTGGTTCTCCAAAGAAATGACTGCTCAAATAAAGGCAAAAAAACACAGCTTTCACAAAATTCAGAAGCTCGCAAATACAGGAACAGAGAAAGGAATACAGGATCAAACTAAAAGAGACAAATATATATGTATATATGTAATATATATGTATATATGTACATATGTAAAGATACCCACACTCAATCAAGTGTAAACTCAGTGACCTAACTGCTGTGTTGTGTGCAAATCCTTTTTAATCAAAATGTATATCTTGCAAATTACTGTCCTGTACAGTCCATCCTGATGTGTAAAGTAAACCGCTGCTATTGAAGGAAGTAGCGGTATACAAATGTCTACTAAATATATATATAAATATATATATGTAAATAAATATATATATCTAAATATACAAAAAGAGAAATAAGGATAGCAAAATCAAAGGCAAAAGAAAAGATGGCTAAAGATGTGTGAAGTGTGGCGACAAAACTTTCTTCAGGAATATTTGGGAGAGGAAGAAAATCAGAGGTGGAATTGCAGGACTCAGAAGCGCTGGGAACAGATTCGTGGAAAGTGACATTGAAAAAGCAAAAATGCTAAACAAATACTTCTGCTCTGTTTTTACTAAAGAAAATCCTGGAGAAGGACCACCTGTGATTGACAAATATACAAATGGGAATGGAACAGATACCATAATATTCACAGAAGATGATGTGTTAGAACAGCTTGCAAAACTGAAAATGAACAAGGCCATGGAACCGGATGGGATACATCCCAGGATACTGAAAGAGCTCAGAGAGGTTCTTGCAGGGCCATTAAAGGATGTTTTTAATAGATCCTTGGAGAAGGGAGAAGTTCCTCAGGACTGGAGAAGGGCTGATATGGTACCTCTTCACAAAAGTGGTAACAGGTAAGAAGTGACAAATTACAGGCCAGTAAGCCTAACCTCGGTAGTGGGAAAAGTAATGGTGGCACTCCTGAAAGAGCGAATAGTGGACTTTCTTGAATCCAACAGGTTGCTTGATCTGAGGCAACATGGTTTTACCAAAGGACGATCTTGCCAAACAAATCTGACTGAGTTCTTTGACTGGGTGGCCAGAGAACTAGATCAAGGGCATGCGAAGGATGTGATCTACCTGGATTTCAGCAAAGCCTTTGATACTGTTCCTCATAGGAGGCTTATCAATAAACCCAACAGCTTGGGGATGGGTCCCAAGGTGGTGAACTGGATCAGAAATTGGTGACTGACAGACACAGAAGGTTGATGTTAAATGGAACTCACTCGGATGAAAGGAAGGTGATTAGCGGTGTGCTCCAGGGTTCGGTCCTGGGACCGGTACTGTTCAATGTATTTGTTACTGATATTGCAGAAGAACTAATGGAAAAGTCTGTCTTTTTGCAGATGACACAAAAATTTGCAACAGAGTGGACACCCCTGGCGGAGTGGAGAATATGAAGAAAGATCTACAAAAGCTGGAAGAATGGTCTAATGCTTGGCAGTTAAGATTTAATGTGAAGAAGTGCAGTGTCATGCAGTTAGGAAGCAAAACTCCAAGGGAATTGTACACGACAGGGGGGCGAGAGGTTGGTGTGCACAGACCAGGAGAAGGACCTCGGAGTGATTATTTCTGAGGATCTCAAGGTGGCGAAACAGAGTGACAAGAAAGTAGCAAAAGCCAGAAGGGGTCTGAGTTGCATACAAAGAGGAATTACCAGGAGAAAGGAAGAGGTACTAATGCTACTGTACAAGTCACTGGTGAGGCTCACTTGGAATATTGTGTTCAGTTCTGGAGACCACAAAGGATATAAAAAGACTGGAAAAGGTTCAGAGGAAGGCAACCAAAATGATTTGGAGCCTGCGTCAGAAGACTTATGAGAAGAGACTTGAAGACCTAAATATGTACATTGTAGAGGAAAGGAGGGGCAGGAGAGATACGAGTCAGAGCTTTAAATACTTAAAGAGTATTAATGAACAAACAAAACTCTTCCAAAGACGGGAAAGCTGTAAAACTAGAGGGCATAACATGAAGCTGCAAAGGGGTAAATTGAAAGGCAATATCAGGAAATACTTTTTCACTGAAAGGGTGGTGGATGCTTGGAATGCCCTCCCGATGGAAGTGGTGGGGGCAAACACAGTGACCGAGTTCAAAATGGCATGGAACAGACAGTGGATCCCTTTATAGCAACAGGATAAAATCAAAACAAACATAACTATCTCTTATATCTCAACAAATAGGGGTGATTTACACGGAGTTGTGGTGCACCCCTAAACAAAGGCATGGGGAGGGGTGACCTGCACGGAGTGGCAAGTGCACCTACTCTTGCCACCTTACTGAGCAGATTAGATGGACTATACTGGTCTTTATCTGCCATCGCATACTATGTTACTATGTTACTATGGCATATCTTATGTTCTTATGTTCTTACTATGCTACCCTACCAGCAGAATGGAGACAGATAGAGAATGAAATGCCCAGGTTTCATTGACATCACTCCCATGCCTCTATCAGCCTGAGCCACTAGAGGGCACCTCATTATTCGTCTCCAAAGCATATGGGAAAGCATGGAAAACCCTCACACAACGTTAACATGGGCAACAATGATGAGTCAAACAGTAGAGAAACAATGTACAGGAGAGATTGAACAGCAGGCATATAAATCATAACAGATCAAGGTACTGCTGCAACATAACAGAGCAAACACACTTCTAGGAGCAGGTCCTAGACTGATCTAGCAGGATTCAAGGAAAGGACATTATCTGGTAAGTAAATTGTCATCTTCCGTATCATCCTGCTAGACCAGTTCAGACAAGAGGGTCCTACCAAAGCTACGCCTCTACTGGACGGGAAGAAGACACAGCAGCTTTGAACCAAAGGCCATGTCCACCCAAGAATGGACATCAAAGCAGCAATGCTTGACAAAAAGTAGGAAGTTATGACTATGTTGCCACCTTACAATGTCTGAAGGAGCTACCGAGCTATGCCCATAAAGACGCTACCGAGCTACGCCCATAAAGACGCTTGTGCCTGAGTAGAATGAGCATGCAAACCCTCCTTAAATGGCCAGTTCCGTAACAGATATGCCGAGGCAATTGTTTCCTTGATTCAGTGCCCCAAGGCAGACTTGGCTGCTGCAACACCCTTGCGCAGGTCAGCAAACAGCACAAAAAGATGACTGGACTTACGAAAGGAATTTGTTACCTCCAGAAATCCACAAGGTGAAGATCCTTATCTTTCCCTCTACACTGCCCCTTATCAAAGGAGGGCAAGTAAACCACCTGGTTCACATGAAAGGGAGATCTATATATTTATTTATTTATTATTTTATACCACATTTCCAAGTATCAATGCGGTTTACAGAGAACCAAATTTCAACCACATATGGAACAATATTATAAGAACTGGATTACATTAAACATGTTAGGTAAAACATAGAACAAGGTAACTATATACAAAATAGAGAGGTTGCATGATAACACCTTGGGCTAAAAGAAAGGCACAGGCCAACATGGAAACGGCCTCCTCTGAAAAGGACATATATGGATCCAGGCAAGACAGAGCCTGCAGCTCGGAAATCCACCTTGCCAAACAAATCGTGACCAAGAAAACAATCGAGAGTCAAGCCATTCAGAGTAGTATGCTTCAGAAGCTCAAAGGGCTCTGACACCAAGGCCCTGAGCACCAGACACACATCCCAGGAAAGGACAAATGACCAAGAGGGGAAGACACAGACGCCGAACCCCTTCAAGAAAACACGAAAGAAGAAAGTGCAAGACTGAATCCTTTACTTTCAGGGAGGTAAAGGAAAAATCATTTTCCAAACCATCCTGCAGAAGACCAACAAAATCAGCACCTTGGCGTACTTAGGAACAAGATGTCATGCGCCACACCCATGCTCAAAGAGGTACCAGGCTCACACATATGCCAGCTAGTAGAACTCATCCGTGCTTTCAGCAGAGTGGAAACAACTGCAGGAGAATAGCGTTTAAGTGTCAACTGACTCTTCAAGAGCCAAGCCGTAAGCGAGATGGGAGCTGCATCATCCAGGGCAAACATCTCCTGAAGCAGCCAGCCCGGAAATGGGACAGGAAACAAGGAGGAACATGCAGGAACTGCATTAGGTCCCTATATCATGCCCTCTTCATTCAATCCAGCCCAGATGGTGCTCTAGGCGCTGAAGCACATGCCCCAGCAGTAGCCATGGAGGAAGCACATACAGCAGGCACTGCCGTGGCCAGAACTGAACCAGTGCGACAAAACCCTTGGACCCAGTTTCTGTTTGGTGAGTGAAGCAATGGCACACTACGTCAATGGAGCAGGACGCCATCAATTCCTTCATGGAGCAATATCCAAAGGCTGAGAAGCATTTGAAAAGCCTCATGAATCAACTTTCACTCTCCAGGATCGAGAGAGTGATGATGAAAGACGACTGCTTCCACACTCAATGTGCTGAGCTGACAGAGCTATGACCATTTCTGTCCAGGTAAACCTAAGTCATCCTCAGGGCCTCTCCTGCACACCTCATGCCGCCTTGGCGATTGACATATGCCACTACTATGGCATTGCCCGAGAACACAAGCACCACCCTGCCCTTGACCAAATGTGGAAAAACACAAGAGGGCCAGACAGGTAGCCCTTTCTTCAAGATGGCTGATGGACCATACCACCTGCCTGTGGCTCTAACAGCCCTGGGCCATTCAGTCCTGCCCAGGGCTTCCTGCCCATAAGATTGGCATCAGTCACTAAAAGAATCCACAACTGATCATCAAGCGTCATGTCTCTATTCAGATAACATGGGCATAGCCATCACCTCAAGCTGGCTCTCACTCCCCGCTGGAGCAGAAGCCTGAGCTTGAACTCCAGTCAGGAAGGGCTGCCGGAACAGCCTCATATGAGCATGCCCATGGCACCATCTTGATTGCCACTGCCATCAAGCTGAGAAGCTAGAGATAATCCCAAATCCTGGGAGCCTGTTGAGAACAAAACACTTCCAGTTGTTCCAACAATCTCCTCACTCTCTCCTCCAACAGGAAGACTCTGCCCACTCGAGCATCGAACTATGCTCCCAGGAAGTCCAGGGATTGTGAAGACTCCAATGAATGCTTTCCCCGATTGACCACTCAGCCAAGGTCTTTGAGGACACCAGCTGGGCTAAAACCCGAGAAGCTCTGACAAGCCAGTCATCCAGAAATGGGAATATAGATAGTTCTTAGCACCGCAGCAACCATCACCATGACTCTGGAGAACATTCTCAGGGCAGTGATGAGGCCGAAAGGAGGGCGGCGAACTAAAGTTGTGAGCCAAACACAGCAAAAGGCAGATATCTTTTTGAATTCTCCCGGATCGGGATGTGAAAACAACCTTCGGCCAAAATCAGACATGTTAGGAATTCCCTTTGGTGCATATTCAAAATCACAGATCTCAGAATTTCCATTTGAAAGCGCAACATGCACAAATGAGCACTGACTGCCTTGAGACCACTGGTTGGAGGGAGCCATCATTCTTTAGTATCCTGAGAGAAATGTAATATCTGTCCTTGCCCAGCTCAGCCTAGGGCACTTGCACCAATGCCTTTAGGCTCAATAACTTATCTCACATGACCCATGCGGTGGCTCTCATGTCAGCCACACAGCATGGAGAGATAGGATAGTTACTTACCTCTAACAGGTATTCTCCAGGGACAGCAGGAATTAGTTCTCACATATGGGTGATGTCAATACCAACTGAGCCTGCATGGAGCATTTCCCCAGCTTTCAAAGAAAGCCTTTGGGAATGCTACCACGCATGCGTGGTCCCTTCCCGCCAAAGGGTGCCATCTTGCTCAGTCAGATGACACAGCTTAGGCAAAAGACAAAAAGGTAAAGGAGGCAACTCCAAGGGGATGAAGGAGGGTTGTGAGGACTAATTCCTGCTGTCTCTGGAGAACACCTGTTACAGGTGAGTAACTATACTTTCTCCAGGAACAAGCAGGAAGTCAGTCCTCACATATGGGACTCCCTAGCTCCAGGCTGCTGGGCCCGAACCACAACAGCAGCAGCGGTGACCCAAGGGAGGTCAGGAGTTGCAGAAGGCAAGTCCCTACCAAGAGACTCTGCAGACCCAAGCGTCCAGCATCATCATAACTCTGGTAACCTGAACACTGAAAGTTTGGAGGGCACAAGTTGCCTATATACCGAGAATGCTTCTGATCATTGCCTGGCCAAAGGCACTGTCCCTGCGGGCCTCACTCTCAAGGCAGTAGTGGGCTGTGAATGTATGGACTGAAGACCACGTGGTGGCCTTACAGATTTCTTGCACCGGCACTCCACGTAGGTTGGCCACCAATGTGGCCATAGCCCTCATGCGATGAGCAGTGATCCGGCACTCCAGAGAGAGGCCAGCTCGCTCATAAGCGAGAGCAATGCAGTCCACCACCCAGGTGGACAGCGTTCGCTTGGTCACAGGTAGCCTAGTCTGCTGGGGTCATAGGAGATAAAAAGCTGAGGAGCTTTTCAATGAGCCTTGGTCCTCTGTAAATAAAAGGACAGGGCCCTCATGCAATCCAGGTTATGCAAGACGACCTCCTCCCTGCTGGCGTGCAGCCATGGGAAGGTGTGGAGAACTATCTCCTGATTGAGGTGAAAAGCGTACACCACCTTTGGGAGGAATTTGGGGTGCGTACGAAGCACCACCCTGCTAGTATAAAACCTGGTATAGGGCTGATCAGCCATCAGGGTCTGCAGCTTGCTTACTCTATGAGCAGACGTCAATGCCACCAAGAAATCCACATTCCAGGAGACGTGTCTCAGGTGGCAGGTGGCCAAAGACACGAATGACGGCCTAGTGAGCTGGGAGAGCACCACATTGAGGTCCTATTCCGCTGCTGGAGGGTGGAGAGGGGGCTTGGATAACAGGAGGCCCCTGAGGAATCTGGAGACCAAAGACTGGCCTGAGAAGGGCTTCCCTCTATAAAGTGACGGTTAACCGCTATGGCCCTGAGATGCACCCTCCCCGAGTTAGATTTCAAGCCCAAGTGTATGAGGTGCAGCAAGTACTGTAGCACGAGCTTTACCTGACAGAAGAACGAGTTCTCATTCCTTCCTGCACACCAGGAGAATCTCCTTCACTTGAAGGCGTAAGCCTTTCTGGTGGATGGCTTCTAGGAGGATCTCCTTGACCTCACCTGGGAGGTTTAAAGGGGCCAGTGCTACCCTTTCAGCAGCCACGCAGTCAGCGTTAGGGACCCTAGGTTGGGGTGTTGCAGGGAGCCCTCATCCTGGGGCAGGAGGCCGGGTCCCGGCCCAGTGGTACTGGGATTGCCACCGACAGGGAGAGCAGCAGGAGGAACCAGGGCTGCCTGGGCGCAATCACGATTACTGAGGCGTGCTCACTCTGGATCTTGAGCAGGCACTTAGCTATCAGAGGGGTCGGTGGGAATACATGTGTCTAGAAGATCAGGAAGGCATCTGCCACCACCCTCCTGCGGTGTGGCTGAGGACAGCAGAATTTGGGCAGTTGTAAGTTGTCTGGGGAGGTGAAAAGATCCAGCCAGGGTCTTCCCCAGAGACAGAAAAGCCTCTGGGTCACTTTTGGGTTCAGGCAGCACTCGTGAGACCGAAGGACCCTGCTGAGGTCATCCGCCAGGCTGTTGTCCTGGCCCAGTAAGTACACCACCCTCAAAAGGATATGGTTGCACACTGCAAAGGAGTGGAGGTCCACTACCTCCTGAGCAAGGGAGTAGGAGCCCATATTCCCCTGCTTATTCACAAAGAACATGGCAACCTGATTGTCTGTCTGTATGAGGACCGGGAGGTTGCTCAGGAGGTGGCGGAAAGCCTGAAGGGCCAGGAAGATGGCCCTGAGCTCGAGGAGATTGATTTTCAGGAGGGATTCCTCTGGGGACCAGATGCCCTGGGTGCACTGGCCCTCACAATGTGCGCCCCAGCCCACAAGGGAGGCATCTGTCGTCAGGACCCTTTGAGGGGTCGATGCATGGAAGGGCATCCCCTGCCCTGAGGTGATATAGGGACTGCCATCAGGTGAGAGAGGCCACCAGCTGGTGGGTGACCTTCACTCTGTTCCTTAGCCTGCCCGCTGCCTACGTCCATTGGGAACAGAGGCACCACTGGGCTGCCCGCATATGCGGGCGGGCCAGAGGCGTTAATGTGAACTGTCAAGGCCATGTGGCCTAACAGGCGGAGGAGTAGGCGAGCTGGCACTGAACTGGAGCTCTGCATGTCCTTTGCCAGCTGCATCAGATGGTGGGCTCTCTCCACAGGGAGAAAGGCCCTGACCCGCAGTGTCCAGCTGAGCCCTTATGAATTCCAAGTCTTGGGCTGCAGAGAGGCTGGACTTGTGATAGTTGATGATAAACCCCAAATGCTGCAGGGCATGGATAGTGAGCCTTGTGGCCCGCCTAGCTTCAAGAGGTGTGCTGCCTCTGATGAGTCAGTTGTCCAGGTAAGGAAAGACATGGGCCCCTTGGAGGTGCACATGGGCTGCTACGACCACCAGGCATTTTGTAAAGACTTTTGGAGAGGAGGCAAGACCAAACGGCAGCACCCTGTACTGGTAGTGTTGCCCCCCACCACAAATCTCAGCTAATGCCTATGGGAAGGGTTAATCAGGATGTGGGTGCAAGCATCCTTGAGATCCAAGGAGCAGAGCCAGTCTCCCTGGCGGCAGTGTCCCAAGAGAGGACATTTTGAACTTTTCTCTCACCAGAACTTGTTGAAGTTGCAAAGGTCCAGGATGGGCTGGAGGCCCCCTGTTCTTTTTGCGACAAGGAAATACCTCAAGTAGAACCCCTTTCCTCAGAGGTGATGGGGTACTGGTTCCACCGCCCTGTCCTTGAGCAATCCTGTGAGTTCTGTGGCGAGCAAGGCCTGGTGGAGGAGAGGCTGTGGTGGCTCTCCTAGGAAGAAGTCTGGAGGGTTCTGCTGCAGGAGGAAATACCCCTCCTTCACCACCCGCGGAACTCACTGGTCTGTGGTGATGCTGGTCCATTTGTGGGTGAAAGAGGCCAGTTGACTCTCTGTGGGCTGAGGTGGGACTCCCGTGGGAGTCAAAATGTTTCCCCCCGGTTGGGTGGCAGCTGGTGTCTGGGGCTTGGGAACCTTGGGCCTTATGGCTGGCCTTTTGGCTGTGAGGCCTGGTGAGGCTGCCCCAAGTAAGGCTGGTAGTGGCCAGCCTGGGAGTAGCCCATTTTCCTCAGGAAAAAGGGCTTTTTCCACCCCAAGGATTTTTTCCTTGGGAGAGCTGAGGTCTTTTTGGACAGCTTCTGCCGGGTCACTACCTCGGCCTCAATCTCCGCAGCGTTATCAGATATCGGTCTCCCAAATAAGTTCTCGCCATTGCAGGGGACATCCAGGAGCTTTTCCTGTACCTACTGCTCCAGGTCCGAGGTCTGTAACTACGCCTGGCGTCGGGTGCTGATGCCGATGGCTGCAATCACGGCCACAGACTCAAACCCATCGTAGGTGGCCCGGGAGAGGAATCTGGAACAGTCCCGGATGCCTGCTACTAGGGACTGGAAACTTTACAGAGGTTCGCTGGCGAGGCCCGCCAAGAATCTTGAGTTTTCCTTTATCAGGCACTTAAGGTACATGCCAATGTACAATTCATATGCCTGTATTCAGCACCCGAGAATGGCACCCTGGTAGCACTTGTGTCCCATGGCACCGAGGGCCCGGGCCTCCGTGCCAGGGGGAACTAAAGAGTAGGTCTTTTGACTCTTCAGTTTTTGCATGGAGGACTCAACCACCATCGAGGTTTGGGGGAGTTGTGGCTTATGAAACCCAGGGTCCTTCCGGACATGATAGATGGCATCCAGGCACCAACTGCCCACTAGCACTAGGGGCCAGGGACTCCCAAATCTGGAAGAGCAATCTCTTGAGGATGGGTGGAACCGGCACAGTGAGAGTCTCCTTGGGCGTGGACTCATATTGTAGGATCTCAAACTCCTCGGTGCACGGGTCCTCCTCTGAGTCTGTCTGGATCGAAAGAGCCCAGGCCATGTCACGAATGAAGTCAGGAAAGGCCACGTCCTCAGGTGGGGAATGGCACCGAGGCTCTAGGGTAGATGGCTCGGAGAGGACGTCCCAGTGTCAGGTTGTCTCCAGGGAGGCCTCGTCCTCAGTCTCCCAGTTGAAGCCTGAGGACATCGAGGAGTCAGCCCCGGGGGTGGCTCCAAGGAACCAGACTCCCCCAGAGGACCTGGGGTCAGACTCCAAGAAACTCGCCGGAGAGGACCGGAGCCCCGAGGAGCGTGAACAAGACCTCAATCGATGCCGAGGATTTACCTGAGGCCCATGGCGTTCTGTGCCAAGTTTGATGCCCAGAGGTTCCCCCAAGGCCAAGGGACCCGGTGTCAGGGCTGATGATGCAGGGGGACCCAACATCAACGCCTACTGCAAGGCCTGATGGCTATGCAGTACTCGGCATGGACACCGAAGTCCTCAGATCCGACGCCGGCACTCTGGAGGGTGCGCCCTTGAGGAGGACTATAGGTTCAAGGGTCCTGGCGCAGTCTCCGCTGGCCGAGGACGCGTCTTGAGACTTTCTGAGGGCACTGCTCGGAGTTGCCCGAGTCCCATCGAGGTTTGATCAAAGGCATCTCCTTCGGGACCTTCTTCTTTATGGGAGGGTCCAGGGCCACACCGGAGGAGCTGCTGCTGCGGGACTTTGAGGACGTCTAGACCTCTCGCAAGGGCCGGCTTCAGGACTCGGTGATGGGGAAGCTGGGGAAGAGTCAGACCTTGGGAAAAGCTTCCCTGCAACTCAGACCGCCTCCTATTGGTTTTAGGGTTTATGGCCTGGCACCGGTCGCAGGTTGAACTGTTGTGGTCTGGGCCCAGGCAGCAGTTGAGAGTACCAGTGACTGAGACAGTCTGACTGCAGCGGTCGCATTTATTGAACCCACCAGGAGTCAGGGTAGGAGCACACTCAGCCAGGATCAAGGACCCCCATGCGAAAAATGGCACGAAGGCCGGTCGAGGTAGAACCTCAAGGAAACACGGGAAAAAAAGGGAGATGAGATCGGCACCAGTTGAGATCAGGCGGGAAGGGAACTGATACACAAACTGGACAAAGGGAAGGAATTAAAGAACTTTTTCCAGGAGAGTAGAGGACCATGTCCATTGGGCTCCACGGAAAAAAAGGAGGCTGAGCAAGATGGCATCCTTGGGCGGGAAGGGGACCACGCATGTGTGGTAGCATTCCCAAAGGCTTTTTTTGAAAGCTGGCCGACCTCACCCATATGTGAGGACTGACTTCCTGTTTGTTCCTAGAGAACACAAATGTCTCTGGAATCAGCTGCTTCTAGCCTTGGTGACATTCAGGAACAAACCCGAAAACCTATATAAGTAAAGAACAGGAGAAACCCCCTCTGGAGAGGACAGAGCCTCCGGGCCCATAAGCCTGATCAAAAGAACTAATTACGGGTCAAAAATCCAGAAGCAGGGGAGAAGGGCTTTCCAGGATGAAATAACAGGAGTCCCGAGACCCTGGAAGTCAGTCCAACACTCTCGCAATGGACAAGCGGAGACCAAAGAGTGAAAAAGCCCTGCTTGGTTCCCAGGCCCTTTCGGCATATCCTCTGGAACGCGATAAGACACTTTCTCGGCCAAGTCCTTCACCAACATCTCCAATCAGCCCCACAAGGGAGCTTTCCCTTACAGCCAGTTGAGTTAGCTGGTCTTTTGAGGACATATCTGTTGCCCAATGGTGAAGCCATAACCAACACCAGTCACCGCTGACAGGACAATCTCTCTAGCCAACAAGTGGGCTAGAACATACATGGCATCAGAAGGAAGGCAGTAACAGACTCTAAAGGAGGGGTAGCATCATCCAGTGAGACAGACTGAATGCACAGGAGTAGGAACATAAGAAATGCCATACTGGGTCAGATCAAGGTCCATCAAGCCCAGTTATCCTGCTTTCAACACTGGCCAATCCAGGTCACAAGTACTTGGCAGGTTCCCAAAAAGGTATACAGGTTCCACAATGTTTGTCCCAGGGTAAGCAGATTTCCCAGGTACTTTAATAATGGTTTATGGACCTTTCCTCTAGAACTTGTCCAAACCTTTTTTAAAGTCAGCTACAATAACAGCTTTTACTATATCCTCCGGTAACGAATCCCAGAGTTTGATTATTTGTTGATCAAATAAAGTTTTTCTTTTTAGTCTTAAATGGGTTACATTGTAATTTCATTGTATATCCTCTACTCTTTCTACTTTTTGATGGCGTAAACAATTGATCTACATTTACCTGTTCCACTCCATTCATTAATTTATAGACCTTTATCATATCTCCGCTCAGTCATCTTTCTTCCTAGTTGAAGAGCCCTAACCTTTTAAGATTTTCCTCATAAGGGTATCCTTTCATCCCCTTTACCATTTTGGTGGCTCTTCTCTGTACCTTTTATAATTCTGCTATATCTTTTTTAAGACATAGCGACCAGAATTAAACACAAAATTCAAGGTGCGGTCACACCATGGAATGATATAGAGGCATTATAATATCCTTGGTTTTAATCTCCATTTCTTTCCTTATGATTCCTAGCATTCTATTTGCTTTCTTGGCTGGCGCCGCACACTGGGCAGAGGGTTGTAATGTATTAGCCACAATGATGTCTAAATCTTTTTCCTGGGTGTTGATTCCTAATGTGGAACAGTGCATCGTGTAACCACAGCTGGAGTTATTCTTTCCTAGATGCATAGAGTCAGTGTACTATTGTGGATCAGGAACTAGTTAAAAGACAGAAAGCAGAGAGTAGGGCTAAATGGCCAATTTTCCCAATGGAGAAAGGTGAATAGTGGAGTACCCCAGGGACCTGTGCTTTGTCTGCTGCTTTTTAACATTCAGAAATAACCTGGAAATGGGAATAACGAATGAAGTTATCAAATTCGCAGATGACACAAAACTATTCAAAGTTGTTAAAACTCGAGGATTGTGAAAAATTGCAAGAAGACCTTGACAAATTGGAAGACTGGACATCCAAATGGCAGATGAAATTTAATGTGGACAAGTGCAAAATTCTGCACCTAGGAAAGAACAACCCAAATTATGGTTACACGATGCAAGGTTTCACATTATTTTTATTTTATTTATTTATTTAGACAGTTTTGTATACCGCCTTATCCTTCAATCAAAGCGGTCACAACACAATTGGGGGATACATTTAACACGCGGGGATATGAGACACATACACTGACAGGGAACATGGGCAATGGAGGGTTAAGTGGCTTACCCAAGACCACAAGGAGTACCTGTGGGACTAGAAAACCCAGTCCTTCCGGCCCAAGGTTGCTGTTCTCTAGTGGGATTTGAACCTCTGACCTTCCGGCCTGAAGTACCTTGTCCTTACCACTAGGCTACTCCTCCCATTAGGAACCACCACCCAGGAAAAAGATTTAGGCGTCATCGTGGATAACATGTTAAATCCCTCCGCCCAGGGTGCAGTAGCGGCTAAGAGAGCAAATAGAATTCTAGGTATTATAAGGAAGGGCATGGAGAATAAAACAAAGGATATTATAATGCCTCTGTATCGTTCCATTTTGCAACTGCACCTTGAATATTGTGTGCAGTTCTGGTCGCCATATTCTAAAAAGGCTATAGCGTTATTAGAAAAGGTACAGAGAAGAGCCACCAAATTGATAAAGGGAATGGAAGGATATTCCTATGAAGAGAGGCTAAAAAGGTTAGGGCTCTTCAACCTGGAAAAGAGACTGCTGAGGGGAGATATGATAGAGGTCTATAAACTAATGAATGGAGTGGAACGGGTAAACGTAGATCGATTGTTTACGCCATCAAAATATAGAAAGGCTAGGGGGGCATGCAATGAAGCTACAGGGTAACCTATTTAAGACTAATAAGAGAAAATATTTTTTCACTCAATGTATAATCAAACTCTGGAATTTGCTACCGGAGGATGTAGTAAAAGCTGTTAGTGTAGCCGGATTTAAAAAAGGTTTGGACAAGTTCCTGGAGGAAAGGTCCAAAAACCATTATTAAAGTAGACCCAGAATATCCTCTGCTTACCCCAATACAAGCATTGTAGAACCTGTCTCTTTTGGGGAAACTGCTAGGTACAATTGGCCACGGTTAGAAACAGTCACATACCAAGTGCAGGAAATATGAGCAATCAATGCTGCCAGATCTCCCTTCTAGGACAAGTGGAAAATGCCAGCCTCCACTTGAACATCTGACAGAGAAAACACTCTTTTTTTAAAAATTTTAATCAGACTCCTCAACAGAGATGTCAAATCCCAGCTGACCCACATCGCCAGAAGACAACTTCTGTCTTGGTCGCTTAGGAGGTGGCATTCAGGCCTGGCTTCTACTCTCTGCTCATCTGTCATGTGATGGAGCCTGAGGGAATCCAAAGGTTGAAGGGTTTAAGTTTCCTCAGCAAAGACGAGGCTTGCCAAAGAAGGAAAAGAATTCCAAGGAGGACAACCCAAATTCCAGGAACTCACCTCCCTGAGAATGATCCCCAACACAGGAGACACAGCTGGAGTCAAACCCTACAAAAAAAGTGAGCAGCCAGCAGTGTGGTCAATGGAACTCAAGGCCAGGCTATTCTTCTTACCCACTGCACCAGTAGTCGCCTCCTACCTTGAGGTAGAAAATTCCAAGCCAACCTTGGTTGACAAAAGGGAAACAGGCCCACCAGTGAAATGTCAGAGGCTGCCATGCAAGATGAATCCAGTGAAAATGTTCTTTGCTTGCCACAGGTCAAACAATACGTCCTGGAAGAAGACAGAAAGAGTTAAGGCAAGGCAAACATTTACGCATGCTAAGGCCGTGTAGGCACTAAAGCACGTGATAATGGAGTGAATACATGAGTACACATTATGGGTGCTTAAGCAGGAACGTGCATTGAAGCCGCTCAGGCAGAACTCGCACTGGGACTGCTTGGAGACAAGGCGCGCAAACGTTAACAGTGCAAATTGGAAAATGGCAGGAAGCGCCAATGATGAGCCAAAAGTCGTCCACAATCCACCCCAACTTATGCCCTAAAATGGACAAATTTGGGAACCCCCCAAACAAGGACAATGACTAAGTCAAATCTTAGTACTCATCCTCTGGGAGTCTCAAGCAGAGCAAATCATGCCAGGCTAAGAGCTACTCCCCAGACAATGTTTTTCTGACTTGAAATGTTTTAAAACAGGCTTGCACATACCTTCAAGCAGTCTTCAGTCTGCAGGAGAGAGCAGGGGGGGGACAGAGGAGGAGGGAGGAAGCACTGAGGTTGTGTAAGGCTGTTGAATTCTTCCAAATTTCTGGTTGTTCAACAGGACCTTATCATAATAAGAGCGTGGAGCTGAAGGTGACATTTTACTTACTTATAATGTCCTGCTAGACCAGTCCAGACAAACAGGTTGTGCTCCCTACCAGCTCCCTTGGGAAAGATTGGCGGAGACAAAGAAACAATGAAAAGCCCAGACTTCAATGACATCACTCCTGTGTCTCTGTCTGCCTCAGCCACCAGAGGTCCCTTCAGTATTTCTCCCAAAGCAAATGGGAAATCAGAGAAAGAGTAGTTACTCACCTGTAACAGGTGATTTCTGGGAACACCACAAATCAGTCTTCACATGTGGGTATCGTCCGCACAGACAGAGTCCGCACGAGAATGTTTCCCAGTGTCCAATAGGAAAGCCTTTGGGAGCACTCCATTGCGCCTGCATATCTGCCTTCCTGTCTTCCCAAGTCCTCTCCTCAGTTGAGTTTGTAGCTGAGCAATAGAGGAAAAAATACCCTACAATTTCTAGGGGAGGAGAGCGGGTTGTGAAGACTGATTCCTGCTGTTCTCGGAGATCACCTGTTACAGATGAGTAACTATACTATCACCAGGAATAAGCAGGAATGCATGCTTTATATATGGGACTCACTAGCTCTCAGGTACCAGACAGGATTAGAAGCGGTATCCCCAAGGCTAAGAATGGAACCAGCATTGTGGAACCTGTGTCTTTTGGGGAAGCTGCTAGGTATGTATGACCTAGATTGGCCACTGTTGGAAACAGGATACAGGGCTTGATGGACCTTGGTCTCAGGTGCCAGAAGAAAGTCCGGAACAAAGGGTAGGAGTTGTAATTAAGTCCCAAAAAGGTGCTGGAGGACAGCCTGGCCAAAGACAGTATCCCAACAAGAGTACCTGTCCAGGCAGTAAGGAGCAGCGAAAGTGTGAATGGAGGACCAGATCTCGTTAATGGAGACAGACTGAAGGTTGGCAACTGAGGTTGCCATGACCCGCATATTGTTAGCGATGATGTGACCTTCTAGAGAGAGTCTCGCTTGACCACAGGCAAAAGAAATGCAGTCCGCAATCCAGTCTGAAAGGGTGCATTTCGAGACAGAAGTCTAAGGTGACTTGGATCAAAGGAAATGAACAATTGTGAGGATTTCCTGAAAACCTTGTTTCTGAACTAGTTGAAAGCATGCTTACAGTCTAAAGTGTGCAGCACTGCTTCAGCTCTAGAAGTATGCAGTCTGGGAAAGAATACTGGTAGCATGACCAATTGATTGAGGTGGAAAGAGGGGACTACCTTTGGGAGAAAATATGGATGGGTACGGAGCACCACCTTGTCGTGGTGAAACCAGGTGTATGGAGGATCAGATATCAATGCCTGCAGTTCGCTGATGCGGCGAACTGAGGTGAAAGCAACGAGGAAGATTACCTTCCAAGAGAGAAATTTTAAAGAAGTGGTGGCCAAAGGCTCAAAAGGAAGCTTTAGAAGTTATCCAGAGAAGAAGCACGCTTCCTTGCAAAGATTACCAAAAACCACAACAGGAGCAAGGAAACCAGCACACCCTCTCAATGTGGAATAGATTTTATTGAGTACACCCCAACACTAGCAGTGTTTCAGCTACTAAAGCCTTCATCAGGGAGTAAGCAACTGCAAATCTCCAACAAAACCAAATAAGTAAAATAAATAAAAGATAAACCATATTAAAAGAACAATAAATATACATTATCTCTAAAATAAGTACCATCTAATAATAGCTAATCCAAAAAATGTTAAAAATATTAAAATCAAACATAAAAACTAGTTGCCTATATTTAATACACAAATTTACATACAAATTAAAAACAAAGTATAAGAAAAACAATCATTGTTGACAGAGGAGTAAAAGCAACAGAAGTAAAACTGAAAGCATGTAAAAGAATAAATACAAGGACGGCTAAGTTAAGTAAGAAAATCTCAGTTTTTAGCATTCAAAGCCCAAAGGGCCAGCTTATGTCTATAAAAGAAAATTAAAAGACATCCACTGCCTATCCACTCAGGAACGATATTGTATACAAAGCTAGTTACTCTACTTACATATAAATGTCACTAGAAAATGCAAAAGACAGACAACTTTAGAGATAAAAAAATACCTCAGTCTATAATTTAAAGAATAGGCACACAAAAAGTACTGGTGAGGGAGAGAAGAACTGAACTGTTTGTAGCTTACCGCATCAAGCATCATTCATCACTGACTGAAAGATCCGTGTGTGACTAACACCGTTCTTTTAAAGAAGCCCATTTTGTTGCCAAAACATCTGTTCAAAACTACAAATCTCTGCACAGGAACTCAAGTTCTTTAAAAAAATGGGATGGGACCCGCATCGGGCAGAATTATATATTCTTAGTCTTCTCTGTATCGTGTCACAATGTAAAAATACAGAAAAAGTATTAATTTAACAAATTAAAATCTCTTAATGATCACATGGTCCTAAAGATCTCCGTATTATGTGAACCCACAGAATTCACCTAGATGGAGATGTTGAGGGTTAGATCCATTAAAAAATCATATAACCTTATGCCATAAAAGCGTAGTTACTCACTTATAACAGGTGTTCTCCAGGGACAGCAGGAATCAGTCCTCACATATGGGTGACGTCGGCGCCGACGGAGCCCTCGTGCGGAGCAATTTCCCAGCTTTCAAAGAAAGCCTTTGGGATTGCATCGCGCATGCGCGATCCCCTTTCCGCCCAAGGGTGCCATCTTGCTCAGTCAAATTACATAGTTAAAAAGACGGCAAAATGAGTAAAAATCAATAATAGGACTGCAACTCCAGGGCAGGAGGGAGGGTCGTGAGGGCTGATTCCTGCTGTCCCTGGAGAACACCTGTTACAGGTGAGTAACTACGCTTTCTCTAGGAACAAGCAGGAAGTCAGTCCTTACATATGGGACTCCCTGGCTATGGTCTACCGAGAACCCCTAGCTGAAAAATGGCTCCCTTTAGAAGAGACGCAGCAGCTGTGATAGGAATTCAGTGGAGACGCCACACCCCTGGCAGCCTGACGCCAGAGGGCCGGAGTTGCCTAAACCTCAAATAAGTTACGGAGTACCGCCTGGCCGAAAGTACTGTCCCGTCGGGACTCTCCATCCAAGCAGTAATGGGCTGCAAAGGTCTGGCTTGAAGACCAGGTTGCAGCCCGGCAGATGTCTGCCAGCAGAACAGAGCGGAAGTGAGCCACTGATGCGGCCTTAGCCCTGACACGGTGGGCCGTGACTCGACCCTGCAACAGGAGGTCGGCCGCCCTGTATGCCCAGGCAATGCAGTCTGCCACCCAGGTGGACAACGTGCGCTTGGAGACAGGTAGCCCCAGTTTACTGGGGTCATAAGAGAAGAGGAGCTGGGTAGCCCTCCGATGTCCCCGCATACATTCCAGGTAGAAGGCTAATGCCCTCTTACAATCAAGGGTATGCAGAACCGCCTCTGTCCGGCTGGCATGCGGTCTGGGAAAGAATGTCAGAAGAACCACCTCTTGGTTGAGGTGGAATGGAGAGACCACTTTTGGAAGAAACTTGGGATGGGTGTGCAGGACCACCCTGTTCCTATAAAACCATGTGTACGGTCTTTCTGACACAAGAGTTTGTAGCTCACTCACTCGTCTGGCAAATGTGAGTGCCACCAGGAAGAACACCTTCCAGGAGAGGAAGCGTAGATGGCAAGTGGACATTGGCTCAAAAGGTGGGCGAGTAAGCTGTTGCAAGACCACAGTCAAATCCCACTCGGTGGCCGGGGGACGAACCGGGGGTTTTAGTAGTAGACGACCTCTGAGGAATCTGGACACCAAGGGGTGAACCGAAAGAGGTTGTCCTTCCACTGGAGAGTGGTGTGCTGACAAAGCACTCAGGTGGACCCGGACAGAATTAGACTTGAGGCCCAATTCTGAGGTGTGAAGCAGGTACTGTAACACCACTGGTACCAGACAAGAGAAAGGGTTTTCGTTGTGCTGGTTACACCATACCTCAAACCTACGCCACTTGAAGGCATAGGTTTTCCTAGTGGACTGCCTCCTTGAGGCCAGTAGTACTTCTTCCATGTTCTTAGGCAGGAAGAGAGAAGCCTGCCCTTTCAGCAGCCATGCCATCAGGTTGAGGGACCTGAGGTTGGGGTGTAAGATAGAGCCCTGCTCCTGGGACAGGAGGTTGGGCTGAGTCCCCAGAGGGAGTGGGGTTTCCACTGCCAGCTGGGGAGAAGCGGAAACCAAGGTTGTCTTGGCCATCTGGGGGCTACCAGGATGACCGAGGCCTTGTCTTGAAGGATTTTGAATAGAGTCCGGGCCACCAGAGGCGTGGGAGGAAATGCATACAGGAGGTCCACTGACCAGGAGATCAGAAAAGCATCTGCAGCCATCCTTTGGGGGTGTGGCTGTCTGGAGCAAAAGTTGTGCATCTGATGATTCTGCGGACTGGCAAAGAGATCTATGCCCGGATGTCCCCAGCACTGGAAGATCTGCTGGGCTACTTCCGGATTCAGTTGCCACTCGTGAGGTTGGAGAATTCTGCTTAGCTTGTCTGCTAGGTAGTTCTCCTGACCAGGAAGGGAAACTGCTTTGAGAGATATACCGTGTCGGATTGCAAAGGAACAGAGGTCCAGTGTCTCCTGACACAGTATGCGGGACCCTGTGCCTCCCTGCTTGTTCACGTAGAACAAAGCCACCTGATTGTCTGTTTGTACTAAGACAGACTGATGTGAGAGAACATGAGAAAACGTTTGAAGAGCTAGGCGTATCGCCCAGAGCTCTAAGAGGTTGATTTGTTGTGTCTTCTCTTGAGACCAGAACCCTTGAGTGCATAAGTCCTGGCAATGGGCTCCTCAGCCCAGCAGGGATACATCTGTCGTCAGCACTCTTGTGTACGAGGGAGGCTGGAAAGGCACTCCCTCGAGCAGGTTGGATGACTGAAGCCACCAAGTCAACGACTTCAGTAGTCATTTGGACACTCTGATCCTGTCTCGGAGTCTTCCTGTGGCTTGTGTCCACTGATCCCTGAGGCACCACTGAGCTGTCCTCATGTGGAGATGGGCGTCTGGGGTCACATGAACCGTGGAGGTCATGTGTCCTAGAAGGCATAGAAAGTGCCTCGCTGATATCTGAGACTTGTGGCTGATGTGGTGTACCAGCTCCAGAAGCTTCTGTGCTCTGCCCTCTGGCAGGTAAGCCTTCGTTTGAAGGGTGTCTAACCTTGCCCCTATGAACTCTAAGATTTGAGTGGGGAGCAAAGTGGACTTTTCTTGATTTAGGAGTGGAGGAGTAGCCTAGTGGTTGGGGCAAGGTACTTCAGGCCAGAAAGTCGGGGGTTCAAATCCCACTAGAGGACAGCAACCTTGGGCTGGAAGGACTGGGGTTTCTAGTCCCACAGGTGCTCCTTGTGGTCTTGGGCAAGCCACTTAACCCTCCATAGCCCATGTTCCCTGTAAAATAGTTATCTCCAAGTTATAATGCCCCGTTCAATGTAATTTCAGTTTGTTCAATGTAAACCGCACTGATGCAGAATAGCGCGGTATATAAGAGAATGTAAAAAAAATATGACAAAGCCTAGATGCTGCAGTATGTTGATAGTGAGAGCCGTGGCCTGTTGGGCTTCTTGAGGCGACGGGGCCCTGATGAGCCAGTCGTCCAAGTACGGGAAGACAAATATTCCCTAGTTCCTGAGGAAGGCCACCACTACCGCCAGACATTTGGTGAACACTCTGGGGGCAGAGGCTAGGCCGAATGGAAGTACTCTGTACTGAAAATGGTTTCCTCCCACTACAAATCTGAGATATTGTCTGTGGTATGGATGTATGAGGATGTGCGTATAAGCATCCTTCAGGTCTAAAGAGCATAGCCAGTCTCCCTGGTGGAGGTAAGGCAGCAATATTCCAAGGGAAAGCATCTTGAACTTTTCCCTCACCAGGAACTTGTTTAAGTTTCGCAGGTCGAGGATGGGCCTGAGGCCTCCTGTTCTCTTTGGTATCAGGAAATACCTGCAGTAAAAGACTTGTCTTAGCAAGCTGTCGGGCACCGGCTCCACCGCCTGATCCTCTAGAAGACCAGTCAACTCCGGTAAGAGGAGGTTCCTGTGTAGAGGGGGTCTGAGAGGCTCTCCTGGAAAGTAGGAGGGAGGTATCTGGTTGATGTGGAGCAAATAGCTCTTTTGGACTATTTGTAAGACCCAGGCATTGGTGGTGATTGCAGGCCACCTGTGAGCATACAGGGCCAACCTTCCTCCTGTGCAAGGCCTCGCCCCTGGCTGGAGAGAGACTATGCTGTGAAAGTCAAAAACCCCCTACCGGCTGAGAAGGAGCCGGTGCCTGGGGCTTGGTGGTCGTCTTCTTACACGGGCCATGCCCCTGTCCCTTGGCCTGCTGCTCCTGTTGGGGAGCCGGGGAGGCCTGGTGAGTGGGGTAGTTGCGGTAAGCAGTACCCGTCCTCAGGAAAAAGGGCTTTTTACCCGAGCCCTTCTTTTTGGAAGGGGCAGAAGTCTTTTTGGAGAGTCTTGTCCAGGTCAAGTACTCGGTCTTGATTTCAGCAGCCTTCTTAGTCATGGGTTTGCCAAAAAGGTTGTCACCTCGGTAAGGGACATCGACCAACTTGTCCTGAACCCATGGCTCTAGGTCCGACGACATTAGCCACGCCTGGTGTCGGGCACTGATGCCAGTTGCGGCTACCCGGGCCGAAGCCTCGAAGCAGTCATAGGCTGCTCGAGACAAACTTTAAGCACTCCCGACTCCCAGTGGACAAGTTCTTGAAACGCTGAAAGGGTTCCTCGGAGAGGCCAGCAGAGAACCCGGCAATCTCCTTTGTTAGGTCTCGTAAGTACATGCCCATGTACAGCTGGTGTGTTGGGACACAGCATGATAGCATCGAGCCCTGGTAGTACTTTCGGCCGAGGGCATCCAGGTTCCGGGCCTCCCCTGCCAGGGGGCACCGAGGAGTGCATTTTCTGGCTCTTGAGCCTGTGCATGGCCGATTCCACAACCATGGAGTTGTGCGACAGCTGTGACTTCTGTAACCCAGGGCTCTTGCGGACTCGATAGATTGAATCGACCCGCTTGCTGAGAACCGGCATCAAGGCCGGTGACTCCCACATGCGGAGCATCATCCGTTCCAACATCGGAGGAACTGGTACCGTAAAGGCTTCCCAAGGGGGAAAATCATACTGGAGGGCTTCGAGCTCTTCGGCTCCAGGCTCCTCCTCGGTGTCCGCCGGGAATGCCAAAGCATTGGACATGTCCCTGACGAAGTCCGAGAACCGGGTATCCCCTCCAGGGGGGGGGGAACCTTCTCCGAGGCTCGGACCCCAGCAAGTCCGATGGGACACACTAGGTCCGGTGGGTGTCCGGGGACTCTTCATCTTCCGTTTCCCATGCCGAGTCCTCCGAAGAGGAATCGATGGGCTCCGGCTGTGAGGGCTTCGATCTCGATCGCCCCGCTGCCGAGGGCACCGGCGTCGACGTCCTCGGTCCCGAACGGGAGGTCGAGGGAGACCTTGGCCGAGGATCAACTCGAGCTCGAAGAGTCTCGAGGATCGACTCAGCCTCTGGGGTCAACTTGGACGTCGAGGTCCCGGTGGTCGCAGCAGATGGACCGGTGAGACCGGCCATCAGTGCCCGCTGCTGCTCCATGAAGGCAGACATGCTGTGCTCCAAGGCCGTCATCCTGAGACTGAACTCAGAAGACTCCGCAGCCTCCGGCTTGGGTCCCAGTGATGCCGGTTCTCCTGGAGTAGAGTCAACGAGGACAACAGCAGTTACCTGCCTCGGCGTCTCCGGACTAGTGCGAGGTACTTTTGCAGGGCACTCCGGCTCCGAGGAGGCGGTCAGGACTCCGCAACCTGGTCCGTGAGGGCCCAGGCCGATCAGAGGCATCAAACGATGCCGCCCTCGCAGGCTTCTTCTTCCTCTGGTGTTCCCGCGAGGGAGACCCCCGCTCAGAAGACCCCCGACGATGCTCGGAGTCAGACAGCTCCTGAGACGTCGAGGCTTCTGACGAGGTCCGGACCCGGGTGGATTTGGACTCTGAGAAAATCCTTTCACGCTGCTGCTGCCTACTTTTAAGTGCCTTAGAGGACATTTTGCTGCATGGGCTACAGGCCTTTGGGTCAAGGCTGGCCCCGAGGCAGCGGAGACAGCAGTCATGTGTGTCAGTGAGGGACATTAATTTTTTACACCGATCACACTTTTTAAACCCGCTGGCAGTCATCGGGGGGAAAAAGGGCCCCTGCGAGGTCAAATGACCGGGCTGCCAGTGAAAAAGAAAAAAAGCGCGAATGCTAGTCACGCAGGACAAAAACGAAAAATAAGACTGGACTTGATACCGGTGTACCGAATCCGAGGCGGGAAGGGGAACCAGCATCGAACCGGGCCGAAGAAAAAAAAATCTTCAGGAGTTTTGATGCACTTTTTCTACGAGGGAAGTTGGACTACGTCCGTTGGGCTCCGCAGAAAAAGGGAGACTGAGCAAGATGGCACCCTTGCGGGAAGGGGATCTCACATGTGTGATGCAATCCCAAAGGCTTTCTTTGAAAGCTGGGGAACTGCTCCGCACGAGGGCTCCATCGGTGCCGACGTCACCCATATGTGAGGACTGACTTCCTGCTTGTTCCTGGAGAATATGCAAATATACACATTGAACCCAAATACACTCTTGTCCTAGCACAAAAAATCTTTTTAAATGAACAAAGGCAATCACACTTAAAGAAAAGTGTGGGGATTCATGTGGTCCGATTCTTTTTAACATCTTTGTTAGTGACATAGCGGAAGGGCTGTCGGGTAAGGTTTGTCTCTTTGCAGATGATACCAAAATCTGCAATAGAGTAGACACCCAGGAAGGGGTAGATAACATGAGGAGGGATCTAGCTAAGCTTGAAGAATGGTCTAGAATTTGGCAGCAGGGATTTAATGTTAAAAAATGCAAGGTCATGCATTTGGGCTGCACCAATCCAAGGGAGCAATATAGTATAGGGGCTGAAGTACTTTTGTCCACTAAAGAAGAGCAGGGCCTCGGTGTGGTTGTGTCCGATGATCTTAAAGTAGCTAAACAGGTAGAAAAGGTGACAGCAAAAGCTAGGATGCTTGGGTGCATAGGGAGAGGAATGGCTAGCAGAAAAAAGGAGGTGATAGTGCCTCTGTATAAGTCTTTGGTGAGACCTCATTTGGAGTATTGTGTGCAATTCTGGAGACCGCACCTTCAAAAGGATATAAACAAGATGGAGTCAGTACAGAAGGTGGCTACTAAAATGGTTAGTGGTCTTCATTATAAAGCATATGAGGACAGAGTTAAGGATCTTAATATGTACACCTTAGAGGAAAGGCGGAATAGAGGGTATATGATTGAGACGTTTCAATACCTCCGTGGCATAAATGCACAGGAGAGCCTCTTTTGATTGAAAGCAAGTTCTGCTATGAGGGAACATGGGAAGAGGGTGAAAGGGGATAAATTCAGGAGTGATATGCGGAAATATTTCTTTACGGAAAGAGTGGTGGATCCGTGGAATAGTCTCCCAGTGGAGGTGGTAGAGATGAGGACAGTATCTGAATTCAAAAAAGCATGGGACAAACACAGAGGATCTCTAAAGGAAAAAAGGGGACTGTTGTAGTTGTTGATATTTATTTATTTATTTATAGTCTCTTCTATACCGCACTATTCAGCATCAGTGCGGTTTACAGTGAACAAAGAATTTACACATTTCCGATGGTACTTTATGTTTACAGTTGAACAGGCAAAAGTAACTTGGATAACAGGGGTAACCATTTACAAATAAAACAATCATGAACTTTTCTTGGTTTCAGCGTTAGGGGTTTTGGGAGGTCTGTGAGATGGTTGAAATAACTGCATTGGTTACTGGGTATGGAAGGACAGACTAGAAAGGCCATGTGGTCTTTTTCTGTCGTCATTTTTCTATGTTTCTAAAATTAAACAGTCTCTTGTCCCCCCTCAAAAAAATATATATATCAATTTTCGATTAAATGTTTTTATATGGGTTTTTATTTGCCTTTTTAATAGCTGTCTTGATTATCCAACAATGTTGATAATTAGCACTTGGAATATCCTAATATGTATAGCCCTGGGAAGCTCCCCTTTGTAGCAGTCACATATGGATATTGAGACATCTCACTCTTGCATAATTAGCAGATGGAATATAATTAGATATACGAGTATAGCCCCGGAAAGCTTTTTGTAGCAGCTATGTATTGAAATTGAGACATCTCACTTCTGCATGATTCCCCACTCTCTCCTCTTACTTCCTTGTGTTTCTGTAAGTGGGCTTGTCTTCGTTCATTTAAAAAGGTTTTTTTGCTAGGACAAGAGTGTGTTTCTGTTCAGTGTGCATAGTTGCATATTTATGGCATAAATAGGATCATGGCGCCCCTGTCAGCCTGAAGTTTGAACAGGGTTTTGGATATTAAGGGGGTGTTTGGAAATGCATAAAGCAAATTCTTCCCCGAGTGGAGAAGGAAGGCAACCACTGCTTGACTGTTGAGGGAGGGAAGTCTCGAGCAAAGCAGCAGCAGTCATGTATTCTCCTGAGTGGCAAAGAGATCTATCTAGGGGGTTCCCCACAAGTGGCAGATCCAAGATGCTATGTGCTGATTTAGAGTCCACCTGTGTGGATGCAGGATGCGGCTGAGTCTGTCCACCAAGAGATTGAGTTCACCTGGGAGGATGAATACACTGTGCAATGGAGAAGAACCAGAGACAAAGGGCTTCTTGGCAGAGGGGATGGGAACCTATTCCCCCCTGCTTGTTCACATAGAACATGCTCACCTGGTTGCCCGTTTGGACTAAGACCTGTTTGCCCAAAGGTTGGGGTTGAAAAACCCGAAGGGCACTTGAGAGCCCGTAGCTCCAGGTAGTTGATTTGCAACTGAGACTCCTGCTCTGTTCACTGCCCCTGTGTAGTGAGATTATTCAGATGTGCTCCCAACCAAAGTTTGGAAGCATCCGTTGTCAGGGTGCATGGAGGTGGAGGCATCTGAAAATGTGACCCTCCGAGTAGGTTTGGAGGGGAGTACCACCACTGAAGGGAGTTGACAAGAGGAGGTGTAATGCAAATCTTGTCTGAGACGCCTGGTAGCCTGGGTCCACTGAGATGACAGTGTCCACTGAGCTTGTCGCATGTGCAAGCATGCATAAGGAACGACATGGACTTGGAGGCCATGTGTCCCAAAAGGCATAGAATTTCTTGAGCTGTCATGGCACTATGACTGCCTATGGTGTGTGCAAGCTCAATGAGATGGGCAGAGCAATCCTGTGGAAGAAAGACTTGGGCCTGACAAGTGTGTAGAAGCACTCCGATGAATTCAAGCCATTGAGATGGGACCAGGTGCGACTTGGGAAAGTTTAAGACGAATCCCAGGTTTTAGAGCACGATGGTCCGATGAAAAGAAAGTTTTACCTCTTCTGGGGATTATCCCCTGATGTAATGTGCACAACTGTTTGTTATGTTTCCTGTTATCGCACTGAGTTACTTGTAAACCATCTTGACTTGCAGAAAGATGGTATAAAAAAACCTGCTAAATAAATAAAATATCCCCTGATCAGCCAATCGTCAAAGTAGGGGAAGACACAACCGCCATGCGTTTTGTGAACACTCGGGGTGTGGAAGCGAGCCCGAATGGGAGATTCCGGTATTGCTAAGGTATTTGCTAGCACCTAAAACAGATACTTTCTGTGTTGAGGGTGATCCAGCAAATGTGTGTATGCCTCCTTGAGGTCTAGAGAACATAGCCAGTCGTTCCTCTGAAGGTATGGCAGAAAAGTACAGAGGGAAATCATTTTGAATTTTTCTCGGATGAGGAATTTGTTGAGATCCCTTAGATCTAGAATGGACCTGAACCCTCCTCTTTTCTTGGGGATAAGTAAGGAGAGTAGAAGCCCCTGCCTTCTTGGGCAGGAGGAACTCTTTCCATGACCTCCTGAGATAACAGGGTTGCCACCTTGGCTGACAGGAGATCGGTCTGCAAGGGATTTGCAAGATAATCTCTTGTGGAGGTGAGGCGTAAGCTTTGGAAATGAAGCAGATAGCCCCTTTGGACAATGTTGAGAGTCCACTGTTCCAAAGTGATGAGGTGCCATCTGTGGACATAGGAACAAAGTCTGCCTGCAATGTAAAAGAGCTGTGGACCCTTCCTTTATAGGCAGAATAGCTATGCTCTCTAGGAAGGAGTCAAAACCCAGGTGCCGAATGTGGCTGTGCCGCTGACTGTGGCTTAGGGGTCTTAGGCTTCTTAGCCTGGCGAGGACCCTGTTTCGTTGCTGAGGTTGGTAAGCCAATTCAGGCTGAAAAGAATGATAATATTTCTTCTTTTTAGGATAGAAAGCCTTCTTTGGATTGGTCTTTCTCCTGGAGAGGTCTGATATCTTTCTGGAAAGGTGTTTGAGGGTGAGATCATCAATCTCAAGCTCCTCAGCTTTTTCCCTCTAACCTTTTCCAAAAAGGTTCTCTCCAGAGAAGGGAATATTGGCTAATTTATTCTGAACCCACTATTCAAAGTCGCCTGGAGTCATGCCATTCTGCAAGCACTGATGCAGACTGCTGAAGTTCTACTGGAAGACTCAAAGGCACTGAAAGATGCCCTGGTAAGGAACTTTGATGTATTCTGATTCTGCCTAACTAAGGCTAGGAATGCATCACGTTTGTCATCAGGAATGATAGGAGCAAAATTTTTGAAATCCCTGAAGGTATCCTTGAGATAAATGCTCATGTAGAGCATGTAATTAGCAATCCTGAAAGTGAGCATAGATGCTTGAAAACAGCGATGCCCAAAAGCATCGAGTCTTGGAGTCCTTGTCTGAAGGCATGGAAGAATGAGTCTTAGAACTCTTGATGCAACACATCGCAGATTCCACTACCATGGAGTGGTGTGGTAGCTGAAGCTTTTGAAAGCCAGGGCATGGTGGAACTCAATATTTAATTTAATTTAATTTAGACAGATTTGTATACCGCCTTATCCTTCAATCAAAGCGGTCACAACACAATTGGGGGATACATTTAACACACGGGGATATGACACATACACTAATACTTACAGAGAACAGTATACGGTATCGAGCCATTTGCTGAAAGGCAGAACTGTTAGCGGGACCTCCCACATATGTAGCATGAAATCCTGCAGGATTCAATGCACCGATAATGTGGCTGTTTCCTTGAGCGTCGAGGGGTATTGGAGGATCTCCAATTCCTCTGCCCCTGGTTCTGTTTCAGATGTGACAGTAATCTGGATGCCCACTGCCATGTCCCAAATGAAGCAGTGAAAGGACATGTCCTCTGGTGGTGGTCTATGCCACTCATGAGGTGGAGAGAGCTTGGCAGGAATGTCTCGGGTAGCCATGGACTCCTCCGAGGTATCATCGGAATCGGAAGAAGATAGCGTAGTTACTCACCTGTAACAGGTGTTCTCAGGGACAGCAGGAATCAGTCCTCACTTATGGGTGACGTCGGCACCGAATAAGCCCGCGCGGCGCAACTCCCCAGCTTTTAAAGAAAGCCTTTGGGATTGCTGCCACGTATGCGTGGTCCTCTTCCCGCCCAAGGGTGCCATCTTGATCAGTCAGGTCCCATAGCTAGAGCCCTACTAAGCAGATGGCAAGGGAAGGATAAGAATAGCAACTCTTAAGGGGAGGTGGGAGGGTAGTGAGGACTGATTCCTGCGGTCCCTGGAGAACACCTGTTACAGGTGAATAACTACGCTTTCTCCAGGAACAAGCAGGAAGTCAGTCCTCACTTATGGGACTCCCCGGGTACAGGCTACTGAAACCTGTAGCAAAAGTGCCTCCGCAAAGCCGTGAGCAGATGCTGAGCCGAAGGAAGCCCGAGTCCTCAGGTCCTCTGGGGTCAAGCTCCGGGTAGCCGCAGAAGAAGGGTCAGAGGGCAAGAGTTGCTTATACCCCGAACAGATTATGGAGTACAGCCTGGCCGAAGGCGCTGTCCCGAAGGGACTCCCTCTCCAGGCAGTAATGTAAGGTGAAGGTGTTCGCTGAAGACCAGGTCACAGCCCGGCAAATGTCTGTCAGAGGCACTGAGCACAGCAAGGCCACCGACACCGCCTTAGCACGGACACCGTGCATGATGACTCGCCGATCCAGCGAGGGACCAGCCTTTGCCTCAGCGAAGGTGATGCAGTCTGCCACCCAGACGGAGAGAGCGTGCTTGGTGACTGCAAGCCCCAGACGGTTAGGATCATAGGCGATGAAGAGCCAGTCGGAACTGCGATGATCCTGGGTGCGCTGCAGGAAGAAGGTGAGAGCCCTCTTGCAGTCAAGCGTATGCAGGACTGCCGACGTCAGGTCGGCGTGAGATCTCAGGAAGAAAGTCAGTAAGACTATCTATTGGTTGAGATGGAAATCTGAGACAACTTTCGGTAGGAACTTGGGGTGAGTTCAGAGGACCACCCTATTCCCGTAGAACCTAGTGTAGGGAGCCATGGCCATGAGGTCTTGCAGCTCGCTGACTCGCCGGGCTGAGGTCAGCGCCACCAGGAAGACTACCTTCCAGGAGAGGTGCCAAAGCGAGCAAGTCACCATCAGCTCACAGAGCGGCTGCGACAGCTGCATGAGCACTATGTTCAGGTCCCACTCCGCCGGCTTGGAAAGTAAGAGGCCCCGCATGAAGTGGGAGATCAGAGGCTGGCCAGACAGGGGTTTACCCTTGTTGGGGAAGTGGTTGGCTGAAATGGCGCTCAAGTGAACCCTGACAGAATTAGATTTCAGCCCCACCTGCGAGAGGTAGAAGAGATACTGGAGAACCCACCAGGTAGAGCAGGAGAACGGATTGATCTGGAGCTCGGAGCACCAGACCGAGAAGCGCCACCACTTTAGGTCGTAGGCCCATCTCGTCGAGTCCTTCCTTGACATGAGCAGAACTTCCTAGATCTCCTCTGGGAGGTGCAGGGAGGCTAAAGAGACCCGTTCAGTCTCCAGGCTGTTAGGGATAGTGAGTCCAGGTTTGGGTGAAGCACCCGTCCCTCCTCCTGTGTCAGCAGACCCGGGACACTGCCCAGGGGGACTGGTGGCTTCAACGAAAGTCTGAGTAAAAGCGGGAACCAAGGCTGTCGAGGCCACAAATGAGCCACGAGAATTACCGAGGCTCCGTCCCACTGAATCTTATGGAAGGTCCTCGCAATGAGAGGAGAGGGGGGAATGCATACAGAAGCCCGGAGGTCCAGTTCAGGAGGAACGCATCCGGGACTACCCTGCTTGGGTGCAGTATCAGCCCGCAAAAGTGGGGAAGCTGTGTGATCGCCGGACTGGCGAACAGGTCAATGGATGGATTCCCCCAGCAGTGAAACAGGTAGAGAATCACCTCTGGACTCAGGCGCCACTTGTGCGGGTGGAGAAGTCTGCTGAGCTGTCTGCAAGGACACTGTCTTGGCCTGGGAGGTAGACAGTTCTTAGAGTCATGCCCCAGCATATGGCGAAGGAGCAGAGGAGGACTGCCTCCCGACAGAGGAGGTGGGAGCCCATACCTCCTTCCTTGTTTATGTAGAACATTGCAACCTTGTTGTCAGTCTGCAAGAGCACCATCTTGCCTCGCAAGTGGTGCTCGAAGACTTTCAGGGCCAACCAGACCACTCGAAGTTCGAGCAGGTAGATCTGCTGCTGAGACTCCTTGGGTGACCACCGTCCCTGGGTACAGAGGATGTCACAGTGGGCTCCCCAGCCCGACAGCGAGACATCTGTCGTTAAGATGAGCTCGTGTTCCACAGTCTGGAAGGGCATGCCCCGAAGGCGGCTCTGGGGATTATGCCACCAATCTAGGGAACTGGATAGGCTGCGGGAGACCGAGATGGGGTCCCGGATCCAGCCTGAGACTTGGGACCATTGGGCTGCTTGCATATGCATGCGAACGTGGAGGACGACATGCACCGTCGAGGCCATGTGCCCCAGAAGGTGCAGCATGGCCCGTGCCGAGACCTTGGACCAGCTTTGGACCTCGGCAGCCAGGGTGCGGAGGCGGTCCATGCATGCTTGAGGGAGGAAGGCGGTCGCCTGTTCCATGTCGAGCAGAGCGTTGATGAACTCCAGTGTCAGCACCGGTTTGAGGTGGGACTTGGAGTAATTGATGAGGAAACCAAGGTGCTCGAGGAGAAGGACTGTGCGCGACGCCACAAGGAGAGCTTCCTCTGCTGACGCACCTGTGACGAGCCAGTTGTCTAGGTAAGGGTAGATGGATATACCCTGCAGCCGGAGGTGGGTTGCGGCGGCCGACAGGCATTTTGTGAAGACTCGTGGGGCAGATGTGAGCCCGAAAGGGAGCACTCTGTACTGGAAGTGATCCCCTTGCACCCTGAAACGCAGGTACTTCCTGTGCTTGGGGTGGACAGGGATGTGAGTGTAAGTGTCCCTGAGATCCAAGGAGCATAGCCAATCGCCCTTCCAGAGGAAGGGCAGCAGGATGGCAAGCAATAGCATTCTGAACTTCTCCCGCACCAGGAATTTGTTCAGGTTCTTGAGATCGAGGATGGGGCGCAGGCCCCCTGTTCTCTTTGGAACGAGGAAGTAACAGGAGTAAAACCCCCGACCTCGAAGGTGCAGTGGTACCCTTTCGACTGCCTGTTGACCAAGGAGGTTGTTCACTTCTTGCTGTAAGCAAGTCTGGTGCGAGGGAAGCTGAGAAGGCTCTGCTGGGGAGAAGGGAAAAGGGAGGAGGAAGTCTGTCCAGATGAAGACAATAATCGTCCCACTTGGGGACAAAAAGGGACAGATGTCCTCCCACCGGCGGGGGTGCCGCTGGGGGGTGAGAGGCTATGCCTTCAATGTCAAAACCCAGGGGGGCTGGCTGTGGTGGCGCCGACATTTGGGTCTTGGGCCCCTTAGGTTTCCGGTGACCCTGAACTCCCCCTCTGCTCTGGATGCTGAGCGCCGGCGTAAGGGCAGAAGGATAGGGTGGGTATCCCCAGTAATAGAGCCCCTTCCTCTAGAAGAAGGGTTTCTTACTGTGCTGATTCTTCCAGGAAAGAGAAGAGGTTTTCCGAGAGACGGGTGCGGGTCACGAACTCCATCTCAAACTTGGCTGCCTTGTCCTCCATGGGCTTGCCAAACAGTTGTTCACCGAGACAGGGAACATCCAAGAGTTTCTCCTGGACCCACTGATCCAGGTCTGAGAACTGGAGCCATGCTTGGTGCCGAGCTTCAAAGCCAGTCACTGCCACACGGGCAGAAGACTCGAACCCGTCATATGCGGCGCGGGAAAGGTATTTCGAGCAGTCCGCGACCAATCTCAGGAGTGTCTGAAATCTGAGAAGGTTTTCATCCCGAAGGCAGACGGAGAAACTGACGAGCTCTTTAGCAAGGTCGTGAAGGAACATACCCATATACAGTTGGTATGCCTGGATGCAGCATGCTAGCGGTAAGCCTTGTGCCCGAGAGGGTCAAGGGCACGGAATTCTCTACCAGGAGGGACCGAAGAGTGCGACTTCGGGCTCTTCTGATTCCGCATTGCGGATTCCACTACCATAGAGGCATGGGGAAGTTGGGTCTTTCGAAACCCAGGACCATGCTGGACTCTGTACATGGCATCGAATCTTTTACTGACAATCAGGACCGAGGCGGGTGCTTCCCACATGCAGAGGGGCAGCCAGGTCAGGATGGATGGCACAGGGATCATGAGAGACTCCCTAGGGGGAGACTCATATTGCAAGATATCACGTTCCTCTGACCTCGGCTCTTCCTCGGTCTGCGTGGGCAGATTGAGGGCCCGAGCTATATCCCATACAAATACCCAGAATGAGGTATCTTCGGGAGGCGACCGCCTTTGCAAGGCGGGCAGGGACAGGTCAGAAGGAAGGTCCCTATGGGCGTGGGTTTCAGGGTTCGTGTCCCCGTCCGATTTCATTAACAAAAGTAGCTAACAGAGTAGCCCATGTAGCTATTTTGTCCCTGGAATCCACCAAAAACTGTTACATTGTATAGGCAAACAGGTTTATCTAACTCCCCCTCTTTCTCATTTACCTAACGTACCTTTAGAAGAATATAATACATATTTGAAAACAAAAAATCCTCAACATTTGAAAAAGCCAAAACCACTTTCAGATATCTGTTCAGGAATGTATCAGGCAATAGCAGAGAAGTCATTGGAAGGTTTAGAAAACAGATTCCTACTTAGCTTTATATTACATGCTACATTGGAGTCTTTGAAAAACAAATATTCTTTACAGCGGAAACTCCATCTGATTGCAAGGAAAGTAGTTGCAGTTCTTTACCTGATTTTCAACCACCAAAGGTTTTTCATCAATAAATTTACATTTTGCTGCTGCATCCTGAGTAAAAGAACATAGAAGAGATATAGTCCCTATATAATCAAAGATTCTGTATCGGAAACCACAGACCAAATGTTGCAAAGATATTGCTGAGGAAGTCACAAAGGCATGAGAAGGGGTGGGAGTCACAGGCACAAACACAACCTTTGGAATCTTATCCAGAGAAGAAAGAGGGACCATCTCATCTGACAAAGGATTACCCAATTCTTCATATGTGGGCAGTCTCCATGCCATAGGAGGTAGTGGAGAAATCCTCTCAGGAGAGCTCAAAGAGACCCTGTATGTGGAAGAACTAATCAGAACAGGAACTGGCAATGAATCTGATATAAGATGTTTATCCATCGGGCTCTGTGCTTAGATATCAATGCCTTAGGCTATAGAGATTTAGCTTTGCAATACTTTTTAGCCATTACATACTCATAATTGCCAAGGGATGTTTCAAAGATAAGGCCTTCACCTTAGACTTGGACGGGTTCCTAAGGGGCAAGATCTGTCCCTTAGGTCATGTCTCTTCAAGCACACCCACAGCTGCGCACCACTAGTGTTGCACTGATTTTCTGCCGAATGGCAGCACAGAGCTGAGGTCACACAGAAGCGCCCACAAATGAAACAGTCAGGGCTCAAGGGAACCAATCACCAGTCTCACTCACCTGGCCTGACTCACTGCCTCACACCGTCTTTTCTCCCCCTCAGGCTAGCATTGTTGCTTTTCCTGCTTTTGTCACACTGACTTGACATGTGTGGACGAGGGCCATACCACCGAGGGACACTGAGAAGACCTGGGAGCAATGCCGACAGTTTCCCCAGATCAGCTGCACATGCCTTGCATATATTGTCTTCTCACAAAGTCTAGCATTTCCCACACACCGAGCAATGCTTCCCACGGCTCAGCATGCCTCATGGCAGAGTCAGGAGGAAATATGCTGTCACTGTGACCGCATCCTAGCTGTGACGAAACACTGCCCAGCCGTCATGAAGCTGCGGCAGCCTCGATGCTATCGAAACCAAAGATCACTGAACGACTGAGCAAGAGAGAAAGAGAAAGCGTAGTTACTCACCTGTAACAGGGTGTTCTCCAGGGACAGCAGGAATCTGTCCTCACATATGGGTGATGTCGGCACTGACTGAGCCCTCGAGGAAGTATCTCCCCAACTTTCAAAGAAAGCCTTTGGGAGATGCCACCAGCCATCTAGATCAAGGACATGCAATGGATGTGATCTACCTAGAATTCAGCAAAGCCTTTGATACTGTTCCTCATAGGAGACTTATCAATAAACTCAACAGCTTAGGGATGGGTCCCAAGGTGGTGAACTGGATTGGAAATTGGTTGACTGACAGATGACAAACGGTGATGGCAAACACCTTTTGCCACTCGGCTTAAAGGAAGGTGATTAGCAGTGTGCACCAGGGTTCGGTTCTGATACCGGTACTGTTCAATGTATTAGTGAATGATATTGCTGAGGGACTGGATGGGAAAGTCTGTCTTTTTGCAGATGACATGAAAATTTGCAACCAACTGGACTCCATTGAGGGAGTGGATAACATGAGGAAAGATCTACAAAAGCTGGAAGAATGGTCTAATGCTTGACAGTTAAGATTTAATGTGAAGAAGTGCAATGTCATGCACTTGGGAAGAAGAAATCCAAGGGAACTGTATGTGATAGGCGGGTGAGAGGTTGGTGTGAACGGACCAGGAGAAGGACCTTGGAGTTTCTGAGGATCACCAGGTAGCAAAACAGTGTAACAAGGCAGTGGCCAAAGCCAGAAGGATGCTGGGTTGCATACAGAAAGGAATTACAAGCAGAAAGGAGGAGGTACTAATGCCCATGTATAAATAAGTAGCTAGTGAGGCCTCACTTGGAATATTGTGTTCAGTTTTGGAGACCATATCTCGCAAAGGATACAAGACTGGAAATAGTTCAGAGGAAGGCAACCAAAATGATTTGGAGCCTAAGTCAGAAGACTTATGAGAAGAGACTTGAAGGCCTAAATATGTACACTCTGGAGGAGAGGAGGGACAGGGGAGATATGACGGAAGATATGATTCAGACCTATGAATACTTAAGAGTATTAATGAACAAACAAACCTCTTCCAAAGATGGGGAAGCTGTAAAACTAGAGGGTATAACATGAAGCTGCAAGAGGGTAAACAAAGGCAATATCAGGAAATACTTCTTCACTGAAAAGGGTGGTGGGTGCTTGAAATGCCCTCCTAATGGACGTGGTGGGGGCAAATGCAGTGACAGAATTCAAAATGGCATGGGAAAGACACAGTGGATCCCTTTACAGCAACAGGATAAAATCAAAATAAACATATCTATCTCTTATATCTCAACAAATAGGGGTGACCTACCCGGAACGTGGGTACACCCCTAAACAAAGGCATGGGGAGGGGTGACCTGCACAGAGCGGCAGGTGCACCTACTCTTGCCACCTTGCTAGGCAGACTAGATGGACCATACTGGTCTTTATCTGCCGTCATATACTATGTTACTATGTTCCTTTCCCGCCCAAGTGTGCCTTCTTACTGTCAGATGACATAGCTAGAGCAGACAAGAAGATGGCAAAATACAGCACATCCAAAGGGAGAAGGAAGGGTTGGGAGGACCGATTCCTGCTATTCCTGGAGTTACTACACTTTCTCCAGGAACAAGCAGAAGGTCAGTCCTAACATATGGGACTCCCTAGCTACAGGCTACTGGGAACCTGTAGAAAACAGGGCCCAGCCATGAGCAGCTGCAAGCAAGTCTGAGGAGAGACTAAGTACCTCGGAGTCCAGGGAGAACCATCACTCCAATAGCCTGAAAACAGAAGGGTCAGAGGGTAGAAGTTGCCTAGATCCTGAAGAGATTATGGAGTACGGCCTGGCCGAAGTCGCTGTCCTGTCGGGCCTCCCTCTCCAGGCAGTAGTGAGCTGCAAAGGTTTGGACTGAGGACCAGGTGGCAGCCCAGCAGATCTCTGCCATAGGGACAGAGCACAAGCTTGCAACAGAGGTTGCCATTGCCCTGACGTTGTGTGCCATGACCTGGCACCCCAACTAGAGCCCAGTCTGATCGTGGGCAAAGGCGATGCAGTCAAACAGGGTCCGTTTGGTAACCGCCTCCCTCTGGCGAATGGGGTCGTATGAAATAAAAAGCTGTGAGGCTTTGCAGTGACACTGGGTACGTTGCAGGTAAAAGAACAGTGCCCTGGTTACACTCCTAAGTGTGGAGAACAGCTACTGCCTTGTTGGCATGGGGTCGTAGGAAGAAGGTGGGGAGCACCACCTCCTGATTGAGGTGGAACACAGTTACCACCTTTGGAAGAAATTCAGGGTGATGCGAAGCACAGCCCTGTTCTTGTGGAATCTGATGTATGGTGGCTCGGCCATCAAGGCCTGAAACTCGCTGATTCTGTGGGCAGAGGTGAGCGCCACCAGGAAGACGACCTTCCATGAGAGGTAATGCATATGGCAGGTAGCCAGAGAATCAAATGGTGGCTTGATGAGCTGCGTCAAGACCACACTGAGATCCCATTCTGCCGGGGACAGGCGGATAGGAGGCTTAGTAGCAGAAGGCCCGCATAAACCGAGTAATGAGGGGCTGAGCAGAGAGGGGTTTGCCCTCCATAGAATGATGGTGTGCACCGAGAGGTGTACCCTGATAGAGTTGGGCTTGAGTCCAGCTTATGAGAGGTGAGGCAAGTACTACAACACCGTATGCACATGGCAAGAGAACAGGTCAATCTGCTCCTCTGTGCACCACACTGAGAATCTGCACCACTTGAAGGGGTAGGCCAGTCTTGTGGAAGTCTTACGAGAGGCCAGGAGAACTTCCTCCAACTCCTTGGAAGGTTGAAAGGGGTTGAGGCTGCCCGTTCGGCGGCCATGCTGTTAATGTCAAGGATCCCAAGATGGAGTGGAGAAGGGAGCCCTCCTCCTGAGTAGTCCCAGGGTGTTCCCCAGGGGGACCGGGAGCTCCATCGAGAGGCAGAGCAACAAGGGGAACCAAGGTTGCCTGGGCCACCACGGGGCCACCAGGGTCATGGATGTCTTGTCCTGCAGGACCTTGGTCCAGGTGATTAGTGGCATGGGAGGGAAGGTGTACAGGAGGCCCTCCGACCACAAGATAAGGAAGGCATCCGCTGCTACCCGGAACGGGTGCGGCTGGCGACAGCAGAAGCAGGGCAGCTGAGCATTGGTTGGGCTGACAAAGAGGTCCAGACTTGGGGTGTCCCAGAGTCAGAAGAGACGCTGTGCCATCCTGGAGTCTAGTCGCCATTCATGCAGCTGGAGGATCCTGCTCAGTCTGTCCGCTAGGATACCATCCTGGCCCGGAAGGTACCCTGCCTTAAGGAGCATTCCTTGACTGACTGCGTACAAGCAGAGGGCTACTGCCTCTTGGCATAGACGGTAAGACCCCATGCCTCCTTGCTTATTCAGGTAGAACATCGTGACCTGGTTGTCCGTTTGGACCAGCACCGACTGGTGCTGCAGGTGGTGGTGAAAGGCCCTGATTGCCAGAAAGATGGCCCTGAGCTCCAGCAGGTTGATTTGCTGCTGGTTCTCTGCTAGGGACCAGTTGCCCTGCATGTGGCATTCCTCACAATGGGCACCCCAGACCAGTAAGGAGGCGTCCATGGTAAGGACCCTCTGGAGATTGAGGAACTGAAAGGGCATGTCCTCCTGCAGGTGCTGCGTGTCCTGCCACCAGTCGAGTTGACTCCGCTAGCTTGAGGGACAATTTGTCCCGGAGGCCACCTGTGGCTTGTGTCCACTGGGAATGGAAGCACCACTAGGCCACCCGCATGTGAAGGCAGGTATTGGGAATCACATGCACTGTGGATGCCATGTGGCCCAGCAGGTGGAGCATGGACCGCGCAGACACTGCGTGGCAGTGTTGCACCTTGGTGGCTAGGGCAACGAGGTGACCTGCCTTGCCCAAGGAGAGAAAGGCCTTGGCCTGAAGAGTGTCCAGTCGAGCCCCTATGAACTCTAAGCCCTGTGCCAGAGTGAGGTGGAACTTGGGGTGGTTTATCACAAACCCCAGATACTGTAGGACACTGATGGTGCTGGCCGTGGCCTGCTGCACTTTGGTGGCCATGTCTCCCTTTACGAGCCAGTGGTCCACATATGGGAAGACGAAGGTCCCTTGGGGAGGGAGGTAGGCAGCCACCACTGCCAGATATTTGGTGAAGACTCTTGGTGCACAGGCTAGACAAAAGGGTAGCACTCTGTATTGGTAGTGGTCGCCCCTAACCATGAACCTTAGGTACTGCATGTGGCTGGGATCAATGAGGATGTATGCATAAGCATCCTTTAGGTTTAAGGAACATAGCCAGTCTCCCTGCTGGAGATATGGCAGCAATGTTCCAAGGGAGAACATCTTGAACTTCTCCTGCATCAGAAACTTGTTCAGGTTTCGAAAGTCTAGGATAAGCCTTAGGCCCCCTGTTCTTTTTGGGACCAGAAAGTAACGGCAGTAGAACTCCTTGCCCTTGAGGTGATGGGGTAATGGTTCCACAGCTCTGTCCATGAGGAGGCCTGCGAGTTCCTGTAATAGCAGGGCCTTTTGCAGAGGAGTCCGAGAAGGCTCTCCTGGAAAGAAGGGAGGTGGTGTCTGGTCCAGGTGAAGGAGATAGCCTTCTGTGACTAACTGGAGTGCCCAAGCATCGGTAGTGATAGCAGGCTACCAATGTTGGTAGCTGCTCCCCCACAGGTGGCTATGCTCAGGGAATCAAAAACCTGTCCTCGGCTGAGCAGAAGCCGGGGTCTGGGACTTGGAGCCCTTAGGCTTGCGAGAGCCCTGGCCCACTCCCTTGCTCTGGTGACCCTGTTGTGGGCTCTGGGGAGCCTGATAGTGGAGGTAGCCTTGGTAAGGTTGGCCCTTCATCTGGAATGGGGCCTCTTCCTCGGTAGTTTCTTCTTAGGGAGGGTGGAGGTCTTCATTGAGAACTGAGTCCTCGTGAGGTACTTGGTCTCTATTTCCATCGCCTTTTCCTCCATCGGCTTGCCGAACAGGTTTTCACCGAGGCAAGGGATGTCGAGGAGTTTCTCCTGGACCCATTGCTCGAGGTCCAACACCTGGTGTCAAGCACCGATGCCTGTGGCAGCTACCGTCGCATTTGACTCAAAGCCATCGTAGGCAGCTCGAGACATACTTCAAGCACTCCCTAATGCACTTCATGAGGGTTTGGAATGGCTGAAGGTGATTCCCTCCGAGGCCCGTCGAGAAACCTACGAGTTACTTTGTCAGGTCCTGAAGATACATGTCAATATAAAATTGGAAGGGTTCGATTTTGAAAGGCTTGGTTATAGCTCTCCATAAGCACTCACAGTACAGAGATATTTACCGTTTTACATTTTCCCCATTTCCCTTTGGTTACACAGCAATCTAAGTCATTATTTGGTGAGGTAATCTAACAAAGTGGCTGGCTATCTATTTCATTTCGATATCTAAATCATAGTATTTCCTTCCTTCCCCTGTGTCCTCCTCATCCCCTATCAAAAATGATTTTGGAGGTGTAATTCATTAATTTATTTATTAGTTTCTCAAGTATTTTCAAATGGGACTTGTATATGTTTCATTGACATAGGTTGATTTCCTTCCTTTCTACATCAAAAAATGTATGTTTGTTAGTTTTTAAAGTTTCAATATCTGTTTTATGGGATATTATATACGATTTTTATAGGTGTCATACATATTGACTGATATATATATTTTTATGCGTGATTGATATGTTTATTTACAGTATATATCTATTTATTATTTACATTTTTTCTGTTTTTAAAGTTTTTGAGGCTCGATTCCCCTAAGGAAGGCCCAGGTGGCCAAAATGCATAGGGATTTTAATAAAGACCGCCAGTATGTGTACCAGCTCCTGTATCTTTTGAATCAGACTTCAGTCCAGAGTTGGAGAGTTGAAGCAAATAAGTCAGCACCGTCTCCACCGACAAGTAAAGGGGTTGAGGGCCCGGTCTGCACACCAGATGGAGAATCTGCGCCACTTGAAGGCATATGCTCTCCTGGTGGAATCCTTAAAAGACACCAGGAGAATGTTCTAGACATCCATGGGCAGACAGAACTTTGCTAGAGCTACCCACTCAGCACCCAAGCCATGAGCGAGAGGGAGCGGAGGATGGGGTGCAGGAGGGTTTCATCCTCCTGTAAGAGTAGATCCGGTACGCAGCCAAGGCAAAGGGCAGTGCCCAAGATAGCTGTAGTAACAGGACATACCATGGTTGCTGGGACCACCATGGTGCAATGAGTATTGAGGAGGCCCTGTCCGCTTGGACCTTGAAGAGGATCTTGGCTACCAGAGTCAGTGGGTAAGTGTAGATGAGGCCCTTGCTCCAATCCAGGGGAAAGGCACTGAATGCCATCCGAATGGACAGGGCATCCTGGAGCAAAACAGCGGTATCTAGGCATTGAGAGAGATGCAAAGAGGTACATGGTGGAGGTGCCCCACATCAGAAAGAGCCAGTAGACTACCTGGGGGATGAGAGTCCACTCATGTGGTTGCAGGACTCTGCTGAGTTTGTTCGCTAAGGCATTGTCCTCTCCAGAGAGAAACACTGCCCGGAGAAGCATCTGGTGCTTCACAGCAAACCTCCAGAGCCGGACTGTCTCCCAACAGAGTATGTACGAGCCCGTATCCCCTTATTTGTTGAAGTAGAACATTGCTACATGGTTGTCTTTGTATGAGAACAATCTGGCCAGCCAGCTGCATCCAGAAGGTCTGCAAAACACTGGCAATAGCTCAGATTTTGAGGAAGTTGATTTGATGGAGGCTCTCGCTCTTCGACAAGAGGCCTTGTGGGTAGAGGCCGCCGAGCTCCCTAGCTGAGCTTGGAGGCATTCGTAGTCAGCAATCCCATGAGAAGATGCACTTACTGCTGCCCCCATGGGAGGGAATTGAGCAGTGGTGGAGTTACATGCACCCTGTTGGACAGACAGCCCAACGCCTGACACCACTGAGTGCAGAGGGTCCACTGTGCTTGCCTCATATTCAGGCAGGCAAATGGAGTGAGATGGACTGTGAAAGCCAGGTGGCCCAGGAGATGAAGCATCTGCTGAGTGGACACCCTTGAGCAGCACTGGACCTGGTGCACCAGAGAAACGAGTCAGTGGGCCCCGTCTGTCATGAGATATGCCCTGCCAACCAAAGTATTGAGGAGAGCCCCAATGAACTTGAGACGTTGAGCGGGTTTGCAAGTGGGACTTTGGGTAGTTGATCACGAAACCCAGCTGCTCGAAGACCTGGATGGTATGCTGGGAGGCCTGGCAAACTTTGTCCGGAGAGCTGCCTTTCACCAACCAGTCATCCAGGTAAAGGAAGACAAAAAAAACCCTGTACACGGAGAAAAGCAGCTAGGATCGCTAGACACTTTGTGAAAACACTGGGAACAGATGCAAGTCCGAAGGGAAGAACACTGTATTGATGTGTCTGCTGCTGAAGATGAAGCAGAGGTATTGCAGTGCAGGGGGAGAATGAGGATGTGGGTGTAAGCATCTTTTAGATCCAAGGAGCACAGCCAATCTCCCCGCTGGAGGTAGGGCAGCAATATTCTAAGGGATACCATCTTGAATTTCTCTCTGACCCGGAAGTGATTTAGATTGAGAAGATCTAGAATGGTCTGGAAGCGGCCCATCTTTTTGGGAACCAGGAAGTATCAGGAGTACAACCCCATTCCTGCCTGAGGGGGCAGAACCAGTTCCACTGTACTGGTTGTCACCAGGTTGACTACTTCCAACTGGAGAAGTTCACGATCTTGAGGATCCAGAGGACATTCTCTTGGAAAGAACAAAGAGGGCATTCTGCTTGACGTGTAGGAGGTAACCCTCCTTCACTATTTGTAATGACTAGGTGTTGGTGGTGATGTTGAGCCAACAGTGGACAAAGAACTGGAGACGCCCCCCCCCCCCCAATGTGCTGCGGAACTGGGCCTGAAAGGGGGGTCCATGAGTCAAAATCCTCCCCCCCCCCAGGCTGTGGCAGAGGAGCCGGTTGGGGTTTGGGGTGTCTGGTCTATGCTGTTGTCTTTGGCCTTGGCCTGCTGCCCGTGGGGGTGCCTGGTAGGATTGATATGGGGGATAGGCACCGTAGGCCTTCTTCTTCGGGTGGGACTTTTTCCCAAAGCCTTCTGGTTAGGAAGGGTCAGCAGTATTCCTGGAAAGCCAGGTCATGGTGAGTTGTTCCATCTCCAAATCAGCAGTCTTTTCTGTCATGGGCTTACCGAAGAGGATCTCTACCCAGCATGGGACATCAGCCAATTTGTCCTTGATGCAGCACATGGCTGACTCCACCGCCATGGAGTTGTAAGGCAGTTGTGTTTTTTCAAACCCTGGGCTTTCACAGACGTTAAACATGGAATCAAGTCGCTTCTCACTGTAGGCACGTAAGCAGGGTCTCCCACATCCTCAGAAGGAGTTGCTCCAGAATGGGATGGACAGGGAGCGTGATGGCCTCCTTTGGCGGGTTGGGATATTAGAGGATCTCGAGCTCCTCTGCATGAGGCTCCTCCTCTACCTTAAGGGTAAAAAGCAAGGCCTTTCCCATGTCCCTCACAAACTCCAGGAAGGAAAGGTCCTTGAGAAGTCCAGAGGAGGAGAGGGATCCGAGGGCACATCTCAGTACATCGCTGTCTCCGGAGATGCGTCCTCAGTCTCCCAGTCGGAGTCCGAACCACTGAGAAACTCGAAGTACCAACAGAATAGAAGGCTCCATCGATGACGGGAAGGGGTCCTCGGTTCCTGATGTTCAGAACCGGAGGCGATGGGTTGCACCAACAGATATCATAGAAACATATAAACATGACGACAGAAAAGACTACATAGCCTATCTAGTCTATCCTTCCATATCAACCACAAGAACAGTACCCTATTTTCCTTTAGAGATCCTCTGTGTTTGGTCCCATGCTTCTTTGAATTCAGATACTTTCCTCATCTCTATCACCTCCACTGGAAGACTATTCCACAGATCCACCATTCTTTATTTAAAGAAATATTTCTGCATATCACTCCTGAATCTATCCACTTTCACCCTCATCCCATATCCCATCGTAGCAGAGCTTGCTTTCAATCGAAAGAGGCTCTCCTCCTGTGCATTTATGCCACGGCATTTAAATGTCTCAATCATATCACCTCTATCCCGCCTTTCCTCTAAGGTGTACATATTAAGATTCTTAAGTCTGTCCTCATATGCTTTATAATGAAGACCACTAACTATTTCAGTAGCCACCCTCTGCACCGACTCCAGCCTGTTTATATCCTTTTGAAGGTGTAGTCTCCAGAATTGCACACAATACTCCAAATGAGGTCGCACCAAAGACTTATGTTGTTGTTAAGTGCTGTTGAGTTGGAGTCGACTCATGGCGACCCTCTGGATAGCTGTCCTAATTTGTGCTCGATCTTCAGTCAGGTGGCTCACTGTTGATAGACTGGTACCCGTAGCTGCTGTTATTGTATCGATCCATCTCATTGCTGGTCTTCTATCTTGCCAAGCATGATGTCTTTCTCTAATGATCTCTCTCTTCGCATGATGTGTCCAAAGTATGAAAGTCGAAGTCTTGTCATCTGAGCTTCTAAAGAAAGCTTAGGTTTGATCTCCTCTATACCGACTGGTTTGTTCTTCGGGCAGTCCATGGTATACACAGTATTCGCCGCCAGCACCATAATTCAAAGGCATCAATTTTCTCTGTCTATCTTTTTCATTGTCCAGCTTTCACATCCATATGATGTTATTGAAAATACCATGGCTTTAACAAGTCGAATCTTTGTATGGAGAGAGACATCTCTGCTATTGAGAATCTTGTCTAGATCTTTCACAGTCATTCTGCCAAGAGCAATGCATCGTCGGATTTCTTGACTGCTCGTTGCTTCTTTATTGATAGTTGATCCAAGTAGGTTAAAGTTGTTCACGATTTCAATTTCTTCTCCTTCAACGATGAACCTGTTGATTATGCCAGTTGTCATGATCTTTGTCTTCTTTACATTAAGGTGCAGGCCCATTTTGAGACTATGTTCTTTGATCGTGAGAAGCAAATGTTTCAGATCATCTTCACTTTCAGCCAGTAACGTGGTATCATCAGCATAGCGAAGGTTGTTGATGAGTCTTCCATCAATCTTCACACCTCTGTTGTCTTCATACAATCCTGCTTCTTTGATAATTTGTTCTGCATATAAATTAAACAGGTAGGGGGAAAGTATGCAGCCTTGTCTTAAACCTTTGCTTATTTTAAACCATTCTGTTTCTCCTTTTTCCATTCGAACTGTTGCTTCTTGATCAATGTACAGATCGTTCTCTTGCACAATCAGGTGTTCTGGTATACCCATGCTTCTTAATGTAGCCCAGAGTTTCTCATGGTTTACACAGTCAAAAGCCTTGCTATAGTTGATAAAGCACAAATAGATATCCTTTTGGTATTCTTTAGTCTTTTCAAGGATCCATCTCACATCCACAATGATGTCTCTTGTTCCTCACCCTTTCCTGAACCCTGGTTGAACTTCAGGTAGTTCTTGTTCCAGATATGGTTGTAGTCTCTTTTGAATAATCTTCAGTAGAATCTTGCTGGCATATGGGATCAGAGCGATTGTGCGATAATTTCCAGTCAGTTGGATCACCTTTCTTTAGTATTGGTATAAACACAGATATTTTCTAGTCAGTTGGCCATGATGTATGGGAATGCCATCAATGCCTGGTGCTTTGTTCTTTGATAAGGCTTTCAATGCTGCTTCAACTTCTTCTTTCATCACCAATGGTTCTGGATCAAAGTGCTACAGGTTGAAATGGCTGTTGGTCCACTTGATCTTTATCATATAAAAACTCTGTACATTCTTTCCACCTTTTCTTGATCTTCTCAGCATCATTCAGCATAGAACCTTGATCATCTTGTAACATTCCAATTCGAGGCTGGAATTTTTTCTTTAACTCTCGTAGCTTTAGGAGATCTGATCTTGTTCTTCCTCTAATAGTTTCTGTTTCTATTTCCTTGCATGCGTCATTGTAATACTTTTCCTTGTCCTGTCTTGCTGCATGTTGGCAATCTCTGTTGAGTTCTGAGATTGTCTTTCTTTCTCCTCTAGCTTTAGCTTCTTTGTATTTCTAAGCAATTTTCAGAGTTTCTTCTGTCATCCATTTTGGCCGTTTTTGCTTTTTCACCTTTTGTAGAGACTTCTCGCTTTCTTCCAACACAACCTTCTTGATGTCATTCCATAACTCTTCTGGAGCTCTGTCATTTGTATCTAAAGCAAAACACAAAACCTCCAACAATGTGATGACACCCCAATGTGATGACACCCATTTTCCAGCTTCAAACTGTGTTTCCTACGGGACTTAATCTGGAATGTGATTGGTGGAGTCTCCTTTAGGTTTCTCCTCCTCCCTGAGCACATTTTGACGTCATCCCGTTGTCGTGGATGACGTTTTTCAGCAGCCACTTGGATTTCGTTTGTGATTTTAAAAGACCTGGTTTACCTGGCGTTTTTTAGGGCGAGTGTATTCTTGGGAACAGCTTGATACAGAGTCCCTCCGGGGCTCGAAACATGCATGTCGCTGATTCACCTTCTTGCTGCCCCCTTCGCCAGCTCTCAGCTAAGTGATGTTTTCACTCTATATAGTTTTGATATTTTGATGTATTTAATAAAGCAATAAAAGGTCTCTGCCGACAACGAGTGGGGAAGTTTTTCCTCTCCCCATCTCAGGTCGGTGGACGCCGACAGAAAAACAAAAGTTTAAGGTTATTGGTTATTTAAACTACTTTCTTTTTCCAGGCTTTGTATGTTTTGACTTTTTGTTACATTTGTATCTAAAGCAGCAAATCGATTTTGCAGGTAGTCTTTAAATTCAAGTGGTATATTCTCAAGGTCATATTTTGCTGCATTCATGAATGGTTTGCTCTTTTTCAACTTTAGCTTAAGTTTGCATACTAGTAGTTGATGATCTGTACCACAGTCAGCTCCAGGTTTTGTCTTTGTTGATATTATAGAGCTTTTCCATTGTTGACTTCCACAGATGTAGTCAATTTGATTTTTATTCAGTCCATTGGGTGAAGTCCATGTGTACAGTCACCGCTTGTGTTGCTGGAAGAAGGTGTTTGAGATGAATAGATCGTTGGTCTTGCAGAATTCTATCAGTCTTTCTCCAGCTTCATTTCGGTTGCCAAGTCCATATTTTCCAACCATTATGCCTTCTTCTTTGTTGCCAACGTTTGCGTTCCAGTCACCCATGACTATCAGGATATCCTGTTTGCATGTTCTGTTAATTTCAGTTTGAACTTGTTCATAGAACTCTTCAATTTCATTCTCTTCTGCAGCTGTTGTTGGGGCATATACTTGAATTATAGTTGTGTTGAGAGGCATTCCTCGTAGACGAATAGAGATTAAGAGTTCATTGACTGCATTGTATTTCATTACAGTTCTGCATGAAATGTGAGTCAGAAGCTGTAAAGATGTCTTACACATTGGAACATGGAATGTACGAAGCATGAACCAAGGGAAGTTGGAGGTGATCAAGAATGAAATGGAACTTGTACAACTTGATCAGTTGGGTGTTAGCGAACTGAAATGGACTGGGATTGGGCACTTTGCATCAGATAACCACATGGTCTACTATGCTGGAAATGAAAGTCAAAGAAGAAATGGTGTTGCAATTATAATAAAGAAACTTGCAAGAATTGTAATGAAAGACTTATACAGAGGCATTATCACCTCCTTTCTTCTGCTGGTCATACCTCTCCATATGCACCCAAACATCCTTCTAGCTTTTGCCGGCGCCTTTTTTACCTATTTAGCTACTTTAAGATCATCGGACCCAATCATACCTAGGTCCTACTCTTCCTTGGTGGACAAAAGTACTTCACCCCCTATACTATATTGCTCCCTTGGACTGCCGCAGCCCAAATGCATTTTTTGCATTAAATCTCAGCTGCCAAATTCTAGACCATTCTTCAAGCTTAACTAGACCCCTCCTCACGTTATCTACACCTTCCAGGGTGTCTACTCCATTGCAGATTTTGGTATCATCCGCAAAGAAGCAAACCTTACCAGACAGCCCTTCTGCTATATCACTAACAAAGATGTTAAAAAGAATTGGACCAAGGACAGATCCCTGGGGCAAACCACTTGTAACCTTCTCCTCAGAGTGAGCTCCATTTTCCTGTACCCATTGTCGCCTCCCTCTCACCCAATTTCTAACCCAAGCAGTAACCTTAGGGTCCATCCCTAGAGTGCTCAATTTGATTATAAGTCGCCTGTGAGGAATGATGTCAAAGGCTTTATTGAAATCTAAATATACCACATCTAGGACTCTCCCTCAGTCCAATTCCCTGGTCACCCAGTCAAAGAAAATCAATCAAATTTGTCTGACAAGACCTACCTCTGGTGAATCCAGGCTGCCTTGGATCCTGTAATCCACTGGACACCAGAAACCTCACTATTTCAGCAGCGCTTCCAATAATTTACTCACCACCGAAGTTAAACTAACCGGCCTGTAGTTTTCAACCACATCCTTACTTCCGCTTTTGTGTAAAGGGACCACTTGTGCCTCTCTCCAGTCCTTGGGTACCACTCCTGACTCCAATGAGGCATTGAAAAGGTCAGTCAGTGGAGCTGCTAGAACGTCCCCAAGTTCTCTCAGTATTCTAGGGTGTATCCCATCCGGTCCCATCGCTTTGTCTACATTAAGTTTAGCTAGTTTCTCACAAACGCAGTCTTCTGAAAATTGTTCAAGATGCCCCTCGCTTCTGTTCCTGTTTGTGGGTGTTTTTCTGAGGTCCTATTCCTGGTTCTTCATCTGTGAACACAAAACAGAAATATTGTTAAGCAATTCCGCTTTATCCTCATCAGCTTCTACATATTCCTCCCCTTCCCCCTTGATTCTGATAATACCACTTTTGCCCTTCCTCTCTTCTCACTAACATATCTGAAAAATGTCTTATCCTCCCATTTTATGTCATTGGCTATTTCCTCCTCTTTTCGAATCTTTGCTTTCCTGACTACTTTGCTAGCTTCTCTTTTCCAAATATAGATGCTTGTCTTCAGCTCTCTGTGATCTCTTGTATTTCATGAAGGCCTCCCTATTTTTCTTTACCTTTTCAACTACTTCTTTTGAAAATCATAGCAGTCTCCTTTTCCTTTATTTACTTTAACAAAAAGGTTGGTTGCCCTTAAAATATCTCCTTTCAGTTTCGCCCACTGTTTTTCTACATCTCCCAGTTGTTCCCATCCTGCTAACAACTGCCTGAGGTATTGGCCCATCTTGGCAAAGTTCATTTTTCTAAAGTCTAAGACACTCACTTTTGAATGGATTTTAGCAGCCCTTGTCCTAATACTGAACCACATCATCTGGTGATCACTGGATGCAAAATGATCTCCCACCATATCATCAGAAACACTTTCACCATTAGTAAGCACCAAGTCCAATATGGCCCCTTCACGTGTGGGTTCTGTTACCAGTTGCCTGAATAGTTCTTCCTGTAGAGAATCCTGGATCTCCTACTTCCACTTTGCAACATCCAAACGAGTTTTATATTACTGTATATATCATTAAGTTATTCTGTACATAGTTTCCCCGGTTGTCCTATTGTTGAAGTTCCCTGTTCAATGTAAAACTCAATGTTACTTGTATACATTGTAGTATGTTCTTGTTCAATGTACACCGCACTGATTGTAATAGCGCGGTATAAAAGAAGTGTTAAATAAATAAATAAATAGATGATACTGCAACAGGAATGTGCCAATCAACATCTAGCATATTGAAATCCCCTATCAGTAGCACATCCCCATTCCTAGCAATGCTGCATATGTCTTTAATTAACTCTCCGTCCACCTCTTCTTCCAGTGAGATATATCACGCCAACGCAAATAGATTTCTCTTTCCCTCTTTCTAGTTTAACCGACAGTGCCTCCTCTCTCCCCTTTAAGCTCTGTAGTTCCAAAGCTTTTTTATTATTTTTTTTACATATAGTGCCATTCCTCCTCCCCTTCTTCCTACCCTGTCCTTTCTGAATAAAGTATAGCCTGGTATAGTTACATCACAGTCATGGTTTTCTGTGAACCATGTTTCTGTAATTGCCACTAAATCCAAGTCATCCTCTGCCATTAAACGTCAACATCTGGATCTTATTTCCCATGCTACGGGCATTATACACACTGCTTTCCATATGCTGCCCCTTTTACCCATTTCCATAAAGGTATTTATTGTTTCACTTACCTGGGGGCTTTCTTCACCCATCCCCAACGAATCTACATCCCAAGGAAACAACAAAGGTTTCAAGGATCAGTTGCACCTCAGCCGGTGAGGCCTCCACCGTGGACAGGGCCATCATCGGCACCAAGGAACCGGAGTTTCCTGGTTCTCGGAGGTGGGGGTGTTGTGCCATGAAGGCAGTCAGGCTGCATTCGTGAACTAGCATCCACTCCGCCAGGAGGCTGGGCTCCACAGCTGCCAGTGCTGGCATCAGTGCCAGCACCAATGAAGTTGATGCCAGCTCTTTCGGCGGTGACTCCACGAGGGTTATAGCCTCAGGAGCCCTCTGCTGAATCTCAGAGGACTCGGGAGGCACCTCTTCCTGCTGAGGCAGCTTGGAAGGTCAGCCTTTGCCCTCGGAGTCGCGTCGAGGGCTCCGACCGCGATGACCAGTGGTTTTACCTCTGGTATCAGCATTGCCCTTCGATGCCAACTTGGACAGAGTCCGTTCCTTCCAGGGGTGTTCCTCGTCGAAGGAGAGCCACTGCTCTGATGCCCCGTGACCTCGAGGCTCGGAGGTCACCTGCTCCCTTTTCGAAGCCAAAACCTCAGATTGGGCCTTTGAGGGTGTCCAAGCAGAGGTCAATGCCAGGGACGATGTTGAGGCCTTGGAATCAAATGATTCCCGCTGCTTTTCTCGGTTCTTGAGCCCCTTGCATATCATCTGCAAGCAGAGAGAGCAAGTAGAAGGCTCATGATTGACCCTGAAACATTGAAGGTACAAACTGTATCAGGCGGTGATCGAGATGGGATGACCACACTGAGTGTACTTTTTAAAGCCATTGTTTGGATTTGACATGGTTTGGAAAACACTGCCGCCAAATCAAAAGACTCATGTCCACACCAACGAGGACGACACGAGAAAAACCTGTTCACCGAAAAAGAAAAAGGACCTGAAGAAAAAACACGGTGCCGAGGCACAGATGGTCATCAGGATCAACAAAGGTGGGAAGGGTGGCGCTAATCGAGATAGAACGGTACCAGAATGGCAGAAACCAACAGCAAAAAATACAAACTTATCTCTGAGATTCAGATGGACATTCAAAGGGCTTCCCGGAAAAAAGACGACAAGTAAGATGGCTCCTTTAGGCGAGAAGAACAGCAGGCATGTGTGGAGGACACTCCAAAAGCGGGCTCCGTTGGTGACATCACCCATATGTGAGGACTGACTTCCTGCTTGGTCTTGGATTAGTATACATAGGGGCATATGCAAAAGCATTTTGTAGATCTGCAAACTACGTAAATGTGGCTCTGCAGGATATTCAGCGTCACATACAACATAGTTACTCACCTGTAACATGTGTTCTCCAGGGATAGCAGGAATCAGTCCTCACATATGGGTGACGTTGACGCTGACGGCGTCCTCGCGGAAGCATCTCCCCAGTTTTCAAAGGAAGCCTTTGGGAGATGCCACCACACATGCGTGGTCCCCTTCCCACCCGAGAGTGCCATCTTGCTCAGTCAGATGACATAGCCAGAGCCAAGAAAAGAAGATAGCAAAAATGTACAGCAACTCCAAGGGGAGGAGGGAGAGTTGAGAGGACTGATTCCTGCTGTCCCTGGAGAACACCTGTTACAGATGAGTAACTATGCCTTCTCCAGGAACAATCAGGAAGTCAATCCTCACAGATGGGACTTCCTAGCTACAGGCTACCAAGAACCTGCAGGAAAAACACAGCCCAGCTGTGAGCAGTCACAAATGAATTCGAGGACAGACTCTGAGAACCCCAGTGTCCAGAGAGAACCATGGCTCCAGTAGTCTGAACAAGAAAGGTCGGAGGGCAGGAGCTGCCTAAACCCCAAAGAGATTAAGGAGTCCAGCATATCTGAAGGCACTGTCCCATCGGGACTCCGTCTCCAGGCAGTAGTGAGCCACAAAAGTGTGAAAAGACGACCAGGTGGCAGCCTGGCAGATATCCGCTAAGGGGATGGAGAGTAGGTTCGCAACAGAAGTTGCCATAGCCCTGACATTGTGCACCATGACTTGGCACTCCAACGGCAGCCCAGCCAGGTCGTGGGCAAAGGCAATGCAGTCCGCCATCCAAATGGACAGGGTGCACTTAGTGACAGCCTCCCCCAGATGGCTGGGGTCGTAAGAAACAAAAAGCTGTGAGGCTTTGCGGTGGTCCTGAGTACGTTGCAGGTAGAAAGGCAGGGCCCTCTTGCAGTCCAGAGTATGGAGAACGGCGGCTGCCTTGTCAGCATGGGGCCGTGGGAAGAAGGTGAGGAGCACCACCTCCTGATTGAGGTAGAAGGCGGATACCACCTTCGGAAGGAATTTAGGGTGGGTGCGAAGCACGACCCTATTCTTGTAGAATTTGGTGTAGGGTGGCTCAGCCACCAATGCTTGGAGCTCGCTAACCCTGCGGGCAGATGTGAGCGCCACCAGAAGACAACCTTCCAAGATAGGTACTGCAGATGGCAGGTAGTCAAGGGTTCAAAAGGCGGCTTGGTAAGCACTGTCAGAACCACATTGAGGTCCCATTCCGCTGGGATCGGACAGATGGGAGACTTAGAGAGCAGCAAGCCCAACATGAAGCACGCAAATGAGGGTCTGGACTGAAAGAGGCTTGCCCTCTATGGAGTGATGATGTGCGGAGAGCGTGTTCAGGTATACTCTCACGGAATTGGACTTAGATCCGGCCTGTGAAAGGTGGAGCAAGTATTGCACCCCATTTGCACCTGGCAAGAGAACGGGTCAAGCTGTAGCTCTGCGCACCATACCGAAAACCTGTGCCACTTGAAGGCATAAGCTCATCGCAAAGTCTTTACAAGAGGCTAGGAGGACTTCCTCCACCTCTATGGGGAGGTTGAAGGGCGCTAGGGCGACCCACTCAGCCGCCACACTGTGAGCGATAGGGATCACAGGCTGGGGTGGAGAATCGAGTCCTCCTCCTGGGTCAGTAGTCCTGGGGAACTCCCAGAGGGACCAGGAGCTCCGTCGAGAGGCGAAGCAACAGAGGGAACCAGGGCTGTCTGGGCCACCAGGATCATGAAAGCCATGCCCCATTGGACCTTGAAGAGGGTCCATCCGATGAGCGGAATGGGAGGGAAAGCATACCCCAGGTCTTCCAACTATAAGACGAGGAAGGCGTCCGCCGCTACCCGGTCCAGGTGCGGTTGGGACAGCAGAAGCGGGGCAGCTGAGTGTTGGCTGGGCTGGCAAAGAGGTCCAGACTGAGGGTTCCCCAAAGCCGGAACAGCCGCTGCACCATCTTGGGGTTTAGGCGCCACTTGTGCGGCAGGAGGACATTGCTCAGTCTGTCCACAAGCGTGTTGCTCTGGCCCAGGAGGTAGACTGCCCTGAGGAGCATCCCTTGCCCGATCGCATACAAGCAGAGGGCCACAGGCTCCTGGCAGAGGCGTCGAGACCCTGTGCCGCCTTGTTTGTTCAGACAGAACATCGCAACCTGGTTGTCCATCTGGACTAGCACAGACTGGTGCTGCAGGTGGTGTCAGACAGCCCTGAGTGCCAGAAAGATGGCTCTTAGTTCCAACAGGTTGATCTGCTGCTGGCTTTCCTCAAGAGACAGATGCCCTGTTTGCACAGTTCTTTGCAATGGGCACCCCAGCCCTGCAGGGAGGTGTCTGCTGTGAGGATCTTCTTGGGGTTTGGCTGTTGAAAGGGCATACCCCTCTGCAGATGGTGTGCGTTTTGCCACCAATTGAGTGACTCTGCTAGTTGATGGGACACAGAGACCCTGTCCCTGAGCCTGCCTGTGGCTTGAGTCCACTGAGAGTGGAGGCATCACAAAGCTGCCCGCATGTGGAGGTGAGCGTTGAGGAACACATGGACTGTGGAGGCCATGTAGTCCAGCAGGCAATGCATGGAGCACGCCGACAGGGTGTGACGGTGCTTCGCCTCAGTTGCCAGGGCCCTGAGATGAACCACCCTTTCCAAGGGAAGGAAGGCCTTTGCTTGGAAGGTGTCCAGGCAAGCCCCTATGAACTCCAGGTCCTATGTCAGAGAGAGGTGGGATTTGGAGTGGTTTATTTTAAACCCCAGATATTGTAGGACATTGATGGTGCGAATCGTGGCCTGTTGCACCTCTGAGGCTGTGTCTCCTTTCATTAGCCAGTTGTCCAGGTATGGGAAGATAAAGGCCCCTTGGAAATAGAGGTAGGCTGCCACCACTGCCAGGCATTTGGTGAAGACTCATGGTAGTGGTCGCCCCGACAATGAACCTTAGGTACTGCCTGTGGCTGGGGTGGATAAGGATGTGGGTATAGGCATCCTTTAGGTCCAAGGAGCATAGCCAATCTCCCTGCTGGAGGTAGGGCAGCAATATTCTAAGGGAGAGCATTTTGAAGTTCTCCCGCACCAGGAACTTGTTCAGGTTTCTCAAGTCCAGGATGGGCTTTAGGCCTCCTGTTCTTTTTGGGACCAGAAAGTACCTGGAGTAGAACCCCTTCCCTTTTAGGTGGTGAGGTACTGGCTCCACAGCCCTGTCCCTAAAAAGGTTTACAAGTTCTTGCAGCAGCAGGGTCTGATGCAGGGGGTTTTGAGGGGGCTTTCCTGGAAAAAAAAAAAAAGGAGGCATCGTCTGGTCCAGGTGAAGGAGGTAACCTTCCCTGACCACTTAAGTGCCCAGGAGTCGGTGGTTATGGTAGCCCACCGGTGGACAAAAAGGGACAGGCGCCCTCCTGTTGGTAGCTGATTCCCCACGGGTAGAGAGGCATGGTTTGGCAGTGAAAACCCAACCCAGTCTGGGCTGGGGCTGGTGTTTGGGGTCCTTGGGCTTACGTGGGCCTTGGCCTGTTCCCTTGCCCTAGTGACCCTGTGGAGGGGTCTGGGTGGCTGGGTAAGGGGGATAGGGCCAATCTTACTGTGGCTTTCTGTGGAAGGGAGGTCTCTTCCAAGGTGTTTTATTCCAGGGAAGAGCAGAGGTCTTTCTCGAGAGCCGAGATCTGATGACATACTCTGTCTCCATTTCGGCAGCCTTATCCTCCACTGGCTTGCCGAAGAGGTTTTCCCCGAGGCAGGGGACATCAAGGAGTTTCTCCTGGACCCATTGCTTGAGGTCCAATGCCTGGAGCCAGGCCTGGCGTGGGCGCCGATACCCGCGGTGGCCAACCTCGTGTTGAACTCAAAGCAGTCGTAGGCCACTTCAGACAGGTACTTCGAGCAGTCACTGACAGATCTCACAAGGATCTAGAAGCACTGGAGGTGCTCCCTATCAAGGCCTGCCATGAAGCCTCTGAGTTCCTTGGTGAGGTCCCGGAGGAACATGCCCATATACAGTTGGTAGGTCTGTAAGTAGCATACTAGCATCGAGCTCTGGTAACATGTCTATCTGAGGGCGTCAAAGGCACGGGACTCCTGCCTGGGAGCACCGATGAATGGGTCTTTGGGCTCTTTTGTTGGTGCATGACCAACTCTATCACTAGGGAAGTGTGAGGGAGTTGCGCCTTTCGGAACCCCAGACCTCGTTGGACCCGGTACATGGTATCCAGGCATCGGCTGACGATCTGCACCAATGCCGGCGTCTCCCACATCTGGAGAAGAAGCCGACGACCAAGGATAGGAGGGACAGGGACCATGAGGGCCTCCGTGGGTGGGGCCACGTACTGGAGGATTTCAAGTTCCTCCATACGAAGGTCCTCCTCTGACTTCGTTGTGAGGGAGAGGGCCTTCGTCATGTTCCGGACAAACTCAAGGAAAGAGGTGTCCTCTGGTGAGGACCAGCACCTCAAGGTCGGTAGAGACGAGTGAGGGGAGGTCCCGTAGGCCCATATGTCTGGGGAGATCTTGACGTTGGACTCTCCGTCAGAGTATTCCATCAATGACTCGAGACCTGACAGACCCAGTGGCATCGGAGAGTCCGGTCTTTGATGCCTCAGGGCCGGTGCTTGGCTAGAGCCAGAGGCACTCGCCTGCAAGGATCTGCATGAGGCATGTGGCTCTCAGGGATCATTTCAGCAGCCCGGGGAGTCCTTGGCATCAAGGTCCCTGCAGTCGTGGGGCATGTACCGATGAAGCCAGGCAGTGATGCCTGCTCTGAAGTGAGGAATGCAGAAACGCTGCGCACTGGTGCCAGCATTCTGGTTTCCCACTCGGGGGGTTGCAGCTTTTGACACAGACAACGGGGTGACTGGGTCGGGTGTCGAGGAGGAGAGGGGGTCCTCGATGGGATGGGTCTCGGGAGTCTGGGATCCGTTGCCGGAAGCCTCGATGTCGGTCCTGGGTACCTTCACTGGTCGCTCCTGCTTTAACTCCTCGGTCACCCATCAAGGGCTGAGGGACCGCACACAGGACTTGCCATGTTTGACTGCCTCCCAGGACGAAGTCCTCGAGGCTTTCTTCTTCTTAAGCTCTTGCTTTGGGTAACCTTGCTCGGAGTGTCTGTATGAACACCGAGGATCCGTGCAGGGCCTTAAAGTGCGAAGCTACTGGGTATAATGGGGTCGAGTCTGCCTTATGGAAGATGTCGTCCTGCTTCTGCCGGCGGCTTTGGGTGGCTTTTGCAGACATCTTTTTACATAAGGAGCATTCCTCTGGGTCGTGGTCGACACCTAGACAGCAGAAGCAACAATCATGTGTGTCGGTTAGGGACATGTTTTTGAAGCACCAATCACACTTCTTGAATCCGGTGGCCAATGGGGCAAAAAGGACCCCAGCGAGGTCGAACACCCTCGACGCGGCCAACAGTTGAAAAAGGCGTGAAAGGCGCTGTATGGAAAAAGAACCTAACAAAAAGGTTTCGAAGCCCAATGCCGGGGCAGCGGGGCTCGAAGGTGGGAAATGCACCGGCGCTAGCTGTAAAAAGGCGCAAAGGAATCAAATATTTTCCGGGAGGACAAGACGAATGTCTGTAGGGCTCCACGGAAAAAGGGAGACTGAGCAAGATGGCACCCTTGGGTGGGAAGGGGACCGCGCATGTGTGGTGGCATCTCCTAAAGGCTTTCTTTGAAAGCTGGGGAGATGCTTCCGCGAGGGCTCTTTTGGTGCCGATGTCACCCATATGTGAGGATGGACTTCCTGCTTGTTCCTGGAGAACCAGTTTGTTCCACTGAATATTTCTACATAGCCCCATAAAACACAATGCTAACCACTTGGCATCAGGGTGTTCCGTGGGCAGCAGCAAAGGTTAGCCAGTTAGCAGTGCTACTGAGTTGCTACCCAGTTAAAGATAGAGAGAAAAAAGGCAGTCCAGACTTTAGCTGATTTAGTTATCCGACCAGCAACTGAATATCACTGCTGACTGGATAGCTAAATTGTTATCTGGCGAAACTGGATATTCAGTGCCAATGGCCAGATACGGCCCAGCACTGAATATTTGGGGGGTAATTTAAAATGCCACTTTTACCTCACTGGCCGCTGAATATGCTTCCCACAGCTTTCATACAGTCATCTATGAAAGTAAGGAGCCCAAAAACAGACTATTTGCATCTTGTATGAGCATAATGTACTTACTCTCTAAATCTTCTGCTGTGAATTTTAGGAAGGTTGGATGGCTGTAAAACTGGACAGTTAATATCGGGAGAATCCTGAAGAACTTGTGATTCAATCTGAGTCACAGAAATAGAGGAGTCTGCAGTGGTGTCTTCTGCTGTCACTAAAATACAAGACAATATTAGAGAACGTTTGTTTTCATTTCAAGAAAATCTGTTTTAATTTGTATTCTTAAGTGAAACCCTATATTTGCAAACTGTATGCTTATAATGCTTGCTCTTTGCTGCCTACTCTACCATACAACCCATTTTATTTGCACATCACTGAAGGATTTCCTATTTTGATAAATTATTTTTGATTTTTTTTTTTTGGCAGGGGTGGGGAGGGGCAAGGTAGAGTTCACATTCCAAGGGGCTTTTCACTTTAATTTCCTATATATTCTTCTCTGCTCAGCTCACAGATAGTACGAGGGTTGCTCAGAAAGTAATGTCCCATATGTTTTTTCTCAGTCCAGAATGAAGATAGAGGTGTGAAACTGAAAGGGTAGTAACTTGGAACTTCAAAGGACACATGTGTGTAATTTTACAGTCGTCCGACAAATAGCGAGGCGGTAGTGATCCTTCAAATGGCGTCTGTGAGTGACACACGATACAAACAATGAGCTGTAATTGAATTCTTGGTGGAGGAGAAAGAAAGTGTGAGAAACATTCACAAACGGTTGTGTGCTGTGTATGGAAGTTCTGCGGTAGATAGGAGCATCGTTGGACGTTGGGTGAAGACAGTAAAGGCTTCAGGAAGTGGTAAAATGGAACTGGAAGAACGGCCGCAGTCTGGGCGTCCTGCCTCAGCCACCAGTCCAGACAAGTTGCAGCGCACTGATGACATTATTCGTGTGGATCGGCGCATCACGAGTTGGGAATTGTCCGTACAGCTTTCCGTCAGTAGAGGTAGTGCAATGGCAATTATTGATTCTTTGGGATATTCAAATGTGTGTGGAAGGCACACCGCAACAGCTTACAGTATTTTAATGCCCACTGGCAGCTATCGCAGGGTGCTGCACTTGTCTGGACTGGTGGCTGAGGCAGGATGCCCAGACTGCGGCCGATCTTCCAGTTCCATTTTACCACTTCCTGAAGCCTTTACTCTCTTCACCCATCGTCCAACGGTGCTCCTATCTACCGCAGAACTTCCATACACAGCACACAACCGTTTGTGAATGTTTCTCACACTTTCTTTCTCCTCCACCAAGAATTCAATTACAGCTCATTGTTTGTACCGTGTCACTCACAGACGCCATTTAAAGGATCACTACCGCCTCGCTATTTGTCAGACGACTATAAAATTACACACGTGTCCTTTGAGGTTCCAAGTTACTACCCTTTGAATTTCACACCTCTATCTTCATTCTGGACTGAGAAAAAACATGTGGGGCATTACTTTCTGAGCAACCCTCGTACATGTCATAAAACTGGCTTGACATGGTACATTTTAAGTTGCCTATTTCTTTCATTATAACTTAGCAACGTAACAAACTTCAAAATGCAGCAGGTATTAAATTGAAGTAATGCACCCAGACATGGCACTTAACAGCTCTGCAGGTTTACAGAGATGTTGCTTGATAAAAAGCATGACCACAGTGATCTGCCTCTTTGAAAGACATATATGAAATGAGGGTAACAATTTTTACTTTTTGGATTATATTCAAAAAAGCAGATGTGTAACCAAGAAGGAATAGCCTCCTGTGACACTCTAGTCCAATTTAGCAAAAGCTATTTCCCTCCATTCTGTGTCTATGGAAGAGGTTTAGTACATCAAATCCTGTGTCTTACTAAAAAGGTTCAGGTATATGAAGTGCAATCAGAAAGTATCAAGACTTGTACAATAATACAAAAAGTGTAACAGTGACCGTTATTGCACTCAGTCTCCTTCAAAGTAATCCCCTTCCAATAAAACACACTTCTTCCAGCATTCCTACCACTGCTGGCAACAATTTGAAATAAATGCCTCTTTTGTTTTACTGTGAAGCTGTTATGTCAAATTTTGCTTAATAATTTCCAAGTCGTTGAATCTCCTTCCTTTCAGTGGTAATATCAGTTTTGGAAACAAGAAAAAAAATCACAGGCTGCGAAGTCAGGTGAGTACGGAGACTGACAGACTTGCTCAATTTGGTGTTTGGCCAAGAACTGCTGGACAAGATGTGATGCTTGAGCTGGGGTGTTATCGTGATGAACCAACCATTCACTATTTCTGTGCAACTCTGGCCTCTGAAATGCATCTCTCAAATGAGTCAGAACTTGGACATAGTACTCCTTAATGATGGTTTGGCCTTTTGGAACATACTCATGATAAACAATTTCCTGGTAATCAAAGAAAACTGTGAGCATGACCTTAACATTGCTCCTCACCTGACAGACTTTCTTGGGTCTGGGAGAGTCTGGAGTCTTCCATTGCGAGGACTGAGCTTTATTTTCTGGGTCATAACCATAAGCCCATGATTCTTCAGCATTAATAATCTTTTAAATGAAATCTGAGTCATTTTCAATGCATTCCAACGACTCCCTGGCTGCAGTCAATCTTTTTTTTGGTCAGGAGACAGGACTTTCGGCACAAACTTTGCAGACACACGTCTCATCACTAAATCGACAGTAAGAATGGACTGTACCGACCCGAAAATGATGTCTATGTTCTCAGCAAGCTCCTTGATAGTCAATCAATGATTTGAATGGCACACACTGCTTCAACTTTGTCTTAATTCTTGCCTGTGAATGGCCTTCCAGAATATTTGTCACTGTCAACACTTTAGTGGCCCTCTTGGAAACAGTTGTATCAATCAAACTTCAGCATGACTCGTGCATTCATCGCCATACAGCTGCTGTAATTTGTCATAAGTCTCTGTATGAATCTACAAGTTTCTAGAAAAATTTAATGCAAATTCACTGTTCAATTTTTTTCACTCATCATAAATCTGACAGACTGCTTTTGCATACCACCAAACATCATGTGATTAAAAAAGTACAGATGTGCTGCAGCCACACTACATTCTGCACCTGCAGAGCACATAACTAGGGCACTGCATGCTTAATAGCATCGTGGTGTGCCATATTGTTATATAGCTACACAAGTCTCAATACCTTCTGATCAGACTTCATAAATGCCTCCCTGAGGCGCCTGGTCATCTCTCCACAGCTACGTCTTGCTAACCCATACAACATTTTAGAGGAAAATTTGAAAGTAATTTGCACAGGTAAATGAGGGTTTACTCACAAAAAACTCTGGGGGGTCAAAAGGGGGATGGAATATTGGTGTGAAAAGGGGGATGGAATATTTTCCTCCCCAAGTCTTACTGAGTTACCTTCATGTGATGACCCTGTTATATAAAATCTACACAAAATCTCAATAAAGCAACGCTATCTTTATCTTTATTCGCACACTTAATATACCGCTCTTTACCAGTGGCACCAGAGCGGTGTACAATAATAAAATATATGGGTCGCTGAAAAGGAAAAAGGAAAAAGAACGCCAAAAAAAATTGAAGAGACAGGATAGGGTGGAGAGATAGAGTAAAGGGACAGGCAATACAGCGGAGGACGAAACAGAGTTAAGTACATTCAGGAGGTACATTCAGGTTCAGCGGGGTGGGTGAGAAAGGGGAGCAGGTGGAAGGGAAAGGTTAAAAGCGGTGCAAAAAAGGTGGGACTTCAGCCTAGCCTTAAAAGTTTTATATGAGAGCTCTAAGCGGAGGGCGACGGGAAGCGAGTTCCAGAGTCGCGGGCCCAAAAAGAAAAAAATGCTGAGGAGCGGGTGGACTCAAGATGAGCCTGTGAGGGGGAGGGAAGGGACATGCGGTTCAAATGGACTGATCTGAGGGAACGATGAGACGAATGAAGATGTATTAAATTGGCAAGGTAGAGGGGAACACCGGTGTGGAGGGTTTTGTGCACATAAATAAGGATTTTGAACTGTATACGGTAAACAAGGGGAAGCCAGTGTAGGTAAATCAAGATGGGAGTAATGTGGTCGAAGCGGGAAGTGTGAGTGAGAATGAGTGCAGCTGTATGGTGGACCAGTTGTAACCTTCGCAATTGGGTTTGAGGGAGACCGGCGAGGACAACAGTATGGTAGGAAGAAAAAAGGAAAATGTATACTGGCTGCAGGCCGCCCAGGATAAAAAGGTGCCCCCCTGTAGTTTATGCACTATAGCTAATAATAGTGGTATCGATAGTGTAAAACCTTCAGGACAGGATAACATCTCTGATGCAGCCAAAGGCCATGGTGAACTTGTTCATGGACCCTTTGCAGCAGGAGAAAAACCACAGAAACTAATGAAAAAATTAAGAGGACTGAAAACTATTAGGTGGAATCCTGAAAGAGAGGGGGGAGATAATGTACTACTACTATTATGCCACAAACTCTGTATTTGGTTACAGAGGAGTCACAAACACAGCATGCCAAAAAATGGAAGAAAGAGATAAAATCCCAAAAGAAAAATTGGAAAAGGTTACTGATGCAAATATAAGATCTCCAATTGGACAAATTAAAGAAAAATATCTAAGTCAAGATGTGTTAAAATAGTTGAGCAGTGCCGCAGAAAGAGAAACAGAGATAAGTTCAGGAATGAGTAAAAAAAAAGATTCTGCAGCCAACAGCACACTTAGATGAGGCAACAAAGGAAACATCAGAAGAAGATGAGAACATCGACCTAGAGGGACAGAATGGCCTGAGGTGGCATGAGGAGGAAATGCAGGATGGCCCAGTGAGTGGAGGAGGAAGTGCAGAGTGCTCTAATAATATTGAACAGACCAGGATGAAGAAAGGAGAGACAGGAGAGTGTCAAGAGATTGAAGAATTGGCCATTGGCCTCCTTGTCTGCACGGAGGTTGACTGACAGTTGATCTCTCTCTTGAGCCCCAGCACACCTAAGTTACACCTCACATCTAAGGCAAAAAGCATAAGTAAATTTAAGGTGCACTTAGACTTACCTGCTAATTGTTGTTCCTTTAGGAACTCCAGGCTAGTCCCGAACCTTTGGGTCTTGCACCTCCTCCAGCAGCTTTGGAGACTGAGACAACGTCACTTGTTTTGATGTCACCGGTACACTCTATATCTAAATTTACCTGTGCTGAGATCCCCATCCGCTGAGAGAAAAATGTATATATATATGTATGTATATATATATATATATATAATCTTACAGAAGAGTAGGAAGACCACCAGTCAACCCCCTCCCGATACGGGCTCCACCGGGGAAAATCACCCCAGATGCCTACCTGTCAAACATCCTCTGCTTTAGGCATTGGCCCGAGTATTACTGGGAGGGATCCAGGACTAGCCTGGAGTTTCTAAAGGAACAACAATTAGCAGGTAAGTCTAATTTCACCTTCCTTAGCGTCCCTCCAGGCTAGTCCTGAACCTTTGGGGATGTAACAGAGCAGTGCAAAGAATCAACGGGAGGGACCGGCCAATCCCGCCTGAAGCACTGACGAACCGAAACAGGCATCCCTCTCCGCTTGCAGATCTAGCCGGTAATGCCTGATAAAGGAATGCAAGGAAGACCAAGTAGCCGCCCTACAAATCTCCACCGCAGAAACTAAACTACGCTCCGCCCATGAAGTAGCTTGCGCCCTAGTCGAATACGTGCGCAATCCGTCCGGAACAGGTCTATTCTTCAAAATGTATGCCGACGCAATCGCTTCCTTCAGCCACCTAGCAATGGAAGCCTTCGATGCTGCCTGCCCTCTATTAGTACCATCAAACAGCACAAATAGCCTATCCAACTGGCGGAACGGAGCGGTAACCTTCAAATACGTCCTCAGAGCTCTGCGAATGTACAGCCTATGCAAGCGCTTATCCACAGCCGGCTCCCCGCCCCCTGCAAATACCGGCAGGGACACCACCTGATTTACATGAAACGGCGACACCACCTTAGGCAGAAAAGACGGTACCGTCCGCAAGACCACTTTGGAGTCACTAAACACCAGAAGGGGTTCTTTACAGGATAAGGCCTGTAACTCCGAAATCCTATGCGCGGACGCAATGGCCACCAGAAACACTACCTTCAAGGTCAGATCCTTCAATGATGCCCGCACCAAGGGCTCAAACGGCGCTCGCACTAACACATCCAGCACCAAATGCAAGTCCCACTTCGGAACCAGCGGTCTACACGGAGGGCACAGCAGCACCACCGCTCTCAAAAATCGCTCGACATCCGGGTGACCCGCAAGCGTCAGACCTCGAATCTTACCCCGGTAGCAAGATAACGCCGCCAACTGCACTTTAAGAGACGCAGCCGCCAGCCCCTTCTCATATCCGTCCTGCAGAAATGCAAGAACCTGAGGGATCGAAGCCTGTAAGGCTGCAACGCCGTGAACCTCACACCAAGCCTCGAACACACGCCACACACGAACATACGCCAACGAAGTAGATTTCCTCCGCGCCTTTAACAGCGTGGATACCACTGCTGACGAGTAACCTCTCGCTGCTAACCTAGCCCTTTCAATGGCCAAGCCGTAAGCGAGAACCGATCCAACTGAAGCATCGCAAGCGGACCCTGAAGCAACAGGTCCGATCGAACTGGCAGCCGGCAAGGCTTGTCCCCTAGAAGTCTGACCAGATCCGTGTACCACAGTCTCCTTGGCCAATCCGGCGCAATTAAAATTACGGGACCCCTGTGAAGCTAGATGCGCTGCAGCATCCGGCCGACTAACACCCACGGCGGGAATATGTAAAGCAGCTGACCCTCCGGCCACGGCTGAATCAAGGCATCCAGGCCCTCCGACATCCTTTCTCGCCACCTGCTGAAGAACCAACTGGCCTTTGCGTTCTGAAAGGTCGCCATGAGATCCATTACTGGGGGACCCCACCTGCGAACTAGCATCTGGAACACTTGCGGGTGAAGGATCCACTCCCCCGGATCCACTCTCACCCGACTGAGAAAGTCGGCCTGCACATTTTCCACTCCTGCCACATGTGCCGCTGACAACGCCAACAGATGCCTCTCGGCCCAGAAGAACAACCGATCGGCTTTGGCCTCGAGTGCACGACTGCTCGTTCCCCCTTGACGGTTGATATACGCCACCGCCGTCGCATTGTCGGAGAACACCCGTACGGCCTTTCTGAGCAGGCAACCTTCGAACGCTCTGAGCGCCAGAACCACGGCACGCAACTCCAACCGACTGATTGACCACGCCTGTTCCTGCACGGACCACATCCCCTGTGTGAACCGCCCTTGGACATGCGCCCCCCAACCGGAAAGACTGGCATCCGTCGTCAGGGGTATCCAATCTGGTACTTCCAACGGCATCCCCTTCTCCAACGACTCCGTCCGTAACCACCATAGTAGAGAGAGGCGCGTTTCCGGACTGCAGGGCAACCGCTGAGAAAGACTGTCGTTCTGATGGGACCATCGTAGGAGCAACGCCCTCTGTAGAGGCCGCATATGTGCCCTTGCCCAAGGCAACACCTCGATCGTCGCCGCCATGGTGCCCAACACCTGCAAGTAGTGCCAGGCTGTCGGGAACCCGCGACGGAGGATCCTGCAGACCAGACGCCTCAATCCCTGCGCCCGACTCTCTGGCAGAAAGACCTTTCCAACCCTCGTATTGAACCGTGCCCCTAGATATTCCAGGGTCTGAGAAGGCCGCAACTTGCTTTTGGCTCGGTTGACGACCCAACCGAGGCTTTCCAGGAACTCCACCACTCTGCAGGTGGCCGCCTCGCTCTCCGCCTTGGACTTCGCCCGAATCAACCAATCGTCCAGATAAGGATGCACCAGGATTCCCTGCCTCCTTAATGCCGCGGCCACCACCACCATCACCTTGGTGAAGGCACGAGGAGCTGTCGCCAGACCAAAAGGCAACGCTTGAAACTGGAAATGGCCCATCGGCACCGCGAACCGCAAAAACGTCTGATGATCCTGCCGAGTGGGGATGTGTAAATATGCCTCGGACAAATCGAGCGACGTAAGGAACTCGCCCTTGTGAACCGCCACGTCTCCATGCGAAACTCTGAGGCAGCGAATCACGCGTTTGAGATCCAATATTGGCCGAAAAGTGCCTTCCTTTTTGGGCACCACGAAATAAATGGAGTACCGACCGGAGCCGCGTTGGTCTGGGGGCACCGGAACCACCGCCTCGAGGGACAGCAGGCGTTGAAGGGTCTCCTCTACCGCCGCGTACTTGTGCCGCACCTTGCACGGGGATTGCACGAAATAATCGGTCACCAGACGCTGAAGTTCCAAGGCATAACCCTCCCTGATAACTTCGAGCACCCACTGATCCGACGTGATCTGGGCCCAGGCAGGATAAAACTTCCGCAGCCGCCCCCCGATGGGCTCCTGCCCCGCCTGGGCCCCCCTGGCTTCATTGTGATTTTCGGGAGCCGACGGCAGAAGAGGCTGCAAACCCTCTGCTCGCCCCCCTGAAGCCGCGAAACCCTTGGCCATGGAAGGGAAAACTCCCCCTCTGAACCTGACCAAACCTAGGGGAGCGAAAACGCCAAAAGTCCCGTTGCTGCCCTTTAGCTGGCGGCCCCGAGCTACCCGGTTTTGGCTTATCTTCAGGGAGCCTACCTCCTTTGGACTCCCCCAAATCCTTCACTAGCTTCTCCAGGTCCTCACCAAAGAGAAGTTTCCCTTGAAACGGAAGCTTACTAAGCCGAGCCTTCGAAGAGGTATCCGCCGCCCAATTCCGTTACCACAGATACCTCCGAGCCGCGACCACCGAAGCCATGCTATTGGATAAACCTTGCAGGAGATCATAATGAATATCAGCCAGATAAGCTGCCCCCGTCTCAATCCGGGCAGCTTCGGACGCCGAATCTACCGCCTGCCCCGACTGCAGACCTTGAGCCCACCGCAGGCAAGCCCTGGCAACCCAGGCTCCACAAATGGACGCTTGGAGGGACAGCGCATTCACATCAAAAACCTGCTTCAACAAGGTATCCAATCTTCTGTCCTGCGCATCCTTCAGCGCAGCACTCCCCTCAACCGGAATAGTAGTTTTCTTTGTAACTGCCGAAACCGCAGCATCAACCTTAGGAGACTTCAGTAACTCCCGATCCTGATCTGCCAAAGGATAAAGCCGAGACATAACCCGGGACCCCTTCAGCCCAGCCTCCGGCATATCCCACTCACTTTGTATCATTTCCTTAAATACCCGGTGTACAGGAAAAGCTTTCTGGGACTTACGAAAAGCCTGTAACAAGGGGTCTTCCAATTCCGCTTCCTCTGTCGGAGCCCCTGCCGGCATGTTAAGCGCCCTAAGCGTTTCAGATATGAGCGCCGGCAACTCATCCCTTCTAAAAATGCGAACCACACGGGCCTGATCCTCCTGCTCGGGGATCTCACCTTCTTCCAAGTCCTCCTCTAACTCTAAGTCCTGCCCTATGTCTTCTAAATCAATGCCCTCCGAAGACACGGACTGACCGGACGGCTCTTTCCCGGACCGAAACCTCTTTGCCGGAATTCCTGAGCCCCCTAATGCTAGAGGAGTACCCGGGCGCTTATCCCCCAACCCACCCTCTGCGGTGGGGAGGGTTTACCCTGCGCCCCTGCAAGCGCCTGTTGGATAAAAGAAACAAACTGGGGAGAAAAAATCGCTTCCAGGCCCCCAGGCACCAGCCCCTGCGACACCTGGCTCCCTGGAAAGGCTGAGGGCCCTGCTACTGGTTCTAGGGAGGGCTCCCCCAAAACTCCTGGTTCAGGGAGCTCCGCAGCCCTTTCCTTTGGGCTCTCACTCCCCGCAAGCCCTTGCTCCATGGAAACTGCTTCCCTAAAACAGCTTCTGCAGACTCCTGTCTCCGAAACAGCCCCCCTCTTGGAGCCACACAGTAAGCAAATGGATTTTGACGGCATGCCGCTCAGGCCGGAGATAGGGAAAAAAACCCTCTCCCCCAGTCCCGCGGGACCCAGAGAAACCGCAATCAAAGAACTTCTCTCCTTACAGTTAATGCGTGTTTCTCACACTCTTCCCACAGTGCAGACACCCTCTCAGCGTCTACATTAGCGCCCCAGCAAGCAAAGGAAGAGAAAAGCAAATTAAACAAACTGAAATGAAAAGTAAAATTAAAATTAAGGCACTCCGCACCAAAAAACAGGCCAAGTAACAACTCTGTCTGCCGCCGCAGGTTTTCCCGCGCACGCGCGATTTCCCTGCAACAGGGCCTAGCGAGGCCAACACACGCTGCTCCACGGCCTCACAAGGAAGGAAGCCGCATTTTGATGCCCCCGGCCCCTTACCTTAATTGTAGCTCTTGGCACCCGAGGAAATCAGTCCCTGCCACGCTCAGCCGTGATCGCGGCTTCAGCGCCCGGGGCTAAAACACACCATCCGTCGTGTGCAGCAGAGCCTGCCAAGTCCCACCGGCAGAAGACTTTGGTGTTGGACTAACAGGCTCGCTCCCGCCTCCTCAGAGATGTTCTCTGCCGGCTCCTCACCCAAATAGGTGGGATCGGGAACCGGAGGAAGCCCCCTCACTAACTCGTTCCCCCCAACTCGGCTCAGAGATAAGGGCAGAGAAAGTAGAGCACCAGAAAAGGAGGGGGGGAGGGAGGGGGTAAACAGAAGATATCAGATCTAGAAACACAGGCAGAAATAAGAAGCTCAGCACTGCCCCATCAACATTGAACCAAATAACCTCAACAGTTAACCCCTACTGCTTAATTGCTCCTGCAAGTGAGCCCTATCTCTGGGCTCACCAGACCTCCTAGCTGCTTGAAGACTGAGAATACTGATGTCAGGAGGCGGATCCGGGGTACTTATACCAGTGACATCAAAACAAGTGACGTTTTCTCAGTCTCCAAAGCTGCTGGAGGAGGTGTAAGACCCAAAGGTTCAGGACTAGCCTGGAGGGACGCTAAGGAATAAGGCTATAATTTACATTTAGAAACCATCAATGAATATTACAGAGATAAATTGGATCCAGTACTGTGCAGCAAAACTCGTCACTGAGACAATAATACCAAAAAAGGACACAGAGTCAGAAGAAGATAACCAACCCTCCATAGAAAGAAATGCATTGAAGAAAAAATAAAATTTGCATGCTGAGATATGCCTGTTAAATGAGTAACACAAAGAATCAAGATCACCAAAGAATGCAAAAGATCGAAAAATCAAAATGAAGTATTCACTGAAGACCTTAAATTCATATGCTCGAATCATAAACTAAAAGTAACAGCAGAAGAACAAACTGCAGCAATATGAAGAAAACAGAAAAGGAAGATAGCAAAAAACTATTTGGAGAGAACCCAAAGCAGTTTTAAAGGGAACTGGAAAAGAGCATCAGTGAGGTAAAATACTACCAAGACTAGCACAGAAAAATTCTGGAGAAATTTATATGAAAACCTTGCAGAGCACAACTAAAACGTAGAATGGCTATCCATCATAAGAGACTGGAAGAGTTGATCATCAAAGCTATGAACTTACCTGAGGTAACACAAGAACTGGAAAATGGATTAAAAGAGCTCCAGACTGGAAAAGCCCTTGCCCAGATGGAGTAACTACATTTTTGTCTCAAACTGTTAACATCCCTTCACCATGACCTAGCAAACTGCAAAAATCAGATTTAACACCATAATGGCTAACAGGAAAAACACTTTGCCTTCCAAAGGGAGATCCAACTAACGTTGCCAAAAATTATAGACTTGTCTGCCTACAATCTATAAGCTATTTACTGCAATAGAACTCAATGGAATATATGACCATATTGATTCCAATAATATCATGGCAGTAGAATAAAAAGATAACACAAAGGGAATATACAGAACCATAGATCAGTTACTGCTAAACAAAACCATCATGATTAGTGCTAAGAAAAGCAGGAATCTCAGCACAATATGGACTGACTATAAGAAAGCCTCTGACAGTGTCTCACACTCCTGGATAATAAATTACCGTGAAATATAGATAAATTCTAAATTGAGTACACCAAATTCATTACTTATTTATTTAGCTTTATTTACATACTGCCTTTCACCACCACCAATGTGGCAAATCACATTCCACCTACAACATGCAGATGGACAGTTCACCATTCCTAATATTATGATCCAGTGAGGAATATTTCAGGGAAATTCTTTGTCACCACTCTTGTTTTGTATAGTACTTAATCCTTTAGTGCACTTCTTAACTGTTTGGGGTATGGGTTTAGCCTTAACTCTAAAGCTGGCAAAAACCCAGCAGTATTAAAAAAAAAAAAAAGACCCGCCCCCAAAAGGGCATTCCCTGTGTTCAAACAATCTTCAATGATAGATCACATAACTTTCAGTAATCTTCTTCCTTCCAACTGTATATTCTCTGGGGACTACTGCTGACAAAGACCCAGAGGTGACATCACACATACTGTATGTAGAGGCCTTGAAGCTCTATAGTGCCAGTGATAAAACATCTAGCAAAACAACTCCATCTAGTAAAAAGCTTCTCAGATGACATCAGGATGATTTTTGTTCTGGACAAATGTGCTAAGGCAACCTTCCTTGGAGGAAAATATAGGTCAGCTGAAAACAGCTCTCTAACCGATGACTGTAACAAAAAGGAACTTGAACACGAAGGTGTATATAAATACTTATCAGTAGAGGAAGGAGCAACAATTCAAAAAAAGTATTGAGAGAAAAGACCAGCACAGAATACTGCAGGGGACTGAAGCAGATTCTTAAAAGTAGACCAACATCAAAGAATAAGATATAAGCCATCAATCAGCTTGTAATCCCTGTGCTCTCGTATAGCTTTGGGAATGTAGACTAGCCTTTGAAATATCTTGAGAAATTAGATATATGAACAAGAAAACTCCATGACTATGATGTTCATACCCCTGACAAAGCCTTTATGAAGGAGAAACGGAGATCTCTGTTGGGTGAAAAGAATTAAAAATTTAGGCAGGCGATGATGTGTGACAGATCTGCAGGAGTGAACCGTTGCAGATAAGTGAATTATGTACCTTTAATGGAGGGTGAAAAGTTTACTAATTAATAGGGTTGTCTGGCTTTGTTTTGCAGAACCTGTTGGAGGTTGCTACACCTGTATATAAAATAGCTCATATATGGTGCTGGCTGATAATTATATAATTTATAAAGAAAAAACATTGGAAATATTGAAAAAGTACTTTTTTGATATTGATTGACAATTTTGTTTATTAGATTGAGGGAGTTGTTGGATCTATGATGTAAGACTTGGAAATCCCCTATGGTGATGAATTTCGCCACATGGTGGGACTGAAGAGCAATCCTTTAAAAAATCTTAGATTTGGGAGTTGGTATAGGAGTGTGTTGTTAGATTCTCTTTGTTGGAAAGAATTTTTATGTATTTATGGACAGGTTTGGATAGATTCAAGGGATTGCTTTGGCAGGCGTATATATTTGTTTTCCCTTGTTGCAGTGGTCTGTGTTAATCGGTGATGCATAAAACGAACCCATTAGGAGAAACTGTCCCGAGGTAAGAGTTATTTGTCTTGGGTCACGCCACTCACAAGATGTTGATGCAAGTGAATACTTATTAACACACATTGTTATGAAGCATCTAGGAGATGTACAATCAGAATGCTATTTTGGCTAGCATCCCTCTGCTAACTCGAGAACTGTAGCTGCTTTTTCACTACAATAATTTGCATGCTGTTTTATTCTATAAAGGACCACACATTTTATCTCCCTCAATACTGGAGCTATTTCTGATCTTCAGAAGAAGACATACATGATCTTGAAAACTCATGTGGATAATTTTTATGCTGGTCAAGAAAGATGCTCTACACTGCTTCTTAAAATTTAGACTATTTGACCTTTTTTGGCTAATCCCTTTACTCATGGAGAGCCCAAACACTGGTGCTCCAACAACTTTCATGTTTGACAGTTTTAGTGATCAGAACAAAAAACACACAACTAAAGCAATAGCTACAGAAAATATATTATATCCAATTTTATAGTAATCCAGTACATTGGCAGCAAACATCCGTTTGAAGTGCATCATCCTGAGCATCCTCGGGTGCGTCCTCTTCGAGATTCTCTTGCTGATCCTGAGAAGCAATGTCATCCCTCTTTGCTACCACTTCCTGCCCTTGTAGTAAGTGCTGCTGCTTCCGTTGTTCTCTCTCTTTCAAAATGATCTAAAAAAAATATAAAACTGTCACTTTATAAAACATGGCCACACATAAAGCTTTTATCATTTTGTGTTTTCTTTTATGTGCTTGTCTCAGCAGCATTTAGCTCTCTACTAAACCAACAGAAAGATTATCCTCATTTTATGGCAGATAGCAAATGTTTGATAAACAACTATAAACAAAAACCGCACCAGGAGTAGTAACACACAAAGGAAAAAAAATGATTTAACTATTCAAAAAATATTCAATTAATCCTAAAGATACTTTCATGGAACAACTGGCCCATTACAATCTACATGGAGGAAAAAAGACCTCCGTTCAAAAGCTGATATCCCTCTATGCAGCAGTGACCTGCCAAAAGGGGAGTTGCCTTTCACAGCATCACTGATATAAAAAACTCCTCCCATTAGTAACATTTTTATTCACAAATTCAAACCTATTTTTCAAAAGGATTCAGCCAAGCTCAGCTAGATACTTACAGACAACCAATTATTTTCTTACTTTCTTATTATATTAAATTCTAGGGACCCTTAATGATGGGTCTTAATCTTTCATTCTCAGCATCGCTCAAGAATAATTTAAGTAACACTATCCTGCTCTTTAGCAGGAGCACCAGCTGACTACTGTTGATTCAACTTTCTTCACCAGCCACCACACCTAATGCACAAAATGCAAATTCGCTGAAAAATGCTATTTTAAACCATTCTTTAAGCATCAAGAATCTACTCAGCTTAAGCTTCCGTCAGTACCCAATGAAAGAGAAGAAGCCCAACAAAGATCTCTGTTTCACCAGAGAATGGCTTCATCATGGGTGAAACTTCTTTTAGTCACAAGAGACTTCATTTAGTGATGGTATCTGATGTCAGCACTGTCCAATTTAAGACAAGCTATGAACCAATCAAATATGTGGAGTAGGAACCTTACACATCACTTAAAGATACACCCCCCATTCAAGTTTATTATTTAAGTCATGCGGCTCCAAAAGAATTCAAATTGAAAATCCACTTTTCCTCCCTTTGTAGCAACAGCCTCCCCCAATCTCCTTCCCATACTGAAAGAGGGATATGATCTCAATAGCCACCCATCGCATGATTGGCCACTGTTGGAAAAAGGATACTGGGCTTGATGGACCTTGGTCTGACCCAGTATGGCATATCTTATGTTCTTATCGCAGTTCATTGAATTAATGAGTGCACTTCTGGCAATGTTCTACCAATGGGGCTTCTTCCTTTACTTCTGAGAGATAATATTTATATTCTGAGAGACAGGTCCCACCGTTGCCTTGTAGTCTTTCCAGCGTACACTTTCCATGGACAATGGATCAAATATACAACTAACGTTATTTCAATAACTATTTATTAAACAAAGAAAGTTGAACAGAGTAAATAGCTACTAAAAAGTGTAGTTACTCACCTGTAACAGGCGTTCTCCGGGGACAGCAGGAATCAGTCCTCAAATATGGGTGACGTCAGCACCGACGGAGCCCTCACGTAAGCATCCCCCCAGCTTTCAAAGAAAGCCTTTGGGAGATGCCACCATGCATGCGTGGTCCCCTTCCTGCCCAAAGGTGCTATCTTGCTCAGTCAGATGACATTTATTTATTTATTTAGCTAGTTTTGTATACCACCTTATCCTTCAATCAAAGTGGTTAGGAACATAACAAGGGGTCTACAGTACATTCAACAGAGGGGTGACAAGACATACATATATTGTTGGGGGTTGAGTTCAAGGTCTGAGTTGTTGGTGTTTGGTGGCTGTATTGGTAAGGATGCGGTGATTGAGAGTTATGGTACTTGTTCAAATGAGTCCATGAACAGGTGGATTTTGAGGGATTTGCGGAAGTTCTTGAGGTCTTTTTGTGCTCTTAGTTCCTCAGGGAGAGAGTTCCATAGGTCCGGTGCCGAGAGTGAAATCGCTCTTCTGGAAGTTGCTTGCTTCGTCTTGTGGTATCTGGCTGGAGTGCGGAGTCTATTGCTGCCTTGGGTTCGCCTGGGTCTGCTGCTTGTGTCTTTGGTTATTATGGTCTGTAAAACTTCTGCTGAGCAGTGGTGTATGATCTTGAAAATGATTAGTGCTGCCTTGAATTTTGCCCGTGCAATTATAGGTAGCCAGTGCAACTGTCAGAGTACTGGTGTTATGTGCTCGTATTTGGCTGTGCCTGTGATTATGCATGCTGCAGTATTTTGAACCAGTTGAAGTGGGTGGACAGTCTGCTTGGATAACCCCTGATATAATGAATTTCCATAGTCCAGTATGGGAGTAATGACTGCCTGGCATACAGTGCGGAAATGTTCTTGGCTGAGGATTGGCTTGAGTCGTCTGACGATCTTTAAACGGTGATATGCTTTCGCTGCAGTCTTGTTTATGTGGGATTGGAGATTCAGGTTCTTGTCTAGGTTGACTCCTAGATATTTTACTTCGTCCTTTGTTGTTATTGTCCTGTGTAGTATGTTGATTTCTTGGGGTGGGTTGAACATTGTGCTTCTGGAAACGAACATTGCTTCAGTCTTATCAAAGTTCACCTTGAGGTTATTATTGGCGAGCCAGGTGTTCATATGTTTGAGGCACTTGGTCATTGAGGTTATGTTAGGGGTGCTCAGGTCAATTGGAGTGTACACCATGATATCATCTGCGTATAGGTAATATTGTATGCTGTGTTGTCTGATGATACTGCATATGGGTTGGATATAGATGTTGAATAGTATTGATGATAGGGCCAATCCCTGTGGTGGGCCGATCCTTGCGTGGTGGGAAACTGGGTTGATTTTTCTCTCTGTATTTTACTTGCTGTGTTTGGTTGCTTAAGTAGGAGGTGAACCATTTCAGTGTGTTGTTGTGTAGTCCAATTTCTTGGAGACGCTCTAGGAGTATGGCGTGTGATACCATGTCAAAGGCAGCTAAGATTTTGATGAAAATTAGTAGGAAACCGTTCTTTATATTATCTAGTCCTCTCAGGAGGTTGTCAAAGATGGAGGTGAGTAGCGTTTCTACGTTGTGATGTGGTTTGAAGCCATGCTGGTGCATGTCCAGCGGAGCATGGAGGTCCACGTGATCCTGCAGTTGTCTTTGCAGTACTTTCTCGATGATTTTTGAGATAAATGGCAGGCTTGAGATCGGACGGTAAGATTTCGGATCAGAGGTGTTTAGCAAGTTGCCTTTGAGGATTGGTCACATGGTAGTTTGCTTTAGAATCTGTGGGAGGTGTCCTTGTTGGAGGGACTCCTTCACGATTTTGTGTAGGTGGTGGCTTAGTTGGTTCTTGGAAGCCTTGATCCATTCTACTGGGCAATGGTCCGCTGGTGAGGTTGTTGTATTAAGGGTGTCCACAATGTCTTCTATCTGCTGTGTTGTTGGTATACAGAAGTCATTCCAGGTTTGGTGAGATTCTTCGCAGGTCTGGTGGGATTCCATCATTGTTGGGTTGTGTTATGCAGTGGGCATGGTGTGTGTTGGATTTCTGTTCTTGTTCATCATGTAGTTTGTGAATTCTTGGGAGTCTATTTGATGTCCACTGTGGAGTGGGGTGTCTTTTGTGAGTTGTTGCACTATATTGAATAATTCTCTTGGTTTGTTGGCTGATTTCAGGATTACTTTTAGTTCAATCTAGTGATTGCGCCACAATAACATTAACGTGATAATGGAAACAGCAGTGTGAGCGGATTCTATGATATTCTATGATATTCCACCAGAACGTCTTAGACTCTGTAGTGCGCAAGTCAAACAGTATATAAAATACCATCAATAGCCCTCATCGCATCAACGACTTTTCTGGATTTTAATTATTTATTTTATTCCCTCCACCATTTTTTGCCATCCTCACACACTATTAGAACACAAGTGCTTATCTTTAAAACGTTCCCCAACGCCAACTTCAGGCGCCCTCTCAAACGTTTCACTCCTAACGGAGCTTCTTCAGGGGATCAGTTTTAAGCATTTGCAAAGATGCTGCCCATGTCTTCTTTTATGTCAGCTTCTGTTGAGCAGATACCATCAAGAACGCGGCGTGATTACATGCTCTGGTAAAGACCAACAAATAGTGCTGTATGATTTCAGGATTAGGCTGGTGTGGTGTTGTTGCTTGTGGTTGTTGATCAGGTTGTTGTAGGCTTGTTGTTTGGTTCTGTATTGGAATGCTGCCTCATGTGACTTTGTGCGTCTCCATTTTCTTTCCAGCCTTCTGAGCATAAGTTTTGCTTCCCGAAGCTCATTTAAGTACCAGGGAGCGTTGGCTTTTTTCAGGTGTGTGTCTTTTCCTTGTTTGGCGCTGATGCAGCTTTGGATAGGGTGGAGTTTCATTTGTTTATGGTTTCATCTATGCTATTGCATTCTTGTTGCATTTGTGGCATTATTTCCTGTAGGAATGTCTCTTTATGGTAGGTTTTGAATCTTCTTGTTTTGGTTTCTCCTTCGGTTTTCTGTGTGGGGGTTTTAAGGAGTAAGGTGAAGGAGAGTACATGGTGGTCCAACCATGGAACTGGAGTGGGCAGTGGGGTTGTGGCTTGGTTCTGGTCTTATTAGCTGCACTGGCATGAAGATAAGGTCGGGTGTGGTTCCATACTGGTGTGTTGATGCTTCGACCATCTGTTGGTAATTTAAGAGATTCCATGGCTCTGAGAAATGCTCTGGTTTCTTTAGTGGATGTGGAGGTTAGGTTGTAGTCGCCCAGGGCAACCAGTGGCTTGTGTTGGGTGCTAAATGCACATATTGATTCCAGTATTGCTGAGAGATGACCCTTCGTTGCATTGGTGAGTCTGTAGGTGAGGCAAATGCTGATGTGATGGTTGGATATGATGATTGTGTTTGACTCAGTTGAGGTGCTGGTGGTGACCGTCTTAAACCTGTAGCTTTTTCTGGCTATTATGAGGATTCCTCCTCCTCTCTTTGTTCTCTATGGCAGCAGAATGCTGTGAAGTCCGGTGGGGTCACTTGGTTCAGGATGACCTGGTCTGTGTCTGTTAGCCAGGTCTCAGTGATGCATATGATGCCCAACATTTGGTCCAGAATGTAATCATAGATGGTATTTGGTTTGTTCCGGATTGATCTTGCATTTATTAGTGCACATTTGATAGCTAAAAGACATAGCTAAAAGAGGGCAAAAATAAGATATGGTAAAAGAGCAACTCCAAGGGGAGGAGGGAGGGTTGTGAGAACTGATTCCTGCTGTCCCCATTTGAAGGCGTACGCCTTCCTAGTAGAGGCCTTGCGAGAGGTCAGCAGACTGTCTTTGACCTCAATCGGAAGGTTGAGGGGGGCGAGAGTCACCCTCTCAGTAGCCACACTGTCAACGAGAGGGACCACAGGATGGGGTGCAGGAGAGAGCCCCCCTCCAGAAATAGGAGTCCTGGGGCCTCCACCATCAATTGCAGAAGCAGCGGGAACCATGGCTGCCTGGGCCACCTGGGAGCTATCAGGATGAGTGAAGCCCTGAACAAGGTCTTGGCGATCAATGGCATCGGAAGGAAGGCGTACATGAGGCCTTCAGACCATGAGACTAGAAACACGTCTGCTGCCACCCTGGAGGGGTGGGTCTGCCAGGAGCAGAAGCGGGGCAACTGAAAGTTGTCCGGACTGGCGAACAAGTCCATCATGGTTTGCCCCCAGAGCCGGAAAAGTTGACTGGCTACCTGGGGGTCCAGCTGCCACTCATGCAGCTGGAGAACCCTGTTGAGCCTGTCGGCCAGCAGGTTGTCCTGGCCTGGCAGGTACACTGCCCTCAGGAGGATACCCTGTTGGATTGCGTACGAGCAAAGGCCCAGTGCCTCCTGGCAAAGGGCACAGGACCCCATGCCCCCTTGTTTGTTCACGTAGAACACTGCCACCTGGTTGACCGGCTGGTGACTAAAAACCCTCAGGGCGAGGTGTATTGCTCGGAGGTCCAGGAGGTTGCCCTGAGTGAAGAGAGTTCTGCAGTGGGCTCCCAAGCCGAGCAGGGATGCATCCGTGGTGAGGACCCTCGAGTGGATTGAAGTCTGGAAGGACATGACCGCTTCTAGGTGTTGGGACGACTGCCACCAGACTATGGAATCCGCCAACTGGCGGGTCACCGAAACTCTGTCTCAGAGGCAGCCTGTGACCTGAGATCACTGGTCTCGGAGACACCACTGCTCCTCCCTCATGTGGTGGCGAGCATCTGGGGTGACGTGGACTGTGGAGGCCATGTGGCCAAGGAGATGCCGGGCAGGCACCGAGGGACGGTGCTGCATGTGTCAAGCCAGAGATCTGAGACAATCGGCCCGGTCCTTGTGCAGGAAGGCCTTCGATTGGAGGGTGTCTAGCTTTGCCTTGATGAACTCCAGGCATTATTTCAGGAGGAGGTGAGACTTGGGGTAGTTTATAACAAAGCCCAAGTGTTGCAGAACCTGGATGGTATGTGCGGTGGCCGGCTGTGCCTCCCCTTATGAGCCAGTCGTCCAGGTAGGGAAACATGAAGACCCCCTGGAGCCTGAGGAAGGCAGCCACGACTGCCAGGCATTTCATGAAGACTCTTGGGGCAGAGGCAAGGCTGAAGGAAAGCACCCTGTATTTAAAGTGTTTACCCCCTACCACAAACCACAGGTATTACCTGTGGTTGAGGTGTATGAAGATGTGGGTATAAGCATCCTTGAAGTCTAAAGAGCATTGCCAATCTCCCTGCTGGAGGTATAGCAGTAATGTTCCAAGGGAGAGCATCTTGAATTTCTCCCTCACCAGGAATTTATTGAGGTTGCGCAGGTCGAGGATGGGCCTTAGGCCCCCTGTCCTCTTTGGCCCGAGGAAGTATCTGGAGAAGAACTCCTTGCCCTTGAGGTGGTGGGGCACCAGTTCCACCGCTTTGTCCTCAAGAAGATCTGCCAACTCCTTCAGTAGAAGGTCCCCGTAGAGGGGAGACTTGAGGGGCTCTCCTGGGAAATAAGGGGGAGGTGTCTGAGTCAGGTGGAGGAGGTAACCCTCCTTGACTACCCTTAGTGCCCAGGAATCGGTGGTGATGGTCACCCACCTCTGGGCAAAGAGGGTCAGACGTCCCCCTGTGGGCTGCTGATCTCCTTGGGATAGAGAGGCTATGCTCAAGGAGTCAAAAGTTCCCCCCTGGCTGGGCCGGGACCTGGGATTTTGAAGCCTTCTGCTTACGCGGGCCATGCCCCTGTCCCTTGGCCTGCTGACACTGTTGGGGAGCCGGGGAGACCTGATAGGGTGGGTAGTTTTGGTAAGCAGCCCCCTTCCTCGAATAAAAGGGCTTTTTACCAGAGCCCTTCCATCGGGGAGGGGTGAGGGTCTTCTTGGAGAGCCTGGTCCTCGTCATGACCTCTGTTTCCAGCTCGGCGGCCTTGTCGGTCATGGTTTTGCCAAAGAGGTTCTCTCCTTGGCATGGGACATCGATCAATTTGTCCTGAACCCACTGCTCGAGATTGGACGACTGAAGCCAAGCCTGGCGGCGTGCACCGATGCCCGCCGTGGCTCCCCGGGCCGCCGACCCGAACCTGTCATAGGCTGCTTGAGACAAACTTGGAGCACTCATGGATGGCCTTGGACAGGATCTTGAACCGCTGTAAAGGTTCCTCGGAGAGACCAACCAAGAACCCGGCAAATTCCTTCGCCAGGTCTCTCAAGTACATGCCCATGTACAGCTGGTAAGCTTGTAACCAGCAGATAAGCATCGAGTCCTGGTAGCACTTCCTGCCGAGGGTGTCTAAGGTGCGGGCCCTCCCTGCCCGGGGGCACTGAGGAGTGCGTCTTCTGGCCAGGTCCTTCCGGGGGACCATAGCAGGTCTCTCCTTCTCAGAAACCTTGGACGTGTGCCTCAGACTGCGGGACCAGGCCCGAGAGGTTTCCGGCCAGTCGGTCGGTACCATCCAAGGACACCGCCTTCAAGAGTTTCTTTTTCTTCCTGGGTTCCCTCCAGGGAGACTCCCCTCTCTGAGGACCCACGATGACGCTCGGGTTCGGAGAGCTCTTCCCGAGATGTCGGGGCCTCAGACGAGGCCCTGGCCTTCGGAGGCATCGGGGATTCGGGGAAGAACTTATTGTGCTGCTGCTGGTAGCTCTTAAGGGCCTTGCTGGACATCCTTTTTCAGAGACCGAAGGCTGCCGGATCGTGGTCCGGCCCGAGGCAATGAAGGCAGCAGTCATGTGTATCGGTTAAGGACATTATTTTAGAACACCAATCAAACTTCTTAAAGCAACTGGTAGCCATGGGGGAGAAAAAGTACCCCTGTGAGGTCGAAGACCCTCCAGGCTACCAGTGAGGAAAAAAGGCTCGAAAGCGCCAGAAGATAAAAAGAATGAAGACTATAAAATTGTACCGAGCTCGATGCCGAGGCACCGAGGACAGTAGGCAGGAAGAGTACCAGTGCAAGACCGGAGTCAAGTTGAAAAACTTGGGCACAAAAAAAATCAACTTTTTTCGGGGGAAAGTCAGACAATGCCTGAAGGGCTCCATGGAAATAAAGGAGACTGAGCAAGATGGCACCCTTGGGTGGGAAGGGGACCGCGCATGCGTGATGCAATTCCCAAAAGCTTTCCAAGAAAGCTGGGGATTTGCTCCGCACGAGGGCTCCGTCGGCACCAACGTCACCCATATGTGAGGACTGACGTCCTGCTTGTTCCCGGAGAACACCTGTTACAGGTGAGTAGCTATGATTTCTCCAGGAACAAGCAGGAAGTCAGTCTTCACATATGGGACTCTGTAGCTACAAGCTACCAAGGACCTGTAGGAAAAATCAAGGCAGAGCCGTGAGCAGTCGCCAATGAAACTGAAGGCAAGCCTGAGGACCCCATGTCCATGGAGAGCTACGTTTCCGGTAGCCTGCACAAGAATGGTCAGAAGGCAGGAGTTGCTTAAACCACAGGCAACTGGTCCAGATGGAGGAGACAGCCCTCCCGCACGACCTGGAGGACCCAGGCATCGGTGGTGATAGAGTTCCACCTGAGGGCAAAGTGGATCAGCCTTTCCCCTACCAGCAGCTGGTTGTCCAGCAGTCGAGAGATTATGCCAGTGGCGTCAAAACCCCGAGGCCGGCTGCACTGAGGTCGGTGGTTGTGTCTTTGGTCCCTTAGGCTTTCAGGGTCCATGCGCCGCGCTCTTACCCTGACTACCCTGGGTTGGGGTCGGTGTAGACTAGTATAGAGGGCAGCCTCTGTATGGGTGCCCCTTTCTGGTGAAAAAGGGTTTCTTGCCCAGCGGTTTCTTCCTGGAGAGGGAGGAAGTCTTCCGAGAGAACCGAATACGGGTGACGTACTGTCTCAATCTCAGCCACTTTGTCCTCCATTGGTTTACCGAAGAGCTGCTCCCCGAGGCAAGGGATGTCTAGGAGCTTCTCCTGGACCCACTGTTCCAGGTTGGATGATAGGAGCCAAGCTTACCGGCAGGCACAGATGCCGGCTGCCGCTACTCGGGTGGAGGGCTCAAAGCTGTCATAAGCCACTCGTGAGAGGTACTTAGAGCACTCCCCGACGGACTTTGAGAGCACCTGGAAGCGCCATAAATGGTCCCCATCGAGACCCACTGCGAATCCTCTGAGTTCCTTAGTGAGGTCCCGGAGGAACATAGCAATATACAGATGGGAGACCTGGATGCGGCATGCTAGCATGGAGCCTTGGTAAGTTTTCCACCCGAGGGCATCAAGAGCACAGGACTCTCTGCCCGGGGGGACCGAAGAGTGAGTCTTCAGGCTCTTGTGTTTACGCATGGCCGATCTGACGACCATGGAAGTATGAGGAAGCTGTGCCTTCCAGAACCTGGGTCCCACTGGACCCTATACATAGAGTGCAGGCATTTGCTGATGATGGGGACGGAAGTCAGGGTCTCCCACATACAGAGAAGGAGCCAGCTAAGTATGGAGGGGACTGGGACCGTAAGGGTTTCCTTCGGTGGTGCCTCATATTGGAGGATATCAAGCTCCTCCGTTCGGGGCTCCTCCTCCAATTCGGTGGTGAGTGCAAAGGTCGCACCATATCCCGGACAAACTCTAGAAAAAAGGAGTCCTCGGGAGGAGATTGTCGCTTCTGGGTCAGCGGGGATGGGTGTGAAGGATGGTCTTGGTGAGACAGTCGCTGATGAGGTTTCCCCATCAGATTACCAGTCCGAATAGTCTGTGGAGGACTCAGGGTCAGGTGGTTCCAGAGGGATTAGTGACCCACGCCAGGTTCCCGAGGCCGGAGCCTGTCTGGAACCAGAGGCACTTGCCAGAGATGATCTCGCGCCCAAGGAATGGGACAGAGATCGAGACCCTCGCCGAGGACCCTCACGAGGCATCTGGCTCTCGGGTGTCACTATGGCGACCCGGGGAGTCCTCGAGGTTGAGGCCTGCGGTCTCATGGCACGTGCCAGCGGAGCCAGGCATCAGCGCCTGCTGGACAGCGAGGAACACAGAAATGCTGCACTCCAAGGCAAGCATTCGGTTCTCCCATTCAGAAGTGGGCCCTGCAACACAGACACCAGAGTGACTGGGTCAGGCATCAAGGAGGAGAGAGGGTCCTTGCCGAGATAACCCGCGGGAGACCAGGCACTGTCGCTGAAGGCCTCCACATTGGTTCGAGGTAACTTTCTCCGCCACTCCCTCTCTGACTCTTCGGACTGCCATAGGGGGCCGAGAGACCGTGCGTGCGACTTCTCATGCTAGTCTGATCCCCCATCCCCCCAGACTGCGTCCTTGTGGCCTTCTTTTTCTATTGCTTATGCTTGGGGGACCCTTGGTGGGAGTGTCTGAGGGCCCGCGGAGGGGCCTTGGGAGGCTCCAAGGGTTGCAGGGCCATGGAGCGCGAGACTACCGGGGATACTGGGGCCAAGTCTGCCTTATGGAAGATATCATCTAGCTTCTGCCGGTGATTCTGGATGGCTTTAGAAGACATCTTTTTGCAGCGGGAGCATTGCTCCGGATCATGGTCAGCTCCCAGACACCAGAGACAACAGTCATGGGTGCCTGTGAGAGACATGTTCTTAGAACACCGATTGCAATTTTTGAAATTGGAAGCCATTGGGGCAAAAAGAACCCCTGCGAGGTCGAAGACCCTCAACGCAGCCAGCAGTTAAAAGGGCGCGAAAGTGCAAAAAGAGTGAAAAAAGGGAAAAACGGATCCCAAGACAGACAGCAGAGGCAGTGGTGCTTGAGGTGGTGGGAAGGAAACCAGCGCTAGCCGGAAAAGACTAAATTGTATTAGAAGGAGAAAAAACTTTTTCCGAGGATGAGACACACGTCTGAAGGGCTCCACGGAAAATGGGAGACTGAGTAAGATGGCACCCTTGGGCGGGAAGGGGATCACACATACGTGGTAGCATCTCCCAAAGGCTTTCTGCAAAAGCTAGGGAAATGCTCCGCATGGGCTCCATCGGCACCGACGTCACCCATACGTGAGGGCTGACTTCCTGCTTGTTCCTGGAGAAAAATAGCATTTACCTCTCTACTGTTCTCTCTCAATCTCTTGCCACACCCGCCACAGATAGGTCTTAAAAGTAGGGTCTAAGTATAATGTTGGATTCAGTCTTCAGTTCCTATCTGAAACAGTCAATATTGTCTATGGGTTTCAGCTCCATACTGACCAAAGCATGATTTGACACCACTACATCACATATGTCAGCCTTGAACAACTTATGGAATAATGTTTCTAAGAATAATAGGCTAGCAAACGTTTTCTGCAGTGCAGAGTAATGAGTAAAATGCACATCTTCAGAGTGAAGCATGCACCATGCATCTTTTAAGTTCCAGTTCATACATGAGGAATCCCAGTCCTCTCTAACTGTGGCCTTTCACAATGTTTTTAGATGGTTTACAGTCAATTATTGGTTTTGTAAACTATATTAAAATCCCCCTCAGCTATCAGTTGACATTCAGCATAGCTGCCTATTTTGGCCATTATGAAGGTGAAAAAACTATGAGCATAAACATTAGGCTCATAAAGATCATCATCCCCTGAAGTTCCCCCAAAGCAAAAACATAATGCCCTCCTGGATCAACTGTTTTATGAAGCGTAAAATATGTTTGTTTATTTATTAGAATAGCCACACTTTGCTGATTATTATTATAGGATGCTACGACTACTTCCCTCATCCAATTTCTTTTCAACTTCTGATGTTCCCAATCAGAAAGGTGGTTTCCTGCAAAAAACCTATATATGTTTTTTATAGCGTTGCCAGCACTTTTGTTTATTTTACCAGATAGTTTATATGTTATTTAATTTATCTGGTTTTTTTTTAATACCGCCTTATCTGGGAATCAAAGCAGTTTACAGGGAACAAAAACTTAACAGGTTTACATAGAACTTTTAAAACCTTAACAACATTGAATGTTATAATTACAATTGGTAACTATAGTCTATGGTTTATAAAATATTTACAAATCAAAGAATATATAAAACCAAAGTCCTGTAATGCTGGGGGGGGGTGGGATGGGGGAGGAATGAAGAGATGGGGTGCAGGAAGGTGATACTTTATGACAGTGGCGTATATTTCCATACGTTTTGCTGTTGCACGGGGACACACCATTTAGTTGTTGAAGTGTTCTTTGAATAATAATATCTTGAGATCTTTGCAGAATTTTGTTAGTTCATGTATTTCCCTGAGGTTGTTGGCTAGTGCATTCCATAGATCCAGTGTGTAAGTAGAGAAGGCTCTGTTGTGAGTATTTTGGTTCATTCGTGTTATTTCCGCTAGCAGGTCAAGTAAGTTCTGGTTGCATTTGCGTCTTTTTCTGGTGGTTGTCCATGTGTGGATGAGGGACTTTAGGTATGACGACTGGTCATGTAAAGTTTTGAATATGTTCATAGTTGATTTATATTTAATTCGGTTGTGCACAGGTAGCCAGTGTAGATCTTTTAAAATTGGCGTAAAGAGTAGTTACTCACCTGTAACAGATGTTCTCTGGTGACAGCAGGAATCAGTCCTCATATATGGGTGATGTTGGCACCGACAGAGCCCTGCAGAAGCATCTCCCCAACTTTCAAAGAAAGCCTTTGGGAGATGCACCATGCGTAGTTCCCTTCCAGCCCAAGGGTGCCATCTTGCCTCAATCTAATGACATAGTTAAGACAGGCATGGGAAAATAAAAGAAAATACTATAAGGGAGCAACTCCAAGAGGAGTAAGGGTTGTAAGAAGTGATTCCTGCTGTCCCCAGAGAACACCTGTTACAGGTGAGTAACTAGGCTTTCTCCAGGAACAAGCAGGAAGTCAGTCCTCACATATGGGACTCCTCAGCTACACGCTACCGAGAACCAGTAAAAATGCCAAAGCGACCTGCAAAGGGTGAGCCGTGATCAGCAGCAGTTGAGTTCCTACTGGGAGACTCTCGCAAGACCCAAGTGTCCGGAGAGGAACCAGCACTCCGGTAGCATGAACAAAGAAGGGTCGGAGGGCAGGAGCTGCCTACACCCCGAAGAGATTATAGAGTATGACCTGGCCATTCACTGTCCCATAGGAACTCCCTCTCCAGACAGTAGTGAGCTGCAAAGGGATGGACCGAAGACCAGGTAGCGGCCCGACAGAATTCCATCACAGGGATGGAACACAGATTTGCCACGGAAGTAGCCATGGCCCTGATGCAGTACACAGTGACCTTCTGGTCCAGTGAAATCTCCGCCTTCTCACAAGCAAGGGTAATGCAGTCCGCCACCTAAGCGGACAGAGTTCACCTAGTCACTGGGAGCCCCAAAGAGCTGGGTCATAGGATACGAAAAGCTGAGGTGCTTTTCGGTGGCCCTCTTACAATTCAGATTATGGAGAAAGGTCTCCACCCTCAGAAAGAAGGTGGGGAGCACTACCTCCTGAATGAGGTGGAAAGGGGACACCACCTTTGGCAGAAACATGGGGTGTGTGCGGAGCACCACCCTGTTCTTGTAGAACCTCACATAGGGAAGCTCTGCCATCAGGGCCTGCAGCTCACTGACTCTGTGAATCTGATGTGAGTGCTACCAGGAAGAAAAACTTCCAGGAGAGGTACCGCAGGTAGCAGGAAGCCAGAGGCCCAGACGGTGGCTTAGTGAGCTGCGACAGCATGACATTGAGATCCTATTCCACGACCCGAGGACGGACGGGAGGTTTAGATAGCATGAGGCTGGGATGAATTAGGATGTGTGTAGGCATCCTTTAGGTCTAAGGAGCATAGTCATTCTCCCTGCTGGAGGAATGGCAGCAGTGCCCCAAGGGAGAGCATCTTGAACCTTTCCCTGACCAGAAACCTCTTGAGCTCTCGCAGGTCCAGAATGGGCCTGAGGTCCCCTGTCCTCTTGGGGATGAGGAAATACCTGGAGTAGAAGCCTGTGCCCCAGAGATGCCTGTGCCTTGTCCTGGATTAGGCCTGCTAGCTCTGTGAGAAGCAGGGCCTGGTGAAGGAGAGGTCTGGTGGACTCTCCTGGGAAGTACAAAGGTGGTGCCCGCTGTAGGTGGAGAAAGAGTAGTTACTCACCTGTAACAGGTGTTCTCCAGGAGCAGTAGGAATCAGTCCTCACATATGGGTGTCATCGGCGCCGATGAAGCCCCAGAGGAGCATTTCCCCAGCTTTCAATGAAAGCCTTTGGGAATGCAGGCATGCATGCGCGGTTCCCTTCCCGCCTAAAGGTGCCATCTTACCTCAGTCAAATGACATAGCTAAGAACAGCACACAAAAATGAAAAATAAACTATGTACAACTGCAACTCCAAGGGGAGGAGGGAGGGTTGTGAGGACTGATTCCTGCTGCTCCTGGAGAACACCTGTTACAGGTGAGTAACTACTCTTTCTCCAGGACCAAGCAGGAAGTCAGTCCTCACATATGGGTGACTCCCAAGCTCTGGGCTACCGAGGAACCCAGGCTGAACAAGAGTACTCCCTCTAGTCTCAGCAGCAAAGAAAGGCATTTCAAGGACACAACCTCCACTGGTAGCCCAACAGAGGGCAGGAGTTGCCTAAACCTCAAAGAGATTCCGGAGTACTGCTTGGCCAAAAGCATTGTCCCTACGGGACTCCCTCTCCAGGCAGTAATGGGCCGCAAATGTATGGCTTGAAGACCAAGTTGCAGCCCTGCAGATGTCTACCAAGGGCACAGAGCAGAGATGAGCCACTGAGGCAGCCATTGCCCTGACTCGGTGGGCCGTAACCCGACCCTGCAAAGGAAGGTCAGCCGCCTTATAAGCCCAGGTGATACAGTCAGCTACCCAGATGGACAAGGTACGCTTGGACACAGCCAACCCCAACTTATTGGGGTCAAAGGAGACGAAGAGCTGCGTAGCCCTTCTATGCCCCTGCGTACGGTCAAGGTAGAAGGATAAGGCCCTCCTACAATCCAGGGTATGCAGGACTGCTTCAGCCTGGCTTGCATGAGGCCTAGGGAAGAATGTTGGAAGAACCATCTCCTGGTTGAGGTGGAAAGAGGAGACAACCTTAGGGAGGAACTTGGGATGAGTCCTAAGGACTACCCTGTTCCTGTAAATCCTGGTGTAAGGCCTATCACAGACTAGGGCCTGAAGCTCACTTACTCGCCTAGCCGAGGTAAGGGCTATGAGGAAGAGTGTCTTCCAGGAGAGGAAGCGTAGTGGGCAAGTAGCCATGGGCTCAAAAGGTGGGCGAGTCAGTTGCTGCAAGACCACATTCAGCGCCCACTCAGGGGCAGGAGGACGGATGGGAGGCTTGAGTAAAAGCAAGCCCCTAAGAAAGTGGGACACCAAGGGGTGACCAGATAGAGAATGTCCCTCCACCAAAGAGTGGTGAGCTGCTAGAGCTGAGAGGTGGACCCGAACAGAATTGGATTTAAGGCCTTGATTTGACAAGTGCAGTAAGTACTGAAGGACTACTGGCACAGTACAGGACAAAGGATCAACTGTATGTAGCTGACACCACACAGAAAACCTTTTCAATTTGAGAGCATAGATTTTCCTAGTGGACTGTTTCCTAGAGGCTAGGACAACCTCCTCAACATCCTGAGGCTGGCCCCAGGGAGCAAAGACTACCCTTGCAGCCTCCAGGCCATCAAATTGAGAGCTTTGAGATTTGGGTGCAGAAGGGAACCCTGCTCCTGTGAGAGAAGGTCGGGTTGCAACCCCAGAGGTAGTGGAGGATCCACCGCCAGTTGAAGCAGAAGAGGAAACCAAGGCTGTCTCGGCCACCTGGGAGCCACCAGCAGGACCGAGGCCTTGTCCTGAAGAATCTTGAAGAGAGTTCGGGCCACCAAGGGCGTGGGAGGAAACGCATACAGGAGGCCCTGAGACCAGGATATCAGAAAAGCATCCACTGCTATCCGCAGAGGATGCGGTTGCCTGGAGCAGAACTTTGGCAGCTGCTTGTGCATGGGGCTGGCAAAGAGATCTATCAAAGGGAGACCCCATTTCAGGAAGATCTTCTGAACTACTGAAGGATGCAGCTGCCACTCGTGGGGCTGCAGTATTCTGCTTAATCTGTCTGCCAGGTAGTTGTCCTGACCTGGAAGGTACACAGCCTTGAGGAGCATGTTGTGCTTGAGGGCTAAAGAACAAAGGTCCTGAGCCTCCCGACAAAGGATCCTGGACCCAGTTCCGCCCTGTTTGTTCACATAAAACATGGCAACTTGGTTGTCTGTCTGAATCAGGACAGACTGGTGAGCCAGGTTAGGAGTGAAAGCTTTGAGTGCTAACCGAATAGCTCTGAGTTCGAGGAGATTGATCTGCTGTGCAGCTTCCCAGGGAGACCACAGGCCCTGGGTGCACTTGCCCAGACAATGAGCTCCCCAGCCTTGCAGGGAGGCGTCTGTGGTCACCACTACTGTGTACCCTGGAATCTGAAAAGGCACCCCCTTCAGAAGATTGGGTGGGTGCAGCCACCAGCTGAGGGAGTTCAGAAATTGTCTGGACGCCCTTATCCTGTCTCTGAGGCTTCCTGTGGCCTGTGACCACTGAGTCCGAAGGCACCATTGTGCAGGCCTCATATGGAGCCTGGCATTGGGGGTCACATGTACTGTTGAAGCCATGTGGCCTAGAAGCCTCAGGCAGAGCCTGGCGGAGACCAGGGACCTGCTGAGAAACTGATTTTCCAAGGCCATCAACCATTGGGCCCTGTCTACTGGCAAGAAAGCCTTTGCCAGCAGAGAGTCCAGCCTTGCCAATATGAACTCTAAGTTTTGGGAGGGGAGCAAAGTGGACTTTGCAAAGTTTATGACAAACCCCAGGCTTTGTAGAAGAGCAATAGTCCGGAGGGTGGCTTGTTTGGCCTCCTGGAACGTCTGACCCCTGATGAGCCAGTTGTCTAGATAGGGGAAGACAAAGATTCCCTGATTCCTCAGGTAGGCCGCCACCACTGCTAGGCACTTTGTAAAGACTCTGGGGGCGGAGGTGAGGCCGAAAGGCAGCACTCTGTACTGGTAATGGTTTCCTCCCACAATGAACCTGAGGTACTTTCTGTGGTCTGGATGTAAGAGGATGTGAGTGTACGCATCCTTTAGATCTAAGGAGCATAACCAATCTCCCAGCTGGAGGTAGGGCAGAAGTGTCCCAAGAGTAAGCATCTTGAACTTCTCCTTCACTAGGAACTTGTTGAGGTTCCTGAGGTCCAGAATGGGTCAAAGGCCACCGGTTCTTTTGGGCACCAGGAAATACCTGGAGTAGAAACCGTGACCTTGCACAGGCTCCACCGCCCTGTCCACCAACAGACCATGAAACTCTTGTAGAAGGAGGTCTGTGTGCAGGGGAGGCCTTGGAGGCTCCCCTGGAAAATAGAGGCAGTGGAGGCAGTTGGTGAAAGTGGAGGGCATAGCCTCTGTGGACTATCTCCAGCACCCAACTGTCCCCGGTGATAAGGGGCCACTGGTGGGCAAAGAGGGTGAGGCGACCTCCTGTGCATGGTTGGGAGAGCAGTGGAGGAGAGGCTATGCTCAAGGAGTCAAAAAACCCCACCCTGAATGGTAGCAGGGGCCTGAGGCTTGGGGGTCCTCTGCCTACGGGGCCCATTACCCTGGCCCTTGGCTTGCTGACCCTGGGGGGCAGCTTGGGCAGCCTGATATTGTGGGTACTGTTTGTAGGCAGTGCCCTTCCTTGGGTAAAAGGACTTTTTACCCGAGCCCTTCTTTTTCTGAGAAGGGGCAGAGGTCTTCCGCGACAGCCTTGTCCGTGTGAGGTGCTCAGTTTCGAGCTGAGCGGCCTTCTCAGTCATGGGCTTGCCAAAAAGGTTTTCACCTCGGCAAGGGACATCGACCAACTTGTCCTGAACCCATGGCTCGAGGTCCGATGACTGCAACCATGCCTGGCGTCGAGCCACGATGCCGGCTGCCGCAACTCGGGCCGAAGCCTCGAAGCCATCGTAGGCGGTGCGGGACATGAACTTTGAGCAGTCCCGAATCCCCGAGGACAAGGATTTAAATCTCTGCAAGGGTTCCCCAGAGAGACCAGCAGAGAACCTGGCCAATTCCTTGGCCAGATCCCGCAAGTACATGCCCATGTACAGCTGGTAGGACTGGACACGGCAAGCAAGCATCGAGCACTGGAAGCACTTTCTACCGACGCCATCGAGGTTCCGGGCCTCCCTGCCAGGGGGCACCGCGGAGTGCATCTTCTGGCTCTTCAGACGATGCATGGCCAATTCCACAACCATAGAATGGTGTGGTAGCTGTGCCTTTTGAAAACCAGGGCTCTTCCAGAGTCGATAGATCGAATCGACTCGCTTGCTGAGAACCGGCGCCGAGGCCGGTGCCTCCCACATATGGAAGAGGAGCCGTTCCAGCATCGGAGGAACCGGAACAGTAAAGGCCTCCTTCGGAGGAGAGTCATACTGTAGGGCCTCGAGCTCTTCAGCTCTTCAGCTCCTCCTCGGGGTCCGCCAGAATAGCCAAGGCAGCGGCCATATCCCGGACAAACTCCGAGAACCGAGTATCCTCCGGGGGGGACCTACTCCGGAGCTCAGACTGCGGTGAGTCCGAAGGGACGCACCGAGTCTTGAAGGTATCAGGAGACTCCTCGTCCTCCGTCTCCCAAGCTGACTCATTCGAGGAGTCAGGGTCCGACCCCGCGGTGCCCTGGAGCACCTGCCCAGACGCTGGAGGCACCGGCGTCGACACCCTCGGTCCCGAACGGGAGGTCGAGGGAGACCGCGACCGAGGTCGACTCCGAGCCACGATGGACTCGAGTATTGGCTCGGTCTCCGGGGTCGACTTCGAAGTCGATGTCCCGGTGGTCGGGGCAGATGCGCCAGACAGGCTGGCCATCAGTGCCCGCTGCTGCTCTATGAAGGCAGACAATCTGCTCTCCAAGGCTGTCATCCTGAGACTCAGCTCGGGAGATGCAGCAGCCACCGACTCGGGCCCCGGGCCCGACGTCAGCTCCCTGGGAGGAGAGTCCTCGAGGACTACGGGGCTTATGTGTCCAGCAGACTCCGGCTCCACGCGAGGAACCTTTGCAGGCTTCTCGTGTTCCACGGGCCCGGGGCGACAGTCGGGGGTCTTAGACCTGGCCCTCGAGGAGCCATGGACCTCCTCCGAAGACGCCCTCGCGAGCCGCTTCTTCCTCTTGCATTCCCGGTCGGGGGACCCCCTGTCCGAGGAGTTTCGACGGCGCTCGGGATCGGAATCCCGAGATGTTGAGGCCTCAGACGAGGTCCGGGCCCGGCCGGAGGCTGAGTCCGAGAAAAGCCTTTCTTTTTGCTGCTGGCGACTTCAGAGTGCCTTGGAAGACATCTTTCCACATGGCCCGCACGACTTAGGGTCGTGGTCGGGGCTGAGGCACCGAAGGCAGCAGTCGTGTGTGTTGGTGAGAGACATCAGTTTCTTACACCGATCACACTTTTTAAAACCGCTGGAAGCCATCGGGGAAAAAAGGGTCCCCGCGAGGTCAAAGGACCGGCCTTCCAGGGAAAAATGGAAAAAAGGGCGCGAACGCCAGCCACGAAGGGCAAAAACCGAAAAAGAAGAATCGGGCTCAATACCGGTGTACCGAACCCGGCGGGAGGGGAACCGGCGTCGAACTGGGAGAAAAAAATAGCGAAAATCGCCGAAAAAAATCTAATTTTAACCGGGAGAACAGGACACACGTCTGATGGGCTTCACGGAAAAAAAGAGACTAAGGTAAGATGGCACCTTTAGGCGGGAAGGGAACCGCGCATGCATGCCTGCATTCCCAAAGGCTTTCATTGAAAGCTGGGGACATGCTCCGCTGGGGCTTCATCGGCGCCGATGACACCCATATGTGAGGACTGACTTCCTGCTTGGTCCTGGAGAAGGTAGCCCTCCTTGACCACTTGTAGCACCCAGGTATCAGTGGTGATGGCTGTCCATCTGTGAGCAAACAGGGCTTGGCGCCCCCCCTGTGGGCTGCAGAGGACCCCCTGGGGCGAGGAGGTCATGCCCCGACAGTCAAAATCTCCCCTCAGGCTGGGCCGGGGCCAGTGCCTAGGACTTTGGGGTCTTTTGCTTTCAGGGACCATGCCCCTGGTGTTTTTGCTGCTGGCCCTGTTGAGGGGCCGAGAAAGCCTGGAAATGCGTGGTACCACCAAAGCCCCCCTTCTTACCCAAGGCTTTCTTTCAGGATTACACTGAGATCTTCTTCAAGAGCCTGTTTTTTGTGAGGAACTCAGTTTCTATCTCTGCAGCCTTGTCTGCCATGGATTTCCCGAATAGGTTCTCTTCTATGCAGGGGCCATCGATAAATTTGTCATGCACCCATTGCTCTACGTCAGACAACTGCAGCCATGCTTGGCATCGTGCCCGGATGCCTGCGTTGGCCACCCTGGCCAAAGACGTGAAGTTATCATAGGCTGCTCAAGACAAAAACTTTCAGCATGCTTTTACCATTAAGGGACTTAAACCTCTATAGGGGTTCCCTATCGAGGCCTGCCAAAATTCCACTGGTACATGCCAATATAGAGCTGATAAGACTGGATCCGGCAAGTTAGCATCGAGCCCTGAAGGCATTGAGGGTTCAGGCCTCCCTGCCGGGTGGCACCAATGAATGAGTTTTTGGCTTTTGAGTTGTGGGGAAGCTGGGTCTTTTGGAACCAGGGCTTCGGCATACCCAGTACATGGCATTGAGGCAGCTACTGACAACTGGTACCGATGCCGGTGTTTCCCACATCCGGAGGAGGAGACGGTCGAAGATTGGCGGCACCGGTACCGTAAGGGTTTCTTTGGGGGGGGTAACTTGTATTGGAGTATCTCCAATTCCTCTGTGCGCAGATCCTCCTCGACCTCTGACTCAATAGTGAGAGTCTTGATCATGTCCCGCACAAAATCAAGGAAAGCAACATTCTCGGGCGGCGTCTTGACATCGGGGAAGACTGGTCTGAAGGTACGTCTCGGTGCCGCCTCATGTCTGGGGACTCTTCATCCCCAGTCTCCCATTCAGACTCAACGTCGAAGTATGAGTCCAATGTCACGCAAACAACTCATTCGAGGTTCGCAATCTCTGGAGGATGTGCAGGCACTCGCTGGGGAGGGCTGGTGCACCAAGGAATGGGACTGGGTCCTCGTCTGGTGCTGGGGACTCTTACGAGGCCTGTGGCGCTCAAGGACCGGCTTGACGTCTGAGGAAGCCCTCGATGTCGAGGGTCCCATCATCGGGGCAGATGAACGGGACAAACGCCCGCTGCATGGCCACGAGGGCAGAGATACTGCTCTCTAAGGCTGCCCATCCTAGTCTACATAACAGTTAGATCCACAGCCTTTGACACAGGCACAGAGAGTTTTAGGCCCAGCGTCAGCACTGTCAAGGGGGAGTTCTCAATGAGGATGGCCTCGGGGGTCCAAGGCCGGTCGGCAGGTGCCAACTCTTCCTTGTGGGGCAGCTTGCGAGGCCACTCCTCTCTCCAGACCCTGCAGTTCCAGGGGCGAGTCTGAGGAGTTGAAACAGACTTCCCCTTTTTCCCAAACCCGTCCTCAGAGGCAGTCTTTGAGGGTTTCGTCTACTTGTGTTCCACTTCTGGAGATTTCTGCTTGGAGGAACAGTGGCCCTGGGACTCCGAAGAGGCTCAGGTTTCGTGTGGCACAGAGGTATCGGAAGGGGCCCTGGAGCGTGGTGTCGCCGGAGACTCCGGCTTGGAGATGGACTTCTATAAAAACTTTTTCCTGTTGCCGATGATGGCTCTTTAGGGCCTTTGAGGTCATAGTTCAGCATAGTTCACAGTCTGAGTCATTATTTTCTGGACCAAGGCACCAGAGGCGGATCAGAGAGGGACATCATTTCGCTAAACTAATTGCACTTCTTGAAGTCACTGAATGCCATCGGAAAAAGGGGGTCCCCACCACCTGTCAGAGGTCTAAGGCCTTGGGCTGAAAAAGGGCGCGAATGCTAGTCTAGCGACACCTCGATGAAAAAAAAGAGAAAAATAAATTAACGAACTCAAGGAGTAATGCAGAGGCAAGCTGGCTCGGGTTTGGGAAGGAACCGGTACACAAACCGGACAAAAACCTAACAAAAATCACACTTTTTCCAGGGGAAACTGGACAATCTTTGGAGGGCTCACGGAAAAAAGGAGACTGAGGCAAGATGGCACCCTTGGGCTGGAAGGGGACCACACTTGCATGGTGCATCTCCCAAAGGCTTTCTTTGAAAGCTGGGGAGATGCTTCTGCGGGGCTCCGTCGGTGCTGATGTCACCCATATGCGAGGACTGACTTCCTGCTTGCTCCCGGAGAATGTGGTTGCTCTTTTTTGCTTTTGCTAGGTTGCATGGTGTTGGGCCATTTGTAGTTGGTGACGTACATGTTTAGGGAGTACTTGGTATATACTGTTACAGAAATCCAGGAGGGGGAAGGTGAGTGCCCGAAGTACTGAGTGGAAAGCATAGTTACTCACCTGTAACTGTTTTTTTCCAGGGTCAGCAGGAATCAGTCCTCACATATGGGTGATGTCGGCGTCAACGGAGTCTGCGCGGAGCAAATCCCCAGCTTTCAAAGAAAGCCTTTGGGACTGCTACCACGCATGTGTGGTCCCCTTCCCGCTCAAGGGTGCCATCTTGCTCAGTCAAATAACATAGCTAAAAAGATGGCAAAACAATAAATATGGTATGACTGCAACTCAAAGGGGAGGAGGGAGGATTGTGAGGACTGATTCCTGCTGTCCCCGGAAAACACCTGTTACAGGTGACTAATTACGCTTTTTCCAGGAAGAAGCAGGAAGTCAGTCCGCACATATGGGACTCTCCAGCTACAGGCTACCAAGAACCTATAGACAAAAAGGGCTCCCTTGCGAAGAGCCACAAGCAGCAGCAATGAAATTCGTATAACAGACCAAGCAGGACTTCTGCGTCCAAATGAATTAGCACTCCGGTAACCTGAACCCAGAAGGGTCGGAGGGTAGGAGTTGCCTAGACCCTGAAAAGGTTACGGAGCACGGCCTGGCCAAAGGCACTGTCCCGTCAGGACTCTCTATTCAGGCAGTAATGAGCTGCAAAGGTATGGACTGAAGACCAAGTGGCGGCCCGGCAGATGTCTGCTAGAGGAACCTAACACAGGTGAGCAACTGATGTTGCCATAACCCTGACCTGGTGCGCCATGACCTGGCCTTCCAGCAGAAGCCTTGCCTCCTCATAAGCCCGGGCAATACAATCCGCCACCCATGTGGACAGCGTACACTTGGACACTGCCTCCCCCAGCTTACTGGGGTCGTAGGAAACGAAAAAGTGAGAGGCTTTACAGTGGCCTTGAGTGCGTTAGATATAGAAGGACAAGGCCCTCTTACAGTCCAAGGTATGGAGGACCGTCTCTGCCCAACTGGCGTGCGTTCTGGGAAAGAAGGTAGGGAGGACCACCTCCTGGTTTAGGTGGAAAGAGGACACAACCTTCGGAAGGAATTTGGATACGTGTGAAGTACCACCCTATTCTTGTAAAACCTGGTATAAGGCGTCTCAGCCACGAGGGCCTGGAGCTCATTCACTCTATGGGCAGAAGTGAGGTCAACCAGGAAGACCACCTTCCAGGAGAGCTAGCAAAGGTGGCACATAGCCAGAGGCTCGAAGAGCGGCAGGGTGAACTGCCTCAACGTCACATTGAGATCCCATTTGGTCGCTGGGGGGGGGGGGGGAACCGGGGGCTTAGACAGGAGTAGGCCCCTTAGGAAGTGGGACACCACTGGATGGGCCGAGAGGGGCTTCCCGTCCACCTGATGGTGATTCGCCGCTAGGGCACTGAGGTGTACTCTAACAGAGTTAGACTTGAGCCCCGCCCGAGAGAGATGGAGCAGGTATTGCAAACACCATGACCACCAGGCGAGAGAAGGGCCGTCTGGTAGACGCCTTGCGCGAGGCCAGCAGAACATCCTACACTTATTTCAGAAGGTGGAGCGGGGCTAAAGTCACCCTCTCAGCAGCCACGCCATCAGAGAGAGGGAGTCAAGGCTAGGGTGCAGGAGAGCGCCCCTCACCTGGGAAAGGAGCGGATCCCAGGGTATTGGGGGCCTCCACCACTAGCTGCAGAAGCAGTGGAAACCATGGATGTCTGGGCCACCTTGGAGCCACCAAGATGACAGAGGATCTGTCGTGGAGAATCTTGAACAGAGTCCTGGCAATCAGTGGTGTCGGAGGAAAAGCATACAGAAGCCCCTCAGACCATGAGACCAGGAAGGCATCGGCGGCCACCTTGGCGGGGTGAGGTTGCCTTGAGTAGAAACGGGATACTTGGTGATTGTTCGGGCTTGCAAACAGGTCCATCACCGGTTCCCCCCAAGTTTGGAAAAGCCTACTGGTAACCCCTGGATCCAGCAGCCACTCATGCGACTGGAGAATCCTGCTGAGTCTATCGGCTAGCAAGATGTCTTGGGCCGGCAGGTATACCGCTCTGAGGAGAATGCCCTGCCGGTCCACATAAGAGCACAGATTCAGGGCTTCCTGGCAGAGGGCACGGGACCTCATGCCTCCCTGTTTGTTCACATAGAACATGGCCACCTGGTTGAACTAGGACGGACTGGTGGCCCAGGCGACGGTGGAAGGCCTTCAGAGTGAGAGGAATGTTCTGCAGCTCTAGGAGGTTGATCTGCTGAGTGCTCTTGTGCGGAGACCAAGTGTCCTGGGTGCGGTATCCCTCACAATGGGCTCCCCAGCCCAGCAGAGAGGTGTCTGTGGTAAGAACCCTCGAGTGGTGGAGGGCCTGGAAAGGCATCTCCGTCTCCAAGTGTTGGGGCGATAGCCACCAGATCAGAGTCTGTACCAGCTGTCGGGTCACTCGGACTCTGTCCTGGAGATGCCCCGTGTCCTGGGACCATTGGTCCTTAAGGTGCCACTGTGTTGTTCGCATGTGGAGGCGGGCATCTGGAGTGACATGCACCATGGAGGCCATGTGCCCGAGGAGGTGCAGCAGATGCCTGGCTGGCATCGAGGGACGGTGCTGTATATTTCTGGCTAGCGCCATGAGCCTGGCTGCCCTGCCCACGGGAAGGAAGGCCTTTGACTGAAGGGTGTCTATCCTTGCCCCAAAGAATTCCAGCCCTTGTGACAGGCAAAGGTTCGATTTCGGGTAGTTGATATCGAAAGCCAAGTGTTGCAGGTGGTGCGTGCTGTGGCCTGCTGCACCTCAGGGGTTGTAGTGCCCTTGATGAGTCCGTCGTCAAGATAGGGGAAGACAAATATCCCCTGGAGTCTGAGAAAGGCGGCGAGCACTGCCAGGCACTTTGTGAATACCCTGGGGGCCGAAGCCAGGCCGAAGGGAAGCACCCTGTATTGGAAATGATTGCCCCCCACCACAAAGCATAGATACTGCCTATGGTATGGGTGGATTAGGATGTGAGTATAGGCATCGTTTAGGTCTAAGGAGCATAGCCAGTCTCCCTGGCAGAAGTAAGGCAGCAATGTCCCAGGAGAGAGCATCTTGAACGTCTCCCTCACCAGGAATTTGTTGAGGTTGCACAAGTCGAGGATGAGCCTTAGGCCCCCTGTCCTCTTTGGCACGAGTATCTAGGAAGTATCTAGAGTAGAACCCCTTGCCCTTGAGTTGGTTGGGCACCGGTTCCACCGCCTGGTCCTCTAGAAGACCTGCCAACTCCTTCAGAAGAAGGTTCCGGTGAAGGGGAGACCTGATGAGACCGGAAGAGCTCTCCTGGGAAGTAGTGCAGAGGTACGTGGCTCAGGTGGAGGAGGTAACCCTCCCTGATCACCTTTAATGCCCAGGAATCGGTGGTGACAGTTCCCCACCTGTGGGCATAAAGGGTAAGGCGACCTCCTGTAGGCTGCTGAGCTCCGAGTGGGAGAGGGGCCATGCTGCAGGAGTCAAAAGCCCCCACCAGGCTGGGCCGGAGCCAGAGCCTGGGGCTTGGGAGCCTTCTGATTACGCAGGCCATGCCCCTGTCCCTTGGTCTACTGCCCTTGCTGGGGAGGCCTGGTAAGGGGGGCAGTTTCGGTAAGCAGTGGACTTCCTCGGGTAAAAGGGCTTTTTACCCGAGCCCTTCCTTCGGGAAGAGGCAGTGGTCTTCTTGGAGAGCCTAGTCCTTGTCATGAACTTGGTCTCCAGCTCTGCAGCCTTGTCGATCATGGGTTTGCTGGAGAGGTTTTCCCCCTGAAATGGGGCATTGACCAACTTATCCTGTACCCACTGTTCGAGGTCGGACGACTGGAGCCAAACTTGGCGGCATGAACAGATGCCCACCATGGCTACCCAGGCTGCTGACTCAAAACCATCATAGGCCACCTGAGACAAACTTGGAGCACTCACGGACAGCTTTGGATAGGCTCTTGAAGCGCTGCAAAGGCTCCTCGGAGAGACAAGCCGAGAACCCGGCAAGTTCCTTCGCCAGGTCTCTCAGGTACATGGCCCATGTACAGCTGGTAGGCCTGGATCCAACAATTCAGCATCAAGCCCTGGTAACATTTCCTGCCGAGGGCATCCAAGGTGCGGGCCTCCCTGTCGGGGGGCACCGAGGAGTGCATCTTCTGACTCTTCAGTAAACGCATGGCCGACTCCACAACCATGGAGTTGTGCGGCAGTTGTGACTTCTGAAACCCAGGGCTCTGGCAGACTCGATACTTCAAGTCGAGCTGCTTGCTGACCACCAGTGTTGACGCTGGCGTCTCCCAGATGTGGAGCATAAACCGTTCCAGGATGGGAGGAATAGGCACCGTAAGGGTTTCCCGGGGGGTGGGGGGGTAGCCTCGTACTGGAGGATCTCGAGCTCATCAGCTTGAGGATCCTCCTCGGACTCCATCGGGAAAGCCAAGGCTTTGAACTTATCCCAAAGTCCAAAAAGTCCAAATCCTCTGATGGGGACCTTCTCCAAGGTTCAGAAACTGGGGAATCGTAAGGGACATCACGATGACGACCGGGTCCGGGGACTCCTCGTCCTTGGTCTCCCAGTCGGAGGCCTCCGAGGAAGACTTGCGGTGTTCCTTGTGCCTCGAGGGCCCCGGCGCCATACGCCACGAATCCGGCAGACTCGTCGGTGAAAACATTGGCCCCGACAAGCGGGAGGCCAAGCGGGACCTCAGCTGAGGATCCACCCGGGCCCGCATGACCTCGAAGATCAGCTTGGCCTCCAGGGACGTCTTCGACGTGGAACACCTGGTGGTTGGGGCGGAGGAACTGGACGTGCCAGACATCAGCGCCCGCTGCTGGTCCAAGAAGGCAGTGACAGTGCGCTCCAAGGCCACCATCCTTGACATCAGTCCCGGAAGCTCCACAGCCTGCGGCGTGGGCACTGATACACTCGGGCCTGACACCGGCTCCCCCGGAGGGGAATCCTCAACAAGGACAGTGTGTACTTGCCTAGGCCGATCCGCGACCAGGTCCTTCTGAGGAATCTTAGCTGGACGCTCCCTCTCCAACGTCTCGAGCGGATGCTTGGGGCTCCGTGACTGGCTCCGGGAGGATTCTGGCTGATCAGAGTCATCCAGAGACGCCGCTTTCGAGGGTTTCTTCTTCCTCTTCAGTTCCCTCAAGGGAGACCCCCTCTCCGAGGACCCACGATAATGCTTGGGTTCGGAGTGCTCCTCCCGAGGCGTCAATGCCTCAGACAAGGTCCTGGCTCTTGAAAGCATGGGGGAGTCAGGGAAAATTTTGTCATGCTGCTGCTGGCGGCTTCTCAAGGCCTTCGAAGACATTTTCTTACACAGGCCACAGACTGCTGGGTCATGGTCCGGGCTGAGGCACCAGAGACAGCAGCCATACGTTATCGGTTAGGGACAATCTTCCCACACAGATTGCACTTTTTGAACCCGCTGGTAGCCATGGGGAGAAAAAGAACCCCAGCAAGGTCGAAGACCCTTCCAGTTACCAGCAAAGAAAAAAGGGTGCGAAGACGCCCAAAGAAAAATGAAAACTTAAGTAAAAAAGGAATCGACCCGATACCGAGGCACCGAGGTCGGGCGGGAAAGGTACTGGCGCAAGACTGGAGACAAGCAAAAATGCACGAAAAAATTGACTTTTTCCGGGACAAAAACAGACGTCCAGTGGGCTCCACGGAAAAAAAGGAGACGGAGCAAGATGGCACCTTTGGGTGGGAAGGGGACCACGCATGCGTGGTAGCAATCCCAAAGGCTTTCTTTGAAAGCTGGGGATTTGCTCCACACAGGCTCTGTTGACGCCGACGTCACCCATATGTGAGGGCTGACTTCCTGCTTGTTCCCGGAGAAGTTGGGCATTGCTAGTAGAGGTTGAAAGTTGCGGAGTATTTTTATATTGTGGCTCTGGTGATGTGGGGAGAGAAGTCAAGCTGCTGGTCAATTGTTATGCCCAGGTATTTCACCTCCTGCTTGGTTTCTAGTTCCATGTTGCGGATTTTGAGTGTTTTGGGGGGTGAGATTGCCTTGTTTCTGGAGACATGGAGCACTTCTGTTTTTTTTGTAGTTGATCTGGAGCCAGTGTTCATGTAACCACTGTAAGATTTCTTGGAAGCATATAGTTATTTTGCTTAGGTTTTGATTAAGGTGTAAACATCATGATATCATCTGCATAGATCCTGTATTGAATATCGTGTTTGTAGATTATGGCACATATGGGTTGCATGAATATGTTGAAGAGTAGTAAGGATAATGCAGAGCCTTGTGTTGTCTGTAGGGGGCTGATTTGTTTGCTCCTATGCGTACTTGGTGGTGATGGTCTGACAAGTATGACTGGATCCATTTGAGTGGGGTGCCACAGATTCCAATGGCTTATAGTCTTGAAAGTAGGAGAATATAAGGAATAGAGTCAAATGTTGGGAGGCTGCTGATGGGCCTGTAAGAGGCAGTGTCTCCTTTGTCAGCTGAGGGACTTTTTAGAATGGGCCATACAGAAGTTATTTTTAATTCCTTAGGTAGGAAACCTTGTTTGATTGAGATCCATGCCATCTGACAGATGATTGGAGATAGCCAAAACTGAACTATCTTAATCCAGCTGACAGAGCATGGATCCAGTGGTGAGGTGGTAGTGTTGAGGCTGCTGGTGATGTGTTCTATGTTCTTGTCAGAGATGGAGTCGAGGATTATCCATTTATTCTTTGTGGATTTATTGTCTAGTGGCGTGTATTGTATATTGTTGGTGGGTCCCATTCTGCTTTGGAAGAAGTCTGCCAGTGTTTGTAGGTGGGGGGTGTAGTCAGGTTTCTCATGATTAGGTGCTGTGGTTAAAGATTGCACAATGTTAAATAGCTCTCTTGGGCGATTCAGTGAGTTCATTACAATTTTTGTATGATGATCCTTTTTTGCAGTATTTACCATGATATGGTATTGTTTTAACTTCTGCATGAAGCTCATTTGTAATTCTGGTTGCTTAGATATTCTCCTTTTTCATTCAATCCTTCTCAGTTCTCGTTTTAAGTTTCTGAATTCTCTGGTGTACCAGATTGCATTTGGTTTGTGCTTTGGTATGGACCTGGTTAGTGGTGTGTATGATGCGTCTCCTATGGTCCAGTTCCAGCTTGTGATCATTGTATCTATGTTAGGTGTTCCGGGTTGGAGGTTGGGTATGATTTTCTCCAAGAATGCTTCTTTGTCGAATGTGTGGAATCTGCTTTTCATGGTATGTATGGTGTTTTTGTGTGGGTGCCAGAGCAGTGAGGGGTAGAGAGGTTAATCATAGTGTGGTCTGACCATGGAATGGAGAGGGTTTGCGTCATGGAGATTTTGATATGAAATGAGGTCTAGTATATTTCCTTTCATATGGGTGGGGTTGTTTACTATTTGTTGGTGGTCCAGAACATCCATCGCTCCAGGAATGTGTTTGCATGGTTTTTGGTGAGTGTGGTCAGGTTGAAGTCACCTAGTAGTATAAGAGGTCTGCTTTGTGTGGAGTTCTTGCTTGCTGTCTCTAGTATCTTGGTTATATTGTTGGTGTTGGGTGATGGTGCTCAGTATAGTAAGCATATTGAAAGATAGTCGTTTGTTATTGACAAGATGTCTAGCTAGTCTATAGATGTGAAAGTTGTGATTTGGAATTGTAGGCTGGCTTTAGCGAGGATTAAAACTCTTCCTTCTCTTTTGGTTATTCGTGGGTAGTTTAAAGTTGTATATTAATTTGTTTTCAGTTGGTCGAGAAGTGCAGTGTCTGTTGTAGGTAGCCGAGTTTCGGTTATGCAGATAGATCTGGTTCATCTTTCTTGAGAGAGGTTCCACAAAAGAGTAAAGTAGCCCAAATGCCCTCGAGTATGGAGCAGACAGAGTTTAAAGATCCCAAATTACCCATGTCTAACAATAGCCAAATTAATATGAATAAAATACATTCTCTAAAATGCTTGTATGCAAATGCTAGAAGTCTAAAAAATAAGATGGGAGAGTTAGAATATATAGCACTAAATGAAAGGTTAGATATGATTGGAATATCAGAGACATGGTGGAAGGAGGACAACCAGTGGGACACTGTGATACCTGGGTACAAACTATATCGTAATGATAGAGCTGATCAAATTGGTGGAGGGGTTGCTCTCTATGTTAGAGAGGGCATTGAGTCAGAAAGGATTAAAGTTTTGCAGGAAACAAAATTTGCTGTAGAATCTCTATGGATTGAAATTCCATGTAAAAGGGGAAAGGCAATGGCAGTGGGGGTGTACTATCGAGCACCTGGCCAGAATGACCAAATGGATGATGAAATGCTCAAAGAAATCAAGGAAGCTAACAAAGGTTATAGCACAGTAATAATAATGGGTGATTTCAATTACCCCAGTATCGACTGGGTCAGTGTCACGTCAGGACATGCTAGGGAGATAAAGTTCCTAGATGAAATAAATGACTGCTTCTTGGAGCAGCTGGTTCATGAACCGACCAGAGGGGAAGCCATATTAGACCTAGTCCTTAGTGGAACACCAGATCTAGTGCAAGAGATAAGGTTGTTGGGGCCACTTGGCAATAGTGATCATAGCATGATCGCCTTTGATTTAATTAGTGGAGGAGGGATAGTAAGGAAATCTACAGTACTACCTTTTAACTTTCGAAAGGGAGACTATGATAAAATGAGGAAAACAGTTAAGAAAAAACTAAAAGGAGCAGTTGCAAATGTTAAAGATGTACATCAAGCTTGGGTGTTGTTGAAAAATACTATCTTGGGCGACCAGCTGTATTCCACGCTTTAAGAAAAGTGGAAGGAAGTACAAAAAACTGCCAGCATGGTTTAAAGGTGAGGTCAGAGAGGCTGTTGTTGCCAAAAAAGCATCTTTCAGGAAATGGAAAAAAGAGTCAAACGACGAAACCTGGAAACAGCACAAGCACTGGCAAGTCAAATGCAAGGCATTGATAAGGCAGGCAAAGAGAGAATTTGAGAAGAAGCTTGCTGCGGAAGCAAAAACGCAAAATAAAGACTTTTTCAAGTACATTCGTAGCAAAAAACCTGTGAGAGAGTCAGTTGGTCCATTAGATGATAAAGGGGTTAAAGGAGCACTAAGAGGCGACAAGACGATAGTGGAGAGACTGAATGAATTCTTTGCTTCGGTCTTTACTGAGGAAGATGTAGGGATGTTACCCATGACTGAAGTGGTATTTAAAGGTGCAAAAGAATTGAAGGAAATATCGATACATCGGGAAGATGTATTACAACTATTAGATAAACTGAAGAGTAGCAAATCACCTGGGCCGGATGGTATACATCCAAGGGTGTTGAAAGAACTGAAATATGAGATTGCAGACCTGCTATTAGTAATCTGTGAACTATCATTAAAATCATCTCTAATACCTGAAGATTGGAGGATCGCCAATGTAACACCAATTTTTAAAAAGGGTTCCAGGGGTGATCCTGGAAACTACAGACCGGTGAGCCTGACATCAGTACCAGGAAAAATGGTAGAAACCATCATAAAGAATAAAATTACTCAGCATGTAGATAGTCATGACCTAATGGGAGACAGCCAACATGGCTTTAGACAAGGAAGATCTTGTCTTACTAATCTGTTAAGTTTTTTTGAAGGAGTGAATAAACAGGTGGACAAAGGTGAGTCGGTTGATATTGTGTATCTGGACTTTCAGAAAGCCTTTGACAAGGTCCCTCATCAGAGACTTTTGGCAAAACTAAAGAGTCATGGGATAGGAGGCAGTGTACTATTATGGATCAGGAACTGGTTAAAAGATAGAAAGCAGAGGGTAGGGCTAAATGGCCAATTTTCCCAATGGAGAAAGGTGAATAGTGGTGTACCCCAGGGATCTGTGCTGGGTCCGCTGCTTGTTGACATATTCATAAATGACCTGGAAAGTGGAATAACGAGTGAGGTTATCAAATTTGCAGATGACACAAAACTATTTAAAGTTGTTAAAACCCAAGAGGATTGTTGAAAATTGCAAGAGGATCTTGATAAATTGGAAGACTGGGCATCAAAAATGAAATTTAATGTGGACAAGTGCAAGGTTATGCACCTATGGAAGAACAACCCAAGCTATGGTTAAACGATGCAAGGTTCCACATTAGGAACCACCACCCAGGAAAAAGATTTAGGCGTCATTGTGGATACCATGTTAAAACCCTTGGCCCAGTGTGCAGCGGCGGCCAAGAGAGCAAATAGAATGCTAGATATGATAAGGAAAGGAATGGAAAATAAAACGAAAGATATTATAATGCCTCTGTATCGTTCCATGGTGAGACCGCACCTTGAATATTGTGTGCAATTCTGGTCACCGTATCTTAAAAAGGATATAGCGATTTTAGAAAAGGTTCAGAGAAGAGCCACCAAAATGGTAAAGGGGATGGAAGGATACTCCTATTTAGAAAGGCTAAAAAGGTTAGGGCTCTTTAACCTGGAAAAGAGACGGCTGAGGGGAGATATGATAGAAGTCTATAAATTAATGAACGGAGTGGAACAGGTAAACGTAGATCGATTGTTTACCTTATCAGAATATAGAAAGACTAGGGGACATGCAATGAAGCTACAGGGTAAACTATTTAAGACTAATAAAAGAAAATATTTTTTCACTCAACATGTAATCAAACTCTGGAATTTGTTACCGGAGGATGTAGTAAAGGCTGTTAGTGTAGCTGGGTTTAAAAAAGGTTTGGACAAGTTCCTGGAGGAAAGGTCTATAAACCATTATTAAGAGGGGACCCAGGATATCAATGCTTGACCCAGTACAAGCATTGTGGAACCTGTGTCTCTTGGGGAACCTGCTAGGTACATATGACCTAGATTGGCCACTGTTGGAAACGGAATACTGGGCTTGATGGACCTTGGTCTGACCCAGTATGGCATATCTTATATTCTTATGTTCTTATGTGATGATTGGGATTTTGTTGCATACTGAGGGTGCATTTCAGGTAATGCTTGTAGTTGGGGAATGGTTCTTGGTTTGCTCAGGATGTGTAGAACTGGGTGCATTTGTACAAGCCTATTGGAGTCTCTGAACCAAGGGTTGTGTTGTGTGTTGTAAGGTTGCTGACACTGTGTTCTGGCAATGATTGAAATGTATTGGGCATTGATTGTTACAGCAGTAGAGGAGTAGATTAGAAGAATTATTCCCAATAGGATTGCGTATGAATGGCAGTTGAGCATGATTGCTTAGAATGTAGGTCTCGCAGACTGTTGTGGGTTGGTTTTAATGCGGAGTATGGCAGATTGTAGACCGAGTCAGAGGCAGGTATTATAAAGATGTTTGTTGTTTATCTTTTGGTGGTACGCTCCCAGTTTTGCCAGCTTATGTGTGTTGCAGTGGTGATCCTTGGGTTCATTGGTGATTGTAAGCTCTGGATGGCTCATATGAGGCAGGAAGAAGTTTTGAGAGGTTCAGGGGGTGTTCTTAGGCACAGAGGAAGTAGTTTTCTTCCCTTTCATGTATGCCACAAGTGTGGAGACATGGCATAGCCCCAAAAATCTTGAAAAAAGAGAATCTTTTGACCTTCATAAGCCACCTCCTTGTTATGCCTCTACTATCACAAAATTGTTCCTTTGTCAGCATAGTTCAAAGGCGTGCAATGACTGGTCATTGCCTTCTCTCTTCCACTTGCCAAAAGCCCACACAATGCAATCTCTCAACAGTAATATGCAGCTGGTCTGACTGGCTAGCACAGAGCTTCACCAGCAAGGCCTCCATGATCATTACCTGAGCATTATCAGAAACCACCATGGGGAAGCCTATAAATGGACAGATTTCTGCAACTCCAATTTTCCTGGTCCTCCAGATGGTCAGTGACCTGTTTGTTGTGTTCTGCCATTGCTATCCAGTACTGGAAGCCTTGGAGACCAATGCTGAAGACTAGGGATCAGTCTTCTTAGTGCAAAACTACATTTGCACTGTTTTTCTTGAATCTGGAGCTCTCTCCTTGTTACTTGTGAACATAAAACACAAGGCGGCGGCTCATGGTAAAGCCCCAACCACAGCAGACACCATATGTGAGAGTCTGTAATAGGTATGGGTGTGAGGCATAGTGTGAACATTTAAAACTTGCTGGACGGTTTTTGGAACATATCACATGGCAAAATAGCCCAAGCAAAATCAAAACAATTTGATCTTGATGAAAGAAAACGTACCACAATCAGAACACTTGAGGCCTAAATGCAGCCTATAGCAGTAGCATGAGAAAAAAGGAAGGAAATCATAATTACCAAAAAAATCCACATGAAAATGATGAGAAAAAGCATAAGGCAATGATGGCGGTAGGACAAGGCATTTACACACAGCCAAAAGATGAGCAAATCAACTAATTAGAGTGAAAGCAGAAGAATACCAAAGATTGATGTAAAAAACATCTGTGGGGTTCCACAGAATATGGAAGACTGAGGAGATCAAGTGTGGCAGCAGGAAAAAACGTAGTTACTCACCTGTAACAAGTATTCTCCGGGAACAGCAGGAATCAGTCCTCAAATATGGGTGACATCGGCACCGACGGAGTCCTCGCGGAAGCATCCCCCCAGCTTTCAAAGAAAGCCTTTGGGAGATGCCACCACACATGCATGGTCCCCTTCCCACCCAAAAATGCCATCTTGCTCAGTCAGATGACATAGCAAAAGATGACAAAAACAAGATGGTAAAGAAGCAACTCCAAGGGGAGGAGGAAGGGTTGTGAGGACTGATTCCTGCTGTCTCCGGAGAACACCCGTTACAGGTGAGTAACTATGCTTTCTCCGGGAACAAAGCATAGTTACTCACCTGTAACGTGATCTTCGGGAACAGCAGGAATTTAGTCTGGACATATGGGTATCGTCAGTATCGACGGAGCCTGAACATAAGAACATAAGAACATAAGATATGCCATACTGGGTCAGACCAAGGTCCATCAAGCCCAGTATTCTGTTTCCAACAGTGGCCAATCTAGGTCATACGTACCTAGCATAGCAGTTTCCCCAAGGGACACAGGTTCCACAATGCTTGTATTGGTTCAAGCATTGATATCCTGGGTCCCTTCTTAATAATGGTTTATGGACCTTTCCTCCAGGAACTTGTCCAAACCTTTTTTAAACCCAGCTACACTAACAGCCTTTACTACATCCTCCGGTAACAAATTCCAGAGTTTGATTACACGTTGAGTGAAAAAATATTTTCTTTTATTAGTCTTAAATAGTTTACCCTGTAGCTTCATTGCATGTCCCCTGCGCGGCAAAGCTCCCCAGCGTCCAATTAGGAAGCTTTTGGGAGCATCCCACAGCGCCTGCGTGCTGCCTTCCCGTCTTTCCCAAATGCCTCTCTCCAGTTGAGTTTAAAGCAGAGACAAAGAGAGAGGGAGGGAAAGAGAAAGAGATAGATAGAGAGATACAACTCCTAGGGGAGGTGGGTGGGTTGTGAAGACTAAATTCCTGCTGTTCCCGGAGATCACCTGTTACAGGTGAGTAACTATGCTATCTCCAGGAACAAGCAGGAATGTAGTCTTCACATATGGGGACTCCCTAGCATTAGATGCCAGAGAGAGACCCCAGAAGTTGTGTGTCCCTGGGACAGGGCTCCACTTCCCCCCATGGATCTCTGGCATCCAACCTGGGATGGCGGGTAGGAGTTGATTAGGTATGGAACAGGTGTTGGAGAACAGCCTGACCAAACAAGGCATCCCGGTGGGAGTCCTTGTCCAAGCAGTAATGGGTTGTGAAGGTATGAACCGAGGCCCAAGTGGCTGCTCGACAGATGTCGTCGATAGACACAGAGTGCAGATGAGCCATTGAAGCTGCCATGGCTCTCACATTGTGAGCAGTGATATGGCCCTCCAGAGGAAGGTTCTTACACTGATAGGCAAAGGAAATACACTGTGCAATCCAGTTGGACAGTGTTCTCTTGGAGACTGGAAGTCCCAAATGAGAAGGATCAAAAGCAACAAAGAGTTGAGAGGACTTTATGTTGCTGTGTTCTTTGCAAGTAAAAAGCTAAAGCTCTTTTACAGTCCAAAGTATGAAGATTCCTTTCTGCATTTGATGCATGAGGTCTTGGAAAGAACACAGGCAGGTAGACAGCTTGGTTAAGATGAAAAGGCGAAACCACCTTTGGCATAAAGTGTGGATGAGTCCTAAGCAATGTTCCCTCTAATTTTCTGTAGGCTGTGTGCGCATAAAATATCAGCTGTGTGCAGCTTTTGAAGGAAGGTTAAATTTTTGTGTGCCACATAACAGCACTCAAAGTTATATACTTTAAAATCTGACCACACGTCAGAATACAGTATGTACACCACACTGATTTTAATCAAATTAAATGAAAATAGACGATTACTAAATGAAGCGGGAAATTTCTAGTAATTACAATCATAACTTTTAAATTTTAAGATGTCTGTGTTGCTTTCTATCAGAATCAGAGCCGTAATTTTTGTGCTCTCTGTTGTAAAGTATTTTTTCGCTCGCTCGTCGAGGTGTGTGCGTGCGCGCACACGCGCACAGCTCAGAGAGAACAGTGGTCCTAAGGACTACCTTGTCATGATGAAACCTTGTATAAGGTGGATCAGCCACTAGTGCTTGCAACTCACTGATGCGACGTGCTGATGTGATTGCAATGAGAAAGATAACTTTCCAAGAAAGGAATTTTAAAGAGGTAGTAGCTAAGGGTTCGAAAGGTGGCTTCATGAGTTGACCAAGAACCAGGTTTAAGTCCCATGCCACCGGTGGTGGCCTAATGGGAGGCTTAGTAAGAAGAAGGCCTCTCATAAATCTTACTATAAGAGGATGGAAGGAGATACGTTGTCCAATCAGAGGCTTGAAGGAAGCTGCAATAGCACTCAAATGGACCCTTACTGAGTTAGTCTTAAGTCCTGCATTGGATAAATGAAGGAGATACTCAAGTAATGATCCCAGAGGTATCGCTAAGGGGTTAAGACCCTTTTGCGAACACCATATGGTAACCCTTTTTCACTTGAAAGCATAAGAGCGTCTAGTGGAAGGTTTCCTGGAAGCATAAAGGACATCCTTTACCTGCTGAGGAAGGTTAAGATCATGAAGATCTAGGCCTTCAGCAACCAAGCTCTGAGATGCAGAGACTGGGGATTGGGATGCCATAACCTTCCGTCCTCCTGTGACAGGAGATCTGGAGCAGACCCTAACTCCAGGGAGGAGGCTTGAGAGAGATGTAGAAGCAGGGGGTACCACACTTGCCGTGGCCAATGTGGAGCTATGAGAATCATCCGCCCCCTGTCTCTCTGAAGCTTGAATAGGGTTTTGGGAATTAGGGGAATGGGTGGAAATGCATAAAGGAAGTCTTGACCCCAGTGGAGGAGGAAGGCATCCCTGGCCTGAGAACCCTGAGCCGGAATTCTGGAACAGAACCGGGGAAGTTTGGCATTCAACGGACTTGCAAAAAGGTCTATGTCCAGGGTTCCCCAAATTTGGAAAATCTTGGTCACCTGGTCCGCATGTAGAGACCATTTGTGTGGAAGCAGAACTCGACTGAGTCTGTCTGCCCAAGAGTTTTGAATGCCTGGAAGATAAACTGTCAGGAGGTGAATCTGATGCTCTCTGGCAAGGGTCCATAGTCGCAAAGCTTCGTTGCAAAGCGACAGAGAGCCTGTTCCCCCCTGCTTGTTCACATAGAACATGGCTACCTGATTGTCCGTATGAATGAGGACTGTCTTGTAGCTGAGCAGGGTATGGAACACTCGAAGAGCAAGGAAGATTGCTTTGAGCTCCCAAAGATTGATATGTAGATGAGTCTCCTGTGGAGTCCAGGTGCCTTGGGTGGAGAGGTCTTGTAGATGAGCTCCCCAACCCACTGGTGAAGCATCTGTTGTGAGAGTTGTCTAGGGTAAGGGTTGTTGAACAGGGGACCCCAGCAACAGGTTCTGAGTGGACTGCCACCATTGGAGGGACAAAATAAGGTGATTTGTGTTTGCTATTTTGTCTGACAGGCACCCTGATGCCCGAGTCCATTGGGTGGATAAAGTCTACTGGGCTGCTCTCATATGGAAGCGAGCATAAGGAACCACATGCACGGTGGATGCCATGTGGCCTAGTAGTTGCAGCATTTCTCGGGCAGTGAGAAGAGGTTTTAGCACTGCTAGAGAAGCTAACTGCACCATGCGAAGGCAACGGGCCCGGGGGAGGTAGGCCCTTGCCCTTTTGGTATCCAGCAAAGCTCCTATGAACTCTAAAGACTGAGTGGGAGTTAGACTGGATTTTGGGATGTTTATGACCAGACCCAAATATTGAAGGATACGCATTGTGCAAGATAGGGAAGTCCTGGCCTCTGACTCTGATGGGGCTCGAATGAGCCAGTCGTCTAAGTAGGGGAAGACGAATATGCCTAGAGTGCGGAGAAATGCTGCTACCACAGCCATGCATTTCGTGAACACTCTTGGAGCTGAGGCCAGGCCAAAAGGAAGCACCCTGTATTGGTAGCGCTTTCCTTGGAAAAGGAACTGAAGGAACCTTCTGTGAGTTGGATGGATGAGAACATGGGTGTATGCATCCTTGAGATCTAGAGAACAAAGCCAATCCTGACTCTGAAGGTATGGCAGCAGAGTTCCTAGAGAAATCATTTTGAATTTCTCCTTGAACAGGAATTTGTTCAATTCCCTGAGGTCCAAAATAGGTCTGTATCCCCCTGTTTTCTTTGGAATAAGGAAATAGGGGAGAGTAAAACCCTGTACCTTGTTGATGAATGGATACCTCTTCTATTGCCCCTTGGGCAAGAAGTATAGTGACCTCTTGATCTAACAGGTTGATGAGAGAGGTCTGAGAATTGAACTGTCTTACCATTGTGGGAGGGGGCATGCACAGAAAGTGCAGCTTGTACCCCTCTCTTATAATGGAGAGTGTCCAGTGCTCTGCTGTTATCTGCTCCCACCTGGGGGCAAAGAGACATAACCTTCCTGGAATGGTGGAAGGCTCTGGTCCATTGAGGGCCAGGAAGACTAAGTTCTTTAGATGAAAGTCAAAGGCCTTGTGAAGGCTGAGACTGCTGAGACGTTTGAGGCTTGGCAGTCTTTGCTTTCCTTTGTTTAGGTGGTTGCTGACCCTTTCGGACAAGCTGACCTGCAGAACTTCCCTGTTGGAAATAAGAGGGATAAAACCTCTTCTTTTTCAAGAAGAAAGGCTTCTTGAAAGATTTCTTTCTAGCAGGATCAGCTGTGCCTTTGGATAGTCTATCCAAAGTAGAGTTGTCAGCATCCATCTCATTGGCCTTTTCTTGCCAAATAGATTCTCACCTGTACAAGGGATATTTCCCAGTTTGTCCTGCACCCAGAGCTCCAAATCGGATGCCTGGAGCCAGGCAATTCTTCGTGCACCTATGGCAATGGCAGAGGTTTGGCTTATGCACTCAAAGCAGTCAAAAGCTGCACGATTGACAAACTTTGAAACATCCTGGGCATGTTTAACCAGTGTGAGAAAATCCTGCCTTCTGTCCTGAGGAAGAAGAGGGCTCAAAACCTCAAAATCTCTTGTGACCTCTTTAAGGAACATTCCCGTATATAAAATATAGGAACTGATCCTGGCAGAAAGCATGGAAGCCTGGAAGGTACGACGTCCAAAGGCATCCAAGGTCCTACACTCACGTCCTGGAGGATTAGAGGCATATCTCTTTGCACGTCTGATCCTTCTCATAGCTGACTCCACCAAAATGGAGTGGTGGGGAAGCTGGGTTTTTTGGAAGCCAGGACAAGGAGGGACTCGATACATAGTATCCAGTCTGCGAGAGTGGAGAGGTAGTAAGAGGTGTCTCCCACATTCTCAACATGAGATCATGTAAAATCTCATGGATAGGTAAGGTAGCCGCCTCCTTAGGAGCTTTGGGATATTGTAAAATCTCCAACTCCTTAGCTCTGGGCTCTGTTTCAGGAGTCACAGTAATGGACAACCCACGAGCCACCTCCCTGATGAAATACTGAAAGGAAATATCTTCTGGAGGAGACATCCTACGCTTAGGAGAGGAAGGCTCCTCCGGGAGAAATATGCCGGTACCGGCAGAGCTGTCAGAATCCTCTCAGTCCTCCGAGGATTCGAAGTACCCGATACCCGTACCGACCGAAGTCGGAACCGGGGGTAATCGGTACCGGTGTATCGGCACCGGAAGGCATCGCATGACTGGGTGCCGGCAAAGCCGATACAGATGTCGATGCTATTGGTACCGACACCGGTACCAGCATCAGTGCCGGTACCGACTGAACCGTCTGACGCGGTTCCGAGGGCGTCGATGCCGCAAGGAGAGCCACCAGACTGCGTTCAATAGCCAGGAACCTCTGGTCTATCGACGCTGCCAATGCCTGGGTGCCGGTACCGGATGCAACCGGTACCCCAGAGCATGGCACCAATAGCTCTGCCAAGGTCGAGGCCTCGAGAACATCCTGGAGCCCCGATAATGCTTTGGAAACCGAAGCCTCCCGCCGGGGCAATTTTGCTGGTATGGAACCCTCAAGGGCAATGCCGGAGGCATCTCGATACTTAGAAGGAGATCTACCCTTTGAGGACCGGCTGGACTTATGTTTAGTTACCTGAGATCCATGGGAGAAAGACGAAGCCCTGGAAGACGTCGATGCCACCGAAGCTGCATCGGAAGGAAAAAGAGCACTGAGCTTGGCAGCTCGGTTCTGTCGACCCCTTTTGGACATCATGGCACAAGCCATACACTCGGAGATGGAGTGGTCAGGACCTAAACATTTAAGACACCACTCGTGGGTGTCTGTGACGGAGATGGTACCGCCACACTTGGTGCATTTTTTAAAACCCGAGGCTGGTTTCTCCATAGTGGAGGAAATTTTGGGCCTAAGGCCCAAAATGGCACGCACCTGAAAGAAAGTTTGGAAAAAGGAATATAATATATATATTTTTTTTTTTTTTAAAAGAAAGAAAGAAGAACCGGCGGTACCGGTATAGCGTCGGGAAAGGCAGACGCGACCACAGAAAAATAAAGAATAAAGAAACAATTTTCTGCGGTGACAGGAACACGACCTGCTGGCTCCGTGGAAAACGAAGAACTGGAGAGAGGCAGTTGGGAAAGGCGGGAAGGCAGCCCGCAGGTGCTGTGGGATGCTCCCAAAAGCTTCCTAATTGGACGCTGGGGAGCGTTCCCGCGCAGGCTCCGTCGGTACCGACGATACCCATATGTGAAGACTACATTCCTGCTTGTTCCTGGAGATGCAGGAAGTCTGTCCTCACATATGGGACTCCCCAGCTACGGCTACCGAAAGCCCATATCAAATAGGGGCTCCCTCACAGGAAGCCGCAAGCAGCATCAATTTAGTCCATGTCCACAGACCACAGTAGGACTCCTGTGTCTGATGAAAACAGAACTCTGGTAGCCAGAACCCCATAAGGGTCGGAGGGTAGGAGTTGCCTAAACCCTGAAAAGATTACAGAGCTCAGCCTGGCCGAAGGCACTGTCCTATCTGGACTCTCTTTCCAGGCAGTAATGGGCTGCGAAGGTATGGACTGAAGACCAGATGGCGGCCCGGCAGATGTCCACCATCAGGATACAACGCAAGTTTGCCACCGAAGCCACCATGGCTTTGACACGGTGCACCATGATGCGGCCTTCCAGAGGGGCCTCGCCTACTCATAAGTGAAGGCGATACAGTCCACCACCCATGTGGACAGCGTATGCTTGGTCATGGCCTCCCCCCAGCCTAATTGGAATCATAGGAGATGAAAAGCTGAGCAGCTTTGCAGTGGCCCTGAGTGCGTTGGATATAGAAGGACAAAGCTCTCACAGTCCAAGGTGTGAAGGACCGTCTCCGCCCGACTGGAGTGAGGTCTTGGAAAGAAGGTAGGGAGTACCATTTCCTGGTTAAGATGGAAGGGCGATACTACCTTAAGGCAGAAATTTGGGGTGCGTGCGGAGCACCACTCTGTTCTTGTAGAACCTGGTATAAGGTACCTCCGCCACAAGGGCCTGAAGCTCGCTAACTCTGCGAGCAGAGGTGAGCGCAACCAGGAAAACCACCTTCCAATATAGGTAGTGAAGGTGGCAAGTAGCCAGAGGCTCTAAGGGTGAGCGAGTGAATACCACATTGAGGTCCCATTCAGTCACTGGGGGGGGGGGGGCGAATTGGGGGCTTTGATAAAAGCAGGCCCTGAAGAAAAAGGGTCACCATCGGTTGGATTGAGATGGACTTACCATACACCACATGGTGGTGTGCAGCAAAGGCACCGAGGTGCACCCGGACAGAGTTAGACTTGAGTCCGGATTGAGAGGTGGAGAAAGTATTGTAACACCTGTGCCACCAGGCAGGAGAATGGGTCAGCCCCATGCTCAGCGTACCAAACCGAGAACCTGTGCCATTTGAGGGCATAAGCCTTTCTAGTAGAGGCCTTGCGAGAGGCCAGCAGAATGGTTCCACCTCAACCGAAATATTGAAAGGGGCCAGAGTCACCCTCTCAGTGACAGGGACCCCAGGTTGGGGTGCAGAAGGGAACCCCCCCTTCTTGAGACAGGCATCCCGGGGCAGTCCCCAAGGGGATGGGGGTCTCCGCCATCAACCGGAGAAGCAACAGGAACCACGGTTGCCTGGGCCAATAAGGAGCTATCAGGATGAGCGAGGCCTTGTCGCGAAGGGTCCTGAATAAGGTCTTGGAGATCAGCAGCATGGGAGGGAAGATGTACATGAGATCTTCCAACCATAAGACAAGGAATGTGCCCGCTGCCACCCTGGAGAGGTGGGCAGCACAGGCTGGTGATGAAGGTGGTGGCAGAAGACTTGCAGGGCTAAGTATATGGCCCAAAGCTCCAGGAGGTTGATCTGCTGGGTGCTCTCGTCTGGTGAACAGTTGCCCTGAGTGCGGAGATCTCCACATTGGGCTCTCCAGCCGAGCAGGGAAGCATCTGTGGTGAGGACCCTTGAAGGGCTTGGGGCCCGAAAAGGCATGCCCGCCTCGAGATGCTGGAGGGACTGCCACCAGAACAGGGAGTCTGCCAGTTAGCGGTTCACAGAGACTCTATCCCGAAGGCGACCCATGGACTGAGATCACTGGTCCCAGAGACACCACTGTGCCGCCTTCATGTGGAGGCGAGCGTCTGGGGTGACATGGACCATTGAAGCCATATGCCCGAGGAGGTGCAGAAGAAGCTGCGTGGGCAAGGTGGCCTTTGACTGGAAGGTGTCGAGCTTTGCCCCGATGAACTCCAGGCATTGTGCCGGGAGGAGGTGAGACTTGGGGTAGTTTATGACAAACCCCAAGTGTTGCAGGACTTGAATGGTGGAAAGGGTGGCCTGCTGTATCTCTGAGGCCGTGCCCACTTTATGAGCCAGTAGTCCAGGTAGGGGAAGGCAAACACCCCTGGAGGCAGAGGAAGGCAACCACGACTGCGAGGAATTTTGTGAAGACTCTTGGGGCCGGGACCAAGCCGAAGGGGAGCACCTGTACTGAAAATGCCTGCCCCCCACTACAAACCGCAGGTACTGCCTGTGGTGGGGGTAGATGAGGATGTGAGTATAAGCATCCTTGAGGTCTAAGGAGCATAGCCAATCTCCCTGCTGGAGGTATGGCAGCAATGTTCCAAGGGAGAGCATATTGAACTTCTCCCTCACCAGGAATTTATTGAGGTTGCGCAGATCAAGGATGGGCCTTAGGCCCCCTATCCTTTTTGACACAAAGTAGTACCTAGAGTAGAACCCCTTGCCCTTGAGATTGTGGGATACAAGTTCCACCATTTTGTCCTCGAGAAGACCTACCAACTCCTTCAGTAGAAGGTCCCGGTGAAAGGGAGACCTGAGGGGCTCTCTTGGAAAATAAGGGGGAGGCGTCTGAGTCAGGGGGAGGAGGTAACCCTCCCTGTCTACCCGAAGTGCCCAGGAGTCTGTGGTGATAGTCAACCACCTCTGGGCATAGAGGGCCAGACGTCCCTCTGTGGGTTGCTGATCTCCTAGGGCTAGATAGGCTATGCTCAAGAAGTCAAAAACTCCCCCCTAGCTGGGCCAGAGATGGTGCCTGGGGTTTTGGAGCCTTCTACTTACAGGGGTCATGCCCATGTCCCTTGGCCTGCTGACCCTGTTGGAGAGCCGGGGGAGGCCTGAAAAGATGGGTAGTTTTGGTAAGCAGCTCCATTCTTCGGGTAAAAGGACTTTTTACCTGAGCCCTTCCATCGGGGAGGGGCAGCGGTCTTTTTGGAGAGCCTGGTCCTCGTCATGAACTTGGTCTCCAGCTCAGCAGCCTTGTCTGTCATGGGTTTGCCAAAGAGGTTCTCTTCTTGGCAGGGGACATTGACCAATTTGTCCTGAACACACTGCTTGAGGTCGGATGACTGTAGCCAAGATTGGCGGCGTGCACCAATGCCTACCATCACTATTCGATCTACCAATTCGAACCAGTCATAAGCCGCTTGAGACATGAATTTGGAGCATTTATGGACTGCCTTGGCCAGGTTCTTGAACCGCTGCAAGGGTTCCTCGGAGAGACCAGCTGGGAACCCGGTTATTTCCTTCACCAGGTCTCTCAAGTACATGCCATGTACAGCTGGTAGGCCTGCCGAGGGTGTCCAACATGCAGGCCTCCCTGCCAGGGGGCACGGAGGAGTACATCTTCTGTCTTTTCAGCAGACGCATGGCCGACTGCACCACCATAGAGTTATGCGGCAGTTGTGACTTTTGGAAACCTGGGCTCCGGCGGACACTGTACGAGTCAAGCCGTTTGCTCACCACCGGTACTGAAACCGGTGTCTCCCACATCCGGAGCATGAGCCGTTCCAGGAGTGTGAGGAATGGGCACTGTGAGAGATTCCCTCGGAGGAGCCTCATACTGGAGGATTTCCAACTCATCTGCCTGAGCGTCCTCTTCCGACTCGGTCGGGAACGCCAGGGCCTTTGACATATCCTTGACGAAATCAAGGAAGCCCATATCCTCTGGTGGGGACTGCTGTCAAGATGCCAAGAAGGGAGAGTCAGATGGGACTTGTGGTGGCGATGGGTATCGGGGGACTCCTCATCCTCCTTCTCCCACTCGGAGTGGTCAGTCAAGGGACTCAGAAGGGCTGCTGCGCGGGCCTCAGGGTCCCCGATGCCTGCGACGGACGCCCGGCATACTCGCTGGGGATGACCATGGTCCCGTCGAGGGCCCGGTGGTCGAGGCAGATGAACCGGTCATGCCAGACAACAGCACCCGCTGCTGGTCCATGAAGGCAGACAAACTGTGCTCCAGGGCCACCATGCTAGACTCCAGCCCAGAAGGCTCTGCAGTCTTCGACGTAGGTACCAAGGGACTCAGGCCCGACACCGGCTCCCCCGAAGGGGAATCCTCGACAAAGATGGTGTATGGGGAACGAGGCCGGTCCATGGTCGGATCCTTATGGGGGACCTTTGCAGTCCACTCCCTCTCGAAAGCCTCATACAAATGTCTCTGACTGTGGGACCGGGACCGGGGCGCAACCGGACAGTCAGAACCGTTCAAGGACACCACCTTTGAGGGTGGGTTTCTTCTTCTTCCTGGGTTCCCTCGAGGGAAACCCCCTTTCTGAGGACCTACGATGAGGCTCAGGTTTGGGAGGTTCTGCCCGAGACGTCAGGACCTCAGACGAGGCCCTGGCCTTCGGAGGCACCGGGGACTCCGGGATAAACTTATTGTGCTGCTGCTGGCGGCTCTTGAGGGCCTTGCTGGACATCCTTTTGCAGAGACCGCAGACTACCGGGTTGTGGTCTGGCCCGAGGCAGCGGAGACAGCAGTCGTGTGCGTCAGTCAAAGACATAATTTTAGAGCATCGATCACACTTCTTAAAGCTGTTGGTAGCCATGGGGAAAAAAAAGTACCCCAGCGAGGTCAAAGACTCTCCGGGCTGCCAGTGGGATAAAAAAGGCACGAAGATGCCAGGAAAAGAAAGAACAAAAACTACAAAAATACACCCGAACTCGACACTGAGGTCGGTGAGCGGGAAGAGTACTGGTGCGATACCGGAGAGGACTATGAAACTCGGAGAGAAAAATCAACTTTTTCCAGGGACAAGCCAGACAAACATCTGAAGGGCTCCGTGGAAAAAAGGAGACTGAGCGAGATGACACCCTTGGGCAGGAAGGGGACCATGCATGCATGGTGGCATCTACCAAAGGCTTTCTTTGAAAGCTGGGGGGATACTTCCACGAGGGTTCCATTGGTGCCAATGTCACCCATATGTGAGGACTGACTTCCTGCTTGTTCCCAGAGCAGCAGGAATATATGAGCATGCATGGAAGGACTACTCTAAAAGCTTCTAGGAGGAGCTGAGAGATGTTCCCATACAGGGCTTCATTGGAGACATCACCCATATGTGAGCACTTATCCTGCTTGACCACAGAGAAAGCGTAGTTACTCACCTGTAACAGGTGATCTCCAGGAACAAGCAGGAATTAAGTCTTCACATATGGGGTATCATCGGTACCGACGGAGCCTGCACAGGAACGCTCCCCAGCATCCCAATAGGAAAGCTTTTGGGAGCATCCCACAGCGCCTGCGTGCTGCTTTCCCGCCTTTCCAACTCTTCCTCTTCAGTTGCGTTTATAGCTGAGACAAAAGGAGAGGACAGAAGAGAAAGAGAGAGAGAGACAACTCCTAGGGGAGGTGGGTGGGTTGTGAAGACTTAATTCCTGCTGTTCCCGGAGATCATCTGTTACAGGTGAGTAACTACGCTATCTCCAGGAACAAGCAGGAATGTAGTCTTCACATATGGGGACTCCCCAGCTGAGAGATGCCAGAGGGATGACCCCAGCAAGCTGCGAACCCATGGTGAGATGGGCCATGCTTCCTCCCATGGATCTCTGGCATCCAAACCCGGGTGGGTAGGAGTTGTACTAAGTCTGAAAGAGATGCTGGAGAACAGCCTGGCCAAATGAGGCATCCCTACGGAAGTCCTTGTCTAAACAATAGTGGGCTGTAAAGGTGTGTACCAAAACCCAAGTGGCTGCTCTACAGATGTCGTCAATGGACACAGAATAAAGGTTAGCCATAGAGACTGCCCATTGTTCTCACATTGTGAGCTGTGACATGGCCTTCGAGAGAAAGTCCCTTACTCTCATATATGCAAAGGATATGTAACCTGCAATCCACCTAGAGAGAGTTCTTTTGGAAACTGGAAGTCCCAAATGACTAGAATCAAAAGCAACAAAAAGCTGAGAAGATTTTCTGTGTTGCTTAGTTCTTTGAAGGTAAAAAGCCAAGGCTCTTTTACAATCTAAAGTATGAAGGTTTCTTTCTGCATTAGAGGCATGAGGCCTAGGAAAGAATACAGGAAGGTAAACTGCTTGGTTTAAATGAAAAGGCGAAACCACCTTTGGCATAAAGTGAGGATGAGTCCTAAGAACTACCTTATCATGGTGAAATCTTGTATAAGGAGGATCCGCCACTAAGGCCTGCAACTCACTGATGTGTCTTGCAGAAGTGACAGCAACTAGGAAGATGACCTTCCAGGAAAGAAACTTTAGAGCTATAGTGGCTAAAGGCTCAAAGGGCGGTTTCACGAGCTGCCCGAGAACAAGATTCAGATCCCATGCCACCAGAGGTGGCTTAATGGAAGGTTTTGTTAAGAGTAGACCTCTCATAAATCTTGCTACGAGTGGATGAGAGGAAATAGGTTGCCCATCTAGAGGCTTGCAAGAAGCTGCAATGGCACTCAGATGGACCCTTACTGAATTGGTTTTAAGACCAGAATTTGATAAATAGAGGAGATACTCCATTAGCGATTCCACAGGCACAGAAAGGGGGTTAACACCATACACTTAAAGGCGTAGGATCCACTTAAAGGCGTAGGATCGCCTTGTGGAGGGTTTTCAGGGAGCCACAAGGTTATCCTATACATGTTGAGAAAGGTTGATATCCAGGAGTTCTAGGCTTTCAGCACCCAGGCCCTGAGATGCAGGGACTAGGGATTCAGGTTCTCTTGGGAAAGAAGATCTGGAGCATATCCCAACTCCAGATGCATGGCTTGAGAGAGACGTAGAAGCAGAGGATACCACGTTTGTCATGGCCAACGTGGATCTATGAGTATCATACGACCCCTGTCTCTCTGAAGCTTGAACAACGTTTTGGGAATGAGGGGAAGGGGTGGGAAGGTATAGAGGAAATCCTGACCCCAATGGAGGAGGAAAGCATCCTTTGCCTGACAATTTTGAGCCAGAATTCTGGAACAGAATCGGGGAAGTTTGGCATTCTGTGGACTTGCAAAGAGGTCTATATCTGGGGTTCCCCAGATTCGAAACACTCAAGCAAGCCAGTCTGAGTGAAGAGACCATTTGTGTGGCAGCAGTATTCAACTGAGCTTGTCTGCCCAAAGATTTTGAATGCCCGGAAGATATACCACTAGGAGGTGGATTTGAAGCTCTCTGGCGAGGGCCCACAGTCTCAAAGCTTTGTTGCATAACGACAGAGAGCCTGTTCCGCCCTGCTTGTTCACATAGAACATGGCTACCTGATTGTCCGTCTGGACCAGGACTGTCTTGTAGCTGAGCTGGGCCTGGAATACTAGAAGAGCATGGAAAATGGCTCTGAGTTCTAGGAGGTTTATGTGAAGATAAGCCTCCTGTGGGGTCCAGAGACCCTGAGTCGAGAGATCATGCAAGTGAGCCCCCCAACCCAACTTGGATGCATCTGTTGTTAGGGTGGCTTGGCATAGCGACTGCTGGAAAGGAGAGCCTATGAGAAGGTTTTCCAGTGATTGCCACCATTGAAGGGACGAAATGAGACGTGTGGAGTTTCTCATTTTGTCCGATAGGCGACCCGAGGCCTGTGTCCACTGAGAGGATAGGGTCCACTGGGCTGCTCGCATGTGAAGGCGAGCATAGGGAACCACATGGACCATGGATGCCATATACCCCAGAAGCTGAGGCATCTCCCGAGCAGTCAGTAAGACTTTCATAGCTGCTTGGGATGCCAGCTGTACTATACGAAGACAGCACGGCTTTGGTAGGAAAGCCCTTGACAGTCTTGTATCTAGATGAGCCCCTATGAATTCTAGGGACAGAGAAAAGGTGAGATGAGATTTTGGGAGGTTTATGACTAGTCCCAAGGATTCGCATCATGCAAGAAAGAGTGAAGCCGGTTTCTGGAGCCGTCAATGCTCGAATGAGCCAGTCGTCTAAGTAGGGGAAGACGAATATTCCTAGAGTTCTCAGGAATGCTGCTACTACTGCCATGCATTTTGTGAAGACTCTTGGGGCAGAAGCCAGACTGAAGGGAAGAACCTTGTATTGGAAGTGTCTTCCCTGGAAAAGGAATCAAAGGAATTTTCTGTGATCTGAATGGATGAGAATATGCGTATATGCATCCTTTAGATCTAGAGAACATAGCCAGTCCTGACTCTGAAGGTATGGCAGGAGTGTTCCGAGGGAGATCTTGAATTTTTCTCGGAACAGATATTTGTTTAATTCTCTGAGGTCCAGTATAGGTCTGTGTCCTCCTGTTTTCTCTGGGATGAGAAAATAGGGGGAGTAGAACCCTGTACCCTGTTGGGGTATGGGTACTTCTTCTGTTGCTCCCTGAGCAAGAAGTGATGCGACCTCCTGGCCCAAGAGATCGGTGGCAGAGACTTGAGAATTGAACTGTCTTATGATTGTAGGAGGGGGCAAGCTGTGAAAATGAAGTCTGTACCCCTCTCGTACAATGGACAGAGTCCAGTTTTCCGATGTTATTTGTTGCCATCTTTTGGCAAAATGGCATAACCTGCCGGGGATGGTAAAGGGTTCTGGATCTTGCAGGGGCAGAAAGACTAAGCTCTCTAGGAAGGAGTCAAAGCCCCTGAGGAGGCTGAGTCTGCTGAGCTCTTGGAACTTGTGACTTCCTCTGCTGTCTGGTCTGTTGCTGCCCCTTTTGGGGAACATGAACTGGACAGTGACCCTGATGGGTGTAAGATGGGTAAAACCTCTTTTTTCTTGTTGAAAAAGGGTTTCTTGACTGACTTTTTCTTTGCTGGGTTGGCTGTAGACTTTGATAGTCTGTTCAAAGTGGTATTTTCAGATTCAATCTGATTAGCCTTATCTTGCCATTCCTTGCCAAAAGAGATTTTCTCCTGTGCAAGGAATGTTTCCCAGTTTATCTTGCACCCATTGTTCTAAGTCTGATGCCTGAAGCCAGGCAATACGACGTGCACCAACGGAGATAGCAGAGCACTGTTCCCTCTAAGCTGTGCGCGTGTGCGCGCGCACACATCTCACCGAGCGAGCGCACATACTTTACAACAGAGCGCACAAAAATTACAGTTCTGATTCAGATAGAAAACAACACAGACGTCTTAAAATTTAAAAGTTGTTGTGTATTTACGGTTTTCACAAGTTCTACAATATTTTCTAGTGCAATCAATGTGGTGTACATACTGTATTCTGATGTGTAGTCAAATTTTAAAGTATTTAACTCCGAGTGTCGTTATGCGGTGCACAAAAATTTAACCTTCCTTCAAAAGCTGCACAGCTGATATTTTATGCGCACACAGCCTACAGAAAATTAGAGGGAACATTGTAGCAGAGGTTCTGCTAATGCATTCAAAGCAATCAAAGGCTGCACGGTTTACCAACTTAGAAACATCCTGGGCATGTTTGACCAGAGTAAGAAATTCCCCTCTTTTATCCTCAGGAAGAAGAGGGCTCATGAATTCCAAGTCTCCTGCAACCTCCTTGAGGAACATTCCCATACAGAGAATGTAAGAGCTGATCCTGGCTGACAACAAGGAGGACTGGAAGCATCGACGCCCAAAGGCATCGAGTGTCCTTGATTCACGGCCTGGAGGATTGAAAGAATGCATTTAGCACTCTTAATCCTACGCATCGCCGATTCCACTACCATTGAATGGTGTGGTAACTGAGTCTTTTGAAAACCAGGACAGCTTGGAACTCAGTACATGGTATCGAGTTGTCGGGAGTGTGGAGACACCATTAAAGGGGTTTCCCACATTCTTAGCATAAGATCATGCAAGATCCTATGAATGGGCAGAGTAGCTGCCTCTTTAGGAGCCGTAGGGTATTAAAGAATTTCTAATTCTTCTGCTCTGGGTTCCTTCTCCGGAGTCACCGTGATTGCAAGACCTCAAGCTAAATCACGTATGAAATCCTGGAAGGACATGTCTTCTGGAGGAGACATTCTACGTTGAGGAGAAGGAGACGGATCCTCCAGAAGGATTTCTCTAGTACAGGCAGAGTCATCAGAATCGGAGGACTTGAAGTATCTCTGTGCCGGGTGTTCCTGCAACGCACGGTACCGGCACAGCTCGAAGTTGGGGTGTCTCGGTACCAGCCTTTCGATACCTGAGATAGAGTCAAGGCTCAGCATGGGGGGAAGTATACCGGCTGAGGCAGGTGCAGTTGGTACCGGCACCGATGTCGGTACCGATACCTGTGGAACCGTCTGTAGCAGTCTTAACGGTACCGAAGATGCTAAGAGAGCCGCTAGACTGCGTTCAATAGCGAGAATTCTCTGATCCATCACTCCGGCCGATGCTTGGTTGTCAGTACCGGTGAAAGCGGCTACGACCCCAGAACATGGCACCAGTAGTTCTGCAGAGGTGGAAGCCTCCGGAACATTCTGGAGCCCTGGTAATGCTTTGAAGACAGAGGCCTGCCGCCGGGGCTGTTTTGCCAGTGAACTTTCCTCGAAGGCAACACCAGTGGCATCTCGATACCTGGAAGGAAATCGACCCTTTGAGGACCGGCCAATCTTAAAAGACTTAGGTTTAGTTACCTGAGATGCATGGGAGGAAGATGAAGCCCTGGAAGACGTTGATGCAACTGACATCATATCTGCGGCAAAAAGGGTACAGAGTTTTGCAGCTCTATTCTGCAGGCCCCTCTTGGTCATCTTTCTGCAGGAGAGACACTCCGATGGAGAATGGTCAGGACCTAAACATTTAAGCCACCAGTCATGGGTGTCGGTGACGGATATGGTACTGCCACACTTAGAACATTTCTTGAAAGCACTAGCTGGTATCTCCATGTTTGAAGAAAAGTGGGCCTAGTGCCCAAAATGGCACCTAGTACCGAGAGGGGAAAGGCCCCTGAAGAAAGAAATCTTTTAGAAAGCTAGTTGTTGGGGTTTTTTGAAAAAGAAGGGAAAAAAAAAAAAAAAAAAAGAGTACCAGCGGTACCAGTAGGCGTCGAATGAAGACAGACGTGACCACAAAAAACAAAAGAATAAGAATGGATTTTCTGCGGTGACAGGGTATGTGCACTGTTGGCTCCACGAAAAACAAAGAACTGAAGAGTAAGAGTTGGAAAGGCAGGAAGGCAGCACGCAGGCGCTGTGGGATGCTCCCAAAAGCTTTCCTATTGGACGCTGGGGAGCGTTCCCGCGCAGGCTCCGTCGGTACCGACGATACCCCATATGTGAAGACTACATTCCTGCTTGTTCCTGGAGATCTACATATACCACTCATGCATCTCTATCGGTATCTTGAAAATAAAAATAGAGGGGATACTAATGGAGTAGCAGCCTAGTGGTTACAGCAATGGCCTGGTGACCAAGAGACCATGGTTTGATTCCCACTGGCACTCCTCGTGGCCTTGAGCAAGTCACTTTATCCTCCACTGCCTTGGAAGAAAGACTTAGTAGTCTATTTCTGGTCACACCTTACCAAGAAAACCCAGGGGCTGCTGGCTCGCCAGGAATCAGCACTGACTCAACGGTAACACATTGCATTTGCAGAGGGGATATAAGAATTGGTTTGCAAACCACTTATCTAGTTTTTATCCATAAAATTTTAATGACTACAAAAACGTATACTGTTACACTACATGGTTAATGCTAGAAATTCAAAGTTTCAAAGGCAGATGCAATCTGTGTCATGACTGCCCTATGCTTAAATCTTCCTAAAACTGCTTTGTCTTCATATCCACTGACAGGTTTTCCACAAAGCATGAAAAATGATAATTACACTTACCTGGTAATTGTAGTTCCTTTAGTGATGACAGTTCAGTCCTCTACCTCTCGGTTGTCAATCTCTTCCTGCAGCTAGGAGACTGGTCTGTCAGAATGATGACATCACGGGATATAGCCTGCTACACTTCCACTTGCATCCCAGTGTAAACTATAACAAAGCAGACTCAAAGGAGCAACCAATAAGTAGCAAAACAGAAACACAACTGTACTAGCATAAAGTCCCCCCTCCAAGGACAAGCCTTCTTACCTCCTGCCCTGCCAAAGGAGAGAGCACCCGAAGAAAGGCTAGTAATGAAATCAGACTCACCTGAAACCCTCTTCTGTTCGGCACGAAGCCCGAAACCTGCGAAAAACATCCGGGCGGGAAGGAGGACTGAACTGTCGTCACTAAAGGAACTACAATTACCAGGTAAGTGTAACTATCATTTCCTTAGCGTTCCTCCAGTTCAGTCCTCTACCTCTGGGAAGTACCAGAGCAGTAATCAATGGGAGGGACCCTTCCAGCCGGCCGACAATACAGCCGGGCCGAAAAGAGCATCCGAAGCCGCAGCAACATCTAACCTGTAGTGCTTACTGAACGTATGCAGAGACGACCAAGTCGCCGCCCTACAAATGTCCCCCGGAGGGACCAAACAGTGCTCCGCCCAAGAAGACGCCTGTGCCCGGGTGGAATGCGCTCTCAGACCCACAGGCACCACACGCCCCCGGAGCAAATAAGCTGATGCAATCGCTTCCTTAAGCCAGCGGGCAATAGACGCCTTAGCCGCCGCCTCGCCCCGACGAACACCTCCGAAGAGAACAAACAGACGCTCCGTCTTCCGGAACGACTCCATGGCCTTCAAATACTGACGTAAAGCCCTCTTCACATCGAGCCGCCGAAGACCACGATCCGCGGAACCGCCCCCCAAAGCCCCTAGAACAGGCAAGCAAACCACCTGATTCAGATGAAAAGGGGACACGACCTTAGGCAGAAAGGACGGAACCGGACGCAAAATCACCCTTTCCTTAGAAAAGGAAAGGAAAGGTTCACGGCAAGACAACGCCTGTAGCTCCGAAATCCGTCGCGCGGAACAAATCGCCACCAGAAACACCGTCTTGAGCATCAGATCTTTCACAGACGCACGACGCAAAGGCTCAAAGGGTGACTCGGCCAGCGCCGTGAGCACCAGATTCAGATCCCACGGGGGAACAGCCACCCTGCGTACCGGCCGCACTCGTACTACCGCCTTCAGAAAACGACGCAAGTCGGGATGAGAACCCAACGGGCGACCATTGACCTTGCCCCGATAACAGGACAAGGCTGCCAACTGGACCCGTAAGGAACTGGCAGCCAGACCTTTGTCAAAACCGTCCTGCAGAAACTCCAAGATGGAAGGAATGGAAGCCGAGCCAGGCCGAACCTGACGCCGGGAACACCAATCCTCAAATACACGCCAGACCCGCACATATGCCAAGGACGTGGACTGCTTTCACGCCCGAAGCAAGGTAGCCACCACCACCGACGAGTAGCCCTTCTTCAGGAGCTTAGCCCTCTCAATGGCCAAACCGTAAGCGAGAACCGATCCACCTGCGGCATGAACAGGGGCCCTTGAAGCAACAGGTCCGACCTGGCAGGCAGCCGCCACGGCACCCCGTCCAACAGGCGAATCATGTCGGCGTACCAGGGACGCCTGGGCCAATTGGGAGCCACCAACAGCACCTGCCCCGCATGCGCCCCGATCTTCTGAACCACCCGGCCGATCAGGGCCCAGGGCGGAAAGACAGAGTAGACCGTCCTCCGGCCACCGGCGAAGTAGGGCGTCGATGCCCTCTGACAACCTTTCTCGCCGTCTGCTGAAGAAACGACCGACCTTCACCGACTGAAAGGTCGCCATGAGATCCATGACCAGAATCCCCCAGCGTCTGACTATCTGTCGAAAGACCGCGGGATGCAGCTCCCACTCCCCGGCATCCACGTGCACCCTGCTGAGGAAGTCTGCGGTGACATTGTCCTTGCCGGCTATGTGCGCTGCTGAAATGGCCGTCAAGCGGAGCTCTACCCACGCGAAGAGCAAGTCGGCCTCTGCCTCCATTGCAGCACTCCCGGTGCCGCCCTGCCGATTTATATACGCCACCGTCGCCGAGTTGTCAGAGAGCACCCGTACAGCATGGCCGCGCACCAATCCCTCGAACGCCTGAAGGGCCCGAAACACTGCTCGAAGTTCCAAACGGTTGATCGCCCACGAGGCCTCCAGAGGGGTCCAAACCCCTTGCGCAAAGTGGCCCTCGCAGTGAGCCCCCCAGCCCGCCAGACTGGCATCCGTCAGCAATGGCAGCCACTCTGGCTGGTCCAGCGACAAGCCCCCCCGCCAGCGACGAGGGACGAAGCCACCACTGAAGGGACCTCCGAGCCAGCTTCGGACAAGGCAGCCGTGTGCTCAGCGAATGTTTCTGATGCGACCAACGACGAAGAAGTGCTCTTTGGAGAGGTCGCATATGAAACCGGGCCCAAGGCACCGCCTCCAGCGTCGCCGCCATGGTGCCCAGCACTCGGAGATAATCCCATGCCGAGGGAGCCGTCACCGAGAGGAATTGCAGCACTAGAGACCGCAATCCCTCGGCTCGGTGGTCCGGCAGGAACACTTGACCCTTGCACGTATCAAACCGGACTCCCAGATATTCGAGAACCTGAGTGGGCAACAACCGACTCTTGGCCGGGTTGACCACCCAACCCAGATCCTGCAAGAAATGCACCACCCTGTCCGTCACCCGGAGACTTTCCTCCGCAGACTTGGCGCGAATCAACCAATCGTCTAGGTATGGGTGGACCAGAATACCTTCCCTGCGCAGGACCGCCGCGACCACGACCATTATTTTGGTGAAGGTCCGAGGCGCCGTCGCCAAGCCGAACGGCAGGGCCTGAAACTGGTAGTGGCCCCAGGGTAGGGCAAACCGCAGAAAGCGCTGGTGAACCTCTCGAATGGGAATGTGCAAGTACGCCTCCGAGAGGTCTAGAGACGTCAAGAATTCCCCTCGGCGTACTGCTACGATGACTGACCGCAAAGTTTCCATCCGAAAGTGCGGCACCCGCAAGCACCAGTTTACACCCTTCAGATCGAGAATAGGACGCAATTGCCCGCCCTTTTTGGGCACCACGAAATAAATGGAATAGCGACCCAATCCGTAATCGGCCTTGGGAACCTCCACGACGGCTCTCAAGCGAAGGAGCCTGTCCAGAGTTTCGCGAACCGCCGCCGCCTTCGCGGGACCCCGACAAGGCGACATGACAAAGGCGTCCCGCACGGGCCGGGCCAACTCCAAGGCATAACCGTGCTGAATGATTTCTAACACCCACTGATCTGAGGTGATGAGGGCCCAGGCAGGCAGAAACTCCCGCAGCCGACCTCCAATGGGAGGCTCCACCGCCGGGACCCGCCTCGCTTCATTGGGGCTTACGGGCCGAAGGCGCCGGGAGAGAGGAGAAGCCTCTACTCGCTCCCCTAAACCCCCGAAACCCCTGGCCCCTAGAGGGGAACCTTCCCCTCTGGAAACCACCCGGTCGCGGGGAACGGAACCTTCTGAAGTCCCAAAAGGAGCCCCGACCGCTCTGAGCAGACTTAGCCTGCTTGGGCTTGTCCTCGGGCAAACGGCCCACTTTAGACTCACCCAGGTCCTTCACCATCTTTTCCAAATCCTCCCCAAACAGTAAACCCCCCTTAAAGGGAAGCTTACTGAGACGGGATTTAGAAGGGCCGTCCGCGGCCCAATTACGCAGCCACAAAGATCGACGGGCGGCCACCACGGAACCCGTGCTGTTGGCCAGCGCCCGAATCAGGTCATAATGTACGTCAGCAAGGTAGGCCGCACCTGACTCCAGACGATCCAGCTCTTTCACCTCCTCGAGGTCAACATGCGGGGATTGGCGCAGCCGTTGGGCCCAGCGCAAACACACCCGGGCAACCCAGGCCCCGCAGATGGAAGCTTGAAGCGAAAGAGAATCCGCTTCAAACACCTGCTTGAGCAGACCGTCCACCTTACGGTCCTGGGGATCTTTCAAGGCCGCACTCCCTTCAACCGGAATGGTGGTCCGTTTAGTAACAGCCGCTACCAGCGCATCTAGGTGCGGCGCCCGAAACCGGTCCTTAGCAGAGTCCGCCAGAGGGTATAACCTGCTCATAGCACGAACGCCCCGGAGACCCGCCTCCGGTTTGTTCCACTTGTCCTGAATCATCCGCTCGACCACTCGATGCAGCGGAAAGACCACCTGAGTCTGTCGCACCGCCTGGATGACCGGATCCTCCAATTCGTCCTCCACGACTGCCGGTGGAGCCAAATATAACATCTGCAAAGCCTCTGAAATTAAAGCAGGCAACTCCTCTCTGCGGAACACCCGAATAATCTTTGCTTGCTCTTCGGGCTCCGGGATCTCTCCTTCTTCCAGGTCCTGTGATCCCTCTTCAGGATCCCATTCCGGATCCGTGGGTTCCAGCCCGGCGCCGTCCGGCGAGTCTGCAAGCCGCGCGCGCTTCGGAACCGACGGCTCCGTGGCCGTCGCTCCTTCCTCTATCAACTGCGGAGGCCGAGACGCACGTGAAACCGAGCGCGGCCTCTTGCCCTGCTGTCGCAGACAAAAAGCTTGATGTAGAAGAAGGACAAACTCGGGACTAAAACCAGAGATTCCGGACGACTGCGGAACTGCAGACACCCCGGAGGGCCCCGGCAGCGCCTCTAAATCGGGCTCTTGCTCCGAGATCAGCGGGGATGCAGCCCTCGCCCCCGTTGTCGCCTCTTGCTCCTCCTGAGACTCAAGGGCCGTCCTCTGAAGTTCCACTTCCGAGGAAAGGGCCACGCATCCCCGGCACACTCCGGTGTCAGAGACCGGGCCTCTGCGGGCCCCACACACCAGGCACAGAGGTCGGGCAGCCATCAGAAAAACCCTAGCACCCCTAAGAGCTGGGGCAGGCAAGCAGATTACTGGAAGTAAAGCCCTCTCTGCCTGCGTTTTCTTTGTTGTTTTTTTTTTGTTTTTTTTCTTGAAGTTGCTGGAGAGCTAGCTCCGAAAAACAAAAGGAAGGCCCCGCAGCCCCCCCCCTCACCCCGTGAATCTAAAGGGCCGGTGAAGAGGCTGAAGAAATAAATAAATAAAGAAATAAATAAGGAGACCCCCCAAAGCAAAAAAGGAACCAAGGAAAGAAAACTAAATTAAACTAAAGTAAACTAAATTAAACTAAACAGCACAGCAGAACCCCGTAGGAAAAAACTGGAGGCGATGCTCTGCCACGCGGCTGCAGCGCGGCCCACAAAATGGCCGCCGCGATTGTCAGCCGCGAAGGAAAAGGCGCCAAAACACTGCGGCGATCCTGTCCTGCCGATACAGCGTGGCGTGTACGAAAGAAGCAGCCTGCTACCGGCGAAACACTTACCGGCCAGGTCTGCTCCTCAATCGTCGTGAGCGCGCCTATCTCCCCGGGCCCTGAAAGCACCGGACATCAATGAAATACCCGATGAGTCAGAGACCTCAAAGACTGCAGCACCGGGAGACCGGCAGCCAAGAAAGGCTCACCCCCGTAATGTCAGGGAGGTGAGACTCCTGGGCCAAGCGGGGGAAGGAGGCACAACGCGATCCTGAGCTAGCACCCCCCCCCCCCCCAGGAAGAAAACCCCAGCAGAGCCCCAGGCAGGGATCAAGAAGGCTTTCTTTCCTGTTTGTTCTTTCTTTTTTTTTCTTTTTTTTTTTTTTTAAAGGGGTACTGCCGCTATCAACTCAACCCACTTAACTACACTCACAATAACTCCCTGCTCCTTATCCACTACTCCAGAGAGCCTCTCCTTAAGGCTCGTCAAACACCTCCTGCTGCAAGGAGACTGGTTACACTGGGATGCAAGTGGAAGTGCAGCAGGCTATATCCCGTGATGTCATCATTCTGACAGACCAGTCTCCTAGCTGCAGGAAGAGATTGACAACCCAGAGGTAGAGGACTGAACTGGAGGAACGCTAAGGAACATTCAATTAAACTTAACACATCTGCCCCTATACCAATGAAGAGACTCAAGATGAAGAAAAAATTCTGGAAACACAAAATGTACATTTAAAGAAAAAATAAAAGCTTTACATTACACTCCTTAAATTGGTACATCACCTTTTTGAGTGAGGTTGGTTTCTTGGCCTTGGGGACTTCTCGCTGCTTCCCTTTCTTGACTAGAGGAGCACTGGAATCCAGTGGGTTATGAGGTAACATCCCCTGTTTTAATTGCTGATGCCTGGCTGCAGTTGCGGAATCCTTAGGAAGCACTGGGGCAGCGCTACCAACTAAGGTTAAAAAACAAACAAACATAACTGAAGCAGCAGGAATGCAATACTACAAATATTACAACAGAGATGGCCAAAAATAATATTTTAATTCAATTCAAAATCATTGATGACTATCCAGCAAATAAGTTGGTGCCGAAAATTCAGTTAGTGAACTGGACTCTTATTTGAATCTGGTTCTAAATCTGAGGGTGGTGACATTAACTTAGACACCAAAGAAGATTTAGCCATATTAAGGAATCATCACAAAATCTGACATCCGAGCACAGCTGAAATTCTTAGCTCAGTAGGAATACAAGGCTAATCTAGCAAGGTTAATCAAGCCCATGACAGAAGCTTGTGCAGTCTCTTTTGATATAACTGTTAAGTATCAGGTGATCTTACTCCTTCACTTTCATAAACACTGTTCAGGAAAAATGCCATCTCTGAAAGTTGCCAGTGTGTTGCTAAGTTTGTTAGGTAGAATTTAAAGCCATTATAACATTTTTAAGAAACAGGATAGCACATACTTATGTGTGTTCCTGGGGTGCAGGTGGGGCAGAGAAGGGGCAAAGTTGCGATGTACAATAGATATGTATTTAATAAAAGGTACGCATGTAGAGTACATGTGCATCCTTACAACCTCTTTGGAGCAGGTTGAAATTTGTGCTTGAGAAGTTGGGTACTACTGGGGATAGTTCTGGGTGCCTACTTTGTAGAGGCAGATATGCGCTTGTGTTGACTTTATAGAATTGGTGTCTTCTTAGAACTTTAGCATAAACACCCTTACCTCCTAAATTACATTAAGGTGAAATTTTACTCACCAGATAAAGCACAGTTACTTACCTGTAACAGGTGATCTCTGGGAACAGCAGGAATAAGTCTTCACAACCCACCCATCTCCCCTAGGAGTTGTATCTCTATATCTCTTCTTTAGAGATACAACTCCTAGGGGAGGTGGGTGGGTTGTGAAGACTTATTCCTGCTCTTCCCAGAGATCACCTGTTACAGGTAAGTAACTGTGCTATCTCCAGGAACAAGCAGGAATGAGTCTTCACATATAGGGACTCCCAAGTTAAGATGCCTGGAGTCCCAGCATGTCATAGATTGGAACATGCTAAACCTAATAACACCAGGCATCCTGAGGATGGAGGGTAGGAGTTGAAAAGAGAAAGGTGCTGTGGAAAACAGCTTAACCTAGCATAGGACTGCAGACAAGGGAGTCCATGTGTGGATGATAATTGTCATCAATGATATTGAAATGAAATATTGCAATATGGACCTCCCCTAACAGGATTTCACAGAAGTATGGAGGTTCATGGGATCTACTGGGGAACCCAGTAGAGGAACCTCGAAGAGGACCTCACTGTAAAGTGGAGGTAATAAACCTGTAGGAAAAACAGTGGAGGTCAGAATCCTGAAAGGTAACAGGTAACCCCAGTAAAAAAACTGGGGTAGTACAAAAACGGTGGGGTTTCAGCGGAAGGCTTTATGACAAAAGCCAAACTCTTCTGGTGGCAGAGTGGCTCACTCTTAGGAGCAAAAAGAGAAAGGCTAACCGATTTGGACAAATAGGCACAGTCCTTGTGGGGAGAAAGGGTATGGGGACCCCTTGTATCCCAAAAAGAGAGGACAAATGCCTGAGGCGTTAAAGCCTGTGATTAACTGAAGATCCGCAATGTCTCTCCTAACTAGGGTAAGCTAGGAGAGATATTGGAGCATGGAGAGCTTCAGAGGTACCTAAACCCTAAGGTTATGGTATAAAAGTTGTTGACTACCACAGGAGTGGTTGTGTGTGTAGAACCCCAAACCTGCTGGATAGCATAGGTATGGATAAAGCCCATCTGTCAGAATCATATAGCTATATGAGCATAGACAGTCAGATAGATAAGTATGTGGATACATATCTATCTATAATAAAATATCTCGACAGATACATATATATACATATATATATATATATATATATACACATATAGATATATAGAGAGACATATAAGAATATATCTATAGTGAGATATGGGAGGGCATAAAATACACACAAAAGATAGATATGGGTGTCTACAATTAAGCAGACAGAGATATGCCTACAGCACAGTATTCACATAGGATATGTGGAGAGGAAAGATTCATCTAATAACAAGGAGGTGGAACCTACTTGAGAAGATATATAGAGAATCTATTCCTTCTGGTTATGATCTGCAAGGATGCTAGCTAGTGAAATAACCAGGACGGTTACGTGAAAAACAGAGGATAATATCAGTCTGCAGCCAGCAAGTCCCGAGTCTTCCAGAACTCTAGCATGGTAAGTGGACAAAAGACGCATAGAGATGAGATACCATGTTGACCTGCTTAAGGGCAAAAGGTATCATGCGTTCTTACCATGAGGACGAGCTGCAAGGAGAAAGAGCATATCCCCGATTGGGAATACTATGGACCAAAGCAGGGAATTGGCGACTCCTTAAGCTTTCACGTAAGAGAAGGCCTATGTCCTTTATATCAAAAAGGAGATAGTAAAAGAAGGGAGAACCCTTCTAGTCATGGGAGACATGACTGAAAAGCCTTTTCCAACCATCTAGGATAGCTGTTGGAGAAAAAAAAACCATGCTCTCTAGCAAGGGCCCATAATGGAAAGCTTCTCTGTAGAATTGCAGAGAGCATGATGCAGGAGAATGAGGAGATAGAACTGGCTGCTGGAGAGCCAGTATCTCTGTCAACTATGCTGCCAAACCCAGGAGAATGGAGATGGCAGAAATAGAAGACCATCCAGAAAGCGTGTAGTGAGATAATCTCCAAGATAGATGAAAGCACTGACTTGGAGCCACTACTAAGACTAGACAGAATGTTAGTGGAGGACAAATCTGGTTGTTTGTGGACAAGAACCAGTGGTCCAAACATTAAGGCTCCTGCATAAGCAGCTGCTAGCAAGACAGCAGAAAGAATCTTACTGTTTAAAAACAGAAAGGACAGGAGTAGAAAACTCTGGACATGTCTGATAAGCTGCCCCAAAGCAAGATTGAAACAGAGGTTAACTTAGAGAGGAAAACTCCGCAATGGAAAGTGACAAACTAGAGAGGCTGAAGAAAAAGCCCTCCAGTGAAGTAATTCCGCTCTTACAGAGGAAAAAGCTTGGTAAGAGGGTGAAGAGAATGGAGCTGAAGAAGACTTACCAAGTAGTAAGTCTATAGAAAAGAAAAAATACATGCTGGCACAGGAAACTATCATTTGATAGTGGTTAGACCTCTTTCCCTAGCAGGAAGAAGAGGAGAAACCTGTGACCTATAGGCATGAACATCCTGACAACTCATAGAAATATAGAAAAAATGGATGTCTTTTGGAAAGAGATCCATGTCTAGGGTTAGAATGAAGCGGTAGATTGCCTCTATTGAGAAGAAGCAAACTGCAGATTCTAAACCCCCAAGAGACACAAGCATCTGATGATGATTGATCAGAAACCCTGCGGTTGATGGGTTTGCTGAGCCTGGTGAGAGGTTGGATTCTTCAGACCAGGGCGATGCCTCCCCTGTTTGGGAACATCTGTATGATGGGCAGGTGATGAATAAAACCTTCTTCTCCTATGGGAAGAAAGTTTGGTAGGACATTTCCTACCTACTGGGACAGGTGGTGTAGAACAACCCCTAGGAACAGGTAAATCAGTGGACAACTGAGTAACCTGACGTAAAGACTCCTTGTTGAAGAGATTTTCTCCAGTGCAAGGAGTATGTCCCAGTCTTTGTTGTGCCCATTTGTCCAAGATTGAAGCTTGGAGCCAGGCTCTACGTCGTGCCCCTATAGCTATAGCAGAAGTCCTGCTAACAGACTCAAAAGAGTCTAGGGAAGCACGAGAAAGAAACCAAGAGATATTCTGGATATGCTTAAGCAGTGAGGAATAGTCTGCACTCTTGGAATCTGGAAGGAAAGGAGTCAAAAGATGTAATTTCTTTGTGACCTCCTCAAGAGATAGACTCATATAAAGAATATATGAAAGAATTCTTGCAGAAAGCATAGATGTCTGGAAGGTTTGACGTCCAAAGGCATCTAGTGTCCTAAGACTCACGACCTGGCGGATAAGAAGAGTGCTTTTTCCTACTCTTTACTCGCCTCATTGCTGATTCCACTACTATGGAATGATGAGGAAGTTGAGTCTTTTGAAACCCTGGAGAGGGGGGCACCTGATATAGGAGATCAGTTGCTCTGGAAATTGGGGGTACACTTAAAGGTGATTCCCACAGACCTAGAAGGAGATCCTGCAAGGAATGATGCAAAGGAAGCATTATGTTCTCCTTTGCTTTGTTAGGAACAGAGCCTTGTGCAGGATCATGTCCAGGGATAGGAATGGCAAGTGATCTTGCTATTTCCAGGAGAAAACTCTGAAAAGAGGGATCTCCAACGGGAATCTCCTTTGGACAGGTTACACCAGAAGAACTAGCCTGAGCACCAAAGGATCTATACAAATATATAGGAATAGAAGATCCTGCACGGTGCAGGGTGGTATCCTTAAAGGATGGTCGCTGGTACTGGCTGTCAGGAGCAGCATCCATCAGTACCTCATCGTCCATGCCAGGTATCGACTCCAAGCCTGGTATAGAAGGGAGCGATCCTGTTGAAAGAAGCATGGCAGGAGCTGGCCACGATGCTACTGTGGATACCGGTACCGATGCCGACACCGGTACCGATGTCAGAGCCGAAGCCGACACAGACATCGGAGTAGCCATCGGTGACAGCTCAATCGGTACCGAGGTAACCGAAAACCTCCGGCAGCCATCCTCGGTACCAAGCCTGCGGTACCGATCGGTGTCAGTACCAAGGCGTGCTGGTACCCAGTCTTCCAGACTAGAGATCAATTGCAAACTCGGTATCAAGGGCAATGAGCCTGATGAACGAAGCACCGCAGGCACCGACCGCAAAGGTAATGTGGACATCGGTACCGACTTCGGTACCGTGTCTGATACCGGTGGATGAAGGCCAACCGGTGGCAACTCAAACGGCATTGGAGGAACCGAGAGTTGCAGATCCGAATCATCGGAACCGAGCCTTTGGTACCGAGGGGAGCCGGTACCAAGGCGAGTCGGTACCCAATCTTCCAGACTGGAAATCGATTCCAGACTCGGCATCGAAGGAAGCGAGTCTATCGATGCACGTCTGGAGGGTACAGACGTCGGTGGTTGTATCGGTGTCGGTACCGATACCGGAAAGTCAGTCTGGGAAATATCCACCGGACTCGAAGGTACCGAGGACGCCAGATGACGATCCCTGGTGAGGAGTGTTTCATCCAACACCAGTGCCGGAGCCGGGGTATCGGTACCGCTCGAAGCGGATGCCACCACCGGACACGGCTCAGGTATGTTCTGTGAGGGGTGAACCCCAGGAACAACCTGAAACCCCTCATACGCTTTGGAGACCGAAGACTCCCGCCGGGGTTTTGAAGCCAGTGGGCCCTCGAGGGCAAGGCCGGAGCCGTCTACATGCTGTGCATGAGACCTACCACTCGAGGACTGGCTAGTCTTAACAGACTGTTTGTGGGTTACCTGATCCTGTGTAGAAGAAGAAAGGGATGGTGCCCTGAAGTTGGAGGGGAACCGGGTATCGAGGAAACCTCGATGTTGAAACCTTCTTCTCACCAAACTGTTGCCCAAAGGCTCCAGAGGAAAAAGGTCAGGCCCCAAACAGGTTAGACACCGACTTTGAGGGTCTAAAAATAAAGTTGTACCGCCACAGTCTGAACATTTCCTGGAGAAAGTGGCTGGCGGTTCCATGAAGGAAAAAGAAGAGGCCTAAAGGCCTGAGAAACCGTGATACACTATGAAGAAAAAATAGTCCTTGAAAAAGGAAAATTTCACAAGAAAAGAAAACACCGGCGGTACCGGTGGCGTCGGGGAAGACAGCCGCGACCACAAGAAAACTAAAGAAATAAAACAAGAATTTTCTGAGGTGACAGGAGGACGTCCTGCCAGCTCCGCGGAAAAACGAAAACTGAGGAGAGGCAGTTGGGAAAGGCGGGAAGGCAGCACGCAGGCGCTGTGGGATGCTCCCAAAAGCTTTCTTATTGGACGCTGGGGAGCATTCCCGCGCAGGCTTTGTCGGTACCGATGTACCCATATGTGAAGACTCATTCCTGCTTGTTCCTGGAGATTTTCCTTTCCTTGAATCCTGTTAGTCCAGTCCAGACAAATAGCTGGTGTCCTCCCTGCCAGCAGATGTGGAGATAGAGCAAGAGCTAGAAACTTTCTGTGACATCACTGCTACTTTAGCTAGTGCAGCTATAGGATATTTCAGTATTCATACCCAAGCATACCTGGAAAGCGTAGTTACTCACCTGTAACCGGTGTTTTCCAGGAACAGCAGGAATCAGTCCTCACAAATGGGTGACATCTGCGCCGATGGAATCCGCGCGGAGCACTTCCTCAGCTTTCAAAGAAAGGCTTTGTGAATGATACCACGCATGCATGGTCCCCTTCCTGCCCAAGGGTGCCATCTTGCTCAGTCAGATGACATAGCTAAGATGGCAGTCAGGCAAAAACAAAAGGACGGCAACTCCAAGGGGAGGGTTTTGAGGACTGATTCTTGCTATTCCCAGAGAACACCTGTTACAGGTGAGAAACTACGCTTTCTCTAGGAACAAGCAGAAGTCAGTCCTCACATATGGGACTCCCTGGCTCCAGGCTGCCGAGGACCAAACCATGATAGTACCTACGGCAACCGGATGGGTGGCTATGAGTTGCAGAAGGTAAGCACTCGCTGAGAGATTCTGTAAGACCCTAGCATCCAGCAACATTATCACTTCTGTAGCCTGAACATAGAGGGTCGGAGGGCAGGAGTTGCCTATACTCCAAGAATATTACACAGCACTGCCTGACCAAAGGCACTGTCCCTGAGGGATTCACTTTCCAGGCAGTAGTGTGCTGCGAATATGTGAATGGATGACCAAGTGGCGGCTCTGCAAATTTCTGTCACTGGCACGGAGTGGAGGTGGGCCACAGACATGGCCATTGCCCTCATGCGATATGTGATTCGGTGCTCGAGGAAGAGGCCCGCCTGCTCATAAGCGAGGGCGATGCAGTTCACCACCCAAGAGGATAGGGTACGACACTTGGTTACAGGGAGCTCCATCAGCACCAACGTCACCAATATGTGAGTACTGACTTGCTGCTTGTTCCTGGAGGATGAGAACTGCTTGAAGTGCAAGCAGGGTTCAGGAAAGAGTGAGGAATGAGAAACATTGCGGATGTGAGATGGATCCTTGAAAAGACAAAAGAATACCAAAAGGATATCCATAAGTGTTTTATTGACTTCAGCAAGGCTTTTGACTGTAAACCATGAGAAACTCTGGACCACTTTAAGAAGCATGGGTATACCAGAACACCTGATAATTATCTTGCACAACCTTTATATTGATCAAGAAGCAACAGCTTGAACGGAACTAGGAGAAACAGAATGGTTTAAAATCAGCAAAGATCTAAGACAAGGCTGCATTCTTTCCCTCTACCTCTAATTTATATTCAGAATAAATCAATAGAGAAGCAGGACTGTATGAAGACAACTGAGGTGTGAAGATTGGTGGAAGACTCATCAACAACCTTCCCTATGCTGATGATACCACATAACTGGCTGAAAGTGAAGGCAATCAAACATTTGCTTCTCAAGATCAAAGAACATTCTTAAAATGGGCCTGCACCTTAACATTAAGACGACAAAGATCCTGACAACTGACAAAATCTATAAGTTCATTATTGATGGAGAAGAAATTGAAATAGTTGACAACTTTAACCTACTTGGAATAACAATCAATAAAGAAAGGACAAGCAGTCAAGAAATCTGACGTCGCATTGCTCTTGGCAGAACGGCTATGAAGGACCGAGCAAGATTTTCAAGAGCAGAGATGCCTCTCTCCATACAAAGATTTGACTTGTGCTAGCCATGGTATTTTCAATAACATCATATGAATGCGAAAGTTGGACAGTGAAAAAGATAGACAGGAAGAAAATTGATGCCTTTGAATTATAGTGCTGGCAACGAAAACTGTGCATATCATGGCCTGCCTGAAGAACAAACCAGTCAGTACTAGAGGAGATCAAACTTAAGCTTTCCTTAGAAGCTCAGATGACAATTACAAATTGCATGTAACTTATTGTAGCTGTAACTATGTTCTAGACGTACAAGGCTAAATCGCAGAGATAGGACACAAAAGGATAGGTCCTAGACTGGTTTAGAAGGACTTCAGGAAAGGAAATTATCTGGTAAGTAAAATTTCACCTTCCAGATCGTCCTGTAGACCAGTCCAGATAAGTGGAAAGTGCCACAGCTATGACTCCACTGGGTGGGAAGAAGACATGGTTGCTTTCAAAATCTCTGCACCAAAAGCCACGTTCATCCTGGTGTGAATATCCAAGCGGTAATACTTGACAAAGATAGAGAGGGATGACAAAGTCCTAGCCCTACAAATGTGAATGGGGGGAGGAGGGGCGACAGAACTGTGCTCTGTCCAGGATAAGGCCTGATGAAGTGCACCCTGCAATCCCTCCAGAACAGTTCTATTATGCAAAAGATATGCACTGAAACCTTTATCTACCAGACCAAGGTAGCCTGAGAGGTTGCTTCCTTCTGCCGCAGTCCCACGAAAAGCACAAATAACCTTTTCGATTTTCAGAATGAATTAATGATCTTCAAGTATTCTGAGAAGGGCTCTGCGGACATCAACCAAGTGTACATCCGTGTCCTTCTCTTTACATTGTTCCAATGAAAAGGTTGGAAGACAAACCACCTGATTGACAAGAAAAGCAGACACTACTTTAAGCAAGAAAGAAGGGCTGATCAGAAGGAAGCTGCTGCTTCTGAGGACAGAGCAGAGTCTTTACATGAAAAAGCCTGCAACTCTGAAATGCAATATGCCAAACATATGGTGACTAAGAAAAAAACAAAACAAAACATGGCCTTGAGGGACAGATCATTAAGAACAGCCCATTTCAATAGCGCAAACATTATGGCCCAAAGGACAAGGCCCAAACCCCACGGAGGAACAACCAACCACAGAGGACAATGCAAGTACCGCACTCCATGAAGGAAGTGAGCAACATCTGGGTGCAAAACTATGGAGCAATAGACTATTGGTCCCCAAAAACATGTTAAGGCTGCAACCTAAACCCTCAAGGAACTGAGGAACAGAGCCTTATCAAAACCATCCTGAAGGAAAAGAGCAAGGATGGTAATTCCACCTTTCAGGGGGCCAAGTGGTGCTAAAAGAGACACCAGACCTACACATTAATAGCCGGGTAGAACCATGTTTTGTCTTCAAGAGTGGAGAAAATGGCTGATGAATAGCCCTAATATACTAAGTGCTACCTCTTAAGGGCCAAGCCATAAGCAAGAAGAAATCCAGGTCATCCAACCGGACCAGCTCCTGGCATAAGCAGCCCAGGAGGCACAAGGGCGGTTATTCTAGGGGTTACATCAGATCTGCAAAACAAGGCCTCTGTGGCCACTCTGGCATCACCAGAATCACTAGGCCCAGGTAATGTTCTATGTGGTGAATCATCTGACCTATAAGAGGCCATGGCGGAAATACGTACAGAAGAGGCTTCTGAAGTCAAGGTTGATCTAGGGTACTGACACCCCCGGAGCTGATCTCTTTGCAGAAACTGAACAATCTTTACACCTTTATATTGGACTGGATCACCATCAAATCCATCCAGGGATGGCTTCACCTGTCTAGAATCTGCTAGAAAGCTGAAAGGGCAAATTCCCACTCTTTAGGATCCAGGATGTGGTGACTGAGATAATTCACCTCTACATTGTCTATGCCCAAAATGTGTCGTGCCATGAGTGCCAGAAGATTCCACTCTGCTCATAGAAACAAGAGAGCCATTTCTTGGGTCACTCCTAAATATTTAGTAATACTCTGTTTATTGATATACACCACCATTGTAGCAATGTCAGAGAAGACCTGGACCTCTTGACCACTGACCAGGTAGCAAAAGTGCCAAAAGCTAAGCAGATGGCTTGAGCCTTCAGATGACTGATCAGCTATGCTGACTCACAGCTGCTCCAGCGTCCCTAAGCAGACTGTCCCTCACAATGAACCCCCCAGCTGAATAAGCTGACATCCAATGTCATGATGAGCCACTGAGGATTGTCCAGGGGAATGCCCTTGTTCAGATAGGTGGGATGAGACGACCATTGTAGAGTGGATGCTATTGACAGTAGAAGGGGAAGCCTAATCTCAAAGTTTGTGAGCATGGTGACCAACATGACAACAATGTCTTCTGGAGCGGTCTCACCCACACCCAAGAAATTAACTCTATAGTGGCTGTCTTCGAACCCAAGAGTTTAAGATAGTCCCAAACCTTGGGAGCCCACTGTTGTCAGCTGTGCCAACACAAGTGTTGAAAGGGCTCCGAGACACTCCAATGACTGAGAAGGTCCCAGATGACCCTTACTGCAAGTGACTACCTAGCTGAGGTCCTCTAGAAACTGGGCCACACTGGCCATCACTCTGACTGCTTCTGACTGAAATTTGCCTGAATAAGCCAATTGTTCAGATAAGGATGCATACACATGTCCTCATGCCAGTCACAACCACCATGAACTTGGAGAAAGTCCTTAAGGCTGTGGCGAGGCAAAAGCTAGGCACAGAAATGAAAGTGAGCATCTAGAGCAGCAAAGTACAAATAAAGCTGCTTTATTCTCCCCAATAGGAATATGAAAAGTAAGCTTCTGCCAGGTTCAGGGATGTGAGTCACATCCTGCCTCAAATCACTTGAATAGCTGATCTCAGCATTCCCATCCGGAAGCAAAAGACTTCCATGGAGGCATTGACACCCTTCAGACTGAGGAGCGGCCTGAAAGTTCTGTCCTCCTTCAGCACAATAAGAACATAAGAACATAAAAAATGCCATACTGGGTCAGACCAAAGTGCATCAAGCCCAGTATCCTGTTTCAAACAGTGGTCAATCTAGGTCAAAGGTATCTGACAAGTCCCCAAAAAGGCACAGATTCCGCAATGCTTGGCCCAGGGTAAGCAGTGGATTTCCCAGGTCATCTTTAATAATGGTTTATTATTAAAGATGACCTTTCTCCCAGAAGCTTCTCCAACCCTTTTTTAAAGTCAGCTACATTAATAGCTTTTACTACATCCTCTGGTAATGAATTCCAGTTTGTTTACATGATAAGTGAAAATATATTTTCTCTTATTAATCTAAAATTCATTACACTGTAGCTTCAATGCATGTCCCCTAGTCTTTCTACTTTTTGATGGAGTAAACAACTGATCTACGTTTACCCGTTCTATTCTATTTATTAATTTATAGACCTCTATCAAATCTCCCCTCAGTCATCTCTTTTCCAAGTTGAAGAGCCCTAATCTTTTAAGCTTTTCCTCATAGGGGTATGCTTCCATCCTCTTTACCATTTTGGTGGCTCTTCTCTGTACCTTTTCTAATTCTGTTATATCTTTTATAAGATATGGCAACCAGAATTACCACAATTTTCAAGGTGCGGTGGCACCATGGAACGATACAGAGGCATTATAATATCCTTGGTTTTATTCTCCATTCCTTTCCTTACGATTCCTAGCATTCTAGTTGCTTCCTTGGCTGCCACTACACACTGGACAGACAGCTTCAACCTATTATCCAAGATGATGCCTAAATTCTTTTCCTAGGTGGTGGTTCCCAATGTGGAACCTTGCATCGTGTAACTGTAGTTTGGATTGTTCTTTCATAAGTGCGTAAGTTTGCACTTGTTCACATTAAACTTCATCTGCCATTTGGACATCCAGTCTTCCAATTTATCAAGGTCCTCTTGCAATTTTTCACAATCCTCTTGGGTTTTAACAACTTTGAATAATTTTGTGTCATCTGCAAATATGATCACCTCACTTATTATTTCCATTTCTAGGTAGATGTAGCCCAACACCTCCGTAACAACTGGAACCGATCTAGCAGGATCCTGAAGATAAAGTAGGGTATCATCCGTGCATAAGGATGTGGTGTGCCATCTGGAAGCCAGAAAAATACAGATTTCCTCCTCCCTTTGCAGAATGTGCGCTGCGAGGGATTTGATTGCAAGAGCAAACAAAAGAGGAGACAACAGGCAGCCCTGTCTTGTTCCTCTCCCAAGAGCGAAGAGGGCCGACACAAAACCATTTACCATTACCGATGCCTATCCAGCTCCTGAAAGAGGGATCAAAACCAAAGGCCAATAGAACCTCAAACAGATTTGCCATTCTACCTTATCAAAAGCCTTTTCTGCATTTAGTTATAGCAAACTCTCCCTCCACTGTGCGGAGACTGTGTAGAACATTAGTGAAATGTCGGACATTCTCGAAACCGTAGTGCTGCTTTATAAACCCCGTTTGGTTTGGATGCACCACCTCCTTAATAACAAGAGTCCATGCAACCAGATAGTAAATATTTTATAATCCAAGTTCAAGAGAGATATCGGATGATAATTCAAAGCAAGGTGCCTTTATCCCTTTAGGGACCACCGTAAAGTTTGCTTGGTAAAAAGATATCGGGAGGTGTTGCCTGAGTATTTATTTATTTTATTTATTTAGTATACATTTGTATACCGCTACTTCCAGCGATCAGCAGCGGTTTGATTACAGATTGGAAATTGTCAAATCATGACAGGAAATTTTTGAGGTATAAACACATTGATTAGACAGGAAAGCACAGCACACAGAGAACTATTTTACAGGGAACATGGGCTATGGAGGGTTAAGTGGCTTGCCCAAGACCACAAGGAGCACCTGTGGGACTAGAAACCCCAGTCCTTCCGGCCCAAGATTGCTGTCCTCTAGTGGGATTTGAACCCCCGACCTTCCGGCCTGAAGTACCTTGCCCCAACCACTAGGCCACTCCTCCACTCCACATCATTGAATACTCGGACCAGAACCGGCGCAAACAGATCTGGCAGAGCCTTGTAAAGTTCCGCAGGGAAAAAATCTGGCCCAGTCACCTTAGAAGATTTCAGATTCTGCATAGTCCGACGCACGTCTTCCAGCATAAAAGGGCAATCAAGCACAGCACGAAACTCCAAAGACTGTTAAGGGAAGGCCACCTCATCTAGCCAATGGCGTACAGAGGCCTTATTCGTAGCTAGGGTGCTGGAGTAGAGATTCTCGTAAAATTCTGCAAATGTGGCAACTATTTCTTTCAAATGTCTGGTGGGTATCCCTTGGGCATGAGACACCGCCGAGATATGATGCCGCTGTCTCTGCCTGTTCAACTGTCATAACAAGAGCCTGCCAGCCTTATTTCCCTGTTCGTAGAACATTCTTTTAGTCCGGAGGAGTAACAATGCCACATGATCATAATCCAAAGCCTACAGTTTCCCCCAAAAGCGAACCAACTGATGCCAGACATGTGACCTCCCTTCCCTGTCTGTGGCAGCGTTCAAGATCACAAATGCTCCTTCTCAACTCTTCCTGTCTGGCCACTATCTTTTTCTTAAACACACTATTAAGTGAGATCAGCTGCCCATGCAGCACTGCCTTGCCTGCCTCCCAGAGCGAGGAGGAGGAGATTTCCCTAGAGTCATTGAAGGCTAGATATTCCCCCTTGCCCTTCCGAACCCCCTCAACAAAGTCTTTATTCTGCAACAAGCCATGAGAGAAAGATCACACTCTAGGGGGTACCTCCGTGTCCATAATAATCAAATTCAAACTGATAATAGCATGGTCCGATGGACCCATGGTCCCAATCGAGACCTGAGTCACCCAAGGCCTGAGAGAACAGGCTATAAGTCAGAGATCTATCCAAGAGCAGCTATCATGAACCTGTGAGTAATGTGTATAGTCTCGCTCCCCTCCATGTACCGTCCCGCCAGACATCATAGAGGTCCAGCGTCTCGACCAGTTCCATCAACTGGGGTGGCAGTTTGGAAGTCAGACTACTCTTCCCTGTACAATCAAGAGGGGACATCGTACAATTAAAGTCACTCCCCAACAACAGCTCACCTTGATGCACAGACTGCACAGCCTCCAAAACCTCCCTCAAAATTCCTCCCACTTGTATCAACTACAAAAACCGTTAGCCTGATACCCCTCCTGTTACATATCCACTCTTTACATTACAACCCTTAACCATGCCCTCATTTGATCTTTAATCCTCTACTTCTATAACACTGTACATAGTTTTTCCCCTGTTTTTCCAAGTTTGTATCCCATGTTTTATTGTAAACCCAATGTAACTGCTACATTGTTTTATGTTCTGTTCCACTGTAAACCGCACTGATTGTAATAGCGCGGTATATAAGAGATGCAAATAAATAAATTAACCAGTGTGAAGATAGAGTCATAAATTGATCTCACAAGGATGAGGAAGCAACCCTCCGGATCCTGAATTTGGTCAATCAACTGAAAGTGGGAGGATGACAAGAAAAGAATCGCCACACCCCGCCACCGAGAGGAGAAGTTAGCCAAATAGCATTGAGGGAACTTAAGCGAAGCATGCCTCAAGCATTCTGTGCGTTTTAAGTGCATCTCTTGCAGAAAAACAATATCCCCCCTTTCTCTACCCATTTGATCAAGGACGCGATGCCATTTTACCACATTATTAAGATCATGTATGCTCCAGGAAATTACTTTAGCCATAATTAAGTGGGCTAGAAAGCACGAGAAAAGCCCGGCCTCGGAAATCAAGAAAACACCTACCCAAAAAGGCCTGTGTCTCTATAACCTAGCAATCTCTCTCCATATTTTTGAACTTGGTCCCCCCACTGAAACTAATTGGGCACTCTTGCTGGTAACTGCAAAATCCCCCCTGCCCCCCCTAAAACTCTTTCCTCTTGTCCCAGTAATACAGGGCAGAATCAGAAAGAATGTAAGAATATACAGGTGTCAAAAGGTGGAGTGCTGAATGCATAAGCAAACACCACTCCTCCTCCCCTACCAACCCCCCCCCCCCAGATAACAAACCGTGTAATTTCTCCCTCTCTGAATCTTCCTCCTCCCTCAACGTTAACATTTTCGTACTATTTTTGCCATACTACTGCCCTCTCTCTCCCTCAGCTTTTCAAACTCCTCAATCTCCTCCCTCCCGGAACAGGCTCTTTACATTTTAAGTTCTTAAACATTAACAGGATATAACTGCGTAGGCTATCACCTCCTTATTGTAATATAGTCAACAAAACTTATGTCCTGGACACTGCTATGAATATCACTTCATGGTGGGGTTGTTGTGTCCATTTCCCTGTGCTGTATCTTGTCTTGATCCATCCTGAGCATTAGAACAGTCAAAGCATTTACGAGCAGCAGAGCATTTTCATACGCAGCTCCGCTTCTCTGGAACCAGCTCCCTGTCGAGCTACGTTTAAATAGCGACTTGAAAGACTTCAGAAAAGAGCTCAAGACTCACCTTTTCCAGACTCATTACAACCTACCCTAGTCACTTCACAAGAGAATTTACAACCGCTGACCTGTAAATATGTATATATGTAAAGACACCCCTTTTCAATCAAGTGTACATTTAGTAACCCAGCTGCTGTGATGTGTGTGTATCCCCTTAATCGAAATGTATATCATGTTGATTTGTACTGTATTGAACCTTATATGTATAGTAAACCACTGCTGATCGCTGGAAGTAGTGGTATACAAATGTACTCTAAATAAATAAAATAAATAAACGTGAATCAGGCACCTTTCTTCTCTTAGGTGTAGAAACCTCCCATTCTCCTCTGGGATCCCACATGCGCCAAGTGCTTCCTTCCTCCATTCTGCAAAAAGTCCAGGAAGTCCATAGAGTCCGCCAGCTCTGAAATTCTGTGTTGTATTGTTCCACTCAAACATGATGGCGAATGGGAAACACCAAGGATATTTCACATCCTTCTTCTGTAATATTTGCATTAGGGGTTTAAAGCTCTTTCGGCGTTCCATAGTGTACTGCGAGAGATCATGATAGATTTGAATTTCATGATCTTGAAAGATAATGGTATGTTTACCATGCAGGCTCCGCATAAGTGCCACTTTATCTTCAAAGAAACTTAAACATGTAATTATAGGTCGAGGATGAGGACGAGATCGTGATCCTGTTCAAGTACCCAAACTCCGATGCGCATGCTCTAGCCTAACAGGACTAGGTGCTGGAACACAAAAGGCATAGAGCTCCTGTATAAGATCTGTGGTGTTTTCCCTTTACCTGGTTGTTCTGGAAGCCCCATCACCCGGATATTGTGCCTCAATTGGTGATTTTCAAGATCTTCATGCTTTTCCTGCAAGTCCTTGGCTAAGTGATCGATTTTGTTCAGCTTAGACTGGAAGAAAGCTGTGGCATCGATTTGTTCCCCTAAGTTATCTCGTTTTGAGTGACTTGATTATCAAGAGACTTTAGATCTGCCCTTATATCACTTACCGCCTTGGAGAGATCCAGGTGAATGAGCCGCAGCTCTTGAAGAATGTCCCCAAGATCCGCTTTTGTGACCGGTGGAGAAACAGTATGCCAAAAGCCAGCCCCTGTAGTGGAGCTGATGCACCGTTCTGCTCTGATCCCGAAGGAGAAGGAGAAGGAAAAGCAGAATCCTTTATCCGGGCATTTTTTGATAGGGCACTTGCGTTAGATTTAGTATTAGACATGTCGTGCCACCACCTGGGTGAACTAGACAAAATTTTTCAGCTTCAATATATTTGGGATGCACTATCCGCAAAGGTCACAAGCGGGAGCTCTAATACAGGAGATGGCTGCAGAACATAGAGAGCAGTACCTTACAATTTTTGTTCCTATACACATTTATGGTATGTTAGGAAGAGTGCAAGGACTGGTGCATGAATACTGGAGAGCAGTGCCTAGTTGTGGAGCTCACCCATCCTGCCCTTGTAGGTTTATGCAATTTATTTTTCTCCATTTTCTTTTGTTCTTTTCTTTGTTTTCTTTTCCTCCTATCGCTTTCCTTCTTAGTTTCTTTTCTGTTCCTCTTCTCTCCCTCTTTTCTATTCTCTGTTCTCATGCACACTTGTAGAGGACCTAAGAACTAGCAGCCGTTTTATTGAGCAAGTATCAAAAACTGCTTCACAACTGATCGACAGTCCTTAAGCAACTCTAATGCTGCTCCCTTGAGTTAGAATTAGCTCCCTCCGCAACAAGTGTCCAAAATGCGATTTGCCGTCTTTCACATTGTGAATCCCTAGGGACTAGAAATGGTTGCCTCCTGCCAACTTCCACACCGCAGCACTGTCCTCATGTGATCCGATAATGCATTCCAGTACGGTTCTGAGCATTGGCACTTCTTCATTACTCCACAGATCTTAATGCAGGCGTAAGAATACTCTGATACTTGTTCCGCCTCGTTCTGTCTGGCATGAGGATGTTCAGCACCGCTATTATTTAACACCGCAGATCTTTTTTTAAGAACTAAGAGGCAAGCACATTCCTCAGAGATGGCCGATTCTGTGCTGCTGTTGGCCACGAGCTGCACGGCTTATTTCTCCCATCGCAAATCAGAGGACAGGGGCCAGCATGAAAGATCTGCAGCCTTCCTCAATTAGACTGCCTGGGTAGCATGGCACATACCTCTGTGGTGGGACTTGAGAGCAGACATCCATCCTCCTATGCCTGCACAGGTACTGAGAATGCAGGAGAAGTTATCGGCAAATCAATTCACAGCAGCAGACACTTCAGAGAGATGCTAGAAGGGGTTTTTAACATAGCGAACGGCAGTAATGCACACTTCATCTCTTTTTAACATTTTTTAATCAGAAGGCATCATCCAAGTTATGGTAAGTGGCCATGGGGGAGAATAAAGGTAGGGAGAGCTCAGTTACCATTCGACCAACTTCGTTGTGCTCATGAGCGCCCTCCTGCTTTCTATCTTTTAACCAGTTCCTGGATCCACAATAGTACACTGCCTCCAATCCCATAACTTTTAATTTCACCAAGAGTGTCTCATGAGGGACCTTGGCAAAGGCCTTCTGAAAATCCAGATACACCATATCAGTGGGAAAAACTGAAAGGGGATATTTTAAGGGCAACCAACCTTTTTGTTAAAATGGTAAATAAAGGCAAAAGGAAAAGGAGACTGCTATGGTTTTCGAAAGAAGTAGCTGAAAAAGTGAAGAAAAAGAGGGAGGCCTTCATGAAATACAAGAGATCACAGAGAGAGGAAGACAGGCATCTGTATTTGGAAAAACTTAGAGAAGCTAGCAAAGTAGTCAAGAAGGCAAAGATTTAAAAGGAGGAGGAAATAGCCAATGCAATAAAATGGGGGGATAAGACATTTTTCAGATATATTAGTGAGAAGAGGAAGGGCAAGAGTGGTATTGTCAGACTCAAGGGTGCAGGGGAGGAATATGTAGAAGCTGATAAGGATAAAGCGGAATTGCTTAACAAATATTTTTGTTCTGTGTTCACAGATGAAGAACCAGGCGCAATACCTCAGAAAACACCCACAAATAGGAACAGAAGCAAAGGACATCTTGAACAATTTTCAAAAGACTGTTTGTGAGAAACTATCTCAACTTAAAGTAGACAAAGCGATGGAACCGGATGGGATACACCCGAGAATACTGAGGGAACTTGGGGACGTTCTAGCAGCTCCACTGACTGACCTTTTCAATGCCTCGTTGGAGTCGGGAGTGGTGCCAAAGATTGGAGAGAGGCTCATGTGGTGCCTTTACACAAAAGCGGAAGTAAGAATTTGGTTGAAAACTACAGGCCGGTTAATTTAACTTCGGTGGTGAGTAAATTATTGGAAACGCTGCTGAAAGAGAAAATAGTGAGGTTTCTGGAGTGCAGCGGATTACAGGATCCGAGGCAGCATGGATTCACCAGAGGCAGGTCTTGTCAGACAAATCTGATTGATTTCTTTGACTGGATGACCAGGGAGTTGGACCGAGGGAGAGCCCTAGATGTGGTGTATTTAGATTTCAGTAAAGCCTTTGACACTGTTCCTCACAGGCGACTTATAAACAAACTGAGCACCCTAGGGATGGACCCTAAAGTTACTGCTTGGGTTAGAAATTGGTTGGGTGGGAGGCGACAAAGAGTACAAGTAAATGGAGCTCACTCTGAGGAGAAGGATGTTACCAGTGGTGTGCCTCAGGGATCTGTCCTTGGTCCGATTCTTTTTAACATCTTTGTTAGCGATATAGCAGAAGGGCTTTCAGGTAAGGTTTGCCTCTTTGCAGATGATACCAAAATCTGCAATAGAGTAGACACCCAGGAAGGGGTAGATACCATGAGGAGGGATCTAGCTAAGCTTGAAGAATGGTCTAGAATTTGGCAGCTGGGATTTAATGCTAAAAAATGTAAGGTCATGCATTTGGGCTGCAGCAATCCAAGGGAGCAATATAGTGTAGGGGGTGAAGTACTTTTGTCCACTAAAGAAGAGCGGGACCTAGGCGTGGTTGTGTCTGATGATCTTAAAGTAGCTAAACAGGTAGAAAAGGCGACGGCAAAGGCTAGAAGGATGCTTGGGTGCATACGGAGAGGAATAGCTAGCAGAAAAAAGGAGGTGATAATGCCTCTGTATAAGTCTTTGGTGCGAACTCATTTGGAGTATAGTGTGCAATTCTGGAGACCGCACCTTCAAAAGGATGTGAACAGGATGGAGTCGGTGCAGAGGGTGGCTACTAAAATGATTAATGGGCTTCATTATAAAGCATATGAGGACAGACTGAAGGATCTTAGTATGTATACCTTAGAGGAAAGGCGGGATAGAGGTGATATGATTGAGATGTTTAAATACCTCCATGGCATAAATGTTCAGGGAGAGAGCCTCTTTCAATTGAAAGCAAGTTCTGCTACGAGGGGACATGGGATGAAGGTGAAGGGAGATAGATTCAGGAGTGATATGTGGAAATATTTCTTTACGGAAAGAGTAGTGGATCCGTGGAATAGTCTCTCAGTGGAGGTGGTAGAGATGAGGACAGTAACTGAATTCAAAAAAGCATGGGACAAACACAGAGGATCTCTTAAGGTAAAAAGGGGACTGTTGTAGTTGTAATGGAAGGACAGACTAGATAGGCCATGTGGTCTTTTTCTGTCATCATGTTTCTATATCAACAAGCTCACCTTTATCTGCCTGTTTATTTACACCTTCAAAAGAATATAACAGATTAGTAAAACAAGATCTTCCTTGGCTAAATTCATGTTGGCTTTCCCCCATTAAACCATGACTATCTGATACATGTTCAGTAATTTAATTTTTTAAAATGGCTTCTACCATTTTACCAGGTACAGACGTCAGACTCACTGACCTGTAGTTTCCCTGATCATACCTGGATCCCTTTTTAAAAACTGGCAGTACATTGGTCATTCTCCAATCTTTAGGTACTACAGATGCTTTTAAGGATAATTCACAGATTAGTAATAGTAGGTCTGCAATCTCATATTTCAGTTCTTTCAGCATCCTCAGATGTATACCATCCGGGGTTCAGCTGATTTGCTACTTTTTAGTTTATCAAATACTTGTAATACTTCTACCCGATTTATCAAAATTTGTTGCAATTCTTCTGATACATCACCTTTAAATACCATTTCAGGCATAGGAAGCTTCCCTACATCTTCTTCAGTAAAGACCAAAGCTCTTCATTCAGTCTCTCCACTATGGCCTTTAGCGCCCCTTTTACCCCTCTATCATCTAATGTCCAACTGACTTTCAAAGGGTTTTTTTTGTGCAAATGTATGTGAAAAAGATTTTGTTGTGCGTTTTTGCTTCCATGGCAAGCTTTTTCTCAAATTCTCTCTTTGCCTGCCTTATCAATGCCATGCATCTGATTTGACAAGTGTTTATGTTGTTTCCCCATTTTCGTCATTTGGCTCCTTTTTCCATTTCCCGAAAGATGTTTTTTAAGCTACAACAGCCTTTCTGACCTCACCTTTAAACCATGCTGGCAATTTTTTAGCCTTTTTTCCACCTTTCTTAAAGTGTGGAATACAGCTGGTCTGGGCTTCCAAGATAGTATTTTTAAACAACGCCCATGCAGGATGTAAATCTTTAACCTTTGCAGCTTCTCCTTTTAGTTTATTCCTTAACTATTTTCCTCATTTTATCATAGTCTCCCTTTTGAAAGTTAAAGTAGTACTATGGATTTCCTTTCCATCCTCCTGCCATTTATTAAATCAAATGCAGTCATGCTATGATCACTATTACCAAGTGACCCTAACACCCTTATCTCTTGCATCAGATCCTGTATTCCGCTAAGGACTAGGTCCAAAATAACTTTCCCTCTTGTCAGTTCATGAACCAGCTGCTCCAAGAAGAAGTCATTTATTTCATCTAGAAACTTTCTCTCTTTAGTATTTCCTGCTGTGAAACTGACCCAGTTGACACCAGGGTAAATGAAATCACCCATTTTTTTTTTACCTTTATTTCAGAATTTTTAAATCAATACTTACAAAGCAAGTATACAAGAAATATGATTCAAAACCATCAAAAAGAAATATCTCAAAAGGAAAAATCAATACACAAATCCATTAGCCCACATTTCAGGGAGGAGATAAATACAAAAGAATTGTTACAACAAGAAAATTAGGGAAAAAACAAGAAACATTAGAGCCAATATCTTATCCCACCCAAACTTCACCCCTCTGAAGCATTTTTCTCCCTGTCAGCTAAGAAAGCCTCCAATTGTGGAGAGTCTAGAAAGATAAATCTAACTCTCTGTAAAGAGACCAAGCACCTACAGAGATGGGTCTTAAAAAAATATGCCCCAATGGCCAACACCCTTGTCTTTAGGGCCAAAAAGGCCCTCCGACGCAACTGAGTGGCCCGGGACACACCAGGAAACAATGAACTCGTGACCCACAAAAAAATGAACACCTTATTTTCAAAGTAACTTCTAAACACAGAGGTTTTATCCCGTTCTGCCCATTATTATTGTGTTATAACTTTTGTTAGCTTCCCTGAATTTTTTTTTAGCATTTCATCATCCATCTATTCATTCTGAGTAGGCGGAAGATAGTACACCCCCACTGCCACTGCCTTCCCATTTTTCCATGAAATTTCTATCCATAGAGATTCTACAGGGTGTTTTGTTTTGATCTACCCTATCATTGCGATAGAAGTTGTACCCAGATATCACGGTATCCCATTTGTTGTCCACCTTCCACCAGTTCTCTGAGATGCCAATTATATTTAATCTTTCATTTATCATTATGCATTCTAGCTCTTCCATCTTATTTTTTAGACTTCTAGCATTTGCATGCAAGCATTTTAGAGGTTGTATTTTAGTCATATTAACAATCTGATAATCAGTTGACAAGTGTAATTTGGAATCTTTCAGCTCTGTCTGCTCTGTACTTAAAGGCATCTGGGTTACTTTAGTCTTTATTGGAACCTCCCTATCAGGATGCCCTAACTTCCCTTTTTTTCTAGGATCCTTCAAGGATAAATCCTTCCAAACCATGAGCTCTTGGGCGACTGTCGGCTTGCCCCTATTATCTAGTTTAAAAGCTGCTCTATTTCCTTTTTAAGGATTAATTCCAGCAGACTGGCTCCACCCCCTTTAAGGGGAAGCCCATCCTTTCGTAAAAGCCCCTCCCTTCCTCAGAATGTTGCCCAGTTCCTAACAAATCCAAACCCTCTTCCTTGAACCATCATCTCATCCGTGCATCGAGACTCCGGAGTTTTGCTTGCCATTTTTGTCCTGCATGTGGAATGGGAAGCATTTTAGAGAATGCTACCCAGGAAGTTCTAGATTTCAACTTCCTACCTAAAGCCTAAATTTGGCCTCCAGAACCTCCCCCTCCCTTATTTTCCTATCTCATTGGTACCAACATGTACCAAGACAGCAGGCTCCTCCCTAGTACAATCTAAAACCTCATCTAGGTGGTTCGCAGCAGGCAGGCATGTTACCAAGCGATCCTCATGTCCACCAGCCACCCAGCTATCAACATGCCTAATGATCAAATCACCAACTATAATGGCCATCCTGACCCTTTCGTCATAGGCACATGGCCCTGGAGAAACCACTTTCGTGCAAGAGGGTTTTATATCACCTGGAGGATAGGTCTTAGCTACAGGATCACTTCCTGCCACACCAAGGTAATGCTCTCCTTTCATGTGACTTCTCTCTCTTCCATGGCAACAGAGAGGCTGCCAGACTGGAGTTGGGACTTCAGTAATACGTCCTTGTAGGTCTCATTTACAATGTTCCCAGCTAAGCTGCATTAAGTCCTCCACCGGCATTCCTGCCGGTGGTGGGAAGTGCAAAGCAATCACGCTTAGGATCGCACGGCATAGGCAGGTCCCAAGGGCCTGTCAATGCTATGCGATGCTAAGCGCGATTGCTATGCACCTCTCTTCACCAGAAGGAATGCCAGTGAAGGACCCAGAGCACTTAGCAGGAACATTGCTCATTTATTTACCTTTGTCTTCCTTAGCTCCTCCAAGTCTGCCACTCTATCTTCCAGAGATCTAATTTGTTCCCTGAGAGCAAAGAGCTCCTAATACCTAATGCAAACTAAGGCCCCTCGCCAACTGTAAGATAATCGTACACGTGACACTCAATGCAAAAGACTGGATATCCCCCATTTCGCTGCTGGACTGCTGTTTGCATCTTAGTTTTAAGGATTTATTTACATATTTAAGTTGTTTACTTAATTAAGATGCTAGGGTTACTCGAACCAAAACAATTATACCTAATAAGTTTAAGAGGCTTTGTTCACCTCAAGATTAATTCATTTCAGGGCCTTAATTAATCTATTCCTGATGAGGATAACCAGCTGAACAAGAAAGTGAATTTGACCACCTCCTTCCCTTTAATAAGTTTAAGGGCCTATAAATCTAAGATTACACATGGCGTGGATGGGAGGGAAAGAAATACTTAGTTAAAGATGGCTTGCTACACAGTACCCTGGCCTATGCTTCTAAGATAATCTCTTAGTTTCCTGGTTGATTCACACAGCCCTTGGTTTGATAGAGGGAGCCTTTCAAATTGCCCCTTTGATCTATCACTTGGCTTTAAAACCTATTTAAAACAATTTCACAGGTCTCATGCCTCTTAACTGGAATGCTTCTCTTTGAAAAGGTCTCTAGAAACAATTTATTTCTTTCTACTCAAAGAATATTTACCCTATTCTACATTCTATATTAAGCTATGCTCTGATTTGATTTAAATGAAAAGCTATCTGGTGGTACTAAGCCCGGACTTAACAAAAACACTGAATTCTAAAATACAGAGATTTATCAGCCTTAACCCAAAGAACTCCCTTTTCCCCAAGATTTAGAGAATTTCCCAACAGGTAAATACTTACAAGTGCAGATTTCTTTCCAGCAGTAGTAGTCCCTTTTGGGAATCCTTCAAGACTCAATCAGCAGAACGATAAAGCCTTGAAGAGAGTAGAGAGCCCTTCTCCAGAGGTATTCAGGAAAATACATCTCCAGTACCTCTCTTGAATTCGTTATTCAAAGTGACAGTTTCTCTGAAGTGTCCAGAAATGCAGAATCCACCAGGCATGCCCAGTCGCCATTTTTTTCCTGTATAACTCGCAGCTCAGAATTAATGGAGTATCTTCCACTGCCTCTTTGGATGGGTGGTACAGGCACAAGGGTCTAGAGTCCAATCAGCCTCTTCGGGGTGGACTGGATCATGGCCTTTTTGGTCTCAGAACCACAGAGATCACAAAGGTGTCTAAAATAGGCTCCTTCCCCTCCAGGATGTAACTATGCTGAATAACATCGAGCACCCAACAATCAGTGGTAACCCAGGCCCATTCCTGGTGAAAAAGACTGAGATGGCCATCCACTGGAGGTACCATAGAGTAGGCCTCCTTCCCATTGTCATGCTGAACAAGAAGGGTTTGATCTTCAAGGAGGAAAGATCACTGGGTCTTCAGGCCCCACAAAAAGACCGAAGCTTGGCTTGAGAGTTGAGAAAGATCAAGACTGGCCTCCCTGGTCAGTACCACCAGGAATTATGAGAGTCCCAGAACTGGGGTCAAGGAAAATGTGAGGAATATCAAGAATAAGAGGAAGGCCCATGCCTCTAGGACCCTTTGGACCTATCTTCCAGATAACAATGAGGTTTGGATGTTGCCATGTCCTTTATGAGCTTCAAGGTCTTCGCCAGACAGATGAACTAGGACAGCCGGGACTTAGAAGCCATATCTGCCACTCAATGTGTAAGCCAAAGCTACCTTTGCACTACCATAGCAACCACAATGTACTTAGCCGCTAAACGGACAAGATCCTACATGGTATTGGCCGAAAAGGCCACTGCTGACTGCATCCATGCCGAAGCATCATCCTCTGGAATGAACTGCATCCACTGGAATAGAGCCAATGCCATGAAGCCTCCACAAAATGCTGCCGAGAAAACAGTCTTGAGGCGTGCCTCCCTCTTACAATCCAACTGATCCCTGAGAGTGCCTCCACCCTCTACCGGAATGTTAGAACATAGTGTGTCTGGTGACGGTAGCTACATGTGCATCCACTATAGGAAAACACAGCCACTTATCCAAATCTTGTTATGAGCAAGCTGTATGCTCTTCCATAACTCTGACACCCTTCAACGAGGAGGCTAGCAAGCCCCATTCCACAGACACTATGCTCTTAAAGACTTTTGGGAATGGAAATGCTTTGGTAGGTTTATGGCCCTCCTGCAAGGTGAGGTGTCCCTGCAGTTCTTCTTCTTCAGTGGGATCAAACAGCTGTAGGAAGGAGGTCGCCTAAGAAATTAAAGGCTGCCAGTTCATCTTTCCTGAACAGGTGAATAATGAGGGAATATTCCTGCTCTTTTTCCAGTGAAGAGATCTCACCATCTTCAAGCATGGATTCGTCCCCTGAGCTAGCGTCTAAATCAGGTCCTTGGGAGAAGATGAGAATCACCTGATGTCTTCCAAAAAATGCAAATGCAATGTGTGCCTTTGAGTCAGTGCTGACTCCTGGTGACCCAGAAGCTCCTGGGTTTTCTTGGCAGTGTGACCAGAAGTAGATTGCCAGGCCTTTCTTCCGAGGCAATGGAGGGTTAAGTTAATTTAAGGCCACAAGGAGTGCTAGTGGGAATCAAACTCTGGTTGCTTGGTTACCAAGCCAGTGTTCTAACCACTAGACTACTCCTTCACTCCCGATGTCTTCCACTGATAAGGATTTTTCTGTGGCACAGCTGGGGCTGCAATCTGACTGCTCTTTGCCAAAAAGCACGACCCAGGCTATAATGAAGACCAGGAAGAATCTCAAGCCAGACTCTCACTACCCTTCCAGAAGGACCATGCTTGCTGAAGAAAGGAGAATTATTCTGCTGAAAAGGGCTCTGAACTGAGAGGCAACAAACCACTGCCTGCACTCCTACCTGCTGACAACTGTTTCTGCCAACGGTCCTGCCTAGGGCAGTGGTGGTGGGGGGGAAACATCACTTAGGACTGCATGAGGACATATCTGAGGCCATGATGACATCTTCCTCCCACTCCGAATCCAGATGCTGAAGAGTTCCTCTATTTTCAAGGGCCATGGGATCCATCTCAGACTGCCCATCCAAGTCCTTTGCACAGCACTCACAAAGGAGATCCACAGGAGCAGTTCAGTGTACCACAGGCCATGCAGAGTCTACTAGGGGCTGACATGCATATTTTGTTCAGCCACAGAGCAAGCTTCCCTTATACGTGTAAGCTGGCAGCGCTTTCCAGCCTTATACATGTAGAACTGCATATCTAGTCCTGCACATGTAACTTTACATGTGCAGTCTTGCATGTCTCTGCAGCGGCAGAGTCTTTACACGTGTGCGGCCAAAAGGAAGGTACGTGCACAGAAAAAACAGCTTAGGATTGAAAATACCGACATCCACCTTACCCAACGACAGAACCGCACAAACTAGAAAAGATTGGGCCCCTCCCTCTCCTCCCCCCCTCCCAGCTGTGACTGCAAGATGCAGCACTAACAAAGAGGTGCACTTACTCCCAAGCAGCACAGGATAGACAAGCAATACTGGGCTCTAGGCCACTCCAATGTGATCAGTCCTCTCCTCAAATACTTTCTTTTGAGGAGTGTCCTGGGGGACAGGGGTGGGCAGCAGAAACTTTTGGAGACTGTGTGAAGACAAAGTCTTGATCCAACACAATCCTGGCTTCTCAAATGGTCAAGAACACTGGCTGAGAATGTGACCTTCCCCTCCCACCTCCAACATGGGGACCTCCAGCAGAGGTATCCACAGATAGGACACGGAAATGGCCACTGCCGAGCTCCCCTCAGGAAGACTTCCCAGGAGCTGATGCAATTACAAAACCAAATTGCACTAGTCCAATATCCACCATCAACTGGAGAAAGAAACACTGAAGTATGCCCCTAGCTGCACCAGCTCAAGTAGCAGTGATGTCATCACTAGAAGTTTCTAGTTCTTTCTCTGTCTCCCCATCCGCTGGCAGGTGGACACAATTCATTTGTCTGCTCTGGTCTAGCAGGATGATCTGGAAATGAGAAACTAAAGATCTCAGTACAGATCTGATTAATGGAAACTAGTGTTGTAGATATGGCCAATAAACTTTCTGAATAGATACTCAGATGCACTGAAAGGACATTTAAAGGGTATATCTCACCTGACAAAACAACAGGTTTGGAAAATGGTTTCTGCTTTTCAGCATGTTGCTTCTGTTCCAGTGCAGTCAGCATATCTCCCAAATCTAACTGCACAGGAGTTTTACTCTTCTTACCACTGCTCTTAGCCTTGGAAGCCTCCTGAAAGAGAGAATTAACATAGTAAGAACTACTTCATAGTACCCAAATAGCATTAGAGAACCACCATGGAGGTACTACATTGGCCCAAAATCATAAACTTACAGAGGTTATAACGCAACAGAAAAATCTATCGCATAGTCTCCTTTAGTGTTAGGTTCCAACTTAGAAGGTAATTTTATTAGAAGGTTGGATAACATGCTCACCTACTTTGCTGGTATTTTAGTCATTTACACATGTATGTGGTCACATGTGCGTGTTAATGGCCTTTTATGAAATACCAACCAGCATAAAAGTAGACATGTTCATTTGACAGTGCATACTTCAGCAGTGGCTGTGCACATGGACGGATTTTATATGGAGCGCACAGAAATGCACGTAGATTATAAAGTACTATAATTTACATGCTTACTAGAAAACTTTAAGCATGGGCATTTACACCAGCTCTAGGTATGGTGTAAATGTCCATGCCTTAATTTAAAGCACGATCTCTCTCACTTAAGCTAGTATTTTACAAAGACAAGTAGGCACCTACTTGTCTTTATAAAATGGTACCTACCCATAGTGCACTGTCATAAAATTACCCTCTTAAAGTCAAAGTGGTAATGTGAAGCTGATACACACTGGCCTCCAAAGGACGATGGCTAAGGATGTGGGGGGAAGAGGGAACAGGTGTAAAGTTACAGGAGGACATTAGTGGAGGGCTTGAAAACGTTTCTTGGAATCTAGGAACCAGCTGCTGAAAACCTAGGTCACACTGCATGCCCCCACCTCCCAAAAAGGTGTATTGCAGTTAGTTTTTAGGTTTTAGTTCCTGATTTACCAAGATTGTTTTCCCATTTTCTATGGGAAAAAGCTTAAATCAGGCTCTTAATAGACCTCTGCAAAGTGCCAACAAAAGGTAGTGGCCCCACTCCTCCTCCCTCTCCACCACCTCTGATGCTTTAAGCTACACCTGTGTGTGTGTGGGAGGGGATGATGCAAAGGTGGGGGTGCCTGTTTGTATGGGGGTGCAGAGGTGGGGTACCTGCATGGTGTGTGGTGGAAAAGGGCTGTACCTTTTGCACATATACATTGTGCCCTTTACCTTCCATTTCATTCATCTCTTCACCCTCCAACTATTTACACTATTTCCTTCTTTCCACCACCCATCTGTTTCCCTTCCCAGACTCTCTCCCCCTTATCCCTTTTCCTTGCACTCACCTCCTACCCTAAACCTCCCCTAAACAAACATTATTTTTAAAAAGCCATGCTGCCCCTTTATATTTTTTTAGCCTTCTGTGCAGCAAAATTCCCACCTCGAACTTTTTTTTTTGCAGGCTCCGAGAGCACTACTGCCGCAATCATGGCCCTTTTCAGTTCTTCTGTCCGCAAGAATCCAATCTCCTGTAGGCGAAGGGCTGCAATTGCAGCAAAAACCAGCAGAGTCTGCCCACGGGAGATGGGATCCTCAAAGACAGAGCCCAGTCTCGGCCGCAATCACAGCCCTTTGTAGTCCTTCTGCCTGCAGGGATCCCATCTCCCACGGGCAGACTCCACCAGTATTGGCCATTTGCAGACCTGCTGCCCGCGGGAGACAGGATCCCCGCGGGTAGAGTCTGCTGATCTCAGCCACAAGCAGCCCAATCTCCTGAGCAGACAACACCGGTCCATAAGTGCTCTGCGCCCCAGGCTAGAGAGCTTTCAATCAACACAATGACCTGGTGCCTGGGGTTCGTCGAGCGCACATAAAAAAAGCAAGATAAGCCTTATTTGCTAACTCTCAGCTAACAATGATAATACAATTCATTGCATTAAATGTCTTGGAAAAAGAGAGAGCTGAAAAGAGGACAACCACAAAATTGTTACATCAAATTCAAGACTTTATTATTTTGAGTAGTTCCATAGTGGTAACTTTGTATTGTGAAACTTCAATTGAGTTTTAGCTTTAATTCTCCAAATACGCCATCTTCTGTTCATACATGACTGCAGCTCTTCCTTTAAAAAAGAAAAACTAAACAAAAAGTAGACAAGCAAGCTGTTATTGGGTTTACTTATTGTACTTGTGATGAATTTGACAACTAGACTACCTTCATCAGGCCAGTGCAGAATTAGTTAAGAGTCATGCTGCCTGGATCATTACAAAGAAAAGTAGAGGTTGCAATATAGTGGTGGTATAATATTTATTTTCATAGCTGCAAAGAGTTCTAAGGCAAAAAGATAATGGAGACAGCGACGGCAGCTAATGTGTCTGCAAAAAGGGGAAAGCAATGAGGGAGAACTAGACTTTGCCGGTACAGGTCTATGTCCAGTAAAGTGTCATTATTTCAAAAAAGCCACTTATGTAGTGCAAGTGGATTTTCTCAACTGGTGGACAAGGAGGAGCAAGGGGGTGGTGGCAGCAATGGTTGAATCTTCACCTCAATCAGGAACCAGGATAAATAAGGAGCAACAATGGTATCTTCACCCTGAATGGAGCTTGGAAAGAGAATGTGACAGCATCTTTGGTTCTTATCAGGCACCCAAGAGACTTGGGAGTGCTAAGGAGAAGAGGATATGGGAATGGGACTATCACCTTCAGCTCTTGTTTGCGCCTGAAATAACGGAGAAAGAGAAAGCTCAGGGATGGAGGAAATGAGAGTGTGTGACTGGAGGAGGATTCCCTCACTCGATCCAAGCTTAGAAGAGTGACCTAACTGAGGAATGAGAGGGAGAGAACAGGGGTGGGAGAAGATGGAGAAAGGCAGAATGACAGTGTTGTAGAGGGATGCCCATGCTGCTGCCTGACAAATGCCTGTAGGGGCTACCGAACTCCAGTCTGCCCACAAGGACGCTTGCACTTGGATAGAATGGGTGCACAACCCACCGGAACCGTCCAGCTCTGCAACAGATCCATCAAGACAAAGGCCTCCTTAACCCAGCGCCCCAATGCAGACTGAGTCGCCGTATTGCTTTGTGCGGGCCAGCAAACACCACAAAAAGATGGTCTGACATACAAAAAGAATGTGTAACCTTCAAGAATCAGAGAAACACCCTGCAGACATCCACAAAGTGAAGATCCTTACCATTCCTCTGACACTGCTTCTTAGAGAAGGGGCAGCAAATTCAAAAGTTCACTACCAAAAACAGTCCCCCTATATTTCAAAAACTTTTTTTGTCGGAGCCAGCTGTAGGAGAGTTGGTATGGACACTCAACCCACACCAAGCAGCTAGCTACATTTTATTCATAACGGGTTCTTCACCTAATAAAACTTCAACATGTTGACACTTATCTTTTGCTAACGACATCCGTTGTTAAAACTCTACCAAAGAAATGTGTTGCTCACAGAATATCATCTCTGCACGATGCGCACGTTTCGGGTACCAAACCCTGTATCAAGTGCTCACCGACATTTAGAGGAATGGCAACAATGGTGAAAAAACGCCGTCTTCAGCGGCTAAGGTAGAGGAGATTTCAACAGGCTGAATGGAAGCGTTTTAAAGTGAGAACCCACCAATAGAAAAGGGAACACCCACAACATAGGGAATCCCAAATCTAATTGGTGCAGCAGACCTCACAGCATCCAAATCATTTGATACGTCAAAAAACACTCAACCAATCGATCTCACGATTTAGACCAGCTGGTTCCACTGAATTCAGAGTAAATATCCATTTTTGTTCAAGCCACTGAAGATGTTTTTCACAATCCCCCCCACGAGGATTAAAAGGTATATGATCAATAATAGTCCATCGGAGGTCCTCAAAAACATGTTGAAAAGCTAAGCAGTGCGCAACTATCGGAGCAATATCCACCCGTTGCCGCAAACGTGAGGCATGCTCAGCCAGCCGCTTTTTAACCGAATAGTTCTGCCCACATAAAGCAAATTGCAGGGACAGCAGAGCAAATAAACCACATGTGTGGTAGTACAAGAAGTATCCCACAGACGTATATACACATGTGAGGTGCTCGGATGAATCCATTGAATCCCCGACAATGTTGTAGCACAATATGCACACGAATTACATGGACAATGACCCACCTCCGCTGGGCGATACACAACACGATCCGATGCTAAAGTTGTCTTCATTAAACGATCCCCCAATGATAAGCCCCTTGAAAAAGCTTTGCGAAGGGGTTGTTGAAAACATTCATGCAGCCGAAGGATAGGCCAATGAGCATGTAAAATCCTCAAAACATTAGAACTGCGATCCGTATAAGGTAACACTCCAGTAATAGATGACTCCGATGAGGACTTCTCATTATTGTATTGCGGATCAAGCAGCCAGTCCCGATGGACATGAAGGGCCCGGCGGTATGCCCGTTGAATAACCAGCTGTGGATAACCCCTAACAGAAAGCCGGGAACATAGTTCTAAAGCATGTCGTCTGTATTCTTCCATCGTCCCACACACTCTACGCAATCGTAAAAATTGCCCAAAAGGCAAACCCCGACGTAAGGGGCCAGGATGGCAACTCTGAAAATGCAATAGACTATTACGTTGGACAGGCTTACGATAAAGAGAAGTGGTTAATTGCCCATCAGTGACAGTAAGCTGCATATCCAAAAATTCTATGGTAGTAGTACTAATTTTCTCAGTAAACTTGATATTATCCCGCAAAGCATTGAGATATTCAATAAACTGGTGTAAAGAAGGCAAATCAGAGGTCCAGATGAAAAAAATATCATCTAGAAAACGTTTCCACATTAGAACATTAGAAAATCCCACAGAAGTTGAAATAGAAGATCTTTCCATTTCCACCATATAATGAGTGGCAATAGAAGGTGCCACCGTCGCCCCCATGGCAATTCCAGATATCTGTTGGTAAAAAATTCCTTCAGACAAAAAATAATTTCTGGTCAATACAAGCTCGATCAATTGATGCAAAAAAGACCGAGGTAAACGAGAAGGGGCAAAACCAAAACAACTGTGCAAAAGCTCTAAAGCTTCCTGTTGATTAATATTCGTATATAATGAAACAACATCTAAGGTCACCAAAAATGCCCCAGCTGGAATCAAAAGAGGGGAAATAACCTGTAAAAAATGTGTCGAATCCTTAATATAAGACGGCACTCCACATGCCTCCTGTTTCAAAAAAACATTAAAAAAAATGGATAGTGGTTCTAACACTGAATTCTTACAAGATACGATAGGTCGCCCTGGAGGAGAAGTCATTGATTTATGAATTTTCGGGACTAGATACATGATCGGAATCTTCGGGTGCAAATTAATCAAAAAAGCATGCTCTTTAGACGTAATCCACCCACCCTGATAAGCCAAACCCACCAACTCCTTGATTTCACTCAATAACGCCACTGTGGGGTCACCATCCAAAACCATATAAGTCATTCGATCATCCAGATGAGATTGTAAAGCCAATTGATAAGATTCCAAAGTTTGCAGTACAAGAGCCCCCCCTTTATCAGCTTTTCGCACAATTAAAGAAGAATCAGATTCCAACTCCCTCAAGGCAGCGCAATCTGCTCTAGTCAAATTACAAAATTGGGGAACACGATCAGACTCCAAACGGGTCAAGTCCCGCATCACCAAATTCTGATACGTAAAATCGGGTCCAATGCCGTGCCTGGGGGGATCCATTTAGAAACAGGCTTCACTACAGACTCATCCACAGAATTTGACTTACCATGGAAAAAATGAATGATGTTCAATTTTCTAAAAAAACGGTGCAAACTAACTCGCATCCGAAAAGGATCATAATGAGTAGTGGGTACAAAGGAAAGGCCAAACTGCAATAAATGTTCTTGAGACTGTGACAGAGGACGTCCCGTCAAATTGACAACTATTGAAGACGTTGCTTGGACCGCAGTCTGGTATTCGGGGGTTCCCAATCGTCGTCGCGGTAATCCCCACGATAGTATCGGCGGCCGCGAGCCGCCCAAAAATCCGACCTGACCCGAATGGTACTATGCGCCACCACATCCGTGGCGCTGTCATCAGTGTCATCAGAAGACCGATCAAACGTCACAGTCTTTTGAACTCCAGTGGTTTTCTCAGATTTCTCATACATCCAATAGTAGACCTTTCCTCCCTCATAATCATTTTTGTCCCGTACAAACTTCGTAGACTTCAAGGACTTCAAATAGTCGAAAAAATGTTTAATTTGACGATCAATTTCTTCAATCTTTACTTTGTAAGGATCCGCTCCCAAAGACTCTTTTAGGGACAAATCGACATTTTTTACAGGTTATTTCCCCTCTTTTGATTCCAGCTGGGGCATTTTTGGTGACCTTAGATGTTGTTTTGTTATATACGAATATATATACGATGGTGACCCCACAGTGGCGTTATTGAGTGAAATCAAGGAGTTGGTGGGTTTGGCTTATCAGGGTGGGTGGATTACGTCTAAAGAGCATGCTTTTTTGATTAATTTGCACCCGAAGATTCCGATCATGCATCTAGTCCCGAAAATTCATAAATCAATGACTTCTCCTCCAGGGCGACATATCGTATCTTGTAAGAATTCAGTGTTAGAACCACTATCCATTTTTTGTGATGTTTTTTTGAAACAGGAGGCATGTGGAGTGCCGTCTTATATTAAGGATTCGACACATTTTTTACAGGTTATTTCCCCTCTTTTGATTCCAGCTGGGGCATTTTTGGTGACCTTAGATGTTGTTTCGTTATATACGAATATTAAACAACAGGAAGCGTTAGAGCTTTTGCACAGTTGTTTTGGTTTTGCCCCTTCTCGTTTACCTCGGTCTTTTTTGCATCAATTGATCGAGCTTGTATTGACCAGAAATTATTTTTTGTCTGAAGGAATTTTTTACCAACAGATATCTGGAATTGCCATGGGGGCGACGGTGGCACCTTCTATTGCCACTCTTTATATGGCGGAAATGGAAAGATCTTCTATTTCAACTTCTGTGGGATTTTCTAATGTTCTAATGTGGAAACGTTTTCTAGATGATATTTTTTTCATCTGTACCTCTGATTTGCCTTCTTTACACCAGTTTATTGAATATCTCAATGCTTTGCGGGATAATATCAAGTTTACTGAGAAAATTAGTACTACTACCATAGAATTTTTGGATATGCAGCTTACTGTCACTGATGGGCAATTAACCACTTCACTTTATCGCAAGCCTGTCCAACGTAACAGTCTATTGCATTTTCAGAGTTGCCATCCTGGCCCCTTACGTCGGGGTTTGCCTTTTGGGCAATTTTTATGATTGCGTAGAGTGTGTGGGACGATGGAAGAATACCGACGACATGCTTTAGAACTATGTTCCCGGCTTTCTGTTAGGGGTTATCCACAGCTGGTTATTCAACGGGCATACCGCCGGGCCCTTCATGTCCATTGGGACTGGCTGCTTGATCCGCAATACAATAATGAGAAGTCCTCATCGGAGTCATCTATTACTGGAGTGTTACCTTATACGAATCGCAGTTCTAATGTTTTGAGGATTTTACATGCTCATTGGCCTATCCTTCGGCTGCATGAATGTTTTCAACAACCCCTTCGCAAAGCTTTTTCAAGGGGCTTATCGTTGGGGGATCGTTTAATGAAGACAACTTTAGCATCGGATCGTGTTGTGTATCGCCCAGCGGAGGTGGGTCATGGTCCATGTAATTCGTGTGCATATTGTGCTACAACATTGTCGGGGATTCAATGGATTCATCCGAGCACCTCACATGTGTATATACGTCGGTGGGATACTTCTTGTACTACCACAAATGTGGTTTATTTGCTCTGCTGTCCTTGCAATTTGCTTTATGTGGGCAGAACTATTCGTCCGGTTAAAAAGCGGCTGGCTGAGCATGCCTCACGTTTGCGGCAACGAGTGGATACTGCTCCGATAGTTGCGCACTGCTTAGCTTTTCAACATGTTTTTGAGGACCTCCGATGGACTATTATTGATCATATACCTTTTAATCCCCGTGGGGGGGATTGTGAAAAACATCTTCAGTGGCTTGAACAAAAATGGATATTTACTCTGAATTCAGTGGAACCAGCTGGTCTAAATCGTAGATCGATTGGTTGAGTGTTTTTTGACGTATCAAATGATTTGGACGCTGTGAGGTCTGCTGCACCAATTAGATTTGGGATTCCCTATGTTGTGGGTGTTCCCTTTTCTATTGGTAGGTTCTCACTTTAAAACGCGTCCATTCAGCCTATTGAAATCTCCTCTACCTTAGCCGCAGAAGACGGCGTTTTTTCACCATTGTTGCCATTCCTCTAAATGTCGGTGAGCACTTGATACAGGGTTTGGTACCCGAAACGTGCGCATCGTGCAGAGATGATATTCTGTGAGCAACACATTTCTTTGGTGGAGTTTTAACAACGGATGTCGTTAGCAAAAGATAAGTGTCAACATGTTGAAGTTTTATTAGGTGAAGAACCCGTTATGAATAAAATGTAGCTAGCTGCTTGGTGTGGGTTGAGTGTCCATACCAACTCTCCTACAGCTGGCTCCGACAAAAAACGTTTTTGAAATATAGGGGGACTGTTTTTGGTAGTGAACTTTTGAATTTGCTGTTTTATTTAGTTCACGAATTGGGGTGGTCATTTTTTGGCTCTTAGAGAAGGGGGCAGGCAAATCACCTGGTTCATATGAAAGGAAGAAATCACTTCAGCGAAGAAGGAAGGCACAGGCCGAATGGAAATGGCCTCCTCAGAAAAAGACAGGTAAAGATCTCAGCAAGACAGAGCCTACAGTTCGGACAGCTATCTTGTGGAACAATCGCAACCAAGAAGGCTGTCTTGAGCGTCAAGTCCTGCAGAGTAGTGCGCTTCAACAGCTCTGACTGCAGGGTACAGAGCATCAGACAGATCCCAGAAAGGAAGCACAGACTGTAGGGGAGGACGCAGACACCAAACCCCCTGAAGGCGGCTAGAGACTTACCAGTCAACAGACGTATGAAACAGGCCAAAGCTGCCACCTGAACCTTAAGGAAGCCATGTCTATTGCTAAAGCAAGTGTAAATTGGGATCCCGATGAGTCTAATTCTGAAGGAGAACAAGGAGTCATGAATGAGAGTTATCAGGCACAACCGATTTATAGGAGGAAAGCACAGAATCCTGGAGGAGTTAACCTAGACATTGTTGAGGATTTTAACCAACAAGAGAATAATGATATCCAGGACAGGTTTAGGCAGTAGCCTGGGAAATCGCTGATTACCTGGATGGTGCGTATTTATGAGACTGGAGCTTCAGGGGTACAGCTAGATAGTGCAGTTACTCACCTATAACAGATGTTCTCCAGGGACAGCAGGAATCAGTCCTCACTTATGGGTGACGTCAGCACCGACGGAGCCAGTGAGGAGCAAGTCCCAAGCTTTCAAAGAAAGCCTTTAGGATTGCTGCCACGTATGCGTGGTCCTCTTCCCACCCAAAGGTGCCATCTTGCTCAGTCTGGTCCCATAGCTAGAGCCCTACTAAGCAGATGGCAAGGGAAGGACAAAAATCCAGCAACTCTTCAGGGGAGGTGGTAGGGTAGTGAGGACTGATTCCTGCTGTCCCTGGAGAACACACTTGTTACAGGTGAGTAACTACGCTTTCTCCAGGAACAAGCAGGAAGTCAGTCCTCACTTATGGGACTCCTCAGCTACAGGCTACCGAACCTATAATCCAAAAATGCTTCCGCGAGGCCGTGAGCAGAAGCCGATGCCCGAAGGAGCCTGAGTCCTTGGGTACCCAGGGCTAAGCTCTCGGTAGCCGCCAAAGAAGGGTCAGAGGGCAGGAGTTGCATATACCCCAAACAGATTACAGAGTACAGCCTGGCCGAAGGCGCTGTACTCCCTCTCCAGGCAGTAGTGTGAAACGAAAGTGTTCGCTGAAGAGCAGGTCACAGTCCAGCAGATGTCCATCAGCGGCACTGAGTGTAGCAAAGCCACCGACGCCACCTTGGCCCAGACGCCGTGTGCAGTGACTCGACAATCCAGCGGGTCCCCAGCCTTTGCCTGGGCAAAGGCGATGTAGTCCGCCATTCAGATGTAGAGGGTGCGCTTGGTAACTGCCAACCCCAGGCGGTTGGGATCGTAGGTGTTCAAGTGGGGTGCCCGTCTTTGTTTGGGTGAAGGCGATGCAGTCCGCCTCCCAGAAGGAGATGGTGCTTTTGGTGACTGCCTGCACCAGGCGATGGGGATCATAGGCGACAAAGAGCTGGTCGGACTTGCGATGAGCTTGGGTATGCTGCAGGTAGAAGGCAAGAGCCCTCTTGCAGTCAAGTGTATGTAATACCGCCGATGCCCGGTCAGCAGGCAGTCTCAGGAAGAAGGTTGGTAGGACTATCGCCTGATTTAGATGAAAGTCCAAGACCACCTTCGGTAGGAACTTGGGATGGGTGCGGAGGACCACCCTCTTCCCATAGAACCTGATGTATGGAGCTTCAGCCATAAGGGCCTAGAGTTCACTGACTCGGCGAGCCGAAGTCAAAGTCACCAGGAAGACCACCTTCCAGGAGAGATGCCGAAGCAAGCACGTAGCCATTGGCTTGAAGGGTGATCATGTAAGCTGCATAAGCACCATGTTGAGGTCCCACGCCGCCGGAGGCGGCCGAATGGGAGGCTTGGAAACCAAGAGACCTCGCATGAAGCCGGAGACCAACGACTGCCCCGAGAGGGGTTTCCCTTTGATGGGGAAGTGGTTAGGCAGAATGGCGCTCAGGTGTACCCTGACCGAATTGGATTTCAACCCTGCCTTTAAGAGGTGGAGGAGATACAGAAGAACCTACCGGGTAGAGCAGGAGAATGGATCGATCTGGACCTTGGAGCACCAGGCCTAGGAGCGTCGCCACTTAAAGGCGTATGCCCATCTCGTCGAGTCTTTCCTCGACGCGAGGAGAACCTCCTCAACCTCCTCTGGGAGGTGCAGCGGAGCTAAGGAGACCCATTCAGCCACCAGGCTTTAAGGGACAGCGAGGCCAGGTTCGGGTGGAGTACCCGACCCTCCTCCTGCGTTATCAGGCCCAGGACACAGCCCAGGGGGACTGGAGGCTCAGACGAGAACCGGAGCAGAAGGGGGAACCAAGGCTGTCGAGGCCACGAGGGTGCCACAAGGATCACTGAAGCTCGGTCCCGCTGAACCTCATGGAGGGTCCTCGCAATGAGAGGAGTGGGCGGGAATGCGTAAAGAAGGCTGGAGGAACACATCTGGGGCCACCTTGCTTGGGTGCGGAACCGGGCCACAGAAGTGGGGAAGCTGCATGTTCAACAGGCTGGCGAACAGGTCCATGGATGGGTTCACCCACCGACGGAACAAGAGGTCGACGACCTCCGGATCCGGGTGCCACTCATGTGGGCGGAGGATCCTGCTGAGTTTGTCCACGAGGACGTTCTCCTGGTCAGGGAAGTAGACCACTCGTAGGGTCATTCCCGGCAAAATCCAAAGGAGCAAAGGAGGATCGCCTCTCGGCAGAGGGGACAGGATCCTGTCCCCCCCCCCCCTCCTTGTTTATGTAAAACATGGCTACCCTGTTGTCGGTCTGCATGAGTACCGACTTTCCCCACAGATAGCCCTTGAAGGTCCTCAAGGCCCATCAGACCGCCCGAAGTTTGAGCAGGTCGATCTGCTATTGAGACTCCTCGGGCGACCGTTGCCCCTGTGTGCACAATGTGCCGCAGTGGGCTCCCCACCCCAACAGGGAAGCATCCATTGTTAGGACGAGCTCGTGCTGTGGGGTCTGGAAGGGCATTCCCCGAAGGAGACTTCGGGGGTCCTGCCACCAACTCAGAGTTGTGGAGAATGCGGGAGACCCAATTAGGGTCTCTGAGGTGGCCGAAGGCCTGGCTCTATTGTGCCCTGAGGCACCACTGGGCTGTCCGAAAGTGCATGTGGGCGTGGGGTACCACATGGACGGTGGAAGCCATGTGTCCTAGGAGGTGCAGCATGGCCCGTGCCATAACACAAGCCCTGTTCTGGACCTGGGTTGCCACGGCCCGGAGGTGGTCTGCCCGGTCTGCAGGCAGGAAAGCGGTCGCTTGCACCATGTCGCACCGATGAACTCCAAGATCTGCGCTGGCTTGAGGTAGAACTTGGAGTAGTTGACCAAGAAGCCGAGGCATTCGAGGAGAAGGATCGTGCGTGATGCTGCTAGGTGGACTTCGCCGATCGAGGACCCCATGACGAGCCAGACGTCAAGGTAGGGGAAGACGGGTATGCCCTGCCGCCTGAGGAAGGCGGCGGCCGCAGAGAAGCACTTTGTGAAAATCCGCGGTGCCGACACGAGTCCGAAGGGGAGAACTCTATATTGGTAGTGTTCCCCCTACACCCTGAAGCACAGGTATTGCCTGTGCTGGGGGTGGACAAGGATGTGGGCGTAAGTGTCCCTGAGATCCAAGGAGCATAGCCAATCGCCCTGCTGAAGAAAGGGCAGTAGGATGCCAAGCGATAACATTTTGAACGTCTCCCGCACCGGGAACTTGCTTAGGTTCCAGAGATCGAGGATGGGGCATAGGCCCCCCATCTTTTTTGGATCAAGAAAGTAGCGGGAGTAGAACTCATGGCCTCGAAGGAGCAGTGATATCTTCTCGACCGCGAAAGGAGCAGAGTAGGTTCCACTGGAGAGCAGGGAGGAGGGCACCTGTCTCGGACCAGTGTCCGACGTGATCGATGCCCACTGCAGGGTGAACAGGGATAGGTGTCCCCCCACTGGCGGAAGTGCTGCTGGAGGGGGGGGGAGAGGCTATGCCAGCTGTGTCAAAAACCCTGCGCAGGCTGGCATGGTGCCGGTGGCTGGGCCTTAGGTCCTTTAGGTTTGCGGTGGCCATGCGCACCTCCCTTCCCCTACATGCCCGGACACGGGTAAGAGTGGGTGGGAAAGGTAGGTAACTCTGGAAGGGGAGCCCCTTTCTTTAGGAGAATGGCTTCTTTGTTTGCTGCTGCTTCTTCCTAGGGAGGGAGGAGGTCTTACGCGAGACGAGTTTGATTCACAAACTCCGTTTCTATCTCAGCGGCCTTATCCTCCATAGGATTACCAAACAGTTGCTCGCTGAGGCAGGGGACGTCCAGTAGTTTTCTCCTGCACCAACTGTTCCAGGTCTAAGGACTGGAGCCACGCTTGGCATCAGGCCCCGATGCCGGCTGCTGCCACTCGGGCGCAGGACACAAACCAGTCATATGTGGAGCAGGAGAGCTACTTCAAACACTCCACGATGGATCTCAGGAGGGTTTGGAACCTGAGAAGGGGTTCACCCGAGGCCTGCGGAGAACCCGCCGAGTTCCTTGGCGAGGTCACTCAGGAACATGCCCATATACAGATGTGGCATGTGAGCATGGACCTCTGATAGGCTTTGCGCCCAAGGGCATCGAGGGCTCTCAACTACCTGCCGGGGGGACCAAAGAGTGTGACTTCAGCTCTTTTGCTTCCGCATCACCCACTCCACAACCATGGAGCTATGTGGAAGCTGGGTCTTCCGGAGCCCCGGGCCACGTTGGATCCTGTACATGGCATCGAGGCACTTGCTCACAATGGAGACCGAAGCAGATGACTCCCACATGTGGAGGAGCAGCCTTGACAAAATGGGAGGAACTGGAACAGTAAGAGACTCCCGAGGCAGGGACTCATACTGTAGAATATCGAGCTCTTCAGCTTGCGGCTCCTCTTCAGTCTGCCTAGCCAGGCTGAGGGCCCGTGCCATGTCCCGCACGAACACCAGGAATGATGTGTCCTCGGGTGGTGAACGCCTCAGAGGCGGCAGGGACGGGTCCAAAGAGAGGTCCCTGTGGGCACGGGTCTCAGGGGAAGTATCCCCGTCCAACTTCCAGCCTGAGAGGTCTGAGGAGTCCGACTCAGACCGGTCGCCCCATCCAGAGGCCAAGGCCTGCTTGGAGCCAGTGGCCTTGGAGAATCTTGCTCCCAAGGACCAGGAAGGCGAGCGAGACCGACGCCAAGGACCCTTATAGCTCTCGGGGGTTTCCAGGATGGGTTTCGGTGTCCCTTGAGGGAACTTCGATCTCAAGGCGCGGGCCAGCCGTCCTGGGCATGAGCACCTGTTGGGCAGCTAAGAAGGCAGAAACGCTGCACTCTAGTGCCAGCATTCGGGACTCCCACACGGGTATGGGTCCCTGCGACGCCAACACCGGGGTTACCAGGTCTGGCGTGGAGGAAGAAAGGGTGTCCTCACCGGGATGACCCTCAGGAGACCGGGCACAATCGATGCAGGCCTCTGTATATGTATGAGGTACCTTTCGAGGACATTCCTTGTCCAACTCTTGGGAACACCGGGGGGCTGAGCAACTGAGCACGGGAGCACTCGTGCTTGTCTGGAGCCCCCTGCAGCGATTTTGAGGTCTTCTTCTTATGCCTCTCCATTTCAGGAGACCCCAGGTCGGAGTGCCGCCAAGAGCGCAGGGCCGAAGTGGGAGATCCCACCAGCAGAGGGACGACAGAGGGTGCAGCCAAAGATTTCAAGGCTACCATCCGAAAAATGTCATTGGACTTCTGCTTACGACTTAGCAGGGCTTTGGAGGACATTTTCTTGCAAAGAGAGCAGAGCTCCGGGTCATGGTCGGCCCCAAGACACCAAAGACAGCAGTCATGGATATCCATGAGTGACATGCTTCTGGAGCATCTGTCACATTTCTTAAAACCAGTGGCCATCGGGGCAAAAAGGGCCCCCGCTAGGTAGGAAAACCTTTGCGGCCAGCGGTTGAGGGAAAAAAGGGCATATCGGTATCGACGATAACCATGTGTGAAGACTAAATTCCTGCTGTTCCCGGAGATCACCTGTTACAGATGAGTAACTAGGAACTCCCTACCACCACACATCAGAGCAATCCCCAACTTGAGCCAGTTCAGGAAGGCCTTGAAACACTTTCTCTTTATCAAATACCTCACTGACTGCCACGAACCCCAGCCACCAAGTATGATCAATACCCAATAACTCCATCTGACATGTATATAGTTACCCTATTCAATGCTCCGCATATGTATATAGTTTACCCTGTTCTCCAAGTTACTTGTTCCTGTTCAATGTAATGACCTGACTTTTGTTTATTGTCGGATACCATTTTGTTTTATGTAAACCGCGCTGATCGCAAATAGTGCGGTATATAAGAAATGCAAATAAATAAAGCCCGCAAAAGGAAAAAGCTTTTAAAGAAAGCGTAGTTACTCACCTGTAACAAGTGATCTCTGGGAACAGCGGGAATTAAGTCTTCACATATGGGTAACATCAGCACAGACGGAGCCCGTGCGGGAATGCTCCCCAGCGTCTAATAGGAAAGCTTTGGGGAGCATCCCACTGCATCTGCGCTGCTGCCTTCCCGCCTTTCCAGTTGGGTTTGTAGCTGAGACAAAAGGAGAGAAGGAAGGAAAGAGAGAGAGAGATAGAGATACAACTCATAGGGGAGGTGGGTGGGTTGTGAAGACTTAATTCCTGCAGTACCCGGAGATCACCTGTTACAGGTGAGTAACTACACTATCTCCAGGAACAAGCAGGAATGCAGTCTTCACATATGGGGACTCCCAAGCTTAGAGATGTCAGGGAGATGACCCCAGAAGCTGCGAAACCCAGCCTTGGGTGGGTCATGTTTCCTCCCAAAGATCTCTGGAATCGAAACCCGGGATGGCGTATAGGAGTTGTTCAAAGACTGAAAGAGATGCTGGAGAACAGCCTGGCCAAATGAGGTATCCAGACGGGAGTCCTTGTCCAAGCAGTAATGGGCTGAAAAGGTGTGGAAAGAAGACCAAGTGGCTGCTTTGCAAATGTCGTCAATCAACATTGAGCAAAGGTTGGCCAGAGGCAGCCATTGCTCTCACATTGTGAGCTGGGACATGACCTTCGAGAGAAAGTCCCTTACTCTGATAGATAAAGGATATGCAGTCTGCAATCCACTTAGAGAGAGTTCTCTTGGAAACTGGTAAACCCAGGTGACTGGAATCAAAGGCAACAAAAAGCTGTGAAGCCTTTCTATGTTGCTTAGTCCTCTGAAGGTAAAAAGCTAAAGCTCTTTTACAATCCAGAGTATGAAGATTCCTTTCTGCAAAAGAGACGTGAGGCCTAGGGAAGACGACAAGATAGTAAACAGACTGCTTTAAATGAAAAAGCGAAACCACCTTTGGCATAAAGTGAGGATGAGTCCTAAGGACTACTTTATCATGATGGAACCTTGTATAAGGAGGATCAGCCACTAAAGCTTGTAGCTCACTGATGCATCTTGCAGAAGTGAGAGCGATTAGGAAGATTACCTTCCACGAAAGAAACTTTAGAGATGTAGTGGCTAAGGGTTCGAAGGGCGGTTTCATAAGCTGCCCGAAGACAAGATTCAAATCCCATGCCATGGGTGGTGGCTTAATGGGAGGCTTAGTTAACAGTAGGCCTCTCATAAACTGTGACACAAGCGGTTGAGAAGAGACAGGTTGTCCATCAAAGGGCTTGTGGAAAGCCGCAATGGCACTACGGTGGACCCTTACAGAGTTGGTCTTAAGACCAGAGGATGATAGGTGGAGGAGATACTCCAATAACGCCTCCACTAGAACTGAAAAAGGATTAAGTTCTTTTTTCAAACACCAGATAGAGAACCTTCTCCATTTAAAGGCATAAGCCTGCCTTGTGGAAGGTTTTCTTGAGGCCAAAAGGATATCTTTAACCTGCTGAGAGAGGTTGATATCCTGGAACTCTAAGCTCTCAGTAGCCACGCCATCAGATGTAAAGACTGAGGATTCAGGTGCAGTAGCGTCCCGTTCTCCTGGGATAGAAGATCTGGAGCACATCCCAACTCCAGAGGTCTGGCTTGAGAGAGACGTAGAAACAGTGGATACCACGTCTGTCTTGGCCAGCGTGGGGCTATGAGGATCATAAGGCTCTTGTCTCTCTGGAGCTTGAACAGTCTTGGGAATGAGGGAAATGGGGAGGGGGGTAGGCATATAGGAAGTCCTGACCCCAGTAGAGGTGGAAGGCATCCCTTGCCTGACTGCCCTGAGCCGAAATTCTGGAACAGAATCGGGGAAGTCTGGCATTCTGAGGACTTGCAAAGAGGTCTATATCTGGAGTTCCCCAGATCCGAAAGATTTGAGTGATTTGCTCTGTAAGAGAAGACCATTTGCGTGGCAGTAGTACTCAAGTTCATCTGCCAAAAGATTTTGTGTGCCTGGAAGATACACTGCCAGTAGGTGTATCTGAAGACCTCTTACGAAGGCCCAGAGGCGTAGAGCTTCGTTGCACAATGCTTGAGAGCCTGTTCCACCCTTCTTGTTCACATAAACATAGCTACCTGATTGTATGGACAAGAACTGTCTTGTAGCTCAGGTGGTCCTGAAATACTCAAAGCATAAAAATGGCTCTGAGTTCCAGTAGATTTATGTGAAGACAAGCCTCCTGTTCGGTCCAGAGACCTTGATTGGAGATATTGTCCATATGAGCCCCCCAACTTCACTTGGACGCATTCGTCGTCAAGGTAGTTGGTGTAGTGGCTGCTGAAAAGGTGACCCTACAAGAAGGTTTTATGGTGATTGCCACCACTGCAGGGACGCAATGAGGCGTGCAGTTTCTGATTTTGTCCCTCAGACGACCTGACGCTTGTGTCCACTGAGAGGATTGGGTCCACTGGGCTGCCCGCATGTGTAGGCAAGCATAGGGGGACCACATGTACAGTGGATGCCATATAGAGTAGTTACTCACCTGTAACAGGTGTTCTCCAGGAGCAGCAGGAATCAGTCCTCACATATGGGTGACGTCGGCGCCGACGGAGCCCCCGTGCGGAGCATTTCCTCAGCTTTCATAGAAAGCCTTTGGGAATGCAGCGCGCATGCACGGTCCCCTTCCCGCCCAAGGGTGCCATCTTGCTCAGTCTGATGACATAGCTAAAAGACAGCAAAAATAGCAAAAATAAATCATAAGACTGCAACTCCAAGGGGAGGAGGGAGGGTTGTGAGGACTGATTCCTGCTGCTCCTGGAGAACACCTGTTACAGGTGAGTAACTACTCTTTCTCCAGGACCAAGCAGGAAGTCAGTCCTCACATATAGGACTTCCTAGTTTAGGGCTACCAGAGGCCCCAAACTGAAAAATGAGCTCCCTCTAGAGCCTCAGCATGCAAGAACAGAATCTTCTCTGATAACATCCCCGACAGGTAGTCCAACACCAGGGCCGAAGAGTACGAGTTGCCTAGACCCCAAAGAGATTATGGAGTACCGCTTGCTTGCCCAAAAGCACTGTCCCTGCGGGACTCCCTCTCAAGGCTATAGTGGGCAGCAAAAGTCTGGCTTGAAGACCAAGTAGTGGCCCGGCAGATGTCTGCCAACGGAACAGAGCGGAGATAAGCAACTGACGCAGTCTTCGCCCTGACACAGTGAGCCGTAACTCAACCCTGCAACGAGAGGCCGGCTGCCCTGTAAGCCCAGGCGATGCAGTCAGCTACCCATATGGACAAAGTACGCTTGGAGACAGCCAACCCCAACTTACTGGGGTCATAAGAGACGAAGAGCTGAACCGCCCTCCGGTGCTCCTGCGTACAGTCAAGGTAGAAGGACAATGCCCTCCTACAGTCCAGGGTATGCAAGACCATCTCAGCCTGGCTAGCATGAGGCCTGGTAAAGAAAGTCAGAAGAACCACCTCCTGATTGAGGTGGAAGGAGGAGACAACCTTTGGAAGGAACTTAGGGTGAGTCCGTAAGACTACCCTGTTCCTATAAAACCTAGTATAAGATGCTTCTGAGACTAGGGCCTGAAGCTCACTCACTCGCCTAGCTGAGGTAAGGGCTACCAGAAATAGCATTTTCCAGGACAGAAAACGCAGAGGGCAAGTAGCCATAGGTTCAAATGGTGGGCAAGTAAGCCGTTGCAAGACCACATTTAAATCCCACTCAGGAGCAGGTGGACGCACTGGAGGCTTAAGCAAAAGCAGGCCTCTGAGGAAGCGAGCCACCAAAGGATGACTGGAGAGAGACTGACCCTCCACCTGTGAGTGGTGTGCTGAAAGAGCACTAAGATGACCTCTAACAGAATTGGACTTAAGGCCTAGGTTGGACAGGTGAAGCAAATACTGCAGCACCACTGGTACCAGGCATGAGAAGGGATTCTCGTTGTGTTGAGTACACCAGGTAGAGAATCTACGCCACTTAAGGGCATAAGACTTTCTGGTGGATTGCCTCCTAGAGGCCAAGACTACGTCCTCCACTTCCCTAGGCAGTAGTAAAGGCGCTAGGACTACCCTTTCAGCAGCCAGGCCATCAAATTGAGGGACTGGAGATTGGGGTGCAAGAGAGATCCCTGCTCCTGAGACAGGAGATCGGGTTGCATCCCCAGAGGAAGAGGAGTGTCCACCGCTAGTTGCAACAGTAGTGGGAACCAGGGATGCCTTGGCCACCTGGGGGCCACCAGAATCACTGAGGCCTTGTCCCGGATCACCTTGAATAGTGTCTTGGACACTAGAGGCGTGGGAGGAAACACATATAGGAGGCCTGTAGACCATGGAATGAGAAACGCATCCACTGCTACTCTGAGAGGATGCGGTTTTCTGGAACAGAACATGGGAAGTTGAAGGTGCAGAGGACTGGCAAAGAGATCTATGGTTGGAAGACCCCATCTCAGGAAGATCTGTTGAACCACTAAAGGGTTCAACTGCCATTCGTGCGGCTGCAGAATCCTGCTCAGTCTGTCCGCCAGGTAATTCTCCTGACCTGGGAGGTAGACTGCTTTGAGAAGAATGCCATGATCGACTGCCCAGGAGCACAGTTTCTGCGCTTCCTGACAGAGAAGGCGGGACCCTGTGTCCCCATGTTTGTTCACACAGAACATAGCCACTTGATTGTCCGTCTGAACCAAGACGGACTGGTGAGAGATGAGATGAGAGAAAGTTCTCAGGGCTAAGCGGATAGCTCTCAGTTCTAAGAGATTGATCTGCTGTGCGGCCTCCCAAGGAGTCCACAGGCCTTGAGTACATGCCCCTTGGCAATGTGCACCCCAACCTTGAAGAGAAGCATCGGTTGTCAGCACCTGAGAGTGTGGAGGTGCCTGAAAAGGCACCCCTTGCACTAGATTCAGGAGATGAAGCCACCATTGCAGAGAAGACTGTAGTAGGCTGGACACCCTCACTGTGTCCATGAGGCTTCCTGTGGCCTGGTGCCACTGAGTCCTGTGGCCCCACTGAGCTGGTCTCATGTGTAGACGGGCATTTGGAGTCACATGGACCGTGGATGCCATGTGGCCTAAGAGCCTCAGGAATTGTCTGGTGGAGACCAGAGAATTGCTGTGGAATAGCCTGGCTAGAGCCATCAATCTGTGGGCCCTGTCCACTGGTAGAAAGGCCTTTGCCTGAAAGGTGTCCAGTCGAGCTCCTATGAACTCCATGTTCTGGGAGGGATGCAAACTGGACTTTGTGAAGTTTGACAAACCCCAGGTGCTGAAGCAGAGCGACAGTGCGAAGGGTGGCTTGATTGGCCTCTTGCGGGGATTGACCCCTGATGAGCCAATCGTCCAGATATGGAAAGACAAAGAGGCCTTGAACCCTGAGGTAGGCCGCTACCACTGCCAGGCACTTGGTGAATACCCTGGGGGCGGATGTAAGGTCAAAAGGCAGTACTCTGTACTGATAATGGTTTCCTCCCACTACAAATCTGAGATATTGTCTGTGGTCTGGATGAATAAGGATGTGAGTATAAGCATCCTTTAGATCTAAGGAGCATAGCCAATCTCCCTGCTGGAGGTAGGGCAGCAGGATTCCAAAGGTAAGCATCTTGAACTTTTCCCTCTCCAGGAACTTGTTCAAGTTTTGCAAGTCTAGGATGGGTCTGAGGTCTCCTGTTCTCTTTGGTACCAGGAAGTACCTGGAATAGAAGCTGTGACCTCTCAGGTGGTGGGGCACCGGTTCCACTGCCTATTCATTCAGAAGACCTGCCAACTCCTGCAGGAGTAAGTCCCTGTGCAGAGGGAGTCTGGGAGGCTCCCCTGGAAAATAGGAGGGGGGTACCTGGTGGAAGTGGAGGAGATAGCCCTTCTGGACTATACTTAGAACCCAGGTATCCCTTGTGAGGGCTGACCACCTGTGGGCGAACAGAGCCAGCCTGCCTCCAGTGCTGATGGGGGCCAGCTGAGGAGGAGAGGCTATGCCAATGCAGTCAAAATCCCCCTCCCTGCTGAGCAGGAGCCGGAGTAGGAGGCTTGGGGGCCTTCTGCCTACGGGGCCCATGACCCTGCCCCTTGACCTGCTGACCCTGTTGGGGAGCTACAGAGGCCTGTTAATGAGGGTACTGTTTATAGGCAGATGACTTCCCCTTGTCCGGGTAAGAGTCTCGGTCTCGAGTTCAGCAGCCTTGTCAGCCATGGGCTTGCCAAAGAGGTTTTCACCTCGGCAGGGGACATCGACCAACTTGTCCTGCACCCATGGCTCGAGGTCCGATGACTGTAGCCAAGCCTGACAGCGTGCACCAATGCCAGCTGCGGCTACTCGGGCCGAAGCCTCGAAGCCATCATAGGCTGCTCGAGATATAAACTTCGAGCACTCACGAATACCCAAGGACAGAGCATTGAACCTCTGCAAAGGTTCCTCGGAGAGACCAGCAGAGAACCCGGCAATCTCCTTTGCCAGGTCTCGAAGGTACATGCCCATGTACAGCTGGTAGGTCTGGACACGGCAAGCAAGCACAGAGCCCTGGAAGCACTTCTTACCGAGGGCATCCAGGTTCTGGGCCTCCCGGCCGGGAGGCACCGAGAAGTGCATCTTCTGACTCTTCAGATGATGCATGGCCGATTCCACAACCATGGAGAGGTGCGGTAATTGTGCCTTTTGGAACCCGGGGCTCTTGCGGACTCGATAGATGGAATCAACCCGCTTGCTCAAAACCGGCGTTGAGGCCGGCACCTCCCACATGTGGAAGAGCAACTGTTCCAGCATCGGAGGAACTGGAACAGTAAAGGCCTCCTTCGGAGGAGAATCATACTGTAGGGCCTCGAGCTCCTCGGCTCAAGGCTCCTCCTCATGATCCGTGGGGAATGCCAAAGCTTGGCCATGTCCCGCACGAAATCCAAGAACCGGGTAATCCTCCTGTGGGGGACCTTCTCCGAGGCTCGGACTAGGGTGAGTCCGAAGGAATGCACCAAGTCCGAAAGGTGTCGGGCGACTCCTCATCCTCCGTCTCCTAGCCAGACTCCTCGGAGGAGGAATCGAGCGGCTCCGGTCGGGCAGGCATCGATGCCACCCGCCCTGACACCGAAAGGGACCTTGGCCGAGGATCAACTCGAGCTCGCATGGACTCGAGGATCGGCTCGGCCTCCGGGGTCGACTTGGACGTCGATGTCCCGGTGGTCGGGGCAGATGCACAGGTGAGACCGGCGATCAGTGCCCGCTTCTGTTCCATGAAGGCAGCCAAGCTGCTCTCCAAGGCCGTCAACCTGAGTCTGAGCTCAGGAGACTCAGCAGCCCCCGACTCGGCGCCGGGCCCGATGTCGGCTCCCCTGGAGGTGAGTCCATGAGGACTACAGTACTCACGTGACCCGGGGACTCCAGCTCCACACGAGGTTGTTTTGCAGGCCTCTCCGACTCCGAAGACCCAGGACGGCGCTCGGGGCTATGCGACCTGGCCCTCGAGGAGCCAAGTGCATCCACCGACGCCGCCCTCACGGGTTTTTTCTTCTTACGATGCTCCCGCGAGGGAGACCCCCTTTCAGAGGAGCCTCGACGCTGCTCGGGGCCAGAGTCCCGAGATGTCGAGGCCTCTGACTAGGTCCGTGCCCTACCGGACGCGGAGTCAGAGAAGATTCTTTCCTTTTGGTGCTGCCAACTCCTTAACACTTAGAGGACATTTTCCCACACAGACCACAGATGATCGGGTCCGAGGCACCGGAGGCAGCAGTCATGTGTGTCGGTGAGAGACATAAGTTTCTTACACCGATCATACTTTTTAAACCCGCTGGCAGCCATCGGGGGAAAAAGGGCCCCTGCAAGGTCAAAAGACAGGGCTGCCAGTGAAAAAAGAAAAAATGGCGCAAACACTAGTCACTAAGGACAAACTGAAAAAGAGATCCGGGCTCGATACCGACGTATCGGGCCCAGGCGGGCAAGGGAAAACCGGCGTCGAACCGAAGAAAAACAGGTTAATGCAGGGAAAATCAACTTCTTCCTCGGGTGAAACAAATATACATCCGTCGGGCTCCGCCGAAAAAAGAAGACTGAGCAAGATGGCACCCTTGGGCGGGAAGGGGACCGCACATGTGCGCTGCATTCCCAAAGGCTTTCTATGAAAGCTGGGGAAATGCTCCGTCGGCACCGACGTCACCCATATGTGAGGACTGACTTCCTGCTTGGTCCTGGAGAAGCCCCAGTAACTGAAGCATTTCTCGAGCAATCAGGACAGTTTTCATAGTTGCTTGAAAAGCCAATTGGCGTATTCGAGCACAGCGGAGTTGTAGCAGGAAAGCCCTTGACTGCCATGTGTCTAGGAAAGCCCCTATGAATTCTAGGGACTGAGAAGGGGCGAGATGGGATTTTGGGAGGTTTATGACCAGTCCCAAGTATTGCAGGATTTGCATTGTACAGGAAAGAGCAGAGCTGGCTTCTGGAGCTGTCGATGCTCGGATAAGCCAGTCATCTAAGTAGGGGAAGATGAATATCCCTAGAGTTCTCAGGAATGCTGCTACTACTGTCATGCATTTTGTGAAGACTCGTGGAAGCCAGTCCAACGGGTAGAACCCTGTACTGGTAATATCTTCCATGAAAGAGGAATCGAAGAAATCTTCTGTGATCTGCATGAATAAGGATATGGGTATATGCGTCCTTTAGGTCTAGAGAACATAGCCAATCCTGACTCTGAATGTAAGGGAGAAGTGTTCCGAGAGAGATCATCTTGAATTTTTCTCTGAACAGATAATTGTTTAACTCCTTGAGGTCCAGAATGGGCCTGTACCCCCTTGTCTTCTTCGGTATGAGGAAGTAGGGGGGAGTAAAAACCCATGCCCTGTTGAGAACAGGTACCTCCTCTACTGCCCCCTGAGCAAGGAGTGAGATGACCTCTTGACGTAAAAGAGTGGTGAGGGGGAGCCGAGAACTGGACTCTCTTGGCGTGGAGAGATGGGGCATACTGTGGAAGTGGAGTTTGTACCCCTCCGTCACAATGGAGAGAGTCCACTGCTCTGATGTTATCTGTTGCCACCGCTTGGCAAAATGACAGAGTCTGCCTTGAATGTTGAGAGGCTCTGGACCCTTTAGAGGTAGGATGACTAGGTTCCCTAGGAAGGAGTCAAAGACCTTGAGGAGGCTGTGTCTGCTGAGCTGGTTGAGCTCTGGGGACTTAAGCCCGTCTCTGTTGTTTGGGTTGCTACTGCCCCTTTTGGGGAGCATGGACTCGGCAGTGGACAGTTTGTGTGTAAGATGGATAGAATTTCTTTTTCTTGTTGAAAAAGGGTTTCTTAGTCTTTTTCTTAGCTGGGTTGGCAGTGGTCCTTGACAGTCTATTCAAGGTAGTGTTCTCAGACTCAAGCTGAGAAGCTTTGTCCTGTCAATCCTTGCCAAATAGGTTTTCTCCTGTGCAAGATATATTCCCCAGCTTGTCTTGCACCCACTGTTCCAAATCAGATGCTTGTAACCAAGCAATCCGACGTGCACCGATATAGATAGCAGAAGTTCTACTAATGCATTCAAAACAATCAAAGGTTGCCCGGTTCATGAACTTAGAAACATTTTAGGCATGTTTGACCAGAGTGAGGAAATCAGCCCTCATCATAGAGAAGAAGAGGAGCCATGAGTTCCAAATCCTTTGCAACCTCCCTAAGAAACATACCCATGTAAAGTATGTAAGAACTTATTCTGGCCGATAGCATAGAGGACTGAAAACATCGACGCTCAAAGGCATCGAGCGTCCTCGCCTCATGGCCTGGAGGGTTGGAAGAATGCGTCTTAGCACTCTTGATTCTGCGTACTGCCAATTCCACCACCATGGAATGGTGTGGTGTGGTGTGGTAATTATGTTTTTTGGAAACCGGAACATCGTGGGACTCAGTACATTGTATCGAGTCTCCGAGAATGTGGAGACACCGTTAAAGGTGTTTCCTACATCCTAAGCATGAGGTCATGCAAAATTCAGTGTATAGGAAGGGTAGCAGCCTCCTTAGGAGCTGCCAGATACTGAAGAATTTCTAATTCTTCAGCTCTCGGTTCCTTCTCAGGGGTCACGGTAATCGAGAGTCCCCAGGCTATATCACATATAAAGTCCTGAAAGGACATGACTTCCAAAGGAGACATCTGACGCTGTGGTGAAGGAGAGGGATCCTCCGGAAGAACCACTCCGGTACTGACAGAGTCCTCAAAATCATCGGAATCAGAGGACAAGAAGTATCTATGGGCTGGATGCTCTCGTATTGCTTGTCGCGGGTACCGATCGAAGTTGGCATCAGAATGCCTCGATACCGGACCCTCTATGCTGGAGACCGATTCTAAGGCTGGCATGGGAGGAAGCATGGAAAGAGGCGCACCAGTCGATGCAGGTACATTCGGTACCAATAGCGGTACGGATGACTGCGGAACTGATTGTAGCAGCTTTAGCGGTACCAAGGCTGCTAATTAGGCTGCAAGACTGCGCTCAATGGCCAGGATATGTTGATCCATGGAGCCTGCCGATGTCTGGGTGTCGGTACCGGTGAATGAGACCACAACCCCAGAACATGGCACCAAGAGTTCTCCAGAGGTGGAAGCCTCGGGAACATCCTGGAACCCCGTTAATGCTTTGGAGGCAAAGACACCCTGCCGGGGCTGTTTGGCCGGTATGTTTACCTCGAGGGCAACGCTAGTAGCATCTCGATGTTTAGAAGGAGATCTACTCTTTGATGACCGGCCGGTCTTGGAAGACCTGTGTTTGGTTACCTGAGATCTATGGGAGGAAGATGAAGCCCTGGACGACGTCAATGCAACAGACATTGCATCCAAGGCAAAGAGGGTGCCGAGTTTCGCAGCTCTGTTCTGCAGGCCTCTCTTAGTCATCTTTCTGCAAAGGAGAGACTCCGATGGCAAATGGTCAGGACCCCAGGACCCAAACATTTGACACCAATCATTGTGTGTCGGTAGCAGAAATGGTACTGCTACATTTTGAACATTTTTTGAAACCACTAGTTGGTTTCTCCATTTTGGAAGAAAACAGGGCCTAGTGCCCAAAATGGCGCCGAAGCACCAAGAGGGGACAGACCCTCAAGAAAAAGCCTTTATTTTTTAAAAGAAAGAAAATAAAGACGACACTGGTGGTACCGGTGTAGGAGTCGACGGGAAGGCAGAAGCAAACAGAAAAAAGAAAATTTTCTGCAGTGACAGGGTTTGCTGCCTGTTGGTGCCGCGGAAAACGAAGAACTGAAGAGGGAGAGTTGGAAAGGCGGGAAGGCAGCAGCTCAGGCACAGTGGGATGCTCCCAAAAGCTTTCCTATTGGACAATGGGGAGCGTTCCCGCCCGGGCTGTCGGTGCAGACGATTACATTCCTGCTTGTTCCTGGAGAAAAGGATTTCTCTTCGCTCAAGGAAAAAGAAGAGTAGGGGAGGACCGGTGCTAACAGAAAAAAACACAGGTCAGAGGCTGAAAACGAAATACTTTTTCCGAGGGACGAGGACATGCGTCCAAAGGGCTCCACGGAAAAAGGGAGACTGAGCAAGATGGCATCTTTGTGCGGGAAGAGGACCACGTATGCATGGCAGCAATCCCAAAGGATTTCTTTGAAAGCTGGGGAATTGCTCCGCGAGGGCTCTGTCAGTGCCGACATCACCCATAAGTGAGAATTGACTTCCTGCTTGTTCCTGGAGAAATGAAGCTGGAGAAAGACTGATAGAATTCTGCAAGACCGATGATCTATTCATCTCAAATACCTTCTTCCAGCAACACAAGCGGCGACTGTACAAATGGACTTCACCCAATGGATTGTACAAAAATCAAATTGACTACATCTGTGGAAGTCAATGACAGAAAAGCTCTATAACATCGCAAAGACAAAACCTGGAGCTGACTGTGTTACAGATCACCAACTACTAGTATGCAAACTTAAGCTAAAGTTGAAAAAGAGCAAGCCACTCATGAATGTAGCAAAATCTAACCTTGAGAATATACCACTGGAATTTAAAGACTGCCTGCAAAATCGATTTGCTGCTTTAGATACAAATGACAGAGCTCCAGAAGAGTTATGGAATGACATCAAGAAGGCTGTACTGTAAGAAAGCGAGAAGTCTCTATAAAAGGTGAAAAAACATGAACAGCCAAAATGGATGACGGAAGAAACTCTGAAAGAAAGACAATCGCACAACTCAACAAAAAGATTTCCAGAGTGCAGCAATACAGGACAAGGAAAATTACTACAATGACACATGCAAGGAAATAGAAGCAGAAACTATTAGAGGAAGAACAAGATGAGCTTTCCTAAAACTACGAGAGTTAAAGAAAAAATTCCAGCCTCGAATTGGAATGTTACAAGATGCTCAAGGTTCTATGTTGAATGATGCTGAGAAGATCAAGAAAAGGTGGAAAGAATATACAGAGTTTGTATATGATAAAGATCAAGTGGACAAACAGCCGTTTCAACCTGTACCTTATGATCTGGAACCATTGGTGATGAAAGAAGAAGTCAAAGCAGCATTGAAAGCCTTATCAAAGAACAAAACACCAGGCATTGATGGTATTCCCATAGAAGTATTAGAGAAATCTGATGCAGCTGTTATCATACTTACAAGGCTCTGCCAAGGAATCTGAAAGATAACATCATGGCCAACTGACTGGAAAAGATCTGTGTTTATACCAATACTAAAGAAAGGTGATCCAACTGACTGTGGAAATTATCGCACAATCGCTCTGATCCCAAATGCCAGCAAGATTCTACTGAAGATTATTAAACAGAGTACAACCATAGCTGGCACAAAAACTACCTGAAGTGCAAGCAGGATTCAGAAAAGGGAGAGTAATGAGAGACATCATTGTGGATGTGAGATGGATCCTTGAAAAGACAAAAGAATACCAAAAGGATATTGATTTGTGCTTTATCGACTACAGCAAGGTTTTTGACTGTGTAAACCATGAGAAACTCTGGGCCACATTAAGAAGCATGGGTATACCAGAATACCTGATTGTTCTTTTGCACGATCTGTACATTGATCAATAAGCAACAGTTCGAACGGAATAAGGAGAAACGTAATGGTTTAAGATAAGCAAAGGTGTACGACAAGGCTGCATACTTTCCCCCTACCTGTTTAATTTATATGCAGAACAAATCATCAGAGAAGCAGGATTGTATGAAGACAACAGAGTTGTGAAGACTGATGGAAGACTCATCAACAACCTTCGCTATGCTGATGATACCACATTACAGGCTGAAATTGAAGATGATCTGAAACATTTGCTTCTCACGATCAAGTAACATAGTCCTTAATGTGAAGAAGACAAAGACCATGACAACTGGCAAAAATCAATAAGTTCAAAGCTGAAGGAGAAGAAATTGAAAACATGGACAACTTTAACCTACTTGGATCAACTATCAATAAGAAGCAACAAGCAGTCAAGAAATCCGACGACGCATGCTCGTAACAGAATGGTTATGAAAGACCTAGACAAGATTCTCAAGAGCAGAGATGTCTCTCTCCATACAAAGATTTGACTCATTCAAGCCATGGTATTTTCAATAACACCATATGGATGTGAAAGCTGGACAGTGGAAAAGATAGAGAAGAAGAAAATTGATGCCTTTGAATTATAGTGCTGGCGGCAAATACTGATATACCATGGAATGCCCGAAGAACAAACCAGTCAGTACTAGAGGAAATCAAACCTAAGCTTTCTTTAGAAGCTCAGATGACAAGACTTCGACTTTCATACTTTGGACACATCATGCAAAGAAAGAATCATTAGAGAAAGACATCATGCTTGGCAAGATAGAAGGTCAACACAAGAGGAAGGCCAGCAATGAGATGGCTTGATACAATAACAGCAGCTACATATACCAGTCTGTCAGCAATGAGCCGCCTGACTGAAGACCGAACACAATTTAGGACAACTATCCAGAGGGTCACCATGAGTCGACACCGACTTGACGGCACTTAACATATGCAGATGACCTGATGATCTATACCCCATTCAACACCAGAAAACCCAATTATACCACCATCACCTCTTGCATGACATCAGTTACAGAATGGCTAGTACAACGCAACCACATAATCAACTACAACAAATCTGAGGCTCTCACTATTACAAAAGACACCGCATTCAATCCACCAGATAATCTTCTAATAGGAAATTGACCAATCCCTGTGAAGAAGGAAGTGAAAAATATCAGGGTAACTCCAGACCAAAGGCTTAACTTCCAATCACACATCAAGAAAATTACATCCAAAGCCTACTATAAAATGAAGATTCTACAAAACCTACTATCTTTACTTGACCATAACCACTTTCGCACCGTATGTCAGGAAATAATCATCCCACAGATTGATTACTGCAATCTGATACTTTAAGATCTACCCAAATGTACAACTCAAGCCATACAAATTGGGCAAAACACGGCAGCCTGACTAACTACCAGATCAAAAAGAAATGAACACAACACTCCAATCTTGAAATCCCTTCACTGGCTCTCCATACGATCCCCAAAAAATTATAAATCAATAATGATGACTTTCAAAACCCCGCACAATCAGTCCTGCTGAATGCTTTAATCCAGAGGGTGCTACTCGATCAAGGAGGAAGCAACACCAAAACACCATCTTGACAGCTTCTATCATGAACAGCACCTCTCAAACAGCACTCAGAGTGTTTGAATACTACAGCCCGTCTCTCTGGAACTCACTCCCACATCAATTAAGAGCAACTACGGATAACACAGACTTCCAAAGACAACGAAAAACCCACCTCTTCATGGAATACTTCAAACACCATAGAAAACATATAGCCTTAACACTCAAGAGCTCCTGCCAACCACTCTGCCCACAATGTCATATACTACACTAAACCAAGTCCTAAAGCTACGCTGTAAATAGTTGTTTAGAAATGTTACACAGTTAAATGGCAATATAAATATATAGATATATATATATGAAAGAGGACTGTTAGTTGTTCCAAGTAAAATAGCTGAATTTACCTATTCCATGTAAAACTGAAAAACGGTATATAAGAAATGCCAAATAAATAAATAAAATTAACTTTTAAAAACAAGATAGAGCAGCTTTAAACTAGATAATAGGGGAAATCCAACAGTTGCCCAAGAGCGCATGGTTCAGAATGATGCATCTGTGAAGGATACTAGAGAAAGTATATCGACAGAGAGGTTCCAATAAAGAACAAAGGTAACCCAAACGCCCTTAAGTACAGAGCAAACAGAGCTTAAAAATTCCAAATTACCCCTGCCTACTGATAACCAGATTAATATGAATAAAATATGACCTCTAAAATGCTTGTATGCAAATGCTAGAAGTCTAAAAGATAGGAGCGTTAGAATATATAGCACTAGCATGAACGGTGTTCAATCGCAGCTCATGGAGCTCGGGCGGGGTACGCGGCAAGGATGTCCTCTCTCCCCGTTGCTTTTCAATTTGGCCTTAGAGCTGCTTTTGCTATTAATAAGACAGAGTTCAACTATTCAGGGCGTTTCGATTGCAGGGTTGGAGGTAAAGCTGTCGGCGTATGCCGATGATTTATTATTGTTTACTACCCCTATCTCGGTAGCCCCGATCCTTAGTCTGATTGCGCAATACTCTGAGCTGTCAGGGTACAAAATTAATTGGTCAAATCTATAGTTTTCCCCTTGAACGCGTATACTCATAAGCATGAGGTGTCTCAGTTCCATTTTGTTTGGGAACAGAAGGCGTTTAAATATCTGGGGGTCCAATTTTGTTACCCATTGGAAGAGACTGTCAAAGCTAATTCGGATGCGCTATTAAAATCGACGCGAACGTTGACTAGCGCTTGGTCGCCTCTGGCCCTTTCGTGGTGGGGACGACTTGAAACGATCAAGATGTCCATTGTTCCTAAGTTGAACTATGTGTTGGGGATGCTCCCTTGTTACTTGCCACGGCAAGTGTATCGGCAGGTGGAGGGAATTCTAAGTCGGTATCTTTGGAATAACAAGCCGCCTCGGATTGCCATGAGAAAACTGAAAGCTAGAAAAGAGGAAGGTGGGGTCAATTTTCCTGACTTTTGGCTGTATCATACTGCTTTTATGCTGAAGCAGGGTTCCCGTTGGTTGGAGCCAATTTCCAAGTTAAGCCCAGCGTGGCTGGTGGTAGAACAGAAATTGGTCAGTCCGTTTCCGGTTGAGCATCTGCCCCATATGTTGTGCCCTAGTTCAAGAGTCCCTGTGGTGATAGTGGATACCCAGAAAGCCTTTATAATTTTGAAACATTCTGTTGGGTTGGAGAAGAGTGTTGCGGTGACCACCCCCTTGTGGTACAACCCTTTGTTTAAGATTAATCGTGAGGTTTTTGCCTGGTCTTCGTGGTTTTCGCGGGGGATATGGAACTTGGGCCATTTGGTCACGACGGCCGGTTGGAAGAGCTTTGACGGGCTGCGGAGGGAGTTCGGTCTATCTGGTGCGCTGTATTTTCAATGGCTGCAGCTTCGGCATTGTGTGCAGAAGGCGGGGGTTGATTTGGTGAGTTTGGGGGAGGTGGAGGGGATGGACACTTTACTTGGGCAGGTTGCGCAACAGTCGGGGTTAGCATCCCGGTTCTACAAGTTGCTGCGCACCAATGTCCCCACGCCTATAAAGGGGTTGCAACGGGCTTGGGCGCTGGAGAGCGGGATCTCCCTAGAGGGGGTCAAGTGGGAGGCATTGTGGACAAAGACTGTGAGGGTTTCCAAAGCTGCCTCAGTCTCTCAAACTTTGTTCTTTTTTGCTCATAGGGCATATTGTACGCCTGTTAGATTAAGCCGTTGGAATAAAGGGGCTAGTGATAAGTGTTGGTCCTGTCAATCATCGGTGGGTACCTTGGAGCATGTTATGTTCAGCTGCCCCTGTATTAGTACTTTTTGGACCCAGGTTTGGGAGCGTGTGCAAGTCATTTTAGATTTTCGTGCCCCCCTTTCCTGGGCCCTTATAGGCCTTAGATCTTCTGCAGAATACCCTACTTTGGAGAAGAACTGCTGTTTCCTGGTGGATTTTATGGTGGGGGTAGCTATATGCCTTATTGTTCGTAATTGGAAACGCACCTATGATGTTAGTCTGGCAGCCTGGTGGAACCTTGTGTGTGTGTATAGTAAGTATGAACAAATGCCGAGAAAAGGGATGGCTGGGGGGGGGGGAAGCAGCATCTGAAATGGAAAGCCCTTAATGATTATGCCGCACGGGCCCACTGCGGGGGGGTAAGGTGACCACCTGTGTATGGGAGAAGGTAATAAGGGATTGGTTTTCCCATAATGTTTAGGCTCTGAATGTACCCTAGATGAATGGTATCTGAGCCAGTGCACTCTGGAGTCGGGGGGGGGGGGTTGTTTTCTGTTTTCTGCATCCGGAATTACTGTAACAACTGCTCTGTAAAGGGGGGGAGGGTTGTGTTGGGTTGTTGGGGGTTATGTACTTGTTTTCACGTGTGCTCCTACATGGACTTTGTATTTGCCTGTTGTATTGCTTTGGTGAAGCGTTTGAAAAATTAAAATAAAGCTATTAAAAAAGAATATATAGCACTAAATGAGGTTAAATAGGATTGCTATCTCAGAGACCTGGTGGAAGGAGAACAACCAGTGGGACACTGTTTTCTGCATACAAATTATATTGCAATGATAGAGTAGATCAAATTGGTGGTGGAGTTGCTCTCTGTGTTAGAGAGGGCATTGAGTCATACAGGATTAAAGTGTTGCAGGAAACAAAATACACGAAAGAATCTCTATGGATTGAAATTCCATGTCAAAAGAAGAAGGCAATGGCAGTGGGGGTGTACTACCGTCCACCTGCCCAGAATGAACGAATGGATAATGAAATGCTCAAAGAAATCAGAGAAGCTAACAGAAGTTACAATACGGTAATAATAATGGGTGATTTCAATCACTCCAGTATTGAATGTGTCAGCGTCACAGCAGGACATGCTAGGGAGATAAAGATCTAGATGAAATAAATGACTGCTTCTTGGAGCAGCTGGTTCATGAACAGACAAGAGGGGAAGCCATTCTGGACCTAGTCCTTAGTGGAACACAAGATCTGGTGCAAGAGTTAAGGGTGTTGGGGCCACTTGGCAATAGTGATCATAGCATGATCACATTTGATATCACAAATGGAGGAAGGACAGCAAGGAAATCCACAGTACTGCTTTTTAACTTTCAAAATGGAGACTATGATAAAATGAGGAAAATGGTTAAGAAAAATCCAAAAGGAGTAGCTGCAAAGGTTAAAGATTTACATCAAGCATGGGTGTTGTTTAAAAGTACTAACTTGGATGCCCAGACCAGCTGTATTCTATGCTTTAAGAAAAGTGAGAGGAAGTCCAAAAAACGTCCAGCATGGTTTAAAGTCGAGGTCAGAGGTGCTGATGTTGCCAAAAAAGCATCTTTCAGGAAATGAAAAAAGGGGACAAATGATGAAAACTGGAAACAACATAAGCACTGGCAAGTTAGATGCAAGGTAATGATAAGACGGGCAAAAAGAGAATTTGAGAAGAAGCTTGCTTGCTGTGGAAGCAAAAACGCGTAATAAAGACTTTGTCAAGTACATTTGTAGCAAAAAAAAAAACAGAGTCAGTTGGGCTACTGAATGACAGAGAGGTAAAAGGGGCACTAAGAGGGAAGACGGCCATTGCGGAGAGGCTGAATGAATTCTTTGCTTCGGACTTTACTGAAGATGTAGGGAAGTTACCCATGACTGAAATAGTTTTTAAAAGTGATGCAGCAGAAGAACTGAAAGAAACAGCGATAAATCAAGAAGATATATTACAACTATTGGATATACTAAACAGTAGAAAATCACCTGGATCAGATGGTATACACCCGAGGGTGATGAAAGAACTGAAATATGAGATTGCAGACCTACTATTAGTAATCTGTGAACTATCATTAAAATCATCTGTAGTTCCTAAAGAATGGCGAATGACCAATGTAACGCCAATTTTTAAAAAGGGTTTTAGGGGCGATTTTAATATCCATCTCGACTGCCCCTCTAAACCTCGAGCTACTGCCTTCCACTCGCTTCTCGCTGATCTATCTCTGTAGCAACATGTTCACCTCCCTACTCACTCTGCTGGTCATACTCTCGACATGATTATCTCCCCCTTAGGCTCCTCCTTCACCCCCTCAACCCTCCAAGTTCCATGGTCTGACCATTTCTGTCTCCTTTTCTCCCGTCTCCCCCCTCCCCGCCGCAAAAACCCTTCCAACTACCATCCGCTAGTGCGCCGCATCAAACCAGAAACCCTCTTGCAATTCCCTCCTCCGACAGACTCTTCCCAACCAACTCTCTCTGCTGATCTTCAAGTCCAGACCTGGAATTCCACCGTTAGCTGCTCTATATGAGCTGGGCCCTCTCCAACCTGTTTCAAGTGACCATCCATGGCACCAACATCCCTGGTATCAATTCCAGTCTGCTCCTATCTCCACCGCGCAGTGCACCTTTGACCCCTTTCAAGTCTCCTTAGCCCATTATCGTTATTGCCATCACCATTACCGTTCTCTCCTACATTCTACTAAGCAAACCTATTTCTCCTATCTCATTCTCCTCATCCTCCAACTCCTCTGGCCAACTCTACTCCATCCTCCATGTGATCTCAGCCTTCCATTCCTCTGTTTCTTCTGCCCCCCCCCCCCCCCCCCGTTTTGCCTGACCTGCCTTGCTAGTCACTTATTTCCATGATAAAGATCAGGCCTTAAGTCTATTTTTTCCTGTCTGTCCCCTCCTCTTTCCCCTCCTTCCCTCAATCCCATCCTCCCTACCCTTCCACCCATCGTGGAAAGTCCCTCTTTTCCTCATCTTTGGTCCTCATTCTGGCACATAACTCCTACCGAACTAAGACCCTTGCTGGCTACCGTAAAACCACATGCCCCTCTAACCCCATCCCCTCAGCCTAGTTGGTTGAACCTTCCTTAGCTCTTGGTTCCTTTCAATCTGAATATCTTCAACACCAGCCTCTCTTCCGGTTCCTTTACATCCTCCTAGAAACACGCTTTGATTCGGCCCATTCTTAAAAAAGCTTCCCTGGACCCCTCTGTCCTTGCAAATTGGTGTCCCAATTCTAATCTTCCTTTCCTCTCTAAACTCTTAGAAAAACTAGTCATCACCCAGCTGTCTTCTCACCTCGATGCCACTCTAGCGCTCCACCCTCATCAGTCAGGCTCCCGCCTAGGCCATAATACAGAATCCATCCTTCTCTCTTTCCTGAACGAACTCCACACATCACACAATCGCAATACCATTTCTCTAGAAGTTTCACTTGACCTGTCTTCTGCCTTCAACCTAGTAGACCCCTGCACCTTACTTGCCCATCTTCGTGGCATTGGGATCTCTGCATTGTCCTCCACTGGTTCCACTCTTTCCTTACCACCAGATCCTTTTCTGTTCTTTCTGGATCAGTATTCTTCACCAGTCACCCCACTATCTTGTGGTGCCCCACAAGGGTCTGTCCTAGCCCCCCTTCTGTTTAACATTTCCTGGCTACCTTAACCCACTTGGTTCAACAACATGGAATCTCTACATACTACTAGGCGGATACATCATTCTTCTCCACCATACCGATTCCTCTTCCCCTGACATCGCTCCTTTCAATGCCTGTCTCTCTTGCATTAATTCTTGGATGTCCTCTGTCTCCATATTAATCTTACCAAGACAACGGCTATCTGGTTCACTTTCGGCAGTCCCTCCCCACCTTTAGTGCCCATGTTCTCTACTACCCCTATTCTCTCTTGTCCCCACACTGCGCAACCTTGGTATCACTCTAGACTCTCCTTGGTCATTTCATGAACACATATCGTCAGTCGTCCAGCGCTCCTTTTGTTCTGAAGCAGATATGCACCGTTTGCCCCTTTCTCCCTACCTTCTGCAATATCACTCTAGCAGGTCTCCCTCAGTATCAATTGTGTATATTACAACTTGTACAGAATACAGCAGCTCGCATCCTCACGCACTCTTCCCGCTCGGATCATATCATACCTCTTCTCCACCATCTCCACTGGCTCCCTGTGATCTTTAAAATTCAGCACAAGATCCCCGCCTTTGTTCACAAATCAATTCACACTGGTCTCCCTTCACCTCCGTGCCTCTCAGTGTTCTCTCAGGTCCATTCACGCTAACCGCTTGCTCCTCCCTTCCCCATCTCAAGCTCACCTGGAATCCATTTGTAACTCTGCCTTTTTCTTTCTTGGTCCTAAACTCTGGAACTCCCTCCCCCTGAACCTCCATATGGAACCCTCCTTCACCAGTTTCAAAGCAATGTTAAAAACCCAACTCTTCTGCACCACCTTTGATCTCTACCTACCTGCCTCCCCTCCTGTCTCTCTCCCACACTGATGTCCTGTTCTGCCCTTCCATCTCAAGGTGTCCTTTCCTTTTTCTCTTTCCTATCCATTTACTGGCGTTCTGTTTCTCTTCTAAGCAGCATTTAATTTGTATTGTAAACTGCTTAGATGCTTGTGTGTTGGGCGATATATTAAAAACTGAATAAAGACAAACAAAGATCTGGGAAACTATAGGCCGGTGAGCCTGACATCAGTGCCGGGCAAAATAGTAGAAACTATTATAAAGAACAAAATTATTGAACATGTAGATAGTTATGGCTTAATGGCAGACAGCCAACATAACTTTAGCCAAGGAAGGTCTTGTCTTACTAACCTGTTATATTCTTTTGAAGGTGTGACTGAACAGGTGTGACTGAACAGGCAGACAAAAACGAGCCAATCAATACAGTGTATCTGGATTTTCAGAAAGTCTTTGACAAGGTCCCACATGAGAGACTCTTGGCAAAGTTAAAAAGACATGGGATAGGAGGCAGTGTACTATTGTGGATCAGGAACCAGTTAAAAGATGGAAAGCAGAGGATAGGGCTGAATGGCCATTTTTCCCAGTGGAGAAAGGTGAATAGTGGAGTACTCCAGGGATCTGTGCTGGGTCTGCTGCTTTTTAACATATTCGTAAATGACCTGGAAATGGGAACAACAAGTGAGGTAGTCAAATTTGCAGATGACACAAAATTATTCAAATTTGTTAAAACCCAAGAGGATTGTGAAAAATTGCAAGTGAATCTTGATAAATTGGAAGACTGGATGTTCAAATGGCAGATAAAATTTAATGTGGACAAGTGCAAAGTTATGCACCTGGAAAAGAACAATCCAAAGGCGTAGTTACTCATCTCTAACAGATGTTCTCCAGGGACAGCCGGAATCAGTCCTCACAAATGGGTGACATCGGCACCAACAGAGGCACCACGGAGCATTTCCCCAGCTTTCAAAGAAAGCCTTTGGGAATGCCACCACACATGCATGGTCCCCTTCCCACCCAAGGGTGCCAACTTACTCATTCAGGTGCCACAGCTAGAGCCCCACCAAGAAGATGGCAAAAATGGACAGCACCTCCAAGAGGAGCAGGAAGGGTTGTGAGGACTGCTGTCGCTGGAGAACACCTGTTACAGGTCAGTAACTACGCTTTCTCCAGGAACAAGCAGGAAGTCAGTCCTCACATATGGGACTCCCTAGCTACAGGCTACTGAGGACCTGTATGAAGAAGCATGGCAGAGCCATGGGAAGCCGCAAGTGAATCTGAAGACAGATTCGATTATCCCGAATCTACGGAGAGACACGTCTTCAGTAGCCTGAACAAGTGTCGGAGGGCAGGAGTTGCTTAAACTCCAAACAGATTACGGATTACCACTTGGCCAAAAGCACTGTCACGAAGGGACTCCCTCTCCAGGCATTAATGGATCCTGAAGGTATGAGCATCGAACCAGGTGGCAGCCTGGCAGATGTGCACCGAATGGAGGCTCATGACTGATATCACCATCGCTCGGACATTGTGCGCTGTGACCCAGCGGTCCAGTAGTAGCCCAGCCTGGGCCTGGGCGAAGGCAATGCAGTCCACCACCCAAATGAACAAGGTCTGCTTGGTGATCGCCTGTCCCAGATGGCTGGGATCATAGGAGACAAAAAGCTGCCCCACTTTGCAGTGGTCCTGAGTCCATTGCGAGTAGAAGGATAGGGCCTTCTTGCAGTCCAGGGTATGGAGAATGGCCGACAACAGGTCAGCATGGGGCCTCAGGAAGAAAGTGGGCAATACCACCTCCTGGTTGAGATGGAAGTCTGAGACAACCTTCGGGAGGAACTTGAGGTGTATGGTGCCTCAGCCATCAGGGCTTGGAGCTCGCTGACTCTACGGGTGGAAGCGAGCGCCAACAGGAAGGCCATCTTCCAGGATAATGCTGCAAGGAGCAAGTAACCAGGGGCTCAAAAGGCAGCTTGGTCAGCTGTGTGAGGACCACTCTGAAGTCCCATTCCGCCGGTGACAGGTGGATAGGGGGCTTGGAGAGGATCAAGCCCCGCATGAAACAAGAGACAAGGGGCTGCCCCATGAGGGGGAACCAGCGCTAACCGGAAAGCACAAAAATGTACTTAGTGAAGAAAAAGCTTTTCCGGGGACAAGATGCGCACCCGAAGGGCTCCACGGAAAAAAGGAGACTAAGTAAGATGGCACCTTTGGGCGGGAATGGAACCACGCATGCGTGGCAGCATCCCCAAAGGCTTTCTTTGAAAGCTGGGGAAATGCTCCACGTGGGCTCAGTCGGTGCTGACATCACCCATATAGTGAGGGCTGACTTCCTGCTTGTTCCTAGAGAATGACTGTCTTGTCATGCCCTAGAAATCAGGCCCCTTCACAGTACTGTTGCCTTCTAATAGTTGACCAGTTGGCTGCAAAAGCCAACCAATGGCTTTGGACCATCTTGTCCAAATAACAAGCCCTCCAGTCCTTGCAGAATGAAGTTCTTTGTTACTGTAACCTAGCCAGTCATCTGATCAATGTTCTCAGCCCAAATGTGAGCCTACAGACACTACAGCATGCAATTCCTGAGATCCTGAGCCCAAAAGAGGATGGGCCTCATATTTCTGAGACTGTGTGACCATCACTCTAGAAAGGACCTCTGGAGAAGTCTCATGTGTGTTCAAACCCAGGGAATCACCTTGATCATCACTGCCATGGGACCGAGGACCTACCCACATCTAGGTCAACCGCTTTGCCAAGAGCAGCTGGAAGTGGATTTGAATTCTGCAACTCCTCTGGTCAGTAAGGAACACTTATTCTTCCATATATCGAAGCGAGCCCCCAGGTATTCTAGTCACTTTGTAAGCTCCAAAATGCTTCTAGAGGTTTAGATCCCAGCTAAGGTTCTCCAATTTGATTCACTCGAGACTCAATTATGATCGCCATATCTTAAAAAGGATACAATCGAATTAGAAAAAGGTATAGAGAATAGCAACCAAAATAATAAAGGGGATGGAAGGATACCCCTATGAGAAAAAGCTTAAAAGGTTAGGGCTCTTCAACTTGGAAAATAGATGGTTGAGGAGAGATACGATAGAGAGCTGCAAAATAATGGAGTGGGATGGGTAACTTAGATCAATTGTTTACTTCTTTGAAAAGTAGAAAAACTAGGGGACATGCAATGAAACTTGTGATAAGGAAGCTTATCATAGCTCAGGTAGGAGCTATAGAAAAGATGATGTGACTCTGAACAAGCAACCTGTCAGTTCTGGTAGAAGTGAGAAAACAGAGTTTTCACATAAAAGACTACCAGTCCCAGAATGCACCAGGTTTCCAGCAGCCATGAGAGGGGCTGAAGTGAGAAAATGTGTGTGCAATCAAGAGAGCTATGAGGTAATCCCTAAGCACTCATCTCAAAGGGCAGGGCCTGATTCAACACAGCTGCGCTGTGTTAGGGAGGAACACACATTAGGAAAGAATAAGAATAGAGCTTATTCTTCAGATAACAGTTTCAGCAAAAGCTACAGGAAGAGATACAGAGACAGAGACAGCAACGGCTACAAGCTCAAGCACCAGTATCACCTGGAGAAACAGAAGCCAAGCCAAGCGGATAGAGAGAGAAGGAAACTCTCTGGAAGGAAGAGAAGAAAGGCCATTGGAAGGTCTGGGAGATTCCAAGGCAGTACCCATACTGGGAGGTATTCCAAATGCCAGCAGAGTCCATTGGACTGGATTCAACCAGAGGAATGGAGTGGCAGAGATAGGAATCACCAGTGGCTACCTGGAAGAGAGAAGACTGCATGTGGAAGGGACTTTCAGACCAAGGCCAGAAGGTATGTGAGAGGAGATCCAGTGTCCAGGGATCAAGATTGGAAGGCTGGACATCAGAATTGGATTACATACTGGCCCGGCTATACAGAGAGGAATTATGATGGCAGGAGAGGCTCAGGTATGAACACTGATCCAGACCCTATCTATAGTGGTGAATGGCAGCAAGGGAATAAGCATTCTCATGATAGTGCCTTATTGAAAGACTCATCTGTGCCAATGTATGATAGTGACCCTATGCTGATTGATGAAGGGGGAGATACAGCAGATGAAACTATTTATATGGACTGTTCTCTATCTAAATGCTATTGCTAGCTTTCTGTGAGCAAACACATCAGCCATCACAAAGAAACCTAACTTTGTTCTTTATTTCCACTGCAAACAGCTCTTTTTGTCACAAGGAACCGTAAGTTCATACCTCCTCCATCACTTCTCGTCAACAACATAGAGTTGAAATCAAAAGCCACCATCCGTTACCTCGGCATTACATTGGATCAGCACTTGGATATGACAACGCATGTCAAGAACATCACAAAAACTATATATTATAAGATTAAATCGCTACGTCACCTCCGCTCCCTACTTGATCCCACAGACTTCCGAACAACCTTCCAGGCATTAGTCCTCCCACACCTGGATTTTGCCAACATCATCCTTCATGGCCTCCCTCAATCAACTTTGAATCCGCTCCGCCTAGCCATGAATACAGCTGCCAGAGTCCTTTCCGGCTCTTCAAGATCTGACCATATAACACCCATCATGAAAGAACTGCATTGGTTGCCATTACATGCCAGAATCCAGTATAAGTCTTTAGTCCTTACTTTCAAGGCACTAAATAACTGCCCCCCTACGCCAATCAGCAAGCTCATCCACGTCACCCTGGAAAACAGAAAAAGGAGAACCACATCAATGAACACCTTAATAGTCCCGAAAATAATAACGAAGTGCTCTAAGGCCACCTCCAACAGGGCCTTCTCCTTATTTGCACCTCTAAACTGGAATGCGCTACCTCCCGAAATCCGTGCTATCAAAAACCTAATCCTATTCAGAAAGGCATTGAAATACCACCTGTTTACAAAACACTACCCAGAAGTCAACCTAGACATTAACAAAACTAGCTCCTCAATACAACCTGAAAAGGGCTAGTTGGTCAACCTTCTCTCTAGTCCTATTAGTGAACCACATCGCAACATCCAAACGAGTTTCATATTACTATATATAACATTAAGTTAATCTGTACATAGTTCCCCCGGTTGTCCTATTGTTGAAATTCCCTGTTCAATGTAAAACTCAATGTTACTTGTATGCATTGTAGTATGTTACTTGTATGCATTGTAGTATGTTCTTGTTCAATGTACACCGCACTGATTGTAATAGCGCGGTATAAAAGAATTGTTAAATAAATAAATAAATAAAGCAGGATTTGGGTTCACACAGTAGCAGCCAGCCAGCTAAAGGCTTTCAGCTGGTCAATTGATAGTAATTAAAGCTGCACCTGATTGTGTGTGAGAGCAAGGGAGAATCACTGCTGGGATCTGCGTGGAAAATAAGCAGAAGTTAACCTAACAAGCAAAGTTTATTCATTTCTTTGTGCCTTTTCATTTGGTAATTATTTGCTAAGAAAACATTAGCTAATTGCTTGACAAGCTGAAGGTTGTTTTCTGATTTGCTTTGTGACTTTTTGTTATCCATTTAAACACTGCAAGCAAGTAACCTCATTTATATGGCTATCAAGCATACATGTGCTGGGTGAATTAAACCCCATCAATAAAAGAAGTATTTTATTGACCTTACCACTTGGTTTCACAACTCAAATTATTGTCATCAGCTGTGTTTGGGAGTAAATGAACTACAATACCCACAATACCTTGCAAGAATCATATGAATATATGCATCGTCAAGATTGTGTAAGTTCTCACCCTAGGCAGCCGTCTGACAAACTACAACATAGCACATTTAAGACTAATTGGAGAAAATATTTTTTCACTCAACACGTAATCAAACTTTGGAATCCCTTACCGAAGAATGTAGTAAAAGCTTTTAGTGTAACTGGGTTTAAAGAGAAGTTTGGACATTCATGAAGGAAACGCCCATAAACCATTATTAAAGTGGACTGGGAAAATCCACTGCTTAACTCTAGGATAAACAGCATGGAATCTGTTTACTTTTGGAAATCTGACAAGTACTTGTGACCTGGATTGGCCGCTGTTGGAAACAGGACACTGGGTTTGATGGATCTTTGGTCTGTCCCAGTATGTCCCATATTTTATGTTCTTATTACTTGACGACTCTCAGCTAGCGATTTCGCCCAGTTGACCTCGCCGCCTAAAAAGGAATGTCTCAGAATTTCCTCTCTGCCTAGAGCTGTCACCGCAATGACCAGCTGACAGACCAAAGGTTTATGCTCGTAACTGGTATTAGATCTCAATAAGAGCCTCTAATTTATGTACAGCCACTATAACCAAATGCAGTTTAGTCCTCTGGAAACATGGAACCTACAACATCTGGATGATGTCCTTCAGATCCAGAATCAGATGAAAAGTGTCCTCTTATTTGGAACAACATATTTGGCCTATCTGCCAGTGCTCAACTCTCCATGTGGACCAGAACCATTGGTTCAAGATTTATTGGTACGCCATCCTGGTATCCACACAGGGACACAACAAAAACATAAGAATACAAGAACATAAGATATGCCATACTGGGTCAGATCAAGGTCCATCAAGCCCAGTATGCCGTTTCCAACAGAGGCCAATCCAGGTCTCAAGTACCTGTCAGGTACACACAGACACCAACTGTAATTATTCCCAAATTTATATTTACTTATTTTTTTGGCAGTAACAGAAATTCCTGTTCATGAGAACAAACCAGGTCTAGTCTATTGTATAAACTGTCATGGAAGGGTAATTCTTACAACACCTATTCAAACAGCCAAACTATAACAATTACCATTATTTATATCAGAGCTTGACAAATTCCAAGCACCAGATCACCATGGTGACCAGAAATTTGCACCTGGTGCCTGGAATTTTCTTTCCCTCCCCCCTTAAAAAAAAAAAAAAGCAGCAATCATGGGGCACAAGATAGCCATGATCGCAGCCTTCCCCTTCCTGTTCTGCCCATGGGAAATTGGATCCTTGCAGACAGAAGAAAGCCGCAAATCCCCTTCTGTCTGCCTGTAAGTAATCGGATCCCTGCGGGCAGAACAGAAAGGGAAGACCATGATTGCGGCCAGAAGGCAGCAGGCCTGCATAAAAAAAAAAAAATGTTAAAGGGGAAGGAAAAGGTTTTGAAGCAGCAAAATATTAAAAGGCAAGTAGCTTCAAAAGAGGAAGGATGGGGGTAATAGAGAGCAGGGAGGTAGGTCTGCTGGGGGAGGGAGAAGGGGAGAGAGCCTGTAAGGGTAACAAGAGTGGAGAGGAAGAATGCAAGATGCTAGAGGTTAAAGGGATGAATGCATGGAGACAAAATGGCACAATGTGCATTTGCCAAACAGTGCATCTCCCTCCCCCAGAACACATACACAGGCACCCCACATCCACACGACAGACATTCACAACATCTCCACACTACATAAATATACACTCACATAGGTACCACACACCCATCCCACCACACATAGGCTCCCCAGCTCTACACTCCCCCCACACACAAGCATACCACTGTTGCACCACACACAGACACACACACACACAGAGTGGCATTTGCTGTTTGAAGCTATAAACTACTGTTATCTATAGATGCCACACTGTGAAGGTACGCTGGCGCTGCTCTCAAGATATTTGAGAACATGGGACCAGCGTGAGAGGCAAGGGAGAGGAGAGTGCGAGGTGGTCACAAGCACTAGCTCTTTAGATTCTGGCCTGGCTCCTAAATCCACACAAAATTTGTCAAGGCTTATTTACATGATCGTCTTCTCAGCAACTTGAAAATTAATTATATTTAGAAATCTGAATTAACTCACCACGTGTGTTTTCCTGGTTTCTAATGCTGCTGAACTCCTTAGCCCTTGTTTTTTTTCTGATATTTTCTCCAACTCAGGAACCTGTAGATCAGGAAGACTAACTCATTGAAAGCACAAACTTTAAGTGTAAGACTAAAAACAGAAAGGAGAATCTAGTAACAATACAAGCATATGCATTTCACCTTTCATTCATCAGTCGAGTGAAGTTTGCCTACATACAAAGCAGAAAACGTCAAAGTAAGGATTAAGACGCATTAAGAATGAGAGACTCAAAATTCTTGAAGTTCCCAGGCAAGTTCCCTACCTTCCATTCACATAGGAATCTTACTCCAATCTGGCCACGTGAAGACAGACAAGCCAGAAGAGTCACAGGATGGTAAGTGTCAATTACACAATTTTAAAAACGTAATTATCCTTTTTTTGCTCATATTTATTCTCTCCCCTGCTTTCATTCTGTTCTCTTGCTTCCTTTTTTCTTTCCACCCTCCTCCCATGTCAGTAGCCTATAATGAAGAGCTCCACTGTACTGTGGAAGGGCTGTTCCATCATGTTAGTAGCCTAGTGTGATGGGCTTTGTCAAACTGCATTGACATTCCAGTGAATTCCAGCAAGATAAGCCCTAAGCAAGCATAGTAGTTGCTAGTTCTGTTTGTCTTCCTCAAACACTACTCACAAATTATTCAAAAATGTAACAGAAGAAATGCTGAGAGTTCATATAGTATCCAGTCACGTTTTTGACTTCACTAATTTATTTATATGCTACCTAAAGTGGAAAACTACCACTGTCCCCACACTTTCCTATATCAAACACCACCAACTCCACTATGCTCATAAAAGCAATAGATTACAACATGCCATGAAGGTAAGAGGTTCTCCTACTCATTCTAAATGTGGTAGAGAAAGCGTAGCTGCTCACTTGTAGTAGGTGTTCTCCGGGAACAGCAGGAATCAATCCTCACATATGGGATGGTGTTGGTACCAACGGAGCCCATGCGGTGACCTCTCCCCAGCTTTCAAAGAAAGCCTTTGGGAGATCCACCATGCATGCGTGGTCACCTTCCCACGCAAGGGTACTATCTTGCCTCAGTATGACGACATACCTCAAGACAACAAAAAGAAAAGCAACTCCACGGGCAGGAGGGATGGTTGTGAGGACTGATTCCTGTTGTTCCCAGAGAACACCTACTATAGGTCAGTAACTATGCTTTCTCCAGGAACAAGCAGGAAGCCAGTCCTCACATGTGGGACTCCCCAGCTACAGGCTACCAAAAAAAAAAAAAACCTGTAAAATCATGGGCAACCGAAAAAGCGAACTTTGAAGAACAGCAGAGAGCACAATCAGCAAGTCCTTAGCAGCAACCACAGCAGCAACCAGGGAAACCAGCTCTCAAGGAGCCTGGACACACAGAAGGGCCGGAGGGCAAGCGTTGTCTTAAACCCTAAATAGATGATAGCGTACCACCTGGCCGAAGACGCTGTCCCACCGGGGCTCCTTCTCCAGGCAGTAATGCGTGACAAAGGTGTGGACTGAGGACCAGGTGGCAGACCAGCAAATCTCCAACAAGGGAATTGAGCAAAGGTTTGACATAGATGCAGCCATGGCCTGAACGCTGTGCAGTGTGATGTGGCACTCCAGCAAAAGACCAGCCTGCTCATAGGTGAAAGTGATGCAGTCAGCCAACCAGGTGGACGGGGGAACTTGGAGACCGCTGCACCCAGGCAATTAGGGTTGCAGGTAATGAAGATCTGCAAGAGCAGTGATGAGGCTTGGTTCACTCCAGATAGTAGGCCAAGGTCCTGTTAGCATGAAGCCACAGGAAAAAGGTGGGAAGCACCATCTCCTGGTTGAGATGGAATGGAGAAGCTACCTTAGGGAGGAACTTAGGGCGGATCTGGAGCACCACCCTATTCTTGTGGAACCTGGTGTGGAACCTGATTCTGCGCACAGATGTGAGCACCACGAAGAAGACCAATTTCCAGGACAGATACTTGAGGTGGCAAGAAGCCAACGGCTCAAAGAGTGTAGCGATAAGCTTCAAGAGAAACACACTAGATCCCATGCCACCACTAGCTGGTGGGTGGGCAGGTGATCGAGAGAGCAGGAGGCCCCTCAGGAAACGAGCCACGAGAGACTGGGCGGAGAGGTGCTTTCCCTTGATGAGGTGGTGGTGTGCCAAAAGGCACTGAGATGTACCCTGATGGAGTTAGACTTCAGACCAGCATTGGACAAGAGCAGCAAGTACTGCAGCACCAGCTGGGCAGAACAGGAAAAGAAGCCGACACCCCTCTCCAGACACCAAACAGAGAATCTACACCAATTGAATGCGCATGCCCATCAAGTAGAATCCTTGTGGGTTGCCAGCAGGACCTCCTTCACCTCCCTGGGCAAGTTGAACTGGGCCAAGGCTACCCTTTTAGCAGCCAGGCCGCTAGGGCCAGGGAGCCTAGGTTGAGGTGCAGAAGAGAGCTGTCCTCCTGCGAAAGCAGGTTCAGGGTGCACCCCAGGGAACTGGGGGTACCTGGGACAGGCTGAAGAGCAGGGGAAACCATGACTGCTGGGGCCACCAGGGGGCTATGAGAATCAGGGTGGCCTTGTTGAGCTGGACATTGAAAAGAGTCTTGGCAATCAGAGACTGGGATGAGAAACGCATCGGCCGCCACCCCAGGAGGGGTGCGGCATCTTGGAGCAGAAGCAGAAGGGCTAGCAAAGAGATCCATCGCAGGAAAGCCCCAGCAACGAAACAGTCAACTGGCCAATCATGGGTCGAGCCGCAACTCGTGGGGTTGGAGAATACCGCTGAGCCAGTCCGCCAGGGCATTCTCCTGGCCAGGGAGGTACACAGCCCTGAAGAGCATCCCACTCTCGCTGGCGAAGGTGCAGATGCAGACTGCTTCCCAACACAGGAGGGATGACCCCATGTCCCCTTGCTTGTTAGCATAGAACATCACCACCTGATTGTCTGAAGCTAAACCCACTGGTTCTACAAGTGATGCTGGAAGGCCCAGAGAGCGTAGGCAATGGCTCGGAACTCCTAGGAAACTGATCTGCTGGAGGCTCTCTGACAATGACCACAGGCCCTGAGTGCAGAGGTTGTCGCTATGGGCCCTTCACCCAACTTAGAGGTATCCGTGGGGAGGACCCTCTGAGGACTCTGGGCCTGGAAGAGCATTCCCACCAGCAGGTTCTGCAGCTGTTGCCACCAGCTGAGGGACTCAGAGAGGGGACGGGTGACTGTCACTCTGTCCTGCAGGCACCCCTTTGCCTGAGACCACTGGAAGCAGAGGGCCCACTGGGCCAAACGCATGTAGAGATGGGCATCGGTCATGACATGCACAGTCAAAGCCTTGTGCCCTAGTAAGCACAACATGAGCAGGGCAGAGGCTGAGTGAGGCCTTCAACCTCCTTTGCAAGGGCCGCTAGACACCAGGCCCTTTCAAGCAGCGCCCCTATAAACTCTAGCCGCTGGGTCGGCTGCAAGTTGGATTTGGGGTAATTGATGACGAACCCCAAGTGCTCCAGAGTTTGAATAGAGCAAAGTGCCACCTGCTGGAATTCATCAGCGGTGCCTCCCTTGACGAGTTAGTAGTCCAGGTAGAGGAAGGCGAATATCCCCTGCAGCAGTAAGTAGGCGGTGACCACACCAGGCACTTGGTGAACATCCTTGGGGCCAAAGCCAGGCCCGAAGGGTAGGACCCTGTACTGGTAATGGCATCCTCTGATGACAAAGCGAAGGTACTGCTGGTGGTAAGGATGGATGAGGATGTGTGTGTATGCATCCTTGAGATCTAAGGAGCATAGCCAATCTCCCTGCCGGAAGTAGGGCAGCAATGTTCCAAGGGAGAGCATTTTGAACTTCTTCACCAGAAACCGGTTGAGGTCCTGAAGATCCACTATAGGCTGAAAGATGCCGGCCCTTTTGGGAACCAAGAAGTAGAGTACCGGAAGTAGAACCCCTCGCCCCTGAGGTGGGGAGGGATAAGTTCAACTACCTTGTTGTCAGGAGACCAGAAAGCTCTTGCTGAAGCAGCTCTTGGTGAAGGGGAGGGGGGTCATCAGGAGTTGTCCTGGAAAGAACGGGGGAGGCGCTGATCGAAATGGAGAAAATAATCCTCCCCCACCACCTCAGGGCCCAAGTGTCGGTGGTGACGCTGGACCACCAGGTGGCAAAGAACACCAGATGCTCCCCCTTCCACTGTGTGCTGTGGGTTGGACCTCTCAGAGGAGGAGAGGTTGTGCACAAGGAGTCAAAAGCCCCCACAGGCTGCAGCTGGGGCACCGTCTAGTGCTTGGGGATCTTAGGCTTACATGGGCCGTGCCCCTCTCCCTTGGCCTGCAGACCCTGTGGAGAAGCTGGAAAGGCCTGGTACTAGGGGTAGTTTCCATAAGCCTTCCTCTTCTTCAGGTATAGGGACTTTTTGCCTGAAGCCTTCCGTCGGGAAGGGTCAGCAGTCTTTTGGAGAGCCTGGTCCTGGTCAGGAACTTGGACTCCAGTTTTGCAGCCTTGTCCATCATGGGCTTGCCGAAGAGGTTCTCTCCCCAGCAGGGGACATCGACCAACTTGTCCTGAACCCATTGCTCTTAGTCGGAGGACTGTAGCTAGGCCTGGTGGTGGGAACTAATGCCCACCGCAGCTACTCTAGCCACAGACTCAAAACTGTCATAGGCCGCTTGAGTGATGAACTTGGAGTACTCCTTGACCATCAAGGTCAGGGTATGGAACCACTGAAGAGATTCCTCCGATAATCCAGTAAGTTCCCTCACCAGGACCTACAAGTACAAGCCCATGTACAGCTGGCCTGGATACGGCCCATGAACATCGAGCCCTGGTAGCACTTCCTGCCAAAAAGGCATCCATGGTGCAGACCTCCCTGTCTGGGGGCACTGAGGAGTGTGTCCTCTGGTTCTTGATCCTGTTCATGGCCGACTCCACTACCATGGAGTTCTGAAGCAGTGGTGCTTTCTGGAACCCAGGTCTGTTGTGGACTCAATACATGGCATCGAGTCGCCTGCTCACGATTGGCACCAAGGCCAGGGACTCCTACATGCAGAAGAGAGGCCATTCCAGGATGGGAGGGTACAGGCACCATGAGTACCTCCTTCAGAGGGGTCTCGTACTGGAGGATCTCAAGGTCTTCCATCCAAAGTTCCTCTTCTGACTCTGTGGTGAAGGCCAGGGCCTTTGCCATGTCCCTGACGAAGTCCAAGAAAGAGAGGTCCTCGGGCGAGGAGCTGCGGCAGTCCTCCAGGGGAGAGGTGTACAAAGGAACATCCCAATGGAAGAAGGTATTGGGGGACTTTTCATTGGTCTCCCACTCTGAGTTGGAGGTGATCTTGAGGACCCTCTGGGAAACAGGACAGCGCTGGATTACCGGCACCACGAGAGACCCAGGGTTCCTGTGCTCTGACCTGGAGGTGCTGGCAGGGGAAGTCCTCCATCCCAAATGGGACTGAGACAGGAGTTGGGAATAGTCTCGAGGCCAATGGTACTCTAGGACCAACTCCATGACTTCTGGCGACACCCTCGTTGTGGAGGGGCGGTGGTTGGGACTGATGACCCTGAGGAACTGTGCATTGACCCCCACTGCTGGGCCAAGAAGGCCACAAGGCTGCACTTCAGGGCCACCATCCTGACCTCGAGGCAAAAAGTTTCAACAGGGACCGGCATGGACACAGGGGACCTCAGACCCAACGCCAGCACAGTCGAGGAGGTGTCCTCGATGAGGGTGGGCTCTGGAGACTGGGGTCAATCACCTGATGCCAAAGGCATGTTCTCACGCCGAGGCAGATTGGAAGGCCTCTCCCGGCCTTCACCCTCGGCACATCGAGCACTCTGATGCCGGTGAACATGGGTTTTATCTGCAGTTCCAGCATCATTGCTCGACGATGCCACCGGCAACATCCAGCTCTTCAGGGGTTGGCCCTCAGAGGACAACTCAAATGCAATACCCAACAGCCTCGGGGTTCAGAAAGGGAACGGTCATCACTTGAAGCCCAGGCTGCCGTGGCAGCTCCAGAGGGCACCAGTTCCACGAGCAACACCAGAGCCGAGACAGAGGTCTTACCGAACATGGTCTCTTGCCACTTCTCACGGTTCCTATGCCTCTTGCTTGTCATCTGTTGACAGAACCCACAGGAGTCGTCATTGTGGTCAGCAATGAGGCACTTTAGACAGCAGCCATGCGGATCAGTGCGAGACATGGTGTGCCCACAGCAGTCGCACTGCTTAAAACCACTGGCAGAGGACATAACAGGGGAAGACTGCAGGGCGCAAGGATAGCACAGTTACTCACCTGTAACAGTTGTTCTCCATGGACAGAATGAATCAGTCCTCACATATCAGTGACGTTGGCACCAATGGAGCCCTCATGGAAGCATCCTCCCAGCTTTCAAGGAAAGCCTTTGGGAGATGCCACCACGCATGTGTGGTCCCCTTCCCACCCAAGGATGCCATCTTGCTCAGTCAAATGACATAGCTAAAAGACGGCTAAAATAAAAAATGGTAAAGGAGCAACTCCAAGGGGAGTAGGGACGGTTGTGAGGACTGATTCCTGCTGTCCCCGGAGAACACCTGTTACAGATGAGTAACTACGCTTTCTCCAGGAACAAGCAGAAAGTCAGTCCTCACATGTGGGACTCCCCAGTTACAGACTACTGAAAGCCCATAGCAAAAAGAGGGCTCCCACAAGAGGAACCGCAAGCAGCAGCAATTGAGTCTGTGTATACAGACCACAATAGGACCCCTGTGTCCAATAAAACCACCACTCCGGTAGCCTGAACACAGAAGGGTTGGAGGGTAGGAGTTGCCTAAACCCCGAAAAGGTTATGGAGCACGGCCTGGCCGAAGGCACTGTCCCGTCGGGACTCTCTTTCCAGGTAGTAATGGGCTGCAAAAGTATGGACTGAAGACCAGATGGCAGCCCGGCAGATGTCCACCACTGGGACAGAGTGCAAATTTGCCACCGAAGCCACCATGGCCTGGACACAGTGCACCATCATGCGGCCTTCCAGCGGGCGCCTCACCTGCTCATAAGCAAAGGTGATAAAGTCCGCCACCCATGTGGACAGCGTACGCTTGGTCAGCACTTTCCCCCAGCCTACCGGGGTCATAGGAGATGAAAAGCTGAGAAGTTTGGGATGGCCTTGGGTGCGATGGATGTAGAAGGACAAGGCCCTCTTACAGTCCAATGTGTGAAGGACCATCTCCACCCGACTGGAGTGAAATCCTGGGAAGATGGAAGGGAGCACCACTTCCTGATTAAGATGGAAGGGCGACACTACCTTCGGCAGGAACTTGGGTTGTGCGCCAAGCACCACCCTGTTCTTGTAGAACCCGATATAGGGCACCTCTGCCACAAGGGCCTGGAGCTCACTAACTCTGCAAGCGGAGGTGAGCGCAACCAGGAAAACCTCCCAAGAGACGTAGCGAAGGTGGCAAGTAGCTAGAAGCTTGAAGGACGGGCGAGTGAACTGCCCTAACACAACATTGAGGTCCCATTCGGTTGCCAGAGGGCAAAACGGGAGTTTTTGACAGGAGCAAGCCCCAAAGCAAGCGGGTCACCAAAGATTGGGCCGAGAGGGGCTTACTATCCATCGGGTGGTGATGCACCACCAGGGCACTAAGATGCACTTGGACAGAGTTAGACTTGAGCCTGGATTTGAAGAGGTGGAGAAGGTACTACAACACCAAAGTCACCGGGCAGGAGAAAGGATCAGCTCCATTATCGGTGCACCAAGCAGAGAACCTGCGCCATTTGAGGGCGTACGCCTTGCTAGTAGAGGCCTTGCGAGAGGCCAGCAGAATGTCTTCAACCTCAACCGGAAGGTTGAGGGGGGCAAGAGTCACCCTCTCAGCAGCCAGGCTGTCAACGAGAGGGACCCCAGGTTGGGGTACAAGAGAGTGCCACCCTCCAGAGACAGGAGTCCTGGGGCGGTGCCTAAGGGGATGGAGGCCTCCACTGTCAACTGCAGAAGCAGCAGGAACCACGGCTGCCTGGGCCACAAGGGAGCTATCAGGTTGAGCGAGGCTCTGTTGTGGAGGGTCCTGAACAAGGTCTTGGCGATCAGCGGCGGAGGGAAGGTGTACATAAGGCCTTCAAACCATAAGACTAGAGGGGTGGGCCTGCCAGAAAAAGCAGCGGGGCAACTGAAAGTTGTCTGGACTGGCAAACAAGTCCATCACGGGTTCCCCCAGATCCAGAAAACCCGAATGGCTACCCTGGGGTCCAGCTGCCACTCGTGTGGCTGGAGAACCCTGCTGAGCCTGTCAGCCAGCAGGTTGTCCTGATTTGGGAGCTATACCGCCATTAGGAAGATACCTTGTTGGATTGCATACGAGCAGAGGCCCAGTGCCTCCTGGCAAAGGACACGGGACCCTAAGCCCCCTTGTTTGTTCACGTAGAATATTGCCATCTGGTTGTCCGTCTGAACCAGGACCGGCTGGTGGCACAGGTGGTGACAAAAGACCCTTCAGGGCAAGGTATATGGCTCGGAGCTCCAGGAGGTTGAACTGCTGGGTGCTCTCATCTGCCGACCAGTTGCCGATTGCGGAAATCTCCGCAGTGGGCTCCCCAGATGAGCAAGGAGGCATCTGGGGTGAGGACCCTTGAGTGACTTGGAGTCTGGAAGGGCATGCCCGCCTCTAGGTGTTGGCGTGACTGCCGCAAGACCAAGAATCCACCAACTGGCGGGTCACCAAGACTCTGTCTTGGAGGCGGCCTATGGCGAGACCACTGGTCCTGGAGACACCACTGTGCTGCGCTCATGTGGAGGCGAGCGTCTGGGGTGACGTGGACTGTGGAGGCCATGTGCCCGAGGAGGCGCAGAAGATGCCAGGCAGGCACCAAGGGACGGTGCTGTATGTCTCGAGCCAGAGATCTGAGACGATCGGCCCCATCCTTGGGCAGAAAGGCCTTTGACTGGAGGGTGTCTAGCTTTGCCCCGATGAACTCCAGGCATTGTGTCGGGAGGAGATGAGACTTGGGGTAGTTTATGACAAAGCCTAAGTATTGCAGGACCTGGATGGTGCGTGCGGTGGCCTGCTGTGCCTCACCTTATGAGCCAGTCGTCCAGGTAGGGAAAAACAAAGACCCCCTGGAGCCTGAGGAAGGTGGCCACAACTGCCAGGCATTTCGTGAAGACCCTTGGGGCAGAGGCTAGGCCAAAGGGAAACACCCTGTATTGAAAGTGTTTGCCCCCTACCACAAACCACAGCTATTGCCTGTGGGTGGGGTGGGTGGGGTGGATCAGGATGTGGGTATAAGCATCCTCGAGGTCTAAGAAGCATAGTCAATCTCCCTGATGAAGGTATGGCAAGCAATGTTCCAAGGAAAAGCATCATGAATTTCTCCCTCACCAAAAATTTGTTGAGGTTGCGCAGGTCGAGGATGGGCCATAGGCCCCCTGTCCTCTTTGGCACGAGGAGGTATCTGGAGTAGAAGCCCTTGCCCTTTAGGTGGTGGGGCGCCAGTTCCACCGCTTTGTCCTCGAGAAGACCTGCCTACTCCTTCAGTAAAAAGGTCCCGGTGGAAGGGAGACCTGAGGGGCTCTCCTGGGAAGAAAGAGGAGATGTCTGAATCAGGTGGAGGAGGTAACCCTCCTTGACCATTCTTAGTGCCCAGGAATCGGTGGTGATGGTTACCCACCTCTGGGCAAAGAGGGCCAGACGTCCCCCTGTGGGCTGCTCATCTCCTTGGGGTAGAGAGGTAATGCTCAAGGAGTCAAAATTTCCCCCCCTGGCTGGGCCGGGTCCGGTGCCTGGGGTTTGGGAGCCTTCTTCTTACATGGGCCATGCCAATGTCCCTTGGATTGCTGACCCTGTTGGGGAGCCGGGGAGGCCTGAAGGTGGGTAGTTTCGGTAAGCAGACCCCTTCCTCGGGTAAAAGGGCTTTTTACCCGAGCCCTTCCATCGGGGACGGGCAATAGTAGTCTTGGAGAGCCTGGTCCTCATTATGAACTTGGTCTCCAGCTCGGCGGCATTGTTGGTCATGGGTTTGCCAAAGAGGTTATCTCCTTGGCATGGGACGTCGACCAATTTTCCTGAACCCACTTCTCGAGGTCGGATGACTGAAGCCAAGCCTGGCGGCATGCACCAATGCCAGCCGCGGCTACCTGGGCCGCCAACTTGAACTCGTCATAGGCTGCTCGAGACAAACTTGGCAAAAATTCCAAATGAAAAACACTCAATTGTATCAATAAAGGATCTAGATCTTTTTCAAACCATTTTTCCTCTTATGGTTACTACTTCATATTGTTGAAGGTCTCAGACTTTATGGCACGTAACATTTAGACTTGTTGAATGTCTAACTTTTGTGCCTATTCGCATCAAGGACCTTCAGCCAACTATCTATAACTATTATGAGTTTTTTTGAAAACATGAAAGTGTGAAGCTTTAAACACTCTGTTTTCCACTCGATAAACATGCTACTTCTACATCATTCGTGGCAGCACTTATATTTTATATAACAAACATCAAGTGCTTAACTTATATTTCAGTTGTGTCTTCACACTTCAACTTCACTCCAGCAGTAATATTAGCTCTTATCCCAACGCCTTCCCTAGGCACCTCTGTCGCATTTCACTATGGTAAGTTCCCTCTTTCCTGTTTATAGGAACAGGTAAAGGGGCGGAAGATAAATGAGAGGGTTAGGTTATGAAGGGTAAACATTTACATATAAACAGTCCTTTGGTTATGGTTTGAACAAGTTAGGGAAAGTAGACAAAAGTAACTCTGAGAAGTTAAAAGACTCATTTCAATGAGAGCCAATGCCTGACTCATCCATATAACGCTAGAGGTTAGGATGATTGTCATGAGAGGGTGGGGCTTTTAGAAACCACCAATAGATTGACAGAGGAGAAAGGTTTAAAATCGGAAGCAATGATATCTCACCCGCATGCGCAGCGTTTTTCTATAACCAAGTTGGATGAAAAGTTTCAGTAGCAGAGGTTTTATGAAACGTGTGCAGCATTACTTCTCTCCGTGATAGAAGCGGATAGTAATCCCCTGAGGGAACTTACCATAGTGAATGACGGAGGCGCCTAGGGAAGGCGTTGGGATAAGAGCTATTACTACTGCTGGAGTGAAGCTGAAGCGTGAAGACACAACTGAAATATAAGTTAAGAACTTGATGTTTGTTATATAAAATATAAGTGCTGCCACGAATGATGTAGAAGCAGCATGTTTATCGAGTGGAAAACAGAGTGTTTAAAGCTTCACACTTTCATGTTTTCAAAAAACTCATAATAGTTATAGATAGTTGGCTGAAGGTCCTTGATGCGAATAGGCACAAAAGTTAGACATTCAACAAGTCTAAATATTACGTGCCATAAAGTCTGAGACCTTCAACAATATGAAGTAGTAACCATAAGAGGAAAAATGGTTTGAAAAAGATCTAGATCCTTTATTGATACAATTGAGTGTTTTTCATTTGGAATTTTTGACAAAATTTACACTCAGAGAAATAGACCATTATTAGTTGTTTCAGCACAAGAATGGACGGTCAAATTGTTTGGAAAGAAACATTTAGTTTCCCACAGGACCATATAGGACTGGTTAAAGAAAAGATCCTGTTTGCACAAAACGATCTGGACATGGATACCCCAAATGAAGTTACCTGGGAGTCCCTGTTAAAATTGCAAAAAAGGAAAGTAAGGTCGGAGTTGCATAGATTGTCACTAATTGAATATATTAGTAGACAACAGATTCCGCGTGGTCTGCGTATGTATAAAGAACCTCATATGCCCACCATGGATCCAACATTTGTAGAAAAATGGAATAGAATGCTCAACAAATGTTCCTTAGATTTAATGGTGCTCATAGTAGGCTCAACGAAAACTACATTAGTAAAAATTATAGAAGAAATAGAAGATATGCAAAACAGTTTGAAGACTAGTGAAACGGAAGAAAAGTATAATAAGATAATGGAAGAATTACAGAAAAAGATAGATACTTTAAGGCAGGATGTCATGACTAAGAAGTCCAAAAAATTGAAGAGGGATAATACAGATTACCCCTGGATGAATTCCAATCGTAAGTCAAAAAAAAACCTAAAAAAAGAAGTGAATTTTGAGGACACCTCAGATGACAGTAGTTATACAGATTCCAGTAAGTCATCAAGGGATGATTTTTTTAGGAGAAGAAGAGGACGACAAGAAGAAGAAAGATATAGGGCGAGGAAAATATCGAGACCGTCCAGCTCAAAAACAGAAATAAAATGCAAACTTCCTCTAGGAGTACATTCAGACCTGGTGGTGAACACATCGGGGATTTCACTTCCTCAAGAGTATATAACATTATTGAATAAGGGATTATCCTTTGTTCCATGTGCCAGTTTTGATTCATTTCAGTTTAGAATTGATTTTGAAGGCTTGATTAGAAAGTTAAATTTAAAGAATTATTTTGTGTCTCATACACAAGAGGAAGAACCGCGGGAAGAAGAAATACTGGAAGACCGATCAATGCGGTGGATAAAATTGCCATTGAAGTCCACCTGGTCTCCGCCAGGTCCATTGCATCCTGCGTTAATAATTTTTAAAGATTTGGTTCTAAACGAAATACGGGTTTTAGAAAATTCTAGCCATAAGAATTTTAACACTTTGTCAAGAATAGAAAAAAGAGCATTAAAGGAATTGCAACAGATATAGTAATAAGGAGAGCCGATAAAGGAGGAGCCATAGTGGTGCTAAGCCGTGAATATTATATTGCAGAAGCAATCCAACAGTTACAAGATCATACGGTATACCGTGTATTGACAGAAGATCCGAAGAGCACCCTCCAGCTGGAAATCAAAGAGATTACGCAAGTGGCTTTGAGGAATAAACTGATTACCCGTAAAGAATACATGTACTTGAACGTAGCGACGTCCACAATAGCGAAATTTTACACAGTTCCAAAAATACATAAAAATATGGAACGACCCCTGGGAAGACCGATAGTTTCCACCAGAGGAACGATTTTAGAACCTCTATCCACATTCATAGATTCATATTTACGCCCACTGCTAGTGGATATTCCATCATATGTGAAGGACACCACACACTTTTTAAATATTCTCAATAGTCAAGCACGGTGGGGAGAACACACTGATGTATTATTGGTAACCATGGATGTGACGTCCTTGTACACGAGTATTCCTCAATCAGCAGCATATGAAGTTGTGGAATGGTTCTTACGTCAACGTGGAGATCTCTTGGAGTCACAGATAACATATTTGCTACGATTAGCGCGTTTGGCCATATTTCAAAATTATTTCATATTTGAAAATGTCATTTACCAACAGATTTCTCGAGTGGTCATGGGGGCCACATATGCCCCTTCGATTGCAAACTTATATATGAGTAAGTTTGAAGAAAAATGGATGTGTCAGTCCCCATATACTTCCAATGTGATAATCTGGTGTTGGTACATATATGACGTTTTCATGCTGTGGAAAGGCTCTGAAGAAAGATATGGGTTGTTTCTTCAGTGGATTAACCACTGTGACCACAATATAAAATTTACGCACATTCACCACAAGGACAAGTTGCCATATCTGGATGTAGCTATTACTAGAGGGAAAGGATAGTGGTTAACATCAGTCTATTGAAAATCCACAGATCGTAACATATTCCTGCATTTTGGAAGTGCACACCCTCCGAGGTTAAAAGAGGGTCTTCCTTTTTCCCAATTTTTACGATACAGACGAAACTGCTCTGATGATCGAGAGTTTAAAAGGCTATCGAAAGAGTTGTCAGACAACTTTAGAGAGAGAGGATATCCTTCGCCAGTGGTGAAATGAGCTTACTCCAGGGCTCTTTACAATAATAGAAATTTATTATTGGAGTCCAAGAAAATGGAGAACGTTAATTCCAATAATGTTAATTTAATTACTAGATATTCTCCACTAAGTTCGGGGATTCCACGGATATTAAAGAGGCATGGGAACATCTTAGGGGTTATCCCTGGGCTAACAGATAAAAAAATACACTGTGTATGGCAACGCAACAGAAATTTAAAAGAGCAGCTTAGTCCAGCAGTATTGAAATCCCCAGGTTTGGCAGACATTCCATCAGATGTTGGAATGGGACATAGAAAGTGCGGAGCTTGTGGCATATGTGACATCACTATGGAAGTGGATGTTTTCGTACACCAGGGGGTTATATACCCGTTAAAAGGGCACACAACATGTGATTCCTCTTTTGTAATGTATGTTATCCAGTGTCCCTGTGACTTAATTTATGTGGGGAAAACTACACAGGTCTGCTACTAAAAAGTTGTTTGATTATTTTCATCTAATTTCCATGTATTTTGGTGTGCTGAAAACAAATAAAATATTGAAAAAACTCCTAGACGTCATGATTTGCCACAACATGCAAAACTGTCTTCAGATTTATCAAATTTTTTCAAATTACTATTAATTAATTCAAATTACTATTAATTAATTCACATAAGTGCATTTAAGATATAAAATGCCAAAAAACCCTTAAAGTGGTTGTCCGAGTTATGTAAAAAAAATATAGCACTGTAAATCTGATGGTCAGCAATATATACATAAGCTAAGCAAGTTTTAAGTCCATGCTTCTAATGGTAGAAGGGGTTAACATTCCTGAAGAATTCAGTGGGAGGGAGACACAGGGCAGATAGCAGCAGCTCTGGTCAGTGCAGGGGGGCGTGGCCAGCACTGTGACGTCTCGTGTACAGACACTGAGCTGCTCTCTCCTGCATGCCACACTTGTGCACGAATCATCATCAGGTTCTTGGTTCTAGGCTGTTCACACTTTTTCATCGCAATTCGTGTTAGCTCGTCATTCTTCAACCGTTATGTTATGGCTCCGCGAAAGTGTATTAATTCACCAGACAGTTTCTGTTTCATCTGTGGTGAATATACAGTGTTGAAGCAACAGCAGACTATTACAGACTTTGGGAAAAAAGTATACTTTGCATACTTTGGACTAAAAATTGGAGATCAAGATAAAGTCTGGGCGCCTCATAAAGTGTGCAAACGGTGTGTTGAGGACCTCCGAAACTGGTTCAAGGATAAGAAAAAATCTTTCCGTTATGGGATTCCTATGGTATAGCGAGAGCAAAAGAACCATAGTGACGACTGTTACTTTTGTTCATGCGATGTGAAAGGGTTTAATTCCAAATGGAAGCATTCCATTTCATATCCCAATCTTCACTCGGCAATTCGTCCCATCCCCCATGGCACAGATATACCAGTACCCAAGCCACCTGCTACCTTGGAAGAGATACCTAGCTCCGATGAAGGTGAAGTCATACCTGAACCAGATGACAAATCAAGTTCTGACTTTGAAGATGATACAAGACCAAAATTGTTTTCTCAGGAGGAGATGAATGATTTGGTAAGAGACTTGAATCTTCCCAAAGATGCCGCTTAGTTACTCGGATCAAGGCTGAAAAGCAGGAATTTATTGTTGCCAGGAGTGTCATCTTCATGGTTCAGACATCGTGAAAAGGAGTTCATTCCTTACTTCGCCCAGGAAGACAAGTTGGTTTATTGTATCGATGTCGAAGGTCTGATGGGTCAATTTAAAATCCAATATGATTCAGAGCAATGGCATCTTTTTATAGATTCTTCAAAAAGAATTCTCAAAGCAGTTTTACTCCACAACGGTTTTTATGCTTCCATACCTGTAGGTCATTCCGTACACTTGAAGGAAGCCTACGAGAACTTGGAATTGGTTCTTTGTAAACTTAAATATGAAGACCATGGTTGGCAAGAGTGTGGGGACTTGAAGGTCTTGTGCATGCTGCTCGGGCAACAAGCTGGGTATACCAAATATCCTTGTTTTCTGTGTCTATGGGACAGTCGAGACCGACAAAATCACTGGACCAAGAAGAGTTGGGCAGCCAAGGGTGTTAACAGTCAGTGAAAAAAATGTCCTCGGAGAAACTTTGGTACCTTCCCATAAAGGTCTTCTACCACCTCTACACATAAAATTGGGATTGATGAAGCAATTCATAAAATCACTTCCAAGAGATGGAGAATGCTTCAAATACTTAGTCACCAAGTTTCCAGGCCTGTCGGAGGCAAAATTGAAGGATGGTGTGTTCGTCGGACCAGACATTAGAAGGCTTATAGTTGATCAAGAGTTTGTCAATACCATGACGGATCCTCAAAAAGAAGGGTGGATTGCATTTAAAGAAGTCGTACAGAAATGTTTAGGCAATAACAAAGATCCTCACTACAAAAAGATCGTCGGACGAATGCTGAAAGCATTTCAAGCTTTAGGTTGCCTGATGAGTTTGAAAGTGCATTTCCTCCAGTCCCACCTTGACTACTTTCCTGAAAATTTGGGAGCTGTGAGTGAGGAACAAGGTGAACGATTCCACCAAGACATTGAAGAGATGGAAAGGAGATACCAGGGAAAATGGAGCATTACAATGATGGCAGACTACTGTTGGATGCTTCAGAGAGACATTCCAGATGCTACTCACAAGCGTAAATGCACCAAGAGGAGCCTCACAAGGAAGAAGAATCGAGTTTAGTGTGTGTAGGTGAGCTCATTTAAGTTCAAAAAAGGATTTTCATGAAAATATTGTAATAAAACTTTAATTTTATAAGTCTATTTCCATTTATTTTGAGGTATTGCCTTATTTAACATAGTTACCTAAATTGTCAGGAAACGTGATGTCCTATGACGAAATGGAGGTCATTTTCGGATTCAGCGCACCAAAAAACAAAGATTACGTGGAATAACCAAAACAGCTCTCGAAAAAAAAATTATTCGCCCCTTTAAAATAAGAATGAAGGAACATAGGAGTCGCTTAAAGTATAAAGTTAGAGAGGCGCCATTAGTTCAACACTGTTTAACAATGGGACACATTTTTGAGCAATTACGATGCTTCTGTATATATAGAGTGCAGTCAGGTATAGCTGGTAAATCACAGGAGCAATCTTTGCTCATAAGAGAACAGAAGTGAATATTTATTTTGAAATTGGTGACACCCGATGGCCTTAATGCAGGTATAGATTGGACATCTTGTTTATAGGGACAGGTAAAGGGGCGGAAGATAAATGAGATGGTTAGGTTACGTAAGGTAACATTTACATATAAACAGTCCTTTGGTTATGGTTTGAACAAGTTAGAGAAAGTAGACAACAAGTAACTATGAGAAGGTAAAAGACTCATTTTAATAAGAGCCAATGCCTGACTCATCCATATAACAACACTAGAGGTTAGGATGATGCCATGAGAGGGCAAGGTTTTTAGAAACCACCAATAGATTGACAGAAGAGAAAGGTTTAAAATCGGAAGCAATGATATCTCACCCGCATGCGTGGCGTTTTTCTATAACCAAGTTGGATGAAAAGTTTCAGTAACAGAGGTTTTATGAAATGTGTGCAGCATTACTTATCTCTCTGGTAGGTGATTGACTTAACATAGTTACATGATAGAGGAGCACTTAAATAAAGAAGATAGGGAGTGATTTGATAGTGAGTGGTTATTCATATGGGTTTTGTGTTTTCTAGTGATAGAAGCGGATAGTAATCCCCTGAGGAAACGTACCATAGTGAAACACGACGGAGGCGCCTAGGGAAGGCGTTGCATGCGCTGCGTTTTTCTATAACCAAGTTGGATGAAAAGTTTCAGTAGCAGAGGTTTTATGAAACGTGTGCAGCATTACTTATCTCTCCATGATAGAAGCGGATAGTAATCCCCTGAGGAAACTTACCATAGTGAAACATGACGGAGGCGCCTAGGGAAGGCGTTGGGATAAGAGCTAATATTACTGCTGGAGTGAAGTTGAAGCGTGAAGACACAACTGAAATATAAGATAAGCACTTGATGTTTGTTATATAAAATATAAGTGCTGCCACGAATGATGTAGAAGCAGCATGTTTATCGAGTGAAAAACAGTGTTTAAAGCTTCACACTTTCATGTTTTCAAAATACTCATAATAGTTATACATAGTTGGCTGAAGGTCATTGATGCAAATAGGCACAAAAGTTAGACATTCAACAAGTCTAAATATTACGTGCCATAAAGTCTGAGACTTTCAACAATATGAAGTAGTAACCATAAGAGGAAAAATGGTTTGAAAAAGATCTACCGTATTTTAGCGCATGTAACGCGCACCCACATAAAACATGCACCCACATATAAAGTGCAATTTTCGACCTGTTCTGCAGAGAATTTCTCGCATTATGCGCATGTGCGTATATCGCGCATGTGTCGAGTGCACTGTGAGGTATATAAAAGGCCCTCGGTTCTATTATACCTTACATTTAAACTTTGCGATCTCTTCTATTATAATCCAGTCATCATGCCCGGAATTAAACGCAAGTCTTATACTGCGGACTTCAAGCTGAAAGTTGTGGCAAAAGCTGAACAAACAAGCAACGGAGAAGCAGCAAGAGAATTTGATGTTGGTGAGTCATCTGTTCGTGACTGAAGAAAGGAGAAAACAGCGCTAGAGGAGATGAACCCGCGAAAACGTGCGCGTCGGGGTCCCAAAGAAAAGTGGCCAGAGCTAGAGAGTGACTTAAAAAAGTGGATTCTGTCTAGAAGGGAGCAAAATCAAGCTGTCTCAACTATCGCAATTCAATTCAAAGCAAAACTGCTGGCCAATGAAAGAGGAATTTCACGTTTCCAGGCTAGTTTCAACTGGATTTGCAAATTTATGAAGAGAAATGGTCTTTCTGTGTGAATAAGAACAACTGTAGGCCAGAGGATTCCGGATGACTGGGAACAAAAGATGGCGGATTTCGGCACATTTGTCAGCAAAGAAATTTCGGAATTCTGCATTTCGGCAATGGATGTTATTAACATGGATGAGGTCCCTGTGTCTTTTGACATTCCACCAACCAGGACTGTAGCTGCTTCGGGTTCAAAAACTGTCGCAACAACAACTGAACACGAGAGGGCTTGCTTCACTGTAGTCCTGGGTTGCACAGCGAGTGGGCTTAAATTGAAGCCGATGGTTATTTTCAAGCGAGTAACCATGCCCCGTGAAAAATTTCCACAAGGTATTGTTGTTCACTGTAACAAAAAGGGATGGATGGACTCTCAGGTCATGAAAATATGGATTGATAAATGTTATAGGGCCAGGCCTGGTGGTTTCTTTTCTAAAAGGTCTTTGTTAATCTTCGATTCCATGGCTGCCCATAAAGAAACAAATGTGCAAAATTATATTAATTCGACTGGTGCCCATATCGCAGTAACACCGGGTGGTCTTACTTGCAAGCTGCAGCCGCTAGATATAGCAGTTAATCACCCGTTCAAAACGTTAATCAGACGAGAGTGGGATAATTGGATGCAGCGGGGAATTCATGAATTCACACCATCAGGACGATTAAAGAGGGCTACATTAACGGAAATCTGCAATTGGTTGTGTTCTGCTTGGGACAAAATATCCCCGGAAACCATAAGAAATGGATTCCGAAAAGCCGGGATTGTTTATAAGAACAAAGATCGGGTGCGCAGTGATGACGAAGATGATGATGAAAATGTCAAAAGGAGTGACAATGAAAGTGCATATGTTACGGAAGAGCGTCTCCAGATGGTTTTAAATTATTTCAATGATGATGTTGATGAGGGGAGTGATTTCGAAGGTTTTATGGAATCGGATGATGAAAATTAATTAAATATATTTTGAAACCATTATATTCTTGTAAGGACTCTTTTATGGAATCGGTTCCTTGTAATAAAGTTTCGGTATAGTGCACCCTCGCAAATACCGCAGTAGGTAAAAAAGTGTATAGCGCGCGCGGTTTATGCACGAAAATACAGTAGATCCTTTATTGATAAAATTGAGTGTTTTTCATTTGGAATTTTTGACAAAATTTACACTCAGAGAAATAGACTATTAGTTGTTCAAGACAAACTTGGAGCACTCACGGACGGCCTTGGACAGCCTCTTGAACTGCTGCAAAGGTTCCTCGGAGAGATCAGCCAGGAACCCGACGAGTTCCTTCGCAAGGTCTCTCAGGTACATGCCCATGTACAGCTGATAAGCCTGGACCCGGCAGATGAGCATCAAGCCCTGGTTGCACTGCCTGCCGAGGGGGTCCAAGGTGCAGGCCTCCCTGCGCAGAGGCATCGAGGAGTGCATCTTCTGGCTTTTCAGCCGACGCATGGCCGACCCCACCACCATGGAGTTTTGCGGCAGTTATGACTTCTGGAAGCCCGGGCTCCGGCGGACCCGATATATCGTGTCGAGCTGTCTACTCACCGGCATGAAGGCCGGTGTCTCCCACATGTGGAGCATGAGCCGTTCCAGGATGGGAGGAATGGGCACCGTTAGCAATTCCTGAGGAGGGACCTCATATTGGAGGATCTCCAGCTCGTTTGCCCGAGTGAACTCCTCCGACTTAGTTGGGAACACTAGGGCCTTAGATATGTCCTTGACGAAGACCAAGAAGCCCATGTCCTCTAGCGGGGGACTGCCTCCGAGGTCCGAGACTGGGGAATTGGAAGGGACGTCGCAGTGGCGACAGGTATCAGGAGACTCCTCATCCTCTGTCTTCCATTCGGAGTACTCCAAGGAGGACTCGTAGGCCCCCGACGCCTTGCAGTCTACACCCAGTATACTCGCTGGGGATGACCAAGGTCCCGTCGAGCAGGACACCAAGCATGACCTCGGCCAATGATCGACTCAAGGCTGCAAGACCTTGAGGATCGGCTCAGCCTCCGGGGACGTCTTGAAGGTCGAATGCGCCGTGGTTGTGGGCGGATGAACTGGACATGCCAGACAACAGCGCCCGCTTCTGGTCCATGAAGGCAGACAAACTGCACTCCAGGGCCACTATTCTGGACTCCAGGCCAGAAGGCTCTGCAGCCTTTGGCGTGGGCATCGAGGGACTCTGGCCCGATGCCAGCTCCCTCAAAGGGGAATCCTTGACGAGGATAGTGTCTGGGGACCGAGGCCAGTCTGCAACCGGGTCCTTCTGGGGGACCTTGGCAGGTCTCTCCTTCTCCGACGCCTTGGACTGCGGGATCAGGCCAGGGAGGTTTCCGGTTGGTCGGAACCATCCAAGGATGCCGCCTTCGAGGGTTTCTTCTTCTTCTTGGGTTCCCTCAAGGGAGACCACCTCTCTGAGAACCCACGATGACCCTTAGGTTCCGAGAATTCCTCCCGAGATGTCAGGGCCTCAGACAAGGCCCTGGCCTTCGGAGGCATCAGGGATTCGGGGAAGAACTTACGGTGCTGCAGCTGCTGGTGGCTCTTCAGGGCCTTGCTGGACATCCTTTTGCAGAGACCACAGGCCGCTGGGTCATGGTCCGGCCCGAGGCAACGAAGGCAGCCGTCATGTGTGTCGGTTAAGGACATTATTTTAGAGCACCAATCACACCTCTTAAAACCACTGGTAGCCATGGGGGAAAAGCCATGGGCTGCCAGCGGGAGAAGAAAGGCGTGAAGGCACCAGAAAAGAAAAAGGGGATGAAAACTACAAAAATGTGAACTCAGCCAGATGCTAGAGGCACCAAGGTCGGTAGGCGAGAAGAATATCAGTGCAATACCGGAGGCGAATTGAAAACTCGAGGAACAAAATAATCAACTTCTTCTGGGATCAAGCCAGACGATGTCTGAAGGGCTCCACAGAAAAAAGGAGACTGAGCAAGATGGCACCCTTGGGTAGGAAGGAGACCATGCACGCGTGATGGCATCTCCCAAAGGCTTTCTTTGAAAGCCGGGGGGATGCTTCCGCGAGGGCTCCGTCGGTACCGTCACCCATATGTGAGGACTGACTTCCTGCTTGTTCCCGGAGAATCTCACGCACCGAGAGAAACATGAAGGAGAAAAAGAATCCAAGTAAAATGTGGCACCGAGGCAGCAATAGTCCCAGGAGGTGAGAAGGGCCTGTATGGATACCGGAGAAGAAAAAAAAAAAAAAGATCAACCCTTTCTGGGGTGCAGACAAACCATCCATAAGAACATAAGATATGCCATACTGGGTCAGACCAAGGTTCATCAAGCCCAGTATCCTGTTTCCAACATACGTACCTAGCAGTTTCACCAAAAAGACACAGGTTCCACAATGCTTGTATTGGGTCAAGCATTGATATCCTGGATCCCTTTTTAATATTGATTTATGGAACTTGTCCAAACCTTTTTTAAACCCAGCTACACTAACAGCCTTTACTACATCCTCCGGTAACAAATTCCAGAGCTTGTTTACACGTTGAGTGAAAAAATATTTTCTCTTATTAGTCTTAAATAGTTTACCCTGTAGCTTCATTGCATGTCTCCTAGTCTTTCTATATTCTGATAACGCAAACAATCGATCTACGTTTACCCGTTCCACTCCGTTCATTAATTTATAAACTTCTATCATATCTCCCCTCAGCCAATGGGTTCCGCACAGAAAAGGAGACTGAGGCCAAAAGGTACCCTTAGGAGGGAAGCTGACCATGCATGTGTGGTGGATCTCCCAAAGGCTTTCTTTGAATGCTGGGGAGAGGTTACCACGTGGGCTCAGTTGGTGCAGATATCACCCCATATATGAAAACCGGTTTCCTGCTTGTTCCCGGAGAAAATCTTTTTTTTATGTAATGCACAATTAAGCTGTGGAATTTTGTTGCTGAAAGTTGTGGTCAAAGCAGCTAGCATAGTTGGGTTTTAAAAGGGTTTTAAAATATTCCTGGAGGAAACTGTAGAAATTAGCAGCCTTGAAGATTTCAGAAAGCCACCACTTCAATAGCTACTCACCTGTAAAAGGAGTTCTCCAGGGACAGCAGGAATCAGTCCTCACCATATGGGTGACGTTGGCGCCACAGAGCCGTGCAGAAGCATCTCCCCCAGCTTTCAAAGAGAGCCTTGGGAGCTATACCACGTATGCATGATCCCACTTCCTACCCAAAGGTACCATCTTGCCTCTGTCAAATGGCATAGCTAAGACGGCCAAGATAAAAATTAAAAGAAAATACCGTAAAGAAGCAATTTCAAGGGGAGGTGTGAGTGTTGTGAGGACTGATTCCTGCTGTCACCGGAGAACACTTGTTACAGGTGAATAACTACGCTTTCTCTGGAAACAAGCAGAAGTCAGTCCTCACATATGGGACTCCCCAGCTACAGGCTATCGAAAACCTGTAAAAACACCATAGCGACCTGCAAAGGGTGAACTGTGATCAGCAGCAGTTTAGTCCCCACTGGGAGACTCTTGCAAGACCCAAGTGTCTGGTGGAGAATCAGTACTCCGGCAGCCTGAACATAGAAGGGTTGGAGAGCAGGAGTTGCCTACATCCCGAAGAAATTGCGGAGTACGGCCTGGCCGAAGGTGCTGTCTCATTGGGACTCCCTTTCTAGGCAGTAGTGAGCTGCGAAGGTAGGGACTGAAGACTAGATGGTGGCCCGGCAGATTTCTGTCATGGGAATGGAACGCAAATTTGCCACAGAAGTAGTCATGGCCCTGACGCGGTGCACCATTATATTCTGGTCCAGTGACATCCCCACCTGCTCAAAGGCAAGGGTAATGCAGTCTGCCATCCAAGCGGACAGAATTTGTTTAGTCATTGGAGTTCCAGCCAACTGGAGTCATAGGATACGAAAAGCTGAGGTGCTTTGCAGTGGCCCTACTTCTGCTGCAGGTAGAAGGATAGGGCCCTTTTCCAATCCAGAGTGTGGAGAACATCCTACTGACGTGAGGACTCAGAAAGAAGGTGGGAAGCACCACCTCATTAATGAGGTGGAATGGGGACATCACCTTTGGCAGAAAGTTGGGGTGTGTGCGGAGCACCACCCTGTTCTTGAAGAATCTGGTGTAGGGGGCTCTGCCATCAAAGTCTGGAGTTCGCCGACTCTGTGAGCTTATGTGAGTGCTACAAGGAATACAAACTTCCAGGAAAGGTATTGCAGGTGGCAGGTAGCTAGAGGCTCAAACAAAGGCTTAGTAAGCTGCAAGAGTACCACATTCAGATCCCACTCTGCCGCTGGAGGGCAGATGGGGGGTTTGGATAACATGAGGCCCCACAGGAAACGAGACACAAGGGGCTGAGCCAAGAGGGGCTTTCCCTCAACAGGATAGTGATGTGCTGTGATGGCTCTCATCTATACTCTGACCAAATTGGATTTTAGTCCCACCTGCGACAGGTGGATCAGGTACTGAAATACCACTTGCACCATAGTGAGAAATGGCACCACTTGAAGGCATACGCCCTTCTTCTGGAGGCCTTACGCAAGGCCAGAAAAACCTCCTCCATGTCCCGTGGGAGGCTGAAGGGAGCTAATACTACCCTTTCAGCAGCCAAACTGACTGTATAGGAGAGAGTCCTGCTCCTTTGAAAGTAGCCCTGGGGCTCAGCCCAGAGGTATCGGCGATGCCACCGCTAGGGAGAGAAGGAATAAGAACCACTGAGGGGCTATCAGCATTAGCCATGCTCTGTCATGCTGGGCCTTGAATAGGGTCTTGGCGACCAGTGGTGTCGGTAGGAAAGCATACAGAGAGCCTTTCATCCATGGGATGAGGAATGCATCTGCTGCCACCCGGGACGAGGGCAGCTGGCGAGAGCAGAATCGGGGCAACTGCATGTTGTCCGGACTGGCGAACAGGTCCATCGAGGGGACACCCCAGACACGAAACAGTCAGATCCAAGCACCACTCATTCGGCTCAGTTTGTCCACCAGGGCATTGTCCAGGCCCGGGAGGTAAACCACCCTTAGGAGCATCCCCCTGTGTACCATATAGGCACAGATGGCTACCGCCTCCTGGCAGAGAGGTTACAATCCTGTTCCCCCTTATTTGTTCATGTAGAACATTGGAACCTGGTTGCCGGTCTGGATCAGCACCAGGTGGTTCTACAGCTGGTGGCAGAAGGCTCAGAGAGCCAGGAATATTGTCTGGAGCTCTAGCAGGTTGATTTGCAACCGGGATGCCTCCTGGGACCAGCCACCTTATGTTTAGAGGCCCTTGCAATGCGCTCTCCAGTCCAGTAGAGAGGAGTCTGTGATGAGAGTCCTCTGTGGAGGGTGGGTGCCTGGATGGGCATCCCGGCCTGAAGGTGATATGGGCTCTACCATCATCTGAGGGAGTCTGCCAGCTGACAGGTCACTTTCACTCTGTCCCTGAGCCTGCCTGTGGCTTGTGTCTACTGAGAGTGGAGGCACCACTGGGCTGCCCTCATGTGCAAGCGGGCATATGAGGTCACGTGAACCATGGAGGCCATGGGTCCCAACAGGTGGAGTAGGAGCCAGGCAGGTAGCATCTGATGCACTTCTGCGGCTAACTCCCTGAGGCGCTCTGACCTCTCCTGAGGGAGGAAGGCTTTCATCTCGAGGTTATCTATAGTTGCGCCCCTATGAACTCTAGGCACTGGGCCAGAATGAGGCGGGACTTGGGGCACCCAGTGGCATATTGTGCCTCTGTAGCTGCATCCCCCTTTATGATCCAGTCGTCCACATATGGGAAGACAAAGTCTCCTTGGAGCTGGAGGTGGGCTATGACCTCCGTGAGGAACTTTGTGAAGATCCTTGGTGACAAGGCCAGACCAAAGGGCAGCACTCTGTATTGGTAGTGCTGTCCCTCCCACTATAAACAGGAGGTATTTTTTGTGGTTGAGATGAATTAGGATGTGCGTGTAGGTATCCTTTAGGTCTAAGGAGCATAGCCAGTCTCCCTGCTGGAGGAATGGCAGCAGTGTCCCAAGGGAGAGCATCTTGAACTTCTCCCTGACCAGAAACCTGTTGAGCTCTTGCAGATCCAAGATGGGCCTGAGGCCCCCTGTCCTCTTGGGGCAAGGAAATACCTGGAGTAGAAGCCTGTTCCTCAGAGATGTTTCGGCACTGGCTCCACTACCTTGTCCTGGATTAGGCCTGCCAGCTTGGTAAAAAACAGGGTCTGGTGAAGGAGAGATCTGTTGGACTCTCCTGGGACGTATGAGGGTGGCGCCTGCTGTAGGAGGAGGAGGTAGCACTCCTTGACCACTTGTAACACCCAGAAATCGGTGGTGATGGCTGCCCACCTGTGGGCAAACAGGGTTAGGTGCCCCCCCCCCGTAAGCTGCAGAGGATCCCCTGGGGGGGGGGGGGGGAAAGAGGTCATGCTCAGGCAGTCAAACGCTCCCTCCAGGCTGGGCTGGGGCAGACGCCTGGGACTTTGGGGCCTTCTGATTTCAGGGACCATGTCCCTGGCCTTTCTGTTGCTGGCCCCGTTGAGGGGCCGAGGCCGCCAGGAAATGTGGTGCCCTGCCAAAAAAAACCTTCTTCCCCGGGGCTTTCTTCCGGGGCTATACCAAGTTCTTCTTTGAGAGCCTGGTTCTCTTCAGGAACTCGGTTTCTATCTCGGCAGCCTTGTCTGCCATGGGCTTTCCGAATAGGTTCTCTCCTATGTAAGGGACATCAATCAGTTTGTCCTGCACCCACTGCTCTAAGTCAGACAACTGTAGTCATGTTTGGCGTCATGCCCCAATGCCTGCGGCAGCCACCCTGACCAAAGACTTGAAGCCATCATAGGCTGCTCGAGACAAAAACTTCAAGCAGTCTTTTACCGCCGAGGTCAGGGTCTTAAACCTCTGTTGGGGTTCCCCATCAAGGCCTACTGAAAATCCTGAGCTCCTTTATTTATTTATTATTTATTTATTTAACATCTCTTCTATACCGCGCTATTAAAATCAGCGCGGTTTACATTGAACAAAACATACTGCAATGCATACAGGCAACATTGAGTTTACAGAGAACGGGGCATATATAACATGGAATAACAGGGATAACTATGTACATTCAACATTATATTATATATATACTTAACTATATACAAAATTCAAGCTCGAATGGATATTGTGCATGTATTCAAGTGGGTGTTACGGGTAGATGGTAGTCTTGTGGGCTACAGTGTAGTCTAACCATTTTCTGGTTGTATAAGGGTGCTAAGGTGTCTGGTGTATGTGGGAGGCCTGTTGGTTGTGAGAGTATCCATGATCACTTCTGGGTAGAATTTTGTGAATAGGTGATGCTTCACGGCTTTTCGGAATTGTAATAGACTTTTGATGCCACGGATTTCATGGGGGAGTGAATTCCAATTTATGGGTGCGAATACTGAGAAAGCTCTGTTCGATGTAGCTTTAGTACATGATGTCATCAACTTGGGAACTATTAAGGTGTTCATAGCAGTAGTCCTTCTGTTCCTATTTTCGAGGGTGATATGAATTAGTTTGCTGATTGGTGTCGGTGGGTAATTATTCATGGCTTTGAAGGTCAGGACTAGTGACTTATATAGGAGTCTGGCTTGTAGGGGTAGCCAGTGGAGGTCTTTCATGATAGGCGTTATGTGAGCAGATTTTGGTGCCCCAGAGAGGACTCTTGCAGCTGCATTCATAGCCAAACGAAGTGGATTTAAAGTTGATTGAGAGAGCCCGTGGAGGATGATGTTTGCAAAATCAAAATGTGGGAGGACTAATGCCTGAAAGGTTGATCGGTAGTCAGCATAATCAAGTAGGGGGCGGAGGTGTCGCAGTGTTCTGATCTTATGATATATACTCTTTGTCACATTCTTCACATGCGTTGACATATCCAGGTGTTGGTCCAGTGTGATGCCGAGATATCGGATTGTGGGTTTGGACGTCAGTTCTATGTTGTTGACCAGTAGCGACGGAGGAGGTACGAACTTACGGTTCCTTGTAACAAAAAGAACATCAGTTTTGCTATGATTTATTCTTAGGTTTTGGGTCAGCAGCCATTCAGCTACTGCTCCGAAACAATTGATTATTGGTGCAAACACTGGTTGGTCAGTTTTGAATGGCATGTATATGAGGATGTCATCTGCATATGCCAGGCATTGCACGTTGAAGGATCGGATCAATTCACATATCGGCTGCATATATATTGAACCTTAGTGCCGATAGGGAAGATCCTTGTGGTACACCTTGAGACTGTAGGAATGGTTCGGAGGAGTCCTGGCCTGTTTTAACTTGTTGCCACCTATTGGAAAGGTAGGATTTACACCATTCCAGTGCTGTGCTTCGAATCCCCTTCTCTATCAGACGTTGCAGAAGTATATCGTGGTTCACAGAGTCGAAGGCGGCGGAAATGTCAAGAAAGATGAGGACAAATCCTTGTTTGATGCTGTTTATTCCTGTGATCAGATCATTGAATAGGGTTGTAAGGATTGTGTCGACTCCATGTGCTTCTCTGAATCCATGTTGTGATTTGTCCAGTGGAGCTTCAGTGTCAATATGATGTTGGATCTGTTGTTGGGCAGCTTTCTCGATGATTTTTGCAAGCTGGGGGATGCTCGAGATTGGTCTAAATGAATCAACTTTGGATGGATCAAGTTTACTGTTTTTCAGTAGGGGCTTGATAGAGGTGTGTTTCAAACTCTGGGGGAATGAGCCTGTTAGAAAGGACTGGTTCAGTATCTTGCACAAGATTTGGCTTAGATCATGTCGCAGATCTTTGATCCAGCTGGCTGGGCATGGGTCATTAGGTGCAGTGCTAGGATTGATGGAAGCAATGATGTTCTCAATCTCATTAGTTGATATTGTATTGAAATTGCAAAATGGAGTTATTTGAGATGCCTTAGGTGATACAGAAGGATTGTTGGTAATTGCGCTCGTGCTGGCCTTAATCATTTTTGATTGCAGGTAGTTTGCATAGTCCTGTGGTTGCGGCATTGCAGGTTGGGCTGAAACTGGCTCTCTTGTTATGGATTTTACTAATCTGAACAGTGTATGTGGTTTATTGATGGAGCGTTTCAATAGGTTTGTGTGGTAGAGCTTCTTACTCAGTGTTATCTTCTCACAGTGGGTAGTTAAGTGTGAGTTATATGTTTCAAGGGCCTCTGGAGAGTGGGTTCTTCGCCACTGTCTTTCAAGTTTGCGTAAGTGGATGAGAGATGTACGAAGGTCAGTAGAGAACCATGGCGCGTGTTCTCGTTTTCTTATCATTGTGTAATGGACAAGAGGCGGCTCTGAGGTTCTCGTCCCATTTGGATATAAGGTCATCTAAGTTGAGGGAGGTGTTGGTCATGAGTGGTTGAAGGTTATCTAGGACCTTGTCACGGTTGAGAGGTTGAAAGCGGGCTGTGTGGGTTCCAGGTGAATTGGATGGTATTTGGATCCTGTGTGAAGTATAAGTGGGTATATTGAATCGGATAAGATTGTGATCAGACCAAGGCACAGGTATAGTCGACAGTGCAAGGACTTGGTGTGTTACGGTGTTGGAATGGGGTGCGAAAATGAGGTCTAGTTTACCTCCTTTAGTGTGGGTGGGAGAGTCGACGTATTGTTTGTAGCCTAGATCCTCCAGTGCGTCTAGAAATGCTTCTGTGTGGCTGTTATGGAGAGATGGGAGGTTGAAATCACCAACTATCCAATTTGGAGAGCGTGAGGTGGATGTTGCGCACGCGAGCTCGATTATTGTTGGAAGGTCATCTGGTGATGGGGAGGGTGCTCGATAAAGAAGGTTGATTGCGCAGAGTTCATTAGATATAGTGAGGGCGTCGAGGTGGGTTGAGCTGGAGGAGTTGCATAGCTTGAAATTAAGATCTGTTTTGGCGAGGATGAGCGTCCCGCCTCCTTTTTGAGTGGACCTGTGGCATGTGCAAAGGTCAAATCCTGGAGGCAGCATCTGATTCAGGAGGATGTTGTCACAATCGGATAGCCATGTTTCCGTGACCATCAGGATGTCGAGATTGTATTGAGGAATCAGGTCCATGGCTGCAGGCCATTTTGATCATATGGATCTGGCATTTATCAATGCACATTTTAGGAAGTGTTGGCGATGTAGCTTCTCAGCTTGTGTTTTGTTGATGACTTGTAGAGGAATGCTAAGTAGATGGGAGTGGGATGTATGGTTGCGTTTTGCTGTTGTGTGGTGGGGGAATTCATACCATCTTCTTCCAAATGTATGTAATATTGGTATGTAGTTGGTATCATGGTTGAGGGCGTTTGTGACGCAGGGGAGCCCAAGGGTAAGGAGGGTAATGAGTGATAACAGGGCCTTGTACATTTTAGATTAATAGCAACGGTGCAATGACTAGCAATAACTAGTAACAGTGCAGTGACTAATTGTTACTGGCAACAGTATAAAGGAATACAGACAACGGTAGTACAATGTGTTAATTAGTACTGGCAACAGTATAAAGAATATTGATTTGCAAATAATAGTATCACAGTGTATAAATTGTAAAATTACTAGCAACAGTGTAGTGACTGATTGTTACTGGCAACGGTAGTACAATGTGCTATTGGTACTGACAACAGTTCCTTCAGGTACATGCCAATATAGAGCTGATAGGACTGAATCTGGCAAGTTAGCATCAAGCCCTGAAAGGCCTTCCATTCGAGGGCATCAAAAGTTTGGGCCTCCCTCCCAAGTGGCACCGACGAATGAGTTTGTTGTTTTTTGAGCCTACACATGGCCGACTCAACATTATTGAGTTGTCAGGAAGTTGGGTCTTTTGGAACCCAGGGCTTCGGCATACCCAGTTGGCGTTGAGGCGTCTAATGACAACTGGTATCAATGCCAGCGTTTCCTACATCCGAAGGAATAGGAGGACAGGGATCGAGAACACCAATATCATAAAGGTCTCCTTAGAGTGTTCCTCGTATTGGAATATCTCCAATTCCTCAGTGCATGGGTCCTCCCTGCCTCGGTCTCAATAGTGAGAGTCTTGGCCATATTCCGCACAACATCAAGGAAGGCAACATCCTCGGGTGGGGAATGGCATCGGGGGAGATGGATCCACGGGTATGTCTCAGTGTCGCCTCATGTCCAGGAAGTCTTCATCCTTGGTCTCCCATTTGGACTCGAAGTCAGAGTATGAGCCCAATGCCATGTGATCACCACGGTTGAGGTCCACTCCAGGTGGTCTGCGACCTCTGGAGATCTGCAGGCACTCGACGGGTAGAACTGGTACCCTAAGGAACGGGCCAGGGAGCTTGTCCGGTGCAGGGGGCTCTCTAGAGGCCAAAAGCGCTCAAGGACTGGCTTGTCATCCGTGGAAGCTCTCATCATCGGGGGTGGATGAACCAGATGAGCCGGACAAACACCTGCTGCATAGCCACGAGGGCAGATAAACTGCTCTCCAAGGCCACTATCTTGGTCTTCATACCAGTTGGCTCCGCAGCCTTCAACGTGGGCACTGAGGGCTTCGGGCCCGGCATCGGTACTGTCAAGGGAGAGTCCTCAATGAGGATAGCCTCAGAGGGCCGAGGCCAGTCGGCAGTTCAGACGACTCCTTGCGGGTCAGCTTGGAAAGCTGCTTTCGCTCCGACTCCTCGGACTCACGCTTGGGGCTGCGGGGCCTAAGGTGGGATTTTCCCTTCTTCCCAGACTCGTCCTCCAATGCAGTCTTCGAGGGTTTCTTCTTCTTGCGCTCCATCTCCAGGGATTTCCGCTCAGAGGAACAGCGGCCATGGGACTCCGAAGAGGCTCAGGCTTCACGGGGCACTGAGGTATCAGAGGGGGCACTAGAGTGTGGTGTCACCCGAGACTCCGGTGCAGAGTCAGACTTCTGGAAAGACTTTTCCTGCTGCTGCTGTTGGCTCTTTAGGGCCTTTGAGGTCAAGATTCTGCAGAGTTTGTAGTTGGAGTCGTTATGCTCCGGGCCAAGGCACCAGAGGCAGCAGTCGTGCAGGTTGGTGACAGACATTTTGCCACACTGGTCACACTTCTTGAAGCCATTGAAGGCCACTGGAAAAAAGGGAGTTCTTGCCGCCCGGCAAGGGTCTGAGGTCTTCAGCTGAAAAAGGGTGCGAATGCCAGTCAAGGAACACCTCGATGAAAAAAAGAGAAAAAAGAATGAATGAACCCAAGGAGCAATGCAGAGGCATGCTAGCTGAGGAACGGGGAGAAAGCAGTATGCAAACCAGACAAAACTTAACAAAAAAATCACTCTTAAGAACATAAGATATGCCATACTAGGTCAGACCAAGGTCCATCAAGCCCAGTATCCTGTTTCCAAAAGTGGCTAATCTAGGTCATACGTACCTAGCAGGTTCCCCAAAAGACACAGGTATTGGGTCAAGCATTGATATCCTGGGTCCCTTTTTAATATTGGTTTATGGACCTTTCCTCCAGGAACTTGTCCAAACCTTTTTTAAACCCAGCTACACTAACAGCCTTTACTACATCCTCCAGCAACAAATTCCAGAGTTTGATTACACGTTGAGTGAAAAAATATTCTATTTGTCTTAAATAGTTTACCCTGTAGCTTCATTGCATGTCCCCTAGTCTTTCTATATTCTGATAATGTAAAACAATCGATCTATGGTTACCCGTTCCACTCCATTCATTAATTTATAGACTTCTATAATATCTCTCCTCAGCTGTCTCTTTTCCAGGTTAAAGAGCCCTAACCTTTTTAGCCTTTCTTCTTAGGGGTATCCATCCATCCCCTTTACCATTTTGGTGGCTCTTCTCTGAACCTTTTCTAATAACGCTATATTTATTTATTTACAGTCTCTTATATACCGCACTATTCAGCATCAGCGCGGTTTACATGGAACAAAATGCTCAGTACAGTTAACATGTATGAGTTTACATATAACAGGGGACAGAAACTTGGATAACAGGGGTAAACTATTTACAAAACTTATTACATGGAGTCATAATCAAAGAAGTTGCATAGAAAACACAATTCACTTCATAGGTTTGGGTATCCACATGGTGAGTTGATTGTGATACTGTAAATTTGACTGAGAATGGTATCGGGGGTGTACTGAGGTTCTAGGGGATGCAGATGGGCTCTATAAGGTACTTGTTGAAGAGGTGGGTGTTGAGGGCTTTCCTAAACTGTGGTAGGTTCTTAATAGCCCGGATATCATGGGGTAGTGCATTCCAGTATCTTGGGGCACTGAGACTGAAGGCCCTGTTGGCTGTCGATTTGGTGCAAACAGTAAGTGCCTTCGGGACTTTTAGGGAGTTTATAGCCGTGGATCTTCTTATTCTATTTGGGGATGTGGAATGGATGAGGGCGGTTACGGATGCAGGTGAGAGATTGTGAACAGCTTTAAAAGTGATTATCAAGGTCTTGAAGACGATTCTTGCATGAATGGGTACCCAATGTAGCTGTATCAGCAGAGGCGTCATGTGGTCGCTCCTGGAGGCTCCGTGGAGGACTCTTGCTGCCGCATTCATGGCTAGCTGCAGCGGGTTTAACGTAGATTGGGGAAGACCTTGTAATATGGCATTGGCATAGTCAAAATGAGGTATGACCAATGCCTGGAAAATTGTCCAAAAATCAGTTGGTTCAAGGATGGAACGTAGATGCCTAAGTGAGCGGATCTTGTAGTAGACTGATCTGACTATGTTTCCTATGTGGGCCTTCATATCCAGGCGTTGATCTAAGGTGACTCCCAGGTATCGTATTGAGGATTTAGATTGCAGCTCAGCTTCTTTTACTTTAAGATATTGCGGTGGGGTAAAGTTGGGGTTCCTCATAGTGAAGAGTACTTCCGTTTTCTTATGTTGTATTCTGAGGTTTTGAGAGAGAAGCCAGTCAGATATTGCATTGAAACAACTCATCAGTGGGGAGAGGTCCGGATGCTCAGTAGAGAAGGGTATGTAGAGCAGGACATCGTCTGCGTATAACATGCAGTCAACATTGAAGGACTGGATAATATTACAAATTGGCTGCATGTAAATATTGAACAAGAGCGCCGATAGGGAGGATCCTTGTGGGACTCCTTGACTTTGGTGGAAAGGTTCAGAATTTATCCCTCCAGAACGAACATGTTGCCATCTTTCGGACAGGTAGGATCTGCACCATTCGAGCGCTCGTCCATTAATGCCTTTGTCAATCAGTCGTCCTAATAGAAGCTTGTGATTTACTGAATCAAAAGCTGCAGCGATGTCCAGAAAGATGAGAGCAAATCCTTGACGGATGTCATCAATGCCAGTGATTATCTTGCAAAATAGAATGGTAAGGAGGGTTTCCACACCATGGCATTCCCTAAAACCATGTTGGCATGGGTCTAAAGGTGCAGCGAAGTCAATGTGCTCCTGCAGTTGACGTTGAGCTTCCTTTTCAATGATCTTTGCAAGTAGTGGAATGCTGGATATGGGTCTGTAGGATTCCACCTGTTGGGGATCGAGCTTGCAATTTTTTAGCAGAGGTCTAATAGAGGTGTGTTTCAGGGCTGAAGGGAAAGAGCCGGTTGAGAAGGAGAGGTTAATTATTTTGGACAGTACTGGGCTGAAGTGACTGCGAAGCTCCTTGATCCAGAAGGCTGGGCATGGATCGGACTGGGCAGTAGTGGTAATAATGGCCGCAATAGTGTCTTCAAGACCTCTCTTGGTGGGAGTAGAAAACATGGTCAGTGTTGTTTGGCAGTCTTGCTCTATTGCGGAGGTTGTATTAGAGGTTTTGTTGGTCTGGCATATCTTGGATTGGAGATAGGTTGCGAAATCTTGTGGGTGTATCTCGAATGGAGGTCCAGAGGATGGTTCCTTTGATAAGGTCTTAACCATGTCGAAAAGGTCATGAGGTTTATTAAGCGATCTCTTTAAGGTGTCAGAGTAGTACTGTAGGGTATATTCGTAGCACAAAAAATAAGTTAGACTCTCCGTTGTCTAGGGGAAATAGCTACTAATTCCCAGCCCAAAGTTCGGTGAGTTATTCTGGCAATCAGCCACGAAAGAAGTCTGGTCTGCAGATATATATTAGACTTTATTACAGGCAACCAGGTAGAAAAATATACACACACATATAGCTGATTAGAAACATGAGGTAGAAATTTGTTATAGTACAGATGTACACTTGGACAACGTAATAAATCACTGATTAGTAACCAGACGTCACTGATTCGCTCTGCACTGAGGAAAAGTAAGAAATATATTGCTAACCCCTTGCCCAAGCCGGAGGAGGAGAGATAAGTCAGTACCTTAGTTCCGTCGGGCACGCAGGAACAGCTTCGCAGTCCAAGGAGGCAGCTCCTAGCTGATGCGGACTCTAGCCTCGTCAGGCGAGCCGCAGTAAGTCCGAACCGGAGGTATCTGTGAAAGTCTTATCTCAGACCTGTGGAGGACAGCCTAGCCCACACTTAGTGGCCGTCTTGCGGAAGGGTCAGGTCGCAGGAATCAGGTACGCAGTGCACAGCAGAGAGGAACCAGTGCAGGAGTCTGTATGAACAGGTGGGAAAAGCCCCCAACTCTCTCTTACTACTACTAAAGTTTCCAGCGCAGATTGCGTTATTCTGTGTAAGAATCCTCCGTCATAGGTGCGATGATTGGTTGGCACCAGGCAGTCTGAGGTGTTCTCAGCGAATCAGGAGGTAGATGATGAGCAGCTTCTTGCAAACAAAGAAGCCATAGTAAGAAGTCAGGCAGAGGCAACAGCATGTAACTTCTGGGCATGTACCAGTGTCCAAGGCCAGCCACGGACAATAGCTTCTGTATGTATGCTTAGAAACGCTGATCCAGCAGTTGCTTAGGTCGTTTGTAGCTGAACACAGCAAAAGTGAAGTGAAGAATCCATCTTGTCTGTGCAGGTTGGTTCAGGCCTGAGTTGCTGAGCAGGCCGGAGATTTGCATGTAGAATTGTAGGGGTACCAGCCCTACAGTACTGCTTCATCGAGTCGGTGATTGCATTGCGATGCGCAGCCAGATGACAGTTGTAAGTTATCTGGTCATTTAAAGAATGAGATCGGCGCCAGCGTTTCTCAAGTTTCCGTAATTGGTTAAGTGATGCTTTAAGATCGGCTGAGTACCAGGGGGCACTCATCTTTTTGCCTGAGGGCCTGTTGGTTGGTGTACGTTGGGCTATTGAGCTGAGGCAATTGTTCCAGTGAGAAATTAGATCATCAAGGTTCTGGGTGGTTTCAGAGAAGAGTTGTTGCGTTTCAGCAAGGATAAGATCTCTGTTGTAAGGCTTGAAACATCGAGAGGGCGGTCTTGTGGTGTTGCTTTGTATTTTATTGATTTTTGTGTAGGCTTTGTACGAAGGAATCTGGATGATGATCAGTTTATGATCTGACCAAGGAACAGGAGTTATTTATTTATTTATTTATTTAACAATCATTTATATCCCGCATCTTCCAGAGTTCAGTTGCGGTTCACAATAAAACAACAATCCACGAGGGACTTCCGGTGGCAATGAGCTGGTAGGACGTGAGTTTGGCCAGCTCCGGGGGCTACCCCAATATTCAGCAAAATAACCCCGTTCAGCGGTAATCTACGATCCACAGCGTTTTCTGCGTCGACCCGCGGGTAGTATACCGGAGCGGCGTTCAAGTGTTGAGCACCGCGGCGAGGCTCTATGGCTTCTAAGCTCACTCGCAAGGAGAAGGGCAAGCCGCCGGAGGGAAAGATGGCGGAAGACGCGCCAGCGAGCCCTACAGCAGGCCTACCACAGCTCACGGTGGCTGAAGTGAGTGCGGCTGTGGTGGCTGCCCTAGATGACCGCTTTAGGTCCTTGGCGGAGCAAATCTCGCAGGTCAGTCGGAGCGTTGGGGAATTCACGAACCGCATGGACCAGGTGGAGACAAGGGTCTCCGATATCGAGGACTCCCAGCGCACATTACAGGAGCGTGTGACGGCCCTGGAGGGCTTAGTTCGGCAACAGCATGACAAAATTGATGACCTCGAGAATCGAGGTCGTCGTAAGAACTTAAGATTTGTCGGCATCCCTGAGAGTGTGGGGGACCGTGCGCTTGCGGGACATTTAGTTTCCTGGATCACCCAGACCTTTTCTGAGACTGTTGCTGGCCCGATAAAACTGGAAAGGGTGCACAGACTGGGCCTGCGGCAGGAAGGAGCCCGGCGGCCACGTGCAGTCATCGCGTGGTTCTTGGAGTTCAGGCAGAAGGAGGAGGTTCTGCGGGCGGCCCGCTCTCGGCGGAGGGTCTCTGGTGGTGAGGACCCGATCTTGGTATTTCAAGATTATTCTGCACTTGTGAGTCAGCAGCGGCGGGCCTTCTCACCTATTTGTGGGCAGCTGGCAAACCGAGATGTACGCTTTGCGCTCTTATACCCTGCCAAACTCCGCGTGGAACATCAAGGTGGAGTGCGGTTCCTGGCCACTCCGGAGGAGGCCCGGACATTCCTGGAACAGCTCGGTGGAGGTGCATCCCCATGAAGTTGGGTAGTTGAGCTGCTGGGGTGCTGCTTTTGGATTTTGGATTGCCTGCGGGCAGATGGTGTGGGTGGCGGGTATTTCTGAGGCCATCTGTATTTCTGCAACTTATGCTGACATCACTGATATTGCTAATGCCCGCTGTCTCAATCTTCACTATTATTATTATTATGCTCTATGTTCCTTCATCCTTGTTGGAATATGCCCTCTCCCCGGGGATTTGTATTTGACCTGGGGCTGAGTACTGGTGGTGGATTGTTTTGTCTCTGCCACGATGTTTCTTAACCCTTTTGCCTTTGTCTTTTACTTTTTTTTGTTATTCTTCTTCACTCTCTCTGCTGTAGGGAGGGGGAGGTCGAGGGGCTGGGATTGGATTAGTGCTAACCCTCTTTCTGAGTGGTAGACGGCACTCTCCGGGGGGTGGCATGGCCGTTTTGAGTTGGCTGTTTCCCGGGGGTGATGCAGTTGGCCTGCTGGGACCGACGTGACGGCCTCTGGACCCCCATTTTCCATGTAGTGGGCCTCGATGCCGATGTCGGTCTTGGCTGCCATGCCCCTCCCGCCTACCGGGGGGTGGGAACACATGGGGTAAACTGGCTGTTCTTGTTATAATGTGGACTGCTTGCTGTTCGCTATTTACTGCTGGTTGGAGTCTGCTTTTTGCTTGTTTTCTTTTCTTCCCTTCACTGGGGTCTGTTCTTACTGTTCCTGGTGGGGGTGGGCTAGTCTCTCTCCTTCTGTTATTGTCTCTTGCCTTGGTGCACGGGAGGGGGGCTGGGAGACTGCTGTTTCAAGGTGGGGGGGAGTGCGAGGGGTTTTTGGCGTCAGGTGGGGTGACCCTGAATGCCACTGGAATGGGGTCTTGGGTGGAAGGGGGCCCGGAGGGGCCGTTGAGGGTGATGTGGTGGGATGGGGAGGGGCGGGTGGGGGGGCAGGGATGGGTAGTGTTTGGCTGGGGGGGATGGGGGGGAGGGGAGGTGGTTCCACTGCTGCTCAATTTAGTGGGAGAGGTGGGAGCCCTAGGCTGGGGGGGCTGCTGCTTCGCTACAGGAGAATTTTTCCTGCTAAGTTTGCACAGATGGTTGTTTGACTATGGGTAAGCGAGTGCAGCTGGCTTCATGGAATGTATGCGGTTTGGGCTCCCCTATCAAGCGATATCGAGTGTTGCAACAACTGCGCTCCAAACGGGTTGATATAGCTATGCTACAGGAGACTCACCAGTCTTTGGAAGAGCTTCACAAGCTCGGCAAGGGGTGGGTGAGTAAGGTGTATGGCGCTGCGGCCGTTGGGAAGAAACGCGGGGTGGCTATTCTCATAGCCAAATCAGTGGGTTGGGTGGAGGAGAAGGTGGAGGTTGACCCTGAGGGACGTTATGTTTTTGCATGGGGAATGTTCAATGGTTTGCGCGTGGGGCTGGGGTCGGTGTATGCGCCTAACAGCTACGAAGCTTGCTTTTACCAGCAAGCGTCTCGGGTGGTGTCGACGCTGGGGGACTACCACTTGCTCTTGGGGGGTGACTTCAACTCTGTTATGGATGCGGCTATGGATCGCTCAAAGATGCTGGGCACTGGGGACAGGCGTAGTGCTCGATGTGTTCGGGGATGGTGTGATGGATATGACCTTTTGGATGTATGGCGGGTTCTGCACCCTGGTGCCCGTGAATACACTCACATGTCCCGGGCTCACGGGACGTGGTCGAGAATTGACTACTTTTTAATTTCCGCTGGTTTATTTCGTCTGGTGGACCGCGTAGATATTGGCCCGCTGGTTCTATCGGACCATGCCATGGTGGTTCTGGGGCTCCAGTGTTCAGCGCAAGGTCGGGGGTGGAATTGGCGGTATCCCTTAGATCTTGGGGATGACACCGGCTTTGTGCAGTTTCTGCGAGGGAAATGGGAAGAGTATGCCCTACACAATGCTCCCCATAGCAATAATCCGGCCCTCTTTTGGGAGGCGGGGAAGGCCATGCTCCGCGGTGAGATTATTAGCTACCAGAGTCGACGGCGGAGGGCCATTAACCATCAAATCTTGCAGTTAGAAAAAGAGCTGGCTAAGGCCCGCAGCTGGCATGCCAGGTGTCACAGTAGGGAGGCTAAAGCTAAATTAAAAGAATTACAATTGGAATTGGAGGCTGTGCTATGCCAGCGCACCCGGAAGTCTTTGCTATATCATAGATTCCGGCTTTATCGGCATGGGAATCGGGCCGGCAAACTCCTGGCCTCGTTGGTACGGCTGATGGGGGGCCGCGGCAGATAGGGGCGATACGACATGCTGATGGCACCTTGAAGACTAGTGCGGAGGAGATCGAACGGGTATTCTGTGACTATTATCACACCCTCTATGCCCGTGAAGGTCCTGGCTTGGATGGGGGTGGGGAGGAGTTTGTGAGGTCCAGTAAACTACCAAGACTGGCTGAAGATCAGCTGGAGGTGTTGAACGCACCTATCTCCCCCCAGGAAGTACAGTCCGCGATTCGGGGTTTAAAGAGGGGACGGGCGCCCGGACTGGATGGGTATAGAGGCGAATTCTATAAAATTTTATCAGATAAGGTGGTGATCCCTCTGTCCGAGTACTATGCAGCTTTGGTTAGTCAGGGTGTTTTCCCCTATGAAGCTAATAAGGCTCTTGTTACCGTATTGCCTAAGCCGGGACGGGACCCGCTCTTACCGGCCTATTTCGCTACTGAATGTCGATATTAAGATTCTAGCCAAGATCATGGCCGAGCGGTTGGCGGGGTTTCTTCCCAGTTTAATTCACCCGGACCAAGTTGGCTTCGTTAAAGGTCGGCACGCTGCTTATAGTTTGCAGAGGGTGTTGGCCTCTATGTGCGCCAGTCGAAGGGACGGCAAACGATCGCTGTTGATAAGTTTCGACGCTGAAAAAGCCTTTGACAGGGTGGACTGGGGCTTCATGTACCAGGTGCTGGACGCGGTGGGGATTACAGGCTTTTTTGTGGCAGTGGTACGGTTGTTATACGCGGACCCAAGGGGTGCGATCTTAGTTAATGGATGTATGTCTCCGGAATTTCGGATCCAGAAGGGTACTCGTCAGGGGTGTCCACTATCGCCTCTTCTGTTTGTTCTGACCCTAGAACCCCTTCTGTGTCACATTCGGACTTCCTCGGATTTCCGAGGGATTTGCGTAGGGAAGGCCGATTTTCGGGTTGCCGCTTTTGCGGATGACCTCCTGCTGCACCTTGAGAGTCCGGAGGCTGGCTTACCAGCCCTCCTGCAGCTGTTTTCTCGCTACGGGAAGTTCTCCGGATTTCGTTTGAATTTGGACAAATCTGAGGCATTACCGCTAGATCCTACTATTCCTCGGGAGTGGTCCGGTCCTTTTCCCTTAAAGTGGGCGGGAGATCGGATCAAATATTTGGGTATTTATTTACCCCGGGATTATTTACCCCGTGCTCTCTACCGACTGAATGTCACCTTGCTGCTGCAGCACTTAACTACTAGGGTACAGAAATGGAGGGACTTGCCTCTGTCGCTGGGGGGCCGCATTGCCCTATACAAAATGGTACTGTTTCCTAAATGGTTATATACGTTACAGACTCTGCCGTTGCTCTTGAAACGGTCTGATCTCTTGCTAATGGAGAAACAGATTAACATCCTGCTATGGCGGGGTCGGCGTCCCCGGGTTCGTCTGGCGGTGTTGCAGAGACCGTGGGACGCGGGTGGTATGGGACTTCCTGACCTTCGAATATATAATCGGGCGTGTCTGCTGCGGCATGTTGGAGATTGGGTCTGGGAGCTGGGGGACTATACTCCCCTGGAACTGCTCGGGGCTCTCGTTGCACCGCTGCAACTTCGTTATATTCTGCACCTGCGACGGGCGACCGGCCTAGATCCTTTGATATGGAATGTGCTGCTCTGTCCGGTGGTGCTCACCTGGCGGTACTTGTGTGGCAAATTGGGACTATCGGCATTTTCTTCACCTTACCTCCCAATCCGGGGGAACCCTGACTTTCAACCGGGCCTTCTGGAAGCCAACTATGTACGTTGGGAGCGGCTGGGAATCTCCACTATTGAGCGGCTTCTGGCTGGGGATGGCACTCTTGAGCCCTGGGACCGTCTTAGTGTTCTTTATGGGTGGACCAGCAACGATAAGTTTCCATACGCTCAGATTCGGAGCTACCTTAACACGCTCCCGAGGGCTTCTTTACATGGTGACATTTGCTCTCGGATGGAGGAGCTATTGCTGGGGGGTGAGTCTGCGCGGCAGGTTTCCCGTTTGCATCGGGCGTTGTTGAGCCTGGGGACTCCGGGGGTAGAGGAGGGATTGGCGGCGGCATGGACCCAAGATCTGGGGGTGTCAGTAGATGGGGCCGGGGTATCGCAAGCTCTGGCACATATCCCTTTGATGTTCGCCTCCGTGGAACATCGGGACATGCAGTACAGGCTGGTCCGTCGGTTATATTTTGCACCTAATCGGGCTTGGCGGGCGGGGGTGGCCGCTACGAGCAGCTGCCCACGATGTGGTACTGGTGCGGCTACGCTGGGGCATATGTTGTGGCACTGCACGGTGGTCCAGCATTTTGGAAGGGGGTTGTCAAGTATCTGGATAACTGTTTGGGGGTCGTGGTGGCGTGGAGTCCCGCGTCGTTAGTGTTGGATGTTTGGTCTGGAATTGATGTAGGCCCTTTGGGTCAGACAGAATGGGCATGGGCACGTCGGGTGTTGGTGGTGGCTCGTGCGACCATTCTACGGAGTTGGTTGGACCCTAGGGGTCCACTGGTTGGACAATGGCGGACACGTTTATACACCCAAATGTGGATGGAAAGACTTCACGCACGACACCATCTCAAACGCTGGGAAGCCTTTAGGGTGAGCTGGGGACCTCACTTGAGGTGTCTCCCGCCTCGCGTACGGAACAGGGTATTGGATGGAAGGGGAGGTTAAGGGGTTATTTTTGGGCAGTGGTAATGGTCTTGGTTGCTTACTTACTTTGTTGGGGGGGAGGGTGGGATTGGGAGGGGGTGGGGGATACAGGGGGGGGTGGGGGGCGAGTATTTTGGGTGGCCTCTGGGACTGCTGGTGTGAGGTGGCTATTCTCAATGGGTAGCGGTTTTGCCGCTTCGCCTCACCCAGGCTCTCGACTCAACTAGTATGGCCAGTTGGGACAGGGGTGTGATAGGACCTACCTGTGGGATGGGGGGCTGGCTTGTTTCTGTTTACCTTCCTTTGTTTGTTTATATCTTAAATCTTCTTGTCTCCTACTCCTCCGTTGGGGGGGGGAGGGGGGGGTTTGCGACCTTAATTGTTACCGTTCGAGTAATTCATTGTTTAGCCTTGTAGCTTTGGGAGGCCACTCGGTTGGCCTTTGCAGCTTATAATGTTCTGTAATAATTGTTTACTCTCTTTATGGTGTTCTGTTTTGGTTTGTTTGAAAATGAATAAAAATGATTTTCACTAAAACAACAATCCACAAAGCAAGAGCTTGGTTTTACATTGAACATTTTGAACATCAAACAATATAATGGTTAACAGCATGGGCTAATACATAACAGCACAAAACTGGCTTGTAAACTATGTACAATAAACTATATACAAATACAGGTTGTGGGCACTTTAGAGTGGAGTCATATTGTTTTTAGATCAGTGTATTTTCTGTTAAGTTGTTGGATTTAGTATTACTCAGTCCAGTGAAGGGAAGCTAGTATTGGGGTTATGTGCTGGAATGAGTGTGCTTTCATTATAATTCTAGCTGCTGCGTTTTGTGCTAATTGGATTCTTTTGATGTTTTGTTTCGTTATTCCTAAAAGAATTAGGTTGGCAAAATCAAAGTGCGGGGTTATTGTTGCCTGGATTATATTAATGAAGTCTTGTAGGTGTACTAATGGGCGTAGTTGTTTAAGGATTTTGAGTTTAAAATATATTTTCTTTATGGTGTTTCTGATGTGAGTGTTTATCGTCAAATGTGTATCTAGAATAACACCTAGGTATCTTATTTCGTTTTTTATTTTAATGTCATGATTTTGTATTGTTATGTGGGTTGGAGGAATATATGATTGGTTTTTTGTTACAATTAGAACTTCTGTTTTTGAATGATTAATGTGGAGGTTTTGAGCTTTAAGCCAAGTTGTTATTTCATTGAAACAATCTGATAGTAGTTTTATTGGTAAGTTAGGGATTGTGAATGGGATGTACATCATAATATCATCTGCATATAGATGATAGTATACTCCGAATTTTTTAAAAATATTGCAGACTGGTTTTATGTAAATATTGAACAGGAGGGCTGATAGCGCAGAGCCTTGTGGGAGTCCAATTTCTTGTTTATATATAGTTGATGTTTGGTTGCCTATTCTTACATTTTGCATTCTATTGTTTAAATAAGAGGTGAACCATTTGTGCACAGTGGCATTTATTCCTATTTGTTTCAGGTTATTAAGCATTATAGTATGATGAACACTATCAAATGCTGCCGAAATATTAATAAATAAGAGTATAAATGCTTGTTTATGATTATCAATCCCTCTTAGTAGTACGTCAGTTAAGACTGTTGGGAGTGTTTCAACTCCATGTCGGGGCCTAAATCCATATTGGTGCTCGTCAAGTGGGTAGGATGAATCTAGGTATTCTTGTGTCTGGATTTGTACCACTTTTTCTATTATTTTAGCCAAAAAAGGGATACTTGAGATAGGTCTGTATGATTTTGGTGATGTTTTGTCAAGCATGTTGTTTTTGAGAATTGGACGGATTTGTGCATGTTTGAGCGTAGATGGGAAATGTCCTTGAAGTAACGAAAGGTTGACTATGGGGAGAATGTATGATAGTAGTATTGGAAGTGTACTTTTAATCCATGTTACTGGGCATGGATCAAGATAGGAAGTTGTGGTGTTGAGATTGGATATGATATTCTTTAGTGAATCTTTTGATATAGGGTGAAAGTCTGACCATTCGTCTGAGCAATGATGAACCGTATTGATATTGTCTAGGTTCATTATAGGTTGTGTAGATTGGTTTTGATAGTGATTGGCTAAGGTTTGTACCGAAATATCAGTGATTTCATTGTTAGATGTTTGGGGATTATTAGTTAGATTTCTAACAATGGAGAATAGTTCTCGTGGTCTGTTATAGGATTTTGATAAGATTGCCGCGTAATAAGATTTTTTTGTGCTATCTAAGGTATCCTTGTATTTTGTGAGATAGTTGTTATATATTTCCTTGTTGATGATTGATTTGGTTTTGCGCCATTTGTGCTCTATTTTTCTTAGTTCTCTTTTCATTTGTTTTAGCGTGTTGTTGAACCATGGTGTTCTGTTTATTTTTAAATTAGTGGGCTTTTTGATTCGTTTTTCAAGTTTGGCTGCATTGTTGATTGCGTCATGCCAGTTTTTGACAGCTTCATCTAGATTCGTTGGGGATGATGAGAGGTAGGGTATTGTTGTATCCAAGAATTCAGTTTCATTAAATTTTTTGAATTTTGTAGTAGGATCACTTCGTGTATTGTTTTTGGTGTTATTGGTGTAGAAAGTGAAGTTTGTTTTGATAATGTAATGATCCGACCAAGGTATTTGTGAGTATTCTATGGAATCTGGGTTGAATAGTTTAAAGAGTGTGCTTGGGAGGAGAATAAGGTCAAGAGTGCCTCCTTTTATGTGTGTTGTTGTATTGATTATTTGGTGAAAGTCCATGTCTGATATGGAGTCTAGGAACAAGTTGGATTCTGATGCTGGAAGTGAGGGGAGATTGAAATCGCCAAGCATGATTATGGGGTTCTGTTCTGTAGAAGAGCCTAAGAATTCAATTAGTGAATCTAGGCTATCTGCTTTTTGAACAGGGGGTCTATATATTAGGCAAATTCTAAAACTGTTAGTTTTTATAATTAAGGTGTCAATATTGTTGGCAATAGTTGATGGTATTGTTATAAGAACATAAGAACATAAGACATGCCATACTGGGTCAGACCGAGGTCCATCAAGCCCAGTATCCTGTTTCCAACAGTGGCCAATCTAGGTCATACGTACCTAGCAATATCCCCAAAAGACACAGGTTCCACAATGCTTGTACTGGGTCAAGCGTTGATATCCTGGGTCCCTTTTTAATAGTGGTTTATGGACCTTTCCTCCAGGAACTTGTCCAAACCTTTTTTAAACCCAGCTATACTAACAGCCCTTACTACATCCTCCGGTAACAGATTCCAGAGTTTGATTACACGTTGAGTGAAAAAATATTTTCTCTTATTTGTCTTAAATAGTTTACCCTGTAGCTTCATTACATGTCCCCTAGTCTTTCTATACTCTGATAGCGTAAACAATTGATCCACGTTTATCCGTTCCACTCCATTCATTAATTTATAGACCTCTATCATATCTCCCCTCAGCCGTCTCTTCTCCAGGCTATAGAGCCCTAACCTTCTTAGCCTCTCTTCATAGGAGTAGCCTTCCATCCCCTTCACCAATTTGGTGGCTCTTCTCTGTACTTTTTCTAATAACGCTATGTCCTTTTTAAGATACGGTGCCCAGAATTGCACACAATATTCAAGGTGCGGTCGTACCATGGAGCGATACAGAGGCATTATAATATCCTTTGTTTTGTTCTCCATCCCTTTCCTTATGATACCTAGCATTCTATTTGCTTTCTTGGCTGCCGCTGCACACTGGGCGGAGGGTTTTAACATGTTATCCACGATGACTCCTAAATCTTTTTCCTGGGTGGTGGTTTCTAATGTGGAGCCTTGCATCGTGTAACTGTAGTGTGGGTTGTTCTTTCCTAGGTGCATAACTTTGCACTTGTCCACATTAAATTTCATCTGCCATTTGGATGCCCAGTCTTCCAATTTATCCAGATCCTCCTGCAGTTTTCCACAATCCTCTTGGGTTTTAACAACTTTAAACAGTTTTGTGTCATCTGCAAATTTGATAACCTCACTAGTTATTCCCTTTTCTTGCATTTCCCTGTTCTTGCATTTAATCTCTTTTTTGTCATTATAAGTACTCCTCCTCCTTTTTTGTTGGTTCTATGTGTATAGTTTATATCATAGTCTTCGCTATTAAGTTGATTTAAGTAGACTGTGTCCGTTTCAGTTAGCCAGGTTTCCGTTACGCATAAAATGTCAGGTTTTGCGTCTGTTATTAAATCATTGAATATGGGAAGTTTGTTTTTCATTGAGCGGGCATTTATAAGGATGCAGGTTAGAGAAGTAGTGTTGTTGATGCTAATTTCATTTGTTATTTGTTGTGAATTAATTTGTTTTATTTGTATAAGTCGGTGGTAATTTATTTTTGCATGGTGGTTTGAGTTTGTGTGTCCAATGTGGTTGTAATTTCTAATTGTTGTTTGTATTATAGGGATTGCCATGTGATTTTTGGTTGTTAGACTTAGTGTTAGGTCAATTAAGATTGTCAGTAATATACAACTGTAAGTTATTTTTAGTGTCATGGTGTTTAAGCGCGACATGTTCAATGTGTAGAAAGGGTTTGTTGTAGATTATATTGCTATCAATTGGTTCGTGCCTAAGAGTAGCAATAACAGTTATCTACTACTGGTAACAGTTGTATCTTATACAGAGTAAAGAATTGCTTGCAACAGTGATGAGGCAGACAGTAGATTGACTTACTGGCAACAGTATAACTCAGGCAGTGGTTATAGATAACTTACTAGCAACAGTGTAGATCAGGCAGTGGTTATAAATGACTTGCTGGCAATAGTATAACTCAGGAAGTGGTTATAAATGGCTTACTGACAGCAGTAAGTCAGGCAGTGGTTTTAAATGACTTATTGCTAACAGTAGAAAAACAGACAGTGGTAATAGAAGACTTACTGGCAATAGTAGAAATCACACAGTGGTTATAATTGAGATACTTTCAATAGTAAACATCTGACCGTGGTATTTGAAGTGATAAAGGTTGTGTCAGTAATGGGTTTGAGTTACTGGTAGAATACAGGGTAAATGTGCTTGCCACAGTGTACTGATAAAACATGTTAATTAATATTGCTAATGAATAATCATACTAAATGTAGCAATGCTATCAGGGAAGATGATGGTGCGAGCTCGACCCTAGGGGAGCTCCAGCTGTAGAACCAAGTCGTAGCTAGTCTTTGTTTCGTTGTTGTCCGTGACTCTGTTCCGCCCTTGTCTCTTAAGCGCCTTAGCCTAAGGGCCGTGCCAAAGGGCCCTCTTGCACGGCCCTCAGGCGTGGGTCCGCAAGGCGCAGGTGCGCCTGTAGCGCTCTCTTTTTAAAGATGAGAGTGCAGCCCCGATTGGGCACAGTTATGGAGTTATGGAGGTTATAGGATGCAGGGCTGGGTTAAGAGAGGTTTGCGGGGCGAAAACTAGATCCAGGGTATTACCCTTAATATGCGTAGGATCATTAACTAATTGCTTGAAACCCAGATTGTTGAGGGCATCGAGGAAGGCTGATGCTTGATTATCTTGTAATGTAGGCAGGTTAAAGTCACCAAGGATCCAATTTGGGATGCTTGGGTTCTGAGTGTTAGCTGCAAGATCGATGATAGCCGAGAGGTCGTCTGGGGAAGCTGAAGGTGCTCTGTAAAGCAGGTTGATTGAGCAGTGTTTATTGGAGATGGTGACGGTCTCCAAGTGGTTTGTACTGGTGGAGTCTACCGTTCGAAAATGGAGGTCTGACCTTGTGAGGATGAGCACGCCACCTCCTCTTTTGTCTTGTCTATGACTTGAATGTGCGGTGAAATTCTGGGGGAGGAGCTGGTTGAGTATGACGTTGTCTTCAGCGGATAACCACGTCTCAGTGACCATGAGTATATCAAGACTGTGGCTGTCAATGATGTCGGTGATGGCTGGCCACTTCTTCCGGATCGAACGGGCGTTGATGAGGGCACATTTTAGGCTGTGAGGGTAGGGGTTTTCAAAGCTTTTGGGTTTCGTATTGTGTTGAAGTGTAATGTGTAACAGATGGGGGTGGTGTGGGCGGGTATCCCAAGTTATGTTGTCGTGGAATGCACTGGACCACCTTCTCCCATGGTTCCGTAAAATAGGAATCTGGTTGGATGCTGGGGTTAAGGCGAGAGAGTTGGAGAACCAACTTGATATGATTATATAGTATCCTATTATGGTTGTAATGGGGGAACCCATCTTGGAAGAGTGCTATGTAATTGAAAGTGGGACAAATCAGGTTAGACTACCAGGAGGATAATTACAGACTCTTGATACTTAGAGCAGTATGCTGGGTCGCAGCCGACAATACAGTCACAGGCAGTGGTTAGAGGTAGATAACTAGTAAAAGTATACTGATGACTGGAACTGGTGAGGTTACTGACCACAGTAGGATAAACTGTTAGTGTTAGTAGATTATTGATAGCAGTACAGTGGCGATTGGAACTGATAGGGCTACTGACAACAGTATAAGGTTGATTGGCAATGGAGGATTACTGATAACAGTACAGTGGTGCTATTAAAGGTTACTGGCAACAGTATGGTAAATACACTGAACAGTGGAGACTGGTACAATTAGAGGTACTGACGACAGTATGGTAAATAGACAAATTTAAATAGTCATGATATGTAGTGGCTATATAGTGAGGCTATACTTGCTGTAGAGAGCATGGGAGAGGAATGTCTGGGCTAGATGTTAAACCAGATCCTGTCACGCAGTGTCTGTATTGTTGGCAAAGAGCTGTGCAAGGGAGTACCGTACTGTAGGCTGAGTCGTAGGGTAAAAATCGTATTACCTCGGTTCTGTCAGAGTCCTGATCCCAGCGTTTTCCGGCCTGGCAGTGTTTGAGGTTTGTGTCTGTGGGTGTATATCCTTTTTAAGGTACGGCAACCAGAATTGCACACAATATTCAAGGTGCGGTCGCACCATGGAACGATACAGAGGCATTATAATATCCTTGTTTTATTTTCCATTCCTTTCCTTATGACACCTAGCATTCTATTTGCTCTCTTGGCCACCGCTGCACACTGGGCGGAGGGTTTTAACATGTTATCCACAATGACGCCTAAATCTTTTTCTTGGGTGGGGGTTCCCAGTGTAGAACCTTGCATCGTGTAAACATAGTTTGGGTTGTTCTTTCCTAGGTGCATAACTTTGCACTTGTCCACATTACATTTCATCTGCCATTTTGATGCCCAGTCTTCCAATTTATCAAGATCCTCTTGCAATTTTCCACAATCCTCATGGGTTTTAACTTTAAATAGTTTTGTGTCATCTGCAAATTTGATAACCTCACTCCAGGGGAAACTAGATGACGTCTGGAGGGCTCCACGGAAAAAAAGGAGACTGAGGCAAGATGGTACCCTTGGACGGGAAGGGGACCACGCATGCGTGGTACATCTCCCAAAGACTTTTTCTGAAAGCTGGGGAGATGTTTCCGCACGAACTCAGTCAGTGACATCACCCATATGTGAGGATTGATTTCCTGCTTGTTCCCAATTTTGAGCTTTGCACAACGTTAACTCCAAGCTTTGTTTTGAAGAGATACTCCTGCACAGCTAAGTGAAAATAATTTGATTCATTTCTATGATTCCTGCTGGATACTTGTGATATGGATTGGCTACTTTCAGAGGTAGGATGTTGGGCTCAATCAATCAATCTTGGTCTGACCCAGTATGACATATCTTACAATTACCATGAGAAATCACAATCCCCCGATTCAGAGAGAACAATAAAATTTAGAAAAAATGATGTATTATTCAAAATCAGTTGCAAACTAATAAAAACTTTTATAAGGTAGTAAAAGCTCTGCTCTTATTAGACTAACAATAGTGCATAAATGCAGATCAGCTGTTTTCATAAATAATTCTTGTATATCAAAAACGCCATAATGATGCAATCAAAAATTTAAAAAAAAACAAGTCTATCTTGAAGTTTTCCAATAAGTTAAATGTACAGTATCTACAAAGTAATCATGGGAGAACACAGCACTGCTTTGGAGCTCCTACACATTATTTCACTAAGATACGTCATCAAGGAAGCCTCAAGCCTACTGACCTTCAAACTACTGCCTACCAAGTGTTTATGTATTATGACAACAGAAGACTTGTTTCCTGCCTAGCTTACAAGCAAGAGAACTTGCTTTCTAGACTTTTCTCATACACAGACTGCTTCTATTGCCTTGGAAACTTTCAACAATGCATGAGACTGCATATCACATTCTACTGCATTTCACCTCTCATCTTGTGCATAAAACTGCTGGACAATGACTGCCTCCTGATTCACCAAGATATCCTGCAGTAGCTCATGCCAATCAATCACCAGAGTGATAAGGATTCAGCAAAAGGGACAACAGCAGCAGAAGAACTTGCATGCTATTTTGTTGTTGCCTTTCCTTGTTGCTTGTGTAAGCACAGACAGTTGTCATCCCAAGGCTATTCCACTAACCCTGTAAGACAAACTAAAACTACCACAAGCACCTGTGGTGTTCGTTACCCCTTGCAGCTCACTTGCTACAACTAGAACCTGTGTTAGCAGCATATCTGCTTCTTTGAACTTCTTTCTGTTCCAGAAACTGCCTTGGACCCCCAGCTGTGTTCCTTCAGCTCATGGGTGGGAATTAGAAAAATACCAAATAGAGCTACCTGGCTAAGTGTCGAGAGAGCCTTGTGACCTTTGGTTGCCAGTCAATTTATTGCTGCTATGTAATCATTCTTAGCGCTGCCACCAAACCAGATTACCTCATTTTGTAAACTAACTAATTGGCAATTTTCTCTGCAGTTTCTGTAATTTTATATAACTCTGCATTGCATTTTTTACTTTATAATTCTGTTCGACTCAGCCTAGTGGTTATAGCAACAGGCTAAGAACCTAGGAAATCGGGGCTCATAGATCCTTATGATACTCCTTGTGACTTTCAGCAAGTCACTTAATCCTTCAGTGCCTCAGATAAAAACAGACTAGAAGCCTTTTGGGGACAGGGAAATACCTATTGTAACTCACTTTGAGCTACCAATGAAAAAGTGTGAGCCAAATCTAAATAAAATGACTGATTGTGTTCCTGGTTATGTTCTACCCTTTACTCTTTTAAAGGTTGTGGTATTTTTCCTGTAAATCTTATGTTAACATAAGATGTAAAATTATTGTATTAAAAAGGACTTAAAAACTTGTACAAGCTATAAAAATATATAAATATGTTTTATATATTTATATATTTATATATAAAATATGTTTATATATAAAATATATATATATATATAATATATATATATATAAAATATATTTATATATAAAATATGTTTTAAATATGTAAATATGTATATATAAATGTAAAAACGTATGATTCGTCCCCGAAGACGCCAATCATGTGTGCTGTGACCTCAGTTCTATGTATATACCCCCCCCCCAAGTCTTGATTGACTACCCCACAAAGATTAATCAAACCGCTGCTGATCGCTGGAAGTAGCGGTATATAAATGTGTAGTAAATAAATAAATAAATATTAAAAAAGTGTCTTCACAGCATAATCTCTCACTTTGTAACATTTCCTGCGAATCCTTCTTGCACTCTGAAAACAAGAATTGCAACAAGGCCAGAAGATTCCTAATTGCTAGAGGGAAACCAAAATTTAACTGGTATCTATGCCACTGTATTTAACTATCTAGCCATCTATATATCAAGAATGATTTGGCTCCTGCTTGTTATATTTTATAAGGATGGCAGACTATGGTGAGGAGGCTGCAGTACAGCAAACAAGCCATCTTTCACACTCGAGTAGAGGGGAGAAAGGGTGCTATATTCATAGTAAAGCATTTAACAATATTAAAATGTAATCTATGTCTTTTATGATGTGAAAGGCAGTCAAGAAAATTAAGACAAAAAATAATTAAATTAAATAAAAAAACAATCAAAATGAAAATGCATACAGTATACAACTTTGCTTTGATAAAGGACAAAGTGGGCACTATTTAAGGAGGTATTTTTGGGGATTCATTTTAGCTCCAGTAGACTGAATAAGTAGGGGAAATCAAGAGGTTTTTTGGATTTCTTGTGGTTGATTTCCATGGGTGTATAGTTGTAAGGTTTGATAAAGGACAAAGCATGTTCTAGTAACATCTACAAACCATGGAGAAGTCAAATTGTTAACAGCAGGCTACAACTCCCCAGAAACTAGCCAGGTCAGTACCTCTGGGACTTAGAAGGCCACATGTTTACATTTCACAAATGTATATTCTACCTTAAATAACCAAGATAGATAGATCTACAGCTGAGGTCAACATTATTTGCACCGTTGCAGTTCAACCCCTTAATATTTCCTAAAACAAAAGTGGCCAGTGAATGACTTTGGATTATATATGCGCATGTATCTGACACATAAAAGAATCAAATAAAACAAGACCAATTAAAAAAGGAAATAGTAGGAAATAGTATAAAATGGGAACATTGCCAGGGCATGATTATTATCCTAATAATTTAATCTTATTTTATTCCCCACATACATATTATTACAACTATCAAGGGCAATAAATACTATCCTTCTATTACCTATTTTCTGTTGGAACTAGCGCCATGAAGATAAAACCATCTTCTCGTTGTTCAATGTTCCTTTTTATTCTTTATATAGGGACGCAATGTAAAACTTTATTGTTGGCAAAAGGGGACAAAAAAATAAATCGCAAAATAAAAATAAAGTCTTACGTTAGAGATTCTTTTATTTTTTGTCAATCTTACATCAACAAGAAGACAAATCCGATTGGTTTTTTGTAACCATGGATGTACAAGCATTATACACAAACATCAATCAGGATGCTACGTTACAGATGGCAGCTTTACTACCCCTTTCATTACCTAATCGGTTACCTAAAATGTTTGTATTACAACTATTGAAGATAGTGCTTACTGAAATTTTTTCCAATTTGAGAAGTATCATCAAATTCATGGTATAGCAATGGGAGCCACAGTGGCTCCATCAATTGCAACGTTTTATATGGCTCAGTTTGAGACACAATTCATATATTCTTCAAACTGGTTTATGTATATCCGGATGTGGACTAGATATCTAGATGATATATTTTTCTTTTGGACAGATTTCAGAAATCAAACTACTAGATTTTTTTGAATGGATCAATACTCTTATCAGTAGATATAAAATTTACACCTAAATATCATAGAGATACTATTGATTTTCTGGATCTGCGATTAATTAAAGATCAATCTATGGTAAGGTCCACATTGTATCAGAAGGAGGTTCAGAGAAACACCTTGCTGCATTATAGAAGTTATCATCCGGGACCCTTACAAAGGGGACTATCAGTCGGTCTATTCACGACGCTTATGTTCAACCATAGATAAATTTAAGATACAAGCAGATGAATTAAAGTCTCGTTTGAGAGACAGAGGCTACCCGCCGGCTATAATTAATAGGGCCTACCGTAGGGCACGTTATAATCATGTTGAATGGTGGGATGCCACTTCAATTGCTTCATCTACAGAGCAGGGAGAATTACATTCATTTGTGGGAGTTTTACCCTACATGCCAAATTCCATTGAAGTTATGAATATTCTTAAAAAACATTGGTCGATTCTACCACTGCACCCATGTTTTGATAAACCTTTAATGATGGCTTTTAAACGGGGCCGTAACATAGCAGACTGGATTGTCCACAATGTCGATGAAGCTTCTATTCCTGATACTAAGGATCATTACGGATGTACGGAGTGTGATTTTTGTACACAAACAATAGAAGGTTTGAGTTGGGAACACCCTTCACAACACCGTCAGATATATAGCAAGTTTTATACCACATGTCAAACAACTTTTGTGGTCTATGCATTAATATGTCCATGTAATAAAATCTACATTGGCAGAATGTCAAGGACAATGAAAAAAAGATTACAAGAACATCGTTCCCGTATAACCACAAAAGTATTGTCGGCTCCGGTAGCATTGCGCTGTCAAGAATATAATCATGAGTTCAGTGATTTACGATGGAGAGTTTTAGATCACGTCCCAATGAAAAGTTAGAGGTGGTGATAGAGACTTTCGCCTACAATATCGTGAACAATATTGAATCTACACTTTAAATTCATAAACACCAGATGGCCTGAATTCATCTTTTAGATTGGTGGAGCATTCTTTGATAGTTTCAGTGAGTACAAGTATTTATCCGATGCCATTCTTCCTATTGGTTACTGACCAGTCATGTGATTCTCAACAGAGATGAATAAACGGAAGTGAGTTTTGGGATTTAGTAAATGCAACAAAGTTTGAAGAAGAGCCAGGAGGATCTATGGCTCGAAACACAACGTTGGGTCACTAATTCTATTATGGATTGTTGCACTTTAAAGAAATATTACTGGCTGAAGATGACAGGAGAGGAAGATCTTTGAGTTACCTTTACGGTTTGACGGCGTTTTTTGAAGATTGAATATCAGCTGATAAAATCAGCAGTGAATACGGTGGTGGATTAACTAAACGCCGTGAGCTACTTGAAAGAACTTTCACGTTATGAATTTTGAGCTTTGCATAACGTTAACTCCAAGCTTTGTTTTGAAGAGAAACTCCTGCACAGCTAAGTGAAAATAATTTGATTAATTTCTATGATAGATTGATTTCTTACCGGTTGGTTGAACTGAGGGGTTTATATACCCCTTAGGGATTGTTTAGGGTTGCGTCCCTATATAAAGAATAAAAAGGAACATTGAACCACGAGAAGATGTTTTTATCTTCATGGTGCTAGTTCCGACAAAAAATAGGTAATAGAAGGATAGTATTTAAGGGCATGATTATCGGCATCCTTATAAACAAATCAAATCAGTCTGAACAGAAGAACCATATTCCCATTGCAGTAAAACTAGATGCACCTGTGATCGTCAGTACTCATATGACCTGAATCAACCAATGAATAATGTTTAAAATGGCCACATTAATTTCCTGTTCCATTTACACAATAGAGAATACAAGAGAGCTGCTTGAGACCATCAGAAAAGCCATTATCATCAAACATCAAACTTCAAGGGAATAAAAGGCCATCTCCAAACACATTGGGAATCCTGTGTCTACAGTTCACAACATTACTAAGAAGTTTTCTGCTCATGGAACTGCCCAGAACCTCCCAGGATACGGTGGGAAGTGGAAAATTAATCCAAGAAGTCTTCGAAGGTTAGTGCAAACTATTGGAAAAACACCACATAAAACATTCAAAGAGCTTAAGACTGACCTGGAGCAATCTGGAGTGGTGGTTCCAACCTGCAGCGTATGCCATGCACTAAAAAAACAGAAGGACTTCAAGGGCAGAGGCCAAGGAGGACCCCACTGCTCAAAGACAGACATAAAAAGGCATGCCTGATCTTTGCCCAAACCCACCTTGAGAAACCACAATCCTTCTGGGAAAATATTCTGTGGACTGATGAAACCAAACTTGAGCTCTTTGGCAATGCAAACCAGTGATACATGTGCAGGCAAATAAATGAAGCTTATAAGGAAAAGACCACCCATGCTACAGTTAAATATGGTGGAGGATCCATAATGTTGTAGGGCTGTTTTGTTGCCTCAACAACTGGAGACCTGGAACATATTAAAGAAATCATGAAGTCAGAAGACTATCAAGGTATTTTGAAGTGAAATATGCTACCTTGTGTCAGAAAGCTAGGTCTGGGTCGAACGTTATGAGTTCTCTAGCAGGACAATGACACAAAACATTCATCCAAAAGAATGGTTAAAAAGGAAAAAATTGACAGCTTTAAAATGGTCAGCAATGAGTCCTGATCTCAATCCAATTGAGAACCTTTGGAGAGAGCTGTAATCTGCCAGTGGTAAAAGTAATCCTGGAGACATTCATGAGCTGGAACAAATCACAATTGAAGAGTGGGAGAAACTACCAGCAGACTGATATACAAAACTTATAGATGGCTACAAGAAATGTTTGGAGGCTGTCATCACTGCCAAGGGTTTTGCAACTAAATATTAGTGAAGGGTGCCATTATTCCTGTCCAGGTCATATTTTGTTTGTTTTTTTCTTCAGAAATTACTACATCTAAGTTGCACAGAAATTTTTTTAACATCTTATGACGACATACAGTTGGAATATTTCAAATTATTTCTCAAGATATTGTACACAACATACCTAAAATACAAGGATGCTAATAATGTTGACCACAACTGTATAAATCTTACTGCAGAGCTCTCAATCCTTCCCTACCCCCATGGCCATCCATTCTTTAGGACACGCAGCAGCAATAATATTGAAACTGCAATACGGTGCTTACCTGAACAGTCCACGCCCTGTCACGGTCCCTGTCTTTTATGACCTGCCACTTTCACACCCTGTCCCCTCCAACGCATCAGAGAGGCTTCCAACTGCAATTGTCCCAGATAAGCCAGTCATCCAAGTAAGAATGAACACAGATCCCTTAACACTACAAGGCAGTGGCCGCCACTACCATAATCTTGGAAAATGTTCTCAGGGAAGTGGAGACATGAAAAGGAAGAGCATTGAACTCAAAGTGAGAGCCAAAAATGATGAAACACAGGAAATGCTGTTGATCCTTGCAAACAGGAATGTAGAAATAAGTTTCAGCCAGATCCAGAGAAGTGAGAAATTCCCCGCACCAAACTACCTGGATGACTGACCTTAATGTCTCCAGGCAGAAGTGAAAGACCTTTATGTGGCATTGATGCCCCTGAGATTGAGGACTGGCCAGAAAGCTCCAACCTCCTTTGGCACCACAAAGTAGTTGGAATGTCGGCCCTTGCTCTATTCAGCAGGAGGTACAGGTGCGAGAGTCTGGAGACTGAGCAAACTTCCCAGCAGCCTTCTTACTTTCAGAACCACATGGAGAGACCAAGAAGGCAACTGGGATAGGCTCTCTATATTCCAGAACATAGCCACGTTGAATAATATTCAACACCCCACAGACTGAAGTAACTCAGGCCCACTCCAGGTAAAAAGAAGTGAAGAGGGCCACCACTAGAGGCACCCCAAAATAGGCCCCCAACCCATCACTGTGACACATAGGAGGGGTTATTTCTTGAGGAGGGAGCAACCTGGGGTTCATGGGCCCCGCAAAAGGACCCTCTAGGAGCGAGTGCTGGAAGAGAGGAAGATGGTCTTTCCTGTGCGATACGACTGGGAGTATCAAAAACCTCGGGAATCCTGTGTCAGTCGTGGTCCGTAAGGCTACCCCAGGATTCTGTGGTTTTGGAGGAGGCCTTAGCCTTCAGAAGTACTGGGGACTCTGGGAAAAACTTATTATTCTGCTGCTGGCTGTTCTTGTGGGCCTTGGTGGACATCTTACAGAGCCTGCATGCTGTGGGGTTGTGGTCCGGTCCCAGGCAGCGAAGGCAGCAGTCATGTGTGTCGGTCAGGGACATTATTTTGGCACACTGATCTTTTTTTTTTTTTTTAAACCACTGGTAGTCTTGGGAGAAAAAAGTATCCCAGCAAGATTGAAGACCCGCAGTGCCGCCAGTTGGAAAAAAGGGCGCAAAGGCACCAAAAAGGGGAAACAAAAAAAAAAGTACGAGAAAAACAATTTTTTCCAGGGGAAGAGCATACAGATGTCTGAAGAGCTCCGTGGAAAAAAAAAAAACTGATCAAGATGGCACCCCTATGTGGCATTTCCCAAAGGCTTTCTTTAAAAGCTGGGGGGATCCTTCCGTGAGGTCTCCATCGGCGCCGATGTCACCCATATGTGAGAACTGACTTCCTGCTTGTTCCTGGAGAACTCATTAATATTCATTAGGGACATCCTGAAAACCAGGCTGGTGTGTGGCCCTCCAAGACTGGAGTTTAACATTCCTAGTCTAGGTAGGATTCCTCAGGACTGTTTTTCCACCATCTGGTGGTGCGTGTCCCGTCAGGGATTGCTCCTCTTTGTCAGATGTTCAATTCGCCTGATTCTAGTGGACTTGCAGGGTCCCCCCCCACCCAATTCATTTATTGAGCCAGCTGATGTCCCACTCATGGGGAGATAGCACTGTGCAAGTTGATAATCCCCATCTTCTGTCAGGAAATGGTGGGGATCAAGAGGTTGCTGCTGTGAGACAGATGGGGCAGGAGAGATAGGCAGAGGTGCAGCCATGGAATGCAAGGTCCTGTAGTCTGCTTCAACGTGAGAGATGGATTTCTACAGCACAGGTATGGTCCATCATTGGGGGGGGGGGGGGGGTCACAGTATGCTCACACTTTTCCTTTCTCTCATTTTAGGGCATTATAGATTTGTGGAGGCATTAAGTTCTACTGGGCCTTTAAAGTATTGAGGTAGTATGAGAATGCCCTGTCTAAGAAAATATTTAGCATTTTCATTTTTTTTCTTACTCTCTGTGGCAAGCTTTGTCTCTGCTGGATTTGAGTGCACACTGGAGTTAGAGGATTTTCAAAGTGGGCCCATGTGAGGGACCCTAGAGGCTAGCATCAGATCTGCAAGGTGGAGTGAAGGAGACATACCCTCTATTACCCTCAACATTACTGATAGTTTCTGGTTTAGCTTTTGCCAGCAGTGAGAGCTACAGCGTTCAAGAGTGGCCTGGCTGGTCTGTGACTGACTGCTACTTTAGTCATTCCCGTGGGTACCGCATTCAGGTCTCTTAGGAGGAAGGTCTTCAAATCAAAGATCTTCTCTTTTATCCTTGTAAGTGCCAGAAATCAGCCAGTCAGGATTTTTAAATGAGCCATTGAGGGGTATTTTTTAATACTCTTTTTTTAATTCTTCATTGAGGAAAGCAGTGACAAACATCCATGCAGATGTTTTAGACTGAGGGGAGATATGAACCACTGGCAACAGAAACTCCCATGCATGCTCAAATGTTTTGAGTGGAGCAAAAAAATTTGATCATTGATGTGTGGGATGCATCACCCATCACTATGAGACACCAATTACTTTTGCATGTCCACAGAGAAAAGCATTCCAAGAACTAGATACCAGTCTTGTAAAGGCTCTCTCTAGTCTTCACCTTACCTGCCAACTTAACAGAGGCACTATTAACTGTAGTTTCTGAGTAGACTGCAATGTTCTTTTGTTCATAATGGGCCACATTATCTGTCATGTTATGTGGATCAACTCCAGCAAAAGTGCAAAAAGGGAAGGCATCTTAAACGTCACATAAACGACCACTAGCAGCTAATTGAAAGCCATTATCCAGTGTGTACCTTGCTCCCAAGTCCTGCAGCCAGTTACTACCCTTGTAATTGTATTTCATAGACTCTAATCTTCCAATTATCCTCTTATGGATATCTGCATATCACTGTATTCTAAGTGGAATATTACCACATTCTCAAGTCTTGTAGCTGGAGAAAAGACTGAAGTTATTTGGACAACAGCCTCATTAAGTTTGATAGCTGCTTGGACTGTTGCAAAGCTTATGTCTGTACAGCGCTGCGTACGACTGGTAGCGCTATAAAAATGCTCAGTAGTATTAGTAGTAGTAGTGTTGGCAACCATATAGAGAATGGGAACCAGAATACCCCAAAAACATTAATGTGGACACAGATTGCAAATAGTGGGATCTTCCCTACTGGGAAGTAGTGGCAGAGATCTATGCATTCTAAAACTTTGCAGAAGATCACACCTCCATCTTTACTGCTAAAGAGAAAATTCCAGTACTCCCCCAGAGTTACAAGACATCAAATTCTCAATACAAGAAATGGTAATTGTAATTGTCTATTTTGGTCAAAGTCAGGGGAAAATTAAGTTATACTGCTTACCTGTAACAGGGATTTCTCTCTAGACAGCAGGATAATGCAGCCACACTAGAAAATGACATCACCCTGAAGAGCATATAAGAAGTCTTTTGGACTGCTCTGCAGTTGCATCACTGTTGCAACTCTTCCCTAAACACCACTGCCTCTGACTCAGTACTCCCAGAGCTTAATAATTGGAAGTGGGGGTCTGGGTGCTGTGGGTTACATCTCCAGTTCAAATACGTTTTGTTTTGTTTTTTGAGAGGAAGGCAGGAGAGAAAAGTGTGACTGTATTCCCCTGCTATCTCTGGAGAACCCTCGTTACAGGTAAGCAAAGCTTTCTCAATAGACAAGCAGGGTAATGTAGGCATGCTTGATGGCAATCCCAGAGTTGACGGCTGCCACTATGGATTATACTTTCAGCTAGCCAAGAAAAAGATGGGTGGCGGATTGGCAAACTAGGTTACTGTTTGGTGTGCAAAACAATTCCTAAGGACTGCTTTCCCAAGGTTGCTTCTTGGGGTGTCCCATTTTAATCAAGGCAGTGGGGAGGCCCAAGTGGCCACTTTGCAGATAATCTTGGATGGGGGCAGAGCAGAAACTAGTAACTGAGGCTCTAGGTCAATGGGATCCAATTTAATAAGGGAGAGGCATAAGTCCCTGTGTAAAGCAGAAGCTGATACAATCAATCAGACACCCCAGATGGCTAGTGTCCTCTTTGAGGCTGGCTTACCTGGATCATTACAGCTTTTGGTGACAATTGTGATATTTTCCTCAACTCCTTCATGACTTGAAAGTAATAAAAGAGCACACATTTACAATCTAGAATATGGAGAGACACCTCCAATTTATCATTATATGTATCCGATAAGAAGGTCGGGCAAGACGATGGAATGATTAAGATAAACTCAGAGGACTTTTAGAAGGAACTTAAGATGCATCCGGAACACAATCCCGTTGTGAAAGAACTGCGTATAAAGGTGGGTAATGCAGTAATACTCTGATTTCCTGATTCTCCTCACTGAGGTTATAGCCACTAAAAAAATGGTTTTCCAAATAGCGTAGTTACTCACCTGTAACAGGTGATCTCCGGGAACAGCAGAAATTGAGTCTTCACATATGGGTGACGTCGGCACCAATGGAGCCTGCGCAGGAATGCTCCCCAGAGTCCTATAGGAAAGCTTTTGGGAGCATCCCACTGCACCTGCGCTGCTGCCTTCCTGCCTTTCCAACTCTCCCTCCTCAGTTGGGTTTGTAGCTGAGATAAAAGGAAAGAAGGAGAGAGAAATACAATTCCTAGGGAAGGAGGGTGGGTTGTGAAGACTCAATTCCTGCTGTCCCGGAGATCATCTGTTACAGGTGAGTAACAACACTATCTCCAGGAACAAGCAGAAATGTAGTCTTCACATAAGGGACTCCCTAGCTTGGAGATGTCTGGGAGATGACCCCAGAGAGAGCAGTGAAACATAGGCTAAAGAGGGTCATGTATCCTCCCAAGAATCTCTGGTATCAAAATCCGAGACTAGGGGTAGGAGTTGTTCTAAGTGTGAAAGAGATGCTGGAGAACAGCCTGGCCAAACAAGGTATCACGACGGGAGTCCTTGTCGAAGCAATAGTGGGCCGCAAAGGTGTAGACAGAGGACCAGGTTGCTACTTTGCGAATTTCATCAATCGCCACCGAGCGTAGGTTTGCCATAGAGGCAGCCATTGCTCGCACAATGTGTGCTGTGACCTGACCTTCAAGAGAAAGTCCTTTACTCTCATAGGTAAAAAATATACAGTCTGCAATCCACTTGGAGAGTATTCTCTTGGAAACTGGTAAACTCAGGTGAGTGGAACCAAACGCAACACAAACCTGTGAAGCTTTTCTGTGCTGCCAAGTTCTCTGAAGACTACTCTTGAAGGACTACAAAAGGGGACTGCTACTTCTGGAGAGAGATCTGCAATTTTAAGTTATTACTTCTGGGAAGTTTTCTAAATCTTGGGGGAAAAGGAATTCCTTATATTAAAGCTGATTTATCTGTGAAACCAGTGTAATTGTTAAATCGGTCAGGGCCTAGTAGCAGCAAAGAGTTTTCAATTTAAATTTAATACTCAGTAAGGGCCTAGTTTAATTTTAAAACACAGAGGAGAGCTTTCTGGTTAAATTTAGAACCTAGCAGAGAGCTTCTACTTTAAATTTCATACTCAGTCAGGGCCTAGTAGTAGCAAAGAGCTTTAATTTAAATTAAATGAGAATAACTTAGCATAAAAGGCAAAACAGGGTTAGTATTCCTTGAGCAACAAATTACTTCTAGAGACCATTACAAAGAGACCTTCTACATAGGGGGCAGGAAACCTGTGAAATTCTTTATATAGGTGTTAAAGCCAGGCAACCAATCAAAAGGCCAGTTTGAAAGACTCCCACTTTCAAGCAAGGACTGTGTTAATCACTCAGGAAATAGGTCACAGCTTACCTCAGAAGCACAGTCATAAATATTTCAAGCAGTTATGTGCTTCTCAGTCTTGAAGGACTACAAAAGGGGACTGATAGTTCTGGAGAGAGATCTGCAATTTTAAATATTACTTTTGGGAATTTTTCTAAATCTTGGGAGAAAAGGAATTCTTTAGATTAAAGCTGATTAATCTGTGAACCCAGAATATTTGTTAAATCTGTCAGGGCCTAGTAGCAGCAAAGAGTTTTCAGTTTAAATTTAAAACAGAGGAGAGCTTTCTGGTTAAATTTAGAACCCAGCAGAGAGCTTCCAGTTTAAATTTAATACTCAGTCAGGGCCTAGTTTAAATTTAAAGCACAGAGGAGAGCTTTCTGGTTAGATTTAGAACCCAAGACTCCCTCTCTATCCAAGCCAGGGCTTTGGGACTCCCCCTGGAGATTGGTCAGAGATTAACTTAGAAGCAAAGAACAGGATAATGTGTAGCAGCCAGCTTATTAATAAGTCTTTTTCCCTCCATCCCTTCCCAACACCCACCCACCCCTGGGATAATCGTAGCTTTATATGTGCTTAAACCTCTTAAAGGAAAGGAGGTACCATATTCACTCTCAGGTGCAGCTGTTTATTCTCATCAGCATACATTAAGGACATTAAACGTTTTATTAGTATAAGTATCCCTAGCAACCCTTAGTAAGTAAAGAACTTAAATATCTAAACATAACCTTAAAATGAAGATTCAGACAGCAGTCTAGCAGCGAGACGAGGGCTTTCCAGTCTTTTGCACTGAGTGTCACATGTATGATTTTCTCCAGTTGGCGAGGGGTCTTACGTGTGCACAAGGTGCAAGGAGCTCTTTGCTCTCAGGGAATGAGTCCGATCTCTGGAATCAAGAGTAGCAGACTTGGAAGACATAAGGAAGACAGAGAGGTACATAGACGAGACCTACAGGGATATAGTCCTGAAGTCCCACCTCCAGTCTGGCAGCATCCTTGTTGCCATGGAGGAGAGGGGTCACTTGACAGGACAGCATGATCCTGGTGTGGCAGGAAGTGATCATATAGCTAGGACCTGTCCTCCAGGTGATATAAAACTCTCTTGCACTGAGGAAGTTTCTCCAGGGCCATGTGCCCATGAGGGAAGGGTTAGGACAGCCGTTATAGTTGGTGATTCAATCATTAGGCATGTAGATAGCTGGGGCGGCTGGTGAACGTGAGGATCAATTGGTAACCCTGCCTGCCTGGTGCGAATGTAGCGGACCTTGCGCGCCACCTAGACAAGGTCTTAGATAGTACTGGGGAGAGTCTGCTGTCTCGGTACATGTCGGTACCAATGAAATAGGAAAATGTTGTAGGGAGGTTCTGAAGACTAGATTTAGGCTTTTAGGTAGGAAGTTGAAATCCAGAACTTCCAAGATAGCGTTCTCTGAAATGCTTCCAGTTCCATGTGCAGGACCCAAAAGGAAGGTAGAGATCCGGAGTCTCAATGCATGGATGAGACAATGGTGCAAGGATGAGGGGTTTGGATTTGTTAGGAACTGGGGAACATTCTGGGGAAAGGAGGGGCTCTTCCGAAGGGATGGGCTTCACCTTAACCGGGATGGAAACAGGCTGCTGGCATTAACCTTTAAAAAGGAGATAGAGCAGCTTTTAAACTAGATAATAGGGGAAAGCAGACAGTCACCCAAGTGTGCATGGTTCCGAACAATGTATCCGTGAAGGATACTACCATAAAAATGAAATTAGGGCACATCAGCAGAGAGGTTCAAATAAAGACAAATGTAGCCCAAATGCCGAGTACAGAGCAGACAAGAGCTTAAAGATTACAAATTACCCCTGCCTACCGATAACCAAATTAATATGAATAAAATACAGTCTCTAAAATGCTTGTATGCAAACGTTACAAGTCTAAAAAGTAAGATGGGCGAGTTAGAGTATATAGCACTAAACGAGAAGTTAGATATGATTGGTATCTCAGAGACATGGTGGAAGGAGGACAACCAGTGGGAAACTGTGATACCTGGGTACAAACTATATCGTAATGATAGAGTTGATCAAATTGGTGCAGGCATTGTGCTCTATGTTAGAGGGGACATTGAGTCACAAAGGATTAAATTTCTACAGGAAACAAAATTTGCCGTAGAATCTCTATGGATTGAAATTCCACGTAAAAAGGAGAAGGCGATGGCAGTCGGGGTGTACTATCGACCGCCTGGTCAGAATGAACAAATGGATGATGAAATGCTCAAAGAAATCAGGGAAGCTAACAAAAGTTACAGAACGGTAATAATAATGGGTGATTTCAATTACCCTGGTATTGACCGGTCAGTGTCACGGCAGGACATGCTAGGGAGATAAAGTTTCTAGATGAAATAAACGACTGCTTTTTGGAGCAGCTGGTTCATGAACCGACCAGAGGGGAAGCCATTTTGTCCTTAGTGGAATACCAGATCTGGTGCAAGAGATAAGAGTGTTGGGGCCACCTGGCAATAGTGATCATAGCATGAACACGTTTGATTTAATTAATGGAGGAGGAATGGTAAGGAAAGCCACATTACTACATTTTAACTTTCGAAAGGGAGACTATGATAAAATGAGGAAAATAGTTAAGAAAAAACTAAAAGGAGCAGTTGAAAAGGTTAAAGACTTACATCAAGCTTGGGTGGTGTTTAAAAATACTATCTTGGAAGCCCAGACCAGCTGTATTCCACGCTTTAAGAAAAGTGGAAGGAAGTCCAAAAAACTGTCAGCATGGTTTAGAGGTGAGACACCAAACTAGGCAGCACACTGCCACGCAGGCAAACAGCAAACAGTACAAAAACGTAGGCAGGTGTAGGTTCTCACCAATACTTTATTGATCCATGTATGTAAAAGGGAGTCCTGACCCGACACAGGCCGTGTTTCGATAAATTCTTCTTCAGTGGTTGGCTCACCTCATACTTAAAAAACGTAATAGGGATACGCCAATACAGTTAATTTGTTGCACTGAAATTGAAACAACCTTTTGTAAATCCTCGAACTGCCAATACTTCGGAAACCATAAAAGCAAACCACACACCCACTACAAATGGTGCAGAACACAGCAGTGTGAATCATCAGCAGATCACATCACACCAATATTACATCAACTACACTGGCTACCAATCCAATCACATGCCAATTTTAAAACAACACTAAACATCTTCAAAATCACCCACCACTCCTCAAACATCATCCTAGAAACCCTAATTACAGCACCCGCCGTAGATGGAACTAACAGACACACGATTAACATGCCATCGGACTTCAGGAAAAGCAAGCAATCTACATCCAAAACAGCACTATCATTAGCTGCCCCACAATTATGGAACACCCTGATTGAAGAAATCCGTTACACCAAAGACAACAAAGACTTCTGGAAAAAGCTCAAGACCTTCCTGTTCACAGAACACTACGGACACATCACATAGCACAACAGCCACGCCAAATCCAACAAAGGTCTCTTGAAACATTCTAAAAAACACGATAACCTACTCTGACGTAGAGGAAAGAACTCTTGTAAATATGTTATACAACGTGTAAATAGTTACTACCCTGTTAAATACCCCAAGTAATTCAATGTACCCAGTTTGAGTTTAAAGCTTCCTGTAAACCACTTTGATTAAAGAAGGCGGCGGTATAAAAAACAGTTTAAATAAATAAAGGCTGCATCCAGTCTGGCCTGAACATCCAGACAATAATAACGCACAAAGGAATGAAGCGATCACCACATCTCTGCCTTACAAATATCCTGAGGCGGAACAAGCCAAACTTCCACCCAAGAAGAGGCATGGACCCTCATAGAGTGGGCCTGCAATCCCGTTGGGCACTACTCAACCCTTCCACAAGAAAGCAGACAATACCTACCCTGATCCAACGGTAAATAGAAGCCGCCTCACCCTTCTTAGAACCACCAAACAGGACAAAGTGCTGTTCAGAACACCTGAAAGCACAGGTGACCTTCAATTACCGCTTAAGATATCTACGGACATCCATTGTGTGCAGAAGTCTAGCCTCAGCAGAATCCTGAGGCCCAGGAAAAGCCAACAAGACCATCTGACTGAGGTAAAAAAAACCTAATACCACCTTTGGCAAAAAGGAAGGAAGTGGCCAGAGGACCACTTTCTCCTTGGAAAACACCAAGTAAGGCTCTCTACAAGACAGAGCCAGAAGCTCAGAAATCCAGCAGGCCAAACAGATCACCACCAGGAACACCATCTTCAAATGTCAGATCCTTCATAGAAGCTCCACTAAGAGACTCAAAGGGAGGTGCCATCATGAACGAAAGCACCCAGGAGGGAACTACAGGCCAACAAGGTGGTCTCAGATGTTTATCTCCTCTAAGGAAATGAACCACTTCCCAATGAGAAGCCAGGGATTGATCCCGAATGAGACCCCTAAAGCAGGCCAAAGCAGAAACTTGAACTCTCAGGGAACTCAAGGCCAAAACTTTCTCCAGATCCATTTGCAGAAACACCACGTTGTCAGGAAGCGAGGCCCCTAGGGGGTCACACTCTGCGCTCTCTACACCAAACTTCAGAAATGCACCAGATCCTAATGTAGATCAGCAAAGTTGAATAACTTCAGGACTGCAGCAATGTATTAATCATTTGAGATGAATAACCTCTGCACCTCAACCGATCCCTCTCAAAAGCCAGGCTGTAAGAGAACCAACCTACGTCCGACATCCATACTGACCCCTGCATGAGAAGATCCACCTCCGCCAGCAGCAGGAATGGATCCTCTACCAGCAGACAAATAAGTTCTGCATACCACGGATGCAGAGACCAATGGAGCCACCAGCACCACTCACCTTTGGTGAGATTCCATATGCTGAAGAACCCAGCCTGTTGACAGCTACAGAGGAAACACAAAGACAGACAGACGCCAGGCCAGGGCTGGACTAAGGCGTCAAGCCCTTTGGACATGTGCTCCCTGGTTGGCTGAAAACCTGATGACCCTGATATTCGCCATAGATACCATCAGATCCATTGCTGGAAGTCCCCAATGATCCACAATCTGTTGAAACACTGACTCCAACAGAGACCATTTCCCTGGATCCAGAGAGTTGCGACTCAAGTGATCCACTTGTACATTCGCCTTCCCAGTGACATCAGCCGCCGAAATTGCCAACAAGTGGACCTCTGTCCACTGCAGTAGCATAATTGCTTCTGCTGCTACAAACAAACTGAGAGTGCTGTTCTGTCGAATGATATAGGCCACTGTTGTAGCATTGTCTGACAATACAATTTTTTGGATTTGAATTTCAATCAGAGGCTGATATTTTCCAGTATTATAAAATACTACTCTCTGAAGCCCATGTTTTTTTGAAAACTTTATTTTAATCATCACCAACAAAAACAAGAACAAGGCATACAATATCTCCGAGGGGGTGGGCTCTCATCCCCCCCGGGAAGCACAGAGGAGATGATTACAATTTTTTGTGGTATTTAGGGTAGGCGCCGTCCCCCTCCTCTCCCCCCCCTCTTTTCCCCCCCGATCCCATCCCTATCCCAACCCCCTACCCCTCCCCCCGCAGCCATCATCCTCTCGCTATAACCGCTTCACCCCCACTTTACCACTCCACTAAGGGCCAATATGTAGCAGCTCATTGCGGCACCGGGCTCCCAAGGTGTCAATGTACGAGCTCCAGACCAACAGGAAGGAAGTCCAGTGCTTGACACTGCCCCGCGCTCGCCATCGCTCCATCAACATAAGTTGGTGAAAACAATTACGCCATTCCATAAACGTGGGAGATCGCTGCTCCCGCCAGAGGCGCAAAATAGGACCTTTACCCACCAGACAGGCCTTCCGCATTAACAAACGATCAGTGCGCCGGGCAGGGTAGGGAGGCTCCATCCTATCCAGCACCACGAAGGCGCCTGTCCAACGCAGGCGCTGCTGCAGCAAGCCACCAACATACGCCCCGATACGCTTCCAATACTGCTGGATGTGCGGACACGTCCACCACATGTGCAACAGATTGGCTAGAGGGGCTCGGCAGCGTGGGCAACATCCCACCTCCGTCAAATGGCTGCGTAGGGCTCTACGGGGAGAAAAATAGGCTCTGGTAATGCATTTGAATTGCACCTCGCGCCACCGCGCCCCTTCCACCACCACAGCAATCCGACATAGAGCGGTATGCACGGTATTAGGGAAAACCTCTCTTCCCAGCTCCACCCCCCACGCCGCCTCCACCCCACTATAGTCTACCGGTGGGCGGACCCCATCTAGTCGAGCCCGTAGACTCGCTATCGAGGGGGGGTCATCCTCCCCCAAAGCAAAAAAACCCAGCAACTGCTCAGATCTCTCCAAAGCAAGCGCCTCTTTAGGCAGAGACGCGATATAATGAGAGACCTGCAGAAACATAAAAGTATGTCGTGCCGTCAAATCATACTCCTGACAGAGGGCCTGAAAAGGTTTGCAGCGCCCTGTAGCATCGACCAAGTGCCCTAGGGATCTAATACCCCTTCTCCACCAGTCCCAAAACCCCCGCGTCCCGGAGCCAGGCTCGAAGTGAACGTTACCCTGTAAAGGCAGCCAGCGGGAGACCGTCCAGGACGTCCCCCATCGGGCATTTAGATACCGCCAGGTCCGCTGGGCTGAGCTAAACAAAACACAACGTCCTAAGCGGTTCGGCAGGTCCCTGGGCTTTGTGTGTAAAGCTCCTAATAATGAGAGGGGGGCAACCAAAGCCTCCTCCAGTGAGGTGGGCGTATAGACCTCCGTCCCTCCCAGCCAGTCCCCTAGGTGGCGGGCCTGACATGCCAACGCATACATGCCCAGATCCGGGAACCCCATCCCTCCCTCCCGCCACTTCCCCATTAACCTCCTCAGAGGGATACGGGCCCTAGCCCCACGCCAGAGGAAAAGCCGTAGCACCCTCTCCAGCCGACACAGGTCTCCTCGATACAACCACACTGGTAGAGTTTGGAGCCAATACAACAAACGAGGTAGAATTACCATCTTTACCGCCGCCACCCGACCTGACAGGGAAAGCGGTAGGGGGTCCCATGCCAATAGCTGAGATCGTAATCGCGTCAACATCCAGTCCAAATTACACCGGTAGAGGTCTCGCGGCCTCCGAGTCAACCGTATACCTAAGTAAGTAAAATAGGAGGTAGCCCATTTAAGGGGAAACTGACCCACCCAATTCGGTTGTAGAGTCCCGGAAACATCCAATGCCTCAGACTTCTCACTGTTAATCCGCAAGCCGGCAAAAAGACCATAAGTCTGAAATTCCTGTAGCAGATGCGGTAGGGAAGCCTCCGGAGATACAAGATGTACCAAAAGGTCATCCGCGAAAGCCGACACCTTGAAAGTATGAGACCCAATCTGCACCACCATAATCGCCGGCGACGTTTCCACCGCCCGAATTAGTGGATCCAGGGAGAGGACAAATAGTAGAGGCGAAAGAGGACACCCCTGTCTCGTACCACGCTCCAACGGGAAGGCCGCAGATAACACCCCGTTACAAAGTATTCCCGCTGTGGGAGCAGCATAGAGACAATCAATCATTGCACAAAAGGGAGCTCCCAGGCCATAACACGGCAACAAGGTCCTGAGATAATTCCAGGAGACCCGGTCAAAGGCCTTTTCCGCGTCAAAACTTACCAGCAGGGAGGGTAGTTGCTGGGCATGTACCCACTCCAGCGAGGCCAGGATCTTACGCATATTTCGGACGATGTACCGCCCCTTCACGAAGCCGACCTGGGAACTATGGACCAAAGCATCTAAAAATCCCGACAATCTGTCCGCCAACACTTTAGCAAAGATCTTAATATCGAAGTTTAACAGAGAAATCGGACGGTAGGAGGCAGGCAATTCGGGGTCCTTACCTGGCTTCGGAATCAAGGTGATGTGTGCGTGGTTAGTCCCCCATCGGAAACCGCCCTGTTCCACCCGTTGTGCATAGACCGCCGTTAAGGCCGGGCTAACATAACCCTTAAGCAGTTTATAAAACTCGGCCCCCAGACCGTCCGGCCCCGGCGATTTAAAACAACTTGCCGCCTGAATTACCGATTCCACTTCAGCGGTGGTGATCGGTTGGCCTAGGGAAAGGCTTTGCTCTACCGTGAGTGAGGGCAGCTGCAGCTTCCAAAGATAGTCCAATGCAGCTGAGGGGGAGCTAACCTCTGCTGCGTAGAGTTTCTGAAAAAATCCCCGAAATACCTGCCCTATCACCCGGCTGTCCCGCTGCAACGTCCCGTACTCATCTCTTAAAGCCGCCACCGTACAAGAACCTCTCGGACCCCGCAAACAGCGGGCCAGCAAGCGACCGGGCTTGTCACCATAGCAGTAAAGTCGATAGCGGTAATATAGAATAGACTTCTTAGCGCGCTGGTGCAGCAGTTCGTTAAGGTCCACTCGGGCTTCCCACAGCTCCTTCTGAAGTCCAGTGGTCGGGGTCCGCGCCAGGCGCCTACGTAACAGTGATACATGCTTCTCCAACCGCAGAATCCGTTCTACAAGCATTCTACGCTTACGGGCTGCAAAGCCTATGATGTTGCCTCGCAGTACTACCTTAGCCGTTTCCCATATCAGTTCTGGGTCCCCCTGGTGGCCCCGATGGACTTCTTCAAAGTCACGCCAACGTTGTTCCAGGAACTGGTGAAACTGTGCATCCCGGTAGAGTTCTAACGGGAACCGCCAAAGCCGCGACCGGTCTGATGTCCCCCCCCATCCCAGCTCCAGCCACACTGGGGCGTGATCGGAGATCTCATAAGGTCCAATCTGCACATCTACCGCTCTGGCAAAGATCTCCTTAGAAAGCAAAAGGTAGTCAATGCGAGAGCTAGATCCATGGGCTCGCGATTGGTGCGTGAAATCCTTCTCCATCGGGTGCAACACCCTCCATGTATCTACCAACCCTAGACGAGACTTAAAACGCCGCAACACCCGCGACACCGGCCCCCGCTCCCGGGCCTCTCCTCCCCTAGAGGTATCTAGTTCAACATCTAGCACACCGTTGAAATCTCCGCCCACCACCAATGGAGACTCGTGCAGCCGCTCCACTCTCGAAGCCAGAGTGGCATAAAAAGAAGGATCCAGGGAATTCGGCCCGTATACCGTCCCCAAAATGACCGGTTGCCCCTCCAAGGTACCTTGTAAAAACAGGTAACGCCCCGCCACATCACGCACTTCCACTTCGACTGAACAACGTATCCGTTTATGAACCAAGATGGCCACCCCTCCCTTCTTCCCGGCGGCCGGGGCCCCCCACACCTGCCCGACCCAGTCTCGGCGTAATTTACTATGCTCCTCTGCTGTCTGGTGGGTTTCCTGCAGGAATGCAATATCGCATTTCTGCCGCGCTAGGGCCTGCAGAATTTTATATCTCTTAATGGGACTACCCAGTCCGCAGACATTCCAGGTAATAACTTTCACGGCGGCGGGGCAGTGTCAAGACTCAACTGACCGGTAATATAAGCAAATAGGGACAGGGTCCTCCCAGCCTGGAACCCCCTCCCCTTCTCCCTCTGTTGGATATTGAACCCTCCCTGGGGATGATATTGGCTGCAACCTACCTCCCCCCCCTCCCTTCGCTCCCTGGTCCCTCCCCCCCCTCCCCCGGCTCCCTCCCCCCCCAGCCCTTCCCCCCCCAAATAATACTAACTTTTTCACCTCCATTACACCTCACCTCGCCTTATGCCTATAGGTCTTCCAGTGATGCGCTCCACCGTCCCCCCCCCCCTCCCACTACACCACTCCCCCCACGCCCAGGCTCTCACAAGGAAACCAGACACTGCCTCCTCCCCCCCCCCCCGCAGCAACCTTCCCCACACATCATAAACATATGCACAATATTCACTTTCAATAGCATAAAGACACACAAAGATAAGGAGGACCGGAAGCCACATTATAAAGCTGGATGTGGGCCCCCCCCCCCGATCCCGGGGGTGTGGTGCGCCATCCCCCGCCCGGGTCCAAATCACCAGAGCATTGAACCCCCGTTACCTGTCTGGCTCCTATGCCCGTTCCACCACCGGCACGTGGCGTCCCTCTGGTAAAACGAGGGAGCCGGCCCGGGGGCTGCAGCAGCCCCGCCCCGCGCAAAGCAGTGCGATGCCGCGCAGCCCCCCATGCTCCCGCCAAGGCAACAGGGGAATCCCCCCCAGTGGATCCGCCCCCCCCACCCGGCCCAGAGACGAGGCAGGGGCAACTCAGCCGGCCTCCCCGGGCTTCTGACCCCCCCCCCCGCTGGCACCCCAAGCTCAACCCACACCGGTCTCCAACACAAATTAGCTTCAACCAGTAAAAACAAAACGACAAACAAAACAAACACAAACAAAACGACAGGACAAAAAAACAACGAGGGGTGGGAGACAGAGAAGAACAAGCCAAAATTTCAGCAGTTATCCAAAGACTAATAATAACATGATAGCTTCTCCAACCCGGCCATCCACCAGTCTCAGGGTGCTCACGCCCGGTTGGCCAAGGGGGGATTTATCAGGACCGGCAGTCCAGTGTTGGCAGACAGACTCCCCGCAAGATCCCAGCCTAAAATGTTGAGACCCTTTCCAACTGGGAATTGCAATCCAACTGTGCTGCGTACGCCAGCCGCTCCAAGTCCTCAGCCTGCTCCACCATTAGATGTGATACTGTCCACATAGGCCGCCGCCAATTCTGCTGACTCGAAGCTCCGGCGTTGCCCCTCTCTAATCACATGCAGACGCGCCGGGTATTGCACCACAAATTTAATGTGACAGTCAATCAACTTCTGGCATAATGGTGCGTATGCCCGGCGGCGTTGACTGAGCTGCTGAGAGTAGTCCTGGGCAAGCCGGATCCGCACGTTGTCTGTTTGTCTCCACTCCACCGTGAGCCCTCGCTGCTCGCAAGATGGCCTCTTTCTGGGGGAAGCAAAGAAACTTCACCAGCACCACTCGCGGTCGCGAGTCCCGCACCATGCGGCTGCCCACACAATGCGCTCTCTCCAACTGGATGCGCTCACCGGCTGCGTCCCCTGTCAGCAGCGGTGCAAAGAGCCCCGTCAAGTAGCGCGGGAGCTCAGCATCCGATATGGCTTCTGGGACCCCCATCACTCGCAAGTTGTTCCTCCTGGAGCGATTCTCCAGATCGTCGAGTTTGGTCTCTTGGGAGCGCAGCTGGGTCTGAAGGCCATCCACGGACTGCTGCAACGTGGCGAGGGTGTCTTCTGCGCGCCCCACACGCTCCTCCGCCTCCTGAAGCCTTTTACCCAGGTTCTCCACGGAGCTCTGTACCACATCGAGTTTCTCCCGTATGACAGTGAACTGGGCGGACAAGGCCTCTGCAACCGCCGCTGAGATGTCTTCCACCCGGGCCGGTGAGGCCGGGGAGCTCGGCGCCGGCGTGCTCTCCGCCATCTTGCTGACCCCTGGCCCACGGTCGCGTTCTTTCTTCCCTGTTCGCAGCGCCGCCGCCATCGCGCTAGGGGTTCCGCTGTCCTCACTCACCTCTCTGAGTGACCCGATCACCGGGGGATAAATTTTCGGTGGGCTGGGGGGCTGACAAACGGCTCCAATCTACCGATTCAGGCTGGGGACGGTCGGAGCGCGAGCAGAGCACATCCGCTCACTCTCACCGCATCACCGGAAGTCTGTGAAGCCCATGTTAAAAGTGAACTACAGAGTGGCTAGTAACAGACAGTTTTCACCTCTGCAGAGATGAAGGGGGGCTAACGTGGGCTTCAGAGAGCATAGTACTTTATAATACTGGAAAATATCATTAGAGAGCCTATGCCACAAAACTGTCCCTCCAAACCACATATCTCCCTGTATCTGAACATCCAAGATAATGACATGCAAAAGGATGCTTTACAAAATTTCAAGAGGTGGCACCTTGCCATACTCTGTTCATGTCAACATGTGAACCCGAGAGGAATGGACCCTAAGCCCAACCAGTATCATCCTCCCTTTAAGCAGACAGGCCAGCACAATGGCTTCCTTCAACCAGCAGGCGATTGAAGCTTTAGAGATCACTTTACCATTGCATAGTCCTTCAAAAAGCACAAAAAAGACGGTCTATCTTTCTAAACTTTGTTCTCTTCAAATACTGCCCGAGAACACTGCAGACTTCCATGTAAGGCCCGAGAATCCAAATCAACGGCAGAGTTACAGACTGATTAAGGTGAAATAGAAACACCCGTTTAGGCAGAAAAGAATGCACTGGCCGAAGGATAACCTTGGAAATCAATAGAAAAGGTTCCCTACAGGACAAAGCTTGAAACTCAGAGATCCTACACGCTGAACAGATGGCCACTATGAACACTGTCTTCAATGTTGAAGTCTTTCAAGTAGGTTCCAGGATGGGCTCTAAAGGAACCCCGGTCAGTGCCATTAGAACCAAATTAGGTCCCACGAAGTAACCACCTGCGCACCTACGGACTCACATGCTTCACTGGTTGCAAGAAACAGACATTGTCAGGATGAGGGGCCAGGAAATCCCCCTGGACTCTATCTCAGAAAATACATGATAGGTCACAGAGAAAACACATACAAAAGCTCCCTCCCGAGGCCACGTCTGGACTAAAGCATCAAAGCCCTCCAACCTTCTCTCCCCCCTGGTAACTGAAAAAGCTGGTCACCTTGGTACTGACTGCAGATGCCATGAGATCCATTACTGGTAGCTCCCAGCAATCCACAACCAGCTGAAACACAGATTCTGCAAGAAACCATTTCCCGGGATCCTTGAGACTGCAGCTAAGATAATCGGCTTGCACATTTTCCCTTCTAGCCACGAGCCACTCAGAGCCAGAAGGTGAGTCTCTGCTCATTTGAGCAGTAGGACCACTCTTCAGCTAGAGTGAGACTGCTGGTGCCCCCTCTCCCCCGATAATTTATGTATGCTAACATGGTCACATTGTCTGACATGATTTGCACCACCCTATGTTGGACCAGAGGCTGAAAGGCTTTGAGCATCAGAAGATGACTGTACAATCTCCAACTAATTGACAAACCAACTGATCTCCTCCAAAGGCCACCACCCCCGCGTCATCTGGGCCTGACAGTGCACCCCACAACCGCTCAAGCTAGTATCTGCTATGATCACCACCCAGTCAAGTGTCTCCAGCTGTATCCCCACAGTCAGCTAAGAACATAAGATCATAAATTATGTCATACTGGTCAGACCAAAGATCCATCAAGTCCAGTATCCTGTTTCCAACAGTGGCTAATCCAGGTCACAAATACCTGTCAGGTTCCCTGGCTCCCCTCCCCTCAAAAAAAGACAGACTAACACAGACCATCTGTGCTAACCATCTGGACAATGCTACCCTCTGGAGCAGATGCCATGAATCCCAAGATCTGCAGATAGTCCCACGCCTGGGGAAACCACATCTCCAATGCTTGCACTTGGTTCTGCAGCTTTTGCAACCTGTCTTACATCAGTGATGTCCAGTCCATCCTGGTATCAAAGAGAGCACCTAGATACTCCAAACGACTTGAATCAGCTCCACCGGGTTAATGGCAAAATTGATGACCCACTCAACTCAAGGAACAAGGACACTACTCAAATTTGTGGCCAAGCAACTGAGCTGACTTTGCCCATATCAGCCAATCGTCAAGATAGGGGTGAACCAACATCCACTCCTTGCACAGCACTGCCACCAGTACCAGATTAATCTTGGTAAACGTCCTGGGATAGTCATCAACCCGAAGGGCAGTACCCAAAACTGCAAATGGCCCACTGGTACCACAAACCACAAAAAACACTGATGTTCCAGCTGCATGGAAATGTACAGGTATGCTTCCAACAGATCCAAATCAGTCAAACACTCTCCTTGCCTCGCCACAAGGTTTCCATGCAGAAATGGGACACCTGCAAGGCCCGGATGACCTGTTTTGGATCCAAAATGGAATGAAAAATTCCTTCTTTCTTGGCCACCACAAAGTAAATGGAGTACATACATCTGCCACATTCCTTAAGAGGAACTCTCACCATGGCCTCAAGCTGAAGCAGTCACCCAAGAGTGTCTGCCACCACCCGTGTCTTTCCAGGCGCCTGGCAAGGAAACTCCATAAATGCAGAGAGGTCACACCAGCTTGAGGGCATAGCCCTTGCAAATCACTTCCAGAATACATTAATCTGATACAGATCCAGGTGGAGTAAAAGGCCCCAAGACAATCTCCCACTGGGATTACCCTCACCTGGAACCCCATACCCTCACTGAGTCAACTTGCAGCCTTCCGCTGACCATCACACCCTCCCCTATGACCACCCTGAAAGTACTAGCTCTGTGGGAGAAACCTCGAACATTGAGATGAACCAAACCTTGCCAGACGAAAACGTCCATAACTCCCAGTGTCAGCCATGGGAGGACAAAGAGACCTTAGACGCTCTCAACAGTCTTCTGGAAGGTGAGCCCTCAAGACTTGAAGGACTACCCAAAGATCTGCACCTGAAAGTATTTATCTTCTGGAATATACTCTAAATCTTAGGGAAAAGGGAAAATATTCGGGTTAAAGCTGATAATTCTGTGTATTTTAGACTTCAGTGTTTTTGCTGAGTCAGGTTTTAGTACCACCAGAGAACTTTTTATTTAAATGAGATCAGAGAATAGTTCAGCATAGAAAATAAAACACAATAAATAGTCACAGAAAGAAATTTGTTTCTAGGGATTTTCTTTTTAATTTAAAACATATCAGGGTATGGCTTAGCATATAAGCAGAATAAATAGTCTCCAAGTAGTAAGAAAAATTAGTTTCTAGAGAACTTTACAAAGAGGCTTTCCAGTTAGGAGGGAAAGAAATCTGTGAAATTGTCTTATATAGGTGTTAAAGGCAAGTGACAGATCAAAGGGGCAATTTGAAAGGCCCCCTCTATCAAACCAAGGCTGTGAATCACCCAGGAAATTGGTAAGGCTTTACCTCAGAAGCACAGGTCAGGGCATTGTGTAGGAAGACAGCTTTTATTAAAGTTTTCTTTCCATCCCTCCCTCCCCAACTGCCACCCATCCCAAGGCTAATCTTAGCTTTATAGGCACTTAAACCTATTAAAGGGAAGGAGGTGCCCATATTCACTTTCAGGTGCAGCTGGTTATCCTCATCAGGAATACATTAATTAAGGACCTGAGATGAATTAAACTTGAAGTGAACAAAATCCATTAAACGTATTAGGTATAGTCGTATTAGTATAAGTATCCCCAGCAAACCTAAGTAAACAAACAACTTAAATACACTTTAAAACTAAGATGTAGACAGCAGTGCAGCAGCGAGATGGGGGTCTTCCACACTTTTGCACTGAGAGACACATGTATGGTTTTCTCCCAGTTGGTGAAGGGTCTTACATGTGCACTAAGTGAAAGGAGATCTTTGATCTCAGGGATTGAGTCCGATCTCCGTAGACTAGAGTACCAGACTTGGAGGACATAAGGAAGACAAAGAGGTATATAGACAAAACCTACAAAGACACAGTACTGAAGTCCCACCTCCAGACTGGCAGCCTACCTGTTGCCATGGAGGAGAGGGGTCACGAGACACAAAATCACCACCCTGGTATGGCAAGAAATGATCTTATAGCTAGGACATGTCCTCTAGGTGATGTAAAACCCTCTCTCACAGAGGACGAGTCTTCAGGGCCATGTGCCATTGAGGGAAGGGTTAGGACAGCCGTTATAGTTGGCAATTCAATCATTAGGCATGTAGATAGCTGGGTGTCTGGACGTGAGGATCGCTTGGTAACATACCTGCCTGGTGCGAAGGTAGCAAACCTCAAGCGCCACCTAGACAAGGTGTTAGACAGCACTGAGGAAGAGTCTGCTGTCTTGTTACATTTTTGGTACCAATGTGTGGTACGGAGGTTCTGGAGGTCAAATTTAGGCTTTTAGGTAGGAAGTTAAAATCCAGAACGTCCGGTGTAGCATTCTCAGAAATTCTTTCCATTCCACACGCAGGATCCAAAAGGCAGGCACAGCTCTGGAGTCTCAATATGTGGATAAGATGATGGTGCAAGGAAGAGGGTTTTGGATTTGTTAGGAACTGGGCAACATTCTGGTGAGAGGAGGAGCTTTTCCAAAAGGATGGGCTCCACCTTAACTGGGATGGAACCAGGCTGCTGGCATTAACTTTTAAAAAGGAGATAGAGCAGCTTTGAAACTTGATAATAGGGGAAAGTAGAGAGTCGCCCAAGAATGCATGGTTCAGAAAGATGTATCCTTAAAGGATACTACCAAAAAAAACTGAAGTTAGGGCATATCGACTGAGAGGTTCCAATAAAGACGAAAGTAACCCAAATGCCCTTAAATACACAGCACACAGAGTTTAAAAATTCCAAATTAGCCATGCTTACTGATAACCACCCTCACTTGGTTTGCAGCTTGTCGTGCTGTGAGGGCTTGTGTGCATCAGTGATGCTGAGAGATAAACTATCGGTAGTTTAACTACTGGCAGGGTCTCCCAAGATGGACAGGTCTCAGCTGAGGTGCCAGACCAAGACAAACCACCCATCTGGGCAGCAGCAGAATGGGATAGTGTTGATGGCGGAGGATCACATTTCTGTGACAACGGCAACACCACCAAACTTAAACTGCGCGGAAGAAAGGCCCGGCAATCTACTTCTGTATCTTGCCATGAAAACCCAATGGATAGTTACAACAAAACAAATTGTGCTATAGTGCTGGAAGATGAGACCCCCAGGTCGGAAGGCACTCAGCTAGCTACTGGGGAAGAGCTGAAGACTTTTCAGAGTAAAGCCAGCATTTATAATGTGGTTGGATCAAAGCCCTCGGGACGTCTGACTGCTGATGTAGCTGCGCATGAAATGAGAGTCAGAAGCTGTAAAGATGTCTTACACATTGGAACATGGAACGTAAGACGCATAAACCAAGGGAAGTTGGAGGTGGTCAAGAATGAAATGGAACGTGTACAACTTGATCTGTTGGGTGTCAGCGAACTGAAATGGACTGGCATCAGGCACTTTGCATCAGATGATCACATGGTCTACTATGCTGGAAATGAAAGACAAAGAAGAAATGGTGTTGCATTTATAATAAAGAAGAAACTTGCAAGAACTGTAATGAAATACAATGCAGTCAGCAAACGCTTAATCTCTATTCGTCTACGAGGAATGCCTATCAACACAACTATAATTCACGTATATGCCCCAACAACAGCTGCAGAAGAGCATGAAATTGAAGAGTTCTATGAACAAGTACAAGCTGAAATTGACAGAACATGCAAACAGGATATCCTGATAGTCATGGGTGACTGGAACGCAAAAGATGGCAACAAAGAAGAAGGCAAAGTAGTTGGAAAATATGGACTTGGCAACAGAAATGAAGCTGGAGAAAGACTGATAGAATTCTGCAAGACTAACGACCTATTCATCTCAAACACCTTCTTCCATCAACACAAGCGGCGACTGTACACATGGACTCCACCCAATGGATTGTATAAAACTCAAATTGACTACATCTGTGGAAGTCAACGATGGAAAAGTTCTGTAACATCAACAAAGACAAAACCTGGAGCTGACTGTGGTACAGATCATCAACTACTAGTATGCAAACTCAAGCTAAAGTTGAAAAAGAGCAAACCACTCATGAATGCAGCAAAATATGACTTTGAGAATATACCACTGGAATTTAAAGACTGCCTGCAAAATCGATTTGCTGCTTTAGATACAAATGACAGAGCTCCAGAAGAGTTATGGAATGACCTCAAGAAGGTTGTGTTGGAAGAAAGCGAGAAGTCTCTACAAAAGGTGAAAAAGCAAAAACGGCCAAAATGGATGACGGAAGAAACTCTGAAAATTGCCCAGAAACGCAGAGAAGCTAAAGCCAGAGGAGAAAGAAAGACAATAACAGAACTCAACAGAGATTTCCAACGTACAGCAAGACAGGACAAGGAAAAGTACTACAACGACACATGCAAGGAAATAGAAGCAGAAACTAATAGAGGAAGAACAAGATCGGCTTTCCTAAAGCTACAAGAGTTAAAGAAAAAGTTCCAGCCTCGAATTGGAATGTTACAAGATGCTCAAGGTTCTATGTTGAATGATGCTGAGAAGATCAAGAAAAGGTAGAAGGAATATACAGAGTTTTTATACGATAAAGATCAAGTGGACCAACAGCTGTTTCAACCTGTACCTTATGATCGGGAACCATTGGCGATGAAAGAAGTTGAAGCAGCATTGAAAGCCTTATCAAAGAACAAAGCACCAGGCATTGATAGCATTCCCATAGAAGTATTACAGCAATCTGATGCAGCTGTTACCGTACTTACAAGGCTCTGCCAAGAAATATGGAAGACAACATCATGGCCAACTGACTGGAAAAGATCTGTGTTTATACCAATACTAAAGAAAGGTGATCCAACTGACTGTGGAAATTATCGCACAATCGTTCTGATCCCACATGCCAGCAAGATTCTACTGACGATTATTCAAAAGAGACTACAACCATACCTGGAACAAGAACTACCTGAAGTGCAAGCAGGGTTCAGGAAAGGGCGAGGAACGAGAGACATCATTGCGGATGTGAGATGGATCCTTGAAAAGACTAAAGAATACCAAAAGGATATCTATTTGTGCTTTATCGACTATAGCAAGGCTTTTGACTGTGTAAACAATGAGAAACTCTGGGCCACATTAAGAAGCATGGGTATACCAGAACACCTGATTGTACTCTTGCACAATCTGTACATTGATCAAGAAGCAACAGTTCGAACGGAACAAGGAGAAACAGAATGGTTTAAAATAAGCAAAGGTGTAAGACAAGGCTGTATACTTTCCCCCTACCTGTTTAATTTATATGCAGAACAAATCATCAGAGAAGCAGGATTGTATGAAGACAACAGAGGTGTGAAGATTGGTGGAAGACTCATCAACAACCTTCGCTATGCTGATGATACCACATTACTGGCTGAAAGTGAAGATGATCTGAAACATCTGCTTCTCACAATCAAAGAACATAGTCTCAAAATGGGCCTGCACCTTAATGTAAAGAAGACAAAGATCATGACAACTGGCATAATCAACAGGTTCATCGTTGAAGGAGAAGAAATTGAAATCGTGAACAATTTAACCTACTTGGATCAACTATCAATAAAGAAGCAACAAGCAGTCAAGAAATCAGACGACGCATTGCTCTTGGCAGAATGGCTATGAAAGACCTAGATAAGATTCTCAAGAGTAGAGATGTCCCTCTCCATACAAAGATTCGACTTGTTCAAAGCCATGGTATTTTCAATATCATCATATGGATGTGAAAGCTGGACAGAGAAAAAGATAGACAGGAAGAAAATTGATGCCTTTGAATTATGGTGCTGGCGGCGAATACTGTGTATACCATGGACTGCCCGAAGAACAAACCAGTCGGTACTAGAGGAGATCAAACCTAAGATTTCTTTAGAAGCTCAGATGACAAGACTTCGCCTTTCATACTTTGCACACATCATGCGAAGAGAGAGATCATTAGAGGAGGACATCATGCTTGGCAAGATAGAAGGTCAACGCAAAAGAGGAAGGCCAGCAATGAGATGGATCGAGACAATAACAGCAGCTACGGGTACCAGTCTGTCAACAATGAGCCGCCTGACTCAAGACCGAACACAATTTAGGATAGCTATCCAGAGGGTCGCCATGAGTCGACTCCGACTCGACGGCACTTAACAACAACTGATAACCAGATTAATATGAATAAAATACAACCTCAAATGCTTGTATGCAAATACTAAAAGTCTAAAAATGAAGTTGGGAGAGTTAGAATATATAGCACTAAATGAGAGGTTAGATATGATTGATATCTCAGAGACCTGGTGGAAGGAGGACAACCAGTGGGACACTGATACCTGGGTACAAATTATATCACAATAATAGAGTAGACCAGACTGGTGGAGGTGCTGTACTGTAAGTTAGAGAGGGCATTCAGTCACACAGGATTAAAGTTTTGCAGGAGCAAAATACACTGTAGAATCTCTATGGATTGAAATTCCATTTCAAAAGGGGAAGGCGATGGCAGTGGGGGTGTACTACTGTCCGCCTGCCCAGAATGAACAAATGGATAATGAAATGCTCAAAGAAATAAGGGAAGCTAATAAACGTTACAAACACAATAATAATAATGGGTGATATCAATTACCCTGGTATCGACTGGGTCAGTGTCACAGCAGGACATACTAGGGAGATAAAGTTTCTAGATGAAATAAATGACTGCTTCTTGGAGCAGCTGGTTCCTGAACAGATAAGAGGGGGAAAAAAACAGTCCAGACGTGGTAAACAAAAAAGGACAAACATTTTATTAAAATGTTTGAACAGGGATATGTATAATAGACAAGCCGACCCGACACAGGCCGTGTTTCTGTTATGCCTTCATCAGGGGTACTCTTGGCATACTAAAATCATAAAAGACAGATAGAAAATATAATACAGATTAAATGAAAATATAATAGAGATCAAATAAAATCATAAAAACATAGAATAAAAAATCTCATAATAAATAAAACTCTGAACAAATGTAATGATAAAATAATATTTACAAATAAAAGACAAAAAGTACATATATAACTGAAACCTTATAAAAGATCCATGTAAATCAAAGTAAAAGTTAAAAAAATATATAACAGCCATAAAGAGAAAGACAAAGGGTGCGACATGTAACTAAAAGCTTTATTACCAATAATAGAGGAAAGAACTCCTTTTTGGTTATAGCCCCTTGTGTTGTCTTGTAAACTAAAGGGAGAGGAAAGAAAAGCAATCGGATCAGTGCTATCCATATACATGAAGCAGGAGTGATCAGCATAAACTTGAGAATAAAGACTCTCCAAATTATGGTTTACTTAACCCAGAAAGTGACCATGGGAAACAAGCTCAATAAATTAGTCTTGCCTTCTCATAATATGAAATAACAAAAAAATAAATAAAGTTTAAAGATAATGTAGCAGGCGCTGGGCTAAGGATAAAAAGCCATATCTCATAATCAAAATCAAAATAATAAAAATCTTACTACCTATCAACGGGTTCAAACCAAAACTATCCAATAGTGAAATTATAAAAACATTTGCCTAAACTAAAAGTAATGACTGTGGGGAAACATACTGATTCAATAATATAATGTCCGCTCAAAATGTGAAAAAACAAGCCAGTCAGCAGACAATATGGCTGGCTATGTGCTGGGGTTAAAAAGTGCACACAGAAATCGGAATTTAAAAAACATACCTAATGTGAAATACTTTGAAAATATATTAGCGAAACCAAGCACTGACTGCACAGTTTGAAAATCAGCTGAAAGTCTCAAGTCTCAAAAAACGACTGGTTTGTTTTTATTGAGCTTGTTTCCCATGGTCACTTTCTGGGTTAAGTAAACCATAATTTGGAGGGTCTTTATTCTTAAATTTATGATGATCACTCCTGCTTCATGTATATGGATGGTACTGATCCGATTGCTTTGCTTTCCTCTCCCTTTAGTTTACAAGACAACACAAGGGGCTATAAGCAAAAAGGAGTTCTTTCCCCTATTATTGGTAATAAAGCTTTTAGTTACATGTCACACCCTTTGTCTTTCTCTTTATGGCGGTTATATTTTTTTTTTTAACTTTTACTTTGATTTACATGGATCTTTTATAAGGTTTCAGTTGTTTATGTACTTTTTGTCTTTTAATTGTAAATATTACATTTGTTCAGAGTTTTATTTATTATGAGATTTTTTATTCGTTGTTTTTATGATTTTATTTGATCTGTATTACATTTTCATTTAATCTGTATTATATTTTCTGTCTTTTATGATTTTGGTACGCCAAGAGTACCCCTGATGAAGGCATAACCAAAACACGGCCTGTGTTGGGTCGGTTTGGCTATTATACCCTTGTTGAAATATTTTAATAAAGTGTTTGTCCATTTTTGTTTACCACATCTGGACTGGGTTTTTAATACATTACTGGTTTTGTGCTTTTCTGTTGGACTTCAGATAAGAGGGGAAGGTATTTTGGACCTAGTCCTTAGTGGAACACAAGATCTGGTGCAAGAGGTAAGGGTGTTGGGGTCACCTGGCAACAGCGATTATAGCATGATCGCGTTTGATTTAATAAATGGAGTAGGGATGGCAAGGAAATCCACAGTACTACCTTTGAACTTTCAAAAGGGAGAATATGAGAAAATGAGAAAAATGCTTAAGAAAAAACTAAAAGGAGCAGCTGCAAATGTTAAAGACTTACATCAAGCATTGCTCTTGTTTAAAAATATTATTTTGAAGCCCAGACCAGCTGTATTCCATGCTTTAAGAAACGTGGGAGTCCAAAAAACTGCCAGCATGGTTTAACGGTGGGGTCAGAGAGGCTATTGTAGCCAAAAAAGCATCTTTCAGGAAATGAAATAAGGAGCCAAATAACGAAAACTGGAAACAACATAAGCACTGGCAAGTTAGATGTAAGGCAATGATAAGGTAGGCAAAGAGAGAATTTGAAAAAAAGCTTGCTGAGGAAACAAACACATAACACAACTTTTTCAAGTACATTCATAGCAAAAAAACTGTGAGAGAATCAATTGGACCATTAGATGATAGAGGGGTAAAGGGGGCACTAAGAGAGGTCAAGGCTATAGTGGAGAGACTAAATGAATTATTTGCTTCGGTCTTTACTGAAAAAGATGTAGGGAAGTTACCCATAACTGACATGGTATTTAAAGGTGATATACTGGAAGAATTGAAAGATGTATTACAACTATTTGATAAACTAAAGAGTAACAAATCACCTGGACTGGATGGTATAAATCCAATGGTGTTGAAAGAACTGAAATATGAGAACGCAGATCTACTAATAGTAATCTGTGAACTATAATTAAAATCATCTGTGATACCTGAAGACTGGCGAATGGCTAATGTAACACCAATTTTTAAAAAGGACTCCAGGGGTGATCCGGGAACTACAGACCGGTAAGCCTGACATCAGTACCGGGAAAATGGTAGAAACCATTATAAAAAATAAAATTACTGAATATGTAGATAGTCATGGTTTAATGGGAGCAAGCCAACATGGATTTAGCCAAGGAAGATTTTGTTTTATATTTCTTTGAAGGTGTGAACAAACAAGTAGACAAAGGTGAGCCAGTCGATATAGTATATCTGAATTTTCAGAATGCCTTTGACAAGGTCCCTCATAAGAGACTCTTGGCGAAATTAAAAAGTCATGGGATAAAAAGCAGTGTACTCCTGTGGATCAGAAACTGGTTAAGATAGAAAATAGAGGGTAGGGCTAAATGGCCAATTTTCCCAATGGAGAAAGGAGTACCCAAGGGATCTGTGCTGTGTCTGCTGCTTTTTAATATATTCATAAATGATCTGGAAATGGGCATAATGGGTGAGGTAATCAAATTTGTAGATGAAACAAAATTATTCAAAGCTGTTAAAATCCAAGAGGATTGTGAAAAATTGCAAGACCATGATCAACTGGAAGACTGGATGTTAAATGGCAGATGAAATTTAATGTGGACAAGTGAAAAGTTACGCACCTACGAAAGAACAACCCAAACTATGGTTACATGATGCAAGGATCCATATTAGTAACCACCACCCAGGAAAAAGATTTAGGTATCATCGTGGATAACACATTGAAACCCTAAGCCTAGTGTGCAGCAGCGGCCACGAAGGCAAATAGAATGCTAGGAATCATAAGGAAAGGAATGGAGAATAAGACAAAGGATTTTATAAGTCCTCTGTATCATTCCATGGTGCAACCGCACCTTGAGTATTGTGCGCAATTCTGGTCGCTGATTCTTAAAAAGAATATAGTGGAATTAGAAAAGGTACAGAGAAGAGCCACCAAAACTGTAAAGGGAATGGAAGGATACCCCTATGAGAGAGGCTAAAAAGGTTAGGGCTCTTCAACCTGGAAAAGAGACAGCTCAGGGGAGATATGATAGAGGTCTATAAATTAATGAATGGAGTGGAACGGGTAAATGTTTATTGATTGTTTATCCCATCGAAAAGTAAAAAGACTAGGGGGCATGCAATGAAGATACAGTGTAATCCGTTTAAGACTAATAAGAGAAAATATTTTTTCACTCAACGCATAATCAAACTCTGGAATTCATTACCGGAGGAAGTAGTAAAAGCTGTTAGAGTAGCTGGGTTTAAAAAAGTTTTGAACAAGGACCCGGGAAACCTACTGCTTGCCCCAGAACAAGCATTGTGGAACCTGTGTGCCTTTCTGGGAAACTGCCAGGAATTTGTGACCTGGATTGGCCACTGTTGGAAACAGGATACTGGGGCTTGATGGACCTTGGTCTGACCCAGTATGGCATTTATGTTCTTATATTCTAAGATCCTTCAGAGGTTTCTCCAGCATCTCCCCCAAATAGTAGTCTACTCTTTAAGGGGTGCTTACTCAACTGGGACTTAGAAGCCAGGTCTGCCAAGAAGTTACATAGCCACAAAAAGTGGTGAGCCATAGCTATCAAGGCAATATTCTTCACAGAGGCCCTCACCAAGTCAAACACATCGTCCAAAAAGGCTGAGCCTAACTCCAACCTCGTTGCCTCAGACAACGATCCAGGGAGCTCGAGAAACCTCCAGCAGCTTCCGGGACCACTGCAAATATGCCCGAACAACATAAACCCCCACAGACTAAAGCCTGCAGGGCAAAAGCCAACCTCAAAAGACGGTTTCAGCAAGGTTCTAGTATACAATCAAGAGAATTCTTCAATGCAGCACTCCCTTAAACGTGTATTGCTTCTTGGTGACCGCTGTCAACAATCCATTCATCTTTGAGAGCTTCAAGAGCTCCTTCTCCACTGGCAGAATGGGATACAACATAGCCAACCCCTTGCTGACTTTCAGGCTAGCATCTAGCTAATTCCAACTTCGTCGTGATCGTATCTTTAATTGCCCTAAGTAGTGGGAAATACTTAGGAGTCTTGTGGATATCTACCAGCAAGGGATCCTGCCCACATCCGAATGCCAACACAGAGTCTGTGAAATAAGCATGGAGAGTTCATCCCTAAGGAAGACCCTTACCATCATGGGATCACCCCCCCCCCCCCCTTGAGGTCTTCACTCAATTTCATCCCACCGATAAGATGTGCCCTCAACAGTGTGGGCAGTATTTTTATTGTATGAATGTTTAAAGGAGAATTTTTTATTTTATATTGTGTTTCTCTAAAGCATTTTATATATGTTTTGTTATACCCCGCTAAGGATATCAGATTGTGCGGGTTAAAAATGTTTTAATAAATAAATAAAAATCAATCATTCATCTGATTGTCCTGAAATAACTGAGGCCTGGTCATTCCAAGATGGTGGGGAGTCTGGATTTGGAGAGGCTGGCTTCACAGGGGCAAAATCTCATGGATCGGGACATGCCTCACTCTAGGGTTACTAGCAGCTCAGTGATCTATGCAGAACAAGGGAAGCAATTCCCTTGAGATGTAAACAAAACAGGCAGTTGGGCAGTCTATCAAGAACTGAGGACCTCAGGAGGGTGGGGGGGGGGGCATACAGAGGCACAGCACTGTAGGAGATGAGAAACTTCAGTTGGTGAAGGGCCCTGGAGGATCACTGCCATATCCTGAACAAAATTTGCAGGTGGAGAAAAGTAGTCAGAGGATGACAGAGTGGAGATCCCTGCACCATGCGAAGCCCCGGAGAGAAGACAGGCATCCAAAAGTCAGGATCAGACTCCTCAGAGATCCTATTTAAATAAACCTCAGGGGGAGTCCTGAGAAGCTGATGGTACTGTTTTTCTTCCCTGATATATGAGGGAAGGAGTTTGGAGCCTTTTGTTTCTCCTTTTGCTTTGAATGATTCCCCTTCCTTATCTGGATTAGTTGGGACAGTTTTCAGAGACTGGGCTTTAATTTTATTTCATCTGTAGTGCCTATAGGGGGAGCTGAGTAAGCCAAAGTGTTTGTTTAGATCAAGCTTGGGCAGGAAAAATATTTGCTGACGCAGCCTGAGAAGAGGGAGTAGAGCATTGGTCCTGATGCTAGGGGCCAGATGCTTGCTTGGATCCTGCCACTGTCAAGAATAAAGCTGCTGCAGAGTGCATAATTGAGATTGGTGCCTGAACTTACTCTCCTGCCAGGGCAGCTGCTGCTGTGCCATCATTCATAAGGGAATATGCAGTTATTTACTGTAAAATCACTGTGACAGCTACAGTAATCAGTCTGATTGGTGATTTGGCTGTAATATGGAAATGCTGGAAGAGAGTCCTTTTATTTTTTTTTTTTTTAATACTAACGTTTTTGGTAGTGGATGTGACATTGGGAATGGAGGAGGGCTTAGACTGAGGGTTCTGTCAGAAGCAGTGGCTTTTAGGGAAGACTGGGAAAAGTGATGCAACAGCAGAAAAGTCCAAAAATAAGGCTGAGGATTCTGGACACACATACTTCATTGGACGATATCATCAAGTATGCACGCATTATACTGCTTGTCTATGGAAAAAAAAACAGTTTATCATAATTTATCTGCTGCATACATCTGCTTGAATCTGTTAGATGGCACCATAGACTGAATAAATTGCGTAGTTAGAAACACAGAAACATGACGGCAGAAAAAGACCATATGGCCTATCTAGTCTGCCCTTCCATATCAACTACTACAATAGTCCCCTTTTTTTCCTTTAGAGGTCCTCTGTGTTTGTCCCATGCTTTTTTGAATTCAGATACTGTCCTCATTTCTACCACTCCACTGGGAAACTATGCCACACATCTACCACTCTTTTTCATAAAACAATATTTCCACAAATTACTCCTCAGTCTATCCCCTTTCACCGTCATCTTATGGCCCCTCGTAGCAGAGCTTGCTTTCAATCGAAAGAGGTTCTCCTCCTGTGCATTTATGCCATGGATGTTTTTAAACGACTCAATCATGTCTTCTCTAACCTGCTTTCCTCGAAAGTATACATATTAAGATACTTAAGTCTGTTCTCGTGTGCTTTATAATGAAGACTACTAACCAGTTTAGTAGTTATCCTCTGCACCGACTCCAGCCTGTTTATATCCATTTGAAGGTGCGATCTCCAGAATTGCACACAATACTCCAAGTGAGGTCACACCAAAGACTTATAGAGAGGTACTATCACCTCCTTTCTCCTGCTGGCCATTCCTCTCCCTATGCACCAAAGCATCCTTTAGCTTTCACCGTCGCATTTTCTGTTTAGCTACTTTAAGATCTCCAGACACAATCATGCCCAGTTCTCACTGTTCTTTTGTGGACATAAGTACTTCACCCCCTACACTCTACAGCTCCCTTGGATAGCTGCAGCCCAAATGCATAACCCTGCATTTCTTAGCATTAAATCTCAGCTGCCAAATTCTAGACCATTCCTCAAGTTTAGCAAGATACCTCCTCATGTTATCTACACCTTCCTGGATTTCTACTGTATTGCAGATTTTGGTACCATCCACAAAGAGACAAATCTTACCCAACAGCCCTTCCGCAATATCACTGACAAAGATGGTGCTGTTCTCCGGGAACAGCAGGAATCGGTGCTCACATATGGGTGATATCAGCGCCGACAGAGCCTGCATGGTAACCTCTCCCCAGTTTTCAGAGGAAGCCTTTTGGAGATCCACCACGCATGTGTGGTCACCTTCCCACCCAAGGGTGCCATCTTGCCTTAATATGACAACATAGCTCAAGATGGCAAAAAAAAGCAACTCCAGAGAGGACGGAGGGTTGTGAGGACAGATTCCTGCTGTTCCCGGAGAACACCTGCTACAGGTCAGTAACTACGCTTCTCCAGGAACAAGCAGGAAGTCAGTCCTCACATATGGGACTCCCCAGCCACAGGCTACCAAAAAAACTGTAAGCCACCAGCGACCCAAAAAGTGAACAGTGAGGAAAAAGCAAAGTATAGTTCAGTCGCAAGACCTCAGCAGCAACTACAGCGTCAACCAGGGAAACCAGCTCTCTGGTAGTCTGGACACACCAAAGGGCCGGAGGGTAGGAGTTGCCTTAAACCCCAAACAGATAAGAGTACTGCCTGGCCAAAGGTGCTGTTCCACCGTGACTCCTCCCCCAAGCAGTAATGCACTGCAAAGGTGCGGACCGAGGACCAGGTGGCAGCCCAGCAGATCTCCAACAAATGAACTAAACAGAGGTTCACTACAGTTGCCACTATAGCCCAGATGCTGTGCGCAGTGACATGGTACTCCAGCCAAAGACCGGCCTGCCCATAGGTGAAGGCGATGCAGTCCACCACCCAAGTGGACAGAGTATGCTTGGAGACCGCTACGCCAAGGCAATTAGGGTCAAAGGAAATGGAATGCTATGAGGAGCAGCAATGATGCTTGGTTTGCTCCAGATAGTAGGCCAAGTCCAGAGTGTGGAGAGCGGCCTCTGCCCTGTTAGCATGAAGCTGTGGAAAAAAGTGGGAAGCACCACCTTCTGGTTGAGGTGGAACGGAGAAACCACCTTAGTGAGGAAATTAGGGTGTGTCCAGAGCACTACTCTATTCCTGTGGAACCTGGTGTAGGGGGCATGAGCCACTAGTGTGTGAAGCTCATTGACCCTGCATGCAGATGTGAGTGCCACGAGGAAGACCACCTTCCAGGACAGATACTTGAGCTGGCAGGAAGCCAGTGACTCAAAAGGTGGAGCGATAAGCTTCGAGAGGACCACGTAACAATTCTAAGCTGCTGCTGGCGGGCAGGTGGATGGTCGAAAGGCCCCTCAGGAAGCGAGCCACAAGAAGCTGGGTGGAAAAGGGTTTCCCTCGATGAGGTGATGATGTGCCAACAGTGCACTGAGGTGTACCCCGATGGAGTTAGACTTCAGACCAGTGATGGACAAGAGCAGCAGGTAATGCTGTACCAGCTGGACAGAACAAAAGGAGGACTTAGCACCCCTCTATGCACACCAAACAAAGAATTTACGCCTGTCAGGTGGAATCCTAGTGGGACACCAGCAGGACCTCTACCATGTCCTTGACAAGACTTACTGGGCCAAGGCTACTCTTTCAGCAGCCAGGCAGTCAGGGCCAGGGACCTCAGATTTGGGTGCAGGAGAGCACCGTCCTCCTGTGACAGCAGGTCCGGGGTGCATCCTAGGGTGATTGGGGGTGCCTGAGACAAGCTGAGGAGCAGAGGAAACCATGGCTGCCAGGGCCATCGGGCAGCTATAAGGATCAGAGTGGCCCGGTTGAGCAGGACCTTGAAAAGAGTCTTGGCAATTAGAGGCATGGGAGGGTAGGCATAGAGAAGGTCCTCTGCCCACGGGATCAGAAACACATTGGCCACAACCCTGGAGGGGTGCAGCGCCCTGGAGCAGAAGTAGCGCAACTGAGCATTACCAGGGCTGGCAAAGAGATCCATCACAGAAAGGCCCCAGCAATGGAACAGTCAACTGGCCACCCACTGGTCGAGCCGCCACTTGTGGGGTTGGAGAACTCTGCTGATCCGGTCCACCAGGGCATTGTCCTGGTCGGGGAGGTACACGGTCCTGAGGAGCATTCCACCTTCGCTGATGAAGGTGCAGAGGCAGACCGCTTCCCAGCACAGGAGGGATGATCCCGTGCCCCCTTGCTTGACGACATAGAACACTGCCACCTGAATGTCTGTCTGAATCAGAATCAACTGGTTCCGCAAGTAGTGCTGGAAGGCCCAGACAGCATAGGCAATGGCTCGGAGCTCTAGGAAATTGATCTGCTGGAGGCTCTCCGATGCCAATCACAGGCCCCGAGTGCGGAGGTTGTTGCAGTGGACCCCACAGCCCAACTTAGAGGCATCCATGGTGAGGACCCTCACAGCCGAGGGACTCGGCAAGGGGATGGGTGACAGTCACCCTGTCCTGCAGGCACCCCATTGCCCGAGACTACTGGGAGCAGAGACCCAGTGGGCTCAATGCATGTGGAGATGGGTGTCTGTTGTGATGTGCACAGTCGAGCCATGTGCTCAAGGAGGCACAACATGAGTAAGGCAGAAGCAGAGTTCTGGCCCTGAGTGATACACCCCAGGTGTTCCAGGGTGAGAATGGTGCAGTTTGACGCCTGCTGGACTTCTTCAGTGATGTCACCCATGACAAGCCAGTCATCCAGACAGGGGAAGACGAACACCTCCTGCAGCCGTAGGTAGGCTGCAACCACCACCAGACACTTGGTGAACACCCTTGGGGTTGAAGGGCTGGATCCTATACTAGTAATGGCATCCTCAGATAACAAAGCAGAGGTACTGACGGTGGTGAGAATGGATGAGGATATGTATATACGCATTTTTGAAATCTAAGGAGCATAACCAATCTCCCTGCCAGAGGTATGGCAGCAACATTCCAAGGGAGAGCATTTTGAACTTCTCCTCGACCGGGAACTGGTTGGGATCCTGAAGATCCAGTATAGACAAAGCCATTGGACTTTTTGGGAACTAGGAAGTACTGGCAGTAGAACCCCCTCGCCCCTGAGGTGGGGTTGGACCGGTTCCACCACCTTGTCGGCCAAGAGCCCAATGAGCTCTCGCTGAAGTATGTCTCAGTGAAGGGGAGGAGTTTGATCAAAACAGAGGAGGTAACTCTCACCCACCACCTGCAATACACAGGTCTCTGTGATGATGCTGGACCAGCAACTGGTGTGGAACACCAGAAGCTCCCTGTGTGCTGCTAGGCTTGACCTCTCAGGGGAGGAAAGGCTATGCCCAAGGAGTCAAAATACACCCCCCCCCCCCCCCCCACCAGGTTGTGGCTGGGGCGCAGCAGGCTTACAGGGGACATGCTCCTGTGCTTTGGCCTGCAAGCCCTGTTGAGGAGCTGGAAAGGTCAGGTACTGGGGTAGTTTCCATAAACCCTCCTCTTCTTTGGGTATAGGGTGTTTTTTCCCCAGTCTTCTGTCGGGAAAGGTCAGAGGTTTTTTTGGAAAGCCTGGTCCTGGTCAGGAACTCTGACTCCAGCTCAGTGGCCTTGTCCATTATGGGCTTGATGAAGAGATTCTTTCCCCAGTAGTCCCCAAGTCAGAGGACTGTAGCCAGGCCTGGTGGCAGACACTAAGGCACACCACAGCTACTCTGGTCATCAACTCGAAGCCGTTGTAGGCTGCACGAGTGATGAACTTGGAGCACTCCTTGACCGTCGAGGTCAGGATCCAGAACCGCTGAAGTGGTTCCTCTGACAGTCCAGCTGAGAACCCAGTGAGTTCCCTTGCCAGGTTCCACAAATACATGGCCATGTACAGCTGGTAAGCCTGTATTTCTGGAGCCCAGGGCTCTTGCAGACTCGATACATGGAATCGAGCTGCCTGCTTACAATCGGCACAGAGGCCGGGGACTCCCACATACGGAAGAGAAGTCGTTCCAGGATGGGGGGCGGGGGGGAAACAGGCACCATGAGTGCCTCCTTCGGAGTGGCCTCATACTGGAGGACCTTGAGATCCTCCATCTGCTCTTCCTCAGACTCCGTAGTGAAGGCCAGGGCCTTTACCATTTCCCTGACAAACTTCAAGAAGAGATCCTTAGGCAGGGGACCTGCAGCGGTAATCCAAGGGAGGGGTGCCCAAAAGAACATCCCGATGGAGGCAGGTATCGGGGGATTCATCATTGGTCTCCCACTCCAAATCAGAGTCAGAGATGACCTCAAGGACCATCTAGGCATCAGGACCGTACTGGGTCACTAGCGCTGCGAAGGTCCCAGAGCCCCTGCGTTCCAACCCAAAGCTACTGGCAGGGAACGTCCTCCATCCCAAATTGGACAAAGACCAGTGCTGCGAATCATTCAGAGGCCAATGGCGTTTGAGGATCAGCTCCATGACCTCCAGCGATGCCCTCGCGATGGAGGGACAGGTGGTCAGGACTGATGACCCAGAGGAACTGGGTATCAGTCCTTGCTGCTGGGCCAAGAAGGCAGCAAGGCTGCGCTCAAGGGCCGCAATCCTGACCTCAAGGCCAGGAGGCTCCACAGCCACCGGCGTGGGCACCGAGGATCTTGGCATCCACTACCTTGGAACAGACGCAGACACCATCGAGGGGGTGTCCTCAACGAGGATGGTTTGGGAGATTGGAGTCAATCTCCCGATGCTGAAAGCATCTGCTTCCGCCGGAGCAGCCTGGAGGGCCACTCTGGACCATCATCCTCAGCATCGAATTGGAGACTCTGATGCCAGTGACCATGGGTCTTACCTGCAGTTCTAACACTGTCGCCAGACGATGCAACGATGACAATGTCGATGTCCAGCTCTTTGGGGGATAACCCTCAGAGGACGATCCCCAATCCAATGCCCCGTGGCCTTGGGGCTCAGATAGGGCATGGCAGTCACACGAGGCCAAGGCCACCACAGCGGCCCCCAAGAGCACCAGTTCTGCGAGTGATGCCGGAGCCAAAACGGAGGTCTTACTGAACATGGTCTCTCTCGCTGCTTCTCACGATTCCTCAGTCTAATGCTCATTATTTGCTGACAGAGCCCACAGGAGGAGTCATGGTCAGCACCAAGGCACCGAAGGCAGTAGTCATGCAGATCCGTGCGGGACATGCTGTACCCACAGAAGTCACACTGCTTAAAACCCCTGGGTGAGGACATAGCAGGGAAGACGGTCAAACTCAAGAGTCCCGGTCAAGGAAGGCGCAACGATTCCTGCACACTGAAAGAAAAATCCTAAAGGGGAAAAAGAACCTGAGAAAAACACGGCACCAAGGCAACAGTGGTCCTGGGAGACAAGGCGGCACTGGTACGCATATCGGAGAAGAAAAAGAGAAGAAAGAAAAAAAGAAATTATCATCCTTTTCTGGGGTGTAGGCAAACATTCGATGGGCTCTGTGAAAAAAGGAGACTGAGGCAAGATGGCACCCTTGGGCAGAAAGGTGACCACACATGCGTGATGGATCTCCCAAAGGCTTTCTTCGAAAGCTGGGAAGAGGTTACCGCACGGCTCCATCAGTGCCAACGTCACCCATATGTGAGGACTGACGTCCTGCTTATTCCCAGAGAAGAGATGAGACTACCAATCAATTGAATGCACCATAAAGGTGCAGCTAATCTGCTAACCTATATGGAAACATAGAATGAGGAGAACATTTGTGGTTCAACCTTATATAAACAAGGAACAAAGGAAATGCAGTTTTTTTGCTTGACTTGCTTTTCTGTCTAGCTTCTCTCTCTTTAAATATGCTGTAAACTGGCAAGTTTAAGAAAGAACACAAATTATTCTACGATGCCTCTTCTCTTCCCTCAAATATTACAAAGAGATTGCCTTCACAGAAAGAATTTCAGATTCAGGAATTTACAATTTTGGTAAGACATAGAAGGCTGGGTGCTGAATTAAATATCGTACCTTCCTATATGCTAAATATTCCAGAGAAGTAGAGAACTAAACCAGAAGCATACAAAAACTGGACTTGGACAAGTAGCGATATCTTCAAAATGGTCAAACATCCATAAGGTGAAATTAGACTTACCTGCTAATTGTTGTTCCTGGAGTAAATCCAGTCTAGTCCCGGACCTCTGGGTTGTTCACCTTGATCAGCAGCTTGGAGACTAAGGAACCTTCCTCTTTGTGATGTCATCTGTATATCCTCCTGGGAGCCTCCTTCATCCACCAGTTCACTGTTGACAGAGCAGACTCACCAGAGCAACAAGTAAGTATTCCAAAAAGCTCAACTTCTCTTACCTTTGGTAAGAAATCTCTGTAAAAACTACTTAACTTGAACATGAAAAAGAACCTGTAATTTAGGGCATTATGCACTAACTAAACACTAACGTCAAACGTGCTGAGGCCGTACCTCACCCTGATTGGAAAAAATATAATCCGCACCCTCCCCAGAACGCTCCCAAGTGTTATAGAAGAGCGTCTTACCTGTCATCCTGAAGGCCCCTAGGCATCGATCCTTAGGAAATGCACACTGGGAAGGGACACGGGACTAGACTGAATTTACTCCAGGAACAACAATTAGCAGGTAAGTCTAATTTCACCTTCCTGATCGTCTCTCCAGTCTAGTCCCGGACCTCTGGGTATGTATCAGAGCAGTAAGTTAATGGGAGGGACCTGCTATACCAGCTTGAAGAACAGCCAAACTGAAACACACATCCTGCTGCGAGTGCATGTCCAGTCGGTAGTGTTTCACAAACAAATTTAACGAGGACCAAGTCGCCGCCTTACAAATCTCCACAGGCGGCACTAAATGAAACTCCGCCCAAGATGCTGCTTGAGCTCTAGTGGAATGGGCTCTTAGCCCTTCCGGTACCGGTTTACCTTTCAACACGTGCGCTGACGCAATTGCTTCCTTAATCCATCTAGCAATGGAGGCCTTTGACGCCGCTTCTCTCCGTCGAGGTTCTGCAAATAGAACAAAGAGCCTCTCGGATTTGCGAAAACTCGCTGTGCGACTCAAGTACTTCTTTAACGCTCGGCGGACATCCAACTTCCTGGTGAGTGGTCCCCCGTGTCCCCAGTGAACACCAGCAAGGAGATGACCTTATTCAAATGGAACGCCGACACTACTTTGGGTAAAAAAGCTGGCACTGGCCGAAAAACTACCTTAGAGCGAAAGAATGTAAGATAAGGTTCCTTACAGGATAACACCTGCAATTCTGATATCCTTCTCGAGGAAGAGATTGCTACCAAGAACACAACCTTTAGGGTGAGATCCTTCAGAGACGCTAGATTCAGGGGTTCAAATGGTTCCCGTTCCAACGCCGCTAGCACGAACGGAAGATGCCACTTCGGAACCATATGTCTACCCGGAGGCCTTAGAAGCGATACCGCCCGTAAGAAGCGCTTGATATCCACGTGCCCCCCCGAGCGTAAGGCCGCCAATCCTGCCTCGGTAGCACGACAAGGCGGCCACCTGCACCTTAAGCAAAGAGGCAGACAAGCCCTTGTCATACCCGCGCTGCAGGAATTCCAGAAACTGCAGAATGGAAGCCCGCAGTGCTTCGAGCTTCCTGTCGCTGCACCATGCTTCAAAAACTCTCCAGACCCTGACATATGCCAGAGAAGTAGAACGTTTCCTGGCCTTCAACAGCGTGGTAATAACCGCGGCCGAATAACCTCTCAATTTTAAATGCGCCCTCTCAATAGCCAGGCCATAAGCGAGAACCGATCCACGTGCGGCATGATTAGAGGACCCTGCGATAAGAGATCCTTTTGAACTGGAAGATGCCACGGCTTCGCTGCTAGGAGCCTTATGAGATCCGCATACCACGGTCTCCGGGGCCAATCTGGGGTGATCAAAATTACCCGCCCCCGGAACCTCTCTATATGTTGAAGTACTCTGCCTATCAGAACCCACAGGGGGAAGACATACAGAAGCTGCTGCTCCAGCCAGGGTTGGATGAGCGCATCGAGGCCCTCCGACATTCTTTCTCGGCGTCTGCTGAAGAAGCGACTGGTCTTTGTGGACTGGAAGGTTGCCATGAGGTCTATCACCGGGGCCCCCCAGCGACAGACGATCATGTTGAACACCTCCAGATGAAGAACCCACTCACCTGGATCCACCCTCACCCGGCTTAAGAAATTGGCCTCCACATTGTCCACCCCAGTGACATGAGCCACCGACAACACTAAGAGATTCTTCTCTGCCCAGCCGCAGAGGGCCTCTGCCTCGGTTTCCAGCACCACACTGCTGGTTCCTCCCTGTCGAATGACATAAGCTACCGCCGTCGCGTTGTCTGAGAACACTCGCACCGCAGATCCGCTGAGGCAGTCCTGGAAGCTCTGCAACGCCAGGAACACGGCTCTCAACTCTAGTCTGTTGATCGACCAAGACTTCTCCTGAGCCGACCACTGACCCTGCGTGAACTGTCCCTGGAAGTGGGCTCCCCAACCCAGGAGACTGGCATCTGTTGTTAGCGGCACCCAAGCAGGTGCCTCCAATGGCTTCCCCTTCTCCAAGGACCAGGGAAGCAACCACCACCGTAGTGAGACCCGTGTCTCCGCGACAGGGGGTCGCGCTGGTGCGACCAGCGCCTCAGCAAGGCTCTCTGCAATGGTCTCATGTGTGCCCTTGCCCAGGGAACCAATTCTATTGTTGCCGCCATCGTGCCTAACAGCTGCAGATACCACCAAGCCATGGGTGCTGTGCTGCTGAGGAATCTTCGGACCAGCTTGCGTAGTCCCTGCGCCCTCTTCTGAGGAAGAAACACCTGACCTACCTTCTTGTCGTAGCGAACCCCTAAGTATTCCAGACACTGCGAGGGAACCAACTGGCTCTTTGCCATATTGACTACCCAACCGAGGCTTTCCAGAAAGGACACCACCTTGGCCGTAGCACTCCTGCTTTCACTTTCCGACTTTGCTCGTATCAACCAATCGTCCAGGTATGGGTGCACAAGAATTCCGTCCCTGCACAATGCCGCTGCCGCCACTACCACCATTACCTTGGTAAATGTGCGCGGTGCCGTCGCTAGACCGAATGGCAATGCTCGGAACTGAAATCGTCCAAACGGGACGGCGAAACGGAGGTACTTGTGATGCTCCTGACGAATGGGAATGTGCAGATATGCCTCGGAGAGGTCAAGAGAGGTGAGAAACCCTCCTCTCTGCACTGCCACAATGACCGACCGTAGAGTCTCCATATGAAAATGGGAGACACGCAGACAACGGTTCACCCCCTTGAGATCTAAAATTGGATGAAATCCACCATCCTTCTTTGGCACCACGAAATAGATGGGAGTATCGACCGCACTCGTATTGGTCTAGAGGCACCGGCTCTATGGCCCTGAGATCCAATAGCCTTTGCACGGTCTCCCTTACCGCTACGCACTTGTCCCGTGACTTGCAGGGGGATAGTACGAAAGCGTCACGTACCAGGCGCTGGAACTCCAGAGCATACCCCTCTCGGATGACCTCCAGAACCCATTGATCTGAGGTGATTTGGGCCCAGGTGGCAGAGAATTCCTGCAACCACCCTCCTACTGGAACCAAGGACGCCTGGGCCCCCCTGATCTCATTGCGACTTTCTGAAGTTGGAGGACGAGGACGAGGAGGAGGAGGAGGAAGCACCAAAGCCCCTTCCTGCTCCACGAAATCCTCGAAACCCCTGGTTTATGTTGAGAAATCTTCCTCGCTGACCTGGAGCATACCTTTGAAAGCGAAACCGGCGAAAATCCCGCTGCTGACCTTTACCCGCGGGAGCCGCCCGTCCTGGTTTGGGTTTATCCTCGGGTAATCTACCCCTCTTAGATTCCCCGAGATTCTTGACCAGCTTCTCCAGCTCTTCCCCAAACAACAACTTTCCCTTGAAAGGAAGCTTACTTAGGCTTGCCTTCAAGGAGCTATCTGCCGCCCAATTGCGAAGCCAAAGACACCGCCTTGCCACAATGGCAGATGCCATACTCTTTGACATGCCTCGCATCAGATCATAGTGGAGGTCCGCGAGGTAGGCAGCTCCGGATTCCAGCCTCGAAGCATCTTCGGCCATATTGCCTTCCTGCCCATCCCTAACCCGCTGCGCCCAACGTAGACAGGCTCTGGCCACCCAGGCTCCACAGATGGCCGTCTGGAGAGACAGGGCATTTACGTCAAAGATCTGACGTAGCAAGGAATCCAACTTCCTGTCCTGACTATCCTTGAGGGCAGCATTGCCCTCAACCGGTATGGTGGTCTTCTTTATCACGGCCGCATCCACCTTGGGAGCCTTGAAAATCTCCTTATCCTGTTCCACCAAAGGGTAAAGTCGGCTCATTACTCTGGCCCCTTTCAGGGAGGCCTCGGGAGCGTTCCACTCCTCTTGTATTATTTCCTGAAACACTCTGTGGACTGGAAATGCCCTTTGTGTCTTTCTGAAGACCTGCAACAAGGGATCCTCCAGGGTCACATCCTCCGCTGACTCAGATACTGGCATGTTTAGCGCACGCAGCGTTTCTGCAATGAGAGCTGGCAACTCTTCCTTGCGAAAGACACGCACCACTCTTGACTGATCTTCTTTATTCTCGAGTTCTCCTTCTTCCAACTCCTCGTCGAGGTCCATGCACCTGCCTTCCTCCTCAAACAGTTGCCCCTCTGAGGCAAGCGACTGATCAGTGAGTTCGCCTTCTGCCCTCAGTCTCTTGAGCCTTTCCGGCTCCTCCGTATCGGTCCCCGCTGCGACCCTCGGTAGACCCCTTCGGCAGAACCTGCGGTAAGGCTGCCACGGCGAGCTGCAGGAAGGCCACAAATTCCGCAGAAAAAATGGACTCCAGTCCCCAGGGCCAAGCCGAAGTCTGCGTTGGAACATCGGGGGCGGAGGACGGCCCTGCCACTGGCTCCCCTAGGGAAGCACATGAGGACTGTGCGACCATGGGACCCGATGCGGTCTCCAGGCTTACATCCTTGCCCGCTGCCGCCTCCACCCCGGCCGCGGCTTCTCTGGTGCAGCCCTTACATACACCTGAAGCATCCACAGAGCCTTTTCTAGCCCCACAGATGAAACACTGGGGCTTAGAGGGCATGGCCGCGCTGTGCAGGATGCGAGGCGACCCTTGGGCACTACTTGCTCTGCTACCACTACCAGAGCAAGTGGAAAAAAGAAACACACGACTGACTTATAATTCTTACCGTTTGTTCTTTTTTTTTTTTTTTTTTTACAACCAGCTAACACCCCAAACGAGAAATGGAGGAGAGGCACTGAAATCAAGACTCCCCTCCCTGAAACCGGGTACTCTGCAGGCCGCGAAGCTGCTTAGGTGCTTCCCGCGCTTAGCCCACGTGACTAGGCCGATACCTCCCTTCGCGCCTAAATCGCGTTGAAGAGGAAGGCTCCGAGGTTTCTTACCTCTCCGGGCCTCCGCCGTCAAGGGCCAAGCTGACTGAGCTCGCTCTCCACCTCCTACCTGAAAATCCGGAGAGCGGGCGAGACGTCGTGCACCACGGGACCTCCCAGCACTGGACGATCACCACAGACAGACCAGGCGTGTTCGCAGGCACCACTTCTGCAGAGCACCACTGTGCACCGCTCCCTTTCAGCCTCCGGTTCCCGAGGTACTACGATCTGTGTCCTCCGGGGCTATAGCTGAACGCACGGCAGAAACGAAGGGGAGCTGACCAGCTTGGAGGAGAGCCTACAGCACATCTAAAGCAAGAGCACCGTCAATTTAAGGCAGAAAGCTTAATTGCTCTCCCTCATAACTTCCAGGTTTGCTTTTCCAATCACCTGAAGTTTTGTTTTGTTTTTTTAAAATTCCTCACTAAACAAAACCCTAACTCTACACTATCCTCAATTGTTCCTCCAGTGAGTCCAGACCCCAGGCTCACCGACCTATTCAGCTGCTTGGAGACTGAGGTAACTGGTGGATGAAGGAGGCTCCCAGGAGGATATATAGATGACATCACAAAAGAGGGAGGTTCCTCAGTCTCCAAGCTGCTGATTAAGGTGGACAACCCAGAGTTCCGGGACTAGACTGGAGAGACGATCAGGAAATGGCATATATCCTTGGTCTATGCACAAACCTGAGCAGCCTACACGTGCAACAGATCTGTTTCTACTATCAATTATGTCGCTATGAGAGAAAAGGCGAAAACTTAGATAAGTATCTCAAAGCTCAGTGCCACAAAAGTCCTTTCATACTTCTTGTAACAGAAAATCTGTTTCAAGTAGCTCTTACCTCTGGCTGCACCCGTCCTATGTGACTGAATGGGAACAACTTTGAATCCTTTACCATGAGCTCTCTGTCCAATCTACTTGTGGATGCTACCAAGACAGGAAACTCTTCAGTATCCTATAAGGCAAATCACAAAACCATCAAAAAAGCATTCAAATGCTATGGTAAAATACTGTCAAAAACCACTCACAATATGAAAGGAATACTTTTAACAGAGGTGGCAACTGAAAGAAGAATAGAAAAGCTTAAGAGAACTCTTGGAAGTTATCAAATTAGTGATTATCAGTAAGCATGCCATTTAACTGACATAGGAATCATTTTGTATATTAGACCTCTAATCTTGTCATAACTAATTTGATAGGAATTCTGCACATAGTAAAAACCCTAAAATATCACAAACATGGAGCCTTAGCCTTATTTGGGACAGGTTCCACTTGGACTGAAACATCAAAAACGACTGAGAAATCTGCACTGTAAAAGGAGTAGAAGGTAGTAAAGAGAAAAGATAATGGAAATAACAAAATGAAGTAAAAAGAAAAAAAAGAGAAAAATCAAGCACTCTATTTTACACTCCAGTCATGACCAAAAATTGAAATGGGAAAAAGGGCATGATGAAAACCACATACCCAAACAATATAATTTATAGTTTTTCAAAGCTGCCTTGGCTTAGCCCAACACATACTGCATTCTAAGAATAAAAAAATGTAAAAATAATTCAACAAGATAAAAACATTTCCCAAAACATAGTGATGCTTAGCAGATGCTAGTAAAAGCAGCAGTTTCTTTCATGAGTATGGCAGAAGAGACACAGGCCATTTGTGCCTCGGGTTTATATGACTCAAAAAAGTGCTTGGTACCAATGATCCATGAATTACTCTCTACTAGAGATTTTCTGAGTTTCTGAACTGGGGGTCTAGCTTCCCAGAAGTAGAAATGTTCATTACATTACATTCATTTGCATTCCCTGCACTACGTCAAGGGTCCTCACTACGAGTACAAGAATATACTGATTCTCAAAATGTATTAAGAACTGGAAATAAACTACAGGAATGCTGTTTAAAGACATGAGACTCACAAAGCAGACAACTACATTAACAAACAACTAATTTATACAATTCATATATGGCTCATGCTTTTGCGATGGTAACTTAAGATGAGTTACATTTCAGGACAGCAGGTATTTCCCTCCTATCCCCAAGAGTGCTTACAATCACAGGGTTATATTTATTAAAATATGTCAACGTGTGTTATTATCAAAAAGGTCCCACTGCACTAAATCTAGCTCTATGATTATATCTGATGCAATGAAGGGTGAAGAGACTTGTCCAAGGTCACAAAGAGTGTCAGCCTGCTGTGCTAACTAGGAGGCTACTGTTCTTTATTTATAGGGACATCTACTTTATTTATAGGGACATCTACTTCTCCCTTCAGTGTTTTGTATAAAAAAAAGTAAGTACCTCTAGTTTTGGTGGATCCTGTATTACAAGATCTTCATTCTGTGTTTTTTCACCATCAGCATCATTTTGCTTGGCCTTCTTTTTATTTTTCTTTCTTCTTTTCTTCATTTCTACCAGTTTTTCTGCTTCCCTGGCAGCATTATCTGCTACCACCTGAGGAATGAATAAAACTGACTAAATACAAGAAGATTTTTAGGTGTAGAGAACCACTACCGAGCACATAGGAAGATGAAAAAAGTTACAGTGACCCGAGGGCACTGGAAATAGAGGCAGAGGAGAGCTGTGCTTGACAAAGTAGCATTAGTATAGGGTGGCTAGGACTGTGGGAAACGGGCATAGCGTCAGAATGCCAGGTGGTGCACATGCACTACTACTAACCATAACTGAAAGATGCTGTGCACCACCATTCAAGGTTGATAGGGTTGCCAACCAGCTGATTTTCTGCCAACTACAGTGCATTTTGCAGACCTCTGCTACCTTCAAATGCAGCATCAACCCTCCCCTGATGAGCAAAAACGATCCCAGCAGAAGTAAGAGATAGGAAGCGTGGGACCTTAAGCCCCCACCTTTACAAAACAGTCCGCTGCCCCCTATGCAGAATTTCTGTTTCTGTAGGGGCGGGATACAGCTAAGCATTTTGCAAAGGAATGGGTTTAAGGGTCCACTCTTCCTATTGAAATCAATAGGTGACATTTTACTGATCAGATAATATCCTTTCCTGGAGTACTGCTAGACCAGTCCAGACAAGTGGGTTGTGTTCCCCTACCAGCAGAGGTGGAGAGAGAAGAAAAATCCTGCTATTATAGCTGATACAGCTAGGGGCACACTCCAGAAATGGTAACCAAGTTATGGTCAAGAACCCTTGACCACACACAACTTCAATGAGAGTAACGAGAATCAACAGAACAAGGAACCATAACTATGTAGAGAACACAGGAGGACTGACAATGTGGTTATGGGCCCACTGGGCCAAACCACAAAGAATATGGCAGATCATAGGGGCGGGTCTTGGACTAGACTAGCAGGATTCCAGGAAAGGCCCTTATCTGGTAAGTAAAATGTCACCTTCCATATCTTCCTGCTAGACTAGTCCAGACAAGTGGGACATACCAAAGCTATGACTCCACTGGGCTGGAAGACAACACAGTAGGCCTTCGAAATCTCTGCACCAAAGCCAGCATCCACCTGTGTGTGGACATCTAAGCAGCAATGCTGGACAGAAATGGAAAGTAATGACCACATTGCAGCCCAACAAATCTCTAAGGGAAGGACCGAGCTATGCTCCACCCAGGAGGCGGCCTTGTGCCCAGGTGGAATGGTTTATGGTTTATTTCATTTGCTTAACTACCCTTTGATAAAAAACACAACAGAACGGTGTACAAGTTAAAATACATAAAAGAAATAAAATCAGAAATCAAAAAAAGAACTACAATGGTCTGGAAAGGACAAGGAACTCAATCATACTTACTAGGATAGAGAGAGGGATAGAACCAGAGAAGAAAGGGTACACCAGAAAAGGAGGTGCTAAATAATGTGTCTTAGGAAAATTCAAAAGACGAAGATTTCGGGAACGCAAGGAATTCTCCAGTAATTCATCTTGGCAATGTAAAGAAGACACGTCATGCACCAAAGCAGCTACGGCAGACTGCTGAGAAGAAGACCGAACATCATAAGATTCAATAGCTTTTTCCACACTAGACAATCTAGAGTCCTGGTCAAATAACTTCTCTACAGTTTCCTTTGTAAAAACTGAAATCTTTTGAAGAGACGAATCCAAAGCCAGCTCCATCCTGGACAACATTGCCCATACATCTTTCAATGAAACATAATCTGGGGGGACACAAGGCCCAGAAGACCGAGAAAAGATAACCGCTGAGGGAAGAGGGGGCGGCAATTTCACAATTTCAGAGTCAATCCGCAAAAAAGAAGAGGATAATATGGGATCTCAAATCACCGATTGATTGAGCCCAGAAGGGGGGACGGCTGGTAATGACTCCTTTTCCATATTAGCTGGGGAAGGATCCTTCGTTTGTGAGGAAGATTTAAACGAATCCATACTCACGGTTGACTTTTCAGCAGAAGGAACATCCAAAGGTTGATTATCAATAAGTGCTCTACCAACAGACACATGTGCATCCATTGGGCCCACAGTTTTAACCGCCTTCGGCTGGGCAACCGGCAGAAGACGTTTCTTTCTCTTCCCCATCCAAGAAGGCCTTATTCGCTGAATTTGCGCCGAAGGGGCGCCAAAGGGGGCAGGACCTGCCCCTTTGGTCACGCCCCTTCGGGCACGCCCACGAGCACACGCCCGCTATGCATCCCGCTTTGGGGACAGGATATTATAGCCCCGTGCAGCCAAGCAGCCCCAATCGGAGAGCTGGAGCGGGAACCAAGCCAATCAGACACACTAGTCCAGAGCAGGTAGGAAATGAATGAACTCCTCGGCGTCCCGCGTTGGGGGCAGGATATTATAGCCCCGTGCAGCCAAGCAGCCCAATCAGAGAGCTGGAGCGGGAACCAAGCCAATCAGACACACTAGTCCAGAGCAGGTAGGAAATGAATGAACTCCTCCACACCAGAAAAGAAGGGACTGTCAGGAAACTGGTATGTCATAGGCTAGGTTGAATAAATGAGTTTTTAACAGAGTCTTAAATTTAGGAAAGGACGGTTCCAGTCATAGGGCCTAGGGCAGCATATCCCATGAGGCAGGTGCAAGAAAATAGAAGGCAGAGGAGCGGGTAGAAACAAGGTGAGCCTGTATCGCAGATGGCAAATGTAGTCTATTTACATGGACATCACGAAGGCAACAGTGAGTAGAATGAAGAAACGGCAAATCAGATACTGGAGAGCACCAGAATGTAATGCGCGACATACTAAGGTCAGAAGTTTAAACTACAGATGAGATTTTATAGGAAGCCAATTGCGATGAATCAACAGGAGGGTAACGATCGAACCGGGATGTGTGTGACAGAAAACAGATAGTGGTATTTTGAATAAGCTATAAGCGGTGAATTTGTGAATGAGGAAGACCAAGGTAAATGACTTTTTTTTGTGTTTTTTTTTTAGTGGCGTCAAGTCAGTGCTGACTCCTGAAGATCCAGCTGCCTTTGGGTTTTTTTGGCAATGTGTCACCAGAAGTAGATTGCCAGGCCTTTTCTTCTGAGGCAAATGGAGGGTAAAGAGACTTGCCCAAGATCACAAAGAGTGCCAGTGGGAATTGAACCCTTGATCTTCTGGGCAGTTGCTCTAACCACAGAGAATTGAAGGGGCCAGAAGAAGGGGGGGGGGGGCTACTGAATGTAATCCAAAGTGCAGTGGATTTGGCAGTGTTTAAGTGAAGAAAATTACCGAAAATTCACTGAGAAATGCTGGACAGACAGGCATTTAATGGAGACAAATCAGGGGCAATGGGATTGGTAGGATGAATAAGAAGGGTGTCATCAGCATAAAAGTGAGATGAGATGCCATGCTGTTGAATAATGAGAATCAAAGGAATCAGGAAAACATTGAAAAGAAGGAGAATGTGAATGCAAACCCTCCGTGGCTGGCTGGTTCTGCAACAGATAAGCCAAGGTTATTGTCTCCTTTAACCAGCAGCCCAGGGTAGACTTTGTAACCATACCACTTTTATGTGGGCCTACAAAAATGACAAAAAGCTTGTCTGATTTTCGTAAGGAGTTAGTGCCTTAAGGGTATCAAAGAAGCACCTTTCTGACATCCACCAGGCAAAGGACCTTATCCTTCCCCTGGCACTGTTCCTTTGGAAAGGAAGACAAAACAGACCACCTGATTGACATGAAAAGATGACACTACTTTGGGCAAGAAGGTAGAAACGGCTGAATATGCACGGCCTCTTCATACATTGACAGATAGGGATCTCGGCATGACAAGGCCTACAAAATTCCAAGATACATCTCACTGAGCATACTACAACCAAAAAGGCAGCCTTGAGGGACAAATTCTTAAGCATAGCCCTCCTCAAGGGCGCAAAAGACTCAGACACTAAAGCCCAAAGAACAAAGCTGAAATCCCATGGCTCAGACACTAAAGCCCAAAGAACAAAGCTGAGATCCCATGAAGGAATGATTGACCACAGGGGAGGATGCAAATGTCTTATTTCCTGAAGCAAATGTGCCATATTTGGGTGCGAGACCACAGAGCATGAGAAAGCTGCCACCTGAACCCTTAAGGAATTAAGGGAGAGGCTGTTGTCAAATCAGTCGTGAAGGAAAACAAGTAAGGCCAGCAAGTCCACTGCGTTAGGGCTGACTTGATAATCACAACACTAGCGACCAAAAAAAGAACTAAACATGCACACAGGCAAGACAGGTAGAGCCTCTCTCACTTTCAAGAGTGTGAAAACTTTGGCAAGAAAACAGGCTTTATGTGCTGTCACCTCTCAAGAGCCAGGCCTAAGCAAGAAGAGAGTCGTATTGTTTAGCAGGATTGGCCCCTGCCTCAAGAGCCCCCAAGCTGATGGGAGTCGCAGGCGAGGTTCTTGCAGGAGGCACATAAGATCCGCATATCATGGTCTCCATAGCCATTCCAGTACCACCAGACCTTGATGGCGCTTTATACAAAGAAGCACTCGCCCTATGAGAGGCATGGAGGAAACATACACAACAGAATTTGCCTGAGCCAAGGCTGAACCAGAGCGTTCACACCTTCAGAGCCTGCCTCTTTGTGGCGAGCAAAGAACCTTGCACTAGCCCAGGTCACCACCAGATCCAACTTGGGATGATTCCATCTGTCCAGAATCCTCTGGAATAACATCCAGCTCAATTCCCACTCTCTGGGGTCAAAATCTGCTCCCACACTGCCCACTCTCACAATGTGCTTTGCTGAGAGGGCTGGGAGATTCCTCTCTACCCAGAACAAGAGGGCCATTTCCAGGTCAACCCCAGAACTCTTCATGCCCTCTTGTCTGTCTGACATACACCACAGCTGAGGCATTGTCTGAGAAGGTCCAGAATGCTTTGCCTCAGACAGAAATATGGAGACACAAGAGGGCCAAACGAACAACTCTCTGTTCCATGTATCTGGTTTGTTTAAATGTAAACCGCCAGGATCTCTGGAAGGGGCAGTATTGAAAAACTGTTTGTTTAAACAAACAAACAAACCCTCGCCTCATGCTAGTTGATGGGCTATGCTGCTTCTCAACTGCTCTGGTGGCTCCGAGCTGTCTGCCCCTCACAATGCACTCCCCAGTCATACAGATTGGCAATAGGAGAAGCCACTAAGGATTGGCTAGGGGTAGGCTCTTTGACAAATGGCAGGGCTGCTCCTACCAATGTAGGCTGGCTGTCACCAACGGGAAAAGTGGAAGCTTGATCTTGAAGTCCTGAGAGCAAGGAGACCAGCAAGATAAGGATCTTTACAGCGGCCTCATGTGAACTCACACTCAAGGGACCAGCTCGATCGCTGCCATCATCAACCCAAGGAGTTGAAGGTAATCTCAAATCTTGGGAGCCTGCTGCTTCTAAAAGGATATCAGCTGAGAAAACAGTTTCTCCGCTCTCTGCTCAAGCAGGAAGATCCTGCCAGTACTGGCACTGAATTGTGCCCCAAGGTACTCTAGAAACTGAGTTGGCTCAAGATGGCTCTTGCTGTAGTTGATCACCCAGCCCACTCTCCAGAAACCACACCACTTGGGCTGACACCCAATAAGCTTCAGACAGTGATCTGGCTGGGATAAGCCAGTCGCCCAGGTATGGACGAACACAAATCCTTTTCACGCTGCAAAGCAGTGGCCGCTACCACCATTATCTTAGTGAACATCCTCAGGGCAGTGGAGAGACCAAAGGGGAGAGCAGCAAACTTAAAGTGAGAGCTGAGAGCAGTGAAGCACAGAAAGTGTTGCTGAACCTTACAGATGGGATTGTGGAAATAAGCTTTGGCCAGATCTAGCGACGTGAGAAATTCCCTGTGCCAAACCATCTGGATGACAAACCTCATCATCTCCATTCAGAAGTGAAAGATCCACAGATGAACACTGACACCTTCGAGATTGAGGATCGACTGGAAGAATCCATCTTTCTTTGGCATTACAAAATAGATGGAATACTGACCCTAGTCTCTTCTGACAGATGGCAACACCACAACAGCCTGGAAGCTGAGCAGTGGTGGCTTGGACAGCGGTGTTCTTGGCTGCAGAACTGCATGGAGAAGTCAAGAAGGCATCTGGGATGGGATCCCTGCATTCCACCACGTAGCTGAATTGAATATAGACTAGCATTCCAATGGTCTGAAGTCATGCAGGCCCATTCCTGGTAGAAAAGATGTGCTGCCTACATGAGGCACCTCAAAATGGGCCCTAGACCTGTCATTGTGTCTGGATCTAGAGTAGGAGGCTTCCCGGGGACCATAAGCCCCATGAAAGGACAGAGTCCAGTAATGAGAACCAGAAGGAAAAGCAGGCTTTCCTGTGCAGGGTGAGCTGCCCCAACACCACAATGAGACCTCATTTGGTCACCGGAGGGCGGACCGGGGGCTTAGATAGGAGTAGGCCCTTTAGGAACTGGGACACCATTGGATGAGCTGAGAGGGGCTTCCCGTCCACCTGGTGGTGGCTCACCGCTAAGGCACTGAGATGCACTCTGACTGAGTTGGACGAGCCCCGTACTGCAGAAGTGGAGAAGTTATTGCAACACCATAATCACTGGGCAAGAAAAGGGGTCAACCCCCCCGTTCAGCACACCAAAGCGCAAACCTGCGCCACTTAAAAGCATAAGCCCGTCTGGTAGATGTTCTGTGTGAAGCTAGCAAAATACCCTTCACGTCCCTTGGAAGTAGGAGCGGGGCTAGTGACACCCACTCAGCAGCCACGCCGTCAGCGAAAGGCAGCTGAGGTTGGGGTGCAGAAGAGAGCCCCCCCTCCTGGGAAAGAAGCTGCGTAGCTGTCCCCAAGGGGATGGATGCCTCCACCACTAGCTGCAGGAGGAGTGGGAACCAAATGACTGAAGCTCTGTCATGAAGAGCCTTGAATAGGGTCTTTGCGATCAGAGGTGTCGGAGGAAAAGCATATAGAAGACACAACGACCATGAGATTAGAAAAGCCATCGGCAGCCACCCTGGCAGGGTGTGATTGTTCAGGCTGGCAAAGAGATCCATCACCGGTTCCCCCCCAGATCTGGAAAAGCCCGCAGGCCACTTCTGGGTCCAGCTGCCACTCATGCGGCTGGAGCAGCCTGATGAGTTTGTCGGCCAGGTGCTGAAGGACCTGGGTGGTGCGTGCCATGGCCTGCTGCACCTCGGGGGCCGTAGTGCCCTTGATGAGCCACTCGTTGAGATAGGGGAAGACAAAGATTCCCTGAAACCCGAGAAAACAGTTACTCACCTGTAACAGGTGATCTCCGGGAACAGAAGGAGTTTAGTCTTCACATATAGGGTATTGTCGGTACCAACGGAGCCTGCGCTGGTACGCTCCCCAGCATCCAATATGAAAGCTTTTGGGAGCATCCCACTGTGCCTGCATCGCTGCCTTCCCAACTCTCCCTCTTCAGTTGAGTTTATAGCTGAGACAAAGGAGAGAAGGAGAGATAGAGAGAGAGAGAAAGACAACTCCTAGGGAAGGTGGGTGGGTTATGAAGACTAAACTCCTGCTGTTCCCGGAGATCACCTGCTACAGGTGAGTAACTACGCTATCTCCAGGAACAAGCAGGAATGTAGTCTTCACACATGGGGACTCCCCAGCTGAGAGATGCCAGGGAGATGACCCCAGAAAGCTGCGAAACCCAGGTTGAGATGGGTCATGCTTCCTCCCATGGATCTCTAGCATCGAAACTCGGGACGGCAGGTAGGAGTTGTTCTAAGTCTGAAAGAGATGCTGGAGAACAGCCTGACCAAACGAGGCATCCCGACGGGAGTCCTTGTCCAAGCAGTAGTGGGCTGCAAAGGTGTGTACCGAAGCCAAAGTGGCTGCTCTACAAATGGCGTCAATGGACACAGAGGGAAGGTTAGCCATAGAGGCTGCCATTGCTCTCACACTGTGAGCTGTGACATGACCTTCGAGAGAAAGTCCCTTACTCTCATATTCAAAGGATATGCAATTAGCAATCCATTTAGACAAAGTTCACTTGGAAACTTGTAGTCCAAGATGACTAGAGTCAAAAACAACAAAAAGCTGGGAAGACTTTCTATGTTGCTTAGTTCTCTGAAAGTAAAATGCCAAGGCTCTTTTACAATCTAGAGTGTGTAGATTCTTTTCTGCATTGGAGGCATGAGGCCTAGGAAAGAATACAGGAAGGTAAACCGATTGGTTTAAATGAAAAGGCGAAACCACCTTTGGCATAAAGTGAGGGTGAGTCCTAAGGACTACTTTATCATGGTGGAACCTTGTATAAGGAGGATTAGCCACTAAAGCCTGCAGCTCACCGATGCGTCTTACAGAAGTGAGAGCAATTAGGAAGATCACCTTCCAAGAAATAAATTTTAGGGATGTAGTGGCTAAGGGTTCAAAGGGCGGTTTCATGAGATGCCCAAGGACGAGATTCAAATTCCATGCCATGGGTGGTGGCTTAATGTGAGGTTCTGTTAAGAGTAGACCTCTCATAAATCTTGCTACAAGTGGTTGAGAGGAAACAGGTGGTCCATCCAAGGGCTTGTGGAAAGCTGCAATGGCACTAAAATGGACTCTTACTGAATTGGTCTTAAGACCAGAGGATGACAAATGGAGGAGATACTCTAGTAACGCTTCCACTGGCACTGAAAAGGGATTTGGTTCCTTTTTTGAACACCAAATAGAGAACCTGTTCCACTTAAAGGCATAGGCTCACCTTGTGCAAGGTTTTCTTAAATCCAAAAGGATATCCTTTACCTGTTGAGAAAGGTTGATATCCTGGAATTCTAGGATCATAGGAGCCACGCCCTGAGGTGTAGAGACTGAGGATTCGGGTACAATAGCGTCCTGTTCTCCTGGGAAAGATGATCTGGAGCACATCCCAACTCCAGAGGTCTGGCTTGAGTGAGACGTAGAAGCAGAGGATACCACGGTTGTCGTGGCCAGCATGGGGCTATGAGGATAATATGGCCCCTGTCTCTCTCAAGCTTGAAGAGAGTTTTGGGAATGAGGGGAATGGGTGGGAAGGCATAGAGGAAGTCCTGACCCCAGTGGAGGTGGAAGGCATCCCTTGCCTGAGAGTTCTGAGCCGGCATTCTGGAACAGAACCGGGGAAGTTTGGCATTCTGAGGACTTGCAAAGACGTGTATATCTGGAGTTCCCCAGATCTGAACAATTTGAGCAATTTGCTCTGGATGAAGAGACCACTCGTGTGGCAGCAGTACTCGACTGAGTTTGTCTGCCAAGAGATTTTGCGTGCCTGGAAGATACACCGCCAGAAGGTGAATTTGAAGATTTCTGGCGAAGGTCCAGAGGCGTAGAGTTTCATTAGGCTTGAGACCCCGTCCCACCCTGTTTGTTCACATAGAACATGGCTACCTGATTGTGGGTCTGTACCAGAACTGTCCTGTAGCCGAGGTGGGTTTGGAACACTTGAAGAGCATAAAAGATGGCTCTGAGTTCCAGAAGGTTTATATGAAGACAAGCCTCTTGCTGGGTCCATAGACCCTAGGTGGAGAGATGGTCCAAGTGAGCCCCCCAGTCTGACTTGAACGCATCTGTCGTCAAGGTGGCTTGATGTAGTGGCTGCTGGAAGGGAGAGCCTACGAGAAGGTTTTCCAGCGATTGCCACCACTGTAGGGACGAAATGAGACGTGTGTCCACTGAGAGGAGAGGGTACACTGGGCTGCCCACATATGAAGGCGAGCATAGGGAACCACATGGACAGTGGATGCCATATGCCCCAGCAGCTGAAGCATTTCTCGAGCAGTTAGCAAAGTTTTCATAGCTGCTTGAAAAGCCAGTTGGAGTATTTGAAGACAACATGGCTGTGGGCAGGAAAGCTTTTGACTGCCTTGTGTCGAGAAGAGCCCCTATGAACTCTAGGGAGTGAGACGGAGTGAGATGAGATTTTGGGAGGTTTATGACCAGTCCTAAGTACTGCAGGATTTGCATCGTGCGGGAGAGAGCGAAGCTGGCTTCTGCAGCTGTTGATGCTCGGGTGAGCCAGTCGTCTAAGTAGCGGAAGACGAACATCCCCAAAGTTCTCAGGAATGCATTTTGTGAAGACTCTTGGGGCAGAAGCCAGTCCGAAGGGAAGAACCCTGTACTGGTAATGTTTTCCTTGAAAAAGGAATTGAAGAAACCTCCTGTGATCTGTATGGATGAGAATATGCGTGTATGCATCCTTTAGATCTAGAGAACATAGCCAATCCTGGCTCTGAATGTAGGGAAGAAGTGTTCTGAGGGAGATCATCTTGAATTTTCTCGGAACAGATACCTGTTCAACTCTGAGGTCCAGTATGGGCCTGTATCCCCGTTTTCTTTGGGATGAGGAAGGGGGAGTAAAAACCCATGCCCTGTTGGGATATGGGTACCTCTTCTATTGCCCCTTGAGCAAGTAGTGAGGTGATCTCCTGACACAAGAGAGTGGTGGTAGGGCCCTGAGAATTGAACTGTTTTGTGATGGTGGGAGGGGGCATACTGTGAAAATGGAGTTTGTACCCATCTCATACAATGGAAAGAGTCCAGTTTTCTGGTGTTATTTGTTGCCATCTTCTGGCAAAATAACAAAGTCTGCCGGGGATGGTGAGATGTTCTGGACCTTTCAGGGGCAGGATGACTAAGTTCTCTTAGAAGGAGTCAAAGCCCCTGAGGAAGCTGAGTGTGCTGAGCTGGTTCAGCTCTTGGGACTTGTGCCTTCCTTTGCTGTCTGGGCTGTTGCCCCTTCTGGGGAGCATGAACTGGACAGTGGACAGCCTGGGTGTAAGATGGGTAGAATTTCTTTTTCTTGTTGAAAAAGTGTTTCTTAGTTGTCTTTTTCTTTGCTGGGTTGGCTGTAACCTTTGATAATCTGTTCAAGGTTGTATTTTCAGATTCAATCTGATTAGCCTTGTCTTACAGAGATTTTCTCCTGTGCGAGGAATGTTCCCCAGCTTATCTTGCACCCATTGTTCTAAATCTGATGCCTGAAGCCAGGCAATGCAACGTGTAACAATGGAAATAGCAGAGGTTCTGCTAATGCACTCAAAGCAATCAAAGGTTGCACGATTCATGAACTTAGACACATTCTGGGCATGTTTGACCCAGGTAAGGAAACCTGTCCTTTTATCATCAGGGAGAAATGGAGCCATAAGCTCTAGATCCCTTGTAATCTCGAGAAACATTCCCATGTAGAGAATGGAAGAGCTGATCCTGGCTGATAACATCAAGGATTGAAAACATCGACGCCCAAAGGCACTGAGTGTCCTCACTTCACGGCCTGGAGGATTGAAGAATGTGTTTTAGCACTCTTGATCCTATGCATCGCCGATTCCACTACCATTGAATGGTGTGGTAATTGTGTCTTCTGAAAACCAGGGCACTGAGGAACTCAGTACATGGTATCGTGTCTCCAAGAGTGTGGAGACACCGTTAAAGGAGCTTCCCACATCCTTAGCATGAGATCATGCAAGATTCGGCGAAAGGGAAGGGTAGCTGCTTCTTTAGGAATGGCCGGATATTGAAGAATTTCTAATTCTTCTGCTCTCGGTTCCTTCTCAGGAGTCACCGTGATTGAAAGTCCTCGGGCTACATCACATATGAAATCCTGAAAAGACATGTCCTCTGGAGGAGACATCCTGCATTGAGGAGGAAGAGATGGCTCCTCCGGTAGAATCACCCCGGTACCGGTAGAGTCATCAGAATCAGAGGACTCAAAATACCTGCGCGCCAGGTGTTCTTGCATTGCTTGGCACCGGTATCGATCGAAGTCGGCATCGGACTGTCTCGATACCGGGCCCTCGATAGCGGATATTGATTCAAGAGCCAGCATGGGGGAAGCATATTGGTTAAATCAGGTGCGGTCGGTACCGGTACCGATGACTGTGGAAGCGTCTGAAGCGGTCTTAGCAGTACCGAAGCTGCTAAGAGAGCCGCTAGACTGCGTTTGATGGCTAGGATTCATTGATCCATAGCCCCTGCCGATGCCTGGAAGTCAGTACCGGAGGAAGCGGCTACAACACCAGAACATGGCACCAGGAGTTCTCCCGAGGTGGAAGCCTCTGGAACATCCTTTGAGCCCCGTTAGTGCTTTGGAGGCCAGGGCCTCCCACCGGGGCAGTTTTGCTGGTATGTTGTCCTTGAGGGCAACGCTAGTAGCATCTCGATGCTTCAAAGGAGATCTACCCTTTGAGGACAGGCCGGTCTTGGAAGACCTGGGTTTAGTTACCTGAGATCCATGGGAAGAAGATGAAGCCCTGGAAGACATTGATGCAACAGACATCACATCTGCAGCAAAGAGGGTGCCGAGTTTTGCAGCTCTGTTATGCAGGCCTCTCTTGGTCATCTTTCTACAGAGGAGACACTCCGATGGTAAATGGTCAGGACCTAAAAATTTAAGACACCAGTCATGACTGTCGGTAGCGGAAATGGTACCGCTACACTTTGAACATTTTTTGAAACCACTAGCTGCTTTCTCCATTTTAAAATAAAAGAGGGCCTAGTGCCCAAAATGACGCCTGGCACCTAGAGGGGACAGACCCTCCAAAAGGAAGAATTATTTTTTCTTTTTTTTTTTTTTTTTAAAGAAAAGAAGGAAGAAAATGAAGAAAAGACCGGTGGTACCGGTATAGGCGTCGACAACCCCAGCTGCTGCCCACTGTAATACATATTAGTAAAGAGACTGGCACCTCAGAGACTGCTACTAACTCACCAAACCCACCACTCAAGAAACTCCTAGAAAGAGAAACATTTTCAGTGCCTTAGAATGACAACAAATCTTCCACAAAAACGCAGGCGTTTCAGAGGGTAGGAACTACCATTGAGAAAACGTGCTCCCGCCATCGCTGTAAGCGGACACAAGAAGATCGTTACTAACAAATGCTCCTCAGCCGATTGCTGGGCTCGATCCGGTGTATACCAATGGGACAGCTCTCATAGGTACTATGGCCCAAGGCCCTGAAGAACTTTAAATGCAAAGACCAAAAGTTTAAATATACAGTGGTGTTTAATCACAAACCAGTGTAGCTAAGGCAACACTCCATCCACCGAATCTCGTCTACAGAGACCAAAGGGTTGTACCTACAGGAGCTAAATAAATATTGCAATATCACCTACAAAACCAAGCAAGAATACTATACAAACCTTATTAAGACCTCCAACAAGCCAAGAGAATTATTCAATATAGCTAAATCGCTCATAGAAAGCCCCACACTTACACACACAAAGCCTCCAATAAACCGACACCAGATGGCTTAACACCTCCAAGCTAACTACAGGAGCCAGACACATCCTCAGCTTGAGATTTCCTCCTCATCCGTCGACTCAAACCAAGAGCACACATGGAACAAGTTCAATGGCAGCATACTCTCGGCTATCAACACAAACCACCTCACCACTTGATCCATGCTCTGTGTCCTGGAGTAAGCTGGAAAAAATGCACCTCATATCCTACTTCTTGTTGTTGTTAAGTGCCGTCGAGTCGGAGTCGACTCATGGCGACCCTCTGGATAGCTATTCTAAATTGTGTTCGGTCTTGAGTCGGCGGCTCATTGTTGACAGACTGGTACCCGTAGCTGCTGTTATTGCATCGATTCATCTCATTGCTGGCCTTCCTCTTTTGCGCTGACCTTCTATCTTGCCAAGCATGATGTCTTTTCTCTGATGATCTCTCTCTTCGCATGATGTGTCCAAAGTATGAAAGTCACATTGAGGACATAATTGCTGGAATGAACACAACAACTGCACAAACCGACCCTTGCCCGGTGTCCTGGATAAAAGAGTTACGACCGACAGTCAGCCCTTTTATAGCAAAGCTAATGGATTGCTCATACATGACAGGCACCTTTCCCCAATCCCTCAAACGTACCTCAATCAGGCCACTCCTCAAAAACAACAAACTGGACCCTAAGAAGCCCGACTGGCATAGACCGATATCCAGCATACCACTGTTGGCGAAAATCATCGAGAAAGACGTCCAAAGACAAATTCAAGATCACATTGACGCCTCCGCACCACTTGATCCGTGTCAGCACGGCTTCAGAGCCGCACATGGGGTCGAAACTCTCCTCACCATCCTCTTCAGTACCATAACTGCAGGAATTGACAGCATACGCCAAGGGTACGTACTCATATTCTTGGATATAGTGGCAGCCTTTGATTCTGTTTCCCATGAAATCCTCTTACACCGCCTCAGAGAGAAGGGGATTTGTGACTTAGCACTCGAATGGTGCAAGTCATATCTCTCGGATAGATGGCAACATGTAAGATCAGATGAAGCAACATCAGAACCTTTCCACCAGAGCCAAGGGGTCCCATAAGGATCCTCTCTATCTGCCCTGTTGTTTAATATTTATATGCAACCTGTCAGACGGCTGCCTAGGGTGAGAACTTACACAATCTTGACGATGCATATATTCATATGATTCTTGCAAGGTATTGTGGGTAATGTAGTTCATTCACTCCCAAACACAGCTGAAGACAATAATTGAGTTGTGAAACCAGAGGTAAGGCCAATAAAATACTTCTTTTATTGATGGGGTTTAATTCACCCAGCACAAGTATGCTTGTTAGCAATATAAATGAGGTTACTTGCTTGCAGTGTTTAAATGGATAACAAAGTCACAAAGCAAATCAGAAAACAACCTTCAGCTTGTCAGGCAATTAGCTAATGTTTTCTTAGCAAATAATTACCAAATAAAAAGGCACAAAGGAATGAATAAACTTTGCTTGTTAGGTTAACTTCTGCTTATTTTCCACGCAGATCCCAGCAGTGATTCTCCTTTGCTCACACACACAATCAGGTGCAGCTTTAATTACTATCAATTGACCAGCTGAAACCCTTTAGCTGGCTGGCTGCTACTGTGTGAACCCAAATCCTGCTTTAAGAGCTGTTTGCAGTGGAAATAAAGAACAAAGTTAGGTTTCTTTGTGATGGCTGAGGTGTTTGCTCACAGAAAGCTAGCAATAGCATTTAGATAGAGAACAGTCCATGTAATGAATAGTTTCATCTGCTGTATCTCCCCCTTCATCAATCAGCATAGGGTCACTATCATACATTGGCACAGACGAGTCTTTCCATAAGGCACTATCATGAGAATGCTTATTCCCTTGCTGCCATTCACTATTATAGATAGGGTCTGGATCAGTGTTCATATCTGAGCCTCTCCTGCTATCATAATTCCTCTCTGTATATCCTGGCCAGTATGTAATCCAGTTCTGATGTCCAGCCTTCCAATCTTGATCCCTGGACACTGGATCTTTCCTCACATACCTTCTGGCATAGGTCTGAAAGTCCTTTCCACGTGCAGTCTTCTCTCTTCCAGGTAGCCACTGGTGATTCCTATCTCTGCCATTCCATTCCTCTGGCTGACTCCAGTCCAATGGACTCTGCTGGCATTTGGAATACCTCCCAGTATAGGTACTGCCTTGGACTCTCCCAGACCTGCCAATGGCCTTTCTTCTCTTCCTTCCAGAGAGTTTCCTTCTTTCTCTATCCGCTTGGCTTGGCTTCTGTTTCTCCAGGTGATGCTTAAACCTGTAGCTGGGCTGGAGCTTGTAGCCGTTGCTGAAGCTCTCCCTGAAGCTCTTTCTGTAGCTGTTTCTGTAGCTGTTATCTGAAGAATAAGCTCTATTCTTATTCTGTCCTAATGTGTGCTCCTCCCTAACACAGCGCAGCTGTGTTGAATCAGGCCCTGCCCTTTGAGATGAGTGCTTAGGGATTACCTCATAGCTCTCTTGATTGCACACACATTTTCTCACTTCAGCCCCTCTCATGGCTGCTGGAAACCTGGTGCATTCTGGGACTGGTAGTCTTTTATGTGAAAACTCTGTTTCCTTACTTCTACCAGAACTGACAGGTTGCTTGTTCAGAGTCACATCATCTTTTCTATAGCTCCTACCTGAGCTATGATAAGCTTCCTTATCACATACCCCCCTGCTTAAGTTATTACAGACTGGTTTTACTGGTGAAACTCCTTCTCTACAGTCCGTAATACGGGAAAGTGCATCCGCATTCTTGTGTAACTTCCCGGCACGATGTTCAACCTGAAAATCAAACGCCTGTAAGGCCATGTACCAGCGTGTCAACCTGGCATTGTGGTTCTTCATTTGCTGCAACCACTTAAGTGGGGCATGGTCCGTGACCAACTGGAACTTTCTCCCTGTAAGGTAAAACCTTAACGCCTCCACTGACCACTTGATAGCCAAACACTCTTTTTCTATCGTGGAATACTTTTGTTCAGCCGATGACAACTTCCTGCTTAGGTACATCACAGGATGCTCCTCCCCATCATGGCACTGGGATAGGACTGCTCCTAGCCCTACATCCGATGCATCGGTTTGAACCAGAAAGGGTTTCTTGAAGTCTACTCCTTTCAGTACCGGTCCTGTACACAATTTTTCTTTTAATACTGAAAACGCTTTTTCAGCTTCTGGTGTCCACTTTATCTGGTTTGGACAATTCTTTCGCAGCATATCCGTGAAAATGGCACTTTTCTCTGCGAATTGCGGTATAAACCGGCGGTAGTATCCAATAAGTCCTAAGAAACTTCTTAGTTGTTTCTTTGTTGTTGGAGGAGGAAAATTCCTGATGCTATCTATTTTGCTTAATAGAGGTTTAATTTTTCCTCTTCCCACTAGGTGGCCTAGGTATTTTACCTCCCTATTTGCAAAGGCACACTTCTTCGGGTTTAAAGTGATCCCCGCTTGCTTCATAGAGCACAAGACTGCCCTGATCCTCTTCAAATGCTCCGCCCAGGTGTTACTATGGATTATGACATCATCCATGTATGCAAAAGCATAATTTTGGTGGGGTCGAAGTACCTGATCCACTAACCTTTGGCAGGTAGCCGCTGCTCCATGCAGTCCGAAAGGCATCCTCTTGAACTGGAAAAGGCCAACGGGGGTGCTGAACGCAGTCTTCGGCTTCGACTCCCTGGTGAGAGGGATTTGCCAATATCCTTTTGTCATATCAAGGGTGGTTAAGTATTGAGCCTGTCCCAGCTGGTCCAACAGCTCCTCAATTCTTGGCATTGGATATGCATCAAAAACTGATATGGCGTTTACCTGCCGGAAGTCAATACAAAATCTTAAGGATCCATCAGGCTTCGGCACCAGGACTATGGGGCTATTCCAGGGACTCTTTGACTCCTCTATTACCCCCATGTCCAACATCTCCTGGACTTGTGCCACTACCTCCTGTCTTTTGGCTTCAGGCAAGCGGTATGGCCTTTGACAAACCCATTTCCCAGGTGGAGTTATTATTTCAAGGGCCACCAAATGGGTCTCCCCAGGTATGGGTGTCAACACATCTGGGAATTCCTTAAGCAACTTCCTAATTTCTTCCTGTTGTACCATTGTCAGGTCCTCCCCTATTTGGGGCTCTGATTTTTCTTTACAATCAGATACCTGGGGTCCCAAATCTTCCTCTTCACTCACCTCCCTCTCTCGGGCACAGGTGGCAGCTAAGCTTTTAACCCCTTTGACATCAGTAGAACCAAAGCCTTTGGCTCCACGTTCAGAATTCTCTAGGAATGTGACCTCCTCCACAGGTGGAAAACCCAGCCTCTCACAGATCAATTGGGCAATTTGTCTCCTGTCTTCACATGATACTCATTCTGTCCAAAGTTAAACAACAGAACTTTAATATTGCCCCTGTAATCGGGATCAATTACTCCCGCACCCACATCGATGAAATATTTAAGGGCTAATCCGGACCTTGGGGCTACTCTCCCATAACATCCAATTGGTATTTCCACTTGGAGACCGGTGTCAACCAGGGCTCTCCCTTGGCTAGGTACAGTCACATTTTCTATGCTGCACAGGTCAAACCCAGCAGACTGAGGGGTTGCCCGCTTAGGAGCTTGGGCCTTCTCGGAGACCTTATGGTACTTTAGGACGAATATCTGCTTTGGGGTAGCTTGGTCTTCTGGACGCTTAACCATCTTTTTAGCTGGGGTCTGAGGACTTCCAAATAAAGGCCCGGGAGCTACTACCATTAAACCTTCTCCCTCCTTCTTTCCTAGTCCTTCCACTAGACCCTGCTTAAATCTTGGCCAGTCTCTTCCTAGAACCAAATCAAAGGGTAGCCTAGGCACCACTGCTAATAGGACTTCCTCTTGTTTCCCTAGGCACTTAACCTTTAGCCTATAGGTGGGGTATGATGATGCAGCACCATGAATGCATCTGATGTGAACTTGGCTTTCAGGGGTTCTAGGCACAAATCTTTCTTGGGCCTCTATCCTCTTCCAAAGCCTTTTTGACATCATACTCTGGTCTGCCCCAGAGTCTAATAATGCATTTGTGGTAATTCCCTGCACATCAACCATCAAAAGAAATCCTTCCTTGGGCTGTTTCAAATCCAGACCCATTAGACTAGTGTGTGTCTGGCATCTCTTCTCTAAATGTCCCAATTTTCCACACTTGAAACATTTCTTTCTATTCCACTGTGTCATCTGGTTTGATACAGTACATTCATTTTCAAAAACATTCTTAATTATTCCCTTTTCTGATACAGCACATTTAGCCTCAGCATCCATCTTTAGAGAGTCACCCATTCTATGGCAAGCCTGCGTGGCTTCCAAGAATCTCTCTGCTAGCATGGTTGCCTCTCCAAGATCTTGGCAATTTTGCTGTATAAGAAAAACATTCAAATCTTTAGGTACCCCAAGCATAAATTGTTCCAGCATTATAATATCTAATAACATTTCTACTGTCTTTTGCTCAGGCTCCAACCATTTTACAGCTAAACCTCTGATTCTCTGACTCAGAGCCCTGGTGTCTCACCCACTTTCAATGTAACAGCTCTAAACATTCGCCTATACTCTGAAATAGACAACCCTAGGCGATCTCTAATAGCTGCCTTTACATCCTTATAATTCAAAGCCTGGGCTGCTGGCATTGCTCTGTAGGCTGCAAGTGCCTCTCCAGTTAATGAGGCTGCCAGCCTTACTGCCCACTGGGTCTCTGGCCATGCTAAAGCCTGTGCCACTCTTTCAAAAGACTCTAGAAAATCATCAACATTATCATCTGGAGTTAATTTCCCAAAATTAAATCCCTTGATTGAGTCCCACACTGTCCACATGTGGTGTACCAGTACTAACTGCTGGTCTTGCATCTGTTCCACTTTGGCTCTGCAGCTGAACTAGAGCTTGCACCAGATCAAGCACTGGTTTCTGCTGTTCCATTAAGGCCTTCATAGCAGTGTCTTGGGCCTGCTGTGATAGCTCCTGCTGCCTGCTGAATTGGGCTGCCATCCACTGAGCCATCTCCCTCGGATCCATCTTGACCCCTGCAAGAAATAAAGAAAAAAAAACCAAAGAGCAGCACCTTCCAACCTCCTCCACCTCTGTCGGCAGGAGAAGGGGAGCAAGGACTACCCTCTCAGCAGCCAGGCCATAAGGTTGAGAGACCTGAGGTTGGGGTGTAGCAGAGACCCCTGATCCTGAGTGAGGAGATCCGGTTGAAACCCCAGAGGGAATGGATCCTCCACCGCTAATTGCAGCAGGAGTGGAAACCACGGCTGTCTGGGCCAGCGAGGGGCCACCAGGATCATGAAGGCTTTGTCTCGGAGAACCTTGAAAAGAGTCCGGGAGACTAGCGGGATGGGAGGGAAAGCGTACAGAAGGCTCCCCGACCATGAGAGCAGGAAAGCGTCCGCCGCAACCCGAAGGGGGTGTGGCTGACGAGAGCAGAAGCGAGGAAGTTGCCGGTTGTGAGGACTGGCAAAGAGATCCAACGTGGGGAGGCCCCACTTTAGAAAGAGCTTCTGAACTATCAAGGGATCCAGGCGCCACTCGTGCGGCTGGAGGATCCTGCTGAGTTTGTCCGCCAGGTAATTCTCTTGGCCTGGTAGATAAACTGCCTTGAGGAGAATGCCGTGACTGACGGCCCAAGAGCAGAGCTTCTGTGCCTCCCGGCAGAGGAGGAAGGAGCCCGTGCCCCCCTGCTTGTTCACGTAGAACATGGCAACTTGATTGTCCGTCTGGACAAGGACGGACTGGTGAGAAGTCAGGTGGGAGAAGGCCTTGAGAGCCAGGCGGATCGCCCTGAGCTCCAGGAAGTTGATCTGCTGAGCAGACTCCCACGTGGTCCAGAGGCCCTGAGTACGCGCCCCTTGGCAATGCGCTCCCCAGCCCAGGAGGGATGCATCTGTTGTCAGCACCCGGGCCGGCTGAGGTGACTGGAAAGGCATTCCGAATATCAGGTTCGGCTGCTGAAGCCACCACCGGAGAGACGAGATCAGCGGCTCGGAGACGCGCACTAGGTCTGCTAGGCCGCCTGTGGCTTGTCGCCACTGCTGGCGGAGACACCATTGAGCAGGCCGCATATTCAGGCGGGCATTGGGGGTCACATGGACAGTGGAAGCCATATGGCCGAGTAGTCTCAGGAAGCGCCTGGCGGAGACCAGGGGCTGGCTGCGAAAACGGTCGGCTAGGTCCATGAGCCGTTGAGCCCTGTCGAGCGGTAGGTACGCTCGTGCCTGAGGAGTGTGCAGCCTTGCGCCGATGAACTTGAGATCCTGTGAGGGGAGCAAAGTGGACTTTGCGAAGTTTATAACAAAGCCCAAGTACTGCAGAAGAGTCACCGTGCAGCGCGTGGCGTTGGTGACCTCCAGAGCGGACGCTGCTCTGATGAGCCAGTCGTCGAGGTACGGAAAGACATAGAGGCCGTGAAGCCTGAGATGGGCCGCCACCACCGCGAGACATTTTGTGAAGACCCGCGGTGCGGAGGACAGGCCAAAAGGCAGTACCCTGTACTGGTAATGATTCCCTGCCACCACAAATCTTAGGTATTGGCGGTGGCTTGGGTGGATGAGGATGTGCGTGTAGGCATCCTTTAGATCCAAGGAGCATAGCCAATCTCCCTGCTGGAGGTAGGGCAGAAGGATTCCAAGGGTAAGCATCTTGAACTTCTCCCGCACGAGGAACTTGTTGAGGTTGCGCAAGTCCAGGATGGGTCTGAGGCCTCCTGTTCTCTTTGGTATTAGAAAATACCTGGAATAAAAGCCTTGACCTTTCAGGTGGTGGGGCACCGGTTCCACCGCCTGTTCCTGTAGAAGACCTGCTAACTCCTGAAGGAGTAATTCCCTGTGCAGAGGGGGTCGTGGAGGTTCTCCCGGAAAATAGGAGGGAGGGACCTGGTGGAAGTGGAGAAGATAGCCTTCTCGCACGACTTGAAGCACCCAGGCATCTGCGGTGATGCTGGACCACCTGTGGGCGAAGTGAACCAGCCGGCCTCCGGTGCTGGGAGGAACCAGCGGGGGGGGAGAGGCTATGCTTAAGGAGTCAAAAACCCCCACCCTGCTGAGCAGGGGCTGGTGGTGCAGGCTGGGGGGCTTGCTGCCTACGGGACCCGTTACCCCGTCCCTTGGCCTGCTGGCCCTGTTGGGGAGCTGCAGGGGCCTGATAATGGGGGTATTGTTTGTAGGCAGCCGCCTTCCTCGGGTAAAAGGACTTTTTTCCCGAGCCCTTCTTTTTCTGGGAAGGGGCGGAGGTCTTCCTAGAAAGCCTGGTCCTGGTGAGAGTCTCCGTCTCAATTTGTGCAGCCTTTTCAGCCATGGGCTTGCCAAAGAGGTTTTCGCCTCGGCAGGGGACATCGACCAACTTGTCCTGCACCCAGGGCTCAAGGTCAGACGACTGAAGCCAAGCCTGTCGGCGGGCACCGATGCCGGCTGCGGCCACTCGAGCCGATGCTTCAAAGCCATCATAGGCTGCTCGGGACATGAACTTGGAGCATTCCCGAATGCCAGTGGACAAGGCCAGGAACCTCCGCAAGGGTTCCTCGGACAAACCAGCGGAGAATCCGGCTAGCTCTTTAGCCAGGTCTCGGAGATACATGCCCATGTATAGCTGGTAGGTCTGGACACGACACGCAAGCATAGAGCCCTGGAAACACTTCTTACCAAGGCCATCCATGTTACGGGCCTCCCTGCCAGGAGGCACCGAGGAGTGCATCTTCTGGCTCTTAAGACGATGCATGGCCGATTCCACTACCATGGAATGGTGTGGTAGCTGTGCTTTTTGGAAGCCAGGGCTCTTGCGGACTCGATAGATAGAATCGACCCGCTTGCTCAGGACCGGCGAGGTGGCCGGACTCTCCCACATGCGGAAGAGTAGTCATTCCAGCATAGGAGGAACCGGTACAGTAAAGTGTTCCCTTGCGGGAGAGTCATACTGGAGGGCGTCGAGCTCTTCGGCTCGAGGCTCCTCCTCGGGGTCCGCAGGGAAGGCCAAAGCCTTGGCCATATCCCTTACGAAGTCCGAGAACCGGGCATCCTCCGGGGGGGACTGCTTCCGAGGTTCGGACTCCGGTGAGTCCGAGGGGACACACCGAGTCCGGAAAGAATCAGGCGACTCTTCCTCTTCAGACTCCCAGACCGACTCCGACGAGGACTCGGTGGGGTCGGCCCGGGCAGGGCGCGGCGCCTGCCGCCCCGACGCCGAGGGAGTCGGCGTCGGCGACCTCGGTCCCGAACGGGAGGCCGAGGGTGACCTCGACCGAGGATCAACTCGAGTTCGCATCGACTCGAGGATCGGCTCGGTCTCCGGGGTCGACTTGGACGTCGACGTCCCGGCGGTCGGGGCGGTCGGGGCAGCGGCGCCAGCGAAGCCAGCGAGCAGTGCCCGCTGCTGGTCCATGAAGGCAGACAGTCTGCTCTCCAAGGCCGTCAACCTGAGTCCGAGCTCAGGTGACCCAGCAGCCCCCGACTCGGGCCCCGACGGCGTCGGGCCCGACGTCGGCTGTCGCGGAGGCGAGTCCAGGAGGACCACAGGACTTACCCGAGCAGGCAGCTCCGACTCCAGGCGAGGTCGCTTCGTGAGGTGCTCCTTCTCCAAGGACCCGGGGCGGCTATCGGGGCTATGCGACCTGGCCCTCGCGGAGCCAGGAGCGTCCACCGACGCCGCCCTCGCGGGTTTCACCTTACGTCGATGGTCCCCGGAGGGAGAACCCCTGTCGGAGGAACTCCGGCGACGGTCCGAGCTGGAACCTTTGGACGCGGAGGCCTCCGACGAGGTCCGGGTACGGCTGGGGTCAGCGAAGATCCTATCCCGCTGATGCCGCCGACTTCTCAACGCTTTGGAGGACATTTTGCCGCAGGGCCCACAGATCATTTCTTCATGATCCGGGCCCAGGCAGCGGAGGCAAAAGTCGTGTGTGTCAGTTAGTGACATATTTCAGTCACACTGACCACACCGCTTGAAACCACTGGCAGCCATCGGGGGAAAAAGGGCCCCGGCGAGGTCAAAGGACCGGGCTGCCAGGGAAAAATCGAAAACAAAAACTGACTAAGTCAGAAAAACCGAAAAAGAAGAAGAGGACTCGTGACCGGCGTCGCGAGTCCGGGCGGGAAAAAGACCGGCGTCGAACCGAAGAAAAGGAATAAAATTATGAAGAAATATCAACTTTTTCGCGGGGACACGACGGGGACGTCTGTAGGGCTCCGCGGAAAAAAGAAGACTGGCTAAGATGGCACCCTTGGGCGGGAAGAGGACCGCGCATGCGCGCTGCAATTCCCAAAGGCTTTCTTTGAAAGCTGGGGAAAATTGCTCCGCGAGGGCTCCGTCGGCGCCGACGTCACCCATAAGTGAGGACTGACTTCCTGCTTGGTCCTGGAGAACATCTGGAGTTAATTTCCCAAAATTAAATGCCCCAATCCCTTGATTGAGTCCCACACTGTCCACATGTGGTGTACCAGTACTAACTGCTGGTCTTGCATCTGTTCCACTTTGGCTCTGCAGCTGAACTAGAGCTTGCACCAGATCAAGCACTGGTTTCTGCTGTTCCATTAAGGCCTTCATAGCAGTGTCCTGGGCCTGCTGTGATAGCTCCTGCTGCCTGCTGAATTGGGCTGCCATCCACTGAGCCATCTCCCTCGGATCCATCTTGACCCCTGCAAGAAATAAAGAAAAAAAAAACAAAGAGCAGCACCTTCCAACCAGGTGTGGTTTTTTCCAACTTTCTTTTTTTTTTTTTCAATTACCCCCTGTGCTTACACACATCCACCACTAGACATGCCCAGGTACATATTACCTTGTCTCAGTGATGAATCCAGCTTTGCACAGGGTCTTTTCATCTGGGACAGCTTCCTGGAACAACCACTTCTCCTCCAAAGTGCAGATGAGGGAAAAAATCTTCTTTCAGCTTCAAACTTGAATTTTATTTGTAATCCACAGCAAATAAATCCTCTTGGTGCAAAAGAAATACGAAAATATACGCCATTTGTCAGACGGCTGCCTAGGGTGAGAACTTACACAATCTTGACGATGCATATATTCATATGATTCTTGCAAGGTATTGTGGGTAATGTAGTTCATTCACTCCCAAACACAGCTGAAGACAATAATTGAGTTGTGAAACCAGAGGTAAGGCCAATAAAATACTTCTTTTATTGATGGGGTTTAATTCACCCAGCACAAGTATGCTTGTTAGCAATATAAATGAGGTTACTTGCTTGCAGTGTTTAAATGGATAACATAAAGTCACAAAGCAAATCAGAAAACAACCTTCAGCTTGTCGGGCAATTAGCTAATGTTTTCTTAGCAAATAATTACCAAATAAAAAGGCACAAAGAAATGAATGAATAAACTTTGCTTGTTAGGTTAACTTCTGCTTATTTTCCACGCAGATCCCAGCAGTGATTCTCCCTTGCTCACACACACAATCAGGTGCAGCTTTAATTACTATCAATTGACCAGCTGAAACCCTTTAGCTGGCTGGCTGCTACTGTGTGAACCCAAATCCTGCTTTAAGAGCTGTTTGCAGTGGAAATAAAGAACAAAGTTAGGTTTCTTTGTGATGGCTGAGGTGTTTGCTCACAGAAAGCTAGCAATAGCATTTAGATAGAGAACAGTCCATGTAATGAATAGTTTCATCTGCTGTATCTCCCCCTTCATCAATCAGCATAGGGTCACTATCATACATTGGCACAGACGAGTCTTTCCATAAGGCACTATCATGAGAATGCTTATTCCCTTGCTGCCATTCACTATTATAGATAGGGTCTGGATCAGTGTTCATATCTGAGCCTCTCCTGCTATCATAATTCCTCTCTGTATATCCTGGCCAGTATGTAATCCAGTTCTGATGTCCAGCCTTCCAATCTTGATCCCTGGACACTGGATCTTTCCTCACATACCTTCTGGCATAGGTCTGAAAGTCCTTTCCACGTGCAGTCTTCTCTCTTCCAGGTAGCCACTGGTGATTCCTATCTCTGCCATTCCATTCCTCTGGCTGACTCCAGTCCAATGGACTCTGCTGGCATTTGGAATACCTCCCAGTATAGGTACTGCCTTGGACTCTCCCAGACCTGCCAATGGCCTTTCTTCTCTTCCTTCCAGAGAGTTTCCTTCTTTCTCTATCCGCTTGGCTTGGCTTCTGTTTCTCCAGGTGATGCTTAAACCTGTAGCTGGGCTGGAGCTTGTAGCCGTTGCTGAAGCTCTCCCTGAAGCTCTTTCTGTAGCTGTTTCTGTAGCTGTTATCTGAAGAATAAGCTCTATTCTTATTCTGTCCTAATGTGTGCTCCTCCCTAACACAGCGCAGCTGTGTTGAATCAGGCCCTGCCCTTTGAGATGAGTGCTTAGGGATTACCTCATAGCTCTCCTGATTGCACACACATTTTCTCACTTCAGCCCCTCTCATGGCTGCTGGAAACCTGGTGCATTCTGGGACTGGTAGTCTTTTATGTGAAAACTCTGTTTCCTTACTTCTACCAGAACTGACAGGTTGCTTGTTCAGAGTCACATCATCTTTTCTATAGCTCCTACCTGAGCTATGATAAGCTTCCTTATCACAAACCGCTCTGCAAGATCGTCCAGTCCTTCAAGGTGGAATGCCTGTTATACGCAGACAACGTGCTCCTATATATGCCTTTTGCAACGGAGAACACCGAACTCTCACCGCTCACGGACTGTTTCAACACAGTATCCAGATGGCTCCAAACACAAAACCTGCGAATCCAACATAAGAAAAACGAAGTCCTTTTTGTCACCAGAGATCCGAAATTCATCACACCACCGTGCTTAAAGGTCTTAGAGGCAGAACTACTTACCAAACCCTCTATTAGATATCTAGGAGTCACACTTGACCAGCGACTCGACATGAAGACCCATATAGGCAATGTAGCAAGAGCTATATACCATAAAATCCGATCACTTAGACACATACGCACCTTACTGGAACCTGGCAACTTCCGCACAGTATACCAAGCCTTGATCATACCGCATCTTGACTATGCAAATGCCATACTCCACGGTCTCCCGCAATCCACGCTACACCCTTTACAGCTTGCAATAAACTCTGCTGCAAGAGTGCTCCAGGGTGCTTCCAAGTGGGGACACATTACACCCATCCTTAAACAACTCCACTGGCTCCCCATAAAAGGCAGAATTACGTTCAAAACCATAATTCTGACCTTCAAGATCATAAATAAGCCCTAGCAGACCTCATTCAGATAACCCCCCTGAACAGACCTAGAAGATCCCCTGAGGACAATAAACTAATAGTCCCAAGAGAAACAACCAAGTGCTGCCAGACAACAGTGAACAGGGTTTTCAAATTCTCGGCACCAAAATGCTGGAACAGCCTCCCTCCTAGTATATGGGCAATCACTAATTTAACGCAGTTTAGGAAAGCTCTGAAATATCACCTTTTCCTCGAGCATTACCCGGATGACAGCATTTCAAATGCCTCATCAGTAAACTAACCACTTCAAACATACGTTCAGCCTGCTCTTTCTGTACAGTTGTAAATAGTTACCCCCTTGTTGTCTATCCAAGTTCTGTTGCCTGCTAATTGAAAGATGTGGGCCACGATGTCCCTGTTCAGGGTCCACTCATGTGACTGGAGAATGCGACTCAGCTGGTCCATCAGGGTATTCTGCTCCCCTGGCAGATATGTAACCTTTAGCTCCATCCCACAAGTGATGGCAACCCTCCATAACCGGACTGTCATCCAGCACAGGAGATACGAACTTGTGCCCCCCTGATTGTTTATGTAGTATATTGCAACCTGATTGTCGGTCTGAATCAGGACAATCTGGTTGGCTACTCGTCCTCAGAAAGCCCCTGAAAGCATTCGCTATGGCTCTCAATTTCAAGAAAATGATCTGGTGCAGGCTCTCCTGTTCAGACCGGACATCCTGGGTGCGAAGCCCATCCAGATGCGCTCCCAACCCAGTTTGGATGCATCTGTTAATGTTTTCTAGGGTGATGCCTTTGGAAAGGGAAGATTCTTGAGCAGGTTCTGATGATCCAACCATTAGCACAGGGATTGGATGAGAGGGCAGGTGACAGTCACCTGATCCCAAAGGCAGCCAGTCGCTTGGTTCCACTCAGTGTTCAATGAGCCTGTCTCATTAAAAACAAGCCATGGGTATGACATGTACCGTAAAGGGCATGTGGCCAAGCACAGTCAGCATCTCTCGAGCTGCTGTCCGTCAACTCCACTGGAAATCTCGGACCAAGGCTGTCAATCTCTGGAGTCAGTCTAGCTTGAAGGAAGACCTTCACTTGAGTCGTGTCAAGAAAGCCCCTATGAACTCCAGCTGTTGGGCAAGCTAAAGGTGGGATTTTAGGTAATTGGCTACAAACCCCAACAGCTCTAGCACCCAAATGGTCAACCGTGTTGATCACTGGACTCCATCTGGAGTGGTGCTTTTTATGAGCCAGTCGTCCAGATAAGGTAAGACAAAAACTCCTAGTGTTCTGAGATAGGCCACTACCACCGTGAGGCACTTTATGAAGACTCAGGGTGCCGAGGACAGCCCAAAAGGTAGAACCTGATACTGAAAGTGCTGCTCTGCCAGGACAAATCTGAGATACCTCCTGTGAGTGGGATAGATCAGTATGTGGGTATATGCTTTCATTAGATTCAGGAAGCATAACCAATCGTGTTTCTGAAGATAAGGGAGCAGAGTACCTAGAGATACCATCTTGAACTTTTCTCACACCAGAAAGGTGTTGAGGTTTCTGAGCTCCAGGATGGGCTGGAACCCTCCTTCTCAGTTTTTGGGGACCAGAAAGTACCTGGACTAAAATCCCCATCCGATATGCTCCTGCGGCACAGGCTTGATGGGGATATCAGCCAAAGGGCAGAGATTTCTCTCTGAAATGGGTTTCAATGCAGAGAGTCGAGAGGATACACCCTCAGGGGCAATGCGGCAGCACCTCTGCAAAGTGCAACATGTAGCCACTTTGGACTATCTGTAGCACCCATGAGTCCGAAGTTATAAGGGGACACCTGTGGGCAAAACGAGTGAGTCTTCCCCCCACCAGAGGGCTCCCCTCTGTGTACATCAGCAGACTGGCTATGCTCCAAAGGAACCAGTCAAAACCCCACTCTCGGCTTTGGTTGAAAACAGGCTGGGCCTTTTGAGGCTTCTTGGGTGAGGAGCCTGAATTTTTTGCTGGGAAGTTTGACGACCAGGGAAGTACTTGTACCTACATGGATATCAAGTCTTCTTCTGTCCTCCACTTTGATACCTCCTGCGATAAACAGCTGGTTCAGACGTGCATCTCGAAAGCATTGAGAGGGCGATGTTCTGCTTCTCTATGATGCCTGCATTTTCCTCCAAAGAGGTTTTTTCCCCGGCTCGGCACATTCACAAGCTTATTTTGCACCAACTGTTCCAGGTCAGAAGACTGAAGCCAGGTGAGCCTGCAGGGCTCTAATGACCACTGCCATCAATCTAGACATTGTCTTGAAGGAGTCATAGGTCACCCAGACCAGGAACTTTGAACAGTCCTTGAAATGGCACACCAGAACAAGATAGTGCTCTAATTTATGCAGGTGAAGGAACTGACACAAGTCAGTGAGATCAGAAATGATTTCCTTCAAGAACATGCTCATGTAGAGCTGGTAAGAGTGTACTTGAGCCGCAAGCATGTAGCTTTGGAAGCACCTCCTCCTGAAGGAGTCCAAAATCTGAGCCTCCTTACCTAGGGGCATCGAGGAATGAGTCTTAGTGCTCTTAAGGGTGGACTCTACCACTAAGGAGTGGTGCGGAAGCTGAGGTTTCTCAAACCCAGGAGCTTTTTGAACTCTGTACATTGAGTCCAGCCTCCTACTGACTGGTGGCACAGTAAGGGTGTTCTCCCACATTCTCATCGCTGTAGGATGTAGTGCACTGCCACAATCACTACTTCCTTAGGGGCAAAGGAGTATTGGAGGATCTCCAACTCCTCCGACCTGAGCTCATCCTCCGTCTTCAGTGAAAATGTCCATCTGACTAATTCTCTTGCCTCTGACCCTCGCCATCTCTTTACAACTCAACTCTCTCCTCAAGGGGGAGTAGTGGCCTAGTGGTTTGGGCAAGTTAACTCAGACCAGAGGGCCAGAGGTTCAAATCCCACTAGAGGACAGCAACCTTGGGCCAGAAGGACTGGGGTTTCTAGTCCCACAGGTGCTCCTTGTGGCCTTGGGCAAGCCACTTAACCCTCTGTTGCCTCAGGTACAAAAAACAGATTGTGAGCACTTTGGGGGACAAGCAGTACCTGAATGTACACCGCTTTGACTGGCAGAAAAGTGGTATATAAGCCCAGTTAAATAAAATAAAATAAGGTGCCTCTGCCTCAGACCCCTCCCTCCCTTTCTGCCCAAACTCTGGCTAAATACTTCCATGACAAAATCCACAAGATCACACTCCAAGTCCCCACAAGGTCAGCTACTCCCACTCTTCACTCCCAACCTTCCCCCCCCCCCCCACCTCTGCTATCCTTTCTTCCTTTTCTTCATTCACCTTCTTTCCTCATCCAAACTCACTACTTGCTCCTCTGATCCTATACCACCCGTCTCCTTAGCTCCATCTCCTCCACTGTAGTCCCTCCCATCTCTCATATTCTCAATCTATCACTCTCTACTTCAACTTTCCCTGCAGCCTTCAAGCATGCTGTGGTCACTCCTCTCCTCAAGAAACCCTCACTAGATCCTACCTGCCCTTCTCACTGTCGACCCATATCCCTCCTCCCCTTTGTTTCTAAACTACTTGAATGTGCAGTTCACTGCTCTTGCCTCAACGTTTTCTCCTCTCAAGCCCTTCTGGATCCTCTACAATCTGTCTTTCATCCTTTACATTCTATTGAAACAGCTCTTGCCAAACTCTCCAGTGACCTGTTCCTGGCAAAATCCAAGGGCCTTTACTCGATCCTCATCCTTCTTGACCTTTCTGCTGCTTTTGACACCGTTGACCATTACCTTCTCCTTCATACCTTGTCCTCGCTTGGTTTTAAGGGTTCTGTGCTACCCTGGCTCTCTTATCTCTCCCATTACTTTTTCAGTGTTTGGTTTAGTGGATCCTCCTCTACTGCTATCCCGCTCTCAGTTGGTGTACCCAAAGAATCTGTCTTGGGTCCATTCCTTTTCTCTCTATATACCCAGTCCCTTAGTGCACTCATTTCTTCCCATGGTTTCAGTACCATCTTTACGCGAATGACTCCCAGATCTACCTCTCTACACCTGAAATCTCTTTGGCAATCCAGGTCCAGATCTCTGCCTGCCTTTCTGACACTGCTGCTTGGATGTTTCGCTGCCACTTGAAATTAAACATGGCCAAAACTGAGCTTATTTTTCCCCCTAAACTCTTCTCTCGCCTTCCAGGGCACTGCAGGTGTTTGGCTCCAACTGAGCCTCAGAACTTCTCAATGTCTATGCACCGTCGGTGGATTCCCGGGATGCCACTGAGACCGAAGTCAGTGCTGAAGACACTGAATCAGACTCTTGCCAAAGAGGGATTCTCTCCATTTCTCCCGACTCCTCAGGCCTCTCCTTATCATCTGCAAGCATAAATGGCAAGAAGAGGGCTGGTGATCGGGGCCCAGGCAATGGAGGTACCAACTGTGCCTGTTGGTAACAGATGTTCCTGGCACACTTGGTGCACTTCTTAAACCCACTGGCCGGTTTCTGGGACATGTCCAGGAAGATAGCCATGGTCAAATCAAACAGCTCAATGGTGACCACAGGCCCGGTCAAGCCACAGGGAAAGCACCTGAGAAAATGAAAATTTACCAAAACCACCTGAAACAATGAAGGAACCGCGACAAATGGAACCAACATAACTAGTGGCAGGCACTATCAACGATACTTGCAAGGAAGGGCCCCGAAGGGGAAAAACAATGTTTACCAGCAGAAAACCGAAACAATGTCCATAGGGCTCTGTGGGAAAAAAGAGGGCTGGAGAAGATGGTGCCGCTGCAGCAGGTGGGAAGGCGGGAAGGCAGGCGCAGAAGTGCCTCCCAAAAGCTTCCAATAGAAGCTGGGGAGTATTCCCACATGGGGCTCCATCAGTGACGTCATCCATATGTGAGGGCTTCCTTCCTGCTTGTCCACAGAGAACTGGCCTCTGTTCAGGCAAATTTTTATTTTATTGTAAGGAAGAAACACTTCTGCTTTGATATGCTATAAAATGTGAGGCTTGTGGTTAAAGGTTTTATAACCATCGTAAGTAAATGGGCATGGGAATGACTACAGACATTGTAATGAAAATACACACAATCACAGGAAAACAAAAACAGTTATGCCAGAAAATTGCAGATAGCTTTAACAATGATTCTTCATCTACCTTCACAGCATCTTGAACTTTCTCTCTTCTGTCAAGAGGCAAGCAATCCGAATATCTGCCTGAGGTAGGTGAAATGACAGTTTTCTTGGTTGGCTGGGATACAATACTGGCCCAAGACAACGAATGAGGAGAATTAATTGGAGATGGCTGTAGCAGCACTGCGAGCAAACAAACACAATTAGGAAAAAGTTACAAATGACTAGTGTATCCACCCATTTGCCCAACATACAAAATAATCTGAATTCTACTCAAAACTGCTTAATTTTGATAGGGATACTAAAGGAAATTAACAGAATGGAACAGAAGGAAGAGTCACATACCTGTTCTGGGGTTCTTTGTAGGTAGCAGAGGAATGCAGCCACCACTTGCTAGCCATGTCCTTTAAGTGGAATCAACATGCAGACTTTTCTTCCATTCAGGGAATTTTACCTTTGGCCCCTGAACATGTGTGAGCCCTCCCTATATTAATTGTGGCCCTTCCTCCATTAGCCCATTCCATAGCAGTTAATACTACTGTGCCTACTGGGGGAAAGGTGGGAATTGCTTTCTTTTGCTGTCCACTGCGAGCCCACATTACAGGTATACAACTTTACTTTCTCTGCTGACAAAGAGTAATTACTCACCTGTAACAGGTGTTCTCCAGGAGCAGCAGGAATCAGTCCTCACATATGGATGTCATCGACGCTGATGAAGCCCAAGCGGAGCATTTCCCCAGCTTTCCATGAAAGCCTTTGGGAATGCAGGCACGCATGCGCAGTTCCCTTCCCGCCTAAAGGTTGTGATAAGGAAGCTTATCATAGCTCAGGTAGGAGCTATAGAAAAGATGATGTGACTCTGAACAAGCAACCTGTCAGTTCTGGTAGAAGCAAGAAAACAGAGTTTTCACATAAAAGACTACCAGTCCCAGAATGCACCAGGTTTCCAGCAGCCATGAGAGGGGCTGAAGTGAGGAAATGTGTGTGCAATCAAGAGAGCTATGAGGTAATCCCTAAGCACTCATCTCAAAGGGCAGGGCCTGATTCAAGACAGCTGTGCTGTGTTAGGGAGCAGCACACATTAGGAAAGAATAAGAATAGAGATTATTCTTCAGATAACAGCTTCAAGGAGAGTTTGAAGAACAGCTTCAGCAAAAGCCAAGCAGATAGAGAGAGAAGGAAACTCTCTGGAAGGAAGAGAAGAAAGGTCATTGGAAGGTCTGGGAGATTCCATGGCAGTACTCATTCTGGGAGGTATTCCAAAAGCCAGCAGAGTCCATTGGACTGGATTCAGCCAGAGGAATGGAGTGGCAGAGATAGGAATCACCAGTGGCTACCTGGAAGGGAGAAGACTGCATGTGGAAGGGACTTTCAGACCAAGGCCAGAAGGTATGTGAGAGAAGATCCAGTGTCCAGGGATCAAGATTGGAAGGCTGGACATCAGAATTGGGTTACATATTGGCCAGGCTATACAGAGAGGAATAATGATAGCAGGAGAGGCTCAGGTATGAACACTGATCCAGACCCTATCTATAACAGAGAATGGCAGCCAGGGAATAAGCATTCTCATGATAGTGCCTTAATGAAAGACTCGTCTGTGCTAATGTATGATAGTGACCATATGCTGATTGATGAAGAGGGAGATACAGCAAATGAAACTATTTATATGGACTGTTCTCTATCTAAATGCTATTGCTAGTTTTCTATGAGCAAACACATCAGCCATCACAAAGAAACCTAACTTTGTTCTTTATTTCCACTGCAAACAGCTCTTAAAGCAGGATTTGGGCTCACACAGTAGCAGCCAGCCAGCTAAAGGCTTTCAGCTGGTCCATTGATAGTAATTAGGGCTGCACCTGATTGTGTGTGTGAGCAAGGGAGAATCACTGCTGAGATCTGCATGGAAAATAAGCAGAAGTTAACCTAACCAGCAAAGTTTATTCTTTTCTTTGTGCCTTTGTATTTGGTAATTATTTGCTAAGAAAACATTAGCTAATTGCCTGACAAGCTGAAGGTTGTTTCTGGTTTACTTTGTGACTTTTTGTTATCCATTTTAAACACTGCAAGCAAGTAACCTCATTTATAGTGCTATCAAGCATACATGTGCTGGGTGAATTAAACCCCATCAATAAAAGAAGTATTTTATTGATCTTACCACTTGGTTTCACAACTCAAATTATTGTCATCAGCTGTGTTTGGGAGTGAATGAACTACAATACCCACAATACCTTGCAAGAATCATATGAATATATGCATCGTCAAGATTGTGTAAGTCCTCACCCTAGGCAGCCGTCTGACAAGGTGCCATCTTACCTCAGTCAAATGACATAGCTAAGAACAGCACACAAAAATGAAAAATAAACTATGTACAACTGCAACTCCCAGGGGAGGAGGGAGGGTTGTGAGGACTGATTCCTGCTGCTCCTAGAGAACACCTGTTACAGGTGAGTAACTACTCTTTCTCCAGGACCAAGCAGGAAGTCAGTCCTCACATATGGGTGACTCCGTAGCTCTGGGTTACCAGGAACCCAGGCTGAACAAGAGAACTCCCTCTAGTCTCAGCATCAAAGAAAGGCTTTTCACTGACAGAACCTCCACCGGTAGCCCAACAGAGGGCAGGAGTTGCCTAAACCTCAAAGAGATTCCGGAGTACTGCCTGGCCAAAAGCACTGTCCCTACGGGACTCCCTCTCCAGACAGTAATGGGCCGCAAAAGTCTGGCTTGAAGACCAAGTTGCAGCCCTGCAGATGTCCACCAACGATACAGAGCGGAGATGAGCCACTGAGGCAGCCATTGCCCTGACACGGTGGGCCGTGACCCGACCCTGCAAAGGAAGGTCAGCCGCCTTGTAAGCCCAGGTGATACAGTCAGCCACCCAGATGGACAAGGTACGCTTGGACACAGCTAACCCTAAATTATTAGGGTCAAAAGATATGAAGAGCTGAGTAGCCCTTCTGTGCCCTTGCGTACGGTCAAGGTAGAAGGATAAGGCCCTCCTACAGTCCAGGGTATGCAGAACTGCTTCAGCCTGGCTTGCATGAGGCCTAGGGAAGAATGTTGGAAGAACCACCTCCTGGTTGAGGTGGAAAGAGGAGACAACTTTTGGAAGGAACTTTGGATGAGTCCTGAGGACTACCCTGTTCCTATAAATTCTGGTGTAAGGCCTATCACAGACCAGGGCCTGAAGCTCACTCACTCGCCTAGCCGAGGTAAGGGCTATCAGGAAGAGTGTCTTCCAGGACAGGAAGTGTAGTGGACAAGTAGCCATCGGCTCAAAAGGTGGACGAGTCAATTGTTGCAAGACCACATTCAACTCCCACTCAGGGGCAGGAGGACGGATTGGAGGCTTGAGCAAGAGCAAGCCTCTGAGAAACCGGGACACCAAAGGGTGAACCGACAGAGTGTCCTTCCACCAGAGAGTGGTGAGCTGCTAGTGCTGAGAGGTGGACCCGAACAGAATTGGACTTAAGACCTTGATTGGATAAGTGCAGTAAGTATTGAAGCACTACGGGCACAGTACAGGAGAAAGGATCCTCTGTACGTAACTGACACCACACTGAAAACCTTTTCCATTTAAGAGCATAGGTTTTCCTAGTTGATTGTTTCCTAGAGGCTAGAACTTCCTCAACCTCCTGAGGTAGGCCCCAGGGAGCCAAAACTACCCTTGCAGCCTCCATGCCATCAAATTGAGAGCTTTGAGATTGGGGTGCAGAAGGGAACCCTGATCCTGAGATAGAAGGTCGGGTTGTAACCTCAGAGGCAGAGGGGGATCCACTGCCAATTGAAGTAGAAGTGGAAACCAGGGCTGTCTGGGCCACCTGGGAGCCACCAGCAGGACTGAGGCCTTGTCCTGAAGAACCTTGAACAGAGTTCGGGCCACCAAGGGCGTGGGAGGAAACGCATACCGGAGGCCTGAGACCAGGGAATCAGAAAAGCATCTGCTGCTACCCGCAGAGGATGCAGTTGCCTGGAGCAGAAGTTTCAAAAATAGAAAGTCATCGAAAAACCACAAGGATTCTCCAAAACCTTTCAATATGCTTGTCTAAGTATGTTTTTTGTCGGGACCAGACCGACAGGAGAGGGGAGACGGAAACTCCCACCTCAGCGTCAGACGGGCCCGTTTACTCAACAAAAACAAGCAAAACAGTGAAGTGAAAATAGTGCAAAAACACACTTATCTGAAGGAAAGGCGATGAAACTTCATGATAGTTCAGCACAGCACGACATGCATGTTACGGGCTTAGACAGCCCTGTATCAAGTGCACCTTAGTTGAACTGAAAAAACGCCTCCAACAAAACCAGAATCCCCAGAGTACTTATACTTAGCAAATTGGCAGCTGATTGGATGCCTTAAACACGTGTTCAAGAGGACGCGGAAAGGATGAATGATGAAAAGCAAGGCATAGTCGGTACAGCAGTTGAGCAGTCAGATCACACTCCACCAATCGCACTCCAAATTAAGTCCCAAAGGCTCTATTGTATGCAGGCGAAAGATCCACCGCTGTTCACGCAATTGAAGTCTGTGCTCCCGATCGCCCCCCCGTAGATTAGCAGGAATGAAATCGAGTACTCGCCATCTTAAATCAGAAAACACATGAAGCTTGTCCACACAATGAGCCACAATAGGCGCAGAAATGGTCTTATTTCGCAAGCGAGAAGCGTGTTCGCTCAATCTAATCCGCACCGGCCGAATCGTTCTGCCGATGTAAGAAAGGCCACAGGGACAAGTGAGCATGTAAACTACATATGATGACTGACATGTAGAACTCCCAAAAAAAGTGTAAGTTGCACCCGTGGCCCCATGGGTCCATTGGGTGCCCTCCATGGTAGTGGAGCAATGTTTGCAATTCCGACAAGCCCAATGGCCCTGTCGAACCTCTGACGGAGGTGCAAGAGGGGGATAGGAATGAACTAGACGATCACGAAGGTTAGGCCCCCTAGTATAAGCCAAACGTAAAAGTTTTTGAAAACAGGAATGTAGTTGCAAAATGTGCCAATGTTTCTTCAACAAACCAGTCACCCGAGCTGTATCAATCATAAAAGGGAGCACTCCAGTGATGACCGAGGAATCCCCCTTTTCTCCCGAAGCCAAGTGAGAGGTTGGAGAATCCATCAACCACTCACGATGTGAAAATCGCGCTCGCAGGTATGCCCGATGAATCACCTTCAGTGGATACCCCCTGTCTAGAAGCCGGGACTGAAGGGCCTTGGCCTGAAACTTGAAATCCTGCAGGGATGAGCAGATACGACGTAACCGCAAAAACTGGCCATAAGGAAGGCCCCGGCGCAGAGCAGCGGGATGATGACTGTGGTAGCATAACAAACTATTTTTTTGACTTGGTTTTCGAAAAAGCGTGGTAGAGAAGGTGCCCGCTGCTTTGGAAACCACCACGTCGAGAAATTCGATCTGCTGGTGACTAACATGGGCAGTAAATTGAATATTGAGCTTGAGAGTATTCAACCAAGACAAAAACTCCCTCAAGTGCGATTCAGTTGATGCCCACAGCAAAAAAATGTCATCCAAAAACCGCAACCACAATTTGACATGCCTAAATTGATCCGCAGGATAGATGTACCGTTCTTCCATGGCCGCCAGATACAAAGTGACTATCGAGGGAGCTAAAGTGGCCCCCATTGCTATCCCATAGCATTGCTGGTAGAATTGCCCCTGAAACAAAAAATAATTTTTGGTTAAGACCAATCTGGTGATATCCAATAGAAAGGATTTTGGTATCCTTGACGGGGCCGTTGTAAAAGCTGATTCAAGAAGGTGCAAAGCTTCCTCTTGATGAATGTTCGTATACAAAGCGGTTACGTCCAAAGTGACCAAAATGAGATCATCCGATGCTGTTGTAAATCCAGAAAGAATAGTAAGAAAATGGGTGGTGTCCCTCAGAAATGACCGAACACCACGAGCCTCTTGTCGTAAAAAAACATCACTGAATTGGGACAAGGGCTTGAGAACAGAGCCACGACAAGAGACAATCGGACGTCCCGGGGGAGCTGACAAGGATTTATGCACCTTGGGAACGGTGTAAATAACAGGTATCACTGTATGTCGCTGAACAAGAAACAAGGCTTCCCGGGACGTGACCCAACCTTTTAGATGGGCCTCCCTCACCAAAGATTGAATAGTAATTTGTAAAGGGGCTGTAGGGTCAGCTGACAGGGGCCTGTAGTATTTCAAATCACCCAACTGAGACAGTAACCCCTGTTCATATGCAGAGGATGACTGGAGCACCACCGCACCCCCTTTGTCAGCGCCCCGTATTACCAAATCCACATTGGTCGCCAATTGTTGGAGAGCCTGGCGCTGCTTAGTAGAGATATTGGAATGAGATCGCAAAAATCCTTTTTCACACCGTGACAGGTCTTGCAAGACCAAAGACTGGTAAGTCGAAACCGTTGAATCCAGCACCCCCGGAGGGACCCACCGGGATCTAGGGTGGAGAATAGAACCGTCCGTCGGGCCAGGGCGGGCGGCAAAAAACTGAATAACCCGCAATTTGCGAAAAAATTGAAACAAAGCCACTCGCATTGCAAAGGGGTCATAACGTACCGTCGGAATAAAAGAGAGCCCAAGATCCAATACCTCCAATTGAAGAGGTGTCAGTTCCAGCCCCGAGAGGTTGATGACTGTTGTAGTTTGCGAGATCTCTGTCTGGTATTGGGAGGGTCCCACTGATCTTCTTCGGCAGGCCGGCGGGATCGACCCTCTCTCCCCCGTCGGCCCGAGCGAAAACCCTCTGAAGATGCAACCGGTCGGGAACTCTTAGACCGGTCACGGGAGGAATCACTCGATTCCGTGTCATCCGAAGACTGTTCAAACGTGACCCTCCGAGCTTCCGCAGGGAGGTTGGGATCCGTCTCCGATTGCTCGTACATCCAACGGTACACCTTATTCGAATCACAGTCCATTTTGTCCCGCTGAAATTTGTGAGATTTAAAGGCTTTTAGGTAATCAAAAAAACCCTGCAATTGTCGCTCCATGGCTTCCATCCGTTGGCTAAACACCTCCTCCCCCAGCGATTTATGAAGAGGAGATTTGGAGCAGAAGTTTGGCAGCTGTTTGTTCAGAGGACTGGCAAACAGATCTATGGATGGAAGTCCCCATTTTATGAAAATCTTTTGAACTACCAAAGCATGGAGCTGCCACTCGTGGGGTTGCAGAATCCTGCTCAACCTGTCCGCCAGGTAGTTCTCCTGGCCGGGTAGATATACTGCTTTGAGGAGCATGTTGTGTCTGAGAGCAAACAAGCAAAGGTCCTGTGCCTCCTGACAGAGGAGCCTGGATCCAGTTCCGCCCTGCTTGTTCACACATAGAACATGGCTACCTGGTTGTCTGTTTGAACTAGGACAGACTGATGAGCCAGGGTTTGAGAAAAAGCCTTGAGAGCTAACCGAATAGCTCTGAGTTCCAGAAGATTGATTTGCTGTGCAGATTCCCAGGGAGACCACAGGCCCTGGGTGCACTTGCCTAGACAATGAGCTCCCCAGCCTTGCAGGGAGGCATCCGTCGTCAAGACCACTGTGAACGCAGGACTCTGAAAAGGTACCCCTTCCAACAGATTGGGTGGGTGTAGCCACCATGCGAGGGAGTGCAGAAAGTGTCTGGACACCTTTATCCTGTCTTTGAGGTTGCCTGTGGCCTGTGACCACTGAGTCCGCAGGCACCACTGAGCAGGCCTCATGTGGAGCCTGGCATTGGGGGTCACATGTACTGTCAAAGCCATGTGGCCAAGAAGCCTCAGGCAGAGTCTGGCAGAGACCAGTGACCTGCTGAGAAACTGGTTTGCTAAGTTTATCAGCCTTTGGGCTCTGTCTTCTGGCAAGAATGCCTTTGCCAGCAGAGAGTCCAACCTCGCCCCTATGAACGCCAAGTTCTGGGAAGGGAGCAAAGTGGACTTTGCGAAGTTTATTACAAACCCTAGGCTTTGCAGAAGAGCAATAGTTCTGAGGGTGGCTTGTCTGGCCTCCTGGCATGTCAGACCCCTGATGAGCCAGTCGTCCAGATAGGGGAAGACAAAGATTCCCTGATTTCTCAGGTAGGCCGCCATCACTGCCAGGCATTTGGTAAAGACCCTGGGAGTGGAGGTAAGGCCAAAAGGCAGTACTCTGTACTGGTAATGGTTTTCTCCCACCATGAACCTGAGGTACTTTCTGTGGTCTGGGTGAATGAGGATGTGGGTATACGCATCCTTTAGATCTAAGGAGCATAGCCAATCTCCCTGCTGGAGGTAAGGCAGGAGTGTTCCAAGAGTAAGCATCTTGAACTTTTCCTTCTCCAAGAACTTGTTAAGATTTCTGAGATCCAGAATAGGTCGAAGACCACCGGTTCTTTTGGGTACCATGAAATACCTGGAGTAGAACCCTTGACCTTGTAAGGGGGGAGGCACAGGCTCCACCGCTCTGTCAACCAACAGACCTTGAAGCTCCTGAAGGAGAAGATCTGTGTGCAGGGGAGGCCTTGGAGGCTCCCCTGGAAAGTATGGAGGAAGCAGTTGCTGGAAGTGTAGTGCATAGCCCTTCTGGACTATGCTTAACACCCAACTGTCTCCAGTGATGAGTGGCCACTTGTGGGCAAACAGAGCGAGGCGACCTCCTGTGCAGGGTTGGGAGAGCAGGGACGGAGAGGCTATGCTTAAGGAGTCAAAAAACCCCACCCTGCTGAGTGGGAGCAGGGGCCGGAGGCTTGGGGGTCCTCTGCCTACGGGGCCCATTACCCTGCCCCTTGGCCTGCTGACCCTGAGGGGCAGCTAGGGCAGCCTGATATTATGGGTACTGTTTGTAGGCAGTTCCCTTCCTCGGGTAAAAGGGCTTTTTATCCGAGCCCTTCTTCTTGTGAGAAGGGGCAGAGGTCTTCCTAGACAGCCTTGTCCTTGTAAGGTGCTCAGTCTCGAGCTGTGCGGCCTTCTCGGCCATGGGCTTGCCAAAAAGGTTCTCACCTCGGCAAGGGACATCGACCAACTTGTCCTGAACCCATGGCTCGAGGTCCGATGACTGCAACCATGCCTGGCGTTGAGCCGCGATGCCGGCTGCTGCAACTCGGGCCGAAGCCTCGAAGCCATCGTAGGCGGCGCGGGACATAAACTTGGAGCAGTCCCGAATCCCCGAGGACAAGGACTTGAATCTCTGCAAGAGCTCCCCGGAGAGACCAACAGAGAACCCAGCCAACTCCTTGGCCAGGTCTCGCATGTACATGCCCATGTACAGCTGGTAAGACTGGACACGGCAAGCAAGCATCGAGCCCTGGAAGCACTTTCTACCAACACCATCGAGGTTTCGGGCCGCCCTGTCGGGGGGAGGGGGCACCGCGGAGTGCATCTTCTGACTCTTCAGGTGATGCATGGCCGATTCCACAACCATGGAATGGTGTGGTAGCTGCGCTTTCTGAAAGCCAGGGCTCTTCCGGAGTCGATAGATCGAGTCGACCCGCTTGCTTAAAACCGGTGCCGAGGCCAGTGCCTCCCACATCCGGAAGAGGAGCCGTTCCAGCATCGGAGGAACCGGGACAGTAAAGGCCTTCTTCGGAGGAGAGTCGTACTGCAGGGCCTCGAGCTCCTCGGCTCGAGGCTCTTCCTCGGTGTCCGCCGAGATAGCCAACGCGGTGGCCATATCCCGGACAAACTCCGAGAACCGGGTATCCTCCTGAGGGGATCTACTCCGGGATTCAGACTGCGGTGAGTTCGACGGGACGCACCGAGTCTTGAATGTGTCAGGGGGGATTCCTCATCCTCCGTCTCCCAGGCGGACTCCTCCGACGAGGAGTCAGGATCCGACCCCGCGGGGCCCGGGAGCACCCGCCCCGATGCCGGAGGCACCATCATCGACTCCCTCGGTCCCGAACGGGAGGTCGAGGGACACCGCGACCGAGGTCGACCTCGAGCCATCATGGTCTCGAGTATCGGCTCGGTCTCCGGGGTCGACTTCGATGTCGATGTCCTGGTGGTCAGGGAAGATGCGCCAGACAGGCTGACCATCAGTGCCTGCTGCTGCTCCATGAAGGCAGACAGTCTGCACTCCAAGGCTGTCATCCTGAGACTCAGCTCGGGAGACACAGCAGCCACCGACTCGGGCCCCGGCAGCGCCGGGCCCGACATCGGCTCCCTGGGAGGAGAGTCCTCGAGGACTACAGGGCTTACGTGTCCAGCAGACTCCGGCTCCACGCGAGGAACTTTGGCAGGCTTCTCTTGTTCCACAGGCCCGGGGCGACGGTCGGGGGTCTTAGACCTGGCCCTCGAGGAGCCAGGGACCTCTTCCGACGACGCCCTCACGAGCTGGTTTCTCCTCTTGCGTTCCCGGTCGGGGGACCCCCTGTCCAAGGAGCCACGACGGCGCTCGGGATCCGAATCCCGAGATGTCGAGGCCTCAGATGAGGTCCGGGCCCGGCCGGAGGCTGAGTCAGAGAAAAGCCTTTCTTTCTGCTGCTGGCGACTTCAAAGTGCCTTGGAAGACATCTTCCCACATGGTCCACACGTCTTAGGGTCGTGATCAGGACCGAGGCACCGAAGGCAGCAGTCGTGTGTGTCGGTGAGAAACATTAACTTCTTACACCGATCACACTTTTTAAAACCGCTGGAAGCCATCGGGGGAAAAAAAGAGTCCCCGTGAGGTTAAAGGACCGGCCTTCCAGGGAAAAAGCAAAAAAGGGCGCGAACGCCAGCCACGAAGGGCAAAAACCGAAAAAGAAGAAACGGGCTCGATACCGGTGTACCGAACCCGGCGGGAGGGGAACCGGCATCGAACCGGAGACGAAAAAATAGCGAGAATCGCCGAAAAAAATCAAACTTTTATCCGGGATGACAGGACACACGTCCGGTGGGCTTCTCGGAAAGAGAGACTGAGGTAAGATGGCACCTTTAGGCGGGTAGGGAACCGCGCATGCGTGCCTGCATTCCCAAAGGCTTTCATGGAAAGCTGGGGAAATACTCCGCTGGGGCTTCATCGGCGTCAATGACACCCATATGTGAGGACTGACTTCCTGCTTGGTCTTGGAGAAGCATGAGATATACAGGCACATTTGTTCATGAACAAAATGATCCTAAGCTCAGGAGTTAAGTACAAGAGTCCAGGGACCCAGGGAAATCACTTGGATGGTGATAATGCTCATAGGTGGAAAAGTTAAAAGTACAGCCTGCCTGAAGGCGCTGTCCTGCTGTAAAGAAGAGAACAAGCATGCAACAATGACCAAGTAGCTGCCTTTCTGCAGCACAGCTGAAGCAAAGATGGTCTCGGGGCTACAGCCACCTCTATAGGTAATGTGCCAAAATGTTGTCCATTGAAGGCATATTTAGAGTAACAAAAAATAATACAGTCTGACATACAGCAGGATAGACTACCCAGATGCTGGGAAAACAGATTTGTTTGGGCTGAACAACAGCTGAGAATTTTCTCATACGTCCTTGGTAGCATGCACCCTCCAACAATCCAGGGCGTGCAGAATGTATTCTTCATGGCTGGCATGAGGTCTAGGGAAATAAGCTGAAAGTACAGTCACTCGCCTGTAGCAGGTGTTCTGCGTGAACAGCAGGAATAAGTCCTCATATATGGGTGACAACCCCCAACAGAGTCCCGTGTGGGAACGTTCCCCACCTTCCTCCAGAAACCTTTGGGTGCCTCCATTGCGCATGCACACCTGCCTTCCCACCCACCACGTGCCATCTGATTCTCAGTAGAATACAAAAGCTAGTAGCCAAAGACAACTCTACGGGGAGGTGGGAGGGTTGTGAGGACTTATCCCTGCAGTTTACAGAGAACACCTGCTACAGGTGAATAACTATGCTTTCTCCATGAACAAGCAGGAAATAATTCCTCACGTATGGGACTCCCAAGTTACAGGCTACTGAACATGAAAAACAGCTCAAACGGGGCAACAAGAACCAGAACAAACAGCATGTGTAGTCCCTCTTCGGGACTCGACCGATTCAACAGCCACGGTGGACATCTACATCAGGGTGACTCTTTTGGTAGCCTGGAATGGACAGAAGGGCCAGCAGGAAAGAATTGAACCTAAGTCCCAAACAGATGCCAGATTACGACTTGGTTGAAATCACTGTCAATCCAGAAATCCCCATCCAAGTAGTAGTGGGCTGTGAAGGTGTAGACAGAGGACCAAGTGGCAGCCCTACAAATCTCCTCTGTGGAGACAGAGTGCAGATTGGCCATGGGCGCAGCCATGGCCTGGACATTGTGGGCCGTGACATGACCCTCGAAGCTGAGACCTGTCTAAGCATAGGCGAAGAAAATGCAATCCGCTACCCAAATAGACAGTGTGTGTATGGAGACAGCCATGCCCAACTTGCTGGGTCAAAAGGAGACAAACAGCTGAGTGGAATGGTGGAGTGGACTTGTCCACTCAAGGTAGAAGGCCAGTACACGCTTACGGTCCAACAGTGCAGCTGGGCCTCCACCCTGTTGGCATGAGGCCTGGGAAAAAGGTGTGCAGGACCACCAACTGGTTGAGGTGGAAAGCAGAGACCAACTTGGGCATGAAGAGTGGGTGGGAGCATAGCACCACCCGGTTATGGTAGAACTTTGTGTATGGAGAGTGAGCCACCAAAGCCTGAAGCTCACTGATTCAGCGAGCAAAGGTGAGAGCCACGAGAAAAACAACCTTCCAGGTCAAAACTTTCAGCGAGCAGATAGCAAGTGGCTCAAAAGGCACCAACAGGAGCTGCCTCAATTCCACATTGAGAATCTCCGACTTTGACAGGAGCAGGCCCCAGGTCACCAGGGTCAGGGAACTGACGATGGGGTGCAGCAGCGTCCCACTCTCCTGAAAGATGAGGTCTGGTTCACAACGCAGCTGAAGAGGCTCCTGATGGGAGAGCTGGAGGGAGAACCACAGCTGCCTGGGCCAGTACAAGGTGATGAGCATCATTGACCCTTGTCTGCCTGGAGCTTAAGCAACGTCTTCGCCACTAACAGGATTCAGGAGGAAGGCATCCGAGGCCAGCCTGTCCTTGGAGGCCATGCAAGAGCACAAGCGATCCACTTGAGCATTGTGCGATGAGGTGATGAGGTCCATTGTCAAAGTTCCCCAATCTTGAAAGATGTGCTCCACCACCCTCCTGTTGAGGGTCCATTCGTGGGGCTGGAGGATCCGGCTGAGATGGTCCGCCGGGGTAATGAGCTCCCCCAGCAGGTAAGTCGCTTTCAGTTCCATGCCATGGGCAACTGCAAACTTCCAGAGGCGCACTGCCTCCCAGCACAGGAGGTACAATCCCATGCCTCCTTGCTTGATGACGTAGAACATGGCTACATGATTGTATGTCTGGATCAGGACAACTTGATTAATCAGGTGTGCCTGGAACGTCTTGATGGTGTTCACAATCGCCCACAGTTCCAGGAACTTTATCTGGTGCAGGCTCTGCTCCGACCACAGATCCTGGGTCTGGAGGCCGTCCAGGTGTGCTCCACAGCCCAATTTCGAGGCGTTTGTGATTATCATCAGGTGGGACGGGGTCGCCTAAAGGGAAGACCCCAAAACAAGTGTTGTGGTTCCAGCCACCACTGCAGAGGCTCAATGAGGGATGCGGCCCATGCCTGATGCTACTGAGTGCTGAAAGTTCATTGAGCTTGGCGTATCCCGAGACAGGCCAGCGGGATTCCATGCACTATGGAGACCATGTGGCCCAACATGCGCAGTATCCCTTGAGCTGTGGTGTGCCGCATCTGACGCACAGCAGCGATCACCTCCATGAGCTGCTACAGGAGGTCCATGGGAAGAAAGGCCCAGGCCCGTGTGGTGTCCAGGAGGGCCCCAATGAATCTGAGCTGCTGCGATGGCTAAAGATGAGACTTGGAGTAGCTTACGACGAACCCCAGTCACTTGAGCATCTGAATCATCAGGTTGGCCAACTGCCACATGCTGTCCGGCGTGGAGACCATTATCAGCAAATTGTCTAAGTAGAGGAAGACAAAGACCCCCAGGGTTCGGAGATATGCAGCTACAACTGCCAGGCTCTTTGTGAAGAGACCCTGGGGCTGACACCAGCTCAAAGGGAATCTGCCAGTAATGAAAGCACTGGCCGCCGAGCACGAAGTGCAGATTCTGTTCTGTGTAAAAGATGGATCGGGATATGTATGTACACATACTTCAGATCCAAGGGGCATAGTCAATCGTCCTTGAGGAGAAACGGGACTAACATATCCAGGGAAACCATCTTGAACTTTTCTCGAACCAGAAAACAGTTCAGATTCCTGAGGTCCAGGATGGGCCAGAACCCTCCAATCTTCTTGGGAATGAAGAAGTACCAGGAGTAGAACCCTCACCCAATCTGAGCTGGGGGCATCAGCTCGAGGGCCAACACAGTCAACAGGACATCGATCTCTAACTGGAGGAGATCACGTTGGTATGGGTCTAGAGGATACTCCCCTGGGTAGAACTAAGGTGGGAGCTGGGCAAAATGCAGCAGATACCCGTCCCACATGATCTAGAGCACCCAGGCATCAGTGGTGATGAGTTTACCACCACTAGCAGGCAACTGGGTATGCTCCTGAGGAAGGTGTCAAAAGCACGCTCCTGGCTGAGGCTGGGACATGGACTGAGCCTTCTGCAGCTTAGCAACCGCTGCTGGCGCAGGGCCTGCACCTTGGGCTGGTCTCCTTGAGGGCTCTAATAATAGTGGCACTTCTGCCTGTAGGAGGACTTCTTCCCTTGGTGCTTCTTCTTTGAAGGGTTTGCCAACTTCCGCGAGAGGCGGGAGCTGGTCACCTGATCTGTCTCTATCTCTGCCCCTCTCTCCTCCATAGACTTGCCAAAAAGCACACACACGGCACATCTGCATGGCACATCTGCCAGCTTGTCCTGTACCCACTGCTCCAAGTCAGAAGACTAGAGCCAGGTCAGCCGGTACGCCCCGATGCCCACTGCAGCCACCCTACCCACTGCCTCATAGGCATCATAGGTGGTTCACACCATGTATTTGGAGACATCCTTCCCATAGCCTATCAGGGCATGGAAGGCCTACAATCACTCCACTGGGATGAGGGACCAAAACTCATTGAGGTCCCCCATAATGTCCTTTAAGAACATTCCCATGTAGAGCTGATAGGACAGGATGCGGGCAACCATCATGGAGCCCTGGAAGTTTCATCTCCCATAGCCATCCAGCTTCCAGCTGAGGGGCACCGAGGAGTGGATCTTCGAGCTCTTAATGAGTTGTATGGCGGACTCCACCACCAGGGAGTGGTGCAGCAATTGAGGCTTCTTGAACTCGAGGGCCTTTTGCACCTGGTACATCAAGTAGAGTCAATGGCTAATAGCGGCACCGTCATGGGGTTCTCCCACATGTGGAGTAGAAGCCGCTGCAATATAGGGTGCACAGGCACCTTGACAGCCTTCATCGGTGCAATGGGTACTGGAAGATCTTCAGTTCCTCCTCCCTCGGCTCATCCTCTGCCTTGAGGGAGAAGGGAATGGCCTTCGCCATGACCCAGATGAAGTCCTGGAAGGACATATCTTCCGGGGGTGACCTGCGTTCCTCGTGTGGCGGGGATGGTTCCAAGGGAATGTCCAGGGACTCCCTCTCGGTGGTCAGCGACAACTCCTCTGTCTTCTATCCCTAGGAGTCAGACTCAGAGGAAGTTGAAGTACATCCTGGTCTCCTCCCGGCGTTGACGCCAGTCCAGCAGAGGCAATGGGTGTCAATGACACCAACGACTGTCCTCTCTTGGGCGCCAGTAAACCGAGTCCAGGACACTGGAAAGGGATATAGCAGTCGGAACCAGGATGGATTCCGACTGTCGACTCAACGTACCCAACTCAGCAGGGAGGGCATGGGTCTCTAGAATAGGCTGTTCTGCTGGTGGAGGGGCCACAGGGGCTCACACAGCTAAGACAGCCACCATGTGCACCTCGAGTGCCCTAAGGTGTACAGTCAGCACTGTGTTCTCCAAGGGCATCGGGGCCGGTATGACGACCTTGGACACCAACTCCAGCACCTGTGCCAGGGACTTCACCATGGTCAGGGCATTGGGAGATTGTCTTGAGAGTTGACTCCTCTCACCAGGGCATCTTTGCAGGTTGCTCCCAGCTATCGCCCTCTACATCGTGCCAAAAGGAGCTCTGGTGTCGATGCCTGCGCTTAGCATGCTTCTCGCTTGCCCCCTTTGACGCCAACAAAGTGGATGATGAGTTCTTCCGAGGCTCTGACCACATGTTGGAGATCCTCCATTCCATGGAACCGCAGCCCTTCGGCTCCAAGTGGGAATGTGCACTGCACGATTCCGAGGCCTTGGCTTAACCCTGCGAGGGCATCAATGCCAATGTCAGTGCATGTGCCGAGGACATCATGTCCGCCAGTCCAAAGAGAGAATCATGCTGTTTCTCCCGGCCCTTGAGGCCCTTCCTGGTTATTAGGCACAGGCTGCAGGTGGAAGGCTCATGATCAGGGCTGAGGCACTGGACGCACCAGTTGTGATGGTCAGTGACCGAAATAGTGTATGCACAGCAAGTGCACTTTTTGAAGCCGCTGGTCGGTTTTGACATGACCAGAAAAACGGTTGCTGCAAAATCAAATAGCTCAGTACCGACCAGTGAGAAAAAGCCCAGAAAAAAAAAAAGATGAAATGTTCCTGAGGTGCAAAAGAGAGCAAAAATCTCCCAAAAATGGATGGACTGACACTAGCTAGGCCAACGCATCGACAACAGGCAGTTAGATTATGAAAAAAAAAATTGATACCCAGAAGGGCTCAAAAGCAACACTTTTTTCTGACGGTGGTCAGGAACACATCTGTGGAGCTCCACATAAAAAGCAGACTGAGGATAAGATGGTGCCGCGGCAAGGAGGAAAGTAGGCATGCATGTGCAATAGTGGCTCCTAAGAGCTTCCAGTGGAAGCTGGAGAGCATTCCCGCAAGAAGCTCTGTCAAGGGACATCACCCGTACATGAGGACTTATTTCCTACTTGTTCACGGAGAAAGGACTTAGCTTTTATTTGAAAGGCAGTATAACAAATAACTAATCTAACGAATGATGTATAGTTCTGGTTTAACTCAGAGAATACCTTTGGTAGAAACGTAACGTGGGTGTGGAAGATCACCCTGTTATAGAGGAAATGAGTGTACGGTGGGTGGGGATGGGGGAGATTAGTGCACCAGTGTTTGAATATCACTAGCTCTTCTAGCTGACATGGTAGCAACGAGTAACGGCGCTCCAGATGAGGTGTTGAGAGAGGTGTTGCCTATAGGCTCAAAAGGAAACTCTAGAAATTGTGTGAGGATAATAATAAAGGTCCCAGAATGACATGGGTTCTTTTAGAAACAATTTAGTGTTCATAAATAGAGACACTGACAGATGTAATGATATTGGCTTGCATTCCACTATATCAGGATAGGTCACTAATGCTGAATGAAGTTTTACTGAAGTAGTCTTAAGGCCAGACTTAGAATGGTGAAGGAGGTAGTTCAGGATATTAAAAAAAAAAAAATCAGTCACGTGACAAATGATAGGGCCAAGATGACTTTCCCTATAATACTGCATGAATCCGTTCCACTTAAGATGGTAAGATATTTTTTAGTTGCATCTTTCCTGGAGATTAGGATATTAACATCATAAGATATGCCATACTGGGTCAGACCAAGATCCATCAAGCCCAGTATCCTGTTTCCAACAGTGGCCAATCTAGGTCACAAGTGCCTAGAGGTTTCCCCAAAAGACACAGGTCCCACAAGGCTTGTATTGGGTCAAGCAGTGATATCCCGGGTCCCTTTTAATAATGGTTTATGGACTTTTCCTCCAGGAACTTGTCCAAACCTTTTTTAAACCCAGCCACATTAACAGCTTTTACTATATCCTCTGGTAACAAATTTCAAAGTTTGATTACACGTTGAGTGAAAAAAATATTTTCTCTTTTTGGTCTTAAATAGATTACCCTGTAGCTTCATTGCATGTCCCCTAGTCTTCCTATATTCTGATGACGTAAACAATCTATCTACGTTTGCCCGGTCCACTCCTTTCCTTAATTTATAGACATCATATCTCCGCTCAGCTGTCTCTTTTCCAGATTGAAGAGCCTTAACCTTTTTAGCATCTCTTCATAGCGGTATCCTTCCATCCCCTTTACCATTTTGGTGGCTCTTCTCTGAACCTTTTCAAATAATGCTATGTCCTTTTTAAGATACGGCGACCAGAATTGCACACAATATTCAAGGTGTAGTTGCACCATGGAACAATTAAGAAGCATTATAATATCCTTTATTTTCCATTCCTTTCTTTATAATACCTAGCATTCTATTTGCTCTCTTGGCCACCACTGCACACTGGGTGGACGGTTTTAACATGTTATCTATGATGCCTAAATCTTTTTCCTGGGTGGGGGTTCCTAATGTGGAACCCTGCATTGTGTAACTATAGTTTGGGTTGTTCTTCTGTTCCTTGAGAAGAGCAGTGCTCTCCAGAGCTCTCCTGATAGGTGATTTTTGCTGAATGTGCTGCCAAATTGTGAGTTCTATTGGTCTGTCTGTTTGTCGCCCCATATGTATTTATCTCTTTGTCCTTATTGGTGGGTTCCCTTACCTACTCCATTGCTGTAGAGTTTAAACGTTTTTCCTCTTAGTCTACCTGAGTGACCACCCCTCCCCCCTGCTGAGGTATTGTGTAGACCTCCATTTCCTGCACGTGTGCTTGCTCAGATTGCTTTCTGTTCCTTGAGAAAAGCAGGTTCCCACCCATCCTACCCCTCACCCCACCCACCCCAGGGGCTACATTGCCTATATAGTGTTCACATACGTGCCACCTATCCTTCCTAACTTGTGTTAAAGCCCACATCATCTTCATCTTTTCTTCTTCTTCTTCCTCTTCTGGGACTGCTTAATCAACATGTCGTGTATTCAGTGCAATAACTGCGGTAGTTTCATTCCAAGACGAATCATTTGGAGCCTAAAAGCTTGTCCTATGTGCCACAAGTCAGCTGCCATGCATGAAGAACTGACTCTACTAAGGAAAGATCTAGCTGCCATGCATAAAGTAGTGACACTACTGAGGGAAGAACTGGCTGCAATGAAGTGCACCTCTTCTAGGATACAAACTAAACAAAGTCCACCACCGCTCCCACAAAGAATCAAACACCCCAGGAACAAATGGATCACAGTGGGTTCTGGAAGATTGCGACCTGTAACGCAGAGACATCCTACACATCAAGAGATATCCCTGCACAATGCCTTGGCTAATGAGGATGTCCAACCAAAAGAAACTGAAGGACCCTTAAATGAGTCAGACAATGCCCAATCTCCTGCTAACGCAACAAATATGAAGAAAACCTCACCAAACAGAAAACGACTACTACTTGGAGATTCCATCATTAGAGGCACCAACTTGGGAACACAGTTCAAAGGAGAAAAGATAGTCATGTGCCTACCAGGCTCTTCAGCCAGCAGGAATACAAACCAAGTTGTTAAAGTACTTAGCGAAAAAAGTGAACACTCCAAACTTGATGTTGTTATCCACTTGGGCACAAATGACCTGGCTAGAAACAGTGCCTCTACAGTTGAAAACTCAAGCCCATTGTTAATACTGTTGCATTCTCAGAAGTTCTACCTGTTCTTGGTAAGGGGACAAAAAGGCTGCATCGCATTAACAGCTTTAATACATGGCTCCAGACCTGGTGCAAACAAGAAGGATTCAGATTTATTAGCGACTGAGGAAACAGATGGACCAACAAGAGACTACACTGTGCTGATGGACTACACCTCTCTGTCGCAGGGAAAAGAATCCTAAGTGAAAAATCCAGGCATAAGAACATAGAACATAAGATATGCCATACTGGGTCAGACCAAGGTCCATCAAGCCCAGTATTCTGTTTCCAACAGTGGCCAATCTAGGTCATATGTACCTAGCAGTTTCCCCAAGAGACACAAGTTCCACAATGCTTGTACTGGGTCAAGCATTGATATCTTCGGTCACTTCTTAATAATGGTTTATGGACCTTTCCTCCAGGAACTTGTCCAAACCTTTTTTAAACCCAGCTACACTAACAGCCTTTACTACATCCTCCGGTAACAAATTCCAGAGTTTGATTACACGTTGAGTGAAAAAATATTTTCTTTTATTAGTCTTAAATAGTTTACCCTGTAGCTTCATTGCATGTCCCCTAGTCTTTCTATATTCTGATAAGGTAAACAATCGATCTACGTTTACCCGTTCCACTCCGTTCATTAATTTATAGACTTCTATCATATCTCCCCTCAGCCGTCTCTTTTCCAGGTTAAAGAGCCCTAACCTTTTTAGCCTTTCTTCATAGGAGTATCCTTCCATCCCCTTTACCATTTTGGTGGCTCTTCTCTGTACCTTTTCTAAAATCGCTATATCCTTTTTAAGATACGGCGACCAGAATTGCACACAATATTCAAGGTGCGGTCTCACCATGGAACGATATAGAGGCATTATAATATCTTTTGTTTTATTTTGCATTCCTTTCCTTATCATACCTAGCATTCTATTTCCTCTCTTGGCCGCCGCTGCACACTGGGCCGAGGGTTTTAACATGGTATCCACAATGACGCCTAAATCTTTTTCCTGGGTGGTGGTTCCTAATGTGGAACCTTGCATCGTGTAACCATAGTTTGGGTTGTTCTTCCCTAGGTGCATAACCTTGCACTTGTCCACATTAAATTTCATCTGCCATTTTGATACCCAGTCTTCCAATTTATCAAGATCCTCTTGCAATTTTTCACAATCCTCTTGAGTTTTAACAACTTTAAATAGTTTTGTGTCATCTGCAAATTTGACAACCTCACTCGTTATTCCACTTTCCAGGTCATTTATGAATATGTCAAAAAGCAGCGGACCCAGCACAGATCCCTGGGGTACACCACTATTCACTTTTCTCCTTTGGGAAAATTGGCCATTTAGCCCTACCCTCTGCTTTCTATCTTTTAACTAGTTCCTGATCCATAATAGTACACTGCCTCCTATCCCATGACTCTAGTTTTGCCAAAAGTCTCTGATGAGGGACCTTGTCAAAGGCTTTCTGAAAGTCCAGATACACAATATCAACCGACTCACCTTTGTCCACCTGTTTATTCATTCCTTCAAAAAAACATAACAGATTAGTAAGACAAGATCTTCCTTGTCTAAAGCCATGTTGGCTGTCTCCCATTAGGTTGTGACTATCTACATGCTGAGTAATTTTATTCTTTATGATGGTTTCTACCATTTTTCCCGGTACTGACGTCAGGCTCACCGGTCTGTAGTTTCCCGGATCACCCCTGGAACCCTTTTTAAAAATTGGTGTTACATTGGCGATCCTCCAATCTTCAGGTATTAGAGATGATTTTAATGATAGTTCACAGATTACTGATAGCACTTCTGCAATATCATATTTCAGTTCTTTCAATACCCTTGGATGTATACCATCCGGCCCAGGTGATTTGCTACTCTTCAGTTTATCTAATAGTTGTAAGACATCTTCCCGATGTATCGATATTTCCTCCAATTCTTCCGCACCTTTAAATACCACTTCAGTCATGGGTAACATCCCTACATCTTCCTCAGTAAAGACCGAAGCAAAGAATTCATTCAGTCTCTCCGCTATCGCCTTGTTGCCTCTTAGTGCTCCTTTAACCCCTTTATCATCTAATGGACCAACTGACTCTCTCACAGGTTTTTTGCTACGAATGTACTTGAAAAGGTCTTTATTTCGCGTTTTTACTTCCGCAGCAAGCTTCTTCTCAAATTCTCTCTTTGCCTGCCTTATCAATGCCTTGCATTTGACTTGCCAGTGCTTGTGCTGTTTCCAGGTTTCGTCGTTTGGCTCTTTTTTCCATTTCCTGAAAGATGCTTTTTTGGCAACAACAGCCTCTCTGACCTCACCTTTAAACCATGCTGGCAGTTTTTTGGACTTCCTTCCACTTTTCTTAAAGCGTGGAATACAGTTGGTCTGGGCTTCCAAGATAGTATTTTTCAACAACACCCAAGCTTGATGTACGTCTTTAACCTTCGCAACTGCTCCTTTTAGTTTTTTCTCAACTGTTTTCCTCATTTTATCATAGTCTCCCTTTCAAAAGTTAAAAGGTAGTACTGTGGATTTCCTTACTATCCCTCCTCCACTAATTAAATCAAAGGCGATCATGCTATGATCACTATTGCCAAGTGGCCCCAACACCCTTATCTCTTGCACTAGATCTGGTGTTCCACTAAGGACTAGGTCTAATATGGCTTCCCCTCTGGTTGGTTCATGAACCAGCTGCTCCAAGAAGCAGTCATTTATTCCATCTAGGAACTTTATCTCCCTAGCATGTCCTGATGTGACACTGACCCAGTCGATACCGGGGTAATTGAAATCACCCATTATTACTGCGCTGTAACTTTTGTTAGCTTCCTTGATTTCTTTGAGCATTTCATCATCCATTTGGTCATTCTGGCCAGGTACTCGATAGTGCACCCCCACTGCCATCGCCTTCCCCCTTTTATATGGAATTTCAATCCATATAGATTCTACAGCAGATTTTGTTTCCTGCAAAACTTTAATCCTTTCTGAGTCAATGCCCTCTCTAACAAAGAGCGCAACCCCTCCACCAATTTGATCAGCTCTATCATTACGATATAGTTTGTACCCAGGTATCACAGTGTCCCACTGGTTGTCCTCCTTCCACCATGTCTCTGATATTCCAATCATATCTAACCTTTATTTTAGTGCTATATATTCTAACTCTCCCATCTTATTCTTTAGACTTCTAGCATTTGCATACAAGCATTTTAGAGAATGTATTTTATTCATGTTAATTTGGTTATTGTTAGACATGGGTAAATTGGGATCTTTAAGCTCTGTCTGCTCCATACTTGAGGGCATTTGGGCTACTTTACTCTTTTGTGGAACCTCTCTGCTTTTGGTAGTATCCTTCAAGGATACATTCTTCCGAACCATCCGCTCTTGGGCGACTGTTGGCTTTCCCCTAATATCTAGTTTAAAAGCTGCTCTATCTCCTTTTTAAAGGTTAATGCCAGCAGCCTGCTTCCATCCCAGTTAAGGTGAAGCCCATCCCTTTGGAAGAGCCCCTCCTTCCACCAGAATGTTCCCCAGTTCCTAACAAATCCAAAACCCTCATCTCTGCACCATTGTCTCATCCACGCATTGAGACTCCGGAGCTCTGCCTGCCTTTTGGGTCCTGCGCGTGGAACAGGAAGCATTTCGGAGAACGCTACCCTGGAAGTTCTGGATTTCAACTTCCTACCTAAAAGCCTAAATTTTGCCTCCAGAACCTCCCTACCACCTTTTCCTATGTCTTTGGTACCGACATGTACCAAGACAGCAGACTCCTCCCCAGCACTATCTAAGACCTTATCTAGGTGGCGCGTGAGGTCCGCTACCTTCGCACCAGGCAGGCATGTTACCAGGCGATCCTCACGTCCACCAGCCACCCAGCTATCTACATGCCTAATGATCGAATCACCAACTATAACGGCTGTCCTAACCCTTCCCTCATGGGCACATGGCCCAGGAGAAACTTCCTTGGTGCGAGAGGGTTTTACATCACCTGGAGGACAGGTCCTAGTTACAGGATCACTTCCTGCCACACCAGGGTGATGCTCTCCTGTCACGTGACCTCTCTCCTCCATGGCAACAGGGGTGCTGCCAGACTGGAGGTGGGACTTCAGGACTATATCCCTGTAGGTCTCGTCTATGTACCTCTCTGTCTGTCTTATGCTTTCCAAGTCTGCTACTTTAGCCTCTAGAGAACGGACTTGTTCCCTGAGAGAAAAGAGCTCCTTGCACCTAGTGCACACGTAAGACCTCTCACCAACTGGGAGAAAATCATACATGTGACACTCAATGCAAAAGACTGGAAAGCCCCCATCCCGCTGCTGGACTGCTGTCTGCATCTTAGTTTTAAGTTTGTGTCTAGATCTTTAAGTTCTTACTTACTAGGGGTTGCTATGGGTATTTATAAAACTGTACCTAATGCGTTTAATATACCTTGTTCACCTGAAGCTTAATTAATCTCAGGTCCTTAGTGTATGACTGATTTGGGTAATGAGCTTCACCTGAAAGCACCTCCTGTCTTTTAAGATGTGTAAGTACCTATAAAACTATGATTATCCCAGGGGAGGGTGGGTGTGGGGAGGGAGGGAAATAACACTTATTAAAAGAGGGCTGCTACACAGTACCCTGTCTTGTGCTGCTGAGGTAAGCTAAATTCTGATTTGATTTAAATTATAGCTCTTAGCTGCTGCTAGGCTCTAACTTCTGAAATTTAAACTACAAGCTCTCTGCTGGGTACTAAATTTAACCAGAAAGCTCTCTTCTGTGTGTTAAATTTAAACTAAAAGTACTTTGCTGTTACTTGGCCCTGAGTGACTATTAAATTTACACTACAAGCTCTCTGCTGGGTACGAAATGTAACCAGAAAGCTCTCCTCTGTGTTTTAAATTCAAACTTTAATTGCTGCTACTAGGCTCTAACTGATCCAACAAAAAACAGTGGGTTCACAGATTAAGTAGCTTTAATACAAAGAATTATTTTTAGAAAATTACCAGAAGTATATACTCACAGTTGCAGATTTCTCTCCAGAAGTAACAGTCCCCCTTTCTAGTCCTTCAAGGCAGTATGTGGATATGCATTTAAACTAGGAAAAGGGGGTGATGGATGTGGAAGGTCAAAATCTGCAAGCCACCCCCTGCAAAAGCAGATCATCATCAAAAACAGCTACACTTTTAAACCACACATCAAAAACAAGTGGGAAGAAGTGGGCACAACAAAATCAATGCAAAATACACACAAGCCGGGTAAATGCTGGAAAGCAATGAGCACAAATGCTCAAAGCTTAGCCAATAAAGTTCCAGACCTGGAAGCCCTAATGGTGGAAATGGATTTGGATATTGTAGTCATTACAGAAACTTGGTTTAATGAATCACATGATTGGGATATAGCCATAGCTAGCTATAATCTATTCAGAAGAGACAGAGAAAATGGAAAAGGAGGAGGAGTAGCCATGTATGTCAAAAGCAGTATTAAAGCTACAGAAATGCAGGGGACATGGGGAAAAGAAGAAGCGCTCTGGATTGGGTTGGAAAGAGGCGATGGCACTGTCATCCATACTGCTGTAGTCTACAGACCTCCGACTCAAATTGGAGAGATAACGAATTGATTATAGATATTGCCAAGATAGCCACAAAGGGGGAAGTGATCATATTGGGTAATCTACCTGATGTGGATTGGATTACTCCTTCTGCACATCTGGAAAGAAGCAAAAAAATTGTGGATGCTCTCCAAGATGCATTACTTAGACAAATGGTGATGGAACCAACCAGGGAAAGCTCAGCGCTGGATTTAATGCTCACCAATGGTGATAGCGTGTCAAATGTCTGCGTGAGTACCCCTGTGAGCAACAGTGATTATCACACGGTGTGGTTTGAGATAAAAGCCATGGTACAGGCCAATCATAGCAAGCTCAAAGTCCTAAACTTCAAAAACATTGACTTCAATAAAATGGCAAAGTACCTAAAGGAGGAGATGACGGGGTGGAAGGAGATAAGGGAAGTGGAATTGCAATGGGCTAAACTAAAGGTGGCAATAAAAGGGGCAACAGAAAAATATGTAAGAAAAGGAAATAAAAACAAGAGGAGAAGGAAACCTATTTGGTTTTCCAAAGAAGTGGCTGCTCAAATAAAGGCAAAAAAACACAGCTTTCGCAAAATTCAAAAGCTTGCAAACAGAAGAACACAGAAATGAATACAGGATCAAACTCAGTCAAAAAGAGAAATAAGGAAAGCAAAATCAAAGGCAGAGGGAAAAGATGGCTAAAAATGTTAAGGGTGGCGACAAAACTTTCTTCAAGTATATTCGGGAAAGGAAGAAGATCAGAGTTGGAATTGCAGGACTCAGAAGTGCTGGGAAAGGACTCGTGGAAAGTGAAATTGAAAAAGCGAAATTGCTAAAGAAATACTTCTGCTCTGTTTTTACTAAAGAAAATCCTGGAGATGGACCAGCTGTGACTCCCAAATATAAAAATGGGAATGAAGTAGATACCACACCATTCACAGAAGATGAGGTGTTAGAAAAACTTGCTAAACTGAAAGTGGACAAAGACATGGGACCGGATGGGATACATCCCAGGATACTGAAAGAGCTCAGAGAGGTTCTTGCAGGACCATTAAAGGATGTCTTCAACAGATCCTTGGAAACAAGAGAGGTTCCTCAGGACTGGAGAATGGCTGATGTCGTACCTCTACACAAAAGTGGTGACAGGGAAGAAGTGTCAAACTACAGGCCCGTGAGCCTTACCCTCAGTGGCGGGAAAAGTAATAGAGGTGCTCCTGAAAGAGCGAATAGTGAACTTTCTCAAAACCAAGAGGTTGCAAGATCCGAGGCAAATGGTTTTACCGAAGGACGGTCTTGCCAAACAAATCTGATTGAGTTCTTTGACTGGGTGACCAAGGAACTAGATCAAGGGCATGCGATGGATGTCATCTACCTGGATTTCAGCAAAGCCTTTGATACTGTTCCTCATAGGATGCTTGTCAATAAACTCAGTAGTTGGGGATGGGTCCCAAGATGGTAAACTGGATTAGAAATTGGTTGACTGACAGACAACAGAAGGTGATGGTACATGGAGCTCACTCGGATGAAAGGAAGGTGATTAGCAGGGTACCCCAGGGTTCGGTCCTGGGCTCGGCACTGTTCAATGTATTTGTGAGTGATATTGCTGAAGGACTGAATGGAAAAGTCTGTCTTTTTGCAGATGACACAAAAATTTGCAACAGAGTGGACTCCCCTAAGGTAGCGGTTAACATGAGGAAAGATCTACAAAAGCTAGAAGAATGGTCTAATGCTTGGCAACTACGATTTAATGCGAAAAAGTGCAGTGTCATGCACTTGGGTAGCAGAAATCCAAGGGAAATGTACGCGATAGGGGGCGAGAGATTGGTGTGCACAGTTCAGGAGAAAGACCTTGGTGTGATTTTCTCTGATAATCTCAAGGTGGCAAAACAGTGCGACAAGGCGGTGGCAAAAGCCAGCAGGATGTTGGGCTGCATACAAAGAGGAATCACCAGCAGAAAGGAAGAGGTACTTATGCCACTGTACAAGTCACTGGTGAGGCCTCACTTGGAATACTGTGTTCAGTTTTGGAGACCATATCTTGCAAAAGATGTAAAAAGAGTGGAAACTGTGCAGAGGAAGGCGACCAAAATGATTTGGAGCCTACGTCATAAGCCTTATGAGAAGAGACTTGAAGACCTAAATATGTACACTTTGCAGGGCCGGCCCGTCCATTGAGCAAGAATGTTGTTTGCACAGGGCCCTGCGTTTCAGGGGGCCCCGCTGAAACAACATTCTGCCCATCAGCCCAGAGAAACTTTAAAAGAAAACACAAACTTGCTGCTGCCGTGGCAGCAGCAGAATCAAATGTCTCCCGCGGGGCCCCCGCCCGCCCAACAGAGCACTCCCTCCTGCCCGGCAGAGGACTCCCTCGATCACTCTCCTCGGCCTGACTTTCAGAGCCGCAAAAGGAGAGTTTTCCTCTCGCAGCTCTGTTAAGCCTGCTGGGGCTGATAGGAACAAATATTTCCTGTTTCCCATCAGCCCCGGCCAGCTTAACAGAACCGCGAGAGAGAAACTCTCTCTTCGCGGCTCTGAAAGCCACGCCGAGGAGAGTGATCGAGGGAGGCCTCTGCAGGGCAGGAACATAAGAACATAAGATATGCCATACTGGGTCAGACCAAGGTCCATCAAGCCCAGTATTCTGTTTCCAACAGTGGCCAATCTAGGTCATACGTACCTAGCAGTTTCCCCAAGGGACACAGGTTCCACAATGCTTGTATTGGTTCAAGCATTGATATCCTGGGCCCCTTCTTAATAATGGTTTATGGACCTTTCCTCCAGGAACTTGTCCAAACCTTTTTTAAACCCAGCTACACTAACAGCCTTTACTACATCCTCCGGTAACAAATTCCAGAGTTTGATTACACGTTGAGTGAAAAAATATTTTCTTTTATTAGTCTTAAATAGTTTACCCTGTAGCTTCATTGCATGTCCCCTAGTCTTTCTATATTCTGATAAGGTAAACAATCGATCTACGTTTACCCATTCCACTCCGTTCATTAATTTATAGACTTCTATCATATCTCCCCTCAGCCGTCTCTTTTCCAGGTTAAAGAGCCCAAACCTTTTTAGCCTTTCTTCATAGGAGTAGCCTTCCATCCCCTTTACCATTTTGGTGGCTCTTCTCTGAACCTTTTCTAAAATTGCTATATCCTTTTTAAGATATGGCGACCAGAATTGCACATAATATTCAAGGTGCGGTCTCACCATGGAACGATATAGAGGCATTATAATATCTTTTGTTTTATTTTTCATTCCTTTCCTTATCATACCTAGCATTCTATTTGCTCTCTTGGCCGCCGCTGCACACTGGGCCGAGGGTTTTAACATGGTATCCACAAGGACGCCTAAATCTTTTTCTTGGGTGGTGGTTCCTAATGTGGAACCTTGCATCGTGTAACCATAGTTTGGGTTGTTCTTCCCTAGGTGCATAACCTTGCACTTCTCCACATTAAATTTCATCTGCCATTTTGATGCCCAGTCTTCCAATTTATCAAGATCCTCTTGCAATTTTCCACAATCCTCCTGGGTTTTAACAACTTTAAATAGTTTTGTGTCATCAGCAAATTTGATAACCTCACTCGTTATTCCACTTTCCAGGTCATTTATGAATATGTCAAAAAGCAGCGGACCCAGCACAGATCCCTGGGGTACACCACTATTCACCTTTCTCCATTGGGAAAATTGGCCATTTAGCCCTACCCTCTGCTTTCTATCTTTTAACCAGTTCCTGATCCACAGTAGTACACTGCCTCCTATCCCATGACTCTTTAGTTTTGCCAAAAGTCTCTCATGAGGGACCTTGTCAAAGGCTTTCTGAAAGTCCAGATACACAATATCAACCGACTCACCTTTGTCCACCTGTTTATTCACTCCTTCAAAAAACATAACAGATTAGTAAGACAAGATCTTCCTTGTCTAAAGCCATGTTGGCTGTCTCCCATTAGGTCATGACTATCTATATGCTGAGTAATTTTATTCTTTATGATGGTTTCTACCATTTTTCCCGGTACTGATGTCAGGCTCACCGGTCTGTAGTTTCCCGGATCACCCCTCGAACCCTTTTTAAAAATTGGTGTTACATTGGCGATCCTCCAATCCTCAGGTATTAGAGATGATTTTAATGATAGTTCACAGATTACTGATAGCAGGTCTGCAATCTCAAATTTCAGTTCTTTCAACACCCTTGGATGTATACCATCCGGCCCAGGTGATTTGCTACTCTTCAGTTTATCTAATAGTTGTAGGACATCTTCCCGATGTATCGATATTTCCTTCAATTCTTCCACACCTTTAAATACCACTTCAGTCGTGGGTAACATCCCTACATCTTCCTCAGTAAAGACCGAAGCAAAGAATTCATTCAGTCTCTCCGCTATCGCCTTGTCGCCTCTTAGTGCTCCTTTAACCCCTTTATCATCTAATGGACCAACTGACTCTCTCACGGGTTTTTTTGCTACGAATGTACTTGAAAAGGTCTTTATTTCGCGTTTTTGCTTCCGCAGCAAGCTTCTTCTCAAATTCTCTCTTTGCCTGCCTTATCAATGCCTTGCATTTGACTTGCCAGTGCTTGTGCTGTTTCCAGGTTTCATCATTTGGCTCTTTTTTCCATTTCTTGAAAGATGCTTTTTTGGCAACAACAGCCTCTCTGACCTCAGCTTTAAACCATGCTGGCAATTTTTTGGACTTCCTTCCACTTTTCTTAAAGCGTGGAATACAGCTGGTCTGGGCTTCCAAGATAGTATTTTTCAACAACACCCAAGCTTGATGTACGTCTTTAACCTTTGCAACTGCTCCTTTTAGTTTTTTCTTAACTGTTTTCCTCATTCTATCATAGTCTCCCTTTCGAAAGTTAAGGGGTAGTACTGTGGATTTCCTTACTATCCCTCCTCCACTAATTAAATCAAAGGCGATCATGCTATGATCACTATTGCCAAGTGGCCCCAACACCCTTATCTCTTGCACTACATCTGGTGTTCCACTAAGGACTGTCTAATATTGCTTCCCCTCTGGTCGGTTCATGAACCAGCTGCTCCAAGAAGCAGTCATTTATTTCATCTAGGAACTTTATCTCCCTAGCATGTCCTGTTGTGACACTGACCCAGTCGATGCCGGGGTAATTGAAATCACCCATTATTATTACTGCACTGTAACTTTTGCTAGCTTCCTTGATTTCTTTGAGCATTTCATCATCCATTTGTTCATTCTGGCCAGGCGGACGATAGTACACCCCCACTGCCATCGCCTTCCCCTTTTTACATGGAATTTCAATCCATAGAGATTCTACAGCAAATTTTGTTTCTTGCAAAACTTTAATCCTTTCTGACTCAATGCCCTCTCTAACATAGAGCGCAACCCCTCCACCAATTTGATCAGCTCTATCATTTCGATATAGTTTGTACCCAGGTATCACAGTGTCCCACTGGTTGTCCTCCTTCCACCATGTCTCTGATATTCCAATCATATCTAACCTCTCGTTTAGTGCTATATATTCTAACTCTCCCATCTTGTTTTGTAGACTTCTAGCATTTGCATACAAGCATTTTAGAGACTGTATTTTATTCATATTAATTTGGCTATTGGTAGACATGGGTAATTTGGGATCTTTAAGTTCTGTCTGCTCCATACTCGAGGGCATTTGGGCTACTTTACTCTTTTTTGGAACCTCTCTGCTTTTTGTAGTATCCTTCAAGGATACATTCTTCCGAACCATGCGCTCTTGGGCGACTGTCGGCTTTCCCCTATTATCTAGTTTAAAAGCTGCTCTATCTCCTTTTTAAAGGTTAATGCCAGCAGCCTGGTTCCATCCCGGTTAAGGTGAAGCCCATCCCTTCGGAAGAGCCCCTCCTTTCCCCAGAATGTTCCCCAGTTCCTAACAAATCCGAACCCCTCATCTCTGCACCATTGTCTCATCCACGCATTGAGACTCCGGAGCTCTGCCTGCCTATTGGGTCCTGCGCGTGGAACGGGAAGCATTTCGGAGAACGCTACCCTGGAAGTTCTGGATTTCAACTTCCTACCTAAAAGCCTAAATTTAGCTTCCAGAACCTCCCTACCACATTTTCCTATGTCATTGGTACCAACATGTACCAAGACAGCAGACTCCTCCCCAGCACTATCTAAGACCTTATCTAGGTGGCGTGTGAGGTCCGCTTCCTTCGCACCAGGCAGGCATGTTACCAGGCGATCCTCACGTCCACCAGCCACCCAGCTATCTACATGCCTAATGATCGAATCACCAACTATAACTGCTGTCCTAACCCTTCCCGCATGGGCACTTGGCCCTGGAGAAACCTCCTCGGTGCGAGAGGGGTTTACATCACCTGGAGGACAGGTCCTAGTTACAGGATCACTTCCTGCCACACCAGGGTGATGCTCTCCTGTCACGTGACCTCTCTCCTCCATGGCAACAGGGATGCTGCCAGACTGGAGGTGGGACTTCAGGATTATATCCCTGTAGGTCTCGTCTATGTACCTCTCTGTCTGTCTTATGTTTTCCAAGTCTGCTACTCTAGCCTCTAGAGAACGGACTTGTTCCCTGAGAGCAGAGAGCTCCTTGCACCTAGTGCACACGTAAGACCTCTCACCAGCTGGGAGAAAATCATACATGTGACACTCAATGCAAAAGACTGGAAAGCCCACATCCCGCTGCTGGACTGTTGTCTGCATCTTAGTTTTAAGTTTGTGTTTAGATCTTTAAGTTCTATATGTACTAAAGGGTGCAATGGATATTTATACCACTAAAACTGTACCTAAGAAGTTTAATATACCTTGTTCACCTGAAGCTTAATTAATCTCAGGTCCTTGGTGTATGACTGATTTGGGTAATGAGCTTCACCTGAGAGCACCTCCTGTCTTTTAAGTTGTGCAAGTACCTATAAAGCTGTGATTTTCCCAGGGGAGGGTGGGTGTGGGGAGGGAGGGAGGGATATAACACTTATTAAAAAAGGGCTGCTACACAGTACCTTGTCCTGTGCTGCTGAGGAAAACTATATTCTGATTTGATTTAAATTATAGCTCTTTGCTGCTACTAGGCTCTAACCTATTATGAAATTTAAACTACAAGCTCTCTGCTGGATTCTAAATTTAACCAGAAAGCTCTCTTCTGTGTTTTAATTTGAAACTAAAAGTACTTTGCTGATGCTAGGCCCTGAGTGACTATGAAATTTAAACTACAGCTGTCTACTGGGTATGAAAGGTAACCAGAAAGTTCTCTTCTGTGTTTTAAAATTGAATCTTAAACTGTTGCTACTAGGCCCTGACTGATTTAACAAAAAAAATAGTGGGTTCACAGATTAATTAGCTTTAAAAGAAAAACAATTCCTTTCAGAAAAATTCCCAGAAGTATATACTCACAATTTCAGATTTCTCTCCAGAAGTAACAGCCCCCCTTTCCAGTCCGTCAGGAGGGAGTGCTCTGTTGGGCGGGCGGGCGGGGGCCCCGCGGGAGACATTTGATTCTGCTGCTGCCACGGCAGCAGCAAGTTTGTGTTTTCTTTTAAAGTTTCCCTGGGCTGATGGGGGGGAAGGGGGGTTAGGATTGGTAATGGGTTGGGGGGGGTCTAGGACTGGAAATGGGCTGATGGGGGGTTAGGACTGGTAATGGGCTGGGGGGTCTAGGACTGGAAATGGGCTGATGGGGGGTTAGGACTGGTAATGGGCTATGGGAGGGGGCTAGGACTGGAAATGGGCTGATGGGGTGGGTTAGGACTGGTAATGGGCTATGGGCACTGTTCCCTCTAAGCTGTGCGCGTGTGCCCGCGCACACACCTCTCCAAGCGAGCGCACATACTTTACAACAGAGCGCACAAAAAGCGTAGTTACTCACCTGTAACAGGTGTTCTCCAGGAGCAGCAGGAATCAGTCCTCACATATGGGTGACGTCGGCGCCGACGGAGCCCTCGCGGAGCAATTTTCCCCAGCTTTCAAAGAAAGCCTTTGGGAATTGCAGCGCGCATGCGCGTTCGCCTTCCCGCCCAAGGGTGCCATCTTAGCCAGTCAGATGACATAGCTAAAAAAGACAGCATAAAAATTTGCAAAAAAACTAAAGCAGATGATTGCAACTCCAAGGGGAGGAGGGAGGGTTGTGAGGACTGATTCCTGCTGCTCCTGGAGAACACCTGTTACAGGTGAGTAACTACGCTTTCTCCAGGACCAAGCAGGAAGTCAGTCCTCACATATGGGACTCCCAAGCTTAAGGCTACCGGAGACCCTAAGCACAAAAATGAGCTCCCTCTAGCTCAGCAGCACAGAAGGAAGGAATCTTCGCTGAATTATTACCCACCGGTAGCCCACATCCGGGATGGAGGGTAGGAGTTGCTCAAACCTCAAAGAGATTACGGAGGACTGCCTGTCCGAAAGCACTGTCCCTGCGGGACTCCCTCTCGAGACAGTAATGGACCGCAAAAGTCTGGCTCGAAGACTAAGTAGCGGCCCGGCAGATGTCTGCCAGCGGAACAGAGCGGAGGTAAGCCACTGACGTAGCCTTTGCCCGAACGCAATGAGCCGTGACTCGACCTTCCAAGGAGAGTCCGGCTGCCCCATAAGCCCAAGTGATACAGTCCGCAACCCAGATGGACAGAGTACGCTTGGAGACCGGGAGTCCCAATTTATTGGGATCAAAAGACACAAAAGCTGCGCAGCTTTACGGTGCTCCCGCGTACGGTCAAGGTAGAAGTTCAATGCCCTTCTACAGTCCAGGGTATGGAGGACCATTTCAGCTCGGCTGGAGTGTGGTCTGGGAAAGAAGGTCGGAAGTACCACCTCCTGATTGATGTGAAAAGGGGAGACCACTTTTGGAAGAAATTTTGGGTGAGTCCGTAGGACTACCCTATTTTTGTAGAACCGAGTGTAAGGGGGATCAGACACGAGGGCCTGCAATTCACTTATGCGTCTAGCGGAGGTGAGGGCTATCAAGAACAATGTTTTCCAAGAAAGAAAACGGAGAGAACAGGTAGCCATAGGTTCAAAAGGCGGACAGGTGATCCGCTGCAAAACCACATTCAGATCCCAGTCAGGCGCTGGCGGGCGCAGAGGTGGTTTAAGTAGAAGGAGACCTCGGAGAAACCTCGCTACGAGAGGGTCGCTGGAAAGAGGTCTGCCGTCCACCGGCACATGATGTGCTGAAAGAGCACTGAGGTGAACTTTGACGGAGTTGGACTTAAGTCCCAGATTAGAGAGGTATAGCAAGTACTGCAAGATCACCGACACCGGGCAGGAGAAGGGATCCTGAGACTGTTGGGTACACCAAACGGAAAAGCGACGCCATTTAAGGGCGTAGCATTTGCGGGTAGAAGGTCGCCGAGAAGCTAGGACGACCTCTTCCACCTCTGCCGGCAGGAGAAGGGGAGCAAGGACTACCCTCTCAGCAGCCAGGCCATTAGATTGAGAGATCTGAGGTTGGGGTGTAGCAGAGACCCCTGATCCTGAGTGAGGAGATCCGGTTGTAACCCCAGAGGGAATGGATCCTCTACCGCTAATTGCAGCAGGAGTGGAAACCACGGCTGTCTGGGCCAGCGAGGGGCCACCAGGATCATGAAAGCTTTGTCTCGGAGAACCTTGAAAAGAGTTCGAGAGACTAGCGGGATGGGAGGAAAAGCATACAGAAGGCTCTCCGACCATGAGAGTAGAAAAGCGTCTGCCGCAACTCGAAGGGGATGTGGCTGACGAGAGCAGAAGCGAGGAAGTTGCCGGTTGAGAGGGCTGGCAAAGAGATCCATCGTGGGGAGGCCCCACTTTAGAAAGAGCTTCTGAACTACCAAGGGATCCAGGCGCCACTCGTGCGGCTGAAGGATCCTGCTGAGTTTGTCCGCCAGGCAATTTTCTTGGCCCGGGAGATAAACTGCCTTGAGAAGAACGCCGTGACTGACGGCCCAAGAGCAGAGCTTCTGTGCTTCCCGACAGAGAAGGAAGGAGCCCGTGCCCCCCTGCTTGTTCACGTAGAACATGGCAACTTGATTGTCCGTCTGGACAAGGACGGACTGGTGAGAGGTCAGGTGGGAGAAGGCCTTGAGAGCCAGGCGGATCGCTCTGAGCTCCAGGAAGTTGATCTGCTGAGCAGACTCCCACGTGGTCCAGAGGCCCTGAGTACGTGCCCCTTGGCAATGTGCTCCCCAGCCCAGGAGGGACGCATCTGTCGTCAGCACCTGGGCCGGCTGAGGCGACTGAAAAGGCATGCCGAGTACCAGGTTGGGCCGATGAAGCCACCACTGGAGAGACGAGGCCAGCGGCTCGGAGACGCGCACTAGGTCTGCTAGGCCGCCTGTGGCTTGTTGCCACTGCTTGCGAAGACACCATTGAGCAGGCCGCATATTCAGGCGGACATTGGGGGTCACATGGACGGTGGAAGCCATATGGCCGAGTAGTCTCAGGAAGCGCCTGGCGGAGACCAGGGGCTGGCTGCGAAAACGGTCGGCTAGGTCCATGAGCCGTTGAGCCCTGTCGAGCGGTAGGAACGCTCGTGCCTGAGGAGTGTGCAGCCTTGCGCCGATGAACTCGAGATCCTGTGAGGGGAGCAAAGTGGACTTTGCGAAGTTTATGACAAAGCCCAAGTACTGCAGAAGAGTCACCGTGCGGCGTGTGGCGTTGGTGACCTCCGGAGCGGACGCTGCTCTGATGAGCCAGTCGTCGAGGTACGGAAAGACATAGAGGCCGTGAAGCCGGAGATGGGCCGCCACCACCGCGAGACATTTTGTGAAGACTCGCGGTGCGGAGGACAGGCCAAAGGGCAGTACTCTGTACTGGTAATGATTTCCTGCCACCACAAACCTTAGGTATTGGCGGTGGCTTGGGTGGATGAGGATGTGCGTGTAGGCATCCTTTAGATCCAAGGAGCATAGCCAATCTCCCTGCTGGAGGTAGGGCAGAAGGATTCCAAGGGTAAGCATTTTGAACTTTTCCCGCACGAGGAACTTGTTGAGGTTGCGCAAGTCCAGGATGGGTCTGAGGCCTCCTGTCCTTTTTGGTACTAGAAAATACCTGGAATAAAAGCCTTGACCTCTCAGGTGGTGGGGCACCGGTTCCACCGCCTGTTCCTGTAGAAGACCTGCTAACTCCTGAAGGAGTAAGTCCCTGTGCAGAGGGAGTCGTGGAGGTTCTCCCGGGAAATAGGAGGGAGGGACCTGGTGGAAGTGGAGAAGATAGCCTTCTCTTACGACTTGAAGCACCCAGGCATCTGAAGTGATGCTGGACCACCTGTGGGCGAAGTGAACCAGCCGGCCTCCGGTGCTGGGAGGAGCCAGCGGAGGGGGAGAGGCTATGCTGAAGGAGTCAAAAGCCCCCACCCTGCTGAGCAGGGGCTGGTGGTGCAGGCTTGGGGGCTTGCTGCCTACGGGACCCGTTACCCCGTCCCTTGGCCTGCTGGCCCTGTTGGGGAGCTGCGGGGGCCTGATATTGGGGGTAGTGTTTATAGGCAGCCGTCTTTCTCGGGTAAAAGCACTTCTTTCCCGAGCCCTTCTTTTTCTGGGAAGGGGCGGAGGTCTTCCTAGAAAGCCTAGTCCTGGTGAGAGTCTCCGTCTCGATCTGTGCAGCCTTTTCTGCCATAGGTTTGCCAAAGAGGTTTTCACCTCGGCAGGGGACATCGACCAACTTGTCCTGCACCCAGGGCTCAAGGTCAGACGACTGAAGCCAAGCCTGTCGGCGGGCACCGATGCCGGCTGCGGCCACTCGAGCCGATGCTTCAAAGCCATCGTAGGCTGCTCGGGATATGAATTTTGAGCATTCCCGAATGCCAGTGGACAAGGCTAGGAACCTCCGCAAAGGTTCCTCGGACAATCCAGCGGAGAATCCGGCTAGCTCTTTAGCCAGGTTTCGAAGATACATGCCCATGTATAGCTGGTAGGTCTGGACACGACACGCAAGCATAGAGCCCTGGAAACACTTCTTACCAAGGCCATCCAGGTTACGGGCCTCCCTGCCAGGAGGCACCGAGGAGTGCATCTTCTGGCTCTTAAGACGATGCATGGCCGATTCCACTACCATGGAATGGTGTGGTAGCTGTGCCTTTTGGAAGCCAGGGCTCTTGCGGACTCGATAGATAGAATCGACCCGCTTGCTTAGGACCTGCGAGGAGGCCGGACTCTCCCACATGCGGAAGAGTAGTCGTTCCAGCATGGGAGGAACCGGTACAGTAAAGTGTTCCCTGGCGGGAGAGTCATACTGGAGGGCGTCGAGCTCTTCGGCTCGAGGCTCCTCCTCGGGGTCCGCCGGGAAGGCCAAAGCCTTGGCCATATCCCTGACGAAGTCCGAGAACCGGGCATCCTCCGGGGGGGACTGCTTCCGAGGTTCGGACTCAGGCGAGTCCGAGGGGACACACCGAGTCCGAAAAGAATCAGGTGACTCTTCCTCTTCAGACTCCCAGACCGACTCCGAGGAGGAATCGGTGGGGTCGGCCCGGGCAGGCTGCGGCGCCCGCCGCCCCGACGCCGAGGGAGTCGGCGTCGGCGACCTCGGTCCCGAACGGGAGGCCGAGGGTGACCTCGACCGAGGATCGACTCGAGTTCGCATGGACTCGAGGATCAGCTCGGTCTCCGGGGTCGACTTAGACGTCGACGTCCCGGCGGTCGGGGCAGCGGCGCCAGCAAGGCTAGCGAGCAGTGCCCGCTGCTGGTCCATGAAGGCAGATAGTCTGCTCTCCAAGGCCGTCAACCTGAGTCCGACCTCAGGTGACCCAGCAGCCCCCGACTCGGGCCCGACGTCGGCGGTCTCAGAGGCGAGTCCAGGAGGACCACAGGACTTACCCGAGCAGGCAGCTCCGACTCCATGCGAGGTCGCTTCGAGAGGTGCTCCTTCTCCAAGGACCCGGGACGGCTATCGGGGCTATGCGACCTGGCCCTCGCGGAGCCAGGAGCGTCCACCGACGCCGCCCTCGCGGGTTTCACCTTCCGTCGATGGTCCCCGGAGGGAGAACCCCTGTCGGAGGAACTCCGGCGACGGTCCGAGCTGGAACCTCTGGACGCCGAGGCCTCCGACGAGGTCCGGGTACGGCTGGGGTCAGCGAAGATCCTATCCCGCTGATGCCGCCGACTTCTCAACGCTTTGGAGGACATTTTGCCACAGGCCCCACAGATCATTTCTTCATGATCCGGGCCCAGGCAGCGGAGGCAATTATCGTGTGTGTCAGTTAGTGACATATTTCGGTCACACTGACCACACCGCTTGAAACCACTGGCAGCCATCGGGGGGAAAAAGGGCCCCTGCAAGGTCAAAAGACCGGGCTGCCAGTGAAAAAACCGAAAACGAAACTGACTAAATCAGAAAAACCGAAAAAGAAGAAGAGGACTCGTGACCGGCGTCGCGAGTCCGGGCGGGAAGAAAACCGGCGTCGAACCGAAGGAAAAAAGAGAATATTACGAATAAAATCAACTTTTTCGCGGGGACAAGATGGGTACGTCTGTATGGCTCCGCGGAAAAAAGAAGACTGGCTAAGATGGCACCCTTGGGTGGGAAGGCGACCGCGCATGCGCGCTGCAATTCCCAAAGGCTTTCTTTGAAAGCTGGGGAAAATTGCTCCGCGAGGGCTCCGTCGGCGCCGACGTCACCCATATGTGAGGACTGACTTCCTGCTTGGTCCTGGAGAAATTACGGTTCTGATTCTGATAGAAAACAACACAGGCATCTTAAAATTTAAAAGTTGTGATTGTAATTACTAGAAATTTTCCGTTTCATTTAGTAATCGTCTATTTTCATTTAATTTGATTAAAATCAATGTGGTATACATACTGTATTCTGACGTGTAGTCAAATTTTAAAGTATATTCTTAGCACTCGATCTCATTGTACATATGTAATTAGTTCAGTCTGTATCCCCCTTGTTATCCAAGTTGTTACCCCTGTTCTCTGTAAAGCCAAACATGTTATCCAAGTTGTTACTCCTGTTCTATGTGAAGCCAAACAGTCTGTTATGGTCATTTTGTTGTATGTAAACCGCGCTGATAAATAGTGCGGTATATAAGAAATTGTAATAAATAAATAATATATAACTCCGAGTGTCATCATGTGGCGCACAAAAATGTAACCTTCCTTCAAAAGCTGCACAGCTGATATTTTATGCGCACACAGCCTACAGAAATTAGAGGGAACATTGGCTATGGGGGGGACTAAGATTGGAAATGGGTTGATGGGGGTTAGGACTGGAGGTGGGCTGATGGGGGGTTAAGACTTGCAATGGGCTATGGGGAGGCTAGGACTGGAAATGGACTGATGGTGAGTTAGGACTGGAAATGGGCTGATGGGGGGTTAAGACTGGCAATGGGCTGGGGGGGGGTCTAGGACTGGAAATGGGCTGATGGGGGGTTAGGACTGTTAATGAGCTATGGGAGGAGTCTAAGACTGGAAATGGGCTGATGGGGGGTTAGGACTGTTAATGAGCTATGGGAGGGGGCTAGGACTGGAAATGGGCTGATGGGGTGGGTTAGGACTGGTAATGGGCTATGGGGGGGCTAGGACTGGAAATGGGCTGATGGGGAGTTAGGCCTGGAAATGGGCTGATGGGGGGTTAGGCCTGGTAATGGGCTATGGGGGGGTAAGACTGGAAATGGGTTGATGGGGACTGGTAATGGGCTATGGGGGGTTAGGAATGGTAATGGGCTATGGGGAGGCTAAGACTGGAAATGGGCTGTTGGGGAGTTAGGACTGGAAATGGACTGATGGGGGGTTAGGACTGGTAATGGGCTATGGGGGATTAGGACTGGTAATGGGCTATGGGGGTTAGGAATGATAATGGGCTATGGGGAGGCTAGGACTGGAAATGGGCTGATGGGGGGGTAGGACTGGTAATGGGCTATGGGGAGGCTAGAACTGGTAATGGGCTATGGGGGGGCTAAGACTGAAAATGGGCTAATGGGGGGCTTAGGACTGGTAATGGGCTATGGGGGGGGGGGGGGCTAGGACTGGTAATGGGCTGAGTGGAAGGGGGATTGGAACTGCAAATAGCTGATGGGGATGGGGACTTGGAATGGAAATGGGCTGAGTGGAAGGGGGGCTTGAACCGCAAATAGATGAGGGGAGGGTGGCTTGGAATGGAAATGGGCTGTGAGGGGAGGGAGCTAGGACTGGGAATGGGCTGAGTGGGGGGAGCTAGGACTGGGAATGGGCTGAGTGGGGGAGTTAGGACAGGAAATGGGCTGATGGAGGTGCTAGGATAGGACTGGAAATGGGCTGTGAGAGGAGAGAGCTAGGACTGGAAATGAGCTGAGTGGGGGGGGAGCTAGGACAGGAAATGGGCTGACGGAGGTGCAAGGATAGGACTGGAAATGGGCTGTTGTGGGTGCTAAGATTGGAAATGGGCTGTGGTGGGGGCTTGGAATGAAACAGACTCATGTAGGGGCTTAGAACTGGAAGTAGGCTAATGGGGGGCTTGGACTGGAAATGGGCTAAGTGGAGGGGAGCTAGGATTTGACATGGGCTGATGGTGGGGCTAGGAAAGGACTAGAAATCAGCTGATGGGGGGGCTGGGATTGGAAATGAGCTGATGAAGGGACTCGGATAGGACTGGAAATAGATGGGGGAGCTAGGACTGGAAATGGGCTGATGGTGGGGCTAGGATAGGACTGGAAATGGGCTGATGGGGGGCTAGGACTGGAAATGGGCTGATGCGGAGGCTAGGACTGGAAATGGGCTGATGCGGGGGATAGAAGGGAGCGGATGCTGGGTGGGGCTGGAACTAGAAGGGAGCTGATGTTGGGGGAGGATAAGAATGGGATGGGGCTGGGAGACTGAAATGGAGAGGGGAAAAATATTTTGTGTGGGAGGGAAGAAAAATCTTCAATTGGCTGGGTATTGGGAGAGTAAGTGGGGATTGAGGATGAAGGGGTAAAATTTGAGTGGATGAAATAGGAATGAGGAAAGAGCAAAAGGAGAAAGATTAGTATGTTAAAGCAGATGTAGAGAGAATGGAAAAAATCTAGAAGAGAGAAGACAGGACAAATGGACAGCAGATGGAGAGTTAGCAGAAGACATGAAGAAACCAGAAGAAAGTGGCTGGAGTAATTGCAACTGAAAAAAAGTGCACAAAAGGTAGAAAAATCTCTCTTTATTTTGAATTTATTAACTGGAATATGTCAGCTCTGGGAAATGTGAATCATTAACATCTGCGCTTTGTTTTGTACAAGAGGAAATTAATTTATAGTTTTATTTCTAGTGTTGTTGTACATTCCAAGTTTGGCTTTTGTGGTTCCCAGTTTAATTATTGTCTTCCTGTTTCTAAATTGTGATTCCTTGTTTGATGATGGTCTATGTTCTGCATGTGTAACTGAGCTGAGGTATTCTGTTTATGTAATTCCTATTTGACATTGCCACTTGTTCTCTTTCCCCAGTAGGTCATGTATTGTTATTCTCTGAAATGTATTGGTTTAATATTTGCAATGTTACCTTTTGATAGGTAGGGTCTGGTGCTTTGTGAGTCCTGGCAGTGCTGTTATGATACGGTCGGTTTGCTATTGGTTCTAAATGAGCAGTGTTTGCAGCAGTTCCTAATGTGCCTGGCGGTTGGCACTGGATTATAGTAATTTAGAAATCTTTTAGTCTTTCTTTATCCATACACTCATTAAGAGGCATGTTTACTAAAAGTTAGTGTATGGTAACATTATGCAAATGAGGCCCCTTATGCAAATGAGGCCCTGCACAGAGTCTCCACACATGGCCCCGCACCCCCCTTGGGCCGCCCCTGACACTTTGGAGGAGAGGAGGGACAGGGGAGATATGATTCAGACCTTTAAATACTTAAAGAGAAATGATGAACAAACAAACCTCTTCCAAAGACAGGGAAGCTATAAAACTAGAGGACATAACATGAAGCTGCAAGGTGCTAAATTGAAAGGGAATGTCAGGAAATATTTTTTCACTGAAAGGGTGGTAGATGCTTGGAATGCTCTCCCGATAGAAGTGGTGGGGCAAACACAGTGACGGAATTCAAAACGGCATGGGACAAACACAGTGGATCCCTTTACAGCAACAGGATAAGAACAAAATAAACTGAAACATATAACTTCTGAACCATCTAACGTCTCAACAAATAGGGGTGTCCTACATGGAGTGGTGGGTTCACCCCTAAACAAAGACATGGAGAGGGGTGGCCTGCACCTACTCTTATTTACTGAACCATCACCACCCGACACAGGCCGTGTTTCGTTACAATTTGTAATGATGGTATTATATGGACACATTTTCTTCTCCATGGAGGATTCGCTATGCCATTTAGTTAGGCAATTATACACAACATTTTTTAATAACATTATTTTATCTATTTATATATGGTTTTATGTCTTTTTTCGCTCCTGCTGCGTTCTTGTTTGGTTCCTTAGGATTATCAAATATTCTTGCGTGTGTTTTTATGGCTTTTAAATGTGCTGTAATTATTATTTGTGGGATTTTAACTCCATTATTGGTTATTATATTTTTAGTTGTACAAGAGTTTTATTTTACAAGGGTCACAAGTTAGCGTATCCTCAGTATTCAACATAGAGGTATTTATTGTTACACTATACATGTTCATTTGTCACATCCTTTTTAACTTTTTAATTGTTTATAATTATTTAATATGTTCATATGTGATTGTTATTTTATGATGGATATAAATGTATATATTAGACATTTTTTTATATTTATTTTTTAGCTACATTTATTTAAGCGACACATTTATATGTAGTATGTAATTCTTTTTTATTTTATACATATTTCAGTCATCTGTTCTTATCATGGTTTCATTTTTAATAATGTATTTTATAATATATGTGTATGTTTTTATGTTTTTAGTTCCTTTACCAGATCAACCCCTGACGTAACGAAACACGGCCTGTGTCGGGTGGTAATGGGTCAATAAATAAAAGTTTTGTCTTTTCCATATTATCACGTTTTGGACTGGGTCTTTTCTACGTCATTATTTGTTCCTTTGTGGTACATCTCTGCACCTACTCTTGCCATCTTGCTGGGCAGACTAGATATTTATCTGCCGTCATCTACTATGTTACTATGTTTACTAGGTGCATAACTTTGCACTTGTCCACATTAAATTTCATCTGCTATTTGGATGCCCAGTCTTCCAATTTATCAAGATCCTCTTACAATTTTCCACAATTCTCATGGGTTTTAACAACTTTAAATAGTTTTGTGTCATCTGCAAATTTGATAACCTCACTCGTTATTCCCATTTCTGAGTCATTTAAGACTATGTTAAAAAGCAGAGGACACAGCACAGATCCCTGGGGTACTCTACTATTCACCTTTCTCCATTGGGAAAATTGGCCATTTAGCCCTACCCTCTGCTTTCTATCTTTTAACCAGTTCCTGATCCAAAATAGTACACTGCCTCCTATCCCATGACTTCTTAGTTTTGCCAAAAGTCTCTGATGAGGGATCTTGTCAAAGGCTTTCTGAAAGTCCAGATACACTATATCAACCAACTCACCTTTGTCTACCTCTTTATTCACACCTTCAGAAAAAACATAACAGATTAGTAAGACAAGATCTTTCTTGTCTAAAGCCACGTTGGCTGTCTCCCATTAAACCATTACTATCTACATGTTCAGTAATTTTGTTCTTTATGATGGTTTCTACCATTTTTCCCGGTACTGACGTCAGGTTCACCGGTCTGTAGTTTCCCGGATCACCACTGGAACCCTTTTTAAAAATTGGCGTTACATTGGCCATCCTCCAATCTTCAGGTATTACAGATGATTTTAATGATAGGTCACAGATTACTAATAGCAGGTCTGCAATCTCATATTTTAGTTCTTTCAACACCCTTGGATGTGTACTATCCAGTCCAGGTGATTTGCTACTCTTCAGTTTATCAAATAGTTGTAATACATCTTCCCGGTGTATCGATATTTCTTTCAAGTCTTCCGCAGTATCACCTTTAAATACCAGTTCAGTCATTGCTAACATCCTTACATCTTCCTCAGTAAAGACCAAAGCAAAGAATTCATTCAGTCTCTCCGCTATGGCCTTGTCCCCTCTTAGTGCCATTTACCCCTCTATCATCTGATGGTCCAACTAACTCTCTCACAGGCTTTTTGCTACGAATGTCCTTGAAAAAGTCTTTATTACGTGTTTTTGCTTCCACAGCAAGCTTCTTCTTAAATTCTCTATGCCTGCCTTATCAATGCCTTGCATCTAACTTGCCAGTGCTTGCGCAGTTTCCAGTTTGTCATTTGGCTTTTTGCCATTTCCTGAAAGATGCTTTCTTGGCAACAACAGCCTCTCTGACCTCACCTTTAAACCATTCTGGCAGTTTTTTGGACTTCTTTCCACTTTTCTTAAAGCGTGGAATACAACTGGTCTGGGTTTCCAAGATAGTATTTTTTTTTAATACTTTATTTATAAACCTTCTGTAACATAACAACCATTACAGTGCAGACAATGAGCCTCAGCAGAGTGTACTCTTATCCCCACTTAGAGGCAAACACCATGTACAGTTATGCAACAGCAGATATCAATGCACACTATAATACAATTTTATGATAGTTTTCAACAAACCCCCTCCCCCCCACCCCTCCCTCCCATCGTCACAGCCGCTAAGTTCCAGCTTAAGTAACTATCAGCAATCCTGTCCCATGTTCCCTACCACCCATTCCCCTAGCCCGTGGATCTCAATATCCCACATTTACTATTTCATTCCTGCAGTGGGGCCCCAAACTCTGGATGTAAGGCTCCCAGATCAGCATGAAAGTGGACCACCTCTTTACCTTACCCCTAGCTCTCCAGCGCTCTGCCAGCATCAGCTGATGAAAACTATTGCGCCACTCCAAGAACGTTGGCGGGTCCCGATCTCGCCATCTGTGTAGAATCGGACCCTTCCCCACCAGACAAGCCTTACGCACTAGTAACCGCTCCCACTTTCCAATAGGAAGAGTCCGATGCAACTGATCAAGGATGACCAGAGCTCCGGTCCAAGGGAACCTCTGCTGCAGCATCCTCATAAGGCATCTACTGATATGAGACCAATAAGGGAGAATGCGCCTGCACTGCCACCACATATGAGTTAGAGTAGCCAATGGCGCAGAACAGTGTGGGCAAGACCCATCTTGCGTGATGTGACTGCGCAAGGCCCGCCGAGGGAAGAAATGCACCCGAGTCAAAGCTTTATATTGTATTTCCCTCCATCGGGCTCCCTCCACCAGTCTTACTATCCGCCCCAATGCCAGTCGAATAGCGCCTGGCAGTATCTCCTGCCCCAGTTCCTCCACCCAGGCCATCTCAGCCCTCCTATAGTTCGGCCTAACTCCAAAACACTCCAACCGAGCCTTCAACCTCGCCACCGTCGGGGGAATGTCCCCCCCAAGCTCGAAAAAGTCAAGAATCTGTGCCGATCTATCCACACCAAGCTCCTCTCTGGGCAACGTAGCCACATAGTGAGAAAGTTGCATATACGCAAAATACTGAGAAGGCGGCAACGTGAACTCCGCACACAGCTCCGAGAATGGTTTGCATTTACCATTAAGGTCCACCACATGACCCAGATACTTCTCGCCCTGGACCTGCCACAGCTGAAACGTCCGGGATTCAAAACCCGGTAAAAAATGCACATTGCCCCTTACAGGCAGCCAACTCGACACCTGCCATTTCCTTTGCCAAAATCTATTCAACTGTCGCCATGTGCGTCGCATAGAACTTAACATACCGCTGCGCGTAATTTGATTGGGCAATTGAGCACTCCCCCCATGTAAAACCCCCATCAAAGAAAACGGGGCCACTAATGCCGCCTCCAATTCCCTAGGCGTGTAGGTATCGGTCCCCCCCAACCAGTCCCCAACATGGCGCGCTTGACAGGCCAAAGCGTAAATCCCCAAATCCGGGAGTCCAAGGCCTCCACCACTCCAATTACCAATCATACGGGACATAGGGATACGCGCCCGGGCCCCCTTCCACAGAAACCCCTGAATCTCCTTTTCCAGACTATGCAGATCCCGGTGTAGCAACCACACTGGCAAAGTCTGCATCCAGTAAAGGATACGTGGCAGGACCACCATCTTAACTGCTGCCACCCTCCCCAAAAGCGACAGTGGCAGAGGGTTCCAAGCTCTCAGCTGAATCTGCAACCCAGACAAAACTTTTTCAAAATTAGTATGGTACAAATCTTGTGGTAGCCTTGTCAATACAATGCCCAGATATTTAAACTGTTGTTCCGTCCATTTCAAGGGAAAGGCCCCCCCCCCCCCCATCGTCCCCGGAGCTGCCCCAACACATCTAAGGCCTCCGATTTGTCCTCATTTATCCGAAGGCCTGCAAAGCTACCAAACACCCGGAGTTCCTCCATCAATCGAGGAAGAGACTCCCTAGGAGCAAGCAGGTGTACCAGCATGTCATCAGCAAAGGCCGACACTTTAAACCCCTGTTTACCTACCTCTACCCCACTGATCTTCCTATCCGATACTATGCTCCGTATTAACGGGTCCAAGGACAAAACAAACAGTAAGGGGGACAATGGACAACCCTGTCTAGTACCCCTATGCAAAGGAAAGGGGTCCGAGAGGACCCCATTACAAAGCACTCTAGCCGTCGGAGTAACATAAAGACTCTTTACCATATCACAAAAGGACTGCCCCAAGCCATATAAGGGTAACAAATAGTGTAAGTACTCCCAATTGACCCTGTCGAACGCTTTTTCCGCGTCAAAACTCACCAAAAGAGACTGCAACTGCTGGTTATGCACCCACTCCAGAGACGCTATTATTCTACGCAAGTTACGCACCGCATAGCGCCCCCTCACAAAACCCACCTGGGACTCATGGATTACTTCCCCTAAAATTCCCGCCAGTCGCTCTGCCAAGATTTTCGCCAACAGCTTCATATCAAAGTTCAATAGGGAAATCGGCCGATAAGAAGCTGCCTGTAACGGGTCCTTACCCGGCTTAGGTATTAGCGTTATATATGCCTGATTGTCTCCCCATTGCCGACCACCTCCCGCTATTCGTTGACGGTGTCTACCAATAAAGGGCTCACCCAGTTCGACAAAAGTTTGTAAAATTCAGCCCCGTACCCGTCCGGTCCTGGTGCCTTATAACAACTAGCAGTCGAGATGACGTGCTGCACCTCTTGCAAGGTTATCGGCTGCCCCAAATGGCCCCGTTGCTCCTCAGACACCCTCGGCAAATTCAAACCCCGCAAGTAGTCCTCCATAGTAGAGGGGGCATGCTCCTCCGCCGCATACAATTTCTGGAAAAAATCTTTAAATACTGCGCTTATCGCCTCCCGGTTTTGTTGGAGTTTCCCGTGCTTATCCCGAAGCGCCGCTACCAACCTCGCCCCTCTCTGACCCTTCAGACATCTCCCCAATAGTTTTCCCGGTTTGTCGCCAAAACAATATAGCCGATATTTATAATACATTATGGATTTCTTGGCTCGCTGGTGGAGCAATTCGTTTAAGGCAACCTGCAACTCCCACAACCGTTTCCTATTGGACACTGTAGGGGCACGTCCGTTAAGCACCCGCGCCTGAGTCACCTGCTGCTCTAAACGGATAATTTGCTCCGCCAATAATCTCCTCTTCCTAGCTACAAACCCTATTATATCACCTCTCAACACCACTTTGGCAGTTTCCCAGACCAACTCGGGGTCCTCCCTATGTACCTGATGGACTCTTTCAAAGTCTCTCCAGCGTTGACCTAGGAATTGCTGAAACTGGTTATCGTTATACAATTCAATGGGGAACCGCCAGATACGGGACTGCCCGGCCCCTCCCCCCATTGCAGTTCGATCCAGACCATGGCATGGTCAGAGATCTCTAGGGGACCTATCTGCGCTTCACCAATATATGCAAAAAGGGGTGTGGAAAGCAAGAGGTAATCTATTCTAGCACTAGTTCCATGTGCCCTCGATACGTGAGTAAAATCTTTCTCGGATGGATGCAATAATCTTCAGGGGTCCACCAAGCCTAATCGCGCCCGAAACCTTTGCAGCACCTGAGAAGTAAGCGTTCTTTCCCGAGTTCCCTTGTCACTCGAGGTGTCAAGACCCACCTCAAAGACCCCATTAAAATCTCCGCCTAAGAGCAATGGCACATCAGGCAATTGCTCCAATTTAGCTGCAATACGATTTAAAAAATCTTGGTCTAGTAAGTTGGGGCCATACAAATCTCCCAGAATTATCTCCCGATCTTCCAATGAGCCATGCAACAGCAGAAATCTCCCAGAGGGATCAGCAATTTGTCATTGCATCGTGAAACGCACCCTTTTATGAATTAAAATGACCACTCCACCTTTTTTTCCTAGTGCAGGCGCTCCCCATACCTGTCCCACCCAATCTCGACAAAGTTTGGCATGTTCTTCAGCCGTCTGGTGAGTTTCTTGCAGTAGCGCAACATCACACCTCTGTCTAGCCAGCGCTTTCAATACTTTATATCTCTTAATTGAGTTACCGAGTCCACAGACATTCCAGGAAATTACACGCAGAGAATTACCATAGCCCTAGGCCCAAACTGCCAGCATAGCATGTTAGAGGAAACCCCCCCAGCCTGGGGTCCCCCCCTATTTTCCCTTCTTGGATTGCTTACACTATATAGGTGTGAAAACTGTAGGCTGCGACGACCCTCCCTCCCCAATCCCTGCCTCCCTCTTGCCCCCCTACCCCCCATCCTCCCCCCTCTCACCCTCCTCTCGTCCCATCCCTTCTTTCCCACCTTCCCCCACCTGCATCCGTCCTCCACTTCCTCCTCACACATATTCCTTCTTCCTCCACCCAACCCCGCCCGATGTGTCCGGGCTTCCCATCCCTGAACAGGTAGTACCCCCTTCCCGCCAAATACCCTCCACAAAGGTTAGGCTAATCTATATAGGCAAAGACCTACCAGTATTCCCCCAGTGCACCCCAGCAGTCTACAAAAAGGCATGATTAGGACCCATAGATTTAACTATCCAACTTTCCATACAATACAGGATAACCATTACCCCAATTCGAACTGGTCTTCATCACTATAAACAATATAGAAAGCAACAGGCTGCCATAACATTTCAAAACATGACAGTAAGTAAAGTAGAGAAAGGAAATCCTTGTGGCACGGCTGTTCAACAAGAATCCTGCGTGCCAAAGGCACAGATCCTCCACCACTCACCAACATTATAAGCTCCCACAAGTCCCATAAGGGTTCATGCCAGTCCCGAAGATTCCGTGGACACAGCCTGTTCTGCTTCCTCCAACTGTAGCGCATATTCCATCGCAGCATCCGGGGAGTCGAAAATTCTGTGTCTACCCTGATGCACCACGTGCAGCCGTGCTGGGTATTGCATGGTAAATTTAATATGGGCAGAGATCAGCTTCTGGCAGACTGATGCATAAGCTTTACGACGCTGACTTAAAGCTGCCGAATAGTCCTGGGCAATTCTAATCTTTGCATTGTCTGCCTCCACATATCCAACTTTTCGTGCTTCCCTCAGGACAGCTTCCTTTTGTTGGAATTACAGGAATTTTACCAAGACAATCCTGGGTCTCATGTCCCGCGTGTTCTTGGGGCCCACTCTGTGTGCTCTTTCAAGGACAACCCGGGTCCTCTCTCCATCCTCCCCAAGCAGCTTAGTGCACAGGGCCGACACATAAGACAGCAAATCTGCATCTCTTACCGATTCAGGAAGCCCTAACAGCCGAAGGTTACTTCGTCTCGAGCGGTTCTCAAGATCGTCGATCTTACCACCCTGGGCCTTAAGCATGGTCTTTGCCTGAGCCAGTTCTTGCTTTAAGCTCTCCACCTCCTCCTCCTTCTGCCCGATCCGCTCCTCGGCCTGTTGCATGCGGGCCCCGATAGAATCAACGGAGAGCTGCACTGCATCCAGCTTGCCCCGCAGCACTTCAAACTGTGCAGCCAATGCCGCGGACACCGCCGCCGAGATCTCCTCCGACGATATCCCTGCGGCCGCGGAGGATGACGGGCCGCTCTTCGGGGGTGAGTCAGCCATTTTATGCTGCCCCAGGCCCCGCTCTCTGTCTCTCCGATTGGTTTTAGCCGCCGCTGCCATACTCCAGCTCAACCGGAATAGAACTGCAGAGGAAGAGTTCTGCGATGCGGGGGGATGATTCCGCAGGGTCGATGCCTCCGGAAAACGGCTCAATAAACCGGTATGGGATCGGAAGCCCGGAGCTCAAGCGGAGAGCGTCCACCCAAGCTCACCACATCACGTGGTCTCCCCCAAGATAGTATTTTTAAACACCACCCAAGTTTGATGTAAGTCTTTAACCTTTGCAACTGCTCCTTTTAGTTTTTTCTTAACTATTTTCCTCATTTTATCATAGTCTCCCTTTCAAAAGTTAAAAGGTAGTATTGTGGATTTCCTTACCATCCCCTCATCCTGCTGCTTCTTTGCCTCACCTTGCCTTGTCTTTGCTGTGCTTTTGCCTGAACAGTGTGCCTGCCTCATAACGTGTTCTCCTTCCTCCACAGGTACCTGCCCCGCTCCTCTGTACACCTTCACTGATTGGTTGCCTCCTCCTCCAACTACCAGAAGTGACATGGCCGCACTTGGCGTGACCGCGTAGCCTCAAGGTGCCTATTCAGTATAAAGTGACCTCTGGCACGGCGTTCTGCGCCATGGCAGCGTGCATCGTGGGCATGCCCAAGGAGCAGGTCCTGCTCCTTGGGCGAGTCTGGGGGCGCGAGTCCGGAGCCGTCCTTGCTCAACACCTCTCTCCATCCTCCCTGGCTTGGAAACCAGCTCGTTTTACCATCCCTCTCAACTCACGCTCAACACGACTTCCTCCTCTGGACTCTGGGTAAGTCACTCCCCACAGTCTTAGCCCTCTTGCTCCTCCTTTTGCTTCTCTCAATCCCCACATTATGTCCACTATCCCTGTCCACTGGGGTTGGAGACCTTCCCCCTCTGCTGCTGTTCCTTTAGGCACCAACTCACAAAATGTTTCCAATCTCATCCCTTGTCACTCCCCCCCCTCTGCGTTCCCCCATCCCCTCCAACCCTCTTACTTCTCCAGTTTGCACTGCTAAACTGTCGTTCCCTCTGTTCCAAGTCAACTCTCGTTCATGATCTCATCTATCGGCACACCCTTGACTTTCTCTTCCTGACTGAGACCTGGTTAAAGGATGTCGAGGAGCCTCTACTCAACCGCTGCCTCCCCCCCGGTTACTCTGCCCTGTCTACCCCTCCCGTCGGGGCAGGGGTGGGGGGGTGGGGGGGGTCGCAGTCCTCTGTTCCACCCTTTCAGTCCAAGAACTCTCCTCTCCTGCTCTTCACTATCCGGAATCCCTTCTCCTCCGTCTCGGCTCCTCCCCTCCTCTCCACTTCCTCCTCATCTATGCCCCCCTTGCTGTCAGCCCACTTATGGGATTCTCTTCTGTCAACCCTATCTGAGATCTCCCTTCTACACCAGCACATCCTGATCTTGGGGCATTTCAATATCCATGTTGATTCCACCTCCACCCCTCGGGATGCCGCCTTCTTCTCGCTCCTCTCCAACCTTTCCCTCCAACAGTCTGTCCATTTTCCCATGCATTCAGCTGGTCACTCCCTGGACATCGTAATTTCTCATTCAGCCTCTCCATTTGTCCCCATCTCCCTCTCCACTCTGCCTATTCCCTGGTCTGATCATTTCTGCTTATTCTTTTCCATCTCCATATCTTCTCCCTTCCAGTCCCCGTCTGCTTCCTGTAACTCTGCCCCCACCTCACCCCCTCTAGTCCATCGTATCACCCCTAATACCCTCATTCAGTTCCCTTCATCTCTCTTTTCCCCGCTGATTTCCACCAACTCCCTGTAGAAGCCCAGGCCCAGTCCTGGAATTCGATGCTCATGGCTGCCCTTGACATGCTTGCTCCTCTTCAGTCTCTTCTCCCTTCCCACACCCGTCGTCATCACCACTGGTATCACCCAGGTCTCTTCCTCCACCGTGCCTATCTTCGTTGTGCTGAACGTCGTTGGCGGAAGCATCCATCCCCTGCCAGCCTGGACCATTTCAGTCACTCTCACCGCCACTACCGCTCCCTCCTACACTCTGCCAAACAAGATTACTTTACCAGTCTCATCTCCTCCTCAGCTAATTTCTCACGTCAGCTCTTTTCCGTTCTCCATTCTGTCTCTGCCTCCTACTCCCTTGCTTCTTCAATTCCGCCACCTAACATTCCAGATCCTGCTCTACTGGCTTCAAATTTTGCCTCCTCTCGTCGTCTCCTCTTCCCCAATTGTTCCCCCCTCTCTCCCCCTCCCACAGTCCCCTCCTCCTCCCCTTCCCCCCTCTCCCCCACCACTCCCCATACCCCCCCTTTCCCATCTTTGGTCCTCGTTCCAACCAGTTACTCCCTCGGAACTATCCAAGGTTTTTGCTTCCATCCGAAAACCTCCTGCCTCTCTGACCCCATTCTCTCTTGCTGGCTACTAGACCCCTCCTTAGCACTCTCCCCCCTGATCCTTTCCATCTTTAACTCTAGTCTCTCTTCAGGTATTTTCCCCTCCCTCTGGGAACATGCTCTGGATCCGGCCTATCCTAAAGAAGGGTTCCCTGGACCCCTCCTCTCCTGCCAACTGGCGTCCCATTTCTAACTTACCTTTTTCTTGCTAAGCTCCTGGAAAAGCTGGTCTTTGCTCAACTTTCCTCACATCTTGAAGCTTCACTAGTCCTTCACCCCTGGCAATCTGGTTTTCCTCCTGGCCACAGCACGGAATCCATCCTTCTCTCCCTCCTCAATGAACTGCATGCTGCCCATGACCATGGCTCTTTTTCTATCACTGTTTCCCTTGATCTATCTGCCGCTTTTGACCTTGTTGACCACTGCACCCTTCTTGCACGTTTTCACAGTATCGGTCTCACAGTATCGGTCTCTCTGGCTTAGTTCTCCTCTGGTTCCGTTCATTTCTCACTAACAGGTTTTTTTCAGTTCTCTCTGGGCATGCTTCCTCTTCCCCTACCCCCCTTCACTGTGGTGTCCCCCGGGGCTCTGTCCTAGCTCCGCTCCTATTTAACATTTTCCTGGTATCTCTCACACTCCTGGTTCAACAACATAGTATCTCCGCATATTACTATGCTGACGACATTATTCTCATTCATCATACAGACTCCTCCTCCCCCGATATCAGTCGCCTTAATACTTGTTTATCCTCTGTAGCCTCCTGGTTATCCTCTAACTTCCTACATGTTAACCTTTCCAAAACCTCTGCCATCTGGTTTACCTCCGGCAATCCCGCCCCGCCTCTTGCCCCTCTTCTCTCCTCCTCCCCTATTCCCACTGTCACATCCCTACGTTATCTGGGGGTAACTCTTGATTCGTCTCTCTCCTTCAAAGACCACATCTCTTCCATAGTCTAGCGTTCTTTCCACACTTTGAGACAACTTCGCACAGTTAGTCCTTTTCTTTGTCCCTTCCTTGACCACATTGCTCCTGACCCTCATAATGTCTTGCCTGGACTATTGCAATGTCTCTTTTGTCGGCCTCCCTCAATCCCAACTACATCATCTACAACTCGTCCAAAACACTGCCGCTTGTATTCTGACCCATGCCTCCTCCTCATACGCTTGCACTGGCTCCCAATCCCCTATAGGATTCAATATAAATTCTTCATCCATAAGTCAATCCACACTGGTACCCCTCTCCATCTCGCTGATTCAGTTCACCTCCACACCCCTCACTCCAATCGCATGTTTCTTCCCTCCCTATCACAAGCCCATTTAGAATCCACCCGTTCTTCAACCTTCTTTTTCCTGGGTCCCCAGCTCTGGAACTTGCTCCCCTCCTCTCTCCATTTGGAACCTCCTTCAGCATCTTCAAGGCCAGACTAAAAACCCACCTTTTCTGCTCCGCCTTTCATCTCCCCCTCCCTCTCCACCTTGTCCCCAGCCCCCCGTTGATGTTAAACCCCCCTCCTCTCCTTCCCCGATGCAGCGCAGTCAGTATCTGCTTTTTTCTCCGATCTTATCTCTCGTTTCCTGTCTACATTTAATGGCGTTCCTTTTCCTTTTTCACAGCAGCTCAGCCTCTATTTTTCAATGATTGTAAACCGCTTTGACGCTTTTTGTGTAAGCGGTATATTAAGTTGTCAATAAAGATGAAGATTAATTAAATCAAATGCGATCATGCTATCATCACTATTGCCAAGTGGCCCTAATACCCTTATCCTTTGCACCAGATCTGATGTTCCACTAAGGACTAGATCCAAAATGGCTTCCCCTCTGGTTGGTTCATGAACCAGCTGCTCCAAGAAGCAGTCATTTATTTCATCTAGAAACTTTATCTCCCTAGCATGTCCTGCCATGACACTGACCTAGTCAATATCAGGGTAATTTAAATCACCCATTATTATTACTGTGCTGTAACTTTTGTTAGCTTCCCTGATTTCTTTAAGCATTTCATCATCCATTTGTTCATTCTGACCAGGCGGTCGATAGTAACCCCCACTGCCATCGCCCTCCTCTTTTTACATGGAATTTCAATCCATAAAGATTCTACAGCAAATTTTGTTACCTGCAAAATTTTAATCCTTTGTGACTCAATGCCCTCTCTAACAGAGCACAACCCCTCCACCAATTTGATCAGCTCTATCATTACGATACAGTTTGTACCCAGGTATCACAGTGTCATAAGAACATAAGATATGCCATACTGGGTCAGACCAAGGTTCATCAAGCCAAGTATCCTGTTTCCAACAGTGGCTAATCTAGGTCATAAGTACCTAGCAGTCTCCCCAAAAGACACAGGTTCCTCAATGCTTGTATTGGGTCAAGAAGTGATATCCTGGGTCCCTTTTAGTGAAAATCATTTTTTATTTTCATTCAAATACAAAGAAAAACACATTGTTTGCACTGTACTAGCACTCCTGTAACACAACTACATTAACACACTATATAACCCAGCACAAATGTTGCATAACACTTCCCCCCCCTTATTTATTTATTTATTCTACCCCCTCCCCCCCATAGCCCCCCACCCTCACTTTCCCTCTCCCTCCAACGCCCATGGCCCATACACAGTATGAAATTGACATAATATACGGTACCACAAAGTTAAACAATTATACCCAAGCTTACCATGATAAGACAAACATATTCCCTCTACCCCCCTGCTTCACACCCCTTCCCTGACCTTCCTCCTCACTAACTCCTGACCTCCCTGCCTAGATCCACCCTTATCATAATCACCAAGCACCAAACTACAGGGTGAGTCGTCCCCCCAACCCCGTGCCCGCTCCTTCGTCCCCTTGCTGACCTTAAGCCCAAAGGTCCCCAGTACTCCCACCCACCCCCCCAAGTGAATCCATCTTCCTGGACCGCCACCTACCCGCAGAAGTGTTGCTTTAGAGTCCCCCCCTACCTAGTATCCTACTCCGTATTCTCGCTGGCAAACTCTGGAGGTGGGGGCCTCACCCCTTCAGGAAAACATCCCACCGTTTGGGATGACTCCGCACCCTGTGCCTCTCCAGCCACAACAATCCATGCAAACGGACCCTCCATTGCCCATACAGCGGGTCCCAAGAGTCCAACCAGCTATGCAGTATAGTCATACGTGCAGTCACTAGCACCATACGCAACCAATCCCACTCTCTCTTACCCAAATCTGCCCCAGCATCCTCATTCCAAATGTCCAGCACCAAATTCAGGGGGTTCAGTATAAGCGAAGTACCCAAGCATTTATCTAAGTACCCAGTAACTTTCCCCCAAAAGATCCTTGCCGTAAGGCAGTGCCAAAACATATGTCCCAGTGTAGCATCCGCAAGCTCACATCTCGGACAACAATTCGTGTGCGCTATCCCCGCCCGCCAGGCCCTGTTTGGCGCAAAATACAGCCGACGTATCAACCTGTATTGCATGTCACGGTGTTCCACTGATACAAGTAATTTGGGAATATTCGCTATAGCTTGCACCACTCCTTCGCCAGACACCACTTCTCCTAAATCTCGTGTCCAGGCCTCCGCCAATACCTTGTCATTCCCATAAGACTCAAGCCCTAACAAAGCCTGATGTAATTGAGACACCTTCGCCACCTGCTCCCCCCCCAGCAAGGATTCCTCCATTCGTGAGCAAATTTCTCCTTTCAGTGAGACCACTGGCAATGTGCCAATGTAGCTCCGAATCTGAGCATATGGAAACACATCCCTGCCCTTCCAAGAATACTGTACACTTAAGTTAGTTAAGGACTCGACGGTCCCCTCTCCAGTTAACAGCCGCTCAATAGTGGTGATTCCCATCTCCTCCCATCTCAGATAACTTTTATCCGTCAACCCCGGAGCAAAGTCCTTATTCCCCCGAACCGGAAGATAAGGGGAGCAAAACGCCGAAAACCCCATTTTCCCACATAGGTGCCTCCAGGCTCTCACAACTGGAGATAGCATCACAGAACACACCCTCCTGTCTATTCCCTTCGCCATCCTCGCATGCAAGATATATCTAACTTGCATCGGTTCAACCAGGGCCCCAATCATCTTTAATGGAGTATAATCTCCAGGCCCCCACAGCCAGTCCCGAACATGCCAAAGAAGACACGCCCGGTTGTATTGTTTAAGATCTGGAAAGCCCATACCCCCCGCACTCCACGGTCTCTGTAGCACCGCCAGGCGCACCCTAGGCTGCCTACCTCTCCATAGTAAGATATTTATCTGCTTTTCCATCTGTAAGATGTCTTTCCGTTTCAACAACAGCGGTAATGTCTGTAGCATATATAGCCACTTGGGGAACAGCGTCATTTTATATAAAGCCATCCTGCCCCCCAGGGACAAGGGTAGCTCCTTCCACTTCTGCACCCGATCTGTTAAGTGCTTCAGTAACGTTGCTACATTAATCTGATGTAGATCTCGCAAATCTGCTGGCAAGTAAATCCCCAGATACTTAAAGCTGTCGCCTGCCCATTTCAACGGGAAATCACCTGGCCAGTTTTGGGAAATGGTGGCAATCAGCGGCATAGCCTCCGACTTATCTAAGTTTAACTGAAACCCTGAGAACTCGCCATAGACGTGAAAAAGCTTCAGCAATGCCGGTAAACCTTCCTACGGATTCTCAATATGCACCAATAGATCGTCAGCAAAGGCCGCCACCCGAAATTCAGCGCTCCCCACCGGTATCCCCCGAAAGTCTATGGAGGATCTAATATGACATAATAAGGGTTCCAACGTCAATACAAATAAAAGGGGCAAGAGGGGACAGCCCTGTCGGGTACCCTTCTGGATCCTTAACTCTGGCGACATATTCCCATTAACCAAAATCGCCCCCCCTGGGATCTGCATACAACAACCTTACAGCTTCCACAAAAAAACCGTGGATCCCCACCACTTCTAGCACTTGGTACATGAATCCCCAGTCTACCCTGTCAAAGGCTTTCTCTGCGTCAAACCTTATTAACATAGATCGCCTATTATCCTTTCTACAAGCACACATGGAGGCCAGCACTCGCTGCAGACTATATGCCGCATGCCTACCTCTTACAAAGCCTACCTGGTCCGTCTGTATTAAAGTAGGCAAGAACCCCGCCAGCCTCTCCGCCATTATCTTAGCTAGAATCTTAATATCCACATTCAGCAAGGAAATCGGTCTATAGGAACTGGGCAAAAGAGGGTCCCTACTCGGCTTAGGTAAAACTGACTAGAGCTTTATTCGCTTCATAGGGAAACTGTCCTCTGTGGATCATATCCGCATAATACTCCGATAAAGGGATCGCCACCTTATCCTCCAGAAGTTTGTAAAACTCCCCTCTTAGACCATCTATGCCTGGAGCCCTCCCCCTCTTTAGACTTCTAATTGCCCTCTGCACCTCCTGAGCAGAGATCGGCTCATTCAGCACCTGTAACCGATCCAGCGTTACTCGAGGCATGCTACAAGCCTGCAAGAAATCCTGCCCTCCCCCCAAGTCCTCACCTTCCTTTTCATATAGCTTCTGGTAATAGTCACAGAACACCTGTTCTATGTCCTCCGCCCTGGTTCTCAATGAACTATCTTCGTGCCTAATCGCCCCCACTTGCCTGGGTCCCCCGTCAGCTCGCACCAGGGAAGACAGCAACTTACCAGCCTTATTTCCATGCTGATATAACCGATATCTGTAATACATCAGGGATTTCTTAGCCCTTTGACAGAGTACTGTCTCCAACTCATTTTGTAGCTCCTTCAGCCGCGCTCTAGCTTCCCCACTCCTACAACGGGCATGCCTTCGTCGCGCATTTGACAATTCTTTCTCTAACTGTAAGATTCTACTATTCAATCTCTTCCGCTTTTGACTATGATAGCTAATAATCTCCCCTCGCATCACGGCCTTCCCCGCCTCCCAAAATAGGGCCGGATTGTCCAGGTGCTGGGCATTATGCAATGAATATTCCGCCCATCTATCCCGTATATATTTCACAAACTCTGCATTGCCTCCTAGATCTAGGGGGTACCGCCAACTCCACACCCTCCCCCGCTCAGGCTGCTGCATCTCCAGTACCACCATAGCATGATTGGAAAGAACGGGAAGCCCAATGTCCACCCGAGATACCCAACGGAACAAGGCCTTAGAGAGAAGGAAGTAATCAATTCTCGACCACGTCCCATGCGCCCTGGACATGTGCGTATATTCTCTATCCCCAGGGTGTAAGACCCTCCACACATCCAATAACTCGTACCCCTCGCACAATCCACGGATGCGTCTGGCACTCCGCTGATCACGCGTACCAGACCCCACAGAGCGATCCATATTTTCGTCCATGACTGAATTGAAATCAACTCCTAAAAACAGGTGGTAGTTCCCTAAGCTAGACACCATCCGCGACACTTGTTGATAGAACCGAACTTCAAACCCATTGGGCGCATAAACCGACCCCAGCACAACTCGCATTCCATCCAGGGTCCCCAGGCGAAAAAGCGTAGTTACTCACCTGTAACAGGTGTTCTCCAGGAGCAGCAGGAATCAGTCCTCACATATGGGTGACGTCGGCGCCGACGGAGCCCTCGCGGAGCAATTTTCCCCAGCTTTCAAAGAAAGCCTTTGGGAATTGCAGCGCGCATGCGCGGTCGCCTTCCCGCCCAAGGGTGCCATCTTAGCCAGTCTGATGACATAGCTAAAAGACAGCATAAAAATTTGCAAAAAAAACTGAAGCAGATGATTGCAACTCCACGGGGAGGAGGGAGGGTTGTGAGGACTGATTCCTGCTGCTCCTGGAGAACACCTGTTAAAGGTGAGTAACTACGCTTTCTCCAGGACCAAGCAGGAAGTCAGTCCTCACATATGGGACTCCCAAGCTTAAGGCTACCGGAGACCCTAAGCACAAAAATGAGCTCCCTCTAGCTCAGCGGCACAGAAGGAAGGAATCTTCACTGAATTATCACCCACCGGTAGCCCCCATCCGGGATGGAGGGTAGGAGTTGCTCAAACCTCAAAGAGATTTCGGAGGACTGCCTGTCCGAAAGCACTGTCCCTGCAGGACTCCCTCTCGAGACAGTAATGGACCGCAAAAGTCTGGCTCGAAGACCAAGTAGCGGCCCGGCAGATATCTGCCAGCGGAACAGAGCGGAGGTACGCCACTGACGTAGCCTTTGCCCGAACACAGTGAGCCGTGACTCGACTTTCTAAGGAGAGTCCGGCTGCCCCATAAGCCCAAGCGATACAGTCAGCAACCCAGATGGACAGAGTATGCTTGGAGACCGGGAGCCCCAATTTATTGGGGTCAAAAGACACAAACAGCTGAGCAGCTTTACGGTGCTCCCGCGTACGGTCAAGGTAGAAGTTCAGCGCCCTTCTACAGTCCAGGGTATGCAGGACTCGCTCAGCGCGGCTGGAGTGAGGCCTGGGAAAGAAGGTTGGAAGTACCACCTCCTGATTGATGTGAAAAGGGGAGACAACTTTTGGAAGAAATTTTGGGTGAGTCCGTAGGACTACCCTATTTTTGTAGAACCGAGTGAAGGCTCAAAAGGCGGACAGGTGATCCGCTGTAAAACCACATTCAGATCCCAGTCAGGTGCTGGCGGGCGCAGGGGTGGTTTAAGAAGAAGGAGACCTCGGAGAAACCGTGCTACGAGAGGGTCGCTGGAAAGAGGTCTGCCATCCACCGGGACATGGTGTGCTGACAGAGCACTGAGGTGGACCTTGACGGAGTTGGACTTAAGTCCCAGATTAGAGAGGTAGAGCAGGTACTGCAAGATCACCGACACCGAGCAAGAGAAGGGATCATGAGACTGCTGTACACACCAAACAGAAAAGCGACGCCATTTGAGGGCGTAGCATTTGCGGGTAGACGGTCGCCGAGAAGCTAGGACGACCTCTTCCACCTCTGCCGGCAGCAGAAGGGGAGCGAGGACTACCCTCTCAGCCGCCAGGCCATGAGGTTGAGAGACCTGAGGTTGGGGTGTAGCAGAGACCCCTGATCCTGTGTTAAAAGATCCAGTTGAAACCCCAGGGGGAACGGATCCTCCACTGCTAACTGCAACAGGAGTGGGAACCACGGCTGTCTGGGCCAGCGAGAAGCCACCAGGATCATGGACGCTTTGTCCCGGAGAACCTTGAATAGGGTCCGAGAGACTAGCGGGATGGGAGGAAAAGCATAGAGAAGGCTTTCCGACCAGGAGAGCAGAAAAGCATCCGCCGCTACCCGAAGGGGATGCGGCTGACGAGAGTAGAAACGAGGAAGTTGCCGGTTGAGAGGACTGGCAAAGAGGTCCATCGTGGGGAGGCCCCACTTCAGAAAAAGTTTCTGGACTATCAAGGGATCCAGACGCCACTCGTGTGGCTGGAGTATCCTGCTGAGTTTGTCTGCCAGGCAATTTTCTTGGCCTGGGAGATAAACTGCCTTGAAGAGAGTGCCGTGACTGACGGCCCAAGAGCAGAGCTTCTGAGCTTCCCGGCAGAGAAGGAGGGAGCCTGTGCCCCCCTGCTTGTTCACGTAGAACATGGCAACTTGATTGTCCGTCTGGACTAGGACGGACTGGTGAGAAGTCAGGTGGGAGAAAGCCTTGAGCGCCAGACGGATTGCTCGGAGCTCCAGGAAGTTGATCTGCTGAGCAGACTCCCACGCGGTCCAGAGACCCTGAGTACATGCCCCTTGGCAATGCGCTCCCCAACCCAGGAGGGAAGCATCGGTCGTCAGCACTCGAGCCGGCTGAGGCGACTGAAACGGCATTCCGAGCACCAGGTTCGGCCAATGAAGCCACCACTGTAGGGAAGAGGCCAGCAGCCCGGAGATGCGCACTACGTCGGCCAGACTGCCTGTGGCTTGTTGCCACTGCTTGCGAAGGCACCATTGAGCGGGTCTCATATTCAGGCGAGCATTGGGGGTCACGTGGACTGTGGAAGCCATATGGCCGAGTAGTTTCAGGAAGCGCCTGGCGGAGACCAGGGGCTGGCTGCGAAAATGGCCGGCTAGGTCCATGAGCCGTTGAGCCCTGTCCAGGGGCAGGAAAGCCCGTGCCTGAGGAGTGTGCAGTCTTGCGCCGATGAACTCGAGATCCTGTGAGGGGAGCAAAGTGGACTTTGCGAAGTTTATGACAAAGCCCAGGTACTGCAGAAGAGTCACCGTGCGTTGTGTGGCATAGGTGACTGCCTGAGAGGACGATGCTCTGACGAGCCAGTCGTCGAGGTATGGAAAGACATAGAGGCCGTGAAGCCGCAGATAGGCCGCCACCACCGCGAGGCATTTTGTAAAGACTCGCGGTGCGGAGGACAGGCCAGGCCAAAGGGCAGTACTCTGTACTGGTAGTGATTTCCGGCCACCACAAACCTTAGGTATTGGCGGTGGCTTGGGTGGATGAGGATGTGCATGTAGGCATCCTTTAGATCTAAGGAGCATAGCCAATCTCCCTGCTGGAGGTAGGGCAGAAGGATTCCAAGGGTAAGCATCTTGAACTTTTCCCGCACGAGGAACTTGTTGAGGTTGCGCAAGTCCAGGATGGGTCTGAGGCCTCCTGTTCTTTTTGGTATCAGAAAATACCGGGAATAAAAGCCTTGACCTCTCAGGTGGTGGGGCACCGGTTCCACAGCCTGATCCTGAAGAAGACTTGCTAACTCCTGAAGGAGTAAGTCCCTGTGCAGAGGGGGTCGTGGAGGTTCCCCCGGAAAATAAGAGGGAGGGACCTGATGGAAGTGGAGAAGATATCCTTCTCGCACGACTTGAAGCACCCAGGCATCTGAAGTGATGTTGGACCACCTGTGGGCGAAGTGAACCAGCCGGCCTCCGGTGCTGGGGGGAGCCAGCTGAGGGGGAGAGGCTATGCAGAGGAAGTCAAAAACCCCCACCCTGCTGAGCAGGGGCTGGTGGTGCAGGCTTGGGGGCTTGCTGCCTACGGGACCCGTTACCCCGTCCCTTGGCCTGCTGGCCCTGTTGGGGAGCTGCGGAGGCCTGATATTGTGGGTAGTGTTTATAGGCAGCCGCCTTTCTCGGGTAAAAGGACTTCTTTCCCGAGCCCTTCTTCTTCTGGGAAGGGGCGGAGGTCTTCCTAGAAAGCCTAGTCCTGGTGAGAGTCTCCGTCTCGAGTTGTGCAGCCTTTTCGGCCATGGGCTTGCCAAAGAGGTTCTCACCTCTGCAGGGGACATCGACCAACTTGTCCTGCACCCAAGGCTCAAGGTCAGATGACTGAAGCCAAGCCTGTCGGCGGGCACCGATGCCAGCTGCGGCTACTCGAGCCGATGCTTCAAAGCCATCATAGGCTGCTCGGGACATGAATTTGGAGCATTCCCGAATACCAGTTGTCAAGGCCAGGAACCTCCGCAAAGGTTCCTCGGACAGACCAGCGGAGAATCCGGCTATCTCTTTAGCCAGGTCTCGGAGATACATGCCCATGTATAGCTGGTAGGTCTGGACACGACAAGCAAGCATAGAGCCCTGGAAGCACTTCTTACCAAGGCCATCCAGGGTACGGGCCTCCCTGCCAGGAGGCACCGAGGAGTGCATCTTTTGGCTCTTAAGCCTATGCATGGCCGATTCCACTACCATGGAATGGTGCGGCAGCTGTGCTTTCTGGAAGCCAGGGCTCTTGCGGACTCGATAGATGGAATCGACCCGCTTGCTTAATACCGGTGACAAGAACCGGTACAGTAAAGTGCTCCCGGGCGGGAGAGTCGTACTGAAGGGCGTCGAGCTCTTCGGCTCGAGGCTCCTCCTCGGGGTCCGCCGGAAAGGCCAAAGCCTTGGCCATATCCTTGACGAAGTCCGAGAACCGGGCATCCTCCGGAGGGGACTGTTTCCGAGGTTCGGACTCAGGTGAGTCCGAGGGGACACATCGAGTCCGAAAGGAATCAGGTGATTCCTCCTCTTCAGACTCCCAGGCTGACTCCGAGGAGGAATCGGTGGGGTCGGCTCGGGCAGGCGGAGGCGTCGGCCGCCCCGACGCCGAGGGAGTCGGCGGCGACGACCTCGGTCCCGAACGGGAGGCCGAGGGTGACCTCGACCGAGGATCGACTCGAGTTCGCATGGACTCGAGGATCGGCTCGGTCTCCGGGGTCGACTTAGACGTCGACGTCCCGGCGGTCGGGGCAGCGGCGCCAGCGAGGCTAGCGATCAGTGCCCGCTGCTGATCCATGAAGGCAGATAGTCTGCTCTCCAAGGCCGTCAACCTGAGTCCGACCTCAGGTGACCCAGCAGCCCCCGACTCGGGCCCCGACGGCGTCGGGCCCGACGTCGGACCTCTCGGAGGAGAGTCCAGAAGGACTACAGGACTTACCCGAGCAGGCAACTCCGACTCCAGGCGAGGTCGCTTCGAGAGGCGCTCCTTCTCCACAGACCCGGGACGGCTATCGGGGCTATGCGACCTGGCCCGCGCGGAGCCAGGAGCGTCCACCGACGCCGCCCTCGCGGGTTTTGTCCTCCGTCGATGGTCTCCGGAGGGAGAACCCCTGTCGGAGGAGCTTCGGCGATGGTCAGAGTTAGAGCCTCTGGATGCCGAGGCCTCCGACGAGGTCCGGGTACGGCTGGGGTCAGGGAAGATTCTATCCCGCTGATGCCGCCGACTCCTCAAAGCTTTGGAGGACATTTTGCCACAGGCTCCACAGATCGTTTCATCATGATCTGGGCCTAGGCAGCGGAGGCAATTATCGTGTGTGTCAGTGAGTGACATATTTTTGTCACACTGACCACACCGCTTGAAACCACTGGCAGCCATCGGGGGAAAAAGGGCCCCTGCAAGGTCAAAGGACCGGGCTGCCAGTGAAAAACCGAAAACGAAACTGACCAAAAATCAGAAAAACCGAAAAATAAGAGAAGGACTCGCAACGGCGTCGCGAGTCCGGGCAGGAAAACGACCGGCGTCGAACCGAAGGAAAAAGAGAGAAAAACTCACGAAAATCAACTTTTTTAGCGGGGACACGACGGGTACGTCTGTAGGGCTCCGCGGAAAAAAAGAAGACTGGCTAAGATGGCACCCTTGGGCGGGAAGGCGACCGCGCATGCGCGCTGCAATTCCCAAAGGCTTTCTTTGAAAGCTGGGGAAAATTGCTCCGCGAGGGCTCCGTCGGCGCCGACGTCACCCATATGTGAGGACTGACTTCCTGCTTGGTCCTGGAGAACATATCTTTCCTTAGAATCAATCTCCACTCACTCCTCCACCCACCCCACCTGTTTAGCTATTAAAATAGCCACTCCCCTCTTTTTCCCCTCCGCAGGGGCCCCATAAACTTTGTCAACCCATCCTTTACACAGCTTTTCATGCTCCACTGAGGATTGGTGTGTTTCTTGTAACATTACTAGTGCGACCCGTTTTAACCTCAACTGTTGCAGCACTTTATATCTCTTTATAGGGGAGCCCAAACCACATACATTCCAAGAATTTCAAGGTCTTACCCATTTTCAAATGGCCACACCAGCTTCTTCTGCGTTAAAGTATTACCTTCACTAAGGCCCGGACCCCCCAACTTAGGGCCCAAACCTCACTCTCAACCCTCCTTCTCAACCCTCCTTTCTGGCAGCAAGCCCATGCCCAATTGCACCCCCCCCCCACCCCACCCCACCCACCCCCTATGACCCCTACCCACCCTTCCACCCATTCCATAAATGGCACTAACCCATCCCACCCAAAAACCACCTTCCCCCCGTCCTTCATCGACTCCCAACCCCGTCCCTTACCACCCGGGACCCCATTCCAATGATATTCGGGCCTACCCCGGATAGCTAGGCTAAGTGTCCCTCCCCCGTATCCTCCCTATCTTTAGCTTTATACACTGCATCCCCCCCAACCCCCCAGAAACAACCAAATGAACTTTGAGCAGCGCTCCTCCGCTCTGCACCCTCCGCTTGCTCGCATTCACCAGGGTCCGCCCTCCCCCCCCACCACTACACTTGCGAGCATGCTAATACAGAACAGAGCAGAGTGAAACAAACCACCAGAGGAAGAGAAGGGCAAAAGACCCCTCTGTTACTCACATCCATAACAGCACATAGAGGTATAGCATCTGAATTCCCCTCGACAAAAGGCAGCCTACCCGACAGCCATTATGATGCACCTCACCATCACCTCTACCCTCCCTCTCGTCCCTTTACCATAGTCAGTTTCTCTTAATCATACATCCCAGCAAAAGGCCCTCATAGTCTTCCTGCAATTACCCCAGATTCCGGGGCACCTCCTTACTTATGGGTCCGAGGCCCCATCAAGGTGCTCCAAAAGGTTTTGGGCTTCCTCTGGATTGGCCAGATATTTCATGCGTCCCTGGTATTCCACCCGCAGTTTCGCAGGGTACAGCAGTGCAAACCACAAGTCCTTGTTAGCTAACTGACCGCACACTGCAGAAAAGGCCCTCCGTTGCTGGCTCACTAGGATGGAGTAATCCTGAAAGACCAGAATCTGGTCTGCACCTCCTGGCTGCCGCCGCCATCCTCGGGCTGCCCTCAGAACCTCCTCCTTCTGCCGGAACTCCAGAAAACGGGCAATAACCGCACATGGCCGACACGCACCATCCTGTCGCAGGCCCAGCCTGTGTACTCGTTCCAGCTTTAGCAGGCCTGTAACGGTGTTGGGGAAAGTCTGCACAATCCAGGACTCCAGGAACCCAGTAAGCTCCCTGTCCCCCACCGTCTCAGGAATTCCTACAAAACGCAGATTCTTTCGCCGTCCTCTATTCTCGAGATCATCGATTTTGTCTCGTTGTTGCTTCGCTAGACTCTCCAGGGCCGTCACCCTCTCTTGTAAGGTACGTTGGGAGTCCTCCACATCAGAGACACGAGCCTCTACCTGCTCCATCCTCCCCGTGAAATCTCCGATGCTCTGACTCACTAGAGTTAGTTGATCTGCCAGTGAGCGGACCCGGTCTTCAAGCGCGGACACCACCGCCGCACTCACTTCAGCCACCATGGCCTGATTCTGACCTGTATTAGGGCTAGTCTGTGCATCCTCCGCCATTTTGCCCTCTGGGGGCCGTCCTTTCTCTTTTCGGACGGATTTCGAGGCCATAAAGCTAGACAGGGAGACCTGGATGTGATCTCCCACTCCCTCGCAACCTCCTCCAGCGAGTTCGGGGGCCTCCCGAAAGCACACACTGCTAAATGAAGAGGTTTTTGCGCTGCATTTTGGGGTTTCCCCCAGAGCTGGTCAATCCACCTCCTACCAGCTCATTGCCACCGGAAGTCTCCATCCTGGGTCCCTTTTAATAATGGTTTATGGACCTTTCTTCCAGGAACTTGTCCAAACCTTTTTTAAACCCAGCTACATTAACAGCTTTTACTACATTCTCTGGTAACAAATTCCAGAGTTTGATTACACGTTGAGTGAAAAAATATTTTCTCTTATTAGTCTTAAATAGGTTTCCCTGTAACTCCCACTGGTTGTCCTCCTTCCACCATGTCTCTGAGATACTAATCATATCTTACCTTTCATTTAGCGCTATATATTCTAACTCTCCCATCTTATTTTTTAGACTTCTAGCATTTGCATACAAGCATTTTAGAGACTGTATTTTATTCATATTAATCTGGTTATCGGTAGGCAGGGGTAATTTGGAATCTTATTCTGCACTTCCTCAGAAACTGAAATATGAACAATTTGACTTTCAATATCCAGCTGTCATTGCCAGAAATGGAAGAATGGAATGTAACAGACTGCCCTCTTGCTGTGTTAATAGGGAAGGATGTGTTCCTAGTACCACTGACTGATATACTGTTAGAGAGTAGATAGGTGAAAAAGGGCCATTGTGGCCTGTTTGGGGCTACAAGAACCTCTGTCTTGCCCTGCACTATTTTCTGCAAAACTCAGGTTAGTGAAAATAGTGGGAATGCATATAGAAGGCCTTGCTCCACAAGTCTACTGAACTCAGAGCAAAAGACAGGACATTTCCTGTTCTCCTGTGATGCGAAGAGGTCCACAGCTGGGGTTCCCCATCTGTCAGATAGGAACAGAGTTACTGCCTGGTTGAGGGACCATCCATGATGGTCCAAGCTGTGGTTTAGGGAATCCACGAACTGCCTGTTGCTGCTTGGTAAGCAGGTCACCTGTAGGTTGGTCTGCATGCTCTGAATGAGGTTCTAGACTCTCAGTGCCTTGTGACACAGATGAAGAGAATCTGACCCTCTCCCCTCTTTCTTTATGCAGAACATGGTTGCTTGATTATCCATAAGAATAAGGATAGTTTTTCTTCACAGTCACCTTATGAAAGCCCAGAGGGAATAAGAAATTGCAAGAAGTTCTAGTATATTAATATGAAGATCTACCTTGGTGTTTCCATCAGCATGTGTCTACAAATGGTTTGGATGTGCTCCCCATCTCCAAAGGGATGGGTCTGTTCTGAGGGTAAGAGGAGGAACCTGGCACCTGGGACGCCTACTGTCAAGTTGTAATAATTTTGCAGCATGAAAAGGCCCTCTTCACTGATGGAGGCAGTGGGACTTTTTTGGAGAGTGGTTAAGTGCATTGGTTCTAAAAGAATTTGAGGAGTAGCTGTTATGTACCTCATGTATCACTTTGCAAATGGAACTACATGTACTACTGCTCCCATGTGTCCCTGATGTTCTAGGATGTTATAGGTGAGGTCAATCTGGTCTTGTAAGGGCCTACCAATCTGTTTGCTATAGCATCAGCATAAGGGTTAATAGAAAAACTGTGTGAATAAGTTCAGCACAGTTGTCTTTGACCTTGAAGGAGATATGCAGATGAAGAAGAACAAAGTGCACTGAAGAAAGGGGGGCTGAGGAGTGTGCAGGGAGGCTATCATAACCAAAATGTAACATACCAAGGGCAGGATATGTATTAATTAAAAAGAAAGATATTGAAGAAAGAGCTGAAACTACAAAATGATGAGAAAGAGGAAAAATAGAGATAAGAATATATGTGTGTTCTCATGAGTACGTACTGGAAGGCCTATAAGAAGGAGAAGAACTGTATGGGAGTTAGTGGGAACAGGTCACAAAGGTGGACTATACTGACCTGTCTCTCTTTCTTATTACGTATGCTTATGCTATCTGCTTGCTAGGTGCAATTAGATATTATACTCACGTTTCTATAATAAAAATTTCTTATTGAGCACTGTAATAATTGTTTGGTATGTTTATTAGAATGTGTATGTGTGCCTGAGGGGGGAGGGGAGGGAATAGCAAGGGAAGGCTATCCTGGGTAATTCCCCAACCCTTCAGAGTCACTAGGCGAGTGTCCAAGGAGTGTCGCCTCTGAACCTGAGCGGAAGGTAACTGTTAATATATTGGCAAGCCCAGCTAGGAGTCCTGACCGTGAGGAGGCGCTACAGCGCATGGTGGTGTATGCAAGTCTCTCCCGAGTGTACTCCTTTAGGAATATTATGTAATTGTTATCCAGCTAATCAGAGAGACTTAAAGAAATATCATCAGTAATGGTACAAGCACACCAAGGGACTATCTCACTCTTGGCCAGACAGTGGGGTCCTGGGCACCAGAATATAGGATGCAGGTTAAATGTGGATAGAAGAATCTAAGAAGAGTGAGAAGTCTAAGAAAAAGCATAGAGACATGATAAAAACCTGGGAAAATATGATTGTAGCCATAGAAAGGACCATAAGTCCACGGGCATACCAGTGTGTTCAAGAAATCCTGAGCGCACCCTTAGCTGTCCATGGATTCAAGGATCCTGAATTTAATTCACCAGGAAAAGGAGCAGAAGTAGATTAAAAGATAAAGTCAGGGAACTCCGGGAGCGGGGTTGTCCACTTTAGAGCAAGGGCAGGGAAATCCTTTTATATTAAAGTGGCAGGTTAAAACAGGAGGTGTTTGGGGGAAAGGCAATAGCAGAGATGGTAGAAGAAATACCTGAGGAAGAAAGGATAAAGGCAGAAGGGAAGCGTGACGAGGAAGCAGAACAGAAAAAAGTGGGAACAAACAGGAGAAAGCAAGACAAAATAGATATCCAGTGCATTACACTCTGAGGCAGCATTAGGGAAGAGCTTTCAATGGCCTAGTACAAACGAAGAGTAAAAGGAATACAATATTAAAATAAAGGATTATGACTTAAGAGATAGGGACAAGAAAAAGGAGCAGAAACAGAAAGAAAGCATAATGAGTTTAGCTACAGAATTATATCAGCAGGATGGTGCTTAAGTAACAGGAAGGTACAGTTCAGAGCAGGGATATCAGGTGAATATGACCCCTAATGAATATGTAGCATGGACTGAAGGCTCCTGGGCATGTGTGTCTACACGGATATACAATTTAGTGGGATGGATAGAGTCCTTCCAGCTGCAAGGTCGTCCATGGTCCCAGGAGGGATCAAATGCGACATGGGCAATGGATTTAGCAAGGAAATGTATAATAGGAGGTTTTGGAGACCCCCCCCCCCCCCTTGGAACTATAGTTCTATGGGACACGGGTTAGTGATCTGGCAGAAATATGAGAAAAAGGGATCTAAACCGCTGTTTCAGAACCCCTATTACATACTATGGGACAAGGAGGAGCACTTTCAGTAAGCAGGTATGTGCCATGAAGTTTTATGGATATGGAAAATGTAGCGAGGTTATTGCCTCCGCTAGTGAGAGGTGCCTCAGCCTGGATAAGTAAAATTGAGACATCCACTGCAGGCCATCAGTTAGCAATAGGAGAAATAAAAAGTATTTTGGCAAGGCTTTTAGATGCAAATAAAGTGGAAGAAATATTTCAGAAGGCAGGGCTACCACAGGTTTCATTACAGAACAATTTGCATGATGGAGTGGAGTTTGGACTGTATCAGACAGCTGTTTGGAATGCCCTACGAGATGCGTTTCCGGATATTCGGGACTTAATAAGGCAACAGCATGCATTCTGGGGGAAGAAAAAGATATATTTGCGTTTGTAAAAGAAATGCAGGATTTGTAGGGACAAGAATCAGGGGTCCCTTGGGATCATATAGGAATATCAGCGTTTTATTCAGTATTAAAACCTTTACTTCCCCTCGAAGTCCAGAAGAAGCTGGATGGAGTTGTGGCGCCTCCACAGAAGGCGTGGCCAGAAGTAATGGCACACATAGACCATTTCTTGAAGCAGAATATTGAAGAGAAAGGAAAGAAGACAACACAAGGCAGTGCTCTTCATAATAAATTTCTTGTAGCTTCACTGAAAAATATGACAAAGCAGGCAGACAGCCAAGAGAAACTGGAGTAAATGGCACAAATACATAGAAGAGAACACACAGAGGAAAGGAAAACTGATGCTGCTAGGGAGGAGGGAAGACAATACAGGTGGTCACTGGTAGAACCTCTGGTATGCTGGAGTTGTGGTAAAGTGGGACATGTGAGTAGAGATTACAGGGTTAGACAAAACCAACAAATGTAGGACGGGTGGAGGTCGGACAGAAGAGATTGACTATATATAGAACCCATGTTGATAAAGAGAGGGAAAAATATCCAGTAATGAATATAAAAGTAGGAGGCGAGACTATCCCATTTTTGGATGATACGGGTACTGCAGTGTCCAGTGGATCTAGTCTTAGAGTACCCAAATTGCCTTTGTCAGATACTGTAGTGGAAACCGTTGGTTTCATGAGCCAAGCAAAACAGTTAAGGTATACACAACCTTTGATAATGGAAATAGGGGACCAGCAGACACACATTTTTGTATGCGCCAGACTCTCCTGTGAATCTGTTGGGGAGGGACACCTTGACAAAATTAGGAGTAGAAATCAAATGACTGTTTTTGTGAACTGAAGCTGACCTGCAGAAAACAGATGGCATGCAAGTATCTGAAGCTGTTAAGCCTAAACAACGGAGTTTTCAGCTAGATGGTTTGTTTACCCTGTTTTTCCAAAAGATAGTAGCTAGAAGAGTACCTTGTGTAACAAATCTGAAGCCAGTATGAGAGTGTATTTTGCGACCCCTGGAAGTCAAGGAAGGAGAGTATTTTATTTTATTTATTTATTTATTTAGACAGTTTTGTATACCGCCTTATCCTTCAATCAAAGCGGTCACAACACAATTGGGGGATACATTTAACACGCGGGATATGAGACACATACACTAATACTTACAGGGAACATGGGCAATGGAGGGTTAAGTGGCTTGCCCAAGACCACAAGGAGCATCTATGGGACTAGAAACCCCAGTCCTTCCGGCCCAAGGTTGCTGTCCTCTAGTGGGATTTGAACCTCCGACCTTCCGGCCTGAAGTACCTTGCCCCAACCACTAGGCTACTCCTCCCTGATACAGCAGATTTGGGACCTTTGTGGGTGGAAGCAATTAGTTACAGAGAAAAGGAAGTTACCTTGTGGGCTGAGTTACAGGATTTAGAGGGTTCATGGAGAAATTAGACCTTACCTGCTAATTGTCTTTCCTTGAGTACTCTCCGGGCCAGTCCAGGTACAGTTGGGTAGTCAATCCCTTCCAGCAGCTGAGGACTGAAAGCTCCAAGTTTTACTGACAGCTCCTATAGCTCCCCCTACTGATAGGAAGCCAGTCACGTATTGTCAAAGCAGCAAAGCAACTACGGATACTAACTAACTGAAAACCAAAAAGAACGGTAACCTACCACATAAAAAAAACCCATTTATGAGTCCTGAAGAAAAACCCCGCTCACTGATTCTGAAAAACCTGATTGGGGCATTCGTGACCCTGGGCATCCAATTTGTTGTGGGGTCGCTTATGTCTTTTTTTTTTTTTCTTTCTTTTTTTTTTAAACAACCTAGAGCCCCCCCACCGAACAGGAGGACCCCCAATATCCTCTTCCAGGAAAGGTGACCAGCAGCCGCAATTGCGGACGCACTAAGCCCCCGAAAACTGACTGCTACACCTCCAAACCACCAACAAAAACACCACTGCTCGCAGAACCGACGGGCGGGACCTGGACTGGCCCGGAGAGTACTCAAGGAAAGACAATTAGCAGGTAAGGTCTAATTTCTCCTTCCTCTTCGTCTCTCCGGGCCAGTCCAAGTACAGTTGGGCAGTACCAAAGCAGTACCTAAACTGGGAGGGAACCTGCGAGCCCCGCTACAATGGCCGAAGCACCAACCCTGGCATCCCCCCGGGCCATCACATCCAATCTGTAGTGCTTCGCGAAAGTATGTAAGGTAGACCAGGACGCCGCCCGACATATATCCGCTGGCGGAGTTAAGGCCAGCTCAGCCCAAGACGTCGCTTGAGCCCGCGTGGAGTGAGCCCGAAGTTCAAGCGGAGGCGACCTGCCCTTTGCCTGATAAGCTCCCGCTATAGCCTGCTTCACCCAGCGAGCTATGGAAGCTTTGGAAGCCGCTTTCCCCTTGCGCGGCCCTCCAAACAGAACGAACAAACGATCTGACTTCCGAAATGGACTTGTCCTCCGCAAATACGCCCGCAACACCCGACCCATATCCAACTTATGGAGAGCCGGGTCCAACGCATCGCCTCTCTGAGATCGAGAGGTGGGAAGCGAAATGGACTGATTCATGTGAAACCCTGAGACCACTTTCGGCAAGAACGAAGGCACGAGCCGTAAGACTACTTTCTCATCTGAAAAACGCAGGTACGGTTCCCGACAAGAGAGAGCCTGCAAATCCAACAACCGTCTAGCCGAACACAAGGCTACCAAGAAGGCTGTTTTCCAAGACAACTCGCGCAAACCGACCGAGGCACCAGAGGCAAACGGCGGCTCCGTCAAGGCATCCAGCACCAAATTCAAATCCCACGGCGGTACCACGCGTCTAAGTGGCGGGCGGATTTGCTGGACTGCTCTAAGGAACCTACGCACATCCGGATGACTAGAGAGAGCGTGCCCTCGCACCCTCCCTCTAAAACACGCCAGAGCCGCGAGATGCACCTTGAGGGTATTCAGGGCCAGACCCCTCTCCAGCCCGCCCTGAAGAAACGCCAGGACGTGCAGTAAATCGGCTGTCGCCGGCCTAACACCTCTGTCGCTCGCCCATGCTTCAAAAATGTGCCAAACGCGAATATACGCTAAAGAAGTCGACGGTCTCCTAGATTTCAGCATCGTCTCGATCACGGCCCCGGAATAACCTCGCCGACGCAACCGTCGCCTTTCAAGAGCCAGGCCGTAAGCAAGAATCGATCCACCTGAGGCATCAACACCGGCCCCTGACTCAAAAGATTGATCCGCTCGGGTAACCGCCAAGGGGGCTCTACCAGTAGTCTGACTAGATCGGCATACCAGGGATGCCTGGGCCAATCCGGAGCAATGAGAATTACCTTGCCGCTGTACCTGGAAATTCTGCAAATGACTCTCCCGATCAAGGGCCACGGAGGAAACACATACAGCAGCTGGTCCCTCGGCCAGGGCTGGGCCAGCCCGTCGAGACCTTCCGATATGTGCTCCCTGCGCCTGCTGAAGAACCGAGACGCCTTGGCATTGGACTGGGTAGCCATGAGATCCATGACCGGCTGGCCCCAGCGAACCGTGAGCTCGTGAATAACCGCCCAGTTGAGCTCCCATTCGCCGGGATCCAGGCTATGGCGACTGAGATAATCTGCCTAAATGTTGTCCTTCCCGGCCACATGAGCCGCCGAGAGTGCCTCGAGATGCAGTTCCACCCACTGGAGCAAGCACTGACTCTCCTGCAGCAACTGCGGACTGGTTGTGCCTCCCTGTTTGTTGATGTAGGCCACTGTTACCAGGTTGTCGTAAAACACTCGTACTGCACGCCGTTCGAGGAGATTCGCAAAAGCGAGTAGCGCCAAACGTACCGCTCGGAGCTCCAAGCGATTGATGGACCAAGCGCTCTCCTCCGCCGTCCAGGACCCCTGCGCCACCTGAGCCAGACAATGAGCCCCCCAAACGGAAAGACTGGCATCCGTCGTGACCAAAACCCACTCCGGATCCCGTAGCGGTACTCCTGCCTGAAGGTGCGCCGGAACCTGCCACCACTGCAGATCGTCCCAAACATCCTTGGGGCACACCAGTCTCTGAGACATGGGATGAACCTGAGGCGACCACCTGGAGAGTAAAGCCTGCTGCAGAGGACGCATGTGCGCTCTTGCCCATGGCACGAGATCCAACGCCGCAGCCATGGACCCCAACAACTGTAAGTATCTCCAAGCCGTTGGGGCCGACAGACGCTTGAAAGCGGTCACTTGCGACACAATCTTGCGCACCCTGTCCGACGGAAGCCTCACCTCTCCATTCCTTGTGTCGAACAACGCTCCGAGATAAGTTAGATCTTGCACCGGCAGAAGACGACTCTTCGCCCGGTTGATGACCCAACCTAGGTGCTCCAGAAACTGCACCACTCGCACCATCGCCGCTACCGACTCCTCCGGAGACACAGCACAAATCAGCCAATCGTCCAGGTAGGGATGTACCTGAATCCCCTCTTTGCGCAGAGACGCCGCTACCACCACCATCACCATCACCTTGGTGATTGTACGAGGTGCAGTGGCCAGCCCAAACGGTAAGGCCCGAAATTGAAAATGCCCCATGGGGACCGCAAACCATACAAACCGCTGATGCTCCAAGCGGATGGGGACATGCAGATATGCCTCTGTGAAATCTATAGATGAAAGCCACTCCCCGGGCTGTACTAACCGAATCACGGACCGTAAAGTATCCATCCGAAAATGCGGAACCCGAAAGCACCGGTTCACGTGCTTGAGATCGAGAATAGGTCGAAAGGAGCCCTCTTTCTTGGGGACTACAAAATAAATCGAGTATCGACCTAAACCGCACTGGTCAAGAGGCACCGGCACCACTGCCCGCAGGAGAAGTAAGCGCTGAAGAGTGCTCGAGACAGGGTCCCTTTTGGACTGCGAAGCACAGGGGGAACGGACGAAAGCGTCCGATAGCGGAGTAGCGAACTCTAGCGCATAGCCGTCGCGGATGATCTCTAGAACCCAGAGATCGGAAGTGATGGCGGTCCAGGCGGAGAGAAACCCCTGCAAATGTCCTCCTACGGGAAACTACACCTGGACCAGCCTCGCTTCATTGCGGCTTCTTAGCGGAGGTGTTCGGGGCGCCAAAGAACCCTCTGCCAAAACCTCGGGCCTCACGAAAGGAGTGACTCCTGGAAGGAAACCTACCCCTCTGGTAAGGAGCAAAGCGAGACCCCCGGAACCGATGGACCTCTCTGCCTTGCCCTCTCGGCATGGAACCAGTCTTGGACCCCCGAGGCCGATCTTCCGGCAGACGACCCCCTTTGGAGTCGCCCAAATCCTTAACAATCTTCTCTAAAGCTTCCCCAAAAAGGAGTTTGCCTTTGTAAGGGAGCTTGCTGAGGCGGGATTTCGACGAGGCATCCGCCGCCCAATTGCGAAGCCAGAGAAACCGCCTAGCCGCAATAACGGAAGCCATAGATTTAGCAGAAATTCTAATCAAGTCATAGAAGGAGTCAGCGAGATACGCTGCCACAGACTCGAGCTTGGCACCGTCTGGGGACTCCTCCTCCTGTTTCACCGGACTTGGTTCCCCCTGAATCCAGCGGATAGAGGCCCTGGAGACGTAGGCTCCACAGACGGAAGCCTGTAATGCCAACGCACTAGCGTCAAACGCTTGCTTCAAAAGAGCCTCCAACCGCCTATCCTGCAGATCCTTAAGGGCCGAACCACCTTCTACAGGAATAGTGGTTTTCTTAGTGACCGCCGACACCAGTGCATCCACCTTAGGCATTTCAGTAACTCCTTCTCTTCCTGAGGAACAGGGTAGAGGCGCGCAATGGTCCGCCACCCCCTCAGGCTAGCCTCCGGGCATTCCCATTCCGACTCAATCATCTGTTTAATCACTCTGTGAACTGGGAAACAACGCTGCTCCGGTTTGAACCCCTGCAGCAAGGGATCCTCCAGAGACTCTTGAGGGACTGTTGGCAGCGTTATATTTAAGGCTGCGAGAGATTGCCCAATCAGAGCTCCCAACTCCTCTTTCCGAAATACCCGGAACACATGCGGGTCCTCCACAGGCCCCAGTTCCCCTTCCTCCACATCAAATGCCCAAGACTCCGGTGCAGAGTCAGACAAAATTTCCCCTTCCTCAGGAAGGAGGGAAGAAGAAAACTGAGCATCCAAAGGGTCTGAGGCCAAGTCCCTACGTGGACCTTACGCGGAGGTTCCTTCCCCGGGATCAGAGAACAAAGAGTCCTTAAAAACAACAGGTTCCTGTGCCACAGAAGCCTGGCTCTCCATAGGCTGAGCAAGCTTTAAAGTATAGGCCTTATGTAAAGCTAAAATAAATTCAGGGGAAAAAAGAGAAGCCAAAGAGCCCTGCACTGCAGGAGAAGGAGAAAGGTCTGTTTCCTCAGCCACCTGCGATTTCGGGGACTTTGACTTCTTTTTCCCCGAAAGCTGCAAAAGCGCGGGAGAAGAAGAAGTCTCTGAGGACAAAATGGCTGACGTTCCCGCCTTTATCGCTGACCCCTGAGCCTTTTCCTTAGGGAGATCTCCCGAGCCTGAGCCCTCCATAGCACAGAACCACAAAAAACCACTAAAAGAGAAAATCACGAAAGAAATCCAGAGGAGAACCGAACAGACGGCAAAACCAACCCGCGCGAATAAAGCAGGTGGCTACAAGAGTTAAGCCCGCAAACCCCTGCCGGCCCAAACAACCACCAGAAACCGAATTCGTGCACCCGGAACTGGCAGCACGCGGTAGGGAGACCTGATTCATCACCCCCGATCAAGGCAGAATCGCACAAGCTCCCACCTACCTGCCGCGCCGGCGGCGATGCTCCCGACTCCTGACACACGCTGCTAGCGGGTCGCGGAGACCATGAAGAGCTTCGGGGAGAGGATACTGGGGCTCCCAGATCCTAACGCCTCCCCCGGTACAGCGGCCGATCAAGTGAAAGCAGGCTCTGCCTTCCGATCAGCACCAAATAAATAAAAACAGGCTTAAGAGCGCTGTACCTCGTTCTAGTTAGAATGACTGATATGCCTTTGATGTGCCCGTTATGGGGAGAAAGAAGGGCTGTTCTTGCTGTAGTGCTCTGCTAGAGCCAGTGAGCAAGGCCTGTTGGAATATTGAGCTCCCTTCTATCTAGAAATAATCCCCCAAAAACACTGCCTAGACTCCAATTCGTTTCTCCTGGGAGCCTGCCAGAGACACGTCCTATCCAGCTGCTGAGGACTGAAGACTGGCTTCCTATCAGTAGGGGGAGCTATGGGAACTGTCAGTAAAACTTGGAGCTTTCAGTCCTCAGCTGCTGGAAGGGATTGACTACCCAACTGTACCTGGACTGGCCCGGAGAGACGAAGAGGAAGGGGAGGATTATTGTACAAAGAAAAAGAAAAAAAAGACAGCAAAGAAAATGTGGGAACAGCTAATATATAATATGAAAGTAGCTGATAGCTCCTTCAATTGGATAACTAAAGGGGTAGATGATATTTACCTTTTGGAAGATTGGTTGGAAAAGGTAGAAAATAATGTAATGATGCTATTCTGTGATGTAGCATTGGAAGAAGTGCTAGATTGAGTCCCTGAAGCAGTTTGGGCTACAGAGGCAACCCCATATGGCTTGGTGCAGTCAGCTGAATATGTACAGGTGAACTGGAAAAAGGGAATGGCAGGGTCCTATAAGAAGCAGTATTCTTTGTCAACTGAAGCTGCTGCAGGAATAAGAGGAGAAATTTATCTTTTGGTGAAGCAAAGTGTACTGTACAAAGTGAGTAGCCCATTCAATATCCCAATTTACCCAGTGTGCAAGCCTAATGGTAAGTGGAGGCTTGTGCAAGATTTAAGAGAATTGAATATGCTGGTGACAGCTGCATTTCCAGTAATTACTGATCTGGCTAGGATCTGGGAGTCAGTGCAAGTTCATTCTTATTTGACAGTCATAGATTTGGCAAATGCCTTTTATTGTATCAGATTGTATGGTCCAGACCAGGAACAATTTGCATTCACATACCAGGACAGCGTAGTTACTCGCCTGTAACAGGTGTTCTCTGGGAACAGTAGGAATCAGTCCCCACATATGGGTGACGCCAACACCGACGGAGCCTGCACAGAGCATTTCCCCCAGCTATGTCATAGACTGGGCCTCTTGGTCAGTCAGATGACATAGCGAAAAAGGACATAAAACAAATGTATGGAGGCAACTCCAAAAGGAGGAAGGAGGGTTGTGAGGATTGATTCCTGCTGTTCCTGGAGAACACCTGTTTCAGGTGAGCAACTATGCTTTCTCCAGGAACAAGCAGAAAGTCAGTCCTCACATATGGAACTCCCTAGCTCCAGGATGCTGAGGACTGAATCACAACAGCACCAACGGCGACCAAATGGGTAGCCGTGAGTTACAGAAGATGAGACCCAACAGAGAGACCCTGCAAGACCCTGGCATCCAGCGACACTATCTCTCCAGTAGCCTGAACACAGAAGGCTCGGTGGATAGGAGTTGCCTACACCCCGAAAATATTACGGAGTACTGACTGCCTGAAGGCACTGTCCCTGTGGAACTCGCTCTCCAGACAGTAATGAGCTACAAACGTATGAATCGAAGACCATTAGGCGGCCCTGTAGATTTCCATCACCGGCACTAAGCAGAGGTAAGCTACCGAAGCGGCCATAGCCAGCATGTGATGTGCAGTGATCCGGTGCTCAAGGGAGAGGCCTGTTCGCTCGTAGGCGAGCGCAATGCAATCCACCACCCAAGTGGACAGAGTTCACTTCATTACCGGGAGCCAAAGAGCTGAGGAACTTTGCGATGGGCCTGGGTCCTCTGCCCACTTAGACTAGCATATGCAATATGATTTCCTCCCTGCTGACGTGGGGCCATTGAAAAAAGGTGGGAAGAACCATCTCCTGGTTGAGGAGGAAGGGAGATACTACCTTGGGGAGAAATTTAGGGTGTGCACGGAGTACTACCCCTTCTTATAGAACCTTGTATATGGTGAATCCACCACCAAGGCCTGGAGTTCATTCACTCTCCGAGCGGACGTGATGGCCACCAGAAAGACCACTTTCCATCTCAAATGGCAGATGGCCAGAGGCTCGAACGATGGTCTGGTGAGTTGGGAGAGCACCACATTAAGGTCCCATCCCATCGTCAGAGGGCAGAGGAGAGGCTTCGAGAGCAAGAGGCCTCGGAGGAACCTGGAAACCAGGGTTTGGTTTGAGAAGGATTTCTCCTCTACAGGGCGATTGTAAGCAGCTATGGCACTCAGGTGCACCCTCACCGAATTGGACTGCAAGCCGGTGTACAAGAGTAATGTAGCACTAGTTGCACGTGACAGTAAAAAGGGTTTTCTCCTGTCTCTGGACACCAAATGGAAAAACTTCTCCCTATGAAGGCAAACAGTTGTCTGGTGGAGGGTTTTCGGGAGGCCAGGAGGATCTCCTCGACTTCCCCCGGGAAACTGTAAGAAGCTAAGGCTATCCTTTCAGTAGCCACACTGTCAACGCTAGTGACCCCAGAATGGGGTACAGGAGGGAGCCCGACCCAGTGGGACTGGGAATGTCACCGAGAAGGACAGCAGCAGAGGGAACCAGGGTTGTCAGGCTCATCTGAGATGATCAGAATTACTGATGCCTGCTCGCTCAGGACCTTGAAGAGGGTCTTGTCCACCAGCAGTGTCAGTGGAAAGGGATAGAGGCCCTCAGACCACAGGATCAGGAAGGTATCCGCTACCACCCTCCCTGGGCGCAGCTGGCTGAGCAGAAGTGGGGCAGCTGCTTGTTGCCTGGGGAGTTGAACAGGTCCATCATGAGCCTGCCACAGAAGCGGAAGAGTCTTTGCGCCACCTTGGGGTTCAGACACCATTCGTGTGGATATAGGACTCTGCTGAGTTTGTCCACTAAGCAATGAAAGAAAGCTTGATGGTACCAGGTTGGATACACAGTCAGGCCCTGTGTATAACATTATATTACTATAATCCCTAAGAAAGAGAGTTAATATCATTTGTAGCTCCTTATTTAATACCATCCTTGAAAACTCTGTAGAAGAAATTGGGTGAAAGTTTTAGATAACATAAACATCAGCCTATGTTATTAGAAAGATAAGTAAAAGGCAAGCTGTTTACCCAGCCTCTCAGTCTCACAGTCTCTGGTCAGAGATATCAAACTGTCAGTGTTAGAATTAATTAGAATTAAGGCTTACATAGTCATGCCTGAGAATATATGAATGTCTTTTCATGATTGTCTATGACGTGCATGGCTATAGAAAAGTATGTTATGAATATACGTAACACTAGACGTAGAATAGAATATGTGTATTATGAATATACGTGATGTGAGACGTAGAATAATAAAGTGAAATTATGCTGTGTAATGGAATCTTTCCATATAAATAAAGTGGCCTAAAGCTAGGATGTCAGAGTAAACATAGGCAGAGGCCTGGCTTGCTCTCCCAAAGCGCTTTGGTCCTGTGTGTATAATACAAGTGTGTTGTGTATTATTTACAGATTTGTGTATTATTTAAAGATTATGATCAATTAACCTTCTCCTTGCTTTGTGTGTGGATTTCTGTGACCCAAGAGCCCTATCTGTTATAGGTGAGGGGGGGGTGCAGAGTATTCTTTCAAGCAACTGTCCTGACTGGAAGGTATACTGCTCGCAGGAGCATTCTATGGCATACTGCAAAGGAGAGGGGAGCCACCGCTTCCTGGAAGAGGGAGTACAAACCTGTGTCCCCCGCTTGTTTACTTAAAACATGGCAACCTGGTTGTCAGTCTGGATCAGCACAGGGCTGTTGCACAGGAGGTGGCGGAATGCTCGCAAGGCCAGGAAGATGGCCCTGAGCTCCAGGAGGTTGATCTGCAAGAGAGACTCCTCCTGCGACCAGCTACCTTGAGTGGAGGTCTCTGCAGTGGGCCCCCCAACCCAGGAAGGTGGTGTCTGTGGTCAGGACCCCCTGCAGTGCAGGTGTCTGGAAGGGCATTCCTGCCTGGAGTTGTAGTGACAGCCACCAGTTGAGAGAATCCACCAGTTGGCAGGTGACCCTGCCCCTGTCGTGCAACCTCCCTGTGGCCTGAGTCCACTGGAAGCAGAGGCACCACTGGGCTGCCCGCATGTGCAAGCGGGCTAGGGGTGTGATGAGGACTGTGGAGGCCATGTGGCCCAGCAGACAGAGGAGGCGGCGAGCCAATACAGACTGGTGAGTCTGCACTTCCTCTGCCAGCTGCAAGAGGCGATGTGCCCTTTCCTTTGGGAGGAAGGCCTTGACCTGAAACCTGTTCAGCTGGGAATCTATGAACTCCAGGATTTGGGCTGGAGAGAGTTGGGATTTAGGGTAGTTTATGATGAACCCTAGATGCTGCAGGAGGTGTATTGTTCGCCCTACAGCCTGGCTAGCCTCAGAGGCCGTGCTGCCTCCGATGAGCCAGTCATCCAGATAGGGGAAGATGACTGCCAGGCACTTTGTAAAGACTCTTGGCGAGAAGGCCAGGCCGAATGGAAGCACCCTGTAATGGTAGTGCTCTTCTCCCACCATGAACTTTAGATACTGGCTGTGGGAGGAGTGGATCAGGATGTGGGTATATGTATCCTTTAGGTCTAAGGAGCACAGCCAATCTCCCTGGTGGAGGTAGGGAGGCAGGAGTCCAAGGGAGAGCATCTTGAACTTCTCCCTCATCAGAAACTTGTTCAGGTTTCGCAGGTCTAATAAGGGCCCGAGGCCCCCAGTTCTTTTGGGGACAAGGAAGTACCTGGAGAAAAAGCCCTTTCCCCATAGATACAGGTTCCACTGCCCTGTCCTTGGGCAACCCTGCGAGCTCTGAGAGGAGTGAGGTCTGGTGAAGGAGAGGCCGCACCAGCTCTCCTGGAAAGAACCCCACGGGGTGTTTGTTGGAACCTGAAGCAATAGCCCTCCTTTACCACCTGTAGGATCCCACTGGTCCGTGATGACCCCAGCCCACCTATGGACGAAGCGCACCAGGTAGTCCCCTGTGGGCTGGGCAGGGTCTCCCGGGGCAGAGGAGGCCCTGCCCAGGAAGTCAAAAGCTCCCCCCAGGCTGGGTGGGAGCTGGTGACTGAGGTTTCTGGGTCTTTGGCTTCCTCTGCCCATGACCGTGGTTCTTGAACTGGAGGCCCTGTTGCTGTTGCCCCGAGTAGGGCTGATAATGGCCCTGGTGAAAAGGCCCCCTTTTCCTCAGGAAAAGTGGTCTTTTTCCTGACAGTTTCTTCCGAGGAAGAATCGAGGTTTTCCTCGAGAGCCTATGCCTGGTCACGACCTTGGCCTCTACCTCGGCCACCTTGTCGGCCATAGGCTTGCCAAACAAGTTTTCCCCGGTGCAAGAGACATCGAGCAATTTCTCTTGCACCCACTGCTCGAGGTCGGAGGTCTGCAACCAGGCCTGGCGCCAGGCCTCGATGCCCGCTGCTGCTACCCAGATGCTGATTCAAAGCCGTCGTAGGCAGCAAGGGATAGGAACTTTGAACAGACCCGGATCCCGGCCGTCAGGACTTGGAACCTCTGGAAGGGTTCCACAGAGAGGAATACAGAGAAGCCCACCAGTTCTTGGATGAGGCCCTTACCTATGTATCCTACAGTCTAGCATTGATCTCTGGAAGCACTTGCACCTGAGAGCATCGATGGCTCGGGCCACTCTGCCCAGGGGAACATAAAAGTAATTCTTCTGGCTTTTCAACTTTTGCAATGCAGACTCCATGACCATGGAGTTATGTGAGAGTTGGGACTTTTGGAATCCCGGGCTCTTCTTGACGCAGTAGATGGCGTTGAGGCGTCAGCTGGCCCCTGGCTCAGAGATCAGGGTCTCCCACATTTGCAGGAGCAGCCTCTCGAGGATGGGCTGTACCAGCACAAGAACTCATACTGGAGGACCTCCAGTTCTTTGGTGCGCAGGTCCTCCTCTGACTCGGTCGGGACCGAAAGGGCCTCGGCCATGTCCCAGACAAAGTCATGGAAGGCCATGTCCTCAAGGGGTGAGATGGCTCCGAAGGGACATCTCAGTGTCAAGAGGTCTCAGGGGAGGCCTTGACGTCAGTCACCCAATCCGAGCCGGAGGGCGTTGAGGACTCTGAGGCTCAGGACTCCCACACCTCAAGGCCGGCCCTTAGGAACCAGGGGTCTCGGGTCAGACTCCCAGAAACTGGCTGGGGAGGACCGGACACCCGAGGATCAGGACCGGGACCTCAAATGGTGCAGAGAGCTCGCCAAGGTCAGTGGCGCTCGTGGCTTGGCTCGATACCCAGGGACTCCCCCACAGCTGGGGCACAGTTGTCAGGGCAGATGTGGACGAACCTGACATCACCTGCTGCAAGGCCAGGATGGCAGAAATATTCTGCTCCAGGGTCGCCATTCTGGATTCAATGCCAGAAGGCTCCGCAGCTGTCAGCTTGGGCACTGAGGGCCTTGGGCCCGACACCAGGACTCTCACGAGCCTCGAGGAGTCTCGCCGGTCACTGGTGGCCGAGAACTCCTTCCTAGAGACCTTAATAGGGCACTGCACAACTGTCTCAAGGATTTTTTCTTCTTCCTTCCGGGATCCGGTGTCTTTACAGAGGAGCCATCACCACGGGACTCCAAAGACACCCGGGCCTCACAGGAGGTGCTCGGCTTGGGGCTCAGCGTCGGGGAAGCTGGGACTGAGTCAGACCACAGGAACATCTTCTCCTGCAACTCCGACCTTTTCTTGTTGGTTTTCAGAGTCATGGCCTGGCACAGATTGCAGGTGGTACTATTGTGGTCCAGACCGAGACAGCATAAGCAGCAGTAGTAGGCATCTATAACTGACATGGTTTGACTGCAGCAGTCACACTTTTTGAACCCGGTGGGAGACACCCAGACAGGGTCGATGTTCCCCAGGTGAAAAAGGGCACGAACGCCGGTCAAGGCCAAGCCTCGTCAAAAAGAAGGGGGAGGGGGGAGCCAAGGACACCACCGGCTTGAGGCAGAAAGAGGAACCGGTATGCAAACTAGGAAATAAACAACTTTTAAGGATAATTTTTAGAGAATTTTTCTGGGAAAAACGGGACAAACGTCCATTGGGCTCTGTGGAAAAAAGGAGACTAATCAAGATTGCACCCTTGGGCGGGAAGGGGACCACATATGCATGGCAGCATTCTCAAAAGCTTTCTATGAAAGCTGGGGAAATGCTCTGCGTGGGCTCCATTGGCATCAACGTCACCCATGTAAGGACTGACTTCCTGCTTTTTCTTGGAGAAAGACAGTATATACGTGGACACGTTTACCCCAAGGGTACTGCGAGTGTCTTATTTTTTACAAAGTGTTGGCACAAGATTTAGGTCTGTGGTGTACGGAGAACAAGGGAAAATCTTGCAAGGTCCCCCATCAGAGACTTTTGGCGAAGCTAAAAAGTCATGGGATAGGAGGCAGTGTACTATTGTGGATCGGGAACTGGTTAAAAGATAGAAAGCAGAGGGTAGGGCTAAATGGCCAATATTCCCAATGGAAAAAGGTGAATAGTGGAGTACCCCAGGGATCTGTACTGGGTCCGCTACTTTTTGACATGTTCATAAATGACCTGGAAAAGGGAATAACTAGTGAGGTAATCAAATTTGCAGATGACACAAAACTGTTTAAAGTTGTTAAAACCCAAGAGGACTGTGGAAAACTGCAGGAGGATCTGGATAAATTGGAAGACTGGGCATCCAAATGGCAGATGAAATTTAATGTGGACAAGTGCAAAGTTATGCACCTAGGAAAGAACAACCCACACTATAGTTACAAGATGCAAGGCTCCACATTAGAAACCACCACCCAGGAAAAAGATTTAGGAGTCATCGTGGATAACATGTTAAAACCCTCCGCCCAGTGTGCAGCGGCGGCCAAGAAAGCAAATAGAATGCTAGGTATCATAAGGAAAGGGATGGAGAATAAAACAAAGGATATTATAATGCCTCTGTATCGCTCCATGGTACGACCGCACCTTGAATATTGTGTGCAATTCTGGTCACCGTATCTTAAAAAGGACATAGAGTTATTAGAAAAAGTACAGAGAAGAGCCACCAAATTGGTGAAGGGGATGGAAGGCTACTCCTATGAAGAGAGGCTAAAAAGGTTAGGGCTCTTTAACCTAGAAAAGAGGCGGCTGAGGGGAGATATGATAGAGGTGTATAAATTAATGAATGGAGTGGAACGGATAAACGTGGATAAATTGTTTACGCTATCAGAATATAGAAGGACTAGGGGGCATGTAATGAAGCTACAGGGTAAACTATTTAAGACAAATAGGAGAAAATATTTCTTCTCTCAACGTGTAATCAAACTCTGGAATCTGTTACCGGAGGATGTAGTAAGGGCTGTTAGTATAGCTGGGTTTAAAAAAGGTTTGGACAAGTTCTTGGAGGAAAGGTCCATAAACCACTATTAAAAAGGGACCCAGGATATCAATGCTTGGCCTAGTACAAGCACTGCAGAACCTGTGTCTTTTGGGGAAACTGCTAGGTACGTATGACCTAGATTGGCCACTGTTGGAAACAGGATACTGGGCTTGATGGACCTCGGTCTGACCCAGTATGGCATTTCTTATGTTCTTATGTTCTTAATAAGTAGATGATGATGTGCTTTCAGCAGACAATTTGGAAAATTACATAGAGTTAACAATCAGCCAGCTCAAATGGCTAGGAGAGAGAGGGTACAAAATGAGCAGAGAAAAGATAGTAGTGGCACAAAAAGAGGTTGACTTCTGGGATTGTTGGTTTCTAAAGGCACCAAGGCCTTACCTGGAGAAAAACTGGCAGTATTGGACCAACTAACCAAGCCAGTTATAGTAACAGAATTGAGAGGTATGCTTGGGCATCTGAATTTTTGCAGAATGTGAGTGCCAGACTTTGCCAGATGGGTAGTTCCCATTAAAAAAACATCTTAGAGGGAAGAATGCTGGAGATGGGTGTAAACATGTGCTTGTATCAGAGACTGAGTGGCCAGACATAGAGGGAATCGATTACAAAGCTAAAAGAGGCAGACCCTCTGACGGTCCTTTGTGCAGGATTACCTTTTGCTTTGTTTGCTGCAGCTACAGATCTTTACTGGTCAGCAGCATTGACACAACATGAGGAGGAAAGAAAGCACAGTTACTTACCTGTAACAGGTGATCTGTGGGAACAGCAGGAATTAGTCCTCACATATGGGTACGTCGGAACCGACGGAGCCTGTGCGGGAAAGCTCCCCAGCTTCCCAGAAAGGAAGCTTTTGGGACCTCCCACTGCACATGCGCGCTGCCTTCCCGCCTTCCTGACCAGCTCTCCTCAGTTCGAGTTTATAGCTGAGACAATAGAGAGAGGAAAGGAAGATAGATAGAAGATACAACTCCTAGGGGAGGTGGGTGGGTTGTGAGGACTAATTCCTGCTGTTCCCAGAGATCACCTGTTACAGGTAAGTAACTGTGCTATCTCCAGGAACAAGCAGGAATAAGTCCTCACATATGGGGACTCCCTAGCTAAGATGCCTGGGAGATCCCCTTCCAAGGGTTCGCCATCTTCGTATGGATCTCAGGCATCCATCCTGGGAAGGTGGGCAGGAGTTGTTCAAGTATGGAACAGGTGTTTGAGGACAGCCTGACCAAACAAGGCATCCCGGCGGGAGCCCTTGTCCAAACAGTAATGGGCTGTGAAGGTATGAACCGAGGCCCAGGTGGCGGCTCGACAGATCTGATCTATGGATACAGAGTGAAGATGAGCCATAGAAGTGGCCATGGCTCTCACATTGTGAGCTGTGACATGGCCTTCCAGAGAAATGCTTTTACTCTGGTAAGCAAAGGAAATACACTGAGCAATCCAATTGGAAAGTGCACGTTTGGAGACTGGAAGTCCCAAATGAGAAGGATCAAAAGCCACAAAAAGTTGGGAAGACTTTCGATGTGGCTGAGTCCTGTTGAGGTAAAAGGCAAGAGCTCTTTTACAATCTAGAGTATGAAGGTTCCTCTCTGCACTGGATGCATGAGGAGCCGGGAAAAAAACAGGTAGATATACCTCTTGATTAAGATGAAAAGGCGAGACCACTTTGGGCATAAAGTGGGGATTCGTCCTGAGGACCACCTTATCATGATGAAACCTAGTATAAGGTGGATGAGCCACTAAGGCCTGTAGTTCACTGATGCGGCGAGCCGAAGTGACTGCAATAAGGAAAAGGACCTTCCAGGAAAGAAATTTCAAGGAGGTAGAAACCAACGGTTCAAAAGGTGGCTTCATAAGCTGACCTAGAACTAGGTTCAAATCCCATGCTACCGGAGGAGGTCGGATGGGAGGCTTAGTTAGAGTCAGGCCTCTCATGAACCTTGCAATAAGAGGATGAGAGGAGACAGGGTGTCCATTTATAGGTTTTAAGGTTGCTGCAATAGCACTCAAATGGACTCTTACTGAATTTGTCTTAAGGCCTGCATTAGAAAGATGCAGGAGATAGTCTAGTAGAGAATTCAAAGGAAGTGCTAGAGGGTCAAGACCCTGTTGAGCACACCAAATGGAAAAGCATTTCCATTTGAAAGCATAGGAACGCCTCGTGGAGGGTTTCCTAGAGGCATGAAGGATATCTTTCACTGGTTGAGAAAGAGTGAAGTCATGAAGGCTTAGGCCTTCAGTAACCAAGCTCTGAGGTATAGGGACTTGGGGTTTGGGTGCCACAAAGTCCCCTCCTCCTGAGACAGAAGGTCTGGCGCAGCTCCCAGGTCCAGGGAGGGTCCCTGGGAGAGATGCAGAAGTAGAGGGAACCACACTTGGCGTGGCCAGCGTGGAGCTATGAGGATCATCGATCCGTGATCCCTCTGGAGTTTGAACAGAGTCTTGGGAATCAAAGGAATGGGTGGAAAGGCATATAGGAATTCCTGACCCCAATGCAGGAGAAAGGCGTCGTTGGCCTGAGCTCCCTGACATGGAGTCCTGGAACAGAACCGGGGAAGTTTGGCATTCCACGGACTTGCAAAGAGGTCTATGTCCGGGGTTCCCCATTCCTGAAAGATTCTGCGTATCTGGTCCATATGTAGGGACCATTCGTGTGGAAGCAGAACTCGACTGAGTCTGTCTGCCCAAGAGTTTTGAACCCCTGGAAGATAGACTGCCAGAAGATGAATTTGATGCTCTCTGGCGAAGGCCCATAATCTGAGAGCTTCGTTGCAAAGCAACAGAGAGCCTGTCCCTCCTTCTTTGTTTACGTAGAACATGGCCACCTGATTATCTGTATGAACTAGGACGGTCAGGTTGACAAGGAGGATATGGAAGACTTTGAGGGCAAAGAAGATTGCTCGCAGTTCCAGGAGGTTGATGTGAAGGGTGGTCTCTTGTGGAGACCAAGTACCCTGAGTGGAGAGGTGTTGAAGATGGGCTCCCCACCCTGTTTGGGAGGCATCTGTTGTTAGGGTTGCTTGGGGCAACAAAGGTTGGAAGGGGGCCCCCAACGACAGATTCTTGGTGGATATCCACCATTGGAGGGACCAAAACAGACGTTTTGAGGTGAGTATTTGGTCGGAGAGCGCTCCTGATGCTTGAGTCCACTGGGTGGCCAAGGTCCATTGAGCTGCTCTCATATGAAGACGAGCGTAGGGCACCACGTGTACCGTGGAGGCCATGTGGCCCAGAAGACGCAGCATTTCCCTGGCTGTCAAGTGACTGCAGGACTGAGCTTGGGAGGCCAAGCACACCAGACGGTGGCCCCGGACCTGAGGTAGGTAGGCCCTTGCGGTGGTGGTGTCCAACCGGGCCCCTATGAATTCCAGAGACTGAGTAGGGATGAGTTGAGACTTGGGAAGGTTTACTACCAGTCCCAGATACTGCAGAATGCGCCTTGTGCGGTCCAGGGAAATCTGGGCCTCTGACTGAGATGGAGCTCGGATGAGCCAGTCGTCCAGATATGGGAATACGAAAATTCCCAGGGCTCTTAGAAATGCGGCTACGACTGCCATGCATTTGGTGAACACTCTTGGAGTAGAGGCTAGACCGAAGGGAAGTACTCTGTACTGGAAATGTTTTCCCTGGAACAGAAATCGAAGATATTTTCTGTGTGATGGGTGGATGAGTATATGTGTGTACGCATCCTTGAGATCTAGAGAACAAAGCCAATCCTGACTCTGAAGGTATGGAAGGAGAATGCCCAGAGAAAGCATTTTCAATTTCTCCTTGTATAGAAATTTGTTCAATTCTCTCAGATCTAGGATAGGTCTGAATCCCCCTGTCTTCTTTGGTATGAGAAAATAAGGGGAGTAGAAACCTGTCCCTTGTTGAAGAAGAGGAACCTCTTCTATTGCCCTTTGGGCAAGGAGGGAAGAGACTTCCTGACCCAACAGGGCCAGGAGAGATGGGGGAGAATTGAAGTGCCTCACCATGGTATGTGGAGGAAGGTTGGAAAAATGAAGTTTGTAGCCCTCTCTGATGATAGAGAGGGTCCATTGCTCTGATGTAATTTGCCCCCATCTGGGAGCAAAGTGAGCTAACCTTCCGGGAATGGTGAGGGCTCTGGTTGTTCTAGAGCCAGAAAAGTTAAGTTCTCTAGGGGCAAGTCAAAACCCCTGAGGGGGTTGAGCCTGCTGAGGAGTGGCAGATGCTGCAGGCTTTGACCTTGCCTGTTTAGGTTGCTGACGCTTAGCAGCAAAGCGAGGCTGAGAAGATTGTTGGCCAGTATTTGTGGAAAATCTGGCCTTCTTGTAGTAAGGCCTCTTGAAAGACTTTTTCTTGGCAGGAGTAGAGGTAGACTTAGAAAGTCTATCTAAGGTAGCATTTTCTGCGTCCATTTGAGTGGCTTTAATTTGCCAGTCTTTACCAAATAAGTTCTCACCTGTACAGGGCAGATTCCGTAAGCCATCCAGGACCCAGGGTTCTAGGTCAGAGGCCTGGAGCCAAGCAAGTCGTCGGGCTGCAATGGCAATGCCCGAAGCTCTACCGGCACCCTCAAAGGAATCAAAGGCTGCTCTGTTGGAGAACTTAGAAACATCTAGAAGCTGTTTCACCAGAGAAATGAACTCCTCCTTTCTATCCTCAGGGATAAAGGGGGCAAAATGCCGTACCTTTAGGGCAAGTTCCCTTAGAAACATGCCCATATACAGACTGTATGAATTAATCCTGGCTATAAGCATACTAGCCTGGAAGATTTTCCTACCAAAAGAGTCTAGGGTCTTACATTCTCGCCCTGGAGGGGTAGAAGAGTGCCTTTTGGTACTCTTAATCTTTTTCAGCGCAGACTTCACCACAATGGAATGGTGAGGCAGCTGAGCCAACCTACGGGAATGAGGAGACAACGTTAGAGGAGCCTCCCATAAGTCCATCAAGTGTTCTTGAAGGATTTCATGGATAGGCAGGGTGACTGCCTCTTTAGGAACCTTAGGGTATCCTAAAATATCCAATTTCTTTGATCTAGGTTCTTTTTCAGAGGATGTAGTAATAGAAAGTCCTTTAGCTACTTCTATAATGAAGTCTTGAAAGGACAAATCCTCTGGTGGAGACATTCTCCTCTTTGGGAAGAAGGCTCTTCAGGAAGAACAAGAGACAGCTCAGAGTCATCAGAGGAGTCAAAATCCTCAGAAGAATCAGAGTATCCTCTATTTGCTTCCAACGCACGATACGCATACCGCTCGGTATCGACATCAGGTGTACTGGGTATGGGATCGGTATCGGGCGAAAACCCGGATCCGGCATGCGGAACCGATCTGCGTTTGGAAGACGATGGTCTCGGTTCCGGTATGGGGGACAGTACCGGAACCGGACCCGAAACCGCTGGATGCGGTACCGAGGGCGTCGCAGCTTTAATGAAAGCCAGAATGGCCTGCTGCATGGTCTGAAGAGTATTGTCCATAGACGCCACTGCTGCCTGGATGTCGGTACCAGCATGGGCCGGTACCCCAGAGCAGTCTAACAGGTGATTGGTCGAGGCCGTGCCATCGATGTCAACCTGTAACCCCATAGATGGAGCTTTGGAAGCCAGAGCTTCCCGCCGGGGTTGTTTGGCTGGGGCAGGGTCCTCCGACTCAAGATTGAGGGCCTCTCGATACTTTGAAGGAGATTTGCCTTTTGAGGACCTGCCCAAAGAAGGTTTGGTTACCTGAGATCCATCCGGAGAGGAAGACCTGGATGACTGTGATGCTGGATTATCTGAAGCAAACAGTACATGGAATTTGTTGGCCCAGTTCTGCAAACCACGTTTAGACATCTGGGAGCAGGATGGGCAGTCCGGAATGGAGTGGTCAGGCCCCAAACATTTAAGACAGTCATGGGTGTCTGTAACAGAAATAACAGCACTACACTTGATACACTTCTTGAAACCAGGGGCTGGTTTCTCCATGAGGAGAATTTGTGTAGGCCTGAGGCCTAACCGAAGTCACCAAGTTGTGCTAAAATAAGAGTTTTGTTTTTTTTTTGAAAGGAAAGAAAAGAGAGACCGGCGGTACCGGTTTCGGTATGGGGAAGGCAGGTACGCGGTCTAAAGAAACAAACTAAAATAAGAATTTCTTCAGCGGTGACAGGAACACGACCTGCTGGCTCCGCGGAAAAAGAGAAACTGAGGAGAGCTGGTCAGGAAGGCGGGAAGGCAGCGCGCATGTGCAGTGGGAGGCCCCAAAAGCTTCCTTTCTGGGAAGCTGGGGAGCTTTCCCGCGCAGGCTCCGTCGGTTCCGACGTACCCATATGTGAGGACTTATTCCTGCTTGTTCCTGGAGATAAGATGATGTTTTGGTGTATTTCCTGTCCAATACATATTCAGCAGTAAAGCATAGTTACTCACCTGTAACAGGGGATCTCCGGGAACAGCAGGAATTTAGTCCTCACATATGGGTATCGTCGGTACCGACGGAGCCTGCGCGGGAACGCTCCCCAGCGTCCAATTAGAAAGCTTTTGGGAGCATCCCAAAGCACCTGCGTGCTGCCTTCCCGCCTTTCCCAACTGCCTCTCTCCAGTTGAGTTTTAAAGCTGAGACAAAGAGAGAGAGAGGGAAGGGAATGGAAAGAGAGAGATACAACTCCTAGGGGAGGTGGGTGGGTTGTGAGGACTAAATTCCTGCTGTTCCCGGAGATCACCTGTTACAGGTGAGTAACTATGCTATCTCCAGGAACAAGCAGTAATGTAGTTATCACATATGGGGACTCCCTAGCTTTAGGTGCCAGGGAGAGACCCCAGAAGTTGTGTGTCCCTGAACAGGGCTCCACTTTCCCCCATGGATCTCTGGCATCCTACCAGGTTGATTAGGTATGGAACAGGTGTTGGAGAACAGCCTGACCAAACAAGGCATCCCGGCGGGAGTCCTTGTCCAAGCAGTAATGGGCTGTGAAGGTATGAACCGAGGCCCAAGTGGCTGCTCGACAGATGTCATTGATAGACAGAGTGCAGATGAGCCATTGCGGCTGCCATGGCTCTCACATTGTGAGCTGTGACATGGCCTTCCAGAGAAAGGTTCTTACTCTGATAGGCGAAGGAAATGCACTGAGCAATCCAGTTAGTGTTCTCTTGGAGACTGAAAGTCCCAAATGAGAAGGATCAAAAGCAACAAAGAGTTGAGAGGACTTTCTATGTTGCTGTGTTCTTTGTAAGTAAAAGGCTAAAGCTCTTTTACAGTCCAAGGTATGAAGGTTCATCTCTGCATTTGATGCATGAGGCCTTGGAAAAACCACAGGTAGGTAGACCGCACGGTTCAGATAAAAAGGCAAGACCACCTTTGGCATAAAGTGTGGATGAGTTCTAAGGACTACCTTGTCATGATGGAACCTTGTATAAGGTGGCTCAGCTACTAGCGCTTGCAACTCACTAATGCAGCGTGCTGATGTGATTGCAATGAGAAAGATAACCTTCCAAGAAAGAAATTTCAAGGAGGTAGTAGCTAAAGGTTTGAAAGGTGGCTTCATGAGCTGCCCAAGAACCAGGTTCAAGTCCCATGCCACCGGTGGTGGCCTAATGGGAGGCTTAGTTAGAAGAAGGCCTCTCATAAATCTTGCTATAAGAGGATGAGAGGAAATAGGCTATCCATTTAGAGGCTTAAAGGAAGCTGCAATAGCACTCAAATAGACTCTTACTGAATTAGTCTTAAGACCTGCATTGGATAAATGAAGGAGATACTCCAGCAATGATTCCAGAGGTATCGCAAGGGGGTTAAGACTCTTTTGCGAACACCATATGGTAAACCTTTTCCACTTGAAAGCATAAGAGCGTCTTGTGGAAGGTTTCCTGGAAGCAAAAAGAATATCTTTTACTTGCTGAGGGAGATTAAGATCATGGCGATCTAGGCCTTCAGCAACCAAGCCCTGAGACGCAGAGAGTGGGGATTGGGTTGCCATAACATTCTGTCCTCCTGAGATAGGAGATCCGGAGCAGACCCTAACTCCAGGGAAGGAGCTTGAGAGAGATGTAGAAGCAGAGGGTACCACACTTGCCATGGCCAATGTGGAGTTATTAGAATCATATGGCCTGTCTCTCTGAATCTTGAACAGGGTTTTGGGAATTAGAGGAATGGGTGGAAAGGAATACAGGAAGTCTTGACCCTAATGAAGGAGGAAAGCATCCCTGGCCTGAGCCTTCTGATCCGGAATTCTGGAACAGAACCGGGGAAGTCTGGCATTCCACGGACTTGCAAAGAGGTCTATGTCCAGGGTTCCCCAAAGTTGAAATATCCTGGCCACCTGGTCTGCATGCAGAGACCACTCGTGTGGAAGCAGAACTCGACTGAGTCTGTGTGCCCAAGAGTTTTGAATGCCTGGAAGATACACTGCCAGAAGATGAATCTGATGCTCTCTGGCGAGGGCCCATAGTCGCAAAGCTTCGTTGCAAAGCGACAGAGAGCCTGTTCCCCCCTGCTTGTTCACATAGAACATGGCTACTTGATTGTCCGTATGAATGAGGACTGTCTTGTAGCTGAGCAGGGTGTGGAACACTCGCAGAGCAAGGAAGATTGCTCTGAGCTCCAAGAGATTGATATGTAGATGACTCTCCTGTGGAGACCAGGTGCCCTGGGTGGAGAGATCTTTGCAGATGAGCTCCCCAACCCATTGGAAAAGCATCTGTTGTGAGAATTGCTTGGGGTAAGGGTTGTTGAAAAGGGGACCCCAGCAACAGGTTTTGAGTGGACTTCCACCACTGGAGGGACAAAATAAGGCGACTTGTGTTTGCTATTTTGTCTGACAGGCATCCTGATGCTTGGGTCCATTGAGTGGATAAAGTCCACTGGGCTGCCCTCATGTGGAGGCAAGCATAGGGAACCACATGCACAGTAGACGCCATGTGGCCTAGTAGTTGCAACATTTCTCGAGCAGTGAGATGAGGCTTTAGCACTGCTTGAGAAGCAAACTGCACCATGCGAAGGCAGCGGGCCTGAGGGAGATAGACCCTTGCCTTTCTGGTGTCCAGCAAAGCTCCTATGAACTCTAAAGACTGAGTGGGAGTTAGACTGGATTTTGGGATGTTTATTACAAGACCCAAATACTGAAGGATACGCATTGTGCAGGATAGAGAAGTCCTGGCCTCTGACTCTGTTGGGGCTCGAATGAGCCAGTCGTCTAAGTAGGGGAAGACTAATATTTCTAGAGTGCGGAGAAATGCTGCTACGACAGCCATGCATTTCGTGAACACCCTTGGTGCTGAGGCCAGGTCAAAAGGAAGCACCCTGTATTGGTAGTGCTCTCCCTGAAAAAGGAACCGAAGGAACCTTCTGTGGGTTGGATGGATGAGGACATGGGTGTACGCATCCTTGAGATCTAGAGAACAAAGCCAATCCTGACTCTGAAGGTATGGCAGCAGAGATCCGAGAGAAATCATTTTGAATTTCTCTTTGACAAGGAATTTGTTCAATTCTCTGAGGTCTAAGATAGATCTGTATCCCCCGGTTTTCTTTGGAATAAGGAAATAAGGGGAGTAGAACCCTGTACCCTGCTGATGAATGGGTACTTCTTCTATTGCCCCTTGGGCAAGAAGAATAGCGACCTCCTGCCCTAACAGGCTGATGAGAAAGGTCGGAGAATTGAACTGCCTTACTACTGTATGAGGGGGCATGCTTGAAAAATGAAGCTTGTACCCCTCCTTTATGATGGAGTGTGTCCAATGCTCTGCTGTTATCTGCCCCCATCTGGGGGCAAAGTGACATAGCCTTCCTGGAATGGTGGAAGGCTCTGGTCCCTCGAGAGCCAGGAAGGCTAAGTTCTCTAGCTGAAAGTCAAAGGCCTTGCGGAGGCTGAGACTGCTGTGACGGCTGAGGCTTAGCAGTCTTTGCTTTCTTCTGTTTGGGTGGTTGCTGACCCTTCTTGACAAACTGACCTGCTGAACGTGCCTGCTGAGCATAAGCAGGATAATATCTTTTCTTCTTAGAAAAGAATGGTCTCTTGAAAGATTTCTTTCTAGCAGGATCAGCTGTGGACTTGGATAATCTATCCAAGGTGGAATTTTCAGCATCCATCTCATTGGCTTTTTCCTGCCAATCTCTACCAAACAGGTTCTCACCAGTACAAGGGATGTTTCCCAATTTATCTTGTACCCAGAGCTCCAGATCAGATGCCTGGAGCCAAGCAATTCTACGTGCACCTATGGCAATAGCAGAGGTTCTGCTTATGCACTCAAAGCAGTCAAAGGCTGCACGGTTGGCAAATATAGAAACATCTTGGGCATGTTTGACCAAAGTGAGAAAATCCTGTCTTGTATCCTCAGGAAGAATAGCACTAAAAGCTTCTAAATCATCTGTGACCTCCTTCAGGAACATTCCCATGTAGAGACTATAGGAACTGATCCTGGCAGAAAGCATGGAAGCTTGGAAGACCCGACGTCCAAAAGCATCCAGGGTTCTGCACTCACGTCCTGGAAGATTAGAGGCATGCCTCTTTGCACTCTTGATCCTTCTCATAGCTGATTCCACTACAATAGAGTGGTGAGGAAGCTGAGTCTTTTGGAAACTAGGACAAGGAGAGACTCGATACATAGTATCTAGTCTGCGAGAATGAGGAGAGGTAGTAAGAGGTGTCTCCCACATCCTTAACATGAGATCATATAAAATCTCATGAATGGGCAAGGTAGCTGCCTCTTTAGGAGTTTTAGGATATTGTAGAATTTCCAACTCCTTGGCCCTTGGCTCTGTTTCAGGGGCCACAGTAATGGACAGACCCCGAGCCACCTCCCTGATAAAATCCTGGAAGAAAATATCCTCTGGAGGAGACATCCTGCGCTTAGGGGAGGAGGGCTCCTCTGGGAGAAGCATTCCTGCATCGACAGAACTGTCAGAATCCTCAGATTATTCTGAGGACTCGAAGTACCGTCTATCCAGATGCTCTTGAAGAGCCCGATACCCGTACCGACCGAAGTCGGTACCGGGAGTAATCGGTACCGGAGGGCATCGGATGACTGGGTACTGGGCAAAGCAGACAGTGATGCCGATGTCGATGCTATCAGTACTGGTACCGATACCGATGCCAGGGATGGTGCCGGTACCAGCTGAATTGTTTGTTGCGGTTCCAAGGGCGTCGATGCCGCAAGGAGAGCCGCCAGACTGTGCTCAATAGCCAGGACTCTCTGGTTTATCGACGCCACCGATGCCTGGATGTCGGTACCAGAGAAGATCGCCGGTACCCCAGAGCATGGCACCAGTAGTTCTGCCGAGGTCGAGGCCTCGAGAACATCCTGGAGCCCTGATAATGCTTTGGAAGGCGAAGCCTCCCGCTGGGGCAATTTTGCCAGTGCAGAATCCTCAAGGGCAACGCCAGAGGCATCTCAATGCTTAGAAGGAGATCTACCCTTTGAGGACCGGCTGGACTTATGTTTAGTTACCTGAGATCCACGGGAGGAAGGGGAAGCCCTGGAAGACGTCGATGCCATCGAAGCTGCATCAGAGGGAAACAGGGTACTGAGCTTAGCAGCTCGGTTCTGCCGACCCCTTTTAGACATCATGGCGCAGGACATACAATCCGTGATGGAGTGGTCAGGACCTAAACATTTTAGACACCATTCATGGGTGTCAGTGACGGAAATGGTACCGCCACACTTGGTGCACTTTTTGAAACCTGAGGCAGGTTTTCTCCATTGTAAGAAAAAGCTTTTTGGGCCTAAGGCCCAAAAAGGCGCGTGCACCTGAAGAAAATAGGAAAAAAGTAGAATATATATATATATTTTATTTATTTTTTTTTTTTTAAAGACAGAAAAGAAGAAGAAAAAAACGGCGGTACCGGTAAAGCGTCGAGGAAGGCAGACGCGACCACAAAAAAGAAAGAAAAAAAAGAAGAATTCTTCTGCGGTGACAGGAACAACGACCTGCTGATTCCACGGAAAAAGAAGAACTGGAGAGAGGCAGTTGAGAAAGGCGGGAAGGCAGCACGCAGGCGCTGTGGGATGCTCCCAAAAGCTTTCTAACTGGACGCTGGGGAACATTCCTGCGCAGGCTCCGTCGGTACCGACGATGCCCATATGTGATGACTACATTCCTGCTTGTTCCTGGAGATACAAGGTTTCAGCCTGTGTTAACAGGGAGTTGTAGCTGCAGCTAAGAGAATAGAGAAGGTACTGATGACGGCTGGAGATCAAAAGGTAAAGGTGCATTGTCTGCATGATGTTTTTCAGGTACAGAAGTTACCCACTGTACGTTTTTCCATTCAGAGACTATCCAAATATCTGGTAGTGATTCAACAGCCAAATGTGGTTCTGTTACCCCCAACAAGGCGTATGCCTTATGCCTTAGATGTACCACCTCTTGAGATTGATCATGCTTGTGATAATGTTTTGAATGCCCTACCTAGAACTATGTGAGGATAAGTATATTTCAGATTCAAAGGTGGTGTTTGTGGATGGTTCTGCAAGGGGTCTACAAGAAAGTACAGCATATTCAATCCTCTGAGAACTAACATATGAGGAGCTTGGCTACATGACTATGGCAGCAGGTGAATTGTCTCCACAGGATTTTCGGCTCAAGCAGTAGAGTTAGTGGCAGTAGTAATGGCATTGATTCTTTTTTCTGCAGTTTATGACCAACTATTCAGATTCTGACTATGTATGTACTGCTGTACTGACTAATGCCCAGAAGTGGAAAAGGAGAGGGTTGATTACGTCCAGAGGTAAGCCATTGATGCATGCTCCTATAATGATGACACAGATACAGCTGTTGATTCACCGTATGAAGGAAGGTATTCATACGGCCACTGTAAAATGTGCTGTACATGCAACAGATGGTTCATTTGTTTCAGAAGAGAACAACAAAGCAGATCTGGCAGCTTGCGGTCACAATGTAGTAAACACGAAGACCATGCAGATGGTCTTAATCAAAACATCCCTCTCTCCAGAAGAATTGGCTGAGGTGCTTCAGTCGGCTCAAGTAAATGCGACTGCAGAAGAACGAGAGGAATGGGAACATGTTGGAGCATATTTCTCCAAAGGTTTGTGGTATCACCCTTCAGAAAAGAAATGTTTGTCAGATGTTGCTTTACATTTGTTGTTGCCTATGGTACATCTGCCTGAGCACACGTCACCCCGATGCATGACGGTACTTCTGGGAGAAGTGGTATGGAGTCCTAGATTGAAAGAAAAGGTACATAGTTTTGTTTCATGTTGTCAGGAGTGTGCCAAGATTAATCCTTTAGGAACTACAGCTCCTAAAGTTAGGGTGCTTCTACCTAGACTGAGAGGCCCCTTGCTAGCTGTTCATATGGATTTTACAAATATGCAAACACCAGTCCAAGGTAAACGTTACCTGTTGGTGGCAGTATATCCCAGGACATAGTGGGTAGCAGCTTTGCCCACTAAACAGGAATCTGTCACAGCTGTAGTGAAGTTTCTATGTTCAGAGATCATTCCCCGACATAGATGCCCCAGAACAATACATACAGACAATGGGTCACATTTTAGAAATTTATTGATGCAGGACTTGGCAAAAGCTTTACTAGTGAAACAGCACTTTCTCTTTGTGTATAATCTGCAGGCTAATGGCCTGATAGAAAGAATGAATGGTCTTTTAAAATGTGTTATGACTGGTGGGAGTAACTAAGATGGCAGATATGTGCGCGGAGCGGTGAACTGCTGCCTTGAGTTTCACGAGCCTGTGGAGCCGCTACCGTGGGATGGGTCGGAGAAAGCGGAAGCAGGTTGCCTTACCTCCGGGAGAGAAACCTTCGAGTTCTTTGGGTCAGCGAATGCTCGAGCAGTGCGGCTTCGAGCCCCGTGCTGGAGCGGCGTCTTTGGCTGGGGCAGAGGGAGGAGTCTCGCCCCAGAGCATTTCTGGTGTCTGGCTTTCTCCTGAGGAGCAGACACCTCTGCTGCATCCAGGAAGCTTGTCCTCGGCAGTTGTGTCCCCGGAGTTGGTCTCAACGAGTACGCCAATTTTGAAGGTGCATCTACTGAGTTGAAATCCCCCCCTGAGGAGCGGGCCGGGGTCAGAGGAGAGAGATGGGGGTTCCAACGGAGCGACCTGTGCCTGAAGTCCCGGTGATGAGGGAAGAGCTTCCTGTGGTTCCAGTGTTGGTGAGACCCGTGGCATATACATTTGAAACTCTATGGGAAGGACTGGCGACCTTGAATCACTCTATGAATAGAGTTTGTGGGACGTTTAAGACGGAACTTAATGTGGTTAGAGACTCTTGTGATACTCTTACTAAAGCTTATGAAGTGCAAGCTAGCAGGGTAGCCACCCTGGAGGAGGAGATGGGGGAGGCGCGCGATCTGGTTGATGCTCAGTTAAAGGATAGTACTGTGGCTGGTAGGAGTTGGAGTACCTGGAAAATCAGGTCCGGCAATCAATGTTCCCTCTAATTTTCTGTAAGCTGTGTGCGCATAAAATATCAGCTGTGCAGCTTTTGAAGGAAGGTTAAATTTTTGTGCGCCACATAACGACACTCGGAGTTATATTTATTTATTTATTTATTTTATTTAGTTTATACTTTAAAATTTGACTACACATCAGAATACAGTATGTACACCACATTGATTGCACTAGAAAACATTGTAGAACTTGTGAAAACCATAAATACATAAGAACTTTTAAATTTTAAGATGTCTGTGTTGTTTTCTATCAGAATCAGAACCGTAATTTTTGTGCGCTCTGTTGTAAAGTATGTGCGCTCGCTCGGTGAGGTGTGTGCGCGCGCACACGCGCACAGCTTAAAGGGAACAGTGCCGGCAATGTAATCTCCGGTTCCTGAGTTTTCCCAGGTCTCCAGTACTATCAGCGGTAGAGATGCTGCGAAAGTACTTTTGGGAGGTGTTAAAAATCCCCCCAGAGCAGGTTCCCCCCCTTGATTAGGGACCAGTATGTGTCCCTGGGTAGTAGGGGTGGAGGAGACGTGGCCTCCCCCTCACATCCGGGGTTGGGGGATCTTACAGGTCTCCTTGAGAGTTCATTGGAGATTGTAATGGAAAGAACCACCCTGCTTGCCACATTCGCTTTAGAGACGGATAAAGTTTTTATTCTTAGAATGTATTTCAGAAATGCTAACAAAGCCTTCTTGGGCTCAAGAGTAAGGATATTTCCTGACTTATCACGAATTACACAGTTGAGAAGGAAGGCGTTTTTGGCTCTTCGCCCTAGGACTCTTGCCTTGGGCGCTTCCTTCCAACTTAAAATTAACATAACATTTCCTGTTAAATGTTATGTTAATTTTAAACAAAAGATGTATTTGTTTTTTGAGCCCAAGCAGTTGTTGGCTTTCTTGGAGACTAGAGAGGCGAGTAATGTTGAGGTTGTTACAACTTCCCATACAGCTGACGTGTGAGTCTCCCATCTGCTTATTTGGATATTTGTGATTAATGGCTAGGATATCCTTGGCATTATGTTATTTGATTATTTCCTAGTACTCCCCTATTTCCTTATTTTGGGGTCTGAATATGATGGAAAAATGAGTTTGTGATAACTTTATATTCTCCTTATTAGTATTTGATGTTTCCATTTTTTTCATTTCATTCATGGTATATTGTCTGGATGTAAAAATTTAATAATCCTATAAATTAAAAAAAAAATCTGTTATGAGAAAAGTGTGTGCTGAAACTTCACTGAATTGGATGCAGGCTTTGCCCCTGGCTCTGTTCTTTACGAAACTCATCACAAAAGAAAAATTCACTAACCCCTTTTCTGTTGCTTATAGGAAGGAGATGCAGATTGCCATTGATTAATCTAGAGGGTGGCAAGGTTCCAGATGACTTGAACACTTATCTTACAGTGCTGCATACCTCCTTGCAGTTAAATTGATCAAATTATCAGTTAACCAGACTAGAGGACAACATTGCATGTTCCACTGATAGTAAAGTACAAAGCAAGAGATTTGGTGTACAAGAGGGTTAAACCTCGGACTGTTTGGACTCAGTCCTATTTTGAAGGATCATTTTCAGTACACGCATCTACCCTCACTGCAGTGCAGATATCTGAGGGAGGAGTATGGATCCATATTTCAGACATCAGGCCTGCTCCATGTGTCTGCTCGGACTGATTTGTTTTCAAGAATCCTGAGTTATGATACTTCTTTGACAGACTTCAGCAATTCTCTGAATGTTGTTCCACCAAATTTATTTTATTTATTTATTTATTTAATATACATTTGTATACCGCTACTTCCAGCGATCAACAGCAGTTTTTGATTACAGATTGGAAATTGTCAAATCATGACAGGAAATTTTTTGAGGTATAAACACATTGATTAGACAGGAAAGCACAGCACACAGAGAACTATTTTACAGGGAACATGGGCTGTGGAGGGTTAAGTGGCTTGCCCAAGACCACAAGGAGCACCTGTGGGACTAGAAACCCCAGTCCTTCCAGCCCAAGGTTGCTGTCCTCTAGTGGGATTTGAACCCCTGACCTTCTGGCCTGAAGTACCTTGACACAACCACTAGGCTACTCCTCCACTCCAAATTTACTTGCCAAATTTGCTTGCCAAATTTACTGTTAACAAATGTGTGGTATTCTTTGATGAGCCAAACAGCAGCCTCTTTGAATACTAAGGATTATGTGATGTGTTCAAACAAATTTGTAGCTACAGACATATCTAGCTTTGTCTATTTCTGTGCCTAATATTACTGTACAACAATGCTTGGGATCAGCATCACTAGTCGATGTTTTTAATTGCACTCAAGGACCTGTAATATATAAAGCATCAACTTTACAGATACAGTGTCACAACCGCTCTATTAAGGCTGTAGTTTGGTCCACAAAGTTCATATCTCTACATAGTTATATTCCTGATAAGGCCTGTGTTGCACTGCTAAACAATATTACTATACAAAGTAAAGTAGTATATGGTAAATGTAAGCCATATGGAAATGCTGCATATGAGTTCTACGGTACACTGGAGGTGGGAGACAATCCCCACTGTAAAACAATTGCGACTGACTGCAAATAGCTTTTCTATAGTTTTCTATTATTAGTTACCAGTGTGGTTACAGATTATATCCTTGCTTGCCATTAGGCTAGAAAGGTACATGTGCTTTTCTACATGTGCCAGTGGCATCTGTTCCTTTGCAGGATTTTTCAGGATTTCCAAAGGCATTAGCTAAATATCACCCCCATTACAGACAAAAGAGATCTTCCTCATATTTTTCTGAAAATATTGTACCTTATGAATTTCGCTTGTTCTCAGATATTGAAGTTATGTTTGCCTCAATTCTTACACCAGGATTGTAGGATGCTACTAATGCTAAATGGATAAAGAAAATATGTTTTGATTTAATTAAGCTGCTTAATTTAACAGAACAAGGTTTTTGTGTTTTAAACACAGCACCTGATGCTAACACACATATGACTTTGCAGAACAGACTGGGGTTAGATTATCTTTTAGTGGCTGAAGAATGTGTTTGTGAAGATGTGGGAGGTACTTGTACTTATATCCCTACGGTAGCTGGAAAGGATGGAAACCTATCCACTGTTATATAGCACTTGAGGGATCTAAGTGTGTTACATACAAGCACAGGCTGGGGTACATCCTAAAGCATGGTTTTCTTCATGGTTTGGAGGACTTTCCTCCTGGCTCCGAAATATGCTATTTGGTCTAGTGCTTCTTATTGTGTTTACTTACAATTTAAAGAATGGAACAAAATGTACTATGTCACGGTGTTATTCTCCTACTACCAAGGTTATGGTGCAATCGCTAACCGTACATCAGCATTTGGTGTCACACATGTAGGCCACTAGTTGCACTTGAGCCCACCACAGACCTAGGGGTCATAATTCGCAACCCAGAGGGGATAGGGGAGATGTAAGGGCCTACCAATCTGTTTGCTATAACATTAGCATAAGGATTAATAGAACAAGCGTGTGAATAAGTTCAGCACAGTTGTCTTTGACTTGGAAGGACAGATATGCAGACGAAGGAGAACAAAGTCCACTGAAGAAACTGGGGGGGGGGGGGGGGGGCACAGAGGAGTGTGCACGGAGGTGATCATAACTGAAATGTAACACACCAAGGGCAGAATATGTGTTAATTAAAAAGAAACATATTGAAGAAAGAGCTGAGACATGAAGTCTGGAAAGGAACTACAAAAATGATGAGAATGAGGAAAAATAGAGATAAGAATATGTGTGTGTTCCCATGAGTACATGCTGGAAGGCTTATAAAGGAAGTAGGAGAAGAACTGTATGGGAGTTAGTAGGAATGGGTCACGAAGGTGAGAACCTCTCTCTCTTTCTTATTAGGTAAGCATATGCTATCTGCTTGCTAGGTGCAATAGTGTAGTTACTCACCTGTAATAGGTGTTCTCCGGGGACAGCAGGAATCAGTCCTCACATATGGATGACATTGGCATCGAAAGAGCCCTCACTGAAGCATCCTCCCAGCTTTCAAAGAAAGCCTCTGGGAGATGCAACCATGCATGCGTGGTCCCCTTCCCACCCAAGGGTGCCATCTTGCTCAGTCAGAAGACATAGCTAAAGACGGCAAAAAAAATAAAATATGGTAAAGAAAAAACTCCAAGGGGAGGAGGGAGGTTGTGAGGACTCATTCCTGCTGTCCTCGGAGAACAACTGTTACAAGTGAGTAGCTACACTTTCTCCAGGAACAAGCAGGAGTCAGTCCTCACATATGGGACTCCCTAGCTACAGGCTATCGAAAGCCCCTAGAGAGAAAAGCACAGTTACTTACCTGTAACAGGTGATCTCTGGGAACAGCAGGAATTAGTCCTCACATATGTGTACGTCGGTACCGACGGAGCCTGCGCGGGAACGCTCCCCAGCTTCCCAAAAAGGAAAGCTTTTGGGAGCATCCCACAGCGCCTGCGAGCTGCCTTCCCGCCATTCCTAACCAACTCTCCTCAGTTCGAGTTTAAAGCTGAGACAATAGAGAGAGAGAGGAAAGGAAAGAGAGAGAGAGATACAACTCCTAGGGGAGGTGGGAGGGTTGTGAGGACTAATTCCTGCTGTTCCCAGAGATCACCTGTTATTTATTTATTTAGCTGTATTTATATCCCGCTTTTCACCGGGTCAAAGCGGCGTTACATATAAAAGGGTGGGGGGAATTTAAGTTTAGGGCAGGGCCATCACCGGGGAGACAACATTGATGATTTCAACATAGGAGAGACTTTGGACATGGGACAGAGTTTGGACATGGACAGGTTAGTACAGGTTTGTGTTGGGGGGTCATGATGGGTGAGATCAAAGGTTAGTGCGCTTTTTTGGTGGGGGTCGTGTTAAAGTATTCCTGGAACAGGATAGTTTTCAGCTGTTTTCTGAAAGATAGTAGATTGGCATTATTTCGGAGACAACTCGGTAGAGAGTTCCATATGGATGGAGCATAGAGTTCAAAGGCTCGGTTGCAGATCCGTTGTGAGCATTTGGTTCTTTTGTGAGGGATGGTGAGGGAATTGCTGGAGGCTTGTCTTGTATTTCTGCTGTGGGCTGGTCGAGACAGTAGGGTGTGAAGTTGGGAGTCCTGTGTTTGATGGATGGCTTTGTGGGTGAATACGATGGCTTTGTATTTAGTCCTTGCTTCGAGGGGGAGTATGTGTAGAATTGGGGTGATGTGGTCGGATTTCTTTGCTCTCTGGATGATTCTTGCTGTGGTGTTCAGAGCTGTTCGGAGGGGGTTGGTCTGCGTGGCTGGAAGGCCATGGTATATTATGTTACAGTAGTCTAGATGTGGAAGTGTCATGGCTTGCATCACAGTTCGGAAGTCTTGATGTTCTAGGAGGGGTCTGAGACGTTGCACTGTTCTTGCCTTGTGGAATATAGTTCCGGAGGTTTTGGTAATTTGCTGCTTTAGTGTGAGGGCTTGGTCAATAATAATGCCCAGGTATCTTATTTGAGGTTGTATTTGGATGCTTGTGGTACCTATGTTGAGGTGTGTAGGTGGTGTGAAGTCTGGGTCTTTTGTGACTATGAGGGCTTCTGTTTTCTTTATGTTGATGGATAGGTTGTTTGCTTGTAGCCAGTTGGACACCTCGGTGAAGCATGATGATAGATGGGTGTTTGTTGGGTTCGTGGTTGTGATGGGAGCATACAGCATGATATCATCAGCGTATATGTGGAAGCTGATGTTGTGAGTGCATATGACTGAGCAGAGTGGTTGAAGGTAAATGTTGAAGAGCATGGCTGACAGTGTGGATCCTTGGGGAACTCCTTGGTGTTGCTGGAACGGAGGGGATGTCAAAGTGCTGGTGCGGATTAGTTGCTCTCTGTTAGTTAGGTATGATTGGAACCACTTTAGTACAGTGTCTTTGATCCCGATTGTCCATAGTCTGTGTATGAGGATGTTGTGGGAGATGGTGTCGAAAGCCGCGGATATGTCAAGGAAGATCATGGCATATCCGGAGTGTTTTTCTTGCGTTCCTATGAGGAGAGTGTTCATCAGCGTGGTCATGAGGGTCTCAACTCCATGTAGAGGGCGGAAGCCATGCTGTTGTGGGTAAAGTATGTTGTTGAGATCAAGGTGTTCTTGCAGTTGCTGCTGGACGATCTTCTCGATTATCTTGGCAGTGAAGGGTAGGCTTGCTATGGGTCTGTAGAATGCCGGGTCTAGGGGGTCTAGGTTTTGCTTTTTTAATGATGGTCGGATGATTGTAGTTTTGAGGGCATCTGGCATGTGTACTTGGGAGAAGGATTCCTTGACAATATGTCAAGGTAAGTAACTGTGCTATCTCCAGGAACAAGCAGGAATGAGTCCTCACATATGGGGACTCCCTAGCTAAGATGCCCGGGAGATCCCCAAGGGTATGAGACCCTTAAGAGTTACTCGTCTTCCTATGGATCTCAGGCATCCATTCAGGGAAGGAGGGCAGGAGTTGTTCAAGAATGGAACAGGTGTTTGAGGACAGCCTGACCAAACAAGGCATCCCGGCGGGAGTCCTTGTCCAAACAGTAATGGGCTGTGAAGGTATGAACAGAGGCCCAGGTGGCTGCTCGACAGATCTGATCGATGGAGACAGAATGAAGATGAGCCATAGAGGTGGCCATGGCCCTCACATTGTGAGGCCATAGAGGTGGCCATGGCCCTCACATTGTGACATGGCCCTCCAGAGAAAGGTTCTTACTCTGGTAAGCAAAATAAATACACTGAGCAATCCAATTGGACAGTGCTCTTTTAGAGACTGGAAGTCCTAAATGAGAAGGATCAAAAGCAACAAAAAGCTGGGAAGACTTTCTATGTTGCTGTGTCCTGTGCAAGTAAAAAGCAAGAGCTCTTTTACAATCTAGAGTATGAAGGTTCCTCTCTGCACTGGATGCATGAGGAGCTGGAAAAAAGACCGGTAAATACACCTCTTGATTAAGATGAAAAGGTGAGACCACTTTAGGCATAAAGTGAGGATTTGTCCTAAGGACTACCTTATCATGATGGAACCTTGTATAAGGTGGATTAGCCACTAAGGCCTGCAGTTCACTGATGCGGCGAGCAGAAGTGACTGCAATAAGGAAAATAACCTTCCAGGAAAGAAATTTCAAGGAGGTAGTGGCTAAGGGTTCAAAGGGTGGCTTCATAAGCTGACCAAGAACCAAGTTTAAGTCCCATGCCACCGGGGGAGGTCGAATGGGAGGTTTTGTTAAAGTTAGGCCTCTCATGAATCTTGCAATAAGAGGATGAGAGGAAATAGGTTGTCCATTGAGGGGTTTAAGTGATGCTGCAATAGCACTCAAATGGACCCTTACTGAATTCGTTTTAAGGCCTGCATTGGAGAGATGCAGGAGATATTCTAATAGAGAAGTCAGGGGAAGTGCCAAAGGGTCAAGACCCTTTTGAGCACACCAAATGGAAAATCTTTTCCACTTAAAAGCGTAGGAACGCCTAGTGGAAGGGTTTCTGGAAGCATGGAGGATATCCTTCACTTGCTGAGAAAGACTGAAGTCTTGAAGGTCTAGGCCTTCAGTAACCAAGCTCTGAGGTGAAGGGACTTGGGGTTTGGGTGCCACAAAGTCCCCTCTTCCTGAGACAGAAGGTCTGGAGCAGCTCCCAAGTCCAGGGAGGGGGCTTGGGAGAGATGCAGAAGTAGAGGGTACCACACTTGGCGTGGCCAACGTGGAGCTATGAGGATCATAGATCCTTGATCCCTCTGAAGTTTGAACAGAGTCTTGGGAATCAAAGGAATGGGTGGAAAGGCGTACAGGAAGTGCTGACCCCAATGAAGGAGGAAGGCATCCTTGGCCAGAGCTCCCTGACACGGAATTCTGGAACAGAACCGGGGAAGTTTGGCATTCCATGGACTTGCAAAGAGGTCTATGTCCGGGGTCCCCCATTCCTGGAAGATTCCGAGTACCTGATCCATGTGCAGGGACCATGTGTGTGGAAGCAGAACTCGACTGAGTCTGTCTGCCCAAGAGTTTTGGATTCCTGGGAGGTATACTGCCAGGAGATGGATTTGATGCTCTGGCGAAGGCCCATAATCTTAGAGCTTCGTTGCAAAGCGACAGAGAGCCAGTTCCACCTTGCTTGTTTATGTAAAACATGGCTACTTGATTGTCCGTATGAATGAGGACAGTCTTGTAGCTGAGGAGGGTATGAAAGACCTTGAGAGCTAGGAACACTGCTCGAAGTTCCAAGTGGTTGATATGAAGAGAGGTCTCCTGTGGGGACCAAGTGCCTTGGGTGGAGAGGTCTTGTAGATGAGCTCCCCAACCTGTTTGGGAGGCATCTGTTGTGAGGGTTGCTTGGGGTAACACAGGTTGGAAGGGGGACCCCAGCAACAGATTTTGAGTTGACATCCACCATTGGAGAGACCAAAAGAGACGTTTGGAGGTTGCTATTTGGTCTGAGAGAGCTCCTGATGCTTGAGTCCACTGTGTGGACAAAGTCCATTGAGCTGCTCTCATGTGTAGGCGAGCATAGGGCACCACATGCACTGTGGAAGCCATGTGGCCTAATAGTTGTAGCATCTCCCGGGCAGTTAAGTGGCTCTTTGACTGAATCTGGGAGGCTAAACTGCACTAGACGTTGGCAATGAGCCTGAGGAAGGTAGGCTCTTGCAGTAGTGGTGTCCAACCAGGCCCCTATGAATTCTAGGGACTGAGTAGGGGTGAGCTGACTTTGGGAGGTTTACCACAAGTCCCAGATACTGCAGAATGCGCCTGGTGCGGTCCAGGGAAAGTTGGGCTTCTGACTGAGATGGAGCTCGGATGAGCCAGTCGTCCAGATATGGGAAGACAAATATTCCCAGAGTGCGTAGAAATGCAGCAACTATTGTCATGCATTTGGTGAACACTCTTGGAGCAGAGGCTAGCTAGACCGAAAGGAAGCACTCTGTATTGGTAATGTTTTCCCTGGAACAGAAAACGTAGGAATTTTCTGTGGGATGGATGGATGAGTATATGAGTGTACGCATCCTTGAGATCTAGAGAACAAAGCCAATCCTGACTCTGCAGGTATGGAAAGAGAGTGCCTAAAGAAAGCATCTTGAACTTCTCCTTGCATAAGAATTTGTTAAATTCTCTGAGATCTAGAATGGGTCTGTATCCCCCTGTTTTCTTTGGGATGAGAAAATAGGGGGAGTAAAACCCTGACCTTTGTTGAAGAAGCGAAACTGCTTCTATGGCCCTCTGGGCCAGAAGGGTAGTCACCTCCTGATCCAGAAGGTCGAGGGATGTGGGAGAATTGAAGTGTCTCACCATGGTGTAGGGAGGAAGGTCTGAGAAATAAAGTTTGTAGCCCTCTCTTATGATAGAGAGGGTCCACTGCTCTGATGTGATTTGCTCCCATCTGGGAGCAAAATGAGCTAACCTTCCTGGAATGGTGAGAGGCTCTGATTGTTGTAGAGCCAGAAAGGTTAAGTTCTCTAGTATCAAGTCAAAAACCCTGAGGGGGTTGGGACTGCTGGGTTGTAGCAGCCCCTGCAGGTTTAGGCCTGGCCTGTTTAGGTTGCTGACGCTTAGTAGCAAAGCGACCTGTAGAAGACTGTTGACCAGAAGTGGAAGGAAATCTGCCCTTTTTGTAAAAAGACTTTTTAAAAGATTTTTTCTTGGCCGGAGTGGAGGTAGACTTAGAAAGTCTATCCAGAGCAGCATTTTCTGCATCCATTTGAGTGGCTTTAATTTGCCACTCTTTGCCAAATAGATTTTCACCTGTACAGGGCAGATTTCCTAAACAATCTTGAACCCAGGGTTCTAGATCAGAAGCCTGGAGCCAAGCAATTCTACGAGCAGCTATAGCAATGCCTGAGGCTCTGCTGTCACCTTCAAAAGAATCAAAGGCTGCCCTGTTGGAAAACTTTGAAATGTCTTGAGTATGCTTAAGCCAAAGAAGGAACTCATCCCTTTTATCCTCTGGAATAAAAGGGAGAAAGTTGTGCAGCTTTTCTGCAACTTCCTTCAGAAACATACCCATATAAAGGCTATATGAATTGATTCTGGCAATAAGCATGCTAGCTTGGAAGATTTTCCTACCAAAAGCATCCAAGGTCCTGCATTCTCTTCCTGGAGGAGTAGAAGAGTGTCTTTTGGTACTCTTTATCCTCTTCATAGCTGACTGCACCACAATGGAGTGGTGAGGAAGCTGAGTTTTTTGAAATCCAGGAGAAGGAGGGACACGGTACATAGTGTCCAATCTACGAGAATGAGGAGAAAGGGTGAGAGGAGTCTCCCATAATTCAATCAAATGTTCTTGAAGAATTTCATGAATTGGCAAGGTGACTGCCTCTCTGGGAACCTTAGAGTATCCCAAAATATCTAATTTTTTTGCTCTAGGTTCTTTTTCAGAGGTTACTGAACTAGAGAGTCCTTTAGCTACTTCTATTATGAAGTCTTGAAAGGACAAATCCTCTGGAGGAGACATTCTCCTTTTTGGAGAAGAGGGCTCCTCAGGAAGGGTGATAGATACTTCAGGAGACTCATCCGATGAATCAGAATCATCAGAAGAATCGAAGTATCATCTGCTCGATTCCAAAGATCGATAGGCGTATCGATCGGTACCGACAGCGGGTGTTCCCGGTACCGGATCGGTACCGAGAAAGAGCCCAGGACAGGGAGCCCGAATCGGTATCCTGGCCGATGTCGATGCAGTCGGTACCGGTATCGAAGTTGGTACCGGTGCCGGCACCGACAACGGAGCTTGTTGCGGTACCGTCGGCGTCGCAGCCTTAATGAAAGCCAGTATAGCCTGCTGCATGGATTGCACAGTATGATCCATGGACGCCACGACTGTCTGGATGTCGGTACCGGGAGATTGTACCGGTACCCCAGAGCAGTCTAACAGGTGATCGGTCGAGGCCGTGCCATCGATGTCAACCTGTAACCCCAAAGGAGGAGCTTTGGAAGCCAGAGCTTCCCGCCGGGGTTGTTTGGCTGGGGCAGGATCCTCGAGGGCAAGCCCGGAGGCATCTCGATGCTTAGAGGGAGATTTGCCCTTCGAGGACCTGCTAAAAGTATGTTTGGTTACCTGAGACCCATCAGGAGAGGAAGACCTGGAACATGTCGATGCCACCGCCGGTGCATCCGTGGGAAACAGCACATGGAGCTTGGCTGCCCGGTTCTGTAACCCTCGTTTAGACATTTGAGAACAGGACTGGCAATCCGGGATGGAGTGTTCAGGCCCCAAACATTTCAGACACCATTCATGGGTATCTGTGACAGAAATTGTACCGCTACACTTAGTGCATTTTTTGAACTCGGAGGCTGGTTTTTCCATGAGGGAAAAATTTCTTGTGGGCCTGGAGGCCTAAGAAGAAAAATACACCAAGTGAGGAAAATAAATAGTTTTATTGAGACCAGGGGGTTTCAATAAAAGGAGTCCCCTTGTGAAACGGGTCACCAGCGGCTGGGCCAAGAGGGGTTGCCATCCACCGGATGATGTGCTGCCAGGGCACCGAGGTGCACTCTGACAGAGTTTGATTTTAGTCCAGAGTGTGAGAGATAGAGAAGGTACTGCAAGACCATCTGCACCAGGCAGGAGAATGGGCTAATCCTCTGCTCTGTGCACCAGACTGAAAATCTGCACCACTTGAAGACGTATGCTTTCCTGGTGGACGACTTATGGGAAGCAAACAGGATCTCCTCCACTTCCTCTGAAAGGTTGAAAGGGACTAGGGTCGCCCTTTCATCAGCCACACTGGCAGTGACAGGGACCCCAAACTGGGGTGCAAGAGAGAACCCCCTTCCTGTGACAGGAACTCCCCAATGGGATAGGAGTCTCCACCGACAACCGGAGGAGTAACGGGAACCACAGCTGCTTGGGTCATCGAGGAGCTATCAGGATCAACGAGGCCTTGTCACGGAGGGTTCTGAATAATGGTTTGGCTATTAGTGGCGTGGGTGGGAAGGCGTACATGAGACCTTCCGACCACGAGATGAGAAACACATCAGGCAAGACCCGGGAAGGGTGGGCTTGCCGACAGCAGAAGCAGGGCAACTGATAGTTGTCCAGGCTGACAAACAGGTCTATCACATGGTTCCCTCCAGAGGTGGAAAAGCCATCTGGCCACTCTAGGATCCAGCTGCCACTCATGTGACTGGAGGACCCTGCTCAATCTGTCAGCCAGTGCGCTGTCCTAGTCCGGCAGGTATACTGCCCATAAGAGCATGCCCTGTTGGACTGCAGAGGAGCAGAGGGCCATCACTTCGCTGCAGAGGGCAAGGGACCCCATGCCCCCCCCCCGTTTGTTCACATAGAACATGGCCACCTGGTTGTCTGTTTGGACCAACACTGGTTGGCGCTGTAGGCATAGTCAAAAGGCTCTGAGGGCTAGATGAATCACCCGCAATTCCAGGAGGTTGATCTTCTGGTTGCCCTCGCCCTGTGACCAGCTGCCCTGGGTACGGAGTTCCTCGCAGTGTGCTCCCCATCCCAGCAGGGAGGCAGCTGTTGTGAGAACCCTTAATGGGCATGGAGTCTGAAAGGGCATCCCCTGCCTCATGGTACTGGGGAATTTGCCACCAGGACAGGGATTCTGCCAACTGGCAGGTCACTTTAACTCTGTCGCGGAGACAGCCTGTGGCCTGTGTCCACAGGTCCTGAAGGCACCACTGTGCGGCCCTCATGTGAAGGCGGGCATCTGGAGTGACATGGACCGAGGAGGCCATGTGTCCGAGTAGGCACAGCAGGAGCTGAGCGGACACCAAGGACCGGCATTATGATGTCTTAAATTGTAAATAGTTACCCTGTTATCCAAGTTGCATTACCTGTTCAACTGTAAACACAAAGTACCATGGGAAATGTGTATTTTATTGTTCATTGTAAACCGCACTGATGCTGAATAGCGCGGTATAAGAGAGACTCTAATAAATAAATAATAATAATAAATAAATATCCAGAGCCAGAGCCCTGAGCCAGGCGGCTCAGTCCCCTGGAAGGAAGGCTCTTGCCTGGAGGATGTCTAGTCTTGCCCCTTTGAACTCCAGACACTGTCAGGAGGAGGTGGGATTTTGGGTAGTTTATTATGAACCCCAGATTTTGCAGGACCTGGATGGTACATGCAGCTGCCTGCTGCACTTCTGAGGCCGTGCCTCCCTTTATGAGCCAATCGTCCAGGTAGGGAAAGACTAACACCCCCTGGAGGCGGAGGAAAGCGGCCACGACTGCCAGGCGGTGAAAACCCTTGGGGTGGAAGCCAAGCCGAAGGGCAGCATCCTATACAGGGAATGGCTGCCCCCCACCATGAACATCAGGTACTGAGTGTAGTTGGAATGAATGAGGATGTGTGTGTAGGCAACCTTCAGATCCAAGGAGCATAGCCAATTTTCCTGCTGGAGGTAAGGTAGAAATGTTCCAAGGAAGAGCATCTTGAACTTCTCCCTCACCAGGAATCTGTTCAGATTGTGGTTGAGGATGGGCCTTAGGCCCCCAGTTCTTTTTGGTACGAGGAAGTACCTGCAGTAGAACCCTTTGCCCCTGAGATGATGGGGGACTGGTTCTACTGCTCTGTCCTCGAGAAGACCTGCCAGTTCTTTCAATAGAAGATTCCGCTGAAAGAGAGACCTGATGGGCTCTCTCGGGAATAAAGGGTGAGGTGTCTGGGCCAGGTGGAGGAGGTAGCCCTCCTTGACCATTTGGAGAGCCCAAGAATCGGTGGTGATGGCTGGTCACCTCTGGGCATAATGAACAAGACATCCCCCTGTGGGCTGCTGACCTCCTTGGAGTTGAGAGGCTATGCCCAATGAGCCAAATACTCCCCCTTGGCTAGACCGGGGCAGACAACTGGGGCTTGAGAGCCTCCTGCTTACGAGGCCATGCCTATGTCCCTTGGCCTGCTGACCCTGCTGGGAAGCCAGGGAGGACTGAAAAGAAGGGTAGTTTCTGTAAGCAGTCCCTTTCCTCGGGTAGAAGGGCTTTTTACTCAAGCCCTTCTGTCGGGGAGGGGCAGCAGTCTTTTTAGAGAGCCAGGTCCTCGTCATGAACTCTGTCTCCAGCTCGGCAGCCTTGTCGGTCATGGATTTGCCAAAGAGGTTGTCTCCTGGGCACGGGACGTCGACCAATTTGTCCTAAACCCATTGCTCGTGATCGCACGACTGTAGCCAAGCTTGCCATCGGGCACAGATGCCCGCCACCGCTTTTGGAGCGCCGACTCAAAGCCATCATAGGCTGCCCGAGACAAACTTGAAGCACTCATGGATGGCTTTCGCCAAGTTCTTAAACCACTACAGGGGTTCCTTGGAAATACCAGCTGAGAACCCGATGAGTTCCTTTGCCAGGTCTATCAGGTACATGCCCATATACAGCTGGTAGGCCTGGATCCGGCCGATGTGCATCAAGTCCTGGTAGCACTGTCTGCTGAGGGTGTCCAGGGTGCATGCCTCCCTGCCAGGGAGCATCGAGGAGTGCGTCTTCTGACTCTTCCGGTGATGCATGGCTAACTCCACCACCATGGAGTTGTGCAGCAGCTGTGACTTCTGGAAGCCAAGGCTCTGGTGGACTCGATACATTGAGTCAAGCCGCTTAATCACCAGCAGTACCGATGCCGGTATCTCCCACATAAGGAGCATTAGCCGTTCCAGGATGGGAGGGATGGGCATCATAAGCGATTCCCTCAGAAGGGCCTCATATTAGAAGATTTCAAGCTCCTCCGTCCGAGAATCCTCTTCAGATTCTGTCGGGAACGCTAGGACCCTGGACATATCCCTGACGAAGTCGAGGAACGCCATGTCCTCAGGTGGGGACCAACGTCAGGGCTCCGAAGGAGGGGAGTCCAAGAGGATGTCATGATGGTGACAGGTGTCCGGCGACTCCTCATCCTCCATTTCCCAGTCAGAAGAGTCCATCGAGGACTCGAAGGAAGGATGCGGGCTCCGGGGCTGATCCCTGCCCACGGCCCTGAGAGGCCCCATGGCCGGTGCAGGCTGGGGAAGATCTCAGTTCCATGAACTGGGAGCCAGATTGAGACCTTGGCCGAGGAGGGCCCAGTGGTCTGGGTGGAGGAACAAGTAGCACCGGACAATAGCGCCCACGTCTGGTCCATGAAAGCAGACAAACTGCGCTCCAGGGCTGCCATTCTAGACTCCAGGCCAGAAGATTCCGCAGCAATCGGCACGGGCACCGAGGGAATAGGGCCCGCCGCCAGTTCCCCTGAGGGGGAGTCCACGACGAGGATGGTGTCAGGCAACCGAGGCTGGCCCTAGGTAGAGTCCTTCTGGGGGACCTAAGCAGGTCGCTCCTTCTCCAATCCCTTGGACAAGTGTCTAGGACTGTGGGACATAGCTCAGGACTTACCTGGATTGTCTGAACCATCCAGGGGCGCCACCTTCAAGGCCTTCTTCTTCTTCTTCTCGAGTTCCCTCAAGGAAGACCCCCTTTCCGAGGAACCATGGCGTCGGTCGGGGTCTGTAAGGTTACCCCTGGATTCCGCAGTCTAGGAGGAGGCCTTGGCCTTCGGAAGTACCGGGGACTCCAGGAAAAAACATATTGTGCTGCTGCTGGCGGCTCTTGAGGCTCTTAGTGAACATCTTCTTACAGAGCCCACATGCTGTGGGGTCGTGATCCGGTCACAGGCAGCGAAGGCAGCAGTCATGTGTGTCAGTCAGGGACATTATTTTGGCACACCGATCACACTTTTTTTTTTTTTTTCTTTTTTTTCTTTTTTTTTTTTTTATTCATATGAAAAAACATACAGAGTAAGAAAATATGGCAAACAGCTTTTTCAAAGTGGAACAGTATAAAGCTACTAACACAATGGCGCTATAGAAATGATAAACCAAGGGCATCCATTCAGGTCAGTACATACTTGAACAAGGTAATCGACAAGCAGCCTGATGCAGAGTATGCAGAGAGAGAGAAACTGTCCCCCCCACAACCCTCCCACTACTGGAGATTATGCCACACCTCCATGTTTCACGCCAGACACCCATAGCTGGCAGCTGGTCTACAGCTGCGATATCGTGACAGGCAGTCCACCAACCCAGCATCTGACAAGCGAGGACAGCCCACTCCCACAGCTAAAGACACCAGTCGCTAAGGCCGAATGCCCAAGGGACAGGCGGAAATACAGAGATAAAACCAAAAGGGGGTGGAATGAGGAAAAGTAGTCAGAAAGAGTACCAACAGCCGAAAACGGGACACCAGCAGGGGACCGCAGTGATCCACCTAAACTACCCCCAGTCCGCAACCAACCCACCCCAGAGCCTCCCCCACTGTTCACAACTGCCCCCCCTCCCCTCCCCATCCCCCCCAACCCCTTCAGTGCCAGGCCAGGGGACCACCCCCGCCCCGCCTACCACTACCGACCAAGACCCGCAGACCCAGGGTTGATTCTTCTCCCAGGCCTACCCCACTCGCCATAGGCAGCGGGCCGGGGCACCCTGCCTAAGCACCCGCCCCACCCACCCCCCCCAAAAGGAACACACAGAACAAACAAATCAAGGGACCGCCACCAGAGCCTACCCGACACTTACCCTGGATCCCACCAGTCACAGACAACCAGCAAACACAACAACACACCTCCAGACCAACCCCGCAATCATTCCCCCAGAAGACGCCTACGTGCCCCGGCAGGTAATAATTGCACATGAGGCTCCCACATCTGCAGGAAACGACCCCAGCGCCGCTCGACTCCAGCAGCATGCAGCCGATCCATAAGCATGGCATTATGCAGTCGAAGTCTCCAGAGCCCATACAACGGCCCCCGTACCTCCAACCACTGATGCAACACCGTCAGACGCGCCAACAGCAACACCAGACGTAACCAGCGCAATTGCATAGACCCCAGCACGCCCCTCCAGTCCTCCTCCCATACATCCAACACCGCATTCCTTGCGCTAAGAGGCTCCAAACGTGGTAAGCAGCGACGAAGATGGCCACCCACCCGACCCCAGAAAACCTGGACCGTGGGGCAACTCCAGAACATGTGGCCCAGCGTCGCCCGATCTTGGCCGCATCGAGGGCAACAGTGCCGCTCCCCAACTCCTGCCCTCCAAGCCCTCACAGGGGCAAAATAGAGACGGCGCGTAATCCGATACTGGGTATCACGATGAATCACTTGAGTGCTTAGAGTCGGGATAGCCTCCAGCCCTCCCAGAAGCTGCTCCACACTGACCACCACCCCCAACTCCCCAGACCAATCCTTCGCCAAGGCATCCACCGCTAGGGACGACACTCCCTCCCACAGCATTTTATAAAGGCCAGACACGCGAACTCCCCCTTCTCCCCCCAGCAACGCCAACTCAATCTCCGTACAGACCGCCCCACATAGCGCTGCCAGAGGAATCGTATGAAGATAACTCCGAAGCTGATGGTAACGGAAAACATCCCAAGCCCCCAACTGATAGGAGCGACGCAACTCGGTGAAGGACATCATAGCCCCTTCAGAGGTTAGCACATGCTCCAAATTCACCACCCCCAGAGATTCCCAAGACCGAAAATGAGACCGCCCCAAACCCGGTTCAAAGTCTGCGTTACCCCGAATAGGAATATAGGGGGTGTACAATGCGGAAATCCGGCGGCCGGTACAAAAGGAACGCCACGCCTGCCGAATGGGCCGAAGAAGATACTCTCGAAAATCCCTGGGGACAGTCCGAATCGTCTTGGCATGCAACAAGTACCGCAGGCGAACGGGCGCCAGCACGGCCTCCCACATCCCCAATGGCGAACAAACGGCCAAGTCCCATAACCAGTCTCGGACATACCGCAGCAAACATGCCACATTATAACGCCGGATATCCGGGAAACCCATCCCACCCAGCCCCCAAGGCTGCTGCAAGATCGCCAGACGAACCCGAGGTTTTCGCCCCCGTCAGAGGAGCCGGTTGAACAGGCGCTCCAGCTGCCGAAGATCAGTTCGTCGCAAGAACAGCGGGAGAATCTGAAGCGGGTATAGTATTTTAGGAAAGATCGCCATCTTGCAAAGGGCTACTCGGCCCCCCAGAGACAGTGGCAAGTCACTCCACCTATCCACGCAAGCCGTCACCTCCCCCAATATCTTAGAGACATTAAGATGATAAAGATCTTCCAACCGCGCCGGCAGGTAAATGCCCAAGTACTTAAAGTGTCCCTTCGCCCACTGCAAAGGAAAGGGCCCCTGCCACCCTGGATGCCCGGCGGGGACCAGGAAAAGCGCCTCTGATTTATCGAAGTTAAGGCGGAGCCCCGAGGGCTCCCCGTACTCCTGAATAAGCTTTATGAGGCAAGGCAGACCTGCCGCGGGGGTCTCCCAAATGGACCAATAAATCATCTGCGAAAGCAGCAAGACGAAACTCCTCGCACCCCATCCGAACACCCCGGATTAGGGAAGAGGCCCTAATGACAGACAGGAGGGGCTCCAACGAAAGAACAAAGAGGAGAGGCGAGAGTGGGCAGCCCTGCCGAGTGCCCTTCTGAATATCAAAGTCGGCCGTCATAGTCCCATTGACCATAATCGCCCCAATGGGGTGCGCATAAAGTAAACGGACCACATCTACGAAGAACCCAGCAATCCCCATGGCTTCCAGGACCTGGTACATAAAACCCCAATTGACCCGGTCAAAAGCCTTCTCGGCGTCAAAACTAATGAGTAAAGAGGGGTCCCCTGCTAAGCGCCCTGCTCCAAGCGACAACAAAATCCGCTGCAGGCTGTACGCTACCTGACGCCCGCGCACAAACCCCACCTGGTCGCTATGAATTAACAGTGGCAAGTAATTTGCTAACCGATCCGCCATTATTTTAGCAAGGAGCTTAATGTCCACATTGAGTAAAGATATGGGACGATAAGAACTCGGCAAGAGAGGATCCCTCCCTGGTTGGGGCAGAATAGTAATCAAGGCCTTATTGGCTTCAAACGGGAAGTGACCCCGCCGTATCAGGTCCTCAAAATAGCCCACCAAGGGAAGCACCACAGCATCACCCAGGGCCTTGTAGAATTCACTGCGGTAGCCATCTACCCCCGGAGCCTTCCCATTTTTCAAATTCCGGATAGCGGCCTGAACTTCTTGCCCAGTGAGGGGTTGATTGAGGGCCTCCAGATGTTCCGCTGCGAGGCGCGGTAGCCCACATCGTTCAAGAAAAAGACGCCCCTCGACGTCCTTATCGCCATCACTGGCGTATAGATGCTGATAAAAGGCAGCGAAGACCTTCTCTATCGCAGCCGAGTCCCGAGTGATAGTGCCATCAGCTTGCCTTATCGCCCCTATCTGCCGAGATCCCCCGGCTGGCCGCAGCAACGAGGACATCAATTTTCCAGCTTTATTCCCGAAGCGATACAGCCTATACCGGTAATACAACAGCGACTTCTGGGCCCGCCGATGAAGTAGCATCTCCAATTCGGCTTGCAACTCCCGGAGCCTACGCTGAGCAGCCGCGGTCTTGGAGCCAGCCACCACCCTTCGCGCTTTGCCTAGGTCCCGCTCCAGCTGAAGAATCTGCTGGTTCATCTGCTTACGTCGCTGACTGAGGTAACTAATTATATCCCCACGTAGTACAGCCTTCCCCGCCTCCCAAAGGAGAGTCGGAGACACATCCGGCCCCACATTCTGGGATTCATACTCCTTCCATCTCTGTCGCAAAAACGTCTCAAACGGGACATCACCACACAACTCCAAGGGGTATCGCCACAACCGACTAGACGATGTGCTACGCCCCTTCAGCTCTAGGATCACTACCGCATGGTCAGATATAACAAGAGACCCAATGTCTGCCCGTGAGGTCCAGCTAAATACCGAATCTGCAACTAAAAAATAGTCGATACGTGACCATGTGCCATGCGCCCGGGACAAGTGAGTATAATCGCGGTCACCAGGATGCAGCACTCGCCAGATATCAAGTAGGCCATAGGCTTCACACAGCCCCCACAAACGTTGTCGCCCCTACGACTCCCACTCCCCGACACGCCTGACCGGTCGAGACCTACATCCAAGACCTCATTAAAGTCTCCTCCCATTATAACCTGATATCCGCTAGCCTCTGCCAACAACTGGGAAATACGCTGAAAAAAACGCGCATCATAAACATTCGGTCCATAGACGGAGCACAACAACACTTTGTTCCCCGCGAGTCTCCCCCATACACCCACATATCTGCCGTCGACATCCGACACCACCTTTTCCTCGATCCAACTGACCGACTTGGCAACAAGAATGGCTACTCCCCGCTTCTTCCCCACCGCAGGTGCACCATACACATGGGCAATAGGACCGGAGCCCAATTTTTTGTGTTCCGCAGCCGACTGGTGAGTCTCTTGTAACATAATCACATCCGCCTTCTGACGTCTCAAATATTGGAAAGCCTTGTAGCGCTTAACCGGGGAGCCCAACCCGCAAACATTCCAAGAGACTATCCGCACGCTCTTAGCCACCACACATCACCAAACCATGAGACCACTTAATCAGAACCCCTTGCGCACGTGAGCGGTGACCCCCCAGCCAAGGGCCCCCCTCCGGAACAACCAGAACATGATAGTCCAAAGGATCCAAGCATCCCACTCATTCAAAGCGGTCCCCCGCCCTCTATCAAGTACACATTCATCCCCACACGCATACACACTGCAATGTCCCCCCCCACCCTTCCCCCCCCGAACCCAACAAACCCCCCCTCCTGCCCATCCCCATCCTCCCCACCCTCCCCCCTCCCAACTCCGCCCCTACTCAAACCATCCACAAACCCACAGCCAGCCATCCTGGCCCCACCAGACCTTCCTGAGCATGCAGCCCCACCCGCTCCTCCCCTCCATGATGTAGCGCCATCACTTCCCCATCCCTCCCCCCTCATTCAACAGTCAGAGTGTGAGGAGGAAGCCAACATAATGCAAGGAAATAAATGGGCAGAAATAGAAGGAAAAGAAAGGGGGGTCTCCACCCCGCCTCACCAGGACCGAAGAGCGGATAGGCCACCCCCCCAGATAGCTGCCGGCCCTAGCCGCTCCCCCACATTAGCCCGTGGTACCGGCCCCCCCGCACCCAGCTCACCCCTTACCAAACAGGTCCACATGGGGACAGGAGAACCCACACCACAAGCAATAGAGAGGCCCCAGAGCACCCCGCGTCCCCCTGAAAAGCAAGCAGCAGAGGGATCTCCCTTCACACATGGCCCGGTAAATAGTCCCCAAGTCCCCCCAACCTAACTGCAGCCCCCACCACCAGGCCTGTCGAGTCTCCCAGTACAGCGGAGAAGGAGAGAGAGGACAGGGAGACACTGAAAACAAGGAGAGAGTAAGAACGAAGAAGTGGAGAAGGCAATGAGAGGTAGACAGGAAAATAGAGAGGCCTCCCAGAAGGCCAACTTAGGTGCTCAAATACTGACAAGTATCGACAATAAGGCACAGGCATAAAACATAGACATAGGAATCATCTTACAGAGTTGCTCCTGTGAGTGGCCTACCAAGGAACGGCTCACAAAACCCGGGAGATCAGCCTGAAAGCCCTAGAGGAGACAGAAAGGGACCCAAACGAGAAATCTGGGATGCAACAACCGGGAGAATCTGAGAGCAAGAAGAATTGAACGTCATAGGACTAGGAGATTCGGAGAGTACCTATAGGCAGCAAAGTAAGAGAACATAGGGAATGAGGGGAGCAATTGGGAAATGAGAGTATGAAATGAGATTAAAGAACCAGGGAGTCCACCCCTCCCCAAGGCCCAGGCACAAAAACCTAGCTCACAGCAACCTCCCGCCAAATGAGTAGACCCCAGTCACGTGGTACCCACATGCCTCAGAAAGAGGGAGCGCACCCTTATCTGCACAGTTTAAACCTGGGCCCAATAGGGAGCTGCCAAAAAAACCAAAACGAGTATAGAAATGCAAAACATGTACAGAGATACCATTAGCATGAGCAGGCATGAGATTACTCTCGCAGTAACAAATTGTTGAGGGGATTAAGAAAGTTTATACACTGAGAAAGTAACTGGTGATGAGAAACAACCAGACAGGCCTCCCCTACAAGGGGGGAACGCAACAGACACAGGCCGTACCCATCTCTCCCCCCCCCAAGGGGAAGGAAGCCACGGGGGCCAAACTGCCAGGGCGAGCGACCCTGCAGTCCGGTCCCAAACATTGATTAAGTGCCGGAAAAACAACGTGGCGCAGTAGCTCTCCCAGGAGGGATGGTGTTCCAGCCACCCCCAGGAGCCAGGCCAACCGTGGTTAAAGTAGGCAGCGCCCCCCGATGAGAGGATTAAACATTTAGGGTATGTCTTGGTTGTGCCCCATCACAAATGGTGTCATATTATATATCAGCACCCGTTACAAAGTGAAAAGCCCCAAGGAGGGAGAGAGTTGCCTCCCGCCCGACCAAGGGCAGCCGGCCTGTCACAGCAGCCGCCATTAAGAAATTCAGAACAAATCAGCACCCCTTAACATGCCCTTTCAGCCCACCGCCCCCAACCCATCCGAGGATCCATATCCCGGTGGTAAGGTAAATGACAAACTGTAACAGACACTTCCAAACAAGAGAATACAGGCGTGCGGGCCATCAGAGCCTTACCAAGACTCAGGGCCCACAGGCGGTCAAAAGAACGCACATGGCATTCACACTTCGCCGCCCCAACACCAAGTCCAGCAAGGTCCTCCGCCCTCACAGGGTACGGATCAATCCCGTCTCCAGCCGGAATACATCGCTCTCCTAGCCAGGTAAAGGCCGACGCATCAACCGCGCTGCTGGCAATACGCCAGGGCTTCCTCTGGGGATGAAAACAGCCTCTGCACCCCGTCGCAGTCCACTCTCAATCGGGCAGGGTAGGCCAACGTAAAACGAAGGCCCTTCTCCACCAACAAGCCGCAGACTTCTTTATAGGCCCTCCGGCGTAGGGAAACTCCCGCAGAGTAATCTTGAAAGATTAAAACTGTATTAGCGCAATTTCCACGTCGGCGCTGCTGCCGAGCTGCCCGTAGGACTCCCTCCTTCTGGGCAGCATTAAGGAACTGGGCGATGACTGCCCTCGGTCGGTTGTCCCCCTCGCGGTAAGGTCCCAGCCGGTGAGCACGTTCCAGGATGATCGCCCCCAGCCCCTCTTCTTGCGGCAGATGTTCAGGGATCCACTTCGCCAGGTAGCGGCACAGATCAATCTCCCTCACCGATTCTGCTATACCGATAAACCGTAAGTTGTTTCTACGGCTCCTGTTCTCCAAATCCTCAAGCTTATCGGCTTGCTTTGCCAGCAGCTCCTCCAGTTTTTGAATCCGAGTAGAGGCCTGAGTATGGCCATCTTCCAGCGTACTTATACGTTGTTCAGCCTGCTCCACGCGCCCATTGAAATCCGCGACAGCTTGTGCCACCGCAATCATTTGGGCAGCCAGGCCACCGAGGCGATCCTCCAACGCCAATACTACCGCCTTAGAGACCTCCGCTACCACCGAGCCCTGGGCAGGTAGGATCTGGCCCTCCACGCCATTCTCAGCCATCTTAGCTTCGGCTCCGCGGGGCTTCTCCTTCTTGGCAGATTTCGTGGCCATGGCCTCTACAGACCCAAAGTCGGTACCACTGCAACCCCGTCAAGTGCGCTCCTAATTCGGCTCCCCCGAGTGAAATTTGCCGTGGGAATTCAATAAAAAGCTGATGGGGGAGGAGCGGGTTCCGGAGCTAAGAAAGACACGTCTTCCCTAGCTCACCATGCCACCGGAAGTCCCGATCACACTTTTTAAAAACCACTGGTAGCCATGGGAGAAAACCCATGGTGCCGCCAGTTAGAAAAAAGGGCTCGAAGGCGCCAAGAAGATAAAAAAAAAAAAGACTATGAACCCAAGACTCAATGCCAGAGTAGCAGGCTCGGGTGGCGGGAAGAGGAAAGAGGCACTACCGGAGAAGAGTATGAAACTCAGGTTGAGAAAATCAACTTTTTCCGGGGGAAGAGCAGACAGACGTCTGAAGGGCTCCATGGAGAAAAGGAGACTGAGCAAGATGGCACCCTTGGGCGGGAAGGGGACCATGCATGCATGGTGACATCTCCCAAAGGCTTTCTTTGAAAGCTGGGGGGATGATTCCGCGAGGGCTCCATCAGCACCGATGTCACCCATATGCGAGGACTGACTTCCTGCTTGTTACCAGAGAAAGCATAGTTACTCACCTGTAACATGTGTTCTCCGGGACAACAGGAATCAGTCTTCACATATGGGTGACGTCAGCACCAAAGGAGCCCGCATGGAGCATTTCCCCAGCTTTTAAAAGCAAGCAAGCAAGCATGCATGCATGCATGGTTCTCTTTCTGCCTAAGGGTGCCATCTTTATCAGTCAGATGACATAGCTTAGAGAAAAGGTAAAGGAGGCAACTCCAAGGGGAGGAGGGAGGGTTGAGAGGACAGATTCCTGCTGTCCCTGGAGAATACCTGTTGCAAGCAAGTAACTACGCTTTCTCCAGGAACAAACAGGAAGTCAGTCCTCACATATGGGACTCCCCAACTCCAGGCTGCCGGGGACTGAACCACAATAGCAGCAACAGTGACCCAAGGAAGGCCGTAAGTTGCAAACGGTGAGTCCCTACCAAGAGGCTCTGCAGACCCCAGCATCCAGCATTACCATAACTCTGGTAGCCTGAACACAGAAGGGTTGGAGGGCAGGAGTTGCCTAAACCCCCATAGATTTCATAAAAACAAATAAATCAACAAACAACAGAGCGTTCTCACATGCAGCCCCAACAGCCTGGAATTCCCTCCCTGTTGAACTAAGAATATTAACAGAGATTAATGAATTCCGAAAAAAACTGAAAACACACCTCTTTACAATGCACTACAACACTATAGAACAGCCATCAAAAGAATTAGACAAAGGCTAAACAGTTTTATCTACATCTCACTATAACAGAAAAGAAAACCTGCCCTATCTGCATCTGTACTACTCATAATGATTATATCCCACATAACTTGTATATGTATTTAATAATATAATGTTAATGTACATAATGTATATAGTGTTGCACTGTTCAGTGCTATCTGTTCAACATTTCTGTTTACTGTACATTGGTTATAGTTATATGACGTTATATGTAAAACAAATCCATGATTTGTTGCCTGTTGTTATTTGTGAACCGCAGCTGATCTTAGGAAGCTGCGGTATATAAGAGATTGTTAAATAAAATAAATAAAAATAAGCACCGAAAATGCTTCTGATTACTGCCTGGCCAAAGACATTGTCCCTGCAGGACTCACTTTCTAGGCAGTAGTGAGCTGCGAATGTATGAACTGAAGACCATGTGGCAGCCTTACAGATTTTTTGCAACAGCACTGCATGTAGGTTGGCCACCAATGTGGCCATAGCCCTCGCGCGATGGGCAATGATCCGGTGATCCAGAGAGACCAGCCCGCTCATAATCCAGGGCAATGCAGTCCACCACCCTAGTGGACCGAGTTTGCTTGGTCACAGGTAGCCCCAGTCTGCTGGGGTCATAAGAGATAAAAGCTGAGGAGCTTTTCGATGGGCCTTGGTCCTCTGTAGATAAAAGGACAGGACCCTCTTGCAATCCAGGGTATGCAAGATGACCTCCTCCATGCTGGCATGCGGCCGTGGGAAGAAGGTGGGGAGAACCACCTCCTGATTGAGGTGGAAAGCAGACACCACCTTTGGGAGGAATTTGCGGTGCGTACGAAGCACCACTCTGTTTGTATAGAACCTGGTATAGGGAGGATAAGAACATAAGATATGTCATACTGGGTCAGACCAAGGTCCATCAAGCCCAGTATCCTGTTTCCAAGAGTGGCCAATCTAGGTCATACGTACCTAGCAGTATCCCCAAGAGACACAGGTTCCATAATGCTTGTATTGTGTCAAGCATTGATATCCTGGGTCCCTTTTTAATAATGGTTTATGGACCTTTCCTCCAGGAACTTGTCCAAACCTTTTTTAAACCCAGCTACACTAATAGCTCTTACAACATCCTCCGGTAACAAATTCCAGAGTTTGATTACACGTTGAATGAAAAAATATTTTCTCTTATTTGTCTTAAATAGTTTACCCTGTAGCTTCATTACATGTCCCCGAGTCTTTCTATATTCTGATAGCATAAACAATCGATCTACGTTTACCCGTTCCACTCCCTTCATTAATTTATAGACCTCTATCATATCTTCCCTCAGCCGTCTCTTTTCCAGGTTGAAGAGCCCTAACCTTTGTAGCCTCTCTTCATAGGAGTAGCCTTCCATCTCCTTTACCATTTTGGTGGCTCTTCTCTGTACCTTTTCTAATAACGCTATATCCTTTTTAAGATACGGCGACCAGAATTGCACACAATATTCAAGGTGCGGTCGTACCATGGAACGATACAGAGGCATTATAATATCCTTTGTTCTATTTTCCATTCCTTTCCTTATGATACCTAGCATTCTATTTGTTTTCTTGGCTGCCGCTGCACACTGGGCGGAGGGTTTCAACATGTTATCCACGATGACTCCTAAATCTTTTTCCTGGGTGGCGGATCCCAATGTGGAACCTTGCATTGTGTAACCATAGTGTGGGTTGTTCTTACCTAGATGCATAACTTTGCACTTGTCCACATTAAATTTCATCAGCCATTTGGATGCCCAGTCTTCCAATTTATCCTGATCCTCCTGCAGTTTTCCACAGTCCTCTTGGGTTTTAACAACTTTAAACATTTTTGTGTCGTCTGCAAATTTGATAACCTCACTAGTTATTCCCTTTTCCAGGTCATTTATGAATATGTCAAAAGTAGCGGACCCAGTACAGATCCCTGGGGTACTCCACTATTCACCTTTCTCCATTGGGAAAATTGCCCATTTAGCCCTACCCTCTGCTTTCTATCTTTTAACCAGTTCCCGATCCACAATAGTACACTGCCTCCTATTCCATGACTTTTTAGTTTTGCCAAAAGTCTCTGACGAGGGACCTTGTCAAAGGCTTTCTACTAGTCCAGATACACTATATCAACCGACTCACCTTTGTCTACCTGTTTATTCACACCTTCAAAAAAACATATAAGATTAGTAAGACAAGATCTTCCTTGTCTAAAGCCATGTTGGCTGTCTCCCATTAGGCCATTACTATCTACATGCTGTGTAATTTTGTTCTTTATGATGGTTTCTACCATTTTCCCCCGGTACTGACGTCAGGCTCACCGGTCTGTAATTTCCCGGATCACCCCTGGAACCCTTTTTAAAAATTGGCGTTACATTGGCGATCCTCCAATCTTCAGGTATTACAGATGATTTTAATGAAAGTTCACAGATTACTAACAGCAGTTCTACAATCTCATATTTCAGTTCTTTCAACACTCTTGGATGTATACTATCTGGTCCAGGTGATTTGCTACTATTCAGTTTATCAAATAGTTGTAATACATCTTCCCGGTGTAGCGATATTTCTCTCAAGTCCTCTGCAGTTATCACCTTTAAATACCACTTCAGTCTTGGGTAACATCCCTACATCTTCCTCAGTAAAGACCGAAGCAAAGAATTAATTCAGTCTCTCTGCTATAGCCTTGCCTTCTCTTACTGCCCCCTTTCACCCCTCTATCATCTAATGGTCCAATTGACTCTCTCACAGGCCTTTTGCTACGAATGTACTTAAAAAAGTCCTTATTTCGTGTTTTAGCTTTCGTAGCAAGTTCCTTCTCAAATTCTCGCTTTGCCTGCCTTATCAATGCTTTGCATTTAACTTCCCAGCGCTTGTGCTGTTTCCAGTTTTCGTCGTTTGGCTCTTTTTTCCATTTCCTGAAAGATGCTTTTTTGGCAACAACAGCCTCTCTGACCTCACCTTTAAACCATGCTGGCAGTTTTTTGGACTTTCTTCCACATTTCTTAATGCGTGGAATACAGCTGGTCTGGGCTTCCAGGATAGTATTTTTAAACACCCAAGCTTGATGTAAGTCTTTAACCTTTGCAACCGCTCCTTTTAGTTTTTTCTTAACTATATTCCTCATTTTATCATAGTCTCCCTTTCGAAAGTTAAAAGGTGGATTTCTTTACTAGCCCTCCTCCACTTATTAAATCAAACACAATCATGCTATGATCACTATTGCCAAGTGGTCCCAACACCCTTATTTCTTGCACCAGATCTGGTGTTCCACCAAGGACTAGGTCCAGTATGGCTTCCCCTCTGGTCGGTTCATGAACCAGCTGCTCCAAGAAGCAGTCCTTTATTTCATCTAGAAACTTTATCTCGCTAGCATGTCCTGCCGTGACACTGACCCAGTCGATACCGGAGTAATTGAAATCACCCATTATTATTACTCTGCTGTGACCTTTATTAGCTTCCTTGATTTCTTTGAGCATTTCATCATCCATTTGTTTATTCTGGCCAGGCGGTCAATAGTACACCCCCACTGCTATCACCTTCCCCTTCATACATGGAATTTCAATCCATAGAGATTCTACAGCAAATTTTGTTTCCTGCAAAACTTTAATCTTTTCTGACTCAATGCCCTCTCTAACAGAGAGCGCAACCCCTCCACCAATTTGATCAGTTCTATCATTACGATACAGTTTGTATCCAGGTATCACAGTGTCCCACTGGTTATCCTCCTTCCACCATGTCTCTGAGATTGCAATCATATCTAACCTCTCATTTAGTGCTATATATTCGAACTCTCCCATCTTATTGTTTAGACTTCTAGCATTTGCATACAAGCATTTTAGAGACTGTATTTTATTAATATTAATCTGGCTATTGGTAGGCATAGGTAATTTGGAATCTTTACGCTCTGTCTGCACCATACTCAAGGGCATCTGGGCTACTTTACTCTTTTTTGGAACCTCACTGCTTTTGGTAGTATCCTTCAAGGATACCTTCTTCCGAACCTTGCGCTCATGGGCGACAGTTGGCTTTCCCCTATTTTCTAGTTTAAAAGCTTCTCTATCTCCTTTTTAAAGGTTAATGTCAGCAGTCTGGTTCCATCCTGGTTAAGGTGAAGCCCATCCCTTCGGAAGAGCCCCTCCTTTCCCCAGAATGTTCCCCAGTTCCTAACAAATCCAAAACCCTTATCCTTGCACCATCGTCTCATCCACGCATTGAGACTCCGGAGCTCTGCCTGCCTTTTGGGTCCTGCACGTGGAACGGGAAGCATTTCTGAGAACGCTACCCTGAAAGTTCTGGATTTCAACTTCCTACCTAAAAGCTTAAATTTAGGCTCCAGAACCTCCCTACCATATTTTCCTATGTCATTGGTACCGACTTGTACCAAGACAGCAGACTCCAACCCAGCACTATCTAAGATCTTATCTAGGCGGTGCGTGAGGTCCGCTACCTTCGCACCAGGCAGGCATGTTACCAGGTGATCCTCACGTCCACCAGCCACCCAGCTATCTACATGCCTAATGATTGAATCACCAACTATAACATCTGTCCTAACCCTTCCCTCATGGGCACATGGCCCTGGAGAAACATCCTCAGTGTTGAGAGGGTTTTACATCACCTGGAGGACACGTCCTGCCACACCAGGGTGATGCTCTCCTGTCACGTGACCTCTCTCCTCCATGGCAACAGGGATGCTGCCAGACTGGAGGTGGGATTTCAGGACTATATCCCTGTAGGTCTCGTCCATGTACTTCTCTGTCTTTCGTATGTCTTCCAAGTCTGCTACTCTAGCCTCTAGAGAACGGACTTGTTCCCTGAGAGCAAAGAGCTCCTTGCACTTAGTGCATACGTAAGACCTCTCACCAACTGGAAGAAAATCATACATGCGACACTCAATGCAAAAGACTGTAAAGCCCCCATCTCGCTGCTCGACTGTTGTCTGCATCTTTATTAAAGCTTATGTTTAGGTCTTTAAACTCTGTACTTACTAAGGGTTGGTGTAAATGCTTATACTAATAAAAGTGTATCTAATATCTCTAATATACCTTGTTCACCTGAAGCTTAATTAATCTCAGGTCCTCAATGTATGACTGATTTAGATAAGGAGCTGCACCTGAGAGCAGCCCCTTTCCTCTAAGACGTGTAAGTACCTATAAAGCTACAATTACCCCAGGGGCGGATGGGTGTTGGGGAGGGAGGGAGGGAGGGAAATAAGACCTATTAAAAGAGGGCTGTTACAAGGTATCCTGTCCTGTACCCTCAGCAGGGGAGGAGGGGGGTTAGTCCCTCAGGTAGGCTAGAACAGGAAAAAAAAGTTTAAAACGCAGCACGTTCTGGGGACAGAGCAAGGAGAGATATTTAATTTAAAGTAACAGTTAACCTGGCTACCACACAAAGGCCAGTTAGTTGAGAGAGGCAAGATAAGTTATACAGCTGAGAAAGCTGAAGTGCAAAACTAAAGGGAACAGGGAGGTTAAGTAGCACACCAATAAAGACAACAATAAATTAATAAATAGACAGCTAGAACTCACAGCAAAATCATCAAAGAAGTTAAATATCCAACTCTCTAGCAGAGCACTGTGAGGGCACTGCTCTTCCCAGAGCAGAGAGAGGCAAACAGAACAGACTATGCACACGTGGGAGGAGGAGACAGGAAGAAGGGCTACACAATACCTCAGCAGGGGGGGGGAGGGGTAGTCCCTCAGGTAGGCTAGAGCAGGAAAAAAAAGTTTAAAACGCAGCACGTTCTGGGGATAGAGCAGGGAGAGATATTTAACTTCCGCTCACAGGGCCTGCAGCTTGCTTACTCTGCGAGCAGACGTCAAAGCCACCAAGAAAGCCACCTTCCAGGAAAGGTATCTCAGGTGGCAGAGGCTCGAACAGCAGCCTGGTGAGCTGGGAGAGCATCACATTGAGGTCCCATCACATTGAGGTCCCATTCACTGCCGGAGGAACCTGGAGACCTGGCCTGAAAGGGGATTCTCCTCTATAGGGTGATGGTTAGTCACCATGGCGCTGAGATGCAGCCTCACCAAATTAGCTTTCAAGCCAGAGTGTGAGAGGTGCAGTAAGCACTGCAGCACGAGCTTTACCTGACAGGAGAATGGATTCTCATTCCTTTCAGCACACCAGACTAAGAATCTCCTCCACCTGAAGGCGTAAGCTCTTCTGATGGATGGCTTCCGGGAGGCTAGGAGGATCTCCTCGACCTCAACTGGAAGGTTGAAAGGGCCCAGTGCTACCCTTTCAGCAGCCACGCTGTCAGCATTAGGGACCTCAGGTTGGGGTGCAGCAGGGAGTCCCCCTCCTGTGACAGGAGGTCTGAGTCCTGGCCCTGGCCCAGTGGTACTAGGATTGCCACCGACAGGGAGAGCAGCAGGGGGAACCAGGGCTGCCTGGGACACCTGGGCGCAATCAGGATTACTGAAGCGTGCTCACTCTGGATCTTGAAAAGGCACTTGGATATCGGAGGGGTCGGTGGGAATGCATAAAGCAAGCCCTGTGACCAGAAGATCAGGAATGCATCCACTGCCACCCTCCTGGGTTGTGGCTGAGGGGAGCAAAATTTTGGCAGCTGCGAGTTGTCCAGGGAAGCGAACAGGTCCCGCCAGGGTCTGCCCCAGAGGTGGAAAAGCCTCCAGGTCACCCAAGGGTCCAGGTGCCACTCATGTGGCTGAAGGATCCTGCTGAGGTTGTCCACCAGGAGGCTGGTCCTAGCCTGATAAGTACACCGCCCTCAGGAGCATATGGTTGCACACTGCAAAGGACTGGAGGGCATATGAGCCAGAGGCATAACAAACCGTTGAGGCCATGTGGCCTAACAGACGGAGGAGCAGGAGAGCTGGCACCGACCTGCAGCAGTGCACCTCCTTTGCCAGCTGTATCAGGCAGTGGGCTCTCTCCACAGGGAGAAAGGCCCTGACCTGCAGAGTGTCCAACTGGGCCCCTATGAATTCCAAGTCTTGGGCCGGGGAGAGGCTGGACTTGGGGTAGTTGATGATGAACCCCAAATGCTGCAGGGTGTGGATAGTGAACCTTATGGCCCGACTGGCCTCGAGAGGTGTGCTGCCCCTGATGAGCCAGTCTTCCAGGTAAGGGAAGACGTGGGCCCCTTGGAGGCGCACATGGGCAGCAACGACCACCAGGCATTTTGTAAAGACCCTTGGAGAGGAGGCAAGGCCGAACAATAGCACCCTATACTGGTAGTGCTGTCCCCCACCACGAATCTCAGCTAATGACTGTGGGAGGGGTGGATCAGGATGTGGGTGTAAGCATCCTTGAGATCCAAGGAGCAGAGCCAATCTCCCTGGCGGAACTAGGGCAGCAGTGTTCCAAGGGAGAGCATCTTGAACTTCTCTCTCACGGCACAGGTCTAGAATGGGCCGGAGGCTCCCTGTTCTTTTTGAGATGAGGAAATACCTCAAGTAGAACCCCTGCCCCCAGAGGTGTCAGGGTACAGATTCCACTGCCCTGAGCAAGCCTGCGAGATCTGTGGAGAGCAAGGCCTGGTGGAGGAGAGGCTGTGATGGCTCTCCTGGGAAGAAGTCTAGAAGGTTTTGCTGTAGATGGAGGAAGTATCCCTCCCTCATCACCTAAAGGACCCACTGGTCTGTGGTGATGCTGGCCCATCTGTGGGCAAAAGAGGCCAGTCGACCCCCTGAGGGCTGAGTTGGGACTCCCGGGGGAGGGGAGTCCCGGACCAGGGAGTCAAAAGCTTCCTCCCAGTTGGGCAGGAGCTGGTGCCTGGGGCTTGGGAGCCTTGGGTTTCCTGGGATCATATCCCTGGCTTTTTGATTGTGGGGCCTGGTGAGGCTGCCCCGAGTAATAATGGTAGTGGCCGGTCTGGGGGTAGTCTTTAGACTTTTTCCCTGAGGATTTTTTCCTGGGGAGGGTCGAGGTCTTTTTGGACAGCCTCTGCCGGGTCACTACCTCGGCCTCAATCTTCGCAGCCTTATCAGACATCAGTTGCCTGAACAGGTTCTCACCATTAAAGGGGACATCCAGCAGCTTTTCCTGTACCCACTGCTCCAGGTCAGAGGTCTGTAACCATGCCTGGCGCCAATGCTGGCGGCTGTTACCCTGGCTGCAAACTCGTACCCGTTGTAGGTGGCTCGGGAGAGGAATTTGGAACAGTCCTGGATGCCTGTTGCTAGGGACTGAAATCTTTGCAGAGGTTCCCCAGCGAGGCCCACCAAGAACCCTGAAAGCTCCTGTATCAGGCCCTTAAGATACGTCCCTATGTACAACTCGTATGCTTGTATTCGGCACTCAAGCATGGCACCCTGGTAGCACCTGCGTCTCAGGGTGTCGAGGGCCCAAGCTTCCCTGCCAGGGGGAACTGAGGAGTAGGTCTTTTGACTCTTCGGTTTTTGAATGGAGGACTCTATCACTATCGAGTTGTGGGGAAGTTGTGGCTTATGGAACCCAGGCCCCTTCTGGACGCAGTAAATGGCGTCCAGGCGCCGACTGATCACCAGCACCGAGGCCAGGGACTCCCACATCCTGAGGAGCAGCCTTTCAAAGATGGGTGGAACTGGCACCATGAGAGGCTCCTTGGGAGAGGACTCATATTGTAGGATCTTGAGCTCCTCGGTGCACAGGTCCTCCTCCGACTCAGTCTGGATCGAGAGTGCCTGGGCCATGTCACAAACGAAGTCCTGAAAGGCCACATCCTCAGGTGGTGAATGGCATCAGGAACGTCCCTGTGTTGGGAGGTCACCGGCAGGCCTCATCCTCTGTTTCCCAACTGGAGTCCGAGGGCATCGAGGAGTCAGCCCCAGGGAATCGGGCTCCCCCCCCCCCCTCGGAGGACCTGGGGTCGGACTCCCGGAAACTCGCAAGGGAGGACCGGATCCCCGAGGAGCGTGATCGAGACCTCAATAGATACCGAGGACTTACCCAAGGCCGGTGTCACTCAGTGCCAAGTTTGACGCCTGGAGACTCCCCTGAGATCGGGGGGCCCTTTGTTGGGGCTGATGATGCCAGGGGGCCTGACATCAATGCCCGCTGCAAGGCCAAGGAGAGAACCTCTTTGGCAAACCCATGACCCACAAGGCTGCCAAGTTGGAGACCAAGTTTATGACAAGGACCAGGCTCTCTATAAAGGAAATGGAGGAAATGCATTTTCTCTTTCTTCCATGTTTCGCAGCTTGGTGTCTGAGTTTGGGATTTTCCATTTCAATTTTTGTCTTTTGTAGTTTCTTAATCTTTAATTGGTGATGGTCTGTTTTTCCCATGTGCAGCCAACATAACGGTTGCTGTTAACATGTAGGTTCTTTCTAGGAATCTGTAGTACAGCTTTTCTCTTTTCCAACTGAGAGTTACTGGTGTTCTAGAATTTTTACAGTGCTGATTTTCTATAGGTAGGATTGCTGCAATTTGAGTTCTTGATGCAGGGATTTGTGATGATGCACAGTGTCCAGCTGTGGAGAAAGTTAGTGGTGACGGGAAAAATGGTAGAAACCATCATAAAGAACAAAATTGCTGAACATATAGATAGTCATGGCTTAATGGGAGACAGCCAACATGGCTTTAGAAAAGGACAATCTTGTCTTACTAATCTGTTATGTTTTTTTGAAGGTGTGAATAAACAGGTAGACAAAGGTGAGTCAGTTGATATAGTGTATCTGGACTTTCAGAAAGCCTTGACAAGGTCCCTCATCAGAGACTTTTGGCAAAACTAAAGAGTCATGGGATAGGAGGCAGTGTACTATTGTGGATCAGGAACTAGTTAAAAGATAGAAAGCAGAAGGTAGGGCTAAATGGCCAATTTTCCCAATGGAGAAAGGTGAATAGTGATGTACCACAGGGATCTGTGCTGGGTCCGCTGCTTTTTGACATATTCATAAATGGCCTGGAAAAGGGAATAACGAGGTGGTTATCAAATTTGCAGCTGACACAAAACTATTTAAAGTTGTTAAAACCCAAGAGGATTGTGGAAAATTGTAAGAGGATCTTGATAAATTGGAAGACTGGGCATCAAAATGGCAGATGAAATTTAATGTGGACAAGTGCAAAGTTATGCACCTAGGGAAGAACAACCCAAACTACGTTTACACGATGCAAGGTTCCACATTAGGAACTACCACCCAGGAAAAAGATTTAGGCATCATTGTGGATAACATGTTAAAACCCTCCGCCCAGTGTGCAGCGGCGGCCAAGAGAGCAAATAGAATCCTAGGTATCATAAGGAATGGAATGGAAAATAAAACAAAGGATATTATAATGCCTTTATATCGTTCCATGGTGAGACCGCACCTTGAATATTGTGTGCAATTCTGGTCACTGCATCTTAAAAAGGATATAACGTTATTAGAAAAGGTTCAGAGAAAAGCCACCAAAATGGTAAAGGGGATGGAAGGATACCCCTATGAAGAAAGGCTAAAAAGGTTAGGGCTCTTTAACCTGGAAAAGAGACGTCTGAGGGGAGATATGATAGAAGTCTATAAATTAATGAACGGAGTGGAACGGGTAAACGTAGATCGATTGTTTACGTTATCAGAATATAGAAAGACTAGGGGGCATGCAATGAAGCTACAGAGTAAACTATTTAAGACTAATAAGAGAAAATATTTTTTCACTCAACGTGTAATCAAACTCTGGAATTTGTTACCGGAGGAAGTAGTAAAGGCTATTAGTGTAGTGGGTTTAAAAAAGGTTTGGACAAGTTGCTGGAGGAAAGGTCCATAAAGCATAATTAAAAAGGGAACCAGGATATCAGTGCTTGACCCAATACAAGCATTGTGGAACCTGTGTCTTTTGGGGAACTGCTAGGTATGTATGACCTAGATTGGCCACTGTTGGAAACAGGATACTGTGCTTGACGGACCTTGGTCTGACCCAGTATGGCATATCTTATGTTCTTATGGTCACTGATGTGAAATGAATTTGTACAGAATTTTTTGTATGCTGAGAAGTAAAGTGAAACGCCCTACTTCTGCTCTGCATTGGTTGTTGGGAAAGTTTTATTGACAAATCTGGGTGTGTTCCATATGAATGAATAATTATGCCCTATATGACTGATATTCAAAGGCAATCAGGCATTTGCTGGCAAATGCATAATTTGCCTAACAGTATATTTTCATAAAAAATATACAGATAATATCAGACTTTTAAAATGCAGAATGGCTAGATATAATCTCTATATTTGTGGAGCATGTTAGGGGAAGAGCAAGGGTAGGCCAGAAAATTAACCAAATAGTAAAAATAGTCAGGCACTATACAGGTAAGTTATACATTTAGTTTAAATTTGTAGAATATCATACCTAGCCTAAACAGATAATACAATGGCCATACCATCACTCTGTATATTCAGCGCAGCTATTTATATGGATAGTGACAGAATACACAGATTAAGTTAATGGGAGTGTAGTATAACAAAATAGTGGGCTGAAAATTTAGCCCTGTTTGTGCAGCTTGCACTGCAAGATTGGACCTAAGTGTGTGGTGGGGGGGGGAGGGGTGGAAGGCAGCAAATGTGGGCTCAGGGTGCTGCAACCGGCCAGACATGGTTTACGGACAACTATGACTGGGATGTTATATCGGGTGAAGTGGAGGAATATGTAGAAGCTGATGAGTATAACAAAAATATTTGTTAAGCAATTCAGCTTTAGGTGCTCAGAGATGAAGGGCCAGGAGCAGGACTTCAGAAAACACCCACAAATAGGAACAGCAGTGAAGGGGATTTCAAACAATTTTCAGATCGTATTAGTGAGGAACTAGCTAAACTAAAACTAGACAAAGCAATGGGGCCAGATGAAATACATCTAAGAGTATTAAGGAACTTTGAGAAATTCTAGCAGTTCCACTGTCTGACCTTTTCAGTGCTTCTTTAGTCAGGAGTAGTCGCAGAGGACTGGAAAAGGGTGCATGTGGTCCCTTTACACAAAAGCAGAAGTAAGGATGAGGTTGAAAACTACAAGCCAGTTAGTCTGACCTCTGTGGTGAATAAATTAATGGAACATTGCTAAAACAGAGGATAGTGAGGCTTCTGGAGTCCAATGGATTGCAGGATCAGTGGCAGCATGGTTTTACTAGAGGTAGGTCTCGTCAGACAAATTTAATTAATTTTTTTGACTGAGCAACCCAGAGCTGGCCCGAAGGAGAGCCCTAGATGTGGTATAGTTAGATTTCAGTAAAGCCTTTGACACCATTCCGAACAGACGACTTATAAATAAATTGAGTGCCCTAGGGATGGATCCTAAAGTGACTGACTGTTAGAAATTGATTGTGTGGAAGGCAACAAATGGCAATGGACTTCACACTAAGGAAAAAAATGTTTACCAGTGGTATGCTGTAGGCTGTCCTAGGTCCGATCATTTTTAACATTTTTGTAAGTGATACTGCAGAAAGGCTGTTGGGTAAGGTTTGCTCTTTGCAGAGAATACGAAAATCTGCAATAGAATGGACACCCAGGAAGGAAAAGATAATAGGAGGAGGGATCTAGCTAAGCTTGAAGAATGGTTGAGAATTTGACAGCTGAGATGTAATGCTAAAAAAAAAATGCAGTGTTATGCATTTGGGCAGTAAAAATCCAAGGGAGTGGTACTGTATAGGAAGTGAAGTACTACTTCTGTCCACAAAAGAAAAGCAGGACCTGTGCGTGGCTGTTTCTGATAATCTTAAGTGGCTAAACAGATAGAAAAGGCGATGGTGAAAGCCAGAAGGATGCTTGGATGCAAAGGGAGAGGAATGGCCAACAGAAAAAAGTTGGTGATAGTACCTCTATGTAAGTCTTTGGTAAGACCTCATTTGGAATATTGTGTGCAATTCTGGAGACCACACATTCAAAAGGCTAAAATCCAGGATGGAGACGGTGCAGAGGGTGGCTACCAAAATGGTCAGTGGATTTCATCATAAGGCATATGGGGACAGACTTAAGGATCTCAGTATGTATACTTTGGAGGAAAGGTGTGAAAGATGAGATATGATACAGATATTTCAAATACTTACGGGGCATAAATGCAGGGGGGGAAGAGAGTCTCTTTCAGTTGAAAGAAAGCTCTGCAATGAAGGGGGCACAGCATTAAGTTGTAAGGGATAGACTCAAAACTAACATGCAGAAATATTTCTTTACGGAAAGAGTGGTAGTTGCATGAAATATTCTCCCAGTGGAAACAGTAGAAACCAGGACAGTATCTGAATTCAAGAAAGCATGGGACAAACACAGCAGATCTCTTAAAGGGGAAAAAAAAGGGACTGTGGTAGATGGTATGGAAGGGTAGACTGGATAGGCCATATGGCCTTTTTCTGCTGTTATGTTTCTATGTGTCTATTTTTGCACCTATACAGAGAATGTGTTGTGTTGGCTCGAGGTTAAACTTTGGCATATTGATGAGAACATGATTTTGCCTCAGTGCGACTCTTGACATTCAATGGTGAATATCCTAATACAGCTAATTGTCAAGATAAGCATAGATAGGTATGTCATTTCTTCTAGAGGTAGAATTCTACTACTGCTAGACATTTTATAAAAACCCCGAGAGAGAAGGAAAGGACAAAATGGCAAAACTTGTTACCGATAGAGATGGTCTAGGAATGTAAAGTGTAGAAATTGCCAGCGATGTATGGGGATGTGGATGTAGGCATCCTTTAGCTCCAGGGAAGTGAGACAATCATTTTGGCTAAGTAGCAGAAGAATTCCTGCTGTTCCCAGAGATCACCTGTTACAGGTGAGTAACTATGCTATCTCCAGGAACAAGCAGGAATGTAGTCTTCACATATGGGGACTCCCCAGCTGCAGATGCCAGGGAGAAGGCCCCAGAAGTTGTGTGCCCTTGTGAAAGGGCTCCACTTCCCCCCATGGATCTCTGGCATCCTACCAGGGATGGTGGGGAGGAGTTGATTAAGTATGGATCAGGTGTTGAAGAACAACCTGACCAAACAAGGCATCCCGGCGAGAGTCCTTGTCTAAGCAGTAATGGGCTGTGAAGGTATGAACCGAAGCCAAATAGCTGCTCGACAGATGTCGTCGATAGACACAGAGTGAAGATGAGCCATAGAGGCTGCCATGGCTCTCACATTGTGAGCTGTGATATGGCCTTCAAGAGGAAGGTTTTTACTCTCATAGGCAAAAGATATACACTGTGCAATCCAGCTGGACAGTGTTCTTTTGGAGACTGGAAGTCCCAAATGACTAGGCTCAAAAGCAACAAAGAGTTGAGAGGACTTTCTATGTTGCTGTGTCCTTTGCAAGTAAACAGCCAAAGCCCTTTTGCAGTCCAAAGTATGAAGATTTCTTTCTGCATTTGAGGCGTGAGGCCTTGGGAAGAATACAGGAAGGTAAACCGCTTGATTTAAATGAAAAGGTGACACCACCTTTGGCATAAAGTGTGGATGAGTCCTAAGGACTACCTTATCATGATGGAACCTTGTATAAAGAGGATTAGCCATCAATGCTTGTAATTCACTGATGCGATGTGCTGATGTGATTGCAATAAGAAACATGACCTTCCAGGAAAGGAATTTCAAAGAGGTAGTGGCTAATGGTTCAAAGGGTGGTTTCATGAGCTGCCCAAGAACCAGATTTAAGTTCCATGCCACCGGTGGTAGCTTAATGGGAGGCTTAGTGGAAAGAAGGCCTCTCATAAACCTCACTATGAGAGGAAATAGGTTGTCCATTTAGAGGCTTGAAAGAAGCTGCAATAGCGCTCAAATGAACTCTCACTGAATTGGTCTTAAGCCCTGCATTTGATAAATGAAGGAGATACTCCAGTAATGATTCCAGAGGTATCGCAAGAGGGTTAACACCCTTCTGCGAGCACCATATGGTAAACCTTTTCCACTTAAATGCATAACAGCGTCTTGTGGAAGGCTTCCTGGAAGCATAAAGGATATCCTTTACCTGCTGGGAAAGGTTAAGACCGTGAAGTTCTAGGCTTTCAGCAACCAGGCCCTGAGATGCAGAGACTGGGGATTGGGATGCCACAGCATCCCGTCCTCCTGAGAAAGGAGATTTGGAGCAGATCCTAACTCCAGAGGCGGAGCTTGAGAGAGATGTAGGAGCAGAGGGTACCACATTTGCCGTGGCCAACGTGGAGCTATGAGAATCATATGACCTCTGTCTCTCTGAAGCTTGAACAGGGTTTTGGGAATTAGGGGAATGGGTGGAAAGGCATACAGGAAGTCCTGACCCCAATGGAGGAGGAAAGCATCCCTGGCCTGACAACCCTGAGCCGAAAATTCTGAAACAGAACCGGGGACGTTTGGCATTCAGTGGACTTGCAAAAAGGTCTATGTCCGGGGTTCCCCAAATTTGAAAACTTTTTGCCACCTGGTCTGCATGGAGAGACCATTCGTGTGGAAGCAGAACTCGACCGAGTTTGTCTGCCCAAGAGTTTTGAATGCCTGGAAGATACACTACAAGGAGATGAATCTGATGCTCTCTGGCGAGGGCCCATAATCGCAAAGCTTCGTTGCAGAGCGACAGAGAGCCTGTTCCGCCCTGCTTGTTCACATAGAACATGGCTACCTGATTGTCCATTTGAACTAGGACTGTCTTATAGCTGAGCTGGGTGTGGAATACTCGAAGAGCAAGGAAAATTGCTCTGAGTTCCAGGAGATTGATGTGTAGATAGGCCCCTGTGGAGTCCAGGTACCCTGGGTAGAGAGGCCTTGCAGGTGGGCTCCCCAACCCACCTGTGAAGCATCTGTTGTTAGAGCGGCCTGGGGTGGGGATTGCTGAAAAGGAGACCCCACCAAAAGGTTTTGGGGTGATTGCCACCATTGGAGGGACAAAATGAGGCGATCTGAGTTTGCTATTTTATCTGACAGGCAACCTGACGCCTGAGTCCACTGGGCTGCCCTCATATGGAGGCAAGCATAAGGAACCACATGCACGGTGGATGCCATGTGGCCTAGCAACTGTAACATTTCCCGAGCAGTGAGGTGAGGTTTTAGCACTGCTTGGGAAGCTAACTGCACAATGCGAAGGCAGCGGGGCTGTGGAAGGTAGGCCCTTGTCTGTCTGGTATCCAGCAGAGCTCCTATAAACTCTAGGGACTGAGTGGGAGCAAGGTTGGATTTTGGGAAGTTTATGACAAGTCCCAAATACTGAAGGATGCGCATTGTGCGAGAGAGGGCAACTCTGGCCTCTGGCTCTGAAGGGGCTCGAATGAGCCAATCTTCTAAGTAAGGGAAGACTAATATTCCCAGGGTGCGGAGAAATGCTGCCACCACAGCCATGCATTTTGTGAACACCCTTGGTGCAGAGGCCAGGCCAAAGGGAAGAACCTTGTATTTGTAGTGCTTCCCTTGAAACAGAAAGCGAAGGAACTTTCGGTGAGTTGGATGGATGAGAACATGAGTGTACGCATCCTTGAGATCTAGAGAACAAAGCCAATCCTGACTCTGAAGGTATGGCAGCAGAGTTCCTAGAGAAATCATTTTGAACTTCTCTTTGAACAGGAATTTGTTCAATTCTCTGAGGTCTAAAATGGGCCTGTGTCCTCCTGTTTAATTTGGAATAAGGAAATAGGGGGAGTAAAACCCTGTACCCCGTTGGGGAATGGGTACCTCTTCTATTGACCCTTGAGCAAGGAGCACAGTGACCTCTTGACCTAATTGGTCGTTGAGAAAGGTCTGAGAATTGAACTGTCTTACCATTGTAGGAGGGGGCATGCTGAGGAAATGAAGCTTGTACCCCTCTCTTACAATAGACAAGAGTCCAATTTTCTGTTGTTATCTGACCCCATCTGGGGGCAAAATGACATAACCTTCCTGAGATGGTGGAGGGTTCTGTGCCGTTCAGGGCCAAGAAGGCAAAGTTCTCTAGACAGGAGTCAAAGCCCCTGTGGAGGCTGAGCCGGTTGAGGCTTAGCTGCTTTTGTCTTTCTTTGCCTAGGTTGTTGCTGCTGTCCCTTTTGGGCAGACTGACCTAAACGATGCCCCTGCTAGGTATAGGAGGGATAAATCTTCTTCTTACTGAAGAATGGTTTCTTATAGGATTTTTTCCTCGCAGGATCAGCTGTAGATTTAGACAGACAATCTATCCAAAGTGATATTGTCAGCATCTATCTCATTAGCTTTTTCCTGCCAATTCTTGCCAAAGGTTCTCTCCTGTGCAAGGAATATTCCCTAGTTTATCCTGTACCCAAATTTCCAAATCAGATGCCTGGAGCCAGGCAATCCTACGTGCGCCTATGGCAATGGCAGAGGTTCTGCTTATGCACTCAAAGCAGTCAAAGGCTGCACGATTCACAAACTTGGAAACATCCTGGGCATGTTTGACAAGGGCGAGGTAATCTTGCCTCTTATCATCAGGAAGGAGAGGGCTCATAAGCTCTAAATCTCCTGTGACCTCCTTAAGGAGCATTCCCATATATAAGATATAGGAACTGATCCTAGCAGAAAGCATGGAAGCCTGGAAGGTTCGAAGTCCAAAGGCGTCAAGAACCCTACACTCACGTCCTGGAGGATTAGATGTATGCCTTTTTGCACTCTTTATCCTTCTCATAGCTGATTCCACCACCATGGAATGGTGTGGTAATTGAGTCTTCTGAAACCCAGGACAAGGAGGAACTCGATACATGGTGTCGAGTCTTCGAGAGTGAGGAGATGTGGTTAGAGGTGTTTCCCACATCCTTAACATGAGATCATGCAAGATCTCATGAATAGGTAAGGTAGCTGCCTCCTTGGGAGCTTTAGGGTATTGCAGGATTTCTAATTCCTTTGCCCTAGGCTCTATTTCAGGAGCCACTGTGATGGAAAGACCTCGGGCCACATCCCGGATAAAATCCTGAAAGGACATATCCTCTGGTGGAGACATCCTACGCTGAGGAGAAGAGGAATCCTCAGGAAGAAGTACTCTGGTATCGGCAGAGCTTTCAGAGTCTTCAGACTCATCCGAGGATTTGAAGTATCTCCGATCCGGGTGATCGTGCAAGACACGGTACCGGTACCGATCTAAGTCGGCATCGGAGTGGTCCGGTACCGACTTGTCGATGCCAGATAGACACGCATGACTCGGTCCCGGTAAAATACCTGCCGATGTCGATGCAGTCAGTGCCGGTACCGGTTGAATTGTCTGAAGCAGTTTCAGGGGCATTGAGACAGTGAGACGAGCCGCCAGACTGCGTTCAATAGCCAAGAATCTCTGGTCTATCGATGCTGCCGATGCTTGGGTATCGGTACCGGATGAAGCGGCCGGTACCCCAGAGCATGGCACCAGTAGTTCTGCCAAGATTGAGGCCTCGAGAACATCCTGGAGCCCCGTTAGTGCTTTGGAAGCCGAAGCCTCCCGCCGGAGCAATTTTGTCGGTGAAAGTCCCTCAAGGGCAATACCAGAGGCATCTCGATGTCTAGGAGGAGATCTACCCTTTGAGGACCAGCTAGATTTATGTTTAGTTACCTGAGATCCATGGGAGGAAGACAAAGCCCTTGAAGACGTTGATGCCACGGAGGCTGCATCAGAGGGAAAAAGAGTGCTAAGTTTAGCAGCTCGGTTTTGCCGGCCCCTTTTCAACATCATCCCACAGGCAACACACTCAGAAATAGAGTGGTAAGGACCTAAACATTTGAGGCACCACTTATGGGTGTCGGTGACGGAGATGGTACCGCCACTTTTTAAAACCCAAAGCGGGTTTTTCCATTTTGAAGGAAAAGGTTGGGCCTAGTGCCCAAAATGGCGCATGGCACCTGAAGAGAAAATTACTAGAAAGACTCCAGAAAGTAAGTTTTTTGGGGGGGGTTTTGAAGAAAAGAAAGAAGAACCGGCGGTACCGATGTAGCATCGAGGGAAGGCAGACGCGACCACAAAAAAAGAAGAATAGAAGGGATTTTTTTTTCTGCGGTGACAGGATGTGTGACCTGTCGGCTCCGCGGAAAACAAAGAACTGGAGAGGGACAGTTGGGAAAGGCGGGAAGGCAGCACGCAGGCGCTGTGGGATGCTCCCAAAAGCTTTCCTATTGGACGCTGGAGAGCATTTCCGCGCAGGCTCCGTCGGTACCGAAGATACCCATATGTGAAGACTAAATTCCTGCTTGTTCCTGGAGATAAGAGGATCACTACATAGCAAGAGGATGGAATAAAAACAAACAAATAACTTATAAATAGAGAGGAGTAACCTGCCTGGAGCAGCATGTACATAACCCTAGACCCTTTAAGCACTGCCTCTGGCATGTCCCATTCGCCTTGAATCATTTCCCTCACCACTCTGTGTATGGGAAATGCTCGCCGAGTCTTTCGAAAAGCTTGCAACAATGGATCTTCTAAAGTAGAATCCTCCGTCAGTCCCATCGTCGGCATATTAAGCGCTTTGAGTGTCTCTGAAATAAGTGCCGGTAATTCATCTCTCCGAAAAACACGAACTACTCTAGCCTGGTCCTCCTGTTCGGTGATCTCACCTTCTTCCAACTCTTCGTCCATTTCCAGGTCCTGCTCTCCATCTTCGGATTGCAACCCCTCTGAGATCATCGACTGATCCGGACGCTCTTTTTCTATCCTAGACTTCTTAGCCAGTATCCCTGACGTCCCCATATTCAGAGGCATCCCTGGCCTCTTCTCCCCCAATTCCAGGCCTGGGGAACCGGTTGGAGGTCCTCTGAGTGCCTCCGAACGCTTGCTGAATAAGTGCAACAAAATATGGGGAAAAGAAATTGCTGCCAGTCCACCTGGCAAAGGCAGCTGAGAAACTGGAAGATCCGGAGTGACCGAAGGCCCTGCTACGGGCTCTGGTGGGGGCAACGTGGGAGGAAGTGGATCCTGCAGGACTACAGGCTGACTCTCATTCCTGCTTTCCAATTCTTGCTCCATTGAAGCTGAAGCCTGAATGCAGCCCCTACACATACCTGTTTCAGAGACTGCACCGCTTCTAACACCGCAGAGCAAACACTGTGGTTTAGAAGGCATTCCGGCCACGCAGTAATACTCCGCTTCCAGGATCAACTGCTGACCAAGCACTGTGTTCTCTACAGGGGCTATTGCCCTCAAAACCTGTTGGACCCTGCCAGTGAGAATCCTCGCTTTTTTTTTTTTTTTTTTTTTTTAATGTGGATTCATCCTTGAACCCCTCCGAACTAATTCCTGAAGAAACTACCTCAAAACGAAGCTTTGCGGCTTTTCTAGGAGCCTCCCCAGCTGCTATCAGCGTTTCCCATGCGAATCGCACGCAGCTCGGGCCTGCTGTGACCGCCGGCGCATCTAAAGCTCTATCCCTTCTGCTGATCTTGCGGCCTTACTGTACAGTCCAGTGAAGCTCTCCTCTGTGTCCCCCAGCCGATACTGCACGTATCACCACATTTCCTGCCCGGCTGAGCTCCGCTTGACTGTGCCGCCCCTGGAAGGAGACAGAGCCGCAGATCCACTTGCCGCCGCGATTCGGCTGCTGTCCTTCTACATCGGCATCCGAGCGCTGACAGGCAATACTTCTGCAATGCACTCGGTATGCCTCTGCCACCGGTTTCTCTCCCAAAGTTGTGGGATTAGACACCGGAGCTGTCTTCCCCACTTGCCCGAACTCCCACCGATCAAGACCTGCACTCCCGGGCCGAAGGAGGAGGGGGGAAGAGTGGGGGAGGAGGGGGGAAGAGTGGGGGAGGAGGGGGCAGGGGAGGGGCTATCAGGAAGATGTTGGAATAAAATTATTTTTCCTGATGGGGATGGGGATAAACACTGTGTGATTGTTCGAAAGAGCTTCCAGTTTTACAGCCAGGATTGAAATGTAAGGACTTGCAATTTGACACTCTACTTGACCCTATTGTTGGCAGGAACTTTGAGAAGTTTATTTTGTAGCCTTGATTTATGATCCCAAGACCCTAACAATGGTAACAGCTCACCACACTTCCCTGAAAAACTGCAGTCTGCCCATCACTGGATGATCATCAAAAGGATATGGTGAGATTTTACTTACCAATAACCTCCTTTCCAAGAGTCCTTTTAGACCAGTTCACACAAATGGGTTGTGTTCCCCTACCGGCAGATGTGGAGACAAAGAACTACAAATTTCCAGCGACATCACCGTACTAATGCTGACACAGTTAGGGGCACACTTCAGTATTTGTACCCAATCATGTCAAGAACCTGACCTCATTCCACCTCACTGAGGATAACATAGAAGGAACTACGTACGAAATAGCCACCATTCAAAACTTGGTCAGGAAAGTCAAGCCAGCAAGCAGGGAAATAACTATGTACAAGACAGCCAAGGCCAAGTCTGAAAGGCACACCACTGTGAAAACAGATCACAAAGGGACGGGTCTCGGACTGATCTAGCAGGACTCCAGGAAAGGAGATTATCTGGTAAGTAAAATCTTACCTCCTCAATCATCCTGCTAGATCATTCCAGACATGTGGGAAATGCCAAAGCTACTACTCCACTGGGTGGAAAGACACACCTGCCTTTAAATCTCTGCACCAAAGGTCATATCCATCCTAGCAGAGACATCAAAGCAATACTGCTTGGGAAAGGTAAAGAAGGACAACCAAGTGGCGGTCCTATCAGTGTCAACTGATACAACAGAACTGCGCTATATCCAGGACTAAGCCTGTGTCTGAATGGAATGTGTCCACAATCCCTGCAGACTAATCCAATCCCATAAAGGACACACTGAGGACACTCTCTTTGTCCAAAGGCCAAGGGAGTCTGGAAGGTCACTTAGCCCCGCAAAACCATAAAAATCAGTCTAACCTAATAAATGAGTAGCCTACAGACACTGAAGGAACACTCCATGGACATCAAAAACCCATGAAGGTCCTTGTCCTTCCCATCACACAGAACAAATTGTCTGTCCAACCTATGGAAAGAGTTAGTAACCTTTAGGTATATTTGAAGCACTCTTCTGATAATGACCAAGTGAATATCCTTATCCTTCCCTTAGCACTGCTCCACCGAGAAGAAAGGAAGACGCTTGATTGACATGTAAAACAGTCACCATCTTGGGTAAAACTGAAGAACTGGCCGAATGGACACTGCCTCCTCTGAGAAAGACCCATACAGGCATAGGAATTAGAAAGCAGTGGGCCACATAGGCCGTGACCCTTCAAAAAATACTGATAAGCACCTTCCCCAGTCGCAGCCCAGCAGGCTATCCTTGGGGATCCAATCCCCAACAGAAAGAGCACCTTTATTTATTTATTTAAAAGGATTTAGAGGGTCAGCTGATTTCCAAGATGGCGGATTGAGCGTTGAGAGCCGGACATGCCTAAGCGTAAGGGCAAACAGAAGGCTTCTCCTGCGGAGCCCCTACCTGCCGTTCCTGCGATTATTTCCTCTGGTCCTATGGATCGCTTTGTCCAGCTGACGGAGGAACAGAAGGGGGAGATTCGAGCGGGCGCTGTAGTGCCAGATGGAGTGGTCTCGGCACTGCCTGCCCTAGAGGTGTCTCTCACCCCCGATGAGCGATCGCCGCCGGTGCAAGGGAACCTCCCGGTGTCTCTTCTCGTGGGAGGAGACCCAGCCCCGCCCGGAGTTGGTGGCGTTGCGTCGACTGTGCGGGCCACGCTGGTCGAGTACCCCGGAGAGAAGCTCTCAGTGTTGGGAGCTGTTGATATGGTTCCCTCTTTGATATCTGAGGCGGCTGAACCTGTATCCTCAGGAGGAGTTGAAGGAGCAAAGGTACTGTCTTTGGGCTCAGATTTTTCCCGCGGTATCCATTTGAAGCGTCCTGAAGAAATCTCCCTGGGTACTATTTGGGAAGCGATTTCTCAACTTTCTTCAGCAGTTAGCAAGCAGGTGGAGCTGACAATTTCACGTTTGAAAACTTTGGAGAGTGGTGCATCGGGCATGCGGGAGGAGTTGGTTAATCTCCGTTCGGGAACAAAAAGTGAATCAGAACTCTTTATTAACAGAGACTTTTGTGAAAGATAATCTTTATATAAGAATGAAATTGGAGAACTTAGAGAATGCAGTTAGGGCAGCTAATATAAGATTGTTGAATTTTCCTATTTTAGTTGGTTTATCCCCGATTGAAATGTTTAAGAAGTATGTGCAGGAAGTCTTAAATGTCTCTTCTGATTTGATTCCTCCAGTAGTAAAAGCTTATTTTTTGCCTAAAGCTAAGAAAGAGGGAAATGTAATACAGGACGGAGTTGATATGAATGTTTTGGATGTATCCGCTCTTCTACAATCTCCTAAGGAGGCTGAATTGTCAGTTTCCACAATGTTGGTGACTTTTGCCCTACCATCGGATAGGGATTGGATATTGAAAATGTATTTTAGGAGAAGATCTGTTATGTACTTGGGTAAGAAGGTTGTGATGTTCCCTGACGTTTCCAGGGAGACTCAGAAGCGCCGTAGGGCTTTTCTTTTGCTTAGACCTGGTATTGTTCAACTAGGTGGTTCCTTTATATTACGCTTTCCCTGTAAATGTATTATTTCCTTTAGGGCTCACAAATATGTATTTTTTCAGCCTGAAGATTTATCCTCATTTATCAGTTCACAGATTGTTGTTACTTCTTCCCCTAAGTGAATGCTATCATAGGTGGTCTCAGTTGGTTTTTCCTCTGTCCTCTCCTGTCATCGTGTAATTTCCATAAGAGAAGTTTCTTATATTTCTCAGGGAGCCACTGTCCTTGAGTTTTGCTTTCCTTGCTGACTCTCTCTTTATAGTGGGCTAACTATACTCTTGTAATTGTTTATTTCCTGTTTTTTATTATATTACATTATTTTGTTACAAGTTGTTGTTTGCTGTACAAGCATTTGCTTGATTAATTTTGTAAAATTGCATTAAATAAAAAATTTAAAAAAAAAAAAAAAGGATTTATATGTTGCTTTATCCTGAAATCAAAGTGGATTACACATCAAACAAATCAAGTGTCAGGGTGCTTGGGTGTGGCCATGCAGTGATAAATGGATAAGTGTGTGTGCAAGCGGTGTGAAGTTGATTGCGTGGTGAGCTATATACAGTGTGAGCTGTGTACAGGAAATATTTACATTTTTACATTTGATGATGGCAGCAAAGACCCCCTCCTTATCTGCAAGCGGGAGACTGAATCCCCCATGGGCTGAACAGGAGAAGGCAGCCCCATGCAAGGGCAAACGTAGGATGGAACTTGAAGTGGAGGTAGGGCCCCTAAGAAAAAGTCATTCCACTGCTCCTGTGTACAGGGGTCTCTGCAGGAGAAAGCCTGTAGCTCCAAAATGTGACACACCAAGCCTATCATCACCAAAAGGATGGTTTTGAGGGACAGATCCTTAAGCATATTATCTCTTGAGGAACAGATCTCCAAGTGTATACCACTTCAAAGACACAAAGAATGAAACCAAAGGCGGGGGTGACCAACCACTGAGGAGGATGCAATGCTGGAACCCCCAAAGAAAACAGACAACATCTGGGTGTAAACTCATGTAGCAACAAGCCACAACCTGAATCCTCCAGGAACTGAGGGACAAACTCTTGACAAACCATCTTGAATGATGGTGAATCCACTGTCCTGGGAACTCCGTAGCACTCAGTTTATCAACTCTGCCCTCAAGGCATATAAACTATAGCCGGCAATTATCCTCTATGTACCAGGCACTACCTCTCAAGCACCTAGCCATAAGCTAGAAGGGAGCCAGGTCTTCCAACAGATGCAGGATTTTCAAAAGACGCAAAGTACAATCTTCCTTGGCATCTACCCTCCCCCCCCCCCCCCGGTCCAATCTCCTTCAGAATGCTGATGGGGCTAAATCCCACTCCCTCGGATCGGGGAAGTGGTGACCATGTAATCTGCCTTACATTGTCAATACCCTCAAATGTTCTATGCCGAGAACACCAGCAGGTTCTATTCTGCCAATGGAAAGAAGAGGACCATCTCCAGGGCAGCTCCGGCAGACTTGGCAGCCCCCTATCTGTGGCCGTACACCACTGCCTTGGCATCAACTGAAAATCCAGACAGATTGACCCCAGACCAAGTGGCGAAAACCAAAAAAGCCAAGTAAATGGCTCATGCTTGGAGGAAATGGAAGGCTCCTGGCGATGCTGGCCATTCTATCGGATCAGTCACCTGTCCCTCATGGAGAGCTCCCCCCCCCCCCCCCCCCACCAGCCTGATCAGCTAACATCTGACAACAGGAAGAGTCAAGGAGGATTGTCCAGGGACAGGCCCATCTTCAGACTGGCAAGCTGTAACAGACTGCAGAAGAGGAAACCTGATCTCAAAACCTCATGAGTGAGACTAGCAACAGAGGAGTAATGTTTTTCTTTTTCCTTTTGGAGCAGCTACAAATAAGCCCATGCTTGAAGGACTAACTCTATTGTCGTCACCAAACACAGGAGCTGAAGACGGCTCTAATAAGGACCAGCTCCAAAGTTGGTTCAAGGTTTTGGCACCATAGGAAAACCTTAAGCCAGATGCCACTCCCCATTAGCTATCAGAATCTATTGGTTAGCTATGAATACCTTGCTCTTTGCTGCTCCCCCCCCCCCCCCTCCCGGAGATGCCCTAGGCCAGGCATGTCCAACTTCGAACAGGTCGTGAACTACTTTTTCCGGCCAAAAGTGCCGGTGATCTACCACCATGAAAATTAAGTTTCAAATTAGTTTCAAATTAAATTTTAACCCAATAAAGTTGGAGGATTCACCCCCCCCACACACATTTTTAATGAACCTTCTGCCATTTACTTGGATGTGATCAGCTGTTAAGCAAATTAAACAAAAACAAAAGAGAGAGACGAAGATCCAGTAAGAACTGCGAGGGGAAATGGAAAGTACATTTTTTCTTAAAGTTTTATTGAGTAATAACTTTCTTTAACTGTCTTAATAACTTTCTTTAATTTTTATTGAGTAATTTGGGTTAAATTTAGGTCGAGTATTGATCCAGGCTGATCTTACACAATCTAATATTTTGCTCTTGCTCATTAGTGAGACGTCTGAGCCTGCATTTCTTCCACCAGCTTTTTGAAGTTGGGTGAATATTGAGTGAAGGCCAGTCTCAGGGAATCCTGGAGATGTTCATCTGTCATGTTGGAACGTTGTGTACTCTGTCATTTTCAGATGGGAAAACGCAGATTCACACAAATAAGTTGAACCGAAACAGGAGTGTACAGCTTCACTTCATCTTCTCCAGTTGGGAAATATGTCTCTAGGCACTAGCTTCCAAAACGATTCTTGCTCAGCACGGGTCTTCAGAAAAATGTCATTTTTAAGGGTTAATATTTCATTTTCAAGAGATGGCTTGTTCAATGAGTAATTTTTACTGATAGCAGCTGCAGTTTCTTTAATGTCCACATCTACTTTGAATGGGTATGACAAGTACTCCACAACTGTTCCAATTTTTTGGAAGTCACAGAATCTATTTTCGAATTCCTAGATAACAGAACAGATTTCTGTCACATACTTCTCGTTCTGAAAAACAAAATTTGGATATTGTCCCAGATGGTCCTGCGTATTAGGAAAATGATCAAAAGTGTTGTTTGCAAGGTCAGTCATCATTAGCTCAAATTTGCTCTTGTAGGATGAAACTGTACTCATCATCTCGCCAATGCATTTGTTTTAACCTTGTAGTTAAGGTTCATATCACTTAGTTTGCCTGTAAAGTCAGCGAGAAATGCCAGATCACATAACCATTCCTCATCTTCCAACTCTGCTTGGTCATCTCCCCTCTCCTTCAAAAACTTCTTATTTCATTCAGCAAATCATGAAATCTTTGCAGAAATTTGTGCCTACTTAGCCACCTTACATCTGTGTGCAAAATTATTTCCGCTGCCCCTTCATCAAGAGTAAGATTGAAAAAACGTCTTTGAAGTGATCTTCCACGAACTGAAATTACAATTTTGAAAGTGATGTCCATGACAGTCTTTGCATTGAGTCTCTTGCTTGCCAAAACTTGCTGGTGAATGATGCAGTGGTAAGAAAGGAAATCTGGGAAGTCGTCATGCTGTCTACAGAGGGCTATGAAACCGTTAACCTCACAAGTCATTGCTCTTGCTCCATCAGTAGTGATGGAAACAAGTCTATGCAATGGAAGATTACACAACAGGATAAAAACAAAATAAACTGAACCATCTAACTTCTCAACAAACAGGAGTGTCCTAGATGGAGTGGTGGGTCCACCCCTAAACAAAGACATGGGGAGGGGTGACCTGCACAGAGTGTCAGGTGCACCTACTCTTGCCATATTGCTGGGCAGACTGGATGGACCATGCTGGTCTATCTGCCGTCATTTACTATGTCATTTACTATGTTACACTTTTCACAAAAGAATGGAAAGAACTGAGTATTTCCTGACCGGTAGTTCTCCCCTTTTAAAGAAATCATTCCAAGTAGTAGTTCTTTAACACTGAAGTCTTCAAAAACCAACCGAATAAAGACTAGTAACTGGGCTATGTCTCTTATGTCTGTAGATTCATCCAGTTGGAGTGAGAAAGCAACACAATTTGAAACATCCTTCAACAGTCGTTCAGTTGTGTCTCCACACATCCTTTCTATTCGCTGCACAACGGTATTTCTTGACCATTGTACATCTTGAATAGCAGCTATGATCTCTTTATTTTTAAATCCTTCAAAAAGATTGTTTTCTTGAAGCAGCTGACAATCTTTTACAAATTCCCCTTCAGTGTAAGGTTTGCATTTCTTTGCGAGCAGGTTGCTGACCTTGAAGGATGCTATGGGTGCATTGACCGAATGTGACCTTGGCTTCGTCATCAACTGTTGCCGAGTAGACAATTTTGATTTAAGTTCTTTGAGCTTCAGTTTACGAATTTCACTTTTGGGTGGAAAATCAGCATCAAACGTATTGCTATGCAGAGCCTTATGACGACGTTCCAGATTACCCTTTTTGGGCAAGGATACTGGGGCGTTACAAATTAGACAACAACACTTGTCTTTCACCATGATGAAGAAGTAGACCATTTCCCATTCATCATGAACGTGGTAGGTTTTGCTCTTCTTTGGAACACTCATCTTCGTTATACTGGGGTATCTGTCACTGTTCCAAAGTATTAAAAATCAACAGGAACTGAAGACCTCTGGATGATGTGCAATACAAGGACTGGAGATGCCAAAACCACACATGCAGTTCTAAAAGTAAAAATAAGACTTCATCATACTGGCACCAATCAAATACCACCAAATAATCATCAAAAAAACTCAAACACCTGTCCAGCAAACCAGATAAAATCAAATACCGCCAAACAAGTTCAAATACCACCACACGCGATTTAATAAATCCTGCACACAGTGTAGAATCAACGCAAAGGCAAGGCAAAATAAAATTGCAGTGTAGAATCAATGCAAAGGCTAGGCAAAATAAAATTGCAGAGGCAAGCAAAGGTCACAGTGGTTTGAACCAATTCGAAGGCAAGGCATAGGCAAGATAGAACAAAATTGGAAAAGCCCGCCAAAATCACCAAATTCTACACTTTGTTGTGTCTGCCCGAAAACGTTTAATGAAAGCGAACTATAAAGCGACCAACAACCAGCACATGACAACTAATACGGTAAGTGTATTCAGGTAAAGCCCGGGCGAATGGATATCGCCCGGTATATAACACACTTCTAAGGGGTATTGGGGCGGGGGCAGGAGACCAGGTAGGATGCCGGGCCTGTGGCGTCTCGTCGCGGGGTGCGTGCGGTGGCCCCCTGGGGTACCCACAAACTATTGGCAAGATAACAACAAGCACCCCCAATACACCCGCAGGCAAAATTCCCACAGGCAGGGAAAAAAGACAGGCAAAGGATCAGCAGCGGCGGCAAGCCCTCGGCAGACGACCTGCCGGCACAAGCTCTCTCCTAGCGACGGGGCGAGCTGCTGAAGAGATGGAGCCAAGTGGGGCTGGCGATCTACCTCTGACCCCTCCGCGATCTACAGGTAGATCGCGATCTACCTGCTGGACATGCCTGCCCTAGGCAATTGCATAGTTTCCCTAGTGGTTGCGCTTGCTCTGGTCCCAAACCTGGGAGGCCACTGTTGCAAAGGGCTGACAGCTGATCCAACAACGAGCACAAAAACCCTGCCACTCGGGCACTGAAAAAGGGGTCAAAGACACACTAATGACTGATACGACTCAAGGTGACTTCTGTTGCAATTGACTACCCAGCCGAGATCCTCCAGAAATGAACCGCTCTGGCTTCAGATTGAGAGCTAGCCTGAATAAGCCAATCATCGAGAAAGAATGGAGACATATGCAGTCACACCACAGAGCTGCAGGTGGTACCACCATACTCCCAGAAAAAAAAAAAAAGCATCCTTGGGGCAGTGGGGCGCCCAAAGGAAGGAGCAGAGAACTGTGCATGTAAGGTGAAAATGCTACTGATCCTCCGAAATGGGGAGCAAAAATAAGCCTTTGCCAGGTCAAGTGTGCGAGAAACTCCCCGCACCAAACCATCTGGATGATGGACCTTGGCGACTATCTAGAAGCAAGAAATGTTTAGGAAGGATCCAACTCTTCAGATCAGGGATCAGCCTGTAGGAGTCCCTCTAAAGGCCAACTTCGACCACTGGACTTAGAAGCCGCATCTGTCACCCCACGCATGAAACAGACAAGAGTATACATAAAGCATCCACTAAGAAAAACATCATCACCTCCAGAAGCAAAGTGATGTCATGCTCTGAGATTGACTGCAGCCAACAAAGGAGGGCATGGCCTATCAGTCCTCCACAATTTGCCACCTTACGGATAAGGGGAGAGGTCAAGAAAGAGACTTAAGAAGTGCCTCCATCCCGCAATCCAATAGTTCTCTGCAGGCAGCTCCATCCTCTACCCATATAGTAGTATGCCTGACAACCGCAGCTACATATGCATCCACTCTAGGAAGATCACAAGCACCTATACAGATCCACCGGTGGAGGGAGAGGGAAGGGCTTAAGGCTTGTTCCTCACTCCGATGCCCTACAATGGAGGGAGGAGAAGAAAAAAAAATCAATAAGCCCCACTTCGGCATTATACTGTTATGGTTTTGTAGAAAGAAGGCCTTAGCAGGGCTAGGGCTACGGACCCATTGAGACCTGAAGTGTCCCTGCGGTTCTCTACAAGTGATGGTGGGGGTTTACCATCTCTAAGCCAAGACTCCCCTTCCAAGATGAAGTAAATTGAACCAGAGCCCCACGAGCAGAAGAAATCTTCAGAAACTGTAGTCCCCGCTTGATGTGATCTTTTCCATAGCGGAAGTAATGCGGGGTGCCAACCAGTTTTCGCTGAGGTCCCCTCCATCGGCTGCATGGGGGACACCAGAAGATTTGGGAAGCATTCCGAGCAAATAGAATGCTAGGTATCATAAGGAAAGGAATGGAAAATAAAACAAAGGATATTACAATGCCTCTGTATCGTTCCATGGTGCGACAGCACCTTGAATATTGTATGCAATTCTGGTTGCTGTATCTTAAAAAGGATATAACGTTATTAGAAAAGGTTCAGAGAAGAGCCACCAAAATGGTAAAGGGGATGGAAGGATACCCCTATGAAGAAAGGCTAAAAAGGTTAGGGCTCTTTAACCCGGAAAAGAGACAGCTGAGGGGAGATATGATAAAAGTCTATAAATTAATGAACGGAGTGGAATGGGTAAACGTAGATCGATTGTTTACGTTATCAGAATATAGAAAGACTAGGGGACATGCAATGAAGCTACAGGGTAAACTATTTAAGACAAATAAGAGAAAATATTTTTTTAGTCAATGTGTAAACAAACTCTGGACTTTGTTACCGGAGGATGTAGTAAAAGCTGTTAGTGTAGCTGGGTTTAAAAAAGGTTTGGACAAGTTCCTGGAGAAAAGGTCCATAAACCATTATTAAAAAGGGACCCAGGATAGCAATGCTTGACCCAATACAAGTAATGTGGAACCTGTGTCTTTTGGGGAAACTGCTAGGTACGTATGACCTAGATTGGCCACTGTTGGAAACAGGATACTGGGCTTGATGGACCTTGGTCTGACCCAGTATGGCATATCTTATGTTCTTATGACTGTCCTGCCAGAAAGAATATGCTTGCTTTGTCTCCACATCTGCTGGTAGGGGGACAAAACCAACTTGTCTGGGCTGGTCTAAGGACAATATCAAAGCACAGATTTGAAAGTCAAACCTATATAGTACTGCTGTAGATGACAAGAGAAAAACAAATTGGCCCAGCCTAACCAGTTATTTTTCACAATGCAAGAACATATCCCAGTGATAGAGCATGACCACTTGCTAGATCTCTTGTTATCCAATACATTTTGCTATCCTCCTCATTTGTACTCTACCCTTTTTAGCGCAAATATATAGAAGATCCTCCATTCAATTCATACCCAGCATGCCTACCCATGGGAAAAGGAAAAGTGGCTTTTTACTTACCAGATAATGTCCTTTCCTAGAGTCCTGCTACACCAGTCCAGATAAGTGGATTGTGTTACCCTACCAGCAGACTGGTGAAGACAAAAACAATGAAAAACCAGGTTTCAATAACATCACTATCATTCTCATGCTTCTATATGCCTCAGCCACCAGAGGTCTCTTCAGTATCCATCCCAAAGCATATGGGAGAACATGGCAGGCCTCATACAACCTTAACATGGGCCACAGTGTGCAATCCACAGTAGAGAACTATGTTCAAGAAAGCAGAAACAGAAGGCTGTCAATAGAAGATAAACCTCCAGAGCCAAGTATAGAAATTATAGCAGACCCAAGGGTATCGTAGCAAAACAAAGCATACAGTTCCAGAGGAGGAACCTGGACTGGTCTAGCAGGACTCGAGGAAAAGACATTTCTAGTAAGTAAAATGTCACTTTCCATATTGTCCTGCTAGACCAGTCCAGACAAGTGGGATATACCAAAGCTACGACTCCACTGGGCGGAAAGACATAGCAGCTCACAAAACCTTTAAGACAAAGGCCATGTCTAACCGCATGTGGACATCCAAGCAGTAAGTGCTCGACAAAAGTGGAAAGTGATGCCCACACTGCCATCCGACAAATGTCATCAGGAGCTACAGAGCTTCGCTCCGCCTATGAAAACGCCTGCGCTTGGGTAGAATGGGTGTGCAAACCCTCCAGATCTGGCTGGTTTCGCAGCAAATACACTGAGTCAATGGCCTCCTTAATCCAGTGCCCCAAGGTAGAGTTAGCCATCACATCACCTTTGCATGGGCCAGAAAACAGCACAAAACGATGGTCTAAAAAAAATAATTTGTAACCTCCCAGTATTGGAGAAGCACCCTCCGGACAGCCACAAGGCAAAGATGATTCATCTGAAAGGGAGAATTTAGTTTAGGAAAAAAGGAAGGCATTGGCCAAAAGGAAATGGCCTCCTCAGATAAAGACAAGAACATAAGATATGCCATACTGGGTCAGACCAAGATCCATCAAGCCCAGTATCCTGTTTCAAGCCAAGCCAGGTCACAAGTACCTAGCAAGTTCCCAAAAAGACACACAGGTTCCATAATGTTTGTCCCGGGGCAAACAGTGGATTTCCCGGGTCCTCTTTAATAATGGTTTATGGACCTTTCCTCCAGGAACTTGCCCACACCTTTTTTAAACCCAGCTACACTGACAGCTTTTACTACATCCTCTGTTAACGAATTCCAGTGTTTAATTACGCATTGAGTGAATAAAAAACATTTTCTCTTATTAGACTTAAATGGGTTAGATTGCAGCTTCATTAAATGTCCCTTAGTCTTTACACCATCAAAAAGTAGAAACAACCAATCTGTATTTACCTGTTCCACTCCATTCATTATTTTATAGACTTATATCATATCTCCCCTCAGCCACCTCTTTTCCAAATTGAAGAGCCCTAACATTTTAAGCCTTTCCTCATGGGGTATCCTTCCATTCTCTTTACCATTTTTGTTGTTGTTCTTTGTACCGTTTCGAATTATGCTATATCCTTTCTAAGATATGGTGACCAGAATTGCACACAATATTCAAGGTGCGGTCGCACCATGGAATACAGAGGCATTATAATATCCTTGGTTTTATTCTCCATTCCTTTCCCTATGATTCCTAGCATTCTATTTGCTTTCTTGACCACCGATGCACACTAGGTGGAGGGTTTCAACGAGTTATCCTAAATCTTTTTCCTGGATGGTGGGTTCCCAATGTGGAACTTTGCATCATGTAAGCATAGTTTTGAGTTGTTCTTTCCCAGGTGCATAACTTTGCACTCGTCCACATTAGATTAGATCTGTGATTTGAACGACCATTCTTCTAATTTATCAAGGTCCTCTTGCAATTTTTCACATTCCTCTTGGTTTTAACAACTTTGAATAATTTTGTGTCATCTTCAAATCTGATCATCTAATAGGTAAGGATCTTGGCAAGACAGAACCTGCAGCTCAGAAATCTGCCTTGCAGAACAAATCACAACCAAGACAACCATCTTGAGTGTAAAATCCTTCAGAGTAGCTCGCTTCAACAGCTCAAAAGGTTCCAACATCAGGGTCCTGAGCACCAGACATACATCCCAGAAAGGGACCACAGACCAGAAGGGAGGACACAGATGCAAAACCCCCTGAAGAAAGCACAAAACATCTGGGTTTAAGGCTAGAGATTTACCATCCACTGGACTTCTGAAATAGGCCAAAGCTGCCACCTAAACCTTCAGAGAGCTAAGAAAAAAGCCCTTCTCCACAGCGTCCTGCAGAAAGGCCAACAGGGACGGCATCTTGGCCGGCCAAAGCAGCCAGCTGCCGTGTGCCACAGCATCACTCAAAAAAGCACCAGACCCACACGTGTGACAGGATGATAGACCTTCTCTGGGCTCCAGAGTGGAAACCACTGCCAGAAAGTAGCCCTTACATGCTAGCCGCCTTCTCTCAAGAGTCAAGCCGTAAGCAGGAAGAGAACCAGGTCCTCCAGAACAATCAGTCCCTGACGCAATCGGCGCTGACAGAGACAAATGAAGAGGCCGCAGGAGCCGCATCCAATTTCTGAACCATACTCTCCTAAGTCAAACCTTCCCAGTAGGTACTCCATACGCCATATCAGATGCCCCAACAGGTGCCATGGAGGAAACATATACCGCAGACGTTGACTTGGCCAGGGCATCGACACCCTCGGACTCCATCTCCATGCGGTGATTAAAGAAGCAACACACTTTGGCAATGGAGTGGGTCGCCATCAGATACGTCTCGGGGTGGCCCCAGTGGCACAGAATCAACTGAAATACCTCCTGACTCAATTCCCACTCCACTAGATCCAGGCAAACAGGAGAACCACCTCAGGGCTACCCAGGCACTCCTCATGCCACCTTGCCAACTGACATAAGTCATTGTCATGGCGTTCTCCAAAAACACTTTAACCGCGCAGCCCTCGGCAAGGGGACAGAAATACAGAAGGGTATTGAAGGACTACAAAAAGGGACTGCTACTTCTGGAGAGAGATCTGCAATTGTAAGTATTTGCTTCCGATTAATCTGTGAATCCAGTGTATTTGTTAAATGAGTCAGGGTCTAGTATCAGCAAAGTGCTTTTAGTTAACTCAACAGGTAGCTTTCAGTTTAAGTTTAAAACCCAGCAGAGAGCTTTCTGGTTAAATTTAGAACACAAGACTCCCTCAATCCAAGCAAGGGCTGTGTGAATCACCCAGGAAATTGGTCACAGATTAGCTTAGAAGCACAGGACAGAGTACTATGTAGCAGCCAGTTTTTAATAAGCCTTCTTTCCCTCCCTGACACCTACCCACCCCTGATATAATCGTAGCTTTATAGGTGCTTAAAACTCTTAAAGGAAAGGAGATGCCATATTCACCCTTAGGTGCAGCAGCTGCTTATACTCATCAGGCATTCATTAAGGATTTGAGATTATTAAACTTCAGGTGAACAAAGTACATTAAACGTATTAGGTATAGTTTTATTAGTATAAGTATCCTGAGCAGCCCTTAGTAAGTAAAGAACTCAAATACCTAAGCACAATCTTAAAACTAAGATGCAGACAGCAGTCCAGCAGTGAGATGGGGGTTTTCCAGTCTTTTGCATTGAGTGTCACATGTATGATTTTCTCCCAGTTGCTCTCAGGGAACAAGTCCGATCTCTGGAGGACAGAGTAGCAAACTTGTAGGACATAAGGAAGACAGAGAGGTTATATAGATGAGACCTATAGGGATATAGTCCTAAAGTTCCACCTCCAGTCTGGCAACATCCCTGTTGCCATGGAGGAGAAAGGTCATGTGACAGGACAGCATCACTCTGGTGCAGCAGGAAGTGATCCTGTAGCTAGGACCTGTCCTCCAGGTGATGCAAAACCCTCTCGCAAAGAGGCAGTTTCTCCAGGGCCGTGTGCCCATGAGGGAAGGGTTAGGACAACCGTTATAGTTGGTGATTAGATCATTAGGCATGTAGATAGCTGGGTGGCTGGTGGACGTGAGGATCGCCTGGTAACATGCCTGCCTGTTGCGAAGGTAGCGGACCTCACGCACCACCTAGACAAGGTCTTAGATAGTATTGGGGAGGAGTCTGCTGTATTGGTACATGTCGGTACCAACGACATAGGAAAGTGTGGTAGGGAGATTCTGGAGGCTAAATTTAGGCTTTTAGGTAGGAAGCTGAAATCCAGAACGTCAGGGTAGCATTCTCCGAAATGTTTCCCGTTCCATGCGCAGGACCCAAAAGGCAGGCAGAGCTCTGGAGTCTCAATGCGTGGATGAGACAATGGTGCAAGGATGAGGGTTTTGGATTTCTTAGGAACTAGGCAACATTCTGGGAAAAGGAGGGGCTCCTTCATAGGGATGGACGCCACCTTAACCATGATGGAACCAAACTGCTGGCATTAACCTTGAAAAAGGAGATAGGGCAGTTTTTAAAATAGATAACAGGGGAAAGACGACAGTCGCACAAGAGTGCATGGTTCGGAACAATGTAAGGATACTAGCAAAAGATTGAAGTTAGGGCATATCAGCAGAGAGGCTGCAATAAAGACTCAAGTAGCCCAAATGCCCTTGAGTACAGTGCAGACAGAGCTTAAAGATTCCAAATTACCTTTGCCTACAAATAGCCAGATTAATATGAATAAAATACAGCCTCTAAAAAGCTTGTATGCAAATGCTAAAAGTCTAAAAATAAGATGGGAGAGTTAGAATATATAGCACGAAATGAGAGGTTAGATATGATTGCTATCTGAGAAACAATGGTGGAAGGAAGACAACCAGTGAGACACTGTGATACCTGGGTACAAACTATATCATAATGATAGAGAAGATCACACTGGTGGATGGGTTGAGCTCTATGTTAGAGAGGGCACAGAGTCACAATTAAAAAGGGGAAAGCGATGGCAGTGGGGGTGTACTATAGACCACCTGGCCAGAATGAACAAATGGATGATAAAATACTCAAAGAAATCAAGGAAGCTAGCAAATGTTACAGCACAGTAATATTAATGGGTGATTTCAATTACCCCGGTATCGACTGGGTCTATGTCATGGCAGAACATGCTAGGGAGATAAATTTCTAGCTGAAATAAATGACTGCTTCTTGGAGCAACTGGTTCATGAACTGACCAGAGGGGAAGCCATTTTGGACCTAGTCCTTAGTGGAACACAAGATCTGGTGCAAGAGATAAGGGTGTTGGGTCCACTTGGCAATAGTGATCATAGCATGATCGTGTTTGATTTAATAAAGGAGGGTAAGGAAATCCACAGTACTATCTTTTAACTTTCAAAAGGGAAACTATGATAAAATGAGGAAATAGAAAAAGGAGCCAAATGACAAAAACTGGAAACACAAGCACTGGCAAGTTAGATGCAAGGCATTGATAAGGCAGGCAAAGCGAGAATTTGAGAAGAAGCTTGCTATGGAAGCAAAAATGTATAATAAAATACTTTTTCAAGTACTTTCGTAGCAAAAAACCTGTGAGAGTGTCAGTTGGACCATTAGATGATAGAGGGGTAAAAGGGGCACTAAGAGGGGACAAGGCCACAGTGGAGAGACTGAATGAATTTTTTGCTTCGGTCTTTACTGAGGAAGATGTAGGAATGTTACCCATGACTGAAATAGTATTTAAAGGAGATGCTGTGGAAGAACAAAGAAATATCGATACACCGGGAAGATGTATTACAACTATTTGATAAACTGAAGAGTAGCAAATCACCTGGACTGGATGGTATACATCCAAGGGTGTTGAAAGAACTGAAATATGATACTGCAGATCTACTATTAGTAATCTGTGAACTATCACTGAAATCATCTGTAATACCTGAAGACTGGAGGATGGCCAATGTAACGCCAATTTTAAAAAAGGGTTCCAGGGGTGATACGAGAATCTACAGACCGGTGAGCCCGATGTTAGTAACGAGGAAAATGGTAGAAAGCATCATAAAGAACAAAATTACTGAACATGTAGATAGTCATGGCTTAAATGGAAGACTTATGGGAGACAGCCAACATGGATTTAGCCAAGGAAGGTCTTGTCTCAGTAATCTGTTATGTTTTTTGAAGGTGTGAATAAACAGGTAGAAAAAAGGTGAGTCAGTTGATATAGTGTATCTGGACTTTCAGAAAGCCTTTGACAAGGTCCCTCATCAGAGACCTTTGACAAAATTAAAAAGTCATGTGATAGGAGGCAGTGTACTATTGTGAATCAGGAACTGGTTAAAAGATAGAAAGCAGAGGGTAGGGCTAAATTGTGGTCTTGGTCCTTGTGGTCTTGGGCAAGCCACTTAACCCTCCATAGCCCATGTTCCCTGTAAAATAGTGATCTCCAAGTTATAATGCCCTGTTCAATGTAATTTCAGTTTGTTCAATGTAAACCGCACTGATGCAGAATAGCGCGGTATATAAGAGAAAATAAATAAATAAAAATAAATAAATAAATGGCCAACTTTCCCAATGGAGAAAAGTGAATAGTGGCGTACCCCCAGGGATCTGTGCTGGGTCTGCTGCTTTTTGACATATTCATAAATGACCTGGAAATCGGAATGAGTGAGGTTATCCACTTTGCAGATGACACAAAACTATTCAAAGTTGTTTAAACCCATGAGAATTATGGAAAATTGCAAGAGGATCTTGATAAATTGGAAGACTGGGCATCCAAATGGCAGATGAAATTTAAAGTGGACAACTGCAAAGTTAGGCACATTGGAAAGAAAAACGCAAACTATGGTTACATGATGCAAGATTCCACATTAGGAACCACCAGAATTCGTTGCTAATATGTCTGTATTGAACCGAGTGATGGAGGAATGGCTTGATTTTGGGGTGAAAATGTAAATGTTTCAAAGTGTTTGGTATTGTTGCAGTGCGCCCGATGTGTCTGAGCACACACATGCCGGGAGTGCTGTAGTTTAGTCAAATCATTTTTATTAACCAAACATAACTGAAGAGGAGGAAGGTGGTGGGGGAAGGAGGGGGCTCAGTGGGAGGGTAAAAATGTAAAAGATATTTTTTCATATTGTTTATATACTCCTGGTGTTGTGTTAGAGTGCCCACATGCTGGGAGTGGTGGTGTTTTTTCAATAAAAAAAAAGATTTGAACTAAACAAATATGTGCAAATGGATTCATGCCTCTGCTTTCTATTCACATTTGGCCACTAATGAACCCCTGTGCTTACCCTACAGCCTCGTAAAGCGTAGTTACTCACCTGTAACAGGTGATCTCCGGAAACATCAAGAATTGAGTCTTCACATATGGGTATCGTCGGCAGTACACAACAACTTTTCAATTTTAAGAACATATGTGTTTTCTATCAGAATCAGAACCGTAATTTTTGTGTGCTCTGTTGTAAAGTATGTGCGCTCACTCAGCGAGGTTTGTGCGCACGCACACGCGCACAGCTTAGAGGGAACAGTGGTCGGCACCAACAGAGCCCATGCGGGAACGCTCCCCAGCATCCTATACAAAAGCTTTTGGGAGCATCCCACTGCGCCTGCGCTGCTGCCTTCCCATCTTTACAACTCTCCCTCTTCAGTTGGGTTTGTAGCTGAGACAAAAGGAGAGAGGTGGGTGGGTTGTGCAGACTCAATTCCTGCTGTTCCCAGAGATCACCTGTGACAGGTGAGTAACTACGCTATCTCCAGGAACAAGCAGGAATGTAGTCTTCACATATGGGGACTCCGAAGCTCAGAGATGCCAGGGAGATGACGCCAGAAAGCAGCGAAACCCAGGCTGAGGTGGGTCATGCTTCCTCCCAAGGATCTCTGGTATCGAAACCCGGGATGGGGGAGTAGGAGTTGTTCTAATTCTGAAAGAGATGCTGGAGAACAGCCTGGCCAAACGAGGCATCTCAATGGGAGTCCTTGTCCAAGCAGTAATGGGCAGCAAAGGTGTGGACAGAGGACCAAGTGGCTGCTTTGCAGATGTCGTCAATCGACACCGAGCAAAGATTGGCCATAGAGGCAGCCATTGCTCTCACATTGTGAGCTGTGACATGACCTTCGAGAGAAAGTCCCTTACTCTCATAGGTAAAGGATATTCAGTCTGCAATCCACTTAGAGAGGAGTTCTCTTGGAAACTGGTAAAACCAGGTGATTGGAATCAAAGGCAACAAAAAGCTGTGAAGCCTTTCTATGCTGCCTAGTCCTCTGAAGGTAAAAGGCTAAAGCCCATTTACAATCTAGATTGTGAAGATTCCTTTTGGCACTAGAGGCATGAGGCCTAGGGAAGAAGACAGGAAGGTAAACAGACTGGTTCAAATGAAAGGGCGAAACCACCTTTGGCATAAAGTGAGGATAAGTCCTAAGGACTACTTTATCATGGTGGAACCGTATATAAGGCAGGTCAGCCACAAAAGCTTGGAGCTCACTGATCCGTCTTGCAGAAGTGAGGGCAATTAGGAAGATTACCTTCCAAGAAAGAAGCTTTAGGGATGTAGTGGCTAAGGACTTGAAGGGTGGCTTCATAAGCTTTCCAAGGACAAGAATTAAATCCCATGCCACAGGTAGTGGCCTAATGGGAGGCTTAGATAAGAGCAGACCTCTCATAAACCAGGTTACAAGCGGCTGAGAGGAGACAGGTTGTCCAAAGAGCTTGTGGAAAGGCACAATGGCACTAAGGAGGACCCTTACTGAATTAGTCTTAAGTCCAGAAGATGAAAGGTGAAGGAGATACTTCAGTAACGCCTCTACCGGAACTGAAAAGGGATTACGTTCCTTTTTTGAACACCAGATATAGAACCTTCTCCACATAAACTTAAAGGCATACTAATTATAAAAGATACACTCCACCCACTAACCAACTGCAGTTATTATGAAACCACTCATATCAAACTTTCATAGAAATTGTAGATAACTTTCTTACGTTCCCCGAAGGTCTCAGACTTAAAAACACAGAACGTAATGAATAAGCTCATGTGTTATAATAGCATCAGTGACCTTCTCTTAATCACCAATGAGGGACTACTTAAGCTTAACGCCGTCATAAAGCTTTGCTTTCGCGTTTCACAAAATCGTTTCATCAGGGGTTTACACTTGAATATCTGGGACTGATGATGATTCAAGCTGATAAGCCACGTTTTTTCCTTCTCAGTGAAAAAGTTATCTTGCAATAACTGTCTTTTTATCATGGAACGTGGGCAGCACTTTTGTTGATTGTTATTAATATTGCAAGATAACTTTTTCACTGAGAAAGAAAAAACGTGGCTTATCAGCTTAAATTCAGCAATCTAGCATCGAGCCCTGGTAGCATTTGCATCTGAGGGCACAGGACTCCCTGCCCAGGAGTATGGAGGAGTGAGTCTTCGGGCTCTTCTGCCAGCACATGGTCGACTCTACCATCCTAGAGGTGTGTGGGAGTTGCGCCTCCCAGAAACTAGGGCCCCGCTGGACCTGATACATGGTTTTGAGGCTAACTATTGGTACTAACAATGGTGTTTCCCACATTCGAAGGAGGAGCCACCCGAGTGCAGAAAACCAAGTTAAGATCCCAGGACGGAACCAGGGATGACAAAGCAGTCTCAAATGCTTGACCCCTAGAACACGGACCACGTCACAATGAGAGGCAAGAAACTCACCCTGTACTCGGTCCCGGAAGCAAGCCAGGGTCGCAATCTGAACCTTTCAAGGAGTTTAAGGCCAAACCCTTGTCAAGTCCATCCTGTAGGAAGGCCAAAATATCTGGGAAAGCGGCCACTAGAGGCCGCAACTCTCTCCCACACCAAGCCCGCATATAGGCCAAGAATGTAGAACGCTTCCGTGCCTGTAGCAAGATATTAACCACCGGAAAGGAGTACCACTTGTGCCTCAAACATGCCCTTTCAAGAAGTAGGCTGTAAGTGAGAACTGATCCATATCTGGCCTCCGGACAGGACCCTATGTTAATAGATCTAACTCCCAATGAAGGGGGAGAGGCTCCGCCACCTGAAGCCACACCAAGTCGACATACCACGGCTGCCTGGGCCAATCCAGGGCCGGAAGGTTGGGGGGTTCAAATCCCACTAGAGGACAGCAACCTTGGGCCGGAAGGACTGGGGTTTCTAGTCCCACAGGTGTTCCCTGTGGTCTTGGGCAAGCCACTTAACCCTCCATTTCCCATGTTCCCTGTAAGTATTAGGGTATGTGCCTCATATCTCCTCGTGTTAAATGTATCCCCCAATTGTGTTGTGACCACTTTGAATGACGGATAAGGTGGTATACAAAACTGTCTAAATAAATAAATGGGCCTCAACCTGCTGCAGAACACGACCTATCAATGCCCATGAAGAACATGTAGCGATGCCAGTCGCTGGGCCAAAGCTGGACCATCTCATTGAGCCCTTCCGCCATGGAATCTCGGCGCCTGCTAAAAGAATCTGAGGGCTTTGGCATTCATCAATGTCACCATTAAATGCATCCGGGGAATGCCCCAGTGTTCCACAATCGCCTGGAAGTTCGCCTCTGAGGGGGACCACTCCCCTAAGTCCAACAGATAACTGCTCAGATAATCCACCTGCACATTTTCTTTCCTGGCAACATGTACTGCCGAAAATGAGAGATGAGCTTCCGCCCACAGCAGAAGTGGAATCACCTCCACCGTCACAAATGAAGACCAAGTGATGCCCTTTCAGTTGATGTAGGCCACCTCTGTAGCATTGTCAGTCAGCACTCTCACTGCCCGCTGCTGAACCATGGGGAGAAATAACTCTAAAGCAAGACATACTGCTCTTGTCTCCAGGCATTTGATAGACCACTGGCTCTCCGCTGGCGACCTCTGGGCCATGTGACCCCGACAATAAGCCCCCCCAACCAAAAAGGCTGGCATCTGTCTATACCACCACCCAGTCCAGGGTCTCAAGGAACATCCCGGTCGCAAGGTTTATCGAGTTGAGCCACCAGTGCAGGTTCGACTGAGCTTCGCCCCAGAGAGTGAATCGAACTTCCACTGACTGCAGCTGCGAGGTCCACCACACCAAAAGCAACATCTATAGGGGTTAACATATGGAACCATGCCCAAGGCACTAATTCCAGGGAGGCCGCCATCAAACCAAGCACCTGCAGGTAGTCCCAAACTCTCAGGCAAGAAACAGCCCGCAGTTTCCAACCCTGACCTTGCAACTTCACTATCCTGCCCTCCGGCAGAAACGCCATTCCCCACTGAGTGTCGAGATGGGTGCCCAGGTATTCCATGGAATGCAAAGGAGACAGACTGTTCTTAGCAAAATTCACAACCCAGCCTAGCTCCTGCAGCCGGTGGATCACACAGGCTGTCACCTCCCAACTCTCCTGCCAAGAGTTTGCCCGAATCAACCAACAGCCCAAATACAAATGTATCAGGACTCTACTTCCGTAGGGCTGCTGCAACTATCAGCATCAACTTGGTGAACACACAGGGGGAGGTAGCAAGACCAAAGGGGAGAGCATGAATCTGGGAGTGCCTCTGCAGCACCGCAAAATGCAAATAATGCTGATGCTCCAAGCGAATGGGAATGTGCAGATAGGAATTTCCCTTGTCAAATGGCAACAATGACGGACCACAGAATTTCCATATTAAAGTGCAGCATCCAGAGAGCCCTGTTCACCCATTTCAAATCCAGGTTGGGCCACCAAGAGCCCTCCGTCTTGGGCACCACAAAGTAAATCAAGGGATAAATATGACCCTCCTCAATAGCCGCCATGTAAAGAGTAGCTATGGATGGAGCTACCGTGGCTCCCATGGCAATTCCAAACTTTTGTTGAAAAAAAGCACCCTCAAACAGAAAATAATTGCGGGTCATAAGAACATAAGAACATAAGATATGCCATACTGGGTCAGACCAAGGTCCATCAAGCCCAGTATTCTGTTTCCAACAGTGGCCAATCTAGGTCATACGTACCTAGCAGTTTCCCCAAGGGACACAGGTTCCACAATGCTTGTATTGGTTCAAGCATTGATATCCTGGGTCCCTTCTTAATAATGGTTTATGGACCTTTCCTCCAGGAACTTGTCCAAACCTTTTTTAAACCCAGCTACACTAACAGCCTTTACTACATCCTCCGGTAACAAATTCCAGAGTTTGATTACACGTTGAGTGAAAAAATATTTTCTTTTATTAGTCTTAAATAGTTTACCCTGTAGCTTCATTGCATGTCCCCTAGTCTTTCTATATTCTGATAAGGTAAACAATCGATCTACGTTTACCCGTTCCACTCCGTTCATTAATTTATAGACTTCTATCATATCTCCCCTCAGCCGTCTCTTTTCCAGGTTAAAGAGCCCCAACCTTTTTAGCCTTTCTTCATAGGAGTAGCCTTCCATCCCCTTTACCATTTTGGTGGCTCTTCTCTGAACCTTTTCTAAAATTGCTATATCCTTTTTAAGATATGGCGACCAGAATTGCACACAATATTCAAGGTGCGGTCTCACCATGGAACGATATAGAGGCATTATAATATCTTTTGTTTTATTTTCCATTCCTTTCCTTATCATACCTAGCATTCTATTTGCTCTCTTGGCCGCCGCTGCACACTGGGCCGAGGGTTTTAACATGGTATCCACAAAACCAAAGATATCAGGTCAATCAAAAAGGACCGAGGTATACGTGAAGGAGCTTGAGTGAACAAAGTACGAAGTACATGGCGGCTATTGAGGAGGGTCATATTTATCCCTCGTCAGCGTTTTCTCAGGTTTTGATATGGAAGAGGTTTCTTGATGACATCTTCTTTGTTTGGACATCAGATTTAGCTTCCTTGGAACTTTTTCTGGTTTGGCTGGATACGCTGAGAACTCATATTAAGTATATCGCTCATATAGAGACAGAGCGAGTGGAATTTTTGGACATGGTCATCTTGAGAGAGGGGACTTCTCTGGTCACCACTCTATATCGTAAGCCAGTACAAAGAAATAGTCTGTTGGACTACCGGAGATTTCACCCTGAACCTCTGCGGAAAGGTCTCCCATACGGTCAATCTTTGAGGATACGTCGCCTTTGTACATCTGTAGCTCAATATCGACATCATGCTCAAGATTTGAGTGCTCGTTTATTATCAAGAGGTTATCCCCGGTCTGTTGTTTCCCGAGCCTATTGTAGGGCATTATATTTCCACCGTGAGTGGATCTTTGATTTTGCACCATCTGCGAACACAGGGGCTGAGTCGGTGATAACGGGGGTGTTGCCTTATATGAGTAATTCTTCTGCTGTGGTACAGATTTTGAAGAGATATTGGTCGCTCTTATCTTTTTACCCTTGTTTTAACAAAACCTTACGTATAGCTTATTCTCGTGGCAGCAACCTTCGTGATCGATTAGTTCATTCTGCGGTCTCAGTGGACCATCCACGGCTACCTTTATTTGGCTTTGGGACACACATGCCATGTCAAAAGTGTAGATATTGTTCCACGACTTTGTCGGGGTCTACTTGGCCAGCCTGTGAAGGTGATCGGGTTTTTCATCGCCGTTGGGACACTACTTGTGACTCTTCCCATGTGGTATATTTTGTTGAATGTGCTTGCCCATTGCGATATGTGGGGAGCACCACCCGGATGATTAAAACCCGGCTGGGGGAGCATGCCTCTCGGCTACGTCAGTTAGTGGTGACAGCTCCGATGGTATCTCACTGCTCACAGTTTCAACACACTTTTGAGCAATTGCGATGGACCGTTATCAATCATGTTCCGGCAGATCCCAGGGGGGGAAATCGTCTGCACAAACTGCGCCAGCTTGAACAACGGTGGATTTTCCTTTTAAACACTATCTCCCCCGCTGGGCTAAATTGTGACATTAATTGGTTGGGAACTGGCTGACACATCACCTGTCACGGCTGGGACTCCCTTGATCAGTGGGGATTCCCCTTACGTGATTGGTGTTTCAAGGTGATGGGCGTTTGCAGTTAGCCAATCCTGAGTTATGTTCCTCTTTGTTAATAGCTCAGTGTTCGGTGTTTTTTGACGGTTATTTAAGTATCTTGGTTTCATTCCCGTCAAGGTGTGGGAGCGCTTGAAACAGGGGGTGTTTCCCCCGAAACGTGCACGGGTTCAGATAAGTACAGTTTTGTGGAAGAATGGACTCTCTTCTCATTTTGCAATTCCGTTTTTAAAAGAATTTGTTTAAAATTAAATAAAAGGGCCATGTATTGTGTTTTGGGGATGACTTGCAATGTCTTCTCCTCACAATTTGTGTCGGACAAAAAAAACATGATTGAATAAGGGGACTATACGGTAGTTTTTTCACATATTCAAGAGAGGTGCAGCAGAAGAGGAAACCATGGTTGCCTGGGCAAATGCAGGGCAATGAAAATCATAGTAGCCCTGTCCACCTGAAGCTTCAACAGGGTTTTGGCCACCAGTGGGATCGGTGAATACACATATAGCAAACCCTCGCTCCATTCCAGCAGGAGGGCATCAAAAGCTATCTGACGGGTGCATGGAATCCTGGAACAGAACTGCAGCACCAGAGCATTGGTCAGTGACGCAAAGAGATCTATGCTTGGTGTGCCCCACATCCGGAAGATGCAGCTGGCTACCCGTGCACAGAGGGTCCATTTGTGTAGCTGAAGGACCTGGTTGAGACGATCCATCAACACATTTAGCTCTCCGGGCAGATACATCGCCCAGAGGATAATGCCCTAGGAGAGGGTGAATTTCCAGAGATACATTGTCTCCCAACAAAGGAGGTACGAACCTGTGCCGCCCTGTTTGTTGATGTAGAACACCACCATCTGGTTGTCCATTTGAATGAGGACAACTTGGTTGACCAACTGCTCCCAAAATGCCTGAAGGGTACTCAAAATGGCACAGACTCCCAGGAAGTTGATTTTGGTGTAGGTCCTCCCAAGCAGTCCACAGACCCTGTGAGCACAGGCCATTGAGATGAGCCCCTCAGCCCGTCTTGGATGCATCCATGGTCGGAACATGGTGATGTGGAAAGGCCTGAAAGGGAAGGCCTAAGAGCAGGTTCTGTGGCTGTAGCCACCAGGACAGATACTCCTTGAGTGGTGGCGCGACTACCACCGAGTCCTCCAGATGACCCGTGACCTGCCGCCACTGCGTGCAGAGAGTCTATTGCGTTTGTCGCATCTGTAGCCAGGCAAGAGGAGTGACATGAACTGTGGAAGCCATGTGGCTGAGAACACGGAGAATCTGCTGAGCCGTCGTTGTTGGGATTTGTGGTAGCTTGCAGGAGAGTGCAAGAAGCCTCTGGGCTCAATCTGCAGGCAGATAGGCCTGAGCTAGGGTAGTATCAAACAGAGCCTTAATGAACTAGTGCTGCAGGTGAGACTTTGGATAATTGATCACAAAGTCGAGATGCTCCAGCATTTGAATGGTGGGCCTCAGGGATTGCCAGTATCTATCCGGTATCGCACCCCTTATCAACCAATCAGTCATCTAAATTGGGGGTCTTTTCTTCCCCTGAGGCCAGAGGAAAGTGGCAACAACTACCAGCACTTTGTGAAGACCCTTAGGGCAGTGGCAAAACCAAAAGGCAGCACCCAGTACTGGTAGTGCCTTCCGCTGAGCATAAAGGAGGTGAATGGGAATATGAGTATAAGCATCCTTTAGATCCAGGTAGCATAGCCAGTCTTCCCAATGAATGTAAGGTAACAAAGTTCCCAGAGAGACCATCTTGAACTTTTCCCTTACAAGGAAACGACTGAGGATACATAGATCCAGAATGGGCCAGAAGCCTCCCATCTTTTTGGGCATGAGGAAGAAGCAGTAGAACCCCTTCCTGACCTGTGAAGATGGAATGAGCTTGATGGCTAGATCATCCAGAAGGAATTGAACCACCAGCTCAGTGGTTCTCAACTCAGTCCTCTGGGACCCCATGCCAGTCAGGTTTTCAGGATATCCACAATGAATACGTATGAGATAAATCTGCATACAATTGAAGCAGTGCATGCAGATCTATGTCATGCATAATCATTGTGGATATCCTGAAAACCTGACTGGACTAGGAGTCCCAGAGCACTCGGTCGAGAGCCACTGCTCCAGCTGGAGGAGCTCCCGGTGGTGGGGATCAAGGGGGTACTCCCCTGGGAAGAATGGGGGAGGAATGTAGAAATGCAACCTGGACCAGGTCATGGGGAATCTTGAGAGTCCAAGTGTCTGTTGTTACAGTTGGCCACCACTCTGCTGGGAATGGGCAGTCGGGCATGCTCCTCATGCTCCTGGCTGCGGCTGTGACACAGGCTGGGGCTTCTGCTAGTATTGCTGACGCTGGCCCTGTCCCTTCTGCTGTTTCCCCTCTTGAGGGCCCTGGTAGTGGTGATAGGTGGGGTAGTCCCCGTAATACTTCCTCTTCTTGAGGTAATAAGCCTTCTTCCCATAGGCCTTCTTCAGTGAGGGGTCTGCTGTCTTCCTGGAAAACCTGTTCGTTGTTAATTGCTCCCTCTCCAGTATCCCGGCCTTATCCTCCATGGGCTTGCCAAAGAGGTTCTCACCTCAGCAGGAGACATCGGCAAGCTTATCCTGCACCCACTGCTCAAGGTCCGAAGACTGGAGCCAGGCCAGACGACAGGCCCCGCTGCCAATGGCAACCACCCTGGTCACCGACTTACAGGCATCGTAGGCTGCCCTTATCACAAACATCCAGCACTCTCAGCCTTTGGAGATGAGACAGCGATAGCGGTCCAGTTGCTCCCCTGAAAGCATGGCCAAGAACTCAGCCAAGCTCCCCATAAGGCCCTTAAGGTGCATCTCCATGTAGAACTGATAATTAAGAATATGGCCCACCAGCATAGAGCCCTTGCAACATTTTCTACCGACACCATCCAAGGTCCGGGCCTCCTTACCAGGAGAGACAGAGGAATGTGTCTTGGAGCTCTTTATTCTCCTCATGATGGATTTCACAACCATGAAGTTGTGCGAGAGTTACGGTTTCTCAAAACCCAGGTTCGTAAGAGTTCAGTACACTGAGTCCAATCGGCAGCTAACAGGGGCCACCGTGAGGAGATTCTCCCAAATACGGAAAAGCAACCTCTCCAGACTCTTGTGTACTGGAATTGTGATTGCCTCCTTGAGAGGAGAGATACAGGACGATCTCCAGTTCCTCCGTGCTCTGCTCCTCCCCTGCTTTAAGGGTGAATAAGGGCTTCACCATGTCCCAGACAAATTCATGGAAGGAAACGTCCTTGACTGGGGACATATGGTGTCCATAAGGTGGCAAGGGATCCAATGGTATCTCCCTATGACGCTACAACACCAGAGACTCGTCCTCAGTCTCCCATTCATCGGAAATGTTGAGGAAGTTGAAATACTGATGGAATTCCTCCCAATGCAAATGGCGGAAGTTGTCGGAGTGGGGCGGAGCTGAGTAGTCCAAGGCTCCGAGTGTTCCCGATGACAAACCATCAATCTGGAGGCGCTCGGAGGGGAACCCAGTAACCAAGTGCGATTCTGATCACCTGCTGGAACCCTCTCTCCCGATAGAGAAAGCATGGATCTCAAGAATAGGCTGGATCTCCATTGAAGGGGCCGCTGCCAGCACTGACGAACCAGAGTGCATCGGGTCCCTTGCAGCCTGTGCAGCCAGGAACGCAGCCAAACTGTGCTTGAAGGCCTGCATCCTTTCAGCAAGGGGTGCTGTATCTGAAGTGGCAGACGTTGGGGCAGCACCAACGGCCTCCGATGCTGGTCTCCGTGTCAGGGATTCCATGATGGTAATCGCATCGAGAGACCCCTGACAGCCCTATGGGGCCTTGAGCAGCAACTCCTCATGCCAGGGCAGCTTCGATGGCTGCTCCCGGCCCTCACCCTCAGAGTTTCGACAAGGGGGACTCAGATGTCGATGACCATAGGCCTTACCCCAGGTATCAGCATCCCCATCTATCCTTCTAGACGCGACCTTCTAAGGATAGCCTTCGGTTCAGGCTACAGTGATCCCTCGGCTCCAAATGAGCTCAGTCCCCATGGTGGGCCACAACCTTGGTGGAAGATTTCAAAGGCGTCGATGCCAGCGGCAATGCCGCAAACTTGGAGGACCTAAACAACAAGTCCCACAGTTTCTCTCAATTCTTCAGCCCCTTTTTAGTCATAAGAACATACGATATGCCATACTGGGTCAGACCAAGGTCCATTAAGTCCAATATCCTGTTTCCAACAGTGGCCAATCTAGGTCACAAATAACTAGCAGTTTCCCCAGAAGACACAGATTCCACAATGCTTGTATTGGAACAAGCAGTGGATTTCCCGGGTCTCCTTTAATAATGGTTTATGGACATTAAATCCAGGAACTTGTCCAAAACTTTTTTAAACCCAGCTACACTTCAAGCTTTTACTACATCCTTCAGTAACGAACTCCAGAATTTGATTACTCGTTGCGAGAAAAAATATTTTCTCTTATTAGTCTTATATAGGTTACACAGTAGCTTCATTACATGTCCTGTAGTCTTTCAACATTTTGATGGTGTAAACAATCACTTTACGTTTATGTGTTCCACTCCATTCATTAATTTATAGACCTCTATCATATCTCCCCTCAGCTGTCTCTTTTCAAAGTTGAAGAGCCCTAACCTTTTTTGCCTCTCTCGTAGGGGTATCCTTCCATCCCCTTTACCATTTTGGTGGCTCTTCTCTGTACCTTTTCTAATTCTGTAATATCCTTTTTTAAGATCTGGCGAAAAGAATTGCACACAATATTCGAGGTTCGGTGGCACCATGGAACGATACAGAGACATTATAATATCCTTTGTTTTATTCTCCATTCATTTCCTTATGATTCCTAGCATTCTATTTGCTTTCTACTGCACATTGGGCAAAGGGTTTCAACGTATTATCCATGCCATTTGAACGTCCAGTCTTCCAATTTATTAAGGTCCTCTTGCAATTTTTCACTAACCTCTTGGGTTTTAACACCTTTGAATAATTTTGTGTCATCTGCAAATTCAATTGCCTCACTCTTTCTTCTCATTTCCAGATCATTTACAAATATGTTAAAAAGCAGCGGACCCAGCATAGTTCCCTGAAGTACTCAACTATTCACCTTTCTCCATTGGGAAAATTGGCCATTTAGCCCTACCCTCTGCTTTCTATCTTTTAACCAGTTCCTGATCCACAACAGTACACTCCTCCTATCCCATGACTTTTTAATTTCGCCAAGAGTCTCTCATGAGGGACCTTGTCAAAGGCTTTCTGAAAATCCAGATAGACAAAAGTGGATTGGTCGATGTAGTGTATCTGTTTATTTACACCTTCGAAAAAAATATAACAGAGTAGTAATACAAGACCTTCCCTGGTTAAAGCCATGTTGGCTGTTTCCCATTAAACTATGACTTTTGTTCTAAATAATGGTTTTTACCATTTTTCCCGGTACTGATGTCAGGCTCACCGGCCTGAAGTTTCCCGGATCACCCCTGGAACCCTTTTTAAAAATTGGCATTACATTGGCCATCTTCCAATCTTCAGGTATTACTGATGATTTTAATGATAGTTCACAGATTAGTAATAGTAGGTCTGCAACCTCATATTTCATTTCTTTCAACACTCTCGGCTGTATACCATCCAGTCCAGATGATTTGCTACTCTTCAGTTTATCAAATAGTTCTAATACATCTTCCCGGTCTATCGATATTTCTTTCAATTCTTCTGCTGTATCAGTTTTAAATACCATTTCAGGCATCAGTAACTTCCCTACATCTTCTTCAATAAAGACCAAAGCAAAGAATTCATTCAGTCTCTCCACTATGGTCTTGTCCCCTCTTAGTTCACCTTTTACCCCTCTATCATCCAATGGCCCAATTGACTCTCTCACACGTGTTTTGCTACGAATGTACTTGAAAACATTTTTTTATGCATTTGTGCTTCCACAGCAAGATTTTTTTCAAATTCTTTCTTTGACTGCCTTATCAACGCCTTGCATCTAACTTGCCAGTGCTTTTGTTGTTTCCAGTTTTCATCATTTGGCTCCTTTATCCATTTTCTGAAAGATGCTTTTTTGCCTACAATAGCCTCTCTGACCCCACCGTTAAACCATGCTGGCAGTTTTTTGGACTTCCTTCCACGTTTCTTAAAGCGTAGAATACAGATGGCATTTTTAAACACCCATGCTTGATGTAAATCTAACATTTGCAGCTGCTCCTTTTAGTTTTTTTCTCAACTGTATTCCTCATTTTATCAGTCTTCCTTTTGAAAGTTAAAAGGTAGAACTGTGGATTTCATTGCCGTCCTTCCTCCCTTTATTAAATCAAATGTAATCATGCAATGATAACTATTGCCAAGTGGCCCCAACACCCTTCTCTCTTGCACAGATTTTGTGTTCCATTAAGGACTAGGTCCATGATGGCTTCCCCTCGTCCGTTCATGAACCAGCTGCTCCAAGAAACAGTCATTTATTTCATCTACAAACTATCTCCCTAGCATATCCTGGCATGACACTGACTCAGTCGATACCAGGGTAATTGAAATCACCCATTAATATTACTGTGCTGTAAATATAGTTAGCTCCCTGATTTCTTTGAACATTTCATCATCCATTTGTTCATTCTGGTCAGGCGTTCGATAGTTTACCCCCCACTGCCATTGCCTTCCCCTTTCGACATGGAATTTCAATCCATAGAGATTCTACAGTGTATTTTGTTTCCTGCAAACCTTTAATCCCGTGTGACTGAATACCCTCTATAACAAAGCGCAACCCCTCCATGAACTTGATCTGTTCTATCATTGCGATATAATTTGTACCCAGGTTTCACGGTGTCCCATTGGTTGTCCTCCTTCCACAATGTCTCTGAGATACAAATCATATATTCTAACTGTCCCATCTTATTATTTAGACTTCTTGCATTTGCATACAAGCCTTTTAGAGGCTGTATTTTATTTATATTAATTTGGTTGCCGGTAGGCAGGGCTAATTGGGAATCTTTAAGTTCTGTCTGCTCTATACTTAAGAGCATTTGGGTTACTTTTGTCTTTATTGGAATGTCTCTGTCGATATGCCCTAACTTCACTCTTTTGCTAGTATCCTTTCAAGGATACATTCTTCTGAACCATGCGCTCTTGCGCGACTGTCGGCTTTCTCATTATCTAGTTTAAAAGCTGTTCTATCTCCTTTTAAAAGGTGAATGCAAGCAGCCTGGTTCCATCCTGATTAAGGTAGAACCCATCCCTTCAGAAAAGCCCCCTCCTTTCCCCAGAATGCTGTCCAGTTCCTAACAAATCCAAAACCCTCATCCCTGCACCATTATCTCATCCACACATTGAGACTATGACGCTCTGCCTGCCCTTTGGGTCCTGCGCATGGAACAGGAAGCATTTCAGAGAATGTTACCCTAGAAGTTCTGGATTTCAACTTCCTACCTAAAAGCCTAAATTCGGCCCCCAGAACTTGCCTATCACACTTTCCTATATCATTGGTACCAATATGTACCAAGCTAGCAGACTCCTCCCCAGCACTATCAAAGACCTTGTCTACGTGGCGCATGAGGTCCGCTACCTTCGCACCAGGCAGGCATGTTACCAGGCGATCCTCACATCCACCAGCCACCCAGCTATCTACATGCCTAATGATGAAATCACTAATTATAACAGCTATCCTTCCCTCGTGGGCACAAGGCCTTGGAGAAACCTCCTCGGTGCGAGAGGGTTTTACATCAACTGAAGGTGAGGTCCTAGCTAGAGAATCACTTCCTGCCACACCAGGGTGATGCTCTCCTATCACATAACCTCTCTCCTCCATGGCAACAGGGATGCTACCAGACTGAAGGTGGGACTTCAGCACTACGTCCTTGTAGATCTCGTCTATGTACCTCTGTCTTCCTGATGCACTCCAAATCTGTTACTCTAGCCTCCAGAGATCGGACTTGTTCCCTGAGAGAAAAGAGTTCCTTGCACCTAGTGCACACGTAAGACCACTCACCAACTGGGAGAAAATCATGTGACACTTGTGATAAGGAAGCTTATCATAGCTCAGGAAGGAGCTATAGAAAAGGTGAAGTGACTCTGAACAAGCAACCTGTCAGTTCTGGTAGAAATAAGAAAACAGAATTTTCCCATAAAAGACTACCAGTCCCAGAATGCACCAGGTTTCCAACAGCCATTAGAGGAGCTGAAGTGGGGAAACGTGTGTTCAATCAGGCGGGCTATGAGGTAATCCCTAAGCACTCATCTCAAAGGGCAGGGCCTGATTCAGCACAGCTGCGCTGTGTTAGGGAGGAGCACTCATCTAAGCAGAATAAAGGTAGAGTTTATTCTACAGAGAATCATCATCATCTTCATGATCAACTTGGATATCATCATCCTCAGTTTCATCTGGAGGATCATCAGAAGCAGAAGCCAAACCGGACGGACAGAGAGGGCAAGAAACCCTTTGGAAGAAAGAAGAGAAAAGCCTTTGAGAGGTCTAGAAGAGTCCGGAGCAGTACGTATACTGGGAGGCATTCCAAGGGCCAGCATACACCATTGGACTGGGGAAAGCCAGAGGAATGGTGCTGCAGAGCTAGGAATCTCCAGACGGTACCTGTGAGGGAGACGGCTGCACGTGGAAGGGACCCTAAGACCCGTGCCAGAAGAATACAACAACCATCACAAAGAAATACAAACTTGTTCTTTAATCTACTCAGAAAAGCTCCTGAGTAGGATTTCTAGCCACGCAGTAGAAAGCAAGCCAGCTAAGGGGTTTCAGCTGGGTAACTGCTAGCAATTGAGCCTTACCTAATTGCTTGTGAGCTCTGAGGGAATCACTTCTGAATCTATGTGGGAAGATATAAGAAGTTAACCTGAAAAGAACAGTTTTTCTCTTCTTTGTGGCTTTTGTTTGTTGTTTGATACACTGCTAAGAAAATATTAGCTAAAGCCTACAGAAAAGACCAGTTTGTTACCAACCAGGTCTTATTTCTTTTGCTTTGATTGCCTGACAAGTTCAAATGTTGTTTTCCTGATTTTGTTTTTCCAAGTTTAACACTGAAAGCAAGTAACCTGATTTATGTGCTACCAAGCATATCTGTGTTGGGAGAAATAACCCCATAAATAAATATCTTATTGGCTTAACCCTCAAGCACAACTAATTATTGTGAGCAGCTGTGTCTGGTGTGAATGGACTGCATTGCCCACAATCCCTTGCAAATCATATTGATATATGCACTTGCCAAGACTGTGAACATTCTCACCCAGGCAGCCGTCTGACACACTCAAATGCAAAAGACTGGAAAGCCCCCATCTCACTGCTGCACTGCTATCTGCATCTTAGTTTTAAAGGTTGTCTTTATGTATTTAATTGGATTACTTATGTAGATATAGTTTTATTAGTATAAGTATCCCCAGCATATCTAAAACATTTAAAGCATAGCTACTCACCTAGAAAAGGTGTTCTCCATGGACAGCAAGAATCAGTCCTCACATATGGGTGATGTTGGTACCGACAGAGCCCCGCGGAAGCATCTTCCCAGCTTTCAAAGAAAGCATGCATGGTCCCCCTTCACACCCAAAGGTGCCATCTTACTCAGTCAGATGACATAGCTAGAGCCAACAAAAGAAGATGGCAAAAATAGTACAGCAACTCCAAGAGGAGGAGGGAGGATTATGAGAACTGATTCCTGCTGTCCCTGGAGAACATCTGTTATAGGTGAATAACTACATTTTCTCCAGAATAAGCAGGAAGTCAGTCCTTACATATGGGACTCCCTAGCTACACGGCTCAGCCATGAGCAGCCGCAAGCAAATCTGAGGAAAGATTCCAAGGACCCCAATGTCTGGGGAGAACGATCGCTCTGGTAGCCTGAACAAGAAGGGTCAGAGGGCAGAAGTTGCCTAAACCCTGAACAGTCCGCAAAAGATGGAGCAAGTACTGCAGCACCATGTGCGCCTGGCAAGAGAACGGGTCTACCCATAGCGCCACACACCATATTGAGAATCTGCGCAACTTGAAAGCATAGGCACGTCTCATAGAATTCTTACAAGAGGCTAGGAGCACCTCCTCCACCTCCCTTGGGAGGTTGAAGGGTGCTAAGGTGACCTGCTCAGCAGCCATGCCATTAATGACAGGGGCCTCAGGTGGGGGAGAGGAATCGAGTCCTCCTCCTGGGTCAGTAGCCTGGGCATTCCTCAGAGGATCTAGGAGCTCCGTCAAGAGGAGCAGCAGGGAGAACCAAGGCTGCCTGGGCCACCACAGGGCCACCAGGATTATGGACGCCTTGTCCCGCTGGACCTTGAAGAGGGTCCAGACAACTAGTGGCATGGGAGGGAAGGCATACAGAAGGGCCCTCCGACCAAGAGATGAGGAAGATGTCTGCCAGTACCTGGGATGGATGAGGTTGGGAACAGCAAATGTGGACCAGTTGAGCATTGGCTGGGCTGGCAAAGAGGTCCAGACTTGAGGTTTCCCAGAGTCGGAATAGCCGCTGTGCCACCCTGGACTCTAGATGCCACTCGTACAGCTGGAGTACCCTGCTCAACCTGTTCGCTAGGGCATTTTCCTGGCCCAGAAGATATAATGCTCTGAGGAGCATACTCTGACCAATCACATATGAGCAGAGGGCTACTGCCTCCTGGCAGAAGCGCTGAGATCCTGTACCCCATGCTTGTTCAGGTAGAACATCGCAACCTGACTGTCCATTTGGACTAGCACCGACTGGTTCTGCAGGTGGTGGTGGAAGGCCTTGATCGCCTGAAAAATGACCTTGAGCTCCAGCAGGTTGATCTGCTGTTGGCTCTCTGCTAGGGACCTGCTGCCCTGCATGCGCAGTTCCTCGCAGTGGGCACCCCAGCTCAGTAGGGACGCGTCTGTAGTGAGGACACTCTGGGGGATTGGGGGCTGGAAGGGCATGCCCCTATGCAGTTGCTGTGTGCTCTGTCACTATTTGAGCGACTCTGCTAGTTGGCGGGACACCGAGATCCTGTCTTGGAGTCTGCCCATGGCTTGTGTCCACTGTAATCTGAGACACCACTGAGCTGCCTGCATATGGAGGCAGGCGTTGGGGACCACATGGACTGTGGATGCATGTGGCCTAGTAGGTAGAGCATGAACCTTCCCGACACTACAGGATGGCACTGCACCTTTGTGGCCATGGTCCTGAGGTGATCTGCCCTGGCCAAAGGGAAGAAGACCCTGGCCTGGAGAGTATCAAGGCAAGCTCCTATGAACTACAGATTCTGTGCTGGAGTGAGGTGAGATTTGGGGTGGTTTATCACGAACACCAGATGCTTGATAGTGTGGGCCGTGGCCTATGGCACCTCTGTGGCTGTGTCTCCCTTCACAAGTCAGTCATCCAGCTATGGGAAGATGAAGGCCCCATGGAGGCGGCCACCACAGCCAGGCATTTGGTGAAGACTCTTGGTGCAGAGGCTAGGCCAAAGGGTAGTACCCTGTACTGGTAGTGGGTGCCCCCAACCATGAATCTTAGGTACTGCCTGTGGCTGGGATGAATAAGGATGTGGGTATAAGCATCCTTTAGGGCCAAGAAGCATAGCCAATTTCCCTGCTGGAGATAGGGCAGCAATGTTCCAAGGGACAGCATTTTGAACTTCTCCCACACCAGGAACTTGTTCAGGTTTTGAAGTCTAGGATGGGCCTTAGGCCTCCAGTTCTGGGACTAGAAAGTACATGGAGTAGAACTCCTTTCCCCATAGGTGGTAGGGTACCGACTCCATGGCCCTGTCCCTGAGAAGGCCTGCGAGTAGCAGGGCCCCGAGAAGGCCTGCGAGTAGCAGGGCCTGGTGCAAGGGAGTCCAAAGGGGCTCTCCTGGAAAGAGAGGAGGTGGTGTCTGGTCCAGGTTTAGGAGATAACCTTCTCTGATCACCCTGCGTGCCCAGGTGTCTGTGGTGATGGCAGGCCACTGATGGACAAATGGAATCAGGCTCCCTCCTATTGGCAGTTGCTCCTCCATGTGTGGAGAGGCTATGCTCAGGGAGTCAAAACCCCAACCCAGTCTGGGCTGGAGCCGGTGTTTGGGACTTGGAGTTCTTAGGCTTGCATTGGCCCTGACCCACTCCTTTGCCCTGGTGACCCTGCTGTGGGGCCTAGGGAGACTGGTATTGGGGGTAGCCCCGGTAAGGCTGGCCTTTCCTGTGAAAGGGAGGCCTTTTCCCTAACGGTTTCTTCTTGGGAAGAGTGGAAGTCTTCCTGGAGAGTCAAGTCCTGGTAACATACTCTGTCTCGATCTCCGCTGCTTTGTCCTGTATCAGCTTGCTAAAGAGGTTTTCGACAAGGCAGGGGACGTCGAGGAGTTTCTCTTGGACCCATTGCTTGAGGTCCAATGCCTGGAGCCAAGTCTGGTGTTAGGCCCCGATGCCTGCGGCAGACACCCTCGCATTGGACTCAAAGCCATCGTAGGCAGCTTGAGACATGTACTTCAAGCATTCCCCGATGCACTTCGTGAGAGTTTGGAATTGCTGGAGGTGATCTCCACTGAGACCTGCCGAGAAACCTGAGAGTTCTTTAGCTAGGTCTCTGAGATACATGCTGATATACAGCTGATACGCTTGTATTTGATAGGCCAGCATCGAGCCCTGGTAGCACTTGCGTCCGAGGGCATCAAGGACACGGGACTCTCTGCCCAGGGGCACAGAAGAGTGCATCTTCGTGCTTTTCTGTCGATGCACAGTAGACTCCACCACCATAGAGGTGTGAGGCAGTTGCACCTTCTGGAAGCCAGGACGTCAGCCAACTATCGGCACCAACGCCAATGTCTCCTACATCCGAAGGAGTCGTCGCCCGAGGATGGCGGGACGGGGACTGTCACGTCTCTTTGGGTGGGGCCTCATATTGGAGGATTTTGCGTTCATCCATGTGAGGGTCCTCCTCCGACTCTGTGGTGAGGGACAATGCCTTTGCCATATCCCAGACAAACTCAACGAACGAGGTATCTTCAGGAGGGGACAGACGTCTTGACGCCAGGGGAGACTATCCAAAGGGAGATCATGATGTGCATGCATCTCCAGGGAAGCCTCATCCTCGGACTCCCAGTCCGAGTAGTCCATCGAGGACTTAAGGCCCAACAGCTCCTCAGGTGTCAAACTTGGATCGGGTCTACGCTGACCCATGGCTTTCGCTTGGCTCTCATATATACAGTTACCTTGTTCAATGTTCCACACATGTAGATAGTTTCCCCTGTTATCCAAGTTTACTGCTCCTGTTCATTGTAATGACCTGACTCTTGTTTATTGTCGGATATTGTTTGTTCTATGTAAACCGCGCTGATCGCAAATAGTGCGGTATATAAGAGATGTAAATAAATAAAATAAAATAAATAAATAAATCTCGCTCCTAAGGACTGGGAGCAGGATAGAGACCCTCGCCGAGGATCAGCTCGAGGCTCTTGAGGATTGATTCGGAAACCCAAGGAGTCCTCTCCATTGAGGTCCCTGCGATCTCAGCGGGAGCACTGGTGAAGCCGGGGATCGACATTTGCTGCAAGGCAAGGAAGGCAGTAATGCTGCGTTCCAACGCCATCATCCTGGCTTCCCACTCATGAATTACAGCTTTCAACGTGGATACCGGGATGACCGGGTCCGGCATCGGTGAAGAGAGGAAGTCTTCGATTGGCCACAGAGCACAGATTTCTGAGGCTCGTCCTGAGGCCTTGACGTCTGTCCTGGGCACTTTTGCCAGCAGCTCCCGCTCCAACTTCTCGGATACCTTTCAGGGACTGTGGGAGCTCGCATGGGACTTGCCAAGTGTGTCCGATTCCCAGGAAGAGGTCCTTGAGAATTTCTTCTTCTTCTTGCCCTCTCGCTCTGGGGAACCCTTGTCAGAGTGCCCACGGGCCCAATCGGGGACCGCAGGGGCTTTACATGACTCCGAGGATCCGTGAGGGACCTTAGAGCGTGAGGCTACCAGGGATACCAGGGCTGAATCTGACTTGTGAAAGATGTCATCCTGCTTTTGCAAACGACTTTGGATGGCCTTCACAGACATCTTTTTACACAGGGTGCAAGCCTCTGGGTCATGGTCAACCCCTAGCAGTCGTGTCTATCAGTTAGGGACATGTTCTTTGCGCATCAATTATACTTTTTAAACCCACTGGCCAATGGGGCAAAAAGGGCCCCAATGAGGTTGAAGACTCTCGACACAGCCAGAAAGGGCGCAAATCCATGCTGGTGAAAAAAAACAACTAAAAGGATTCCAAGCCTCGAAGCTGAGGTGACAGGGCTTGGAAGTGGAAAAGGGATGAAAAATGCACTGAAAGCACAACACAAAAACAACTTTTTTCTGGGGAAACAGAAACGGATGTCTGTAGGGCTCCATGGAAAAAGGGAGACGGAGTAAGATGGGACCCTTGGGCGGGAAGGGGACCACGCATGAGTGGTGGCATCTCCCAAAGGCTTTCTTTGAAAGCTGGGAAGATGCTTCCGTGGGGCTCTGTCGGCACCGATGTCGCCCATATGTGAGGATTGACTTCCTGCTTGTTCTTGGAGAATGGACTTTGTTCACCTCAAGATTAACTAATCTCAGGATCTTAATGTATGCTTGATGAGGATAAAAAGCTGCACCCAAGTGTGAATATGGGCACCTCCTTCCCTTTAAGAGGTTTAAGAGCATAAAAAGCTATGATTATCCCAGGGGTGGGTGGGAGTGAGGAGGGAGGGAAGGAATGAAGACCTATTTAAAGTTGGCTTGCTTCTAAGGTAAAGGCTTACCAATTTCTTGGGTGACTCACACAGCCCTTAGCTTCATAGAAGGGGTCCTTTTAAATTGCCCCTTTGATCTGTCACTTGCCTTTAAGCGTAGTTACTCACCTGTAACAGGTGTTTTCCAGGGACAGCGGGAATCAGTCTTCACATATGGGCGATGTCGGTGCCGACTGAGCCCACGCAGATCAACGCCCCAGCATTCAAAGAAACCTTTTGGGAGTTACACCACGCATGCGCAGTTACCTTCCCACCCAAAGGTGCCATCTTGCCTCAGTATATCATAGCATAGGATGGCAAAAAAGAAAACAACTCCATGGGGAGGAAGGAGGATTGTGAGGACTGATTCCTGCTGTCCCCGGTGAACACCTGTTACAGGCGAGCAACTACACTTTCTCCGGGAACAAGCACATATAGGACTCCAAAGCTACAGGCTACTGAAAAAAAAAACCCCTGTAAAAGCCACAGGCGACCCAAAAAACAGACCATAAAGGGCAGCAGGGGGTGCTGGTTGACTGGAGTCTGACACTACAGCAGCAGCATCGGAGATGCAATCCCCACTCCGGTAGCCTGGACACAGAGGGCTGGAGGAAAGGAGTTGCATTATTTCCCAAAGAGGTGACGGAGTACAGCCCGGCCGAAGGCACTATCCATCCGGGAGGTCTTCTCCAAACAATAGTGCGCAGCAAACATGTGCAAGAGAACCAAGTGGCAGATGTCCAGCAAGGGCACTGACCGCAGGCTGGCCGCTGAGGCCAACATGGCACACACATTGTGAGCCGACACATGATGTTTCAGAGAGAGCCTCATCTGTTGATAGGTGAAAGAAATGCACTCGGACACCTGATGAGAGAGGGTGCACTTGGAGACTGCAGCCCCAAGACATCTGGGATCGAATGAGACAAAGAGCTGCGCTGAGTGACGATGGGGTTGTGTCGTCTTGATGTAGAAGGACAGGACGCACTTGCATTCTAGTGTCTGCAGAGAGGCCTCCACCCTGGAGGCATGAGGCCTGGGAAAAAAAGTGGATAACACCACGGTCTGGTTCAAATGGAATACAGAGACCACCTTTGGCAAGAACTTAGGGTGTGGCCGAAGGACGACCCTGTTCCTGTGGAACTTGGTGTAAGGCACACGTGCCACCAGGGCCTGCAGTTCGCTCACGTGCCTGGCTAAAAGGTGAGCATCACCAAGAATATGACCTTCCAAGAGAGGTACCTGAGATGGCAAGTAGCCAGGGGCTCGAAAGGTGGCGCCATGAGCTTCCCCAGCACTACACTGAGGTCCCACACCACCAGTGGTGGGCAGACAGGGGACCGTGAGAGGATGAGGACCTGCATGAACCAGCCCACCAAGAGGTGTACTGACATAGCCTGGCCATACACAGAGGTGCACTCCGACTGAGTTGGACTTCAGGCCAGCCCCTGACAGATGCAAGAGGTATTGTAATATCTCCACCATTGCGCAGGAAAAATGGTTAAGGCCTTCTACAGCATACCAGAGGGAAAACCTGCACCACTTGAAGGCATAAAACCGTCACATAGAGTCCTTACATCAGGCCAGCAAGACGTCTTCTACCAACCAAGGGAGGCGGTGATGCACAATGGCTAGTCTCAGCATCCAGGCCATCAGCACCAGGGATTGGAGGTTGGGGCGTCGCAACATCCCATCCTCCTGGGACAGCAGATCCATGGCACTCCCCAATGGCCAGGTGTCCCACTGGGGCAACTGCAGGAGCAGGGGGAACCAGAGCTGCCTGGGCCACCTGGGTGCAATGAAGATGACCGAGGCTGCCTTCACTTGGATTTTGAGAAGGGACAGAGGCACCAGGGGTGTTGGTGGAAATGCATACAGAAAACCCCGATACCAAGGGAGGAGGAATGCATCCACGGCCTCCCAACGTCGGGCCGGCATCTGAGAGCAGAAACGTGGTAGCCGTGCATTCTCTGGACTGGCAAAAAGGTCAATTTCCAGGGTACCCCATCGCCAGAAGATCTCCCCTAGTACGGTCGGGTTCAGCCTCCAGTTGTGGGGTTGGAGAACAGGGCTCAGGCGGTCAGCCAGTATAATGTCCTGGCCCAGCAAGTACACTGCCTTGAGAGAGATGTTCTTCCCTGCTGCGAAGTTTCAGAGGGGCACCGCCTCCCAACAGAGGTGGTACAATCCCGTGCCCCCCTGCTTGTTGATGTAAAACATCGCTACCTGTTTGTCCGTCTGGACTTGAATCGCCTGTCCTTCCAGATGGTCCTGGAAGACCCGCAGGGCATTATAGACTGCCCGGAGCTCCAGCAGGTTGATCTTAGAAGCACTCTCCTCTGGTGACCATGGGCCCTGCGACTGAAGATGATCACAGTGTGCCCCCAGCCCATTTTTGATGCATCCATGGTGAGGATGCGCTGCCCTGTCAGGGTCTGGAAGAGCAGGCCGAATTGGAGGTTGAGATGGTCCTGCCACCAGGCAGAAAGGTTGCTAAGGCCGGCATGACTTTGATGCGGTCCTCTAGGCAGCCTGATACCTGTGACCACTGGGCCTGCCGCATGCACAAGTGGGCAAAAGGGGTCATGTGTCCCAAGAGGTGGAGCATCATCCGGACTGTCACTGGTGCACCGTTCTGTATCTCTATTGCTAAAGCGGTGAGGCATTGTCCCGATCCAGCACTGCGTGGGGGAGAGGTGAGACTTTGGAAAGTTCACCACAAAGCCCAGGTGCTGCAATAGTCCTAAAGTGTGCTGTGTCTCATTGCACACTACGTCCAGCATATCAGCCCGCACAAGCTAGTGATCCAGATATGGGAACACGAACACTCCAAGGAGCCAGAGGTGAGTGGCCACGACAACCAAGCATTTGGTGAACACACAAGGGGCCAAAGTGAGGCCAGAGGGGAGCACCCTGTACTGACAGTGGCAGCATCCGACAAACCGGAGATACTGGATGGATCAGGATGTGGGTATATGCATCTTTGACATCCACAGAGCATAGTCAATCTCCCTAGAGGAGGTAAGGCAGCAAGGTTCCTAGGGATACCATCTTGAACTTTTCCTTGACCAGGAAGCGGTTGAGGTCTTGAAGATCCAGGATGGACCTGAAACCCCCTGTTTTCTTGGGGACTAAGTAGTAGTGGGAGTAGAATCCCTGGCCCTGAAGGTGAGAAGGGACGGGCTCCACCACTTGATCCTCAAGTAAAGACCCGCGCTCCTTCTGAAGAAGCTCCCTGTGCAAGGGGTCCATAGGTAATTCCCCTGGGAAAAAGGGAGGAGGCAGCTGAACAAAGTGGAGGAGATATCCCTCCTTGACCACCCGCAACATCCAGGTGTCTGTGGTGATAGAGGGCCACCGGTGTGCAAAGTGGACCAGCCACCCTCCTGTGTACACTGGGCCTATTACCTCCTGAGAGGAGGCTATGCCCAAGGAGTGAAAAACTCCCCCCCCCCCGGGCTGCAGCTGGGGCGCTGTTTGGGGTTTGGGAGCCTTTGGCTTATGGGGGCTATGCCCCTGGCCCTTAGCTTGTTGCCCCTGAGGGAGAGCAGGGTAGGCCTCGAACTTGGGGTGGAAGGGCTTTTTCCCCCAAAGCCTTTCAACAGGAAGGATCCGACACTTTCTTGGGCAGCCTGGTTCTGGTCATGAATTCCTTCTCCAACTCGTCGGCCTTCTCCGTCATGGGTTTGCCTAAAAGGTTGTCTCCACAGCATGGGACATCGGCCAACTTGTCCTGAACCCATTGCTCTAAGTCGGAGGACTGTAGCCAGGCACGGCAGCAGGCACTAATGCCCACCACAGCTACACGAGCTACAGACTCGAAGCCATCAAAGGCTGCCCGAGTCTGAAACTTGGAGCACTCTTTGACCGATGATACCAGGGTCCTAAAGTGCTCAAGGGGTTCACCAATAAAACCAGCTGAGAACGCGGCGAGCTCCTTTGACAGGTCCCTCAGGTACATGCCCATGTACAGCTGGTAAGCCTGGATCCAGGCTGTGAGCATAGAGCCCTGGAAACACTTCCTGCCAAAAGCATCCAAGGTATGTGCCTCCCTGCCAGGGAACACTGAGGAGTGCATCTTCTGGCTCTTGATACGAAGCATAGCCGACTCCACCACCATGGAATTGTGTGGCAGTTGTGTTTTCTGGAAACCAGGGCTCCTGCCAATTTGATACTGCAAATCAAGTAGACTGTTCACAATCGGCACTGTCACCAGGGTCTCCCACATCCTGAACAGCAGTTGCTCCAGGAATAGTGGCAAAGGCACAGTCAGAACCTCCCAAGGAGGGGCCTTGTACTGGAGGATCTCAAAATTTTTGGCACAAGGCTCACCTTCGAGTACTACCACAAAAGGTGAGTGCTTGGGACATCTCCCTCACGAAATCCAAGGCGGCAAGATCCTCTGGAGGGGACCCTCTGCTGGTGATGTGGTGGAGAGAGGTCGGAGGGGACGACCCGGTGGAGCAGTGTTGTGAGAAGCCCCGTCTGTCTCTCACGCCGAGTCAGAGCCAGAGACGTCAGCGAGCGCCCCGTGGTCCTCGGACTGACTCGGCATCGATGACTCCCAACATTGGTGGTCCAGTAGCAACATGTCGGTCGCTAATAGCCTCGACACTGACCGTGCCAACCTCTCGAGGATGGGGGAGCATCCTTAGAAGAGGTCCTCGTCAAGGAAGTCCCCTGAGAGGCACCAATGACCCAGAGTAACCAGAGGTTTGGACCCTTTGCGCCTCCAGGAACACAGAGAAACTGCATTTGAGGGCCAACATCCTGGCCAGATGGTTCCGCAGCCTGCTCTGGCCACAAGGAGGACAAGGCCAGTGTCAGATCCCTGGCCGGGGGATCCCAGATAATGATGGAGTTGGTGGGATTGCATCGATCCCTAAACGCCAAAAGAGACTCGTCTCTCTGGGGCTGCTTCGATGGCCGCTCTCATCCGTCGTCTCCTGTGTCGAATTGAGGGCTCCGCGGCCGGGTTGCAGCAGACTTACTACCCAAGCCCGGGTCGGTCCTCAACATCTGCTTCAATGCAGCTTCCAATGTGCGGGGAAGATCCTCTGGAGGATGACTCAGATGCCCAATGACCTCTGGGTTCTGCCGCCTTTCGCATTCGTTCCAGGTCTTAGCTAACATCAGGAGGCAAAGCGGGCAGGAAGACCCGACATGGTCTGCCCGAGGCACTTAATGCAGGCACTGTGGCGGTCCGTACAGAACATAGTGCAGTTACACTTGCCAGGGACATAGCGGGAAAAATGAGACCCACAAGATCACACTCCGACGTCTCAACCAGCTATACCGCGAGTAGAAAACCCCACAGGCCAAAACAAGACAAAAATAGAAAAAGAAATTACTGAGTGAAAACCACAATGCCGAGGCGGGGGACTTGGGCGGCAGAAAGGTAATTGAACCGATGTACTCAAGTGAAAAAAAAACAAACAAACCCAAAGAACGGGTCAAAAAATCTACTTTGTCCAGGGTGCACAGATAACATGTCTGCAAGTAAACTGAGGTAAGATAGCACCTTCGGGCGAGAAGGTGACTGCGCATGCGCAGTGTAACTCCCAAAGGCTTTCTTTGAAAGCTGGGGAGTGGATCTGCGCAGATTCCATCGGTGTCGACGTCACCAATACGTAAGGGTTAACTTCCTGCTTGTTCCCACAGAAACACCTATTCAAGACAACTTCACAGATCTTTTGCCTCCTAACTGAATGGCCTCTTTGTAAAGGTCACTAGAAACAAGTTTATTTCTTCCTATTCAGGATTATTATACCGATATGTTAAGCTATGCTCTGATTTGATTTAGATAAAAAGCTCTCTAGAAACAAATTTATTTCAGTAACTATTTACTCTATTTAACTTTTTATATTTAAGCTATACTGATTTGATTGAAATGAAAAGCTCTCTAGAAACAAATTTCAGAATCTATTTACTCTTAACTTACTTTCTATACTAAGCTGTACTCTGCTTTGACTTAAATATAAAGCTCTCTGGTAGTATTAAGATCTGAATAACTCAGCAAAAACACTGAATTCTAAAATACATAGATCTATCAGTTTTAACCCAAAGAATTCCCTTTTTCCCATAAGATTTAGAGTTTATTTCAGAAGATTAATACTTACAGGTATAGATCTATTTCCTTCTGGCAGTTCCTTTTGGTAGTCCTTCAAGACCTTCATCTGCAGGCATAGCGTGCAGGTAGCGGGCTCGTGGGCAGGCATGAGGCAGTGAATGCACCAGTTGTGGCAGTCGTCCACCGAGGTGGTGTGAGCACACCTAGTGCACTTCTTGAACTCACTAGCTGGTTTGCTCCTATGACAAAGACGGCTTCCGACAACTCAGAGGACACCAATGTCCTAACAGACCAGGAGGGCGCAAGAGAAAAGACCCATGTGCTGAAAAAATAAAAATAAAAGAAACCCCGAGAAAAGTGTGGCACTGAAGCACTGACACTCCTGGGAATGGGCAGGAAGAGGAAAAAAAATACATGGGACCAAAAAAACAAAGAAAAAGCAAAAAATACAAACCGTAAAGTTACGTCACCAATGTCCTAACCAACCAGGGGGGCGCAAGAGAACACCTGTGCACTGAAAAAACAAAAAGAAAAGAAACCCCAAGAGAAATGCAGTGCTGAGGCACTGACGCTCCCAAGAACGGGTAGGATGAAATAGAAAACAAACATGCGACCGAAAAGCGGAAGTGAAAGGCAAAAAACAGAACCGCAAGGGTATTTCAGTTTTCCGGGATCCAACAGACTACAAAGGGCTCTGCAGAATAAAGACCAAGGTAAGAACATAAGGTATTCCATACTGGGTCAGACCAAGGTCCATCAAGCCCAGCATCCTGTTTCCAACAGTGGCCAATCTAGGTCATAAGTACCTAGCAGTTTCCCCAAAAGACACAGGTTCCACAATGCTTGTATCCGGTCAAGCAGTGATATCCCGGGTCCCTTTTAATAATGGTTTATGGACATTTCCTCCAGGAACTTGTCCAAACCTTTTTTAAACCCAGCTACTCTAACAGTTTTTACTACATCCTCCGGTAACAAATTCCAGAGTTTGATTATACGTTGAGTGAAAAAATATTTTCTCTTTTTAGTCTTAAATAGGTTACCCTGTAGCTTCATTGCATGTCCCCTAGTCTTTCTATATTCTAATGACGTAAACAATCGATCTACGTTTACCCGTTCCACTCCATTCATTAATTTATAGACCTCTATCATATATCCCCTCAGCTGTCTCTTTTCCAAGTTGAAGAGCCCTAACCTTTTTAGCCTCTCTTCATAAGGGTATCCTTCCATCCCCTTTACCATTTTTTTGGCTCTTCTCTGAACCTTTTCTAATAACACTATATCCTTTTTAAGATACGGCGACCAGAACTGCATACAATATTCAAAGTGCGGTCGCACCATGGAACGATACAGGGGCGTTATAATATCCTTTGTTTTATTTTCCATTCCTTTCCTTATGATACCTAGCATTCTATTTGCTCTCTTGGCCGCCGCTGAACACTGGGCAGAGGGTTTTAATAGTTATCCACAATGACACCTGAATCTTTTTCCTGGGTGGTGGTTCCTAATGTGAAACCTTGCATCGTGTTACTATTGTTTGGTTTGTTCTTTCCTAGGAGCATAACTTTACACTTGTCCACATTAAATTTCATCTGCCATTTGGATGCCCAGTCTTCCAATTTTTTTTTTTTGAAAATTATTTATTAGAAGCACATGAAACAATATAATACCACACAACAGCCATTACAACATTGCTTCAAATTTTCTCAGTACAGAATCGGGTTTAAATACCGGTAGGTGCCCCGGGCTGGGTTGACTCTTCCCCGGCCTCGGGGCATTGTCACTGTACAATTCCAATGCTCGTCTACCTGTCCTTCCCCTTTCCCCCTCTCCCCACCCTCCCCCCCTCCACCCCGCCCTCCCAGGGTCCATGAGGTCAGCAGAAGATCTATTCTCCTCTATAGATGCCAGCTCCCCGAGTTCTATCCTAAACATAAAATCTCGCTACGAATTTTGGGCCTTAAATGCTGAATATAGGGTGTCCACACCATGAGAAAGGAGGCCCAGCTGCGGGGGTGTCTCTGTGCACACCGTCGCTCTAGAAGCATATAATGATGAAATCCATTTCCCCAGTCTTCCAATTTATCAAGATCCTCTTGCAATTTTCCACAATCCTCTAGGGTTTTAACAACTTTAAATAGTTTTGTGTCATCTGCAAATCCGATATCCTCACTCGTTATTCCCTTTTCCAGGTCATTTATGAATATGTCAAAAAGCAGTGGACCCAGCACAGATCTCTGGGGTAAGATGGTTCCTTTGTGTGATGAACCTCTTAAAGGCTTCCTATGGAAGCTGGAGATTGCAGCCCATGTGGGAACATCAGTGACATCACCCATATGTGAGGGCTTGCTTCCTGCTTGTTCCTGGAGAATACAGGCTACTTAAGAGAAATATTTGAGCTTGTGGTTCTCAGTCTCCATCTGACGGTGGATGAGCATAACCCAGGCGTCCTGACTGTACTGGAGGGACGAACTAGAAGCATTGTTACAGGCAAATGTTGCAAAACAAATTTCACCCTACCTCTCGCTCCAGAAGGAGCCCGTGGGAAAGGATGCTTACCTTCCTTGCCTTTCAGTTTTAATAGTTAGAACGCCAAATTTTAATTCCAGCATGTAGAACATAAGGGGGGGGGGGGGGGGTATGATCATGAGTCCAAAAAGTGGAAACTGCTTTGTGGACATCACTAGATAATATATTTCTACCAAACCAAACTAAATCCATCATGATCCTGTAATGGGGCATATAAATTTTACCCATCCCTCTCCAAAGGGATTATCAACAGTCCCCTTTAAGATACTCTGCAACCCAGAATTCAGGGCTGGGAGGGCATGGCTCACAGGGAGAGGTTAAGAACCCAGCAGGCTGCAGGAGGGAGAGAGGCCCGTGGAGCCCAGTCCTTCCAAGGCAAGCCATGCCATGTAAAGGAGTTCTGAGGTAGGAACTTTAACTGGGGCTACAAGAAGGGCTGGGAGAATCAGCTTGTGGAGTTTTAACAAGCTGGGACAGAGTAAAAACTGTTGTTTTCCCTGAACTGCTGTCTGGCCTGTGCTTTAAAGAAAGCCCCTTCCCACCGCATGCCATATTACCACAGTCCCCACATGCAAGATCAGAGAGTACATACCTGGCCACTTCTCACCCTCATCTTTTTTTCTGTTTCTCGCTTCTGGTCCCTCTTGACCAGCAACCTTCATAGCTGCCTGCTCATGCTCTGGGTCCTGAGCAGGGGAAGGTGAAAAAGCCATGTGTTTTCCATGCCTTGATCTGGACAGCTGGGCTTCTAAAGGAAGCGAGGACATTTCATTGTGATGCAACTTTCCATAGAGCTCATTGTTTGACATCTTTACGGAGCCAGGCTACAAAAATAAAGTCATGTCAATCACTTCCACCAACTGTTCTGAACACTTGAGGGTCTTCAACCAGACGAAAACACAAAATACCTCAATAGGGTAGCATGCACAAATCGAATCCACTCTATATATTTTTCATATTAATTGTTTCAGTTTCATTCACTGCAATCAGCACATAATTATATGAAAATATATGAACTATCAAAATTCGGGAGGTCTCAATGGTCACCAGACCTAGCAATCAATGTCCTCCCTCTATTGCCACCATCAGTTCAAACACATCCGTCCTTTGGCGTACACATGCCGTCTCCTTCTTTTCCCATACATTATATTATACCCTTTAATGTACTTCTCATACATTATATATAAGCTAAGTATACCCTATGTATATATGTTCATTCATTCACTTAGTCTTTATTCACTCATTGTTTACATTGTTACATAAAGTTTATTCCTAACGTTCCATGTACTAAACTTTGTTCACATTGTTATCTGTAAACTTGACTTGACATACTGATAAGGCGGTATATAAAAACAGCTAAACAGATAAATAAAATTAAAGCTGTTACAACCACATTTATCGAATAGTCTTTTTAAAACTTATATGAAAGTATGTGACAAAAATAAAGAGACAAGTGCCACATAAGTGATATTTTTCATTCAAAGTTTGTACAGCTTAAAACACACACAAATAAAGAGCCTTAAAACAAAGTACACCACAAACATACCAATTTGATTCCTCGAGAAGGAGATAATATTTTGCAGATTCAAGGATGAAAAGAGATTTGTTTACTTAGCCTTTCCAAAATTTTAATAAATGGAATTAAGGCAAAAAAGGCTGGCTTTCAGTGTTCAAGAAATGGTGCCCCTAGAGCACTGAACACTGGAAATGCATGTTTACTATAACACGCTAAGCCAGATATTGACAAATATTCTTGGAATCTAGGAGCGAGTCTAAATATTTAGAAGCTGGCCGTCAAAACTTAAGTTACAGTGCACATCTTTACCCCCCCCCCCACACACACACACAAAGAAGTGTTATTGCAGTCACTTTTTTAGGTTTTATGGCCCGATTTATTATTTTCCCATTTTCTATGGTGAAAAAGCTTAATAAATAAGGCTCTTAATGGGCCACTACAAAAGCCGGACCAAGGGTTTCTGCCACCCCAGACAGAAACCCTGCCATACTACCCATCCCCCTCCCCAGACATGCTGCTGCTGTTTCTGGCAGGGGGGGCTCTGCTCAGCAGTAGAGGTAGGCCATGTGTGCCGAAGCACATGGCCTGCCGCCAAACCTAGCCGTTCCCTCTCTGCAGGAATCAGCAGCAACACGGTACAGCTCAGCATGGGGGGGGGGGGAAGAAGAACTGCGGCATGGCACAGCAGGTCATGTGTGCCAAAGCACCTGGCCTGCTGCCCACAGAGGTCTGCCACCCTACGCATCCGCCTAGCGGATGGGCTGGCCCTGGCCACTACACAGTGCCAACAGAAGGCATTGGCCCCACTCCTCCTCCCTCTCCACCACCTCCACTGACACTTTAAAATACAGGTGTGGGGGGGTGGCTACAGAGGTGGGGTGCCTACATGTGTATGTGATAGACGAGACATACACTTTTTGCACATACATTTTATACCCTTTAATGTACTTCTCATACATTCATCTCTTCACCCCCCCCAACTGCTTGCACTATTCCCTCCCCCACTGTCTCTCCCCCAAACCCAATCTGTTTCCCTTCCCCTTTCCCCCTTGCACTCACTCCTGTCCTCAAAACCCTTTCCCCCTCAGACAGGGCCCAATATTCAGCACCGGCAGCTAGAGTTGCTAAAGTGGCTAGTTGCCGGTGCTGAACTTTAAACTCAGATATTCAGTGCCAGCGCTATATCTCGGCTCCAGCACTGAATATCTGGGATGTCCGAATTACCGCAAAGTTAACCAGGCAGTGGCAATATTCAGCCGCTGCAAGATTAGCTTCTGCATTGACAATTAGGCCAGTGTTTCCTGCACCTGACTTTCACCACATGTCGCTAGCCGGGCAGCAGCTCAATATCACCACTGCCCAGTTAGCAAAGAGTGCCACCCCGGAATTCCCTTGACACACCCCAGTGCTAACCGGTTAGCATCAGGGTATGTAATGCCAGCACCCACAGATATTCAGTAGCACTAACCGTTTTAGTGCTGCTGGATATCCTGCCAAGCAGCATTTACATAGTTTGCAGAGCTGCCTTTGAATATGGGGCTCACATTCTCTATTTGAAAAAAGCCCGCTGCCCCTTTAAAATTTTTTAGCCATCTGTGCTGCAAAATCCTCACCCCCCTTTATATTTAAACAACAAAAAAAAAAATTTAGGGTCCAGCAGCACTTTGGCCTTTTTCAGCCCTTCTGCTCACGGGGGTCCCATCTCCCGTGGGCAGAAGGGCTGCTGATCATGCCGAGACCAGCAGAGTCTGCCCACAGGGGATAGGATCCCTGTGGACAGACTCTGCCGATCTCGGCCTTTGCAGCTGAAACCAGGCTATCTGCACACGGCGATCCCATGTCCTGCAGGCAGACTCCACCAGTCTCGCAGCCCTTCTGCCCACGAGGGATGTGATCCCCCAGGCAGATTTTGCCAAGCTCGGCTGCAATCTAAATCAGCTCCCAGGCAGCTAGCACTGGCTCACATGTGCTTGGAACCCCAGGCGTCAGGTCAGAGTTTTCAGTCACCATGGCTACCTGGTGCCTGGGGTTTGTTGAGCACCACGCTAAGTAGTTAGCATGTGGTAGTCATTAGCATGCACTAAGAACAGCCACACAGTAAAAATCCCATGCTAACTGCTTAGTATGAGAACAGGGCAGGGATAGAGATTGGACAGTGCTGGCAGTACATTACCATGTACTGTCGGAACTACTGATAGCACAAGTGCACTTAACGCCACTTCATGAAGCAGCGTTAAGTGCATTTGCACTATCAGCATCAGGTAGTGCACCACTGTTTAAAAAAAAATAGCCTTGCCACAGCAAAATTGTATTCCTCCCCACCTTCAACAATCAGCATCTGCCACGATACAACCCCCCCTTAACTGGCAGACTGACCCCTAGTGGTGGTATTGTTATACCACCGCTAGGGGGTCAGAAACACCATTCTGAGCCTGGGTGGCAGTGGGGCAGGAGTGGAGGAGCCTGGTAAATTCACAGGAGTGTTGGTGGAGGCAGGGGAACTTTTTAAACATCACAATGCTAGGTGGTTTTTTTGTTTTCTAAACTGTGCTGGTGCCCACATTACAATGCCTTGATATATAACACAGGTGCATCAGTGCTCTCAGATGAAACATATAATGCTGGCTCATGCAGTGTCTGCCCTGTGCAGTAAATATAAGGCAGAAGCTGGCCAATGCCCCTTACTATACAGCAGTGTTTTTCAAACTTTAATCCTGTATGACGCCCATTTTAACAACTGAAAATTCACGTGAATCCAGATTATGAAGGAATCAAACTGGTAGATCGCCAACCTCCTTCCCACTTTCTCTCATCTAAAGCAGGAAGGCGGCGGCAGCAGCAGCAGTCAGAAAAGGGTCCCTTATATCAGTGTGTGCTTACAGACCCCAGTACTTGTTTCCAGTCTGACAGGAACCTCACCCAAGAGGGGACAAGAGCCTATGAATGTTCACTGGCTCACAGGCCACATACTGACTGGTAACTGCCACTACCTGGCATAAGTCACAGTGACATCCCAGAGAGAAGGGGAAAAGGCCATGTTTCTGGGACCCCATTCATTGATGATGTGACCCCCCCCCTCCCCCATTTGGGGTCCTGACCTCAAGTTTGGGAACCACTGCTATACAGGCTTAGCACTCAAATGCATAGTAAGTGTAAAAAATGCCTTACTGCACTTTAGTAAGCATACTCCTAAGACTGTTTTTTCATTTCACACTGAAGCCTTATCATATAACATTGCCTTGTAAGCCTTCACATCCTTGCACTCACTCATTCTACTACCAAAAAACATAATTCAAAATGCATTAAGGTAAGAGTTTGCATCACTTGTTTATACAGCATACTCCATATGTTCAACATGAAAGAACTTTATAGAAATATTTAAAAAGCAAGAATAAAGAAAACAAAAGTCTTTGATTGCATAAGTCTCCGTATCACTTGATTCAATATTTGCTGAAAACTCCTTTTGCGGCAGTAACAGCCACAAGTTATTTAGGGTAAGTGCAGAGACGGCCCATCCACTAAGCAAGCTAGAGACCCGGCCCAGGTGGGCAGCTATATGCCGCCATTTTGTTGCTCGCGGCAGGCCATGTGCTTCAGCCCACATGACCTGCCACTTCTGATCCCCCTCTAACGCAACTTACTGTTGGGGGAGGGGGGGGTCGGAAGCGGCAGGCTATGTGCACTGAAGCATATAGCCTACCACGGCAACAAAGCAGTGGTACAAAGCTGCCGCTTCCACCGGCCTCCCCCCCCCAAGACTGAATCAGCAATGGGGGCCGGCAGAAACCATTGGGCCAGTTATGGGTTAAGTGTCAACAAATGTTGCATAGCACAAGGATGCAGTTTTACCCATTCTTCTTAGAAAAAAAGGTCAAGCTGACAGGTTATGGGATAGACTGCAGATGGTTTTCTACTGGATTCAGGTCTGGGCTTAGACTTGACCACTCAGTCATTAATTTTCTTCTTGCTGAGCCACTCCACTGTTGCTTTTATTTAAAGCTTAGAACCTTCGTATTACTAAATGGTGAATTTCCTCCCTAGACCCAGGTCTATGGCAGACTAGAAGGTTTTCCTCCAGAATCTGCCTGTACTTGCACCACCATTCTCTCTCAATCTTCACAAGCCTCCATGTCATTGCTGCTGCAAAGCACCCCATCAACATATTGCTACTGTCACCCCTAAAAAATGATAATAACAGAGTGATATGCTGTTTTATGCCATACATATCACTTAGCACAGAAACAAAAAAGTTCCACTTTGGTTTCATCAAAACACAAAACCTTCTCCCACATGCAGACTCTGTCCCCTAAATATTTCTTTCCAAACACTATAAGGACACATCAGTAGTAGATTCCTTCTTGCCACTCTCCCACACAGTCCATGTTTGTGAGCAATCTTCTCCCAGTCTGAGAGACCTCAGCAGTGTTTTATTTTATTTTTTTAAATAACGTTAGGCCTTCCAGTGACCTCCCTCAGCAGCTTCTCATCTCGCAGACACTAACTTTGGAGGAATGACCTGATCCAAGGCAGTGTCTTGGCGCTACCAAATTATTTCCACTTGATTATCAAAGACCTGACAAAGCCCCAGGAGATTTCAAACACGCTGAAATGTTCTTATAACCTTCCACCAAGCCATATTTTTAAATAACTTTACTACTAAGCTCTTTCACTACTTCAGCATGTTTAAGCTTTGCTCCAAATTTGTTTTGTAGATCAAGAAAACATTTGATACTCTTAGAGGTATGTTTACTAAACAGTGGTAGCGGCTTCCGTGCGATAATCAGAGCCAGGCCCCAACTGAATTCAATGAGGCCATGGCTCCGATATCGCACAGAAGCCGCTACCACTGTTTAGTAAACATACCCTGTAGATAAATCCAAATCAGCTTAATTACCATGACTGGACACAGGTAGACTCTAGCTGAATTTCCTTTATGAGGCCCACAAGTTAGTCTGAGTTTGCTAGCTTTTTATGCTCTGTTCGGTAATTTCCCTATGCCTGTTTAGAATTGAGCTTATGTATTTATTGCTCTTTATTTCTATATTGTCAGCGTGTGTCTTATGTCTGTCCTTTATCCAGCTCCTGCTCTCTACAGTGCTGTCTCTTCACTTAAATGTATTACCTCTCCACCCCTGGCTTAGCATTCTTTCATAGCCTTCCTCTGCTCATTGATGCAATTACTCAGATGCACCTGAACCCACTAGGACTTCTCCCTCTCCACCTATCTCATCTAATTTGCATTCTCTCCTCTTCTCCCTCTATGCCTTCACATTACTTCGTTCTTGATGTTAACTTTCCCTAATCTTTTCCTCTCATTCTGACATTTTCATGCCCCTACTTCTCATTATGCACTCCTTACTGTCCTCACCTCCCCTACCATTTTGTTTTCTACCTTATCACCTGCCTTTGAGCTTCACCATTTTCTTCCTCTCATTCAGCCATGTCCATTACCGAGAGTGCCTCACCCTCGCTTCCGTCGTTCCTCCTCCTTTCTCTCCCTCGTATCTGGAGATGTCAACCCCAACCCTGGCCCTCCTAGACTTTTCATGCTCTCAAAGAGGATCAATGTGTAACCTCTTAAAACTTGTTCATATCCCTCTCCTTTCTCCCTTTTTCATACACCTTGTGGAATGCACATTCTGTCTCCAATAAACTTTCCTTCATTCATGACCTCTGTCTCTAATACTCTACATCTCCTGGCTCTTACTGAAAACATGGCTTCTCACTGAAGACACTGCTTCAGTTGCTGCCTTCAGTCATGGTTGCTTATTTTACCATGCACCTCCGCCCATTAGCCATAGTGGTGCTGTTGGGCTTCTACTCTCTCATTCCTGCCAATTTCAGTCCCTCCTTCTGCTTCTGTCCGATTCATTTGCTTCATTTGAAGTGCACACTATCCACCTATTTATTCCACTACCTCTCCAGGTATCAACCCCCAACAAGTCCACCTCTACTTTTCTCACTGACTGACTCCTGGCTCTCCAACCTTTCTGGATGCATCTCCCCATTCCCTTATTCCTGGGATTTTAACATTCACGTTGATGATCCTTCTGGCCTTGTCTTAAAGCTCTTTTCCCTAACCACCTCATTCAACCTCCAGCTGTGCTCTACCACTCCTAGTCACAAGCATGGTCACTGCCTTGAACTCGCCTTCTCCTCCAACGGCTCACCTCCACCTCAGTTCTTCCCTTATCCGACCATCACTTGCTAACCTTCATCTTTAACCAACCCCCATCTCCATCATCATGTTTAAGAATCTTCACACTATCAATCCTTCAGCTATCTCCACTGTTGTTTTATCACCTCTTTCCTCCACTATGTCATCTGAGTCTGTTGATGAGGCAGTATAACACTATACTCTCCTCTACTCTGGATGCACTTGCGCCTCCCATTCCACGCTCTATGAGGCACACTGTTCCTCAACTCTGGCTGTCCTCAACAACCCACTACCTATGTTCCTGTGCCCACTCAGCTAAGCACTTTTAGCTTAAATCATGTACACATGCCGAGTTCCTAAATTTCAAACTCATGCTAACCTCCAAGAGTACTTGTCTCTGACCCTCGCCACCTCTTTGCTATGTTCAACTCTCTCCTCAAGGTCTCTTCTCCCACAATCTTTCCTTCACTTTCTACTCAGACCTTCGCTGACTATTTCCTTGACAAAATCCACAGATAACCTTCAAGTCTGCACAGGATCACCTCCACCTCACCTTTCCCCTCTTCAATCTCAAATCCTTCCCTCAACTTCTGTCACTCCTTCTTCCTTTTCTAAAATCACTGAGAAGAAAACTGCTGACTACCTACTCCTCTGATCCCATTCCCACCTGTCTACTAAGCTCTCTCTCTTCTGTTGTCATCCCTTTCATGTCATGTCGCTTTCCACTGCAACCAGGGCCAGTCTGTCCACTAGGCAGCCACCAAGGTAGAGAGGAGCCACAGAATGAATGCAGGAGAAGTTTGAACTGGAAACGGATAGGGAGCTAGTGAAGTAGCTTGATAAAAAGACAGTTACTCATCTATAGCAGGTGTTCTCCATGGACAGCACAAATACGTCCTGACGTATGGGTGACGTCCACCAATGGAGCTCACATGGGAATGCATACCAGCAACTATTGGAAGCTTTTGGAAGCTCCACCATGCCTGTGTGCCTCCTTCCTGCCTGCTGCCGCAGTGCCATCTGTAGCCGAATACAACTCCTCACGGAAGCGGGAAGGTTGTAAGAACTTATTCCTGCTGTCCACGGAGAACATGTGTGATGAATAACTACCTTTTCTCCGTGGACAAGCAGGAATGAATCCTTGCGTTATGGGCCTCCCTAGCTACAGGCTACCGAAAACAGAGGACAGCAGACAAGCCCAACAGGGACAAAAACTAGTCTGTGTAATGGCACCAGGCCTTAGCAGTTAAAAGACCAACTATGTACAATGGCAGAGATTCTCTCTGCCCTTTTTTTTTGGTAGCCTGGACAGAGTAGATTGATTCTATGGAGGATGGAGTTGGATTCAAATCCCCAAACAGATTCTGGAGAACAGATTAGCTGAAGTTGCATCGGGAATCCCCATCCAGACACTAGCGAGTTGTGAATGTGTGGACCGAAGACCACGTCACAGCCCTGCAGATCTCTTCCATGGAATCCAAGAGTAGGATGGCCATCATTGCTGTCATAAGCTCTGAGAAAGAGATGCAGTCTGCTAGTCAAATTGAACGCCTTGAAGAAAAAGGTATCCAAGGCTCAGCACTCAGCTGGTGTAAATCCTACCTTTCCGACAGATGGCAACAAATTAGACTTGGAACCGTAACATCTGTCCCATTTCTACAGCACCAAGGAGTACCTCAAGGATCTTCACTATCCGCACTACTGTTTAATATTTACATTCAACCCATCTGTGACCTAATTCGATCCTTCAATGTATCCTGCTTAGCATATGTTGATGACATTCTCCTTTATATGCCTTTCATGACAGACCAACCTGATTTTACACAGTTGCGGAATGGCTGCTCACACAGAACTTGAGAATCAACCACAGCAAGACTGATGTAATGTTCATAACGAAGAACCAGGACGTCGCACCCCCACCCACACTAAAGGTAAACGGCACAGAACTAACAACCAAATCTACCATCAGATACCTAGGCATCACCCTCGACAATAAAATGGACATGAAGGCACATATAAAAAACACAACAAAATCAATCTACCACAAGATAAGGACTCTTCGTCACTTACGACCACTGCTTGAGCATACAGACTACCGGACAATCTACCAAGCTTTGGTGATGCCCCACATTGACTTTGCAAACGCAATCCTATACGGTCTTCCACAAGCAACTCTAAACCCTCTTCAACTGGCAATGAACACAGCAGCCAGGGTGCTAGAAGGAATATCGAAGACCGATCACATCACACCAATCCTGAAAAGGCTCCACTGGCTACCTCTCCAAGCTAGAACCCTATATAAGAATATCATCATGACCTTCAAAGCCCTAAACAATCAGTCCCCCATAACCATCACCGAATTGATATATACCTCAGCTCCTATTAGAAGTAGAAGATCCGTAGCAGTAAACACTTCAACAGTCCCGAAACAATCAACAAGATGCAAAAAGTCAACAACCAACAGAGCCTTCTGCTTCTATGCCCCGAAAGCCTGGAACTCCCTCCCTCCCGACATCAGAGCTATTACAGACTTAACCCAACTTAGAAAGGCCCTAAAACATCACCTATTCACCAGATACTTCCCAGCTTAGTCCCGACAAGAAATTACTCTCATGATGTATATAATGTACATACTTATTATATAACTCTTGTTAATTTACCCTGTTATCCAAGTTTCTAATCCCTGTTCAAATGTAAATGCATCTCAGTGACCCTGAAATGCACATGTTATGTTTTGATGTAAACCGCACTGATGTCAATAGCGCGGTATAAAAGAAATACTAAATAAATAAATAAATAAATAGAGAGTTTTTGGAAACGGCAGCCCCTAGCTTGCTGGGGTCAAAAGAAACAAAAGCTAGATTGACCTTCTATGAGCCTTTGTCTGCTCCAAGTAGAAGGCAAAAGTTCACTTGCAGTCCAACATGTGCAACACAACTTCTCCTTTTATTTTATTTATTTGGTTTTATACCACGCTATTCAAGATCAGCATGGTTTACAAAGTAACAACATCATACAAGGAACAGTTTACATTTAACATATTAAACATGTGAACAAGGTATAGACTGTTAACTATTTACATTGGTAGATAAATAGATCATTCACGGTGTCTTATAATATTGGGGAACTATTTACATACAGATAGGATCTTGAGTATGATGTTGATGAGACACTTTAAGTTATATGGTTGAAAGCTAGGTGGAATAGATGAGTCTTAACTGCTTTGCGAAAGATGGCCAAATCTGATATGAGACGAATAGGAGGAGGTAGGGAGTTCCATAATAGAAGGGCATAGAGGGAAAAGGCTCTGTTAATGGTGAATTGAGAGCTTTTTCTTGCTATAGATGGAATGGTAAGAGTGTTTATCATATTTGCTCGTCTCACTCTATTGTCAGGAGTTCAATGAAGAAGATCTTCAAGTGAGGGTGCTGATAGCTGGTGGAGAATCTTGAATGTTATCAGGAGAGTTTTGTATTTGAGTTGACTGCTTATTGGGAGCCAATGAAGTTGGATTAGGAGAGGAGATACATGCTCATATATAGATGCTCCATAGATGGTTCGTGCCGCAGTATTCAATGCTAATTGTAAAGGATGGATGGAATATCCAGGAAGTCCTTGCAGGATGATAATTTGCATAGTCGAAGAGCAGTGAACAGGGCTTGGAAGACAGTGCGGAAGTCTGTAGGCTCCGGTTAAGGGTCGGAGATGACGAAGGGAACGTACTTTATGATAGATGGACTTTGTGATATTGCTTATATGGGGCTCCATGTTTAGGGACTGGTCAAGCATGACACCCAAATATCTAACCTCATTGTTAGATTTCAGTTCAGCATTCTTAACCTGCAGAGTTGTCGGGGGTATAAATTTTAGGACCAAGCCTTGGGAAGAATGTTGGAAGAACAACCGACTGATTAAGATGAAAATCTGATACTACTTTTGGAAGGAATCTAGGATGAGTATGGAGGACCACTCTATTATGATGGAATCTGGTGTAAGGTGGATGAACTACTAAAGCCCAAAGCTCGCTCACTCTGCATGCTGAAGTGACCGCCACCAGAAACACCACCTTCTAGGTCAAAATCTTCAGAGAGTCAGTGGCTCAAAGGGAACCTTCATGAGCTGCTTAAGAACTACATTGAGGTCCCAAGACACTGCAGGACATTTGTAGGGAGGCTTCAAGAGAAGCAACTCCCGCATGACGCGAACAACTAAAGGCTGTACCGAGATGGACTTCCCTGGTAGAGTGGCTATACGCTACTAATACTACTGCCGAGTATTTGTATAGTGCTAAAAGACGTAAGCAGTGCTGCAAAGAAACCATTCAAATCCCCCCCCCCATTTTGGCTGAGGGTCCAATTGGGCTTTCTAAGGCTTCTCCCGATGCTGCTGTGGGCGAGAAGCCTCCTTGGGCTGAGAAGTTTGGGACCCAAGCAAGTAACTATGCCTCTGAGAGCAACACGTCTTTTCCTGTCCCACTCCTTGGTATCGCCTGTGATAGCAGACCAGCTTGGATGTGCACCCTGAAAGATTACGAAGGGGGACATACTGCTTTTTGATGAAGCCAGCCTGCTCTTCGACATCTACTCCGAAGAAATTCTTTCCACGACACGGCACGTCAACAAGCTTGTTCTGCACCATCTGTTCCAGGTCCAAGGACTGGAGCCAGTTAAGTCTCCAGGGGCCAATACCCAAGATAGAAGCTCTCAATGCCATTTCAAAGATGTCATAGGTCACCTGCACCAAGAACTTCGAGCAGTGCTTTCTGTGAGCCACTAGGGAATGATACTGTTTCAGTTTCTCTGGAGGAAGAAACTAAGACACTTCAGCGAGGTTGCACATGATGTTCTTTAAGAACTTGCCCATGTAGAGTGGTAAGAGGCCATGCGGGCTATAAGCATGGACTCTTTAGGGAAAAGGTATTTTCAGAGTTCCAATGTCACAGCCTCCTTCTCTGGGGATGCTGAAGAATGAGTCTGGGACCTCTTAAGGGCAGATTTGACCACCAAGGAATGGTGAGGAAGCTGACGCTTCTTGAATCAGGAATATTTCTTAACACTGTACATGGAATCAAGCCTTCTATTGACTAGAGATACAGCAAAGAGGCTTTCCCACATTCTCTGCAGGACACGGGGCATGGGCATGGGCATGGGCATCGCCTCCTTAGGGGCCAAGGTGTACTGCAGGACTCTTCTGCCCTGGGTTCATTTTCAGTCTCTAAAGAAAATAGTATGGCTTTGGCCATGTCCCTTACAAAATCCTGGAAGGTCATGTCCTCAGGAGGGGACTTACACCACTCATGAGGCAGTGAAGGGTTGAATGGAAGTTCAGGAGACCTGTCTTCTAACAAATCTTCCAATTCTGCATCGGTTACCCAGGCTTCTGCATCAGACTCAGAAAGTCAAAAGTACAGAAGAGTAGCCTAATGGTTAGAGCACTGGCTTGGGAATCAAGATAATAGGGTTCAATTTCCACTAGCACTCCTTGTGGCCTTGGCAAGTCACTTAACCCTCCATTGATAACTTGGATTTTTCCAAGGCAATGTCCCTATTTAATGTATATTACCAAGTTTAAGTAAACCGCTTTGATTGAAATGATAAAGCGGTATAAAAAAACCTGTTAAATAAAATTAATTTGTGAGGGGCGCTCACATGGACCCTCATTGCTCTTGACACCATGCCACAATGGGCTCCAACTCCGAAGCACCAGAGTCTTCACCCTGTGCTCAATTCAATCACCCTTCCATGTCTATGAAGATGAAGTTAAAACCTTCCTAATCTTCAGGTGGAGATCGATCGATGTCTGATGCTCCAGGGCACTACGGATGTTGAGCTCCAAGTGGGCTCGAACGCCTCAATGTCAATACACCGCCAGCACCTGATGCAGCCTTGGAAGCCATACAGACTGGTGCAGTTGATGCTGAAAACAATGGATCAGACTTCTGAGCACCAAAAAGTGATTTGCGCTGCTTCTCTCAACCTTTGTCCTCTTTTTGTCATCTGCAAAACACAAATTACAAAAGAGGTGATGATGGAGTCTCCGGCACTGGAAACACCAATAGTAGGTATCCGTGTCAGATATGGTCTTAACACACCGGGTACACTTTTTGAAACCACTGGCCAGTTTCTGAGATATGTTGTCTGGAAAGATAGCCACAGCAAAATCAAACGGCTCGATTTTGAAAGGCTAGGCCTGGCTGGTACACTGGTGCCTAAGACGGCAGATATGTTGCAGAAAAAAGAAACTTAAACAATCAAAACTGCAAAAATAAAAAGGGGAAAAGAGAAAACCACGACGGCAGGCAATCATGGAAGCACAGAGTGCCTGCTAGGGGAGAAAAAACAATTACCAAGCAAAGAAGTACCAGAACACGTTCATCAGGTTCTGCAGAAAAATGAAGACAGGTTTAAGGCAGTGTGACAGTAGGCGGTAAGGAGCTGGAGAGCGTTCTCACAGGGGCTCCATTGGTGGACATCCGCCATACGCAAGGACTCATTCCTGCTTGTCCACAGAGAAGAGGTGCTGAAGAAGCATAGCGACACTGGCAGAAGATACACCATGCAGCTCAGTTTTGATTGAAAGAGAGAGAGAGGATTCACAGGGAGACCATTGAGGAGCAGGCTAAAACAGTCAAGATGAGAGGTGACTAGAGAATGTATCAGGGGTCTTAGTAGTGTGTGTAGAAAAGAAGGAACAAATGTTGTTGATGTTATAAAGAAGCAACAGGTTTTAGTTATCTGTTGGATGTGTGCAGAGCAAGAGAGTAGAGATGACCCCAAAGTTGCAAGCTGAGGAAACAGGGAGGAACGTGGCGTTATCCACAGAAATAGAGAAGGGGGGAGATGAGTTTAGAACAAACATAAAAGGAGTTAAGTTTTGGTCATGTTCAATTTCAGACTGTGGTGAAACATACAGGAAGCAATGCCAGATAAGCAGGCAGAGATCTGGGCCTGGATTCCTGGAGAGATTTCAGGCATAGGGAGGTAAATCTCAGAGTCATCAGCATAAAGATGGTGCACCGAGGGACAGAGTGTAAAGAGAGAAAGGGAGAAATCCCAAGATAGAGCCCTGGGGTATACCAACTGAAAGCGGGATGGTAGTAGAAGAGGATCCACCAGAACATACACTAAAAGTGTGAAGAGAGAGAAAAGAAAACTAGGACAGGACAGGGACCCTAAATCCAAGCGAGGGCAGGTATCGAGGAGAAGGTGGAGATCAACAGCATCAAAAACAGTAGAAAGGCCAAGAATGAGGATCAAGGAAAGGCCCTTGGATTTGGTGAGAAGCAAGTTGCTGGAGACTATGACAAGAACAGTTTCTGTGGAACGTAGAGGACAAAAGCCAGATTGCAGTGGATCCAGAAGGACTTGAGAGGAATCGAGACAGCGTTGGTGAACTGCTCATTCAAGTAGTTTTGAAGCCACTGCCAACTCCAGACTTATTTCATTCCACCTTGCTGCTCCGTATACCTGGAACAAGCTACCCAAATCAGTGTATTGGGTGCCTTCTCTAGCCCTATTCAAATCCAGGCTAAAAACCCACCTCTTTGAGGCTGCTTTTGGATCCTGATGTTCCTCAATCTTTTTCACTACTTAAAGTATGTGTATCTTACCATAGTCTAGTACCCAGTTTTGTGATTTTTTTCAAGATTGTAAGAGGGGACTGTGTCTTATGTATAGCGCTGAGTACACCATGTAGCACTATACAAATTATTATTGGTAGTAGCCATGGTAAACAATATTAAAATGTATACAAATAGTTTTGGTTTCTTATTCTTAATTTTTAAATGTGTTAATAACTTATTTTTACCACCGAAAGTGTAGAATATGTTGCATAAATCATTAAAAAAAACAATGCACTCAGAACTGCATTTTTCAGACAGCAAAACGTGAAAACCGTACTAGGGTGTGAAGACTTTTACAAGACACTTTATCAGTTTGCAAGGCAATGAGCCATCACACACGTCCATGATGCAGCAAGTTAATGTTGCTCAGGGATGCACATACGAGGTACCAGTACTTGAAGCCCCCCTTAGCCAGTGGTGTTTTCAGAATAATTAATGAACATGCATGAGATATTTGCATACAATGGAGACAGTGCATGTAAATATTTCATCCATATTAATTAGGGATGTTATGAGAGAAGCACCCTGAACAAGTCTAAGCAGCACCTGTTACCATTTTTTTTTAATTTTAAACTAAACAAATTCTTTTCTAAGAGCAACACTGCATCTTAACAAAAATGATGAGCCACCATAGACTTTGTTATATCTAAAAATAAACCATTATTAAAAGGGACCCAGGATATCACTGCTTGACACAATACAAGCATTGTGGAACCTGAGTCTTTTGGGGGAAACTGCTAGGTACTTGTGACCTAGATTGGCCACTGTTGGAAACAGGATACTGGGCTTGATGGACCTTGGTCTGACCCAGTATGGTATATCTTATGTAATAGTTAAAAATAAAAGCCATTGCATCCACCTGTTTTGGAAGACAAAATACTAAAAAGAACTTAAGAATTAAAAAAAACACTTTTATAAATTAATGTCAAATCCCTCCATGCTTTACCATAAGGAATGCATAAAAATGGATGGATTAACATTACTTTGTAATCAAAGTTAATTCTTTTTTTTTCATTTATCTGTATGCTTTATTATATGCTCCTATATGTGCATAAGTACTCTCCTCTGAGGCACAAGAGTACCTTCAGCCACCCAGAAGTGCCAACTTGCATCCTAGGTACCACTGACACTGTTGACTCTAGCTACTTTATTGACATGGCGTTTATGTGATAAAGCTAGGATTTTAGATTTTATTTCTTGTATTTCCCAAATCTGAGCTCAAGGTGTAAGCCCACTTAAGTAAAGAAAACAATAGAAGTTGTACAAGACTTAGTGAATGGTAAAGTGATTCAGTTAGATGATAAAATCAATCGATGGGGAAGCAGGATTTGAACCCTGGTTCTTAGCCCGGTGCTCTAACCGCTCAATACTGCCTCTGTCTAGTTAGTTACCTTAAGATTGCTGAAGGGAGAGGGTGTATCCTACACAAACTGTATCATAGATTCGTGAAGCTTCATTGTAAAAAACACATATAAAACATCTCCCCACACACACACACACTGGTGTTCTGTTACACCGCTGTACCCATATTCACTCAGCCAAGGTCTGCAAGCAGTCTACTTTACAAACTACAAAGCATCAGCATGTCAAGTTCTTGCCTTGCCCCGAGCCCCTACCCTACGTAGCCGGCATCAATCGCATTCCCCTCAATACTCATGAGCTCCACTCACTCTGTCCATAGTAGGCCTGCAACACCTCATCACGTACTCTCCCCATGACTCAGATCCAGCTCCTCCCTTCCTAGTCGGCTAGCCTAGAGCTTGCCTCCAAGCCACTCCTACCGCTTTCCCATTGGCTGGGTCCCATTCACACAATGCTTGAGTCCCGGGATTCGGGAAGCCTAAAGGGGCGAGGCGCTGCTAAAACAGATTTTACGGCTTACAGTCTTGGAGAGCCTGTGCAAAACCTGATAACATTTTAGAAACATGGGAAAAATTAGCAGACTCTTCGCTAACCGAAAACATACCTAAATGTCCTTGTCGCGTTTATATTTTTAAAAAAATTTCGCGTGACCCAACCAAATCCGTCACAAGGAGTTAAATTTAAACTTAAAGAAAGCTGACAATTGCGCTCGGAGAGGAAGGACTTCGGCGTTCACACGTTGCACTAGACAAGCAGCCACTAAGCTCCCTACACGCAGCAACCAGGGGCTGCTCCCAGCGACTTCATTCCCCATCCCTCTAGTACAAGGGAGGGGGAGGCGCCAACGCGAGACGTAAGAGCACGCCGCCCATCCGTCCCACCATAAAATCTTGGGTGGGAGCGTACATGCTCATTGCTCTCTGTACCACCTTCCCTGACCAAAACACTGTTGCCAGTGCCAACAGGCGCGTCGGGGCGAAATCTAAAACCTCTCGAACTGGTCTTGACAACTAAAAGAGACACGTGACGCCTACCCGCTGCTACGGGGTCTCTGATGTGCTTTGTCAAGGGTCTTTTCTTTTCAAGGCTAACGGTCAATCCGATCTTATCGGTCCCTCTGCGCAAGCTTAATAAGCTCTAGTCTTCCCTGTTGCTTTGCCTTACGGCGGTGCTCAATACGTCAGGGAAGAGGGAGGAGCCGACGGCGATTAGAATGTCTCGGAAAGGAGGCGTGACAAGCGTCGGGTTACGACGAGTACTAGTAAGCAGAAGGGGCAAGGAGTCACGGAAGGGCCCTGTGTGCAGTGTGTCGGGTTTGTGTACGTTTAGTGTCGGCTGCTTGCTGTACCATGTCTCATGAAATAACTTAAAAGCGATTTAGCACGTATAGTATGGTGCATAGCATGTTCTATTGATCCCGTGTTCATCCAAGTCTTTCCTGACTTCCTTGAGGGCATTCCACGTATCTACCAGTCTTTCTGTTTTAATAAAAAAAAGGTGGCTCACGACGCTACTCCTTTGAGCTCGTGTACCCCTCCATTTCCTGAGCTTCCTTACCATCGAAAAGTGTTTGCTTCTTGAGCATTATTACTACAGTTCAGCAGTGTATTTTCCTAGAAAGCACAGTTACTTACCTGTAACAGGTGTTCCTGCTGTTCCCAGAGATCACCTGTTACAGGTAAGTAACTGTGCTATCTCCAGGAACAAGCAGGAATGAGTCTTCACATATGGGGACTCCCTAGCTGCAGATGCCAGGGAGAAACCACAGGTTGTGTGTCTTTGAAAAGGACTCTACCTCTCCCCCCACCGTGGATGCCATGTGGCCTAATAGTTGTAACATTTCTCGAGCAGTTAAATGGGACTTTAACTGTATCTGGGAGGCTAACTGCACCAAGCGTAGGCAACGGGCCTGAGGAAGATAGGCCCTTGCAGTTGTGGTATCCAGCAAGGCCCCTATAAACTCCAGAGACTGAGAAGGGGGTGAGATGGGATTTTGGGATATTTATTACCAGTCCCAAATACCTAAGGACATGCATTGTGCAGGTTAGACAAATCTGGGCCTCTGACTGGGATGAAGCTCAAATGAGCCAGTCGTCCAGATATGGGAAAACAAAAATTCCTAGAGTGCGTAGAAAGCGTAGTTACTCACCTGTAACAGGTGTTCTCCAGGAGCAGCAGGAATCAGTCCTCACATATGGGTGACGTCGGTGCCGACAGAGCCCTCGCAGAGCAATTTTCCCCAGCTTTCAAAGAAAGCCTTTGGGAATTGCAGCACGCATGCGCGGTCCCCTTCCCGCCCAAAGGTGCCATCTTGGCCAGTCTGATGACATAGCGAAAAGACAGCAAAAAATTTGCAAAAACTAAATCATATGACTGCAACTCCACAGGGAGGAGGGAGGGTTGTGAGGACTGATTCCTGCTGCTCCTGGAGAACACCTGTTACAGGTGAGTAACTACGCTTTCTCCAGGACCAAGCAGGAAGTCAGTCCTCACATATGGGACTCCCAAGCTTAAGGCTACCGGAGACCCCAAGCACAAAAATGAGCTCGCTCTAGCTCAGCAGCACAGAAGGAAGGAATCTTCTCTGAGTAATCTCCAACCGGTAGCCCAACATCCAGGATGGAGGGTAGGAGTTGCTTAAACCTCGAAGAGATTACAGAGGACTGCCTGTCCGAAAGCACTGTCCCTGCGGGACTCCCTCTCGAGGCAGTAATGGGTTGCAAAAGTCTGTCTCGAAGACTAAGTAGCGGCCCGGCAGATGTCTGCCAATGGAACAGAGCGGAGGTAAGCCACTGACGCAGCCTTCGCCCTAACCTGATGAGCCATGACTCGACTTTCCAACGAGAGGCCTGCCGCCGCATAAGTCCAAGCGATACAGTCAGCTACCCAGATGGACAGAGTACGCTTGGAGACCGGGAGCCCTAATTTATTAGGGTCGTAAGACAGGAAGAGCTGAACAGTCTTACGGTGCTCCCGCGTACGATCCAGGTAGAAGTTCAGCGCCCTTCTACAGTCCAGGGTATGCAAGACCATCTCAGCTCGGCTGGAGTGCGGCCTGGGAAAGAAGGTCAGAAGCACCACCTCCTGATTGATGTGAAAAGGGGAGACCACTTTTGGAAGAAACTTAGGGTGAGTCCGCAGGACTACCATGTTCTTGTAGAACCTAGTGTAAGGGGGATCAGACACTAGGGCCTGCAGTTCACTAACGCGCCTAGCGGAAGTGAGGGCTACCAGGAATAAGGTTTTCCAAGAAAGAAAACGGAGAGGACAGGTAGCCATGGGTTCAAAAGGCGGACAGGTGATCCGCTGTAAAACCATGTTCAGGTCCCAGTCAGGGGCTGGGGGGCGCAAAGGTGGTTTAAGGAGAAGGAGACCTCGGGAGAACCGTGCCACGAGAGGGTGGCCGGAAAGAGGCCCGCCTTCCACCGGCACATGATGTGCAGAAATAGCACTGAGGTGAACTTTGACCGAGTTGGACTTCAGACCAAGATTGGAGAGGGAAAGCAAGTACTGCAAGACCACCGAGCAGGAGAAGGGGTCATGAGACTGCTGAGTACACCAGGTGGAGAAGCGATGCCATTTAAGGGCGTAGGATTTCCGGGTAGAGGGTCGCCTGGAAGCTAGCACAACCTCTTCCACCTCTGGAGGCAGCAGAAGGGGAGCAAGGACTACCCTTTCAGCAGCCAGGCCCTCAGATGAAGAGATCTGAGGTTGGGGTGTAGGAGAGACCCCTGATCCTAGGTCAGGAGATCGGGTTGAAACCCCAGAGGCAACGGAGTATCTACCGCCAGTTGCATCAGAAGCGGGAACCACGGTTGCCTGGGCCACCGGGGAGCTATCAGGATTATGGAAGCCTTGTCCTGGAGAACCTTGAAAAGTGTTCGAGACACTAGCAGCATGGGAGGAAAGACATACAGAAGGCCCGTGGACCATGAGAGCAGAAAAGCATCCGCCGCTACTCGGAGGGGATGCGGTTCCCGAGAGCAGAACCGAGGAAGTTGCCTGTTCAGAGGACTGGCAAAGAGATCCAGCATGGGGAGGCCCCACCGGAGAAAGATCCTTTGAACCACCAACGGGTCCAATCTCCACTCGTGTGGTTGGAGGATTCTGCTCAGTTTGTCTGCCAGGTAATTTTCTTGACCTGGGAGATAGACAGCTTTGAGGAGGATTCCTCGGCTGACGGCCCAAGCGCAGAGCTTTTGCGCTTCCCGACAGAGAAGGAAGGAGCCCGTGCCCCCCTGTTTGTTCACGTAGAACATGGCCACTTGATTGTCCGTCTGGACGAGGACGGACTGGCGAGTGGTAAGGTGGGAAAAGGCCCGGAGAGCCAGGCAGATCGCTCTGAGCTCCAGGAAGTTGATCTGCTGGGCAGATTCCCACGGGGTCCAGAGGCCCTGAGTACATGTCCCTTGGCAATGTGCTCCCCAACCCAGGAGAGAAGCGTCAGTCGTCAGTACCTGAACAGGCGGAGGAGACTGAAAGGGCATTCCGAGCACTAGGTCGGGCAGATGAAGCCACCACCGTAGAGAAGAGACCAGCGGGCTGAAGATTCGTACTGAGTCCGCTAGTCTCCCCGAGGCCTGACGACATTGTGAGCGAAGGCACCATTGGGCAGGCCGCATATTCAGGCGGGCATTGGGGGTCACATGGACCGTGGAAGCCATATGGCCGAGCAGTTTCAGAAAGTGCCTGGCCGAGACCCGGGAATGGCTGCGGAAGCGGCTGGCTAGAGCCATGAGCCGTTGTGCCCTGTCGAGCGGCAGAAAGGCGCGCGCTTGAAGCGTGTTTAACCTGGCGCCGATGAACTCGAGATCCTGAGAGGGGAGCAAAGTGGACTTTGCGAAGTTTATGACAAAGCCCAGGTACTGGAGCAGAGTCACAGTACGTTGTGTGGCGTGAGTGGCCTCCGTGGAGGACGGAGCTCTGATGAGCCAGTCGTCTAGGTAAGGGAAGACAAAGAGGCCTTGAAGCCGGAGATAAGCCGCCACCACTGCGAGACATTTTGTGAAGACTCGTGGTGCGGAGGATAGGCCAAAGGGCAGTACTCTGTACTGGTAATGATTGCCCGCAACCACAAACCGTAGGTATTGTCGGTGGCTTGGGTGGATGAGGATGTGAGTATAGGCATCCTTTAGATCCAAGGAGCATAGCCAATCTCCCTGCTGGAGGTAAGGCAGCAGGATTCCAAGGGTAAGCATCTTGAACTTTTCCCTTTCCAGGAACTTGTTGAGGTTCCGCAAGTCCAGGATGGGTCTGAGGCCTCCAGTACGCTTTGGTATCAGGAAGTACCTGGAATAGAAGCCTTGACCTCTCAGGTGGTGGGGCACCGGCTCCACCGTCTGTTCCTGAAGAAGACTTGCCAACTCTTGAAGAAGCAAGTCCCGGTGAAGAGGGGGTCGCAGAGGCTCCCCTGGAAAGTAGGGGGGAGGTACCTGGTGGAAGTGTAGAAGATAGCCCTCTCGGACTATGTGGAGCACCCAGGTATCTGACGTGATGTTGGACCACCTGTGGGCAAAGTGGACCAGCCGGCCTCCCGTGCTGAGAGGCATCAGCGGAGGGGGAGAGGCTATGCTGAAAGAGTCAAAAACCCCCACCCTGCGGAGCAGGGGCCGGTGGCACAGGCTTGGGGGCTTGCTGCCTACGGGATCCGTTACCCCGTCCCTTGGCCTGCTGACCCTGTTGGGGAGCTGCTGAGGCCTGATAATGAGGGTAGTGTTTATAGGCAGCCGCCTTCCTCGGGTAAAAGGGCTTTTTCCCCAAGCCCTTCTTCTTCTGGGAAGGGGCAGAGGTTTTCCTAGAGAGCCGAGTCCTGGTGAGAGTCTCTGTCTCGAGTTGTGCAGCCTTCTCGTCCATAGGTTTGCCAAAGAGGTTTTCACCTCTGCAGGGGACATCGACCAACTTGTCCTGCACCCAGGGCTCGAGGTCGGAGGACTGAAGCCAAGCCTGTCGGCGGGCCCCGATGCCGGCTGCGGCTACCCGAGCCGATGCCTCAAAGCCATCGTAGGCTGCTCGAGAGATAAACTTTGAGCACTCCCGAATACCGGTGGACAGGGCCAGGAACCTCCGCAAAGGTTCCTCGGAGAGACCAGCAGAGAATCCGGCTATTTCTTTAGCCAGGTCCCTGAGATACATGCCCATGTAGAGCTGGTAAGTCTGGACCCGACAAGCAAGCATAGAGCCCTGGAAACACTTCTTACCGATGCCATCCAGGCTACGGGCTTCCCTGCCGGGAGGCACCGAGGAGTGCATCTTCTGGCTCTTGAGCCTATGCATGGCCGATTCCACCACCATGGAATGGTGCGGCAGCTGTGCTTTTTGGAAGCCAGGGCTCTTGCGGACTCGATATATGGCATCGACCCGCTTGCTTAATACCGGCGACGACGCCGGGCTCTCCCACATGCGGAAGAGAAGTCGTTCCAGCATCGGAGGAACCGGTACAGTAAAATGCTCCTTTGCAGGAGAGTCATACTGGAGGGCATCGAGCTCTTTGGCTCGAGGCTCCTCCTCGGGATCCGCAGGGAAGGCCAAGGCCTTGGCCATATCCCTCACGAAGTCCAAGAACCGTGCATCCTCCGGGGGGGACTGTCTCCGAGGTTCGGACTCAGGGGAGTCCGAAGGGATACACAGAGTCCGAAAAGAATCAGGTGACTCTTCCACCTCGGATTCCCAGGCGGACTCCTCGGAGGAGGAGTCGAGCGGCTCAGGCCGGGCGGGCACAGACGCCGTCCGCCCTGACGCCGAGGGAGTCAGCGTCGATGACCTCGGCCCCGAACGGGAGGCCGAAGGGGACCTCGACCGAGGATCGACTCGAGCCCGCATGGACTCGAGGATCGGCTCGGTCTCCGGGGTCGACTTAGACGTCGACGTCCCAGCGGTCAGGGCAGAAACGCCAGCGAGGCCAGCGATCAATGCCCGCTGCTGGTCCATGAAGGCAGCCAGGCTGCTCTCCAAGGCCGTCAACCTGAGTCCGAACTCAGGAGACCCAGCAGCCCCCGACTCGGCGAGTCCACGAGGACAACAGGACTTACGTGAGCAGACGAGTCCATCTCCAGACGAGGCTGTTTGGACGGCCGCTCCAGCTCCAAAGACCCGGGACGGCTATCGGGGCTATGCGACCTGGCCCTCGCGGAGCCAGGAGCGTCCGACGCCGTCCTCGCGGGTTTCTTCCTCCGATGATGCTCCCGGGTAGGAGACCCCCTCTCAGAGGAGCTCCGACGGTGTTCAGAGCCAGATTCCCTGGACACCGACGCCTCTGACAAGGTCCGGGTACGGCTGGGGTCAGAGAAGATTCTCTCCCTCTGATGCTTCCGACTCCGCAAGGATTTGGCGGACATCTTGCCACAGGCTCCACAGATCATTTCTTCATGATCTGGGCCCAGGCAACGGAGGCAGCAATCATGTGTGTCAGTAAGAGACATAAGTTTCTTACACTTAACACACTTTTTAAAGCCACTGGTGGCCATCGGGGGAAAAAGGGCCCCTGCGAGGTCGAACGTTCGTGCCGCCAGGGAAAAGTGAAAAAAGCGCGAATTTGTCACTAAGGACAGAAAAAAACGAAAAGAAGGGGAGGCCTCGCAACCGGCGTCGCGAGGCCGGACGGAAAAGGGACCGGCGTCGAACCGAAGAAAATAATAAAGAAAAATCAACTTTTCAGCGGTGACTAGTAGACAGCATCTGTAGGGCTCCGCGGAAAAAAGAAGACTGGCCAAGATGGCACCTTTGGGCGGGAAGGGGACCGCGCATGCGCGCTGCAATTCCCAAAGGCTTTCTTTGAAAGCTGGGGAAAATTGCTCCGCGAGGGCTCCGTCGGCGCCGACGTCACCCATATGTGAGGACTGACTTCCTGCTTGGTCCTGGAGAAATGCAGCTACTACTGCCATGCATTTCGTGAACACCCTTGGTGCAGAGGCCAGACCGAAAGGAAGCACCCTGTATTGGTAGTGCTTTCCTTGAAAAAGGAACCTTCTGTGTGTTGGATGGATGAGGACATGGGTGTACGCATCCTTGTGATCTAGAGAACAAAGCCAGTCCTGACTCTGAAGGTATGGCAGCAGAGTACCAAGAGAAATCATCTTGAATTTCTCTTTGAATAGAAACTTGTTCAATTCTCTGAGATCTAATATGGGTCTGTAGCCCCCTGTTTTCTTTGGAATAAGAAAATAAGGGGAGTAGAACCCTGAGCCCTGTTGAAGAAGGGGTACTTCTTCTATTGCCCCTTGGGCAAGAAGGGTAGCAATCTCCTAACCCAGAAGGTTGAGGAGAGATGTTGGAGAATTGAACTGTTTCACCATGGTGTGGGGAGGAAGGTTTAAGAAATGAAGCTTGTACCCCTCCCTTATAATGGAGAGGGTCCATTGTTCTGCTGTGATTTGCTCCCATCTGGGAGCAAAGTAAGCTAACCTTCCTGGAATGGTGAGGGGCTCTGGTTCTTCCAGAGCCAGAAAGGCTAAGTTCTCTAGTTGCAAGTCAAAGGCCCTGAGGAGGCTGAGGCTGCTGGGCCATGGGAGGCCTGGCAGCCTTTGCCTTGGCCTGTTTAGGTGATTGCTGACGCTTTGCAGCAAAACGACCTGCAGAAGATGCCTGCTGACCATAAGCAGGATAGTATCTTCCTTTTTAAGAAAAAGGTGTCTTTTTGAACAATCTTTTCTTAGCAGGAGCAGAGGTAGACTTTGAAAGTCGATCCAAAGCAGAGTTCTCAGCATCCATCTGAGTGGCCTTTGCTTTCCAATCCCTGCCAAAAAGGTTTTCACCTGTACAAAGATGATTTCCCAGTTCATCTTGGACCCAGAGTTCCAAATCAGAGGCTTGTAACCAAGCAATTCTGCATGCACCTATGGCAATAGCCGAGGCTCTGCTTACACACTCAAAAGAGTCAAAGGCTGCACGGTTGGAAAATTTGGAAACATCTTGGGCATGTTTAAGCCAAGTGAGAAATTCCTGCCTTTTATCTTCTGAAATAAAAGGGGCTAAAGTCTGCAGATGATCTGTGACTTCTTTTAGAAACATCCCCATATAGAGACTATAGGAGTTGATTCTGTCAGCAAGCATATTGGCTTGGAAAACCCTTCGGCCAAAAGCATCAAGGGTCCTGCATTCACGTCCTGGAGGATTAGATGAGTGTCTCTTTGCACTCTTTATTTTCCTCATGGCAGACTCTACCACAATAGAGTGGTGAGGAAGCTGAGACTTATGAAAGCCAGGACAAGGAGGGACACGGTACATGGTGTCAAATCTACGAGAATGAGGAGAGGTGGTAAGAGGAGTCTCCCACATGCTCAACATGAGATCATAGAGAATCTCATGAATAGGTAAAGTAGCTGCTTCTTTAGGAGCCTTAGGATATTGCAAAATATCTAATTGCTTGGCTCTAGGCTCTGACTCAGGGGCCACTGTAATGGAGAGGCCCCTAGCCACTTCCCTAATGAAGTCCTGAAAAGACAAGTCTTCTGGAGGAGACATTCTTCGTTTTGGAGAATCAGACTCCTGAGGAAGAAGTACCAGTGCCTCGACAGAAACCTCCAACTCAGAGTCTTCGGAGGAATCGAAGTATCGCCTGTCTGGATGCTCCTGTAAAGCCCGATACACGTACCGAGTGGGATTGACATCGGGAGTAAGCGGTACCGGTTCGGTACCGATGGGCATCATAGGACAGGGTACCGTTGCAGTCGACACCGAGGCCGATGTCGATGCAGTCGGTACCGGCAACAGAGATTGTTGCGGTACCAGAGGCGTCGAAGCCTGCATAAACGCCATTAGGGTGCGCTGCATAGACAGAATCTTCTGATCCATCAACGCCACCAGAGTCTGGATCAGCCCCAGAACACGGCAACAGGTGATCGGCCGAGGCTGAGCCCGAGCCATCGATGTCAACCTGTGACCCCATAGACAATGCTTTGGAAGCCATAATTTTGCCGGTGCAGAATCCTCAAGGACAAGCCCGGAGGCATCTCGATGCTTAGAGGGAGATTTGCCCTTCGAGGACCGGCTAGATTTATGTTTGGTTACCTGAGATCCATGGGAGGAAGAAGCAGCCCTGGAAGACGTCAATGCCACCAAGGCTGCATCAGAGGGAAACAGGGTACTGAGCTTGGCTGCTTGGTTCTGCCAACCTCTTTTGGACATCATGGTACAGGACACAAAATCCGTGATGGAATGGTCAGGACCCAAACATTTTAGACACCAATCATGGGTGTTGGTGACAAAAATAGTACCGCCACACTTCGTGCACTTTTTAAACCCGGAAGCAAGCTTCTCCATGAGGAGAAAAAATGTTCAGGCCTAAGGCCCAAACCGAAAATGCACAGTTGAGGAAAGAAAAGGTTTGGTTTTGTTTTTTTTTAAGAAGAAAAGACCGGCAGTACCAGTCTGACATCGAAGGAGGCAGACGCGACACTAAAAAATAAAGAACTTCTTCTGCAGTGACAGGAACATGACCTGCTGGCTCCGCAGAAAAGAAGAACTGGAGAGAGGCAGTTGGGAAAGACGGGAAGACAGCACGCAGGCGCTGTGGGATGCTCCCAAAAGCTTTCTTACTGGACGCTGGAGAGCGTTCCCGCGCAGGCTCCGTCGGTACCGACGATACCCATATGTGAAGACTCATTCCTGCTTGTTCCTGGAGATAAAAGGTATTGGCACTCATTCGCAGGGCTCTGTCATTAATACAGAAGGGCCATAGGTTAATTTTATCAGGCAATGAAAAAGGTACCCCATACCATTATGTACTCCTTCAAAACAAGCCCTGCATGTTAGGTATTTAGAAAACAAATTGCTTGATACAGCAAGCTGTGTGTGACCCTTTAGCGCAGCAGGTTAACCTTATCCACAATTAGGCCTGCTCCAACAGCCCCACACTCAGCCCAGCTTCCTCCAGCCCCACCATCCCCCACCATGAACATATTTAGTGGAGCCTCTTTCCCTGTTTGTGTATCCCCCTACCCAGTACTGTGGACCGCTGCTCTGGATTTTCAGATTCTGGCATGAATGTACATGCAGTTGTATCAAATCCCAGCTGTGATAAGTGCAAAAGGGTAAATAAAAGTGTGATTCATTAAAGGCTTGTGACTCTCCAGAGCAAATTTACAATCTTTGCTTTATTTTGTTTGTTCATACATATGCCTATGTAAAAAATGGAGAAAGCATATCTATGCAAAGTGAGCAAGTACTGTGTTAGAGAGAAAATACCCTGAACTGTTACTAAGAGCATACAAATTTAATAACCTGGCACTGGGCTCTTTTCACTTTAATACAAATGCAATGTGTGCCTTGGAATAAGTGCTGACTTGGTGACTCATTGCCTCCTGGGTTTTCTTGGCAGTGTGACCAGAAGTAGATTGCTAGGCCTTTCTTCCAAGGAAATGGGGGCTGTGGCTTGCCCAAGGCTACAAGGAGTGCTAGTTGAATCAAACACTGGTATCTTGGTTAACAAGCCAGTGCTCTAACCATTAGGTTTCTACTCCACTCCTATCCACCTTTCAGAAGCCTAGAATTACACAGCAATTTCAGAGCTCATGACTTCCATTTACAGTGCCTTACAAATGCCTAAACACCCTTCTACATTTCCTCAAGATACTATCTAAAGTACATTAATGTAACCCATGTACGTACCTGCATAAGTGGGGTAAGTAGTCCAGGCTCTCCTGGCACCAGTGCCTAGCCAGAACCACTGGGCACAAACTCATAGAGCAGCGTTCAAGAAAGACCCCACTCCTCCATGAGGTTACATTTTAAGCTCAAGAAAGGTTGGTCCAGAGGCTGGGGCAAGGGCTACTATAAGAACTGATTAAGGTTATTGCAAGGAGGAGGAAGTGGTAGAGGTATTTAACAAAATTTTGTTTGGAGGTAAGAATAAAAGAGCCCAACTGTTGAAAAACGACATGTAAACAATACAAGCAAATGCAGTTCACTGTACAATCAATTTGAGCAAAGAAAGCCTTTGGGAATGCAGCGCGCGCATGTGCGGTCCCCTTCCCGCCCAAGGGTGCCATCTTGCTCAGTCTGATGACATAGCTAAAAGACAGCAAAAAAACAAAATTAATTATATGACTGCAACTCCCAGGGGAGGAGGGAGGGTTGTGAGGACTGATTCCTGCTGCTCCTGGAGAACACCTGTTACAGGTGAGTAACTTTCTCCAGGACCAAGCAGGAAGTCAGTCCTCACATATGGGACTCCCCAGCTTCAGGCTACCGGGGACCAAAAGCTGAACAATGAGCTCCCTCTAGAGCTCCAGTTTGCGTGAAAGAATCTTCTCTGAGAACGCCCCCGTACGGTAGCCCAACACCAGGGCCAGAGGGTAGGAGTTGCCTATACCTCAAAAAGATTACAGAGTACCACCTGTCCGAAGGCACTGTCCCTGCAGGACTCCCTCTCGAGGCAGTAGTGGGCCGCAAAAGTCTGGCTTGAAGACCAAGTAGCGGCCCGGCCGATGTCTGCCAACAGAACAGAGCAGAGATGAGCTACTGACGCAGCTTTTGCCCTGACACAGTGGGCCATGACTCGACCCTGCAAGGAGAGGCCGGCTGCCCTGTACGCCCAGGCGATACAGTCTGCCACCCAGATGGACAAGGTATGCTTGGAGACAGGTAACCCCAGCTTATTAGGGTCAAAAGATACGAAGAGCTGAACAGCCCTTTGATGTCCCTGCGTACAGTCAAGGTAGAAGGACAACGCCCTCCTACAGTCCAGGGTATGCAAGACCATTTCAGCCCAGCTGGCATGCGGCCTGGGAAAGAAAGTCGGAAGAACCACCTGATTGAGATGGAAGGAGGAGACAACCTTTGGAAGGAACTTTGGGTGAGTCGGTAAGACCACCCTGTTCCTATAGAACCTTGTGTATGGTGCCTCTGAGACCAGAGCTTGTAGCTCACTGACTCGCCTGGCTGAAGTAAGAGCTACCAAAAACGCCGCCTTCCAGGAAAGAAAGCGTAAAGGACAAGTAGCCATAGGTTCAAATGGTGGGCAAGTAAGTTGTTGCAAGACCACCTTCAAATCCCACCCAGGTGCAGGTGAACGAAGCAGAGGCTTGAGCAAAAGGAGGCCTCTGAGAAAGCAGGCCACTAAAGGGTGGCCTGACAGAGACTGACCTTCCACCGGTGAGTGGTGCGCTGACAGAGCACTGAGGTGGACCCGAACAGAGTTGGATTTAAGGCCCAGGTCGGACAGGTGAAGCAAATATTGCAGCACCACTGGCACCAGGCACGAAAAAGGATCCCCCTTGTGCTGAGCACACCAGGTGGAGAACCTACGCCACTTGAGGGCATAATATTTTCTAGTGGAGTGCCTCCTAGAGGCCAAGACCACCTCCTCCACTTCCCTAGGTAGCAGTAAGGAAGCTAGAACTACCCTTTCAGCATCCAGGCCATCAAATTGAGGGACTGGAGGTTGGGGTGCAAGAGAGATCCCTGATCCTGAGATAGGAGATCGGGTTGCACCCCCAGAGGGAGTGGAGTGTCCACAGCCAACTGCAGAAGGAATGGAAACTACGGTTGCCTCGGCCATCTGGGGGCTACCAGGATCACCGAGGCCTTGTCCCGAAGCACCTTGAAAAGGGTCCGGGCCACTAAAGCCGTGGGAGGAAACGCATACAGTAGGCTTGTAGACCAAGAGATTAGAAACACATCTGCTGCTATTCTCAGAGGATGTGGTTGTCTGGAGCAGAACCTGGGTAGTTAACAGTTGAGTGGACTGGCAAAGAGATCGATGGTTGGAAGACCCCAGCTTAGGAAGATTCGCTGGACCACCAGAGGATTCAACTGCCATTCGTGTGGCTGCAGAATCCTGCTCAACCTGTCTGCCAGATAATTCTCTTGGCTGGGCAGATAAACTGCCTTGAGAAGCATGCCCTGTTTGACTGCCCATGAGCACAGGGCTTGAGCCTCCTGACACAGAAGTCGGAACCCTGTGCCTCCTTGTTTGTTCACATAGAACATGGCGACTTGATTGTCTGTCTAAACCAGAACAGACTGGTGAGAGAGGGCATGAGAGAAAGTTTGGAGAGCCAAACAGTTAGCTCTCAGTTCCAAGAGGTTGATCTGCTGTGTGGCCTCCTAAGGAGACCAGAAGCCTTGGGTGCATGCCCCCTGGCAATGTGCACCAAGGCACTCCTCGCACTAGATTCGGGAGATGCAGCCACCATTGCAGGGAGGCCGCCAGCAGTTTGGACACCCTTACTTTGTCTCCCATGTGTCCTGTGGCTTGCAGCCACTGAGTTCTGAGGCCCCACTGAGCAGGCCTCATATGCAGACAGGCATTCGGCGTAACATGGACCGTGGATGCCATGTGGCGGAAACCAGAGAATTGCTGTGGAACTGTCTGGCCAAGTCCAGTCTGTGGGCCCTGTCTACAGGCAGATAAGCCTTTGCCTGAAGGGTATCCAGCCTTGCTCCTATGAACTCTGTGTTTTGTGAGGGATGCAAAGTGGACTTTGTGAAGTTTATGACAAACCCCAGATGCTGTAGAAGGGAGACAGTGCGGAGGGTGGCCTGTCTGGTTTCCTGTGGAGACTGACCCCTGATGAGCCAGTCGTCCAGGTATGGAAAGACAAATATGCCCTGGACTCTGAGATAGGCTGCTACCACCGCCAGGCATTTGGTGAAAACCCTGGGTGCGGAGGTTAGGCCAAATGGAAGTACTCTGTACTGAAAATGATTTTCTCCCACTACAAATTTGAGATATTGTCTGTGGTCTAGATGAATGAGGATGTGAGTATAAGCATCCTTTAGGTCTAAGGAGCATAGCCAATCTCCCTGCTGGAAGTAGGGCAGCAGTATTCCAAGGGTAAGCATCTTGAACTTTTCCCTCACCAGGAACTTGTTGAGATTTCACAAGTCGAGGATGGGCCTGAGGCCTCCTGTCCTTTTTGGTACTAGAAAGTACCTGGAATAGAAGCCTTGCCCTCTCAGGTGGTGGGGCACCGGTTCCACCGCCTGCTCCTTTAGAAGACTTGTCAACTCCTGAAGGAGTAAGTTCTTGTGCAGAGGGAGTCTTGGAGGCTCCCCTGGAAAGTAGGAGGGGGGTAACTGGTTGAAGTGGAGCAAATAGCCCTTCTGGACTATGCTGAGCACCCAGGCATCCCCTGTTATGGCTGACCACCTGTGGGCATACAGGGTCAGCCGGCCTCCTGTGCTGAGAGGGGCCAGCTGAGGAGAGGCTATGCCACTGGAGTTAAAACCCCGCTCCCTGCTGTGCAGGAGCCGGAGCTGGTGGCTTGGGGGTTTTCTGCCTACGGGGCCCATGTCCCTGCCCCTTGGCCTGCTGACCCTGTTGGGGAGCTGTGGAGGCCTGGTATTGAGGGTTAAGATTTGTAGGCAGAGGACTTCCTCAGGTAAAAGGACTTTTTCCCCCGAGCCCTTCTTCTTTTGAGAAGGGGCAGAGGTCTTTCTAGACAGCCTTGTCCTAGTGAGAGTCTCGGACTCGAGTTCTGCAGCCTTTTCAGACATGGGCTTGCCAAAGAGGTTTTCACCTCGGCAAGGGACATCGACCAACTTGTTCTGCACCCATGGCTCGAGGTCCGATGACTGTAGCCAGGCCTGACGGCATGCACCGATGCCGGCCGCGGCTACTCAGGCCGAAGCCATCATAGGCTGCTCGAGATATAAACGTCGAGCACTCCCGGATCCCAGATGACAAGGCTTTGAACCTCTGCAAAGGTTCCTCGGAGAGACTAGCAGAGATCCCCAGCAATCTCCTTTGCCAGGTCTCGTAGGTACATGCCCATGTACAGCTGGTAAGTCTGGACACGGCAAGCAAGCATAGAGCCCTGGAAGCACTTTCTACCGAGGTCATCCAGGTTCCGGGCCTCCCTGCCCGGAGGCACCGAGGAGTGCATCTTCTGACTCTTCAGACGATGCATGGCCGGTTCCACAACCATGGAGTGGTGCGGCAGCTGTGCCTTCTGGAACCCAGGGCTCTTGCAGACTCGATAAATGGAATCGACCCACTTGCTAAGAACCGGCGTTGAGGCTGGCGCCTCCCACATGCGGAAGAGCAACCGTTCCAGCATCGGAGGAGCCGGTACAGTAAAGGCCTCCTTGGGGGGAGAGTCATACTGCAGGGCCTCGAGCTCCTCGGCTCGAGGCTCCTTCTCGGGGTCCGCGGGGAAGGCCAAGGCCTTGGCCATGTCCCGCACAAAGTCCGAGAACCAGGTATCCTCCGGGGGGGGGGGGGGGGGGACCTTCTCCGAGGTTCAGACTCCAGTGAGTCCGAAGGGACGCACCGGGTCTGAAAAGTGTCCGGGGACTCCTCGTCCTCCGTTTCCCATCCCGATCCCTCCGAGGAGTCGTCGAGCGGCTACGGTCGGGCGTGCACCGATGCCATCCGCCCTGACGTTGAGGGTACCGGCATCAACGACCTCGGTCCCGCACGGGAGATCGAGGGGGACCTCGGCCGAGGATCGACTCGAGATCTTCATGGACTCGAGGATCGGCTCGGCCTCTGGGGTCGACTTGGACGTCGAGGTCCCGGTGGTCGGGGCAGATGCACCAGTGAGACCGGCGATCAGTACCCACTGCTGTTCCATGAAGGCTGCCAAGCTGCTCTCCAAGGCCGTCAACCTGAGTCCGAGCTCAGGAGACCCAGCAGCCTCCGACTCGGGCCCCGATGACGTCGGCTCCTCCGGAGGAGAGTCCACGAGGACTACAGTACTCACGTGACTCGGGGCCTCCGTTTCTACACGAGGTTGTTTAGCAGGCCTCTCCAACTCCAAAGACCCGGGACGGCGGTCGGGATTATGCGACCTGGCCCTCGAGGAGCCAAGAGCATCCACTGACACCGTCCTCACGGGTTTCTTCTTCCTGCGGTGCTCCCGTGAAGGAGATCCCCCTCTCAGAGGAGCCACGACGATGCTCGGGGGCAGACTCCCAAGACGTCGAGGCCTCTGACGAAGTCTGGGCTCGGCCTGACGCAAAGTAAGAAAAGATCCTTTCATGTTGATGCTGCCGGCTCCTCAATGCCTTGGAGGACATTTTGCCACACGGGACACAGACCAGCAGGTCATGGTCGGGCCCGAGGCACCGGAGGCAGCAGTCGTGTGTGTCGGTGAGAGACATCAGTTTCTTACACCGATCACACTTCTTAAACCCAGTGGCAGCCATCGGGGGGAAAAGAGCCCCTGCAAGGTCAAAAGACTGGGCTGCCAGGGAAAAATGAAAAAATGGCACGAACGCTAGTCTCTAAGGACAAAAACCGAAAAATGAAGTCCAGGCTCGATACCGGTGTACCGGGCCCAGGCGGGAAAGGGAACCGGCGTCGAACCGAGTAATTACATGGATCCACACCGATCAATCAACTTTTTCACGGGTGACCACGATACACATCCATTGGGCTCCATGGAAAAAAGAAGACTGAGCAAGATGGCACCCTTGGGCGGGAAGGGGACCACGCATGTGCGCTGCATTCCCAAAGGCTTTCTTTGAAAGCTGGGGAAATGCTCCACATGGGGGCTCCATCGGCACCGATGTCACCCATATGTGAGGACTGACTTCCTGCTTGGTCCTGGAGAAACCATGGATCTACAAATTCTGCCCCCCTTGACTTTTGTGGAGGAATATCACACGCAATCCCCACTCACTGCTGTCCTACAGGACAAGATGTTCTTTCTTCTGTCTTAGGGCGCCAAAGAAGATGTCCCAATATCCCAACAGGGAATGGGGTTCTATTGTTCGTACTTTCGCATACCAAAAAAGAGCAGAGGGTACAGGCCCACCCTGAACCTCAGAAACCTCAAGGACTACAAAATGGGCTGCTACTTCTGGAGAGAGATCTGCAATTCTAAGTATTTACTTCTGGGAATTTTTATAAATCTTGGGGAAAAAGGAATTCTTTAGATTAAAGCTGATTAATCTGTGAATCCAGTGTATTTGTTAAATCAGTCAGGGCCTAGTAGCAGCAAAGAGTTTTTAGCTTAAATTTAAAAGAGAGCTTTCTGGTTAAATTTAGAACCCAAGACTCCCTCTATCTAAGCAAACGCTGTGGGACGCCCCCTGTAGATTGGCCACAGATTACCTTAGAAGCACAGGACAGGGTACTGTGTAGCAGCCAGCTTTTAATAAGTCGCTATCCCTCCCTCCCTCCGAGACACCCATCCACCCCTGGGATCATCGTAGCTTTATAGGTGCTTAAACCTCTTAAAAGAAAGGAGGTGCCATATTCACTCTCAGGTGCAGCTGTTTATTCTCATCAGCATACATTAAGGACGTGAAATTAATTAAACTTTAGGTGAACAAAGTACATTAAACATATTAGGTATAGTTTTATTAGTATAAGTATCCCCAGCAATCCTTAGTAAGTAAAGAACTTAAATATCTAACACAACCTTAAAATGAAGATGCAGACAGCAGTCCAGCAGCGAGATGGGGGCTTTCCAGTCTTTTGCATTGAGTGTCACATGTACAGTAGTGTGCAAAAGTCTGGCATCACTTGTAAATTTGATGTTTTTTCAACTTCATGACCTTATATCTTAATGTCTTTTATCTCCCAGTGGCATTTTCTGTGTATCTCATAAGTGATAGATTTGGCTATTAGGGCCAACATTTAGTATTGGTTTGGCCCTTACTTCCGAGTTTGTTCCCCATAGTTGTCCTATTGATAGATTTTCTGTGAAAATCACGTAATGTACATCGTTGGCCAACAATATATTATTGTAAGTATGCTTTAAAAGATTATGGACACACGCCAGGTTTCCTTCAAATTAATGTATGTGGTCTTGAAAAAGGCCGTTTTTGTGTGTCAGTGATGGCTCAGTATTTGATGGGCCACCCTTTGTTCTTGATCACTTGACTGCACCTTGTCAGCATTGAATGAACTAGTCTGACAAGGTGATCGTTGGTGACAACGCGGTTCCAAGCTGCAATGAGTGACTCAATCAGCTCACGCTTTGATGTCGGATGCCTCTTGGATATTTCCAAGGCCACCTTGTGCCACAGGTTCTCGAATGGATTCAGATCTGGAGACTGGGCAGGCCAGTCCATTGACTTGATATTGTTCCGCTGCTTCCAGCTGATTACCTGTCTGGAGCGATGGCAGGGTGCATTGTCATCTTGGAACAGGAACTGGCCAGGAAACAGCTGGTGTGCTGATGGCACCATGCACTTTTGCAGTATGGTGATGTACTTGGCCCTGTTGACCATTCCATCCATGATGTGAAGACATCCAACGCCACTGGCAGCCATGTAGCCCCAGACCATGACCTTCAAAGGATGCTTCACAATGAGGTTGAGACACTCAGGCTTGAATTCCTCTCCAGGAAATCTCCTCACATAGGTGTGGGCCTGGTTACCAAATAGGCAGAAGATGCTTTCATCGCTGAATAGCACCTTTTCCCACATTTCAGTCGACCAGGTTGAGTGCTTTCTCTCCCACACAATCCGTTTGCACCTTTATATGTCAGTCATCACTGGCTTATTTCGTGCTTTGCAGCCCCAGAGACCAAACTGCAGGCACCGGCGACAAACTGTTGATGAGCTGACACCGACCTCACTCTTGTCTGACCACTCTGAGAAGAGGTCAACTTGCGATTAGTCAGTGAAATGCGTTGTAGTGCGCGGTCCTGGCGTGATGTTGATACACGTGAACAACCTGAACGAGGCTTGTCCACTACTGAACCCATTTCTTTCTTCTTCTGTACAATGTTAACAACAGCGCTCTGACTGCAGCCAACTTTCCTGGCTATCTGATGGCTTGAAAATCCTTCCTCGCTCATAAAGGACACATGAACATGCCCCTCCAACATCAGGGTTCAAGTCATCTTCATGGTCGATCCAGAAAGCGTATGAAATTCAAAAATTCCACACATTTTTATAGCTACACTGTTGGCTAGATATCTGCATTGTGATTGGTTAGTGAAACCAGCCTCCTGATTGGTCAGAAATAACGTGTGCATATTGGATAATCTCGATCCAGTTTTGACGCAGGATCCACAAAAATCGCAGTAGCTATCTCCCAGTGTCTATAAAGTATTTAAATTGGAAGAAAGGAATGCAAAAAAGTCAATTCTAATGGCCAAATGTATCTCTTTTAACGTGGTAGAAAGATGAATATGCTGGGCTAACACAAAATTTTAAAAAAACACGTTAGAAAGTACAAAGAACGGAAAACTCACAAGTGATTCCAGACTTTTGCACACCACTGTATGATTTTCTTCCAGTTGGTCAGGGGTCTTACGTGTGCACAAGGTGCAAGGAGCTATTTCCTCTCAGGGAACAAGTTCGATCTCTGGAGGCAAGAGTAGCAGACTTGGAAGACATAAAGACAGAGAGGTAGATAGACAAGACCTACAGGATATAGTCCTGAAGTCCCACCTCCAGTCTGGCAGCATCCCTGTTGCCATGGAGGAGAGAGGTCACGTGACAGGACAGCATCACCCTGGTGAGGCAGGAAGTGATCCTATAACTAGGACCTGTCCTCCAGGTGATGTAAAACCCTCTCACACTTAGGAAGTTTCTCCAGGGCTATGTGCCCAGGAGGGAAGGGTTAGGACAGCCATTATAGTTGGTGGTTCGATCAGTGGCATGTAGACAGCTGGGTGGCTGGTGGACATGAGGATCACTTGGTAACATGCCTGTCTGGTGCGAAGGTAGCAGACCTCACGCGCCACCTAGACAAGGTCTTAGTGCTGGGGTGGAGACTGCTGTCTTGGTACATGTCGGTACCAATGACATAGGAAAATGTGGTAGAGAGGGTCTCGAGGCTAAAATTTCAGCTTTTAGGTAGGAAGTTGAAATCCACAACTTCCAGGATAGCATTCTCCGAAATGTTTCCCATTCCACGCGCAGTACCCAAAAGGCAGGCAGAGATCTGGAGTCTCAATGCATGGATGAGACAATGGTGCAAGGATGAGGGTTTTGGATTTGTTAGGAACTGGGGAACATTCTGGGGAAAGGAGGGGCTCTTCTGAAGGGATGGGCTTCACCTTAACCAGGATGGAACCAGGTTGCCGGCATTAACTTTTAAAAAGGAGATAGAGTTGCTTTTAAACTAGATAATAGGGGAGAGCCGACAGTCGCCCAGGAGCGCATGGTTCAGAACAATGTATCCTTGAAGGATACTACCAAAAAAATGAAGTTAGGGCACATCAGCAGAGAGGTTCCAGTAAAGACAAAGGTAGCCCAAAAGCCCTTGAGTACAGAGCAGACAGAGCTTAAAGATTCCAAATTACCCCTGCTTATCGATAACCAGATTAATATGAATAAAATACAGTCTCTAAAATGCTTGTATGCAAATGCTAGAAGTCTAAAAAAATAAGATGGGAGAGTTAGAATATATAGCACTAAATGAGAAGTTAGATATGATTGGAACCTCAGAGACATGGTGGAAGGAGGACAACCAGTGGGAGACACTGATATCTGGGTACAAACTATATCATAATGATAGAGTGCAACCCCTCCACCAATTTGATCAGCTCTATGCTAGAGAGGGCATTGAGTCACACAGGATTAAAGTTTTGCAGGAAACAAAATTCGCTGTAGAATCTTTATAGATTGAAATTCCATGTAAAAAGGGGAAGGCAATGGCAGCCTTCTATTGACCGCCTGGCCAGAATGAACTAATGGATGATGAAATGTTCAAAGAAATCAGGGGAGCTAACAAAAGTTACAGAACAGTAATAATAATAGGTGATTTCAATTATCCCGGTATTGACTGGGTCAGTGTCATGACAGGACATGCTAGGGAGATAGTTTCTAGATGAAATAAATGACTGCTTTTTGGAGCAGCTTGTTCATGACCCATCCAGATGGAAAGCCATTTTGGACTTCGTCCTTAGTGGAACACCAGACCTGGTGCAAGAGATAAAGGTGTTGAGGCCACTTGGCAATAGTGATCATAGCATGATCGCATTTGATTTAATTAATGGAGGAGGGATGGTAAGGAAATCCACAGTACTACCTTTAAACTTTCGAAAGGAGACTATGATAAAATGAGGAAAATAGTTAAGAAAAAACTAAAAGGAGCAGTTGCAAAAGTTAAAGACTTACATCAAGCTTGTCATTTTAAAATACTATCTTGGAAGCCCAGACCAGTTGTATTCCACGTTTTAAGAAAAGTGAAAGGGAGTCCAAAAAACTGCCAGCATGGTTTAAAAGGTGAGGTCAGAGAGGCTGTTGTTGCCAAAAAAGAATCTTTCAGGAAATGGAAAAAAGAGCCAAATGATGAAAACTGTAAACCGCACTAGCACTGCAAGTTAAATGCAACGCATTGATAAGGCAGGCAAAGAGAATTTGAGAAGAAACTTGTTGTGGAAGCAAAAACGTGCAAAGCGTAGTTACCTGTAACAGGTGTTCTCCAGGGACAGCAGGAATCAGTCCCTCACATATGGGTGACGCCGGCACCAACGGAGCCCTCGTGCGGAGCAAATCCCCAGCTTTCAAAGAAAGTCTTTGGGATTGCATCACGCATGCGCGGTCCCTTTCCCGCCCAAGGGTGCCATCTTGCTCAGTCAAATAACAGCTAAAAAGACAGCAAAAGGATAAAATTTAATCAAAGGACTGCAACTCCAGGGGAGGAGGGAGGGTTGTGAGGACTGATTCCTGCTGTCCCTGGAGAACACCTGTTACAGGTGAGTAACTATGCTTTCTCCAGGAACAAGCAGGAAGTCAGTCCTCACATATGGGACTCCCTAGTTATAGGCTACCGAGAACCCATAGCTGAAAAATGGCTCCCTCTAGAAGAGCTGCAGCAGCTATAATAGGAATTCAGCCAAGAACGAACCCACCCCCCCGTTAGCCTGACACCAAAGGGTCAGAGGGGTAGGAGTTTCCTAAACCTCAAATAGGTTACAGAGTACCGCCTGGCTGAAAACACTATCTCGTCGGGATTCCCTATCCAAGCAGTAATGGGCTGCAAAAGTCTGGCCCGAAGACCAGGTGGCGGCCCGGCAGATGTCTGCCAGCGGAACAGAGCGGTAGTGAGCCACTGATGCAGCCTTAGCCCTGACCCGGTGGGCCATGACTCGACCCTGCAACGGGAGGTCGGCCGCCCTGTATGCCCAGGCGATGCAGTCTGCCACCCAGGTGGACAACGTGCGCTTGGAGACAGGTAGACCCAGCTTACTAGGGTCATACGAGACGAAGAGCTGAGTAGCCCTTCGATGTCCCCGCGTACGCTCCAGGTAGAAGGCCAATGCCCTTTTACAATCCAGGGTATGCAGGACCGCCTCTGCCCGGCTGGCATGCCGCCTGGGAAAGAAGGTTGGAAGAACCACCTCTTGACTGAGGTGGAACGAAGAGACCACTTTCGGAAGGAACTTGGGGTGGGTGCGCACAGGACCACCCTGTTCCTATAAAACCGTGTGTACGGTCTATCAGAAACGAGAGCTTGCAGCTCACTCACACGTCTGGCAGATGTGAGTGCCACCAGGAAGAGCACCTTCCAGGAGAGGAAGCGCAGATGGCAAGTGGACATCGGCTCAAAAGGTGGGCGAGTAAGCTTCTCCAAGACCACATTCAACTCCCACTCAGTTGCTGGAGGACAAACCGGGGGTTTTAGTAGAAGTAGACCTCTGAGGAATCTGGACACCAAGGGGTGAGCCGAAAGAGGTTGTCCTTCCACTGGAGAGTGGCGTGCTGACAAAGCACTCAGGTGGACCCTGACAGAGCTAGGCCTGAGACCTAATTCTGAGAGGTGAAGCAAGTACTGCAACACCACTGATACATGGCAAGAGAAAGTGTTTTCGTTGTGCTGGATACACCACACCTCAAACCTATGCCACTTGAAGGCATATTATTTCCTAGTGGACTGCCTCCTTGAGGCCAGTAACACTTCTTCTACATTCCTAGGTAGGAGGAGAGGAGCCAGCACTACCCTTTCAGCAGCCATGCTATCAGGTTGAGGGACCTGAAGTTGGGGTGCAAGAGAGCTCTGCTCCTGAGACAGGAGGTCGGGCTGCGTCCCCCAGAGGGAGTGGGGCTTCCACTGCCAGCTGAAGGAGAAGCGGAAATCAAGGCTGCCTCAGCCATCTGAGGGCTACCAGAATGACCAAGGCCTTGTTCCGAAGGATTTTGAACAGAGCTCGGGCCACCAGAGGCGTGGTAGGAAACACATACAGGAGGCCCACTGACCAGGAGATCAGAAAAGCATCTGCAGCTACCCTCAGAGGATGTGGCTGTCTGGAGCAAAACTTGGGCAACTGGTGATTCTGCGGACTGGCAAAGAGATCTATAGATGGATGTCCCCAGCGGTGCAAAACCTGCTGGGCCACTTCTGGATTCAATTGCCATTCGTGAGGTTGGAGAATCCTGCTTAGCTTGTCTGCTAGGAAGTTCTCCTGACCAGACAGGTAACTGCTTTGAGACACATACCCTGCCTGATTGCAAAGGAGTAGAGGTCCAGTGTCTCCTGACATAGGATACAAGACCCTGTGCCTCCCTGCTTGTTCATGTAGAACATTGCTACTTGGTTGTCTGTCTGCACCAAGACAGACTGATGTGAAAGAATATGACCGAAGGTTTGAAGAGCGAGGCAAATCGCCCCCAGCTCTAAGAGTTCCTGAGTGCATGATCCCTGGCAATGGGCTCCCCAGCCTAGCAAGGAGGCATCTGTCGTTAGCACTCTTGTGTGCGAGGGAGTCTGAAAAGGCACTCCCTCGAGCAGGTTGGGTGGCTGAAGCCACCACTGCAACGACTTCACCAGTCATTTGGACACTTATCCTGTCTCGGAGGCTGCCGGTGGCTTGTGTCCATTGATCTCTGAGGCACCACTGAGCTGTTCTCATGTGGAGACAGACATTTTGGGTCACATGTACCGTGGAGGCCATGTGGCCCAGGAGGCGTAGGAAGTGTCTCGCTGAGACCTGAGACTTGTGTCTGACCTGGTGTACCAGCGCCAGCAGCCTCTGTGCCCTGTCTTCCGGCAGGTAAGTCCTCGCCTGAAGGGTGTCTAGTCTTGCTCCTATGAACTCTAAGTTTTGAGTGGGGCGCAAACTAGACTTTGCGTGGTTTATGACAAAGCCTAGATGATGTAGCATGTTGGTGGTGCGAGACGTGGCCTGTTGGGCCTCCTGAGGCAACTGGCCCCTGATGAGCCTGTCATCCAGGTAAGGGAAGACAAAAATCCCTTGGTTTCTGAGGAAGGCCGCCACCACGGCCAGGCATTTGGTAAACACTCTGGGAGCAGAGGCTAGGCCAAAGGGGAGTACTCTGTACTGAAAATGGTTTCCTCCCACTACAAATTTCAGATATTGTCTGTGGTCTGGATGTATGAGGATGTGCGTATAGGCATCCTTCAGGTCTAAGAAGCATAGCCAATCTCCCTGGTGGAGGTAAGGCAGCAATATTCCAAGGGAAAGCATCTTGAACTTTTCCCTCACCAGGAACTTGTTTAAGTTTCACAGGTCGAGGACAGGCCTTAGGCCTCCAGTTCTCTTTGGTATCAGAAAATACCTGGAGTAGAAGCCCTTCCCCTGCATGTGGTAGGGCACCAGTTCCACCGCCTGATCCTCTAGAAGACCTGCTAACTCCTGCAAGAGGAGGTCCCTATGAAAAGGGGGTCTGAGAGGCTCTCCTGGAAAGAAGGAGGGAGGTACCTGGCTGAAGTGAAGCAAATAGCCCCTTTGGACTATTTGCAGGACCCAGGTATGCGTGGTAATAGCTAGTCACCTGTGGGCGTACAGGGTCAGCCTTCCTCCTGTGCAAGGCCTCACCACTGGTGGGAGAGAGACTATGCTTTGGGAGTCAAAAAAACCCTCCCAGCTGGGTCGGGGCCTGGGGGTCTTCTGCTTACGCAGGTCATGCCCCAGTCCATTGGCCTGCTGCCCCCTTTGGGGAGCTGGGGCAGCCTGGTAAGTGGGATAGATGCGGTAAGCAGCACCCTTCCTTGGGAAAAAGGACTTTTTACCCAAGCCCTTCTTCTTAGAAGGGGCAGAAGTCTTCTTGGAGGACAGCCTTGTCCGGGTCAAGTACTCGGGACTCAATCTCAGCAGCCTTCTCAGTCATGGGTAAGGCTGTAAGAATATTTAAAATGTTTGAATATCACTTGGGGCACTATCAGGTCCATCCTTATAAAGTGGAAACAGTTTAGCATCACCTAGATAGTACCTGAATCAGGACATTGCTCCAAAGTCAGTAACCATCTGTTAAGGAAATGGCTGAGGAAGTTCACTGTGAGACCTAAGATTATGTTAAAAGAAATGGAGGTCTCTGAGACTGGGAAAAACATTGACTATTCAACAATTTCAAGATTTTTCCACAATTTTTATCATCTATAGGAGGGTGGTAAAGAGGAAGCTATACTGAAACTAAGAACTAAGGCTAAGAACCAACAAAATCAATGTTCAGATCCAATGGATACTCCATGGTACCTTGGGCAAGTCACTCAACTCTCCATTACCTCAGGCATAAACTTAGATTGTAAACCATCTTTAGACAGTGAAATATCCACTGTAGCTGAATGTAATTCACCTTGAACTACTCCTGAAAAGGCATGAGCCATGTCCAATAAACTTTGTGGTCTGATGACACCAAAGTAGAACTTTTCCTTCGCATTGCTATGTCATAGATGTGGTAAAATATATATCAACCCCAGGTGTTTCTGGTGCTGTCAGCCCAGTTCAGGCAGGCTCTGCCCCTGCTGCCTCCTGCGCTCCTAGCCTTCACTGCTCTCTTCCTCCTGAAATAGCCCTGATAGAGAAATTCAGTGGAACTTTGTTTTCTTTTCTCCTTTTTCTTTTATTGCAGTGTCAGTTCTTGCCAGATAGTCTTTGCACGTTGTCCACACCTAGGAGCTCTTCCTCCAGCTGCTGAGGACTGAGAGACTAGAGTCAGGAGCAACAAGGGGAGTTCTTTATACTGCAGTTACCTGCAACAGGTGATCTCCACGAACAGCAGGAATTTAGTCTTCACATATGGGTGACATTGGTACGACAGAGCCCGCCTGGGAACACTTCCCAGTGTCCAATAGGAAAGCCTTTGGGGGCATCCCACTGCACCTGTGACACTGCCTTCCCACCTCTCCCTCCTCAGTTGAGGTTGTAGCTGAGAGAATAGAAAACCTATAACTCCTAGGGGAGGAGGGTGGGTTGTGAAGACTAAATTCCTGCTGTTTCCAGAGATCACCTGTTACAGAGATCTACACTATCTCAAGAAACAAGCAGGAATGTAGTCTTCACATATGGGACTTTCTAGCTCCCAGAGGGAATGACCTCAGAACCAGTAGGTTTGCCTCAGGGCAGAGTTGAAGAGGTCATGAATCCTTCATGGATGTCTGGTATCATTAGGTTCCAGGACAGAGGGTAGGAGTTGCCCTGAAGTCTGAAAGATGTTCTGGAGCACAGCCTGACCAAACATGGCATTCCAGCAGAAGTCCTTGTCCAGACAGTAGTGAGCAGCAAAGGTATGTACTGAAGACCAAACTTATTGCTTTGCAGATTTCATCATAGGCTACATAGATTTACCATCAAGGGAGCCACGGCACAAACATTATGGACTGTGAAATGATAGTCAAGGGATATACCTGCTTTATCATAAGCAAATGAGATGCAATCTGCTATCCATTTGGAAAGAGTACATTTGGATACTGTTAACCTTAACTGACTAGGATCAAAGGAGATGAATAACAGACACTTTACGGTGCTCAGCTGTTCTTTGAAAATAGAATGCCAAGGCACATTTGCAGTCAAGAGTATGGAGGGTTGCCTCCGCCCTAGACGAATGTGGTCTAGGGAAAAAGAAACACTGATTCGAATTTGAAAAGGATACCACCTTTGGCATGAAATGGGGGTGAGTCCTAAGGACAACCTTGTCATGGTGGAAGCGTCTGTAAGGTGGGTCTGCCACCAAAGCTTGAAGCTCACTAATGGATCTAGCTGAAGTGAGTGCAAAAAAAGGAAGAGGACCTTCCATGTTAGAAACGTTTGCAAGGTAGTGGCTAAGGGTTCAAAGGGTGGCTTGAGAAGTTGCCCCAGAACATTGAAATTGCAGGCCACTGGTGCTGATCTGATGGGAGGGTTTATGAGCAAGAGACCTCTCATGAAGCATGCTACAAGCAGCTGTGAGGAAATTGGTTGTCCATCTAGGGGACAGAGGCTACAATTTCACTGAGGTGAACTCTTATCAAGTTGGTCTTGAGACCTGATGAGAATGAAGGGCATGCTGGAGGAGCGCCTCCAGTGGAGTCAAGAAGGGATTATGGTCCTTCTGGGAACACCAGAGAGAAAATCTATGCCACTTGAAAGCGAAGGAACATCTGATTGATGGCTTTCTAGAGGCTAAGAGGTTCTCTTTTACTTCCTAAGGTTAAGATCCTGTATTATGATGCTTTCAGCAGCCATGCTATGAGGTGGAGACACTGCAGATTGGGATGGAGCAGCATCCCCTCCTCTTGAGGGGGGGGGGGGGAGATCTGGAGCAGATCTGAGATCTAGGGATTGAGTCTGAAACAGACATAGTAAGAAAGGAAACCACGGTTGACGTGGGGGGCTATAAGTATCATGAAGCCCCTTTCCAACTGGAGCTTGAAAAGCATCTTAGGAATGAGGGGAATGGGAGGAAAGGCATACAAGAACTCTCAACCCCAGTGGAGATGAAAAGAATCCACCTCCTGGTTGCCTGACATGGGAGTCGTGGTGCAGAATCAAGAAGTTTGGCATTCTGCAGAGTGGCCAAGTTAACCCTAGAGTCCCTCAGGTCTGAAAAATGAAGGATGCCGTCTCCATGTGGAGAGACCCTTTGTGGGGAAGGAGGATCCGACTCAGTCTGTCTGCTAAGACATTTTGCTCCCCTGGGAGATACATCTCCATGCAGTATATCTGATCAATAATAGCAAAGGACGAGAGATGGAGAGCCTCCCTGCAGGGAGGCCAAAATCCTGTCCCTCCTTGTTTGTTCATATAAAACATGGCTACTCGATTGTCCACCTGGACCAAGACCCTCTGGAAACTTGATGTCCCTGAAAAACCTTGAGGGCACTGTGGATCACCCAAAGTTCCAGTAAGTTATCTGGAGCTTGGACTCTTCCATCCAAAGGCCTTGCGTGGAAAGGTTCCCTATATGGGCTCCCCACCCGTTTGGAGGCATCCGTCGTCAGGGTACATTGATGTGGAGGCATCAAAGGTATGTACTGAAGACCAAAGTTATTGCTTTGCAGATTTTCTAGATTCTCTTGGGAATACCACCATAGAAGAGATGTGGCCAGAGGGGCAGACACTTTGATTTTGTCCATAAGACAGCCTGAGGCCTGTGTCCACTGAGCAGCCAAAGCCTATTGGACTGTACACAAATGCAGGCATGTGTATGGTAGTACATGTACTGTTGAGGCCATATGACCTAGAAGCTGCAGCATTTTCAGGCAGTTAGGTGGTCTCTGACATGTACCCGAGATACCAGCTGAATGAGACAAGAACAGCAGGGCTGAGGTAGAAATGCCCTTGACTGTTGAGTATTTAAGAGAGCTCCTATGAACTCTAGTGTTGGCGTGAGATGGAACTTTGAAATATTTATCACAAATGCCAAATGTTGAAATACCTGCATGGTACGAGAGCGACAGAGATAGGTGGACCTCTTAGAAGGTTCCTGCCTTTATGAGCCAGTCATCTTAAGTAAGGGAAGACAAATATCCCTGAAGATCTTAGAAATGTAGCCATGACCACCATGCACTTTGTGAAGACTCCTGGAGCAGAGGAGAGTCTGACTAGCAGGACCCTGTATTGATAATGTTTTCCCTGAAACATGAAGCTAGATATTTCCTGTGTTCTAGATGAACAAGGATATGCATATATGCTTTCTTTAGATCTAGAGAACAGAGCCAGTCCTGACTCTGGAGATTGGGTAGGAGAGGCCCTAGAGCAGTGGTTCTCAACCTGTGGGTCGTGACCACAACGGGGGTAGCCTCACTCCACCAAGTTAAAAAATTTTTTTTTAAAAAAGCACACAAGTTGCTGCCGCTGCGGAGTCCGCTTATCAGCAGCAGCAAACTCACCTCTTAGGGAAGCGCGGCTGTGCCTGTAAAACCGTTGCAGAGCCCTTCCTGTCTCTGGTCTCGACGGGCTCCGTGCAGCATTGTCCCACCTCCAAAGGAAGTTGTATACCACTTCCTTTGGAGGCAGGACAATGCTGCACGGAGCCCGTTTAGAGAAAGGCTCCGCAATGGCTTCACAGGCACAGCCACGGTTCCCTAAGAGACAGGGAGCCGCAGCTGCAGGAGGCAGACATGGGGAGGGGAGGAGGGGCAAGGAACCTGCAACAGGGCTGACATGGACAGAGGTGGGGCTGACATGGAGGGAGGGAGGGAAGGGGCTGACATGGACAAAGGGGAAAGACGGGGACATACTGGACAGGGGATAAATGCTGGAGAGAGGGGAGAGACAGTACAGGTTAGGATTATAATGGGCTGATGGGGGAGGGGGGCACTAGGACCGGTAATGGGTTGATTAGGGAAGGCTAGGACTGTGAATGGACTGATTAAGGGGGGAGTTGGGACTGGTAATGGGCTGATGGGGGGCTAGTATTGGAAATTAGCTGATCGGTGAGGTTAGGACTAGAAATGGGCTGATGGGGGGGTAGGACTGGTATTGGGCTGATTAGGGGAGGCTAGCAGTGATAATGGGGTTGAGGGGGGGGACTAGCACTAGAAGCAAGCTGATTGGGGGGCTTTGACTGGGAGTGGGCTGATTATGGGTAGGGGAGGATAGAGCTGCTGCCCCTGGAAGAAAACTGGGGGCTAAGGCTACAAATGGGCTGATATGAGGTGGATGGGAGAATGGAACTGGGAGTGGATCTGAGAAGGGCTGCCATGGTATTTGTACTAGAAGGGACTGGTCAGTGGGGACTGGACACCAGTGGCAGTCATGGGAATGCAAGTTAACATTGGAAGGTACTGGGAGTGAGGCCTGGAAAGGGGCTGATACTGGGGAGGGTTACTGGGACTGGAAATTTTCTGTGGTCTATGGTCCATCAGCCTAAGAGCTAAGACAGGAAAGCAGAAGCCTCAGATCGGGACCAGCATGATCAGAGAATAAATTGGTCAGACAACAAAGGTAGAAAAAATAATTTTATTTATTAGTTATGTGACTACAAAATCATAGTAATTTTGAAATCAAATATTGTTACTTGCTATTGGGATTAATTATTGTTTAAATAAGTAAATTTTATAAAAGAAACAATGCAAAGGCCTATAATATATTAATAATTCAGCGACAATGCATTAACAGTAAAGGAAGAGAGAGATGCATTTGATTTTATCATTGGGGGTTATTACAAGTTGACCAATGGTAAAAGGGGTCACGGTACAATAAAGGTTGAGAACCACTGCCCTAGAGAGACCATCTTGAACTTCTCAGACAAGAAACTTGTTCAGGTTTCTGCAGTCCAGAATGGGTCTGTATCCTCCCATTTTCTTTGGTATGAGAAAGTAGAGTAGAAACACATTCCCTGTTGAGACCTCCTCTATGGCACCTTTTGCTAAAAGAGAAGTGACCTCTTCTAGCAAAAGGGCAGGGAGAAGAGGCTGAGAATATTCCCCTACCAGTTGGAGGGGACAGAGTTTGTAGGTGAAATCTGTACCCTTCTGTCACTATGGTCAGGGATTAGATGGCACCTGTGGGCATAGTGACAGAGTCTGCCAGCAATGCAGGGGGGGAGGGGATATCACTAGAGGCAGGGTGGCTATGTTCTCTAGGAAAAAGTAAAAAACCAGGCACAGTTCGAGTCTACGAAGCTGGTTGGTTTTTAGGCACCCGTGGCTTCTTCTGCTGCTGCTGCTTGGGAGACCATTACCTCTTCTGAGCACCCCAAGGTTGGTACTACAAAGTAGAGGTAAAAAAAAGGGTAAAAACCAAACTTATTGAAGTTTTCTTTGCAGCTGCTTTCTTCTTAGCCAGGTTGGCAGTGGTTCTAGAAAGCCTATTTAGGGTAGTATTCTCAGATTCCAACTGAGACCCCTTATCTTGCCAAAAAAGGTTCTCACCTGTGCAAGGAATATTACCAAGTTTATCTTGAACCCATGTTCAAGATCTGATGCTTGAGGCCAAGCAACCCTATGTTCTCTAAGAGTAAATTAGACTTACCTGCTAATTGTTGTTCCTTAAGGAACTCTAGTCCAGTCCCAGAACCATAGAGAGTTGTGAACCTCCACCAGCAGCTTTGGAGACTGAAAGATGTCATCACTTTGATGTCACTGGTACAAGTAGGCAGGAACCGCCCCCAATCACCAGTACCTATTGACAAAGCAGACTCAGAAGAGCAACAAATAAGTAGAAACAGGAATAATAAAGTAAACAGGTCAGAGACCTGAACAAAGAATAGCTTAAAACTACCAAAGAAGCAGCAGCATTCAGCACCAAGACTCCAATACCGCCTCTTCTCCATTGAAACAGGAACATGTCCGTTCTGTGTCTGGATTAGTTATGGTTTTTCTTTTTTTTTTAATGCTGTACTTAAAGGAAAAGAAAACCTCCAGCCCGAGAAAGAGAAGAAAAACACTCTCTGGAGCTATCGAGGCACTGCAGTGCCAAAAAGATGTCCTGTCTTATCTTGTCCCACAGCACCACTAAACCACCCCTGCAGTCAATCAGGCATATGATCTATACTTTGGCCCTAAAACCACTGCAGGCTGAATGCCGAGCCCAGCAACGGGAGGGATCCGGGACTGGACTAGAGTTCCTTAAGGAACAATTAGCAGGTAAGTCTAATTTACTCTTCCTTTACATCCCTCTAGTCCAGCCCCGGAACCATAGAGGATGTAACAGAGCAGTGAACATCAACGGGAGGGACCGGCGAGGCCAGCCCGAAGAACCGCAGAGCCAAAAAGCCCATCCCTCTGCGCCTGGACATCCAGGCGGTAATGCCTGGCAAAGGAATGCAACGAGGACAAAGTTGCCACCCTACAAATGTCTACCACTGGCACCAGGCTAATCTCCGCCCATGACACCACCTGCGCTCTAGTAGAATGCACCCGAAGGCCACTAGGCACCTCCCTGCCACGCAACAGGTACGCTGACGAAATAGCTTCCTTCAGCCAGCGCAAAATGGACTTCGCAGCCGCCTCTCCCTTCCGTGGCCCGCCAAACGCGACAAATAACCTATCCGATTTCCTGAAAGATTTTGTCCTGCAGAGGTACATCTTGAGCACCCGGACGTCGAGACGATGAAGGCGACCTCCGGACTGCCCAGACCGCTCCGCCGCCGAAAACACCGGAAGGGCCACCACCTGGTTAACATGGAACGGCGAAACCACCTTCGGCAAAAAGGCTGGTACCGTGCGTAAAACCACCCAGTGGCTATCAAAAGTCAAATACGGCTCCCTACAAGACAACGCCTGCAACTCCGAAATTCTGCGGGCGGAACAAATGGCTACCAGAAAGACAGTCTTCAACGTCAAATCCTTAATCGACGCTTCCCGTATGGGCTCAAAGGGTGCCGCAATCAAGGCCTCCAAGACCAAATTGAGATCCTAAGAAGGAAGCGAGTCGTGCCGCGGGGGGCGCAACAACAACACTGCGCGCAGAAACCGCCAGACGTCGGCATGGGAACCAAGCACCTGACCTTGCACCTTCCCCCGATAACAGGATAGCGCCGCCAACTGTACTCGCAAGGAACTAGCTGCAAGACCCCTCTCAACCCCGTCCTGCAAAAAGGCCAGGATCTGCGGCACTGAAGCCCGAAGCGGCGGAAGAGCGCGATCCGCACACCACGCTTCAAAAACGCGCCAAACACGGATGTATGCTACAGCTGTAGACTGCCTTCGCGAGCCTAACAAGGTACCCACAACCGCCGGAGAGTATCCTTTAACCGTTAGCCACGCCCGCTCAAGAGCCATGCCGTAAGCGAGAATCGACCCACCTGCGGCATGCGAAGCGGCCCCTGCAGCAAGAGATCTTCCCGAGGAGGGAGTCTCCACGGCCTGTCCACCAGCAGTCGAATCAAATCTGCATACCACGGTCTCTGAGGCCAGTCGGGCGCCACCAGCACCACCAGACCCCGATCTATACGCTGAATTACCTTGCTGATCAGCGCCCACGGAGGAAAAACGTAGAGGAGCCCCTCCATCGGCCAGCGCATCCAAGCCTTCCGACATCCGCTCTCTTCTCCTGCTGAAGAACCACGCGACTCTTGCGGATTCGAAGGTGGCCATCAGATCCATCACCGGCAGTCCCCAGCGACGCACCAGGAGTGCGAAAACATCCGGATGTAGGGCCCACTCCCCCGGGTCCACTCTGCGCCGACTGAGAAAATCCGTCTGGACATTGTCGGTGCTGAGCCGACAACGCGCTGAGATTGCCCTCAGCCCAACGCAACAGCAGCGCCGCCTCTTCCTCCAAGGACGGACTCCCCGTGCCACCCTGTCGATTGATATAGGCCACCGTCGTCGCATTGTCGGACAGTACTCGCACCACCTTGTGGTGTACGAGCTCCCGAAACTCTTGAAGTGCCAGAAACACCGCACGCATTTCTAACCGGTTGATTGACAACTGCCGCTCTATCTGCGACCACGGGCCCTGGACTATCCTGCCTTCGCAGTGTGCTCCCCATCCCGAGAGACTGGCATCGGTCGTCACCAATACCCAGGATGGAGTCTCCAGGGACATACCGCCCTCCAGATTTCTGGGTTGTAACCACCAAAGAAGGTCCTGCCGCACCTCCGGAGGACACACGAGCCGCTGAGACAACGCATCCGCCTGATGCGACCAACGCCTGAGCAGGGAGCTTTGGAGAGGCCGCATGTGAAACCGGGCCCACCGGACGACTTCGATGGTCGCCGCCATGGTACCCAACAGCTGCAGATACTGCCACGCCGTCGGAGCAGGGAGCTCCCGAAAGTTCCGCACGAGATCCTGCAAGGCCTTCGCCCTGGCGCAGGGCAGGAAGACTGCCCCCCGCCGAGTCTCGAACCGCGCTCCCAGGTACTCCAGAGTCTGAGAGGGTATCCGCTTGCTTTTCGCAAAATTGACCACCCAACCCAGGCTTTCCAAAAACGCTATCACCCGAGCGGTGGCCGTTGCACTTTCCTGCGCGGACTTCACTCAAATCAACCAATCGTCCAAATACAGATGCACGAGAATTCCTTCTTTGCGAAGCGCCGCCGCAACCACCACCATAATCTTGGTGAACGTCCGAGGAGCCGTCGCGAGCCCGAAAGGCAACGCCTGAAACTGGAAATGCCCCATCGGTACTGCAAAGCGAAGGAACTTCTGATGCTCTGGACGCACGGGAATATGAAGATAGGCCTCTGTGATGTCTAAGGCTGTCAAGTACTACCCCTTTCGGACTGCCGCAATGACGGAACGTAAAGTCTCCATCCGGAAATGGGTGATACGAAGACAACGATTCACCCTTTTTAAGTCCAAAATTGGCCGATAGGTGCCCTCTTTCTTCAGGACTACGAAATAGATAGAGTATCGACCGCACCCGCATTGGCCTGTCGGGACGGGAACCACCGCTCCGAGCTGCAGTAGCCGCTCCGTATCCTGAACCGCGCGAAGTTTCCTCGGAGACCCGCACCGAGAAAGGACAAAGGAGTCCCGCACGGGCCGAAGAAATTCCAGAGCATAGCCTTCTCGAATGACCTCCAACACCCAGCGATCGGAGGTGATTTGGCCCCAGGCAGAGAGAAAATCCCGCAACCGTCCTCCCACGGGCACCTCCGCCACCTGGGTCCGCCTTATCTCATTGGGACTTATTGTTTGAGGATTGAAAGGAGGCAAAACCTCGGCCTGCCCCCCGGAAACCTCAAAATGTTGGACCCCTAGCTGGGAACCTCCCCCGCTGGGGCAGGGGAATGCGCGAGGATCTGAACCGACGAAAAGTCCCCAAGAGACCCCGGGCCCCTGACGTACCACGGCTCTGCTTGGGCTTATCTTCCGGGAGGCGCCCCCCCTTGGAATCCCCCAGATCCTTGACCAATTTCTCCAAGTCCTCACCAAACAAAAGCTTACCCCGAAAGGGGAGTTTACTAAGCCGAGCCTTGGAGGCACCATCTGCCGACCAGTTTCGGAGCCAAAAGATAACAGCGAGCCGCCACCACAGAAGCCATAGCCTTAGCCAGCCCTCTAATAAGATCATAGTGGATGTCGGACAGATACGCCGCACCTGATTCCAGGCGGGCTCCGTCCTCTGCCTGTCCTACCTGCGACTCTCCCTGCAAGCGCTGGGACCATCTCAAACAGCCTCTCGCCACCCAGGCCCCCGCTACCGAGGCCTGTAAGGACAGGGCCGACACGTCAAATACCTGCTTCAACAGGGTATCCAATCTCCTATCCTGTACATCCCGCAATGCCGCAGCGCCTTCCACCGGAATTGTGGTTTTCTTTGTGACCGCTGACACCGCCGCATCCACCTTTGGAGAACGAAAAAGTTCTCTATCTTGGTCTGAAAGCGGATACAAGCGTGCCAGAAGCCTGGTCCCCCTCAAAGAGGATTCAGGCGAATCCCATTCTTCCTGAATCATCGCCCGAAATACCCGATGTAGCGGGAAGACCCGCTGAGGAACCCGCACCGCCTGCAATAACGGGTCCTCCAACGCATCCCCCGCCACAGGGGCGTCCACAGGCATGTTCAACGCTTTCAAGGTTTCCGCAATCAAAGCCGGCAACTCTTCCTTCCGAAACACCCGGACCACTCTATTCTGCTGCTCCTCGTCCGGCAATTCCCCATCTTCTAACTCTTCCTCGGAGGGGGCGTCAAGATCCATCTCCGGCACCGTCTCCTCTCCTTCCAATCCAAAGGAAGAAGAAGCAGCCTCCTCACCCCCCTTCCGAAGCTTCTTGAGAGGAACCTCCTCCTCCTCCTCCTCTCGGGTAAACCTGGACCCCGTCTGCTTTTGCCCTTGTGGCGTATGGAGCCGAGTCCCCGCAGCAGGCTGCAGTAAGGCAAACGTCCTCTGCATCAGCGAGAAGAAGTCTGGAGGAATCTCAACCCCACTTGTGAACCGTTGGTCGTCCGCTCCCGGAGGACTGAGCCCCGACGTGCCCGGCCCCTCCGGAGCCCCAAGAGAAGGCGGCCCAACCTCCCCTTCTCCTTGTGTAATAGGTGCTACCTCCCCAGCCACCCCTTCCAAAGGCCTCTCCAGACTTGCAGCCTCCACGGAGCAAGGCCTACACACCCCTGTCTCCATCACCTCAGTGCGTTTCACCCCACACACGAGGCAGCGTGGCTTAGCCAGCATAGCAAGGCAATTCCCCAGAGGGAGCAGTTTCCAAACGAAGGAAAAATCGCTCATTTTTTTTAAGAGCAACCACTCAGGAAGGCCCCACTAGCAGAATCCTATCAAATTTAAGCAAAAACAAAGCTCCTAAGAGCCGCAGGGAACGAAGAAAAATCCCAACGATGAGAAACAGAAAAAAAACACGGCTCCCAAAATGGCCGCCGGCAATTTTCCCACCGCTGAAAGATGCGGCAAGAACACCCCGTGCCTGCAATTAGCTTTCAAAAAGGTTCTCCGTGCAAGGCCTGCACCCCCCCCCCCCCCAAGGCCCCAGATAAAAGGTAGTACTCACTCTGACCAGGTACCTCCGAACCTGCAGGAAGGCGGGGGGGGGGGGGGGGGAGAGACACAAAGCACTCTGCAGCTCAGCCCTTGCCTGGCTTTGGCTGCAGTGCTCAGAAAGCTCAGTGATTCAGGCCAATCTCGCTGAGCCTCTCACTAGCGTCTCCCCTGCTGCTGCCTGTTGTCTGCCTTCCACCTGCTCCTCACCCTTCTGAAACCGGGTTCGGGAGCAGGGAGGCTATGCTGAAATGCTCGTTGAAAACGATGGGGCTCTAAAAACAAAAAACTACTCGTCCCGGTGAAGGAGGGGGGAGGAGAGAGGAGGAAGGGAGGGAAGGAGCCAGAGAAAGGGACAAGAAAAAAGGGGACTTTGGCAGCAGCAGATCTAAACAAAGAAAAAAGGAAAAGAATTATCAAAAAAATATATATATAATCAAATAAAAGGTATTAGTAAAAATAAGTCTGCTTATTTGCTCTCCCTGAGCCCAGTCCCGGGCTCAGAACCTCCAAGCTGCTTGGAGACTGAAAGTACTGGTGATTGGGGGCGGTTCCTGCCTACTTGTACCAGTGACATCAAAGTGATGACATCTTTCAGTCTCCAAAGCTGCTGGTGGAGGTTCACAACTCTCTATGGTTCCGGGACTGGACTAGAGGGACGTAAAGGAATACAGATTAGGGTGACTCTACTGGTGCAGTCAAAAGTTGCCCCTATTTACAAAAATTTTGATGTTTTGGGCATGTTTGACCATGGTGAGATAGTCAGCTCTCTTATCAGGGAGAAGAGGAGCCATTGATTCAAGATATCTAGTAACTTCTTAAACATACTTATAGAGTATGTATGAATATGTTCTGTCTGGAAAAAAATGGAGGCCTATTCAGAGTTTTCAATTCTCTACCAAGAAGTTTTAATTTGACACACTGGCAATTCCACTACCATTGAGTGATGAAGCAACTGAGTCTTCTGGTAAACAAGACAACTCCAGTACTCAATACCATATACCCATACTCAACAACTCTATACCATGTAAGAGGCATCTCCCACATCCAGAGCATGAGATCCTGGAGTATCTACTGAACTGGAAGAGCGGTAGCCTCTTTAGGAGCTGCAGGGTATTGGAGGATCTCTAATTCCTCTGCTCTTTGTTCTTGAGCATAATTGTCCACAGGAGGTGACATGCACTGTTCCAGAGAGGGAGATGAAGCCTCCAGTATACTTTTGAAGTCCTCAGGTATCAATCGATTCAGCAGCAGAAGATTCCAAGTAACAGCGAGAGCAATGTCCATGCTCTGCTAAGGCTCGGTACCGATCAAAATTGGTATCAGACCAGCAATCATATCTGGAGGCACTCTCGGTACCAGGCATAGATTCAAAGGCAGGCTTGGGTGGTAGATCACCAATGCAGTCTGCATCGGTACCATGTAAGGTGCCGGTGGTACTAATGGTAAGGATTTGTTTGGGACAGGGGCCACTAAGCTGCACTCGATAGCGAGGATACATTGATCCATAGAGCCCACTAGTGCCTGGGTTTTGGTACTGGACATGTAGACTACCGTCCAGAACACAGCACCAGGAGCTCTCCAGAGGTAGAGGCCTCAGGAGCATCATGGGACCCCTCGCTGGCTTTGGAGGAAAGGTCCTCCCACCAGGGTAATTTGGCTGGCCAATCCATCTCTGCAGCAATGCTCAAGGCATCTCAATTCTGAAAAAGAAATCTATCCTTTGGGAAACATCTGTTTCTTCAGAGACAACTTATGTTTTGATCCATGAGAGGAAGACAATGCCGACAATGCTAAAGGCACAGCATCTAAAACAAAGAGTGTGCCTAACTTTGCAGCTTAATTCTGCAGACCTCTGTATCATCTTCCTACACAAAGACACTGACGGTTGATAGTTGGGCACAAGACATCAGTTGTGGGTGGCTGTAGTCTGCCTCACTTAGAACATTTCTTAAAACCACTAGCTAGTTTTGCCATTATGTCAGTAGACAAATGGTAGGCCTAAAATGGCATTGATGCACCCAAGATAGTTCTACATTTACTTTTCTTTAAATAAAGAACCTACCGTCGCTGGTTCCAGCATCAACAGGGAGGCAGACACTACCACAAAAATCAAAGAAATAAAATTAATGAATTTTCTGCAGTGACAGGATTTGCTTCCTAGTGGCTCAACAGAAAGAAAGAAAAAAAATGAATGGATGAGGGGAAAGCAGCAACAAGGGGCACAGTGGGATGCTCCAATAGCTTACCTATTGGATGCTTGGGAAGCATTCCCATGCAGGCTCCATCGGTACCAACATCACTCATATGTGAAGACTACATTCCTGCTTGTTCCTAGAGATTACATCAGCAAGACTGTCATGCTAAGTCCTCAGCTGCTGGAGGGGGCTGACTACCCATCCAAATATAGACAAGCCTGGAGAAGGAACTGTGCTGGGCTCAGTGCTACTTGCCTGCTACCAGGACCTGCAGGTACAGACCTCTAAAGAGCCTTCCTCTAATCTATGGCATTGAGGTTGTGTGAGGTAAGGTATGCTTTTCCAAAAACCTCTAACTGCACAAGTGGTCCTTAACCTTAAGAATGAGAAGCTGAACCAACCAATTACTCTCCTCCATGTGGGGGGAGACAAACCTGAGAGAGAAATTAGAGACTTACATGCTAAATTGTTGTTCCTTGAGGAACTCTAGTCCAGTCCCCCTGGGTAGTGTACCTCTTCCAGCAGCTTGGAGACTGAGCATGTCATGTTTTTGATGACACTAGTGTACATATGCAGCTAGCACCACCTACCAGCCCCAGTACCTATTGACAAAGCAGACTCAGAGGAGCAACAATTAAGTAGTTAAACATACAACAAACACTTCTACATCTAAATAAACTAGTACACCAGAGCTACTCAAATCCGGTCCTGGAGGTCCACAACCCTGCAGGTTTTCAGGAGATCCCTAATGAATATGCATGAGATTATATGCATTAGAGATAGCCTGCCAACCTGACTGGTTTGTGGCCCTTCAGGGCTGGATTTGGAGACCCCTGCCTTACACATCTGTCATTTAAGATTGTGAGTGGGCAAGGTACAGATGTCCTAGACATCAAAAGGGTAGATGGAATGTGTCACATTCCTCCTCTATTCTCACCACCACCAACCAGGAGGAACGCTCCTGCCTCATCTCATCCTGCAGGCCCTGCTCTCATGACTTAGCCTATTACGTGCAGTCTAGGCAGATGCCTGCCTCTGAGACCATACCCCATCAGGGACCACATATTGAGGCTTTTTAGATTGCACTGTCATGTTGTATCTTAAAGATGAAATGGACCTTGCACTGATCCAAACTGGACACTTTCTCAAAGTTTACATTTTTATTCTAATGCTACAAATGGCTATAAAAAAATACAGCTTCTTTTACAAGCAATATTACAAATTTAATAGGTACATAATCTAGGCTAAGAGACAAGGGATGATCATGTCAGGTTACTCACTGACCATAGACAGATGGATGGATTTCATTTGCCTCCTATCCACTATCTTTCAAATTACATACATTTCTTGTATGCAGGTACTTCATTTTCCAAAGAAAACCTAGGAGATAGGGGAAAGGAATATCCTCCCCCCAACCCTGTTGTCCCCAGGTTCTCTGTTCCTGCTGTTTTGTTTGTTTTTTAAAGGCAGAAGGTAAAAAAACAAAAAACCTGCACGTTAAGAGGGGAGATAAAAAGCAAAACTAAAACTAAAAGCGTATCTTAGTTGTCCCTTCAGTAAGTCCAGCACGCTAGCTCACTACTTCCTCCAGCTGCTTGGAGACTGAGCGTACTGGGGCTGGTAGGCAGTGCCAGCTGCATATATACACTTGTGTCATCAAAAAGACAACATGTTTAGTCTCCAAGCTGCTGGAAGAGCACTGGTTTTTAAAAAGGGAGACTAGTGAAATCTTCCAGTGTTGAGCTCTAGTGAGAAAGCATCTCTAAAGGTAGCTTCGCGAAGGCTAAGGAGAAATTAGACCTTACCTGCTAATTGTCTTTCCTTGAGTTCTCTTCGGGCCAGTCCAGGTACAGTTGGGTAGCCAAACCCTTCTAGCAGCTGAGGACTGAATGCTGAAAGGTTTTGCTGACAGATGCAATAGCTCCCTCTGGTGTTAGAAAGTCAGTTAACTATTGTCAAAGCAGAGGACAAACATAACCAACTCGATCCAAATTAAGTGAAAAAAAGCCTAAACTACAAAAACAACTGGCAACTCAGATTGACGTAACTCAGAAGCGCAAACCCCCCCCCCCTACCAAACTGCACCAGGACTGCTCCAGATTCTGGAAGTATGAAGAGTCCCCCCCCCCCCCAGGGAGCTAGAACTCTCCAATATCCTCTTCCAAATGCAATCGTGATCCACAAGCACGGCCGTGTGCAAAAACTGTACTGAAAGGACTAACGCACTAAGACTCCCCACAAAACACAGCTCGCAGAACACTGGGGTAGGACCTGGACTGGCCCAGAGAGAACTCAAGGAAAGACAATTAGCAGGTAAAGTCTAATTTCTCCTTCGTCTCTCCGGGCCAGTCCAGGTACAATTGGGCAGTACCAAAGCAGTACCTAAACTGGGGAGGGTCCTGCGAGCCCCACCAAAATGGCCAAGGCCCCCAACGTAGCATCCTCACGGGCCTGCACATCCAACCGATAATGCTTTGTGAAGGTATGTAGAGAAGACCAGGCCACTGCTCGACAGATATCCACTGGCGGGATCAAACTCATCTCCACCCAAGAAGCCGCTTGTGCTCTAGTCGAATGTGCCCTGAGCTCTCGCAGAGGCGACCTCCCCTTGCCTCATTAGCTATCGCTTGTTTTACCCATTGGACGATAGAAGCCTTGGACGCTGCTAGACCCTTGCAAGGACCCCCAAATAACAAACAACCGATCCAACCTTCGAAAGGGCTTTGTATGACAAAGGTACTTCCAAAGAACACGCCCCAAATCCAACTTTCATAGCACCCGGTCCAGCTTATTGCCGTGGGCCTGAAAGGTAGGAAGCGAAACGGTCTGATTCAGATGGAAACAGGACACCACTTTCGGCAGAAACGAGGGAATGGGCAATAGAACCACTTTCTCCTCCGAAAAATGAAGATACGGCTCTCTGCAAGAAAGCGCTTGCAAATCCGAAACCATCCTAGCCGAACACAGGGCCACCAGAAAAGCCGTTTTCCAAGAAAACTCGCAGACTGCCGGGCAGTGCCAAACTCAAAGGGCAGACCCGTTAAGGCTTCGAGCACCAAATTCAAATCCCAAGGAGGTACAACCAGACAAGGCAGAAAAATATTCTTAGCCGCACAGAGGAACCGCTGCACATCCAGATGCAACACAAGAGACCAGCCTTGCACTCGGCCCCAGAAACACACCAAGGCTGCCAAGTGCACTTTGAGAGTGTTAAGAGCTAAGCCCTTGTCTAGGCCTCCTTGAAGAAACGCTAAGACATCCGGTAAGCCGGCAGAGCGGGGAGAGAGCCCCCATTCTTTAGACCATGCTTCAAAAATGCACCACACGCTTATGTACGATAAGGTCGTTGAACGTCTCCTGGACTTTAACATAGTAGCGATCACAGGCTCAGAGTACCCCCTATGCCGTAAACACTCCCGCTCAAGAGCCAAGCCGTAAGCAAGAAATCGATCCACCTGAGGCATGAGAATTGGACCCTGACTCAAGAGATTGATTTGAGAGAGCAACCTCCAAGGAAGAGCTACTAGCAACCGCACCAGATCCGCATACCAAGGACACCTGGGCCAATCCGGAGCAATGAGAATCACCGTGCCCCTGTAAAGCGATATTTTCCAAATAACTCATCCTATCAACGGCCAAGGAGGAAACACGTACAGAAGCTGGTCTTCTGGCCAGGGCTAACCCAACCCGTCCAGGCCCTCCGACATGTGTTCCCTGCGTCTGCTATAAAAACGAAACGCTTTGGCATTGGACAGGGTCGCCATGAGGTCCATCACCGGCTGACCCCAACAAAGAGAGATCTCGTGGAAGATTGTCGAATTCAGTTCCCACTCTCCGGGGTCCAGGCGATGTTGACTGAGAAAATCGGCTTGAACATTGTCCTTCCCTGCTACATGAGCCGCCAAAAGTGAAGACGTAACTCCGCCCACTGTAGCAGGACTCGGCTCTCCTGAAGTAACAGAGCACTGCTGGTGCCGCCCTGCTTGTTGATGTAGGACACCGTTACCAGATTGTCGAAAAACACTCGAACTGCCCACTCTGCGATCAGATCTGAGAAATGTAGAAGCACCAAACGAACCTCTCTCAGTTCCAGACGATTGATAGACCACCTGCTCTCTGTTATCGACCATGCTCCCTGCGCTACTTGGGACAATGCGCCCCCCAACCGGACAGACTGGCATCCGTCGTGACTAAAATCCACTCTGGGTCCTGTAGCGGCACTCCTGCATGAAGATGAGCCGGAAGCCGCCACCAATGGAGACTGAGTCGGACTTCCTCCGAATAGGGCAGCCTTTGAGAGAGCGGATTAAGTTGCAGAGATCTGGAGAGCAAGGCGTGTTGCAGAGGACGCATGTGCGCTCTGGCCCAAGGCACCAGATCCAAGGCCGCGGCCATCGACCAACAGTTGCAGATACCTCCACGCTGATGGGGCCTGAAGCTGAAGGAAAGCGTCCACTTGAGCTATCAGCTTCTGCCCCCTGTCCAGCGGAAGAACCACCAAACCTCTGTGTCAAATACGGCTCCGAGGTAAACCAACCGTTGTACTGGAAGTAAATGACCTCTTTGCACAGTTGATTACCCAACCAAGGTGTTCCAGGAACTGCACCACCCGAGCCGTCGCCACGACTGATTCCTCTCGAGAACCCGCACGGATTAGCCAATCGTCCAGATAGGGATGGACTTGAATGCCCTCTTTGGGAAGAGCTGCCGCTACCACTACCATAACCTTGGTGAAGGTGCGAGGAGCAGTTGCTAGACCAAACGGTAACGCCCAAAACTGAAAATGCCCCATGGGGACTGCAAACCGCAGAAAACGCTGATGCTCCAGGCAAATCGGAATGTGTAGGTAAGCCTCCATGAGATCTATGGAAGAGCCACTCTCCCGGCCTCACCACCCGAATAACGGAACGTAGGGTCTCCATGCAAAAATGTGGTACCCGCAAGCACTGGTTTACGTGTTTGAGATCCAGAATCGGACGAAACAATCCCTCTTTCTTGGGCACCACAAAGTAAATAGAGTATCGACCTGCACCGCACTGGTCTGGAGGAACCGGAACCACCGCCCGCAGTTCCAATAAGTGCTGAAGGGTGTCCTCGACTGCTCGGCTCTTTGCCCGAGTACCGCAGGGAGAGAACACAAAGGCATCCGTCACCGGAGCAGCAAACTCCAGAGCATAGCCGTCGCGGATGATCTCCAGTACCCAGAGATCGGAGGTTATGGCAGCCCAGGCGGAGAGAAACCCCTGCAAAGTCCTCCTACCGGGATCTCCGTCTGGACCAGCCTCCCTGCATTGCGGTTTCTTAGGAGTTTGCTGAGAGCTGAAGAACCCTCTGCCAAACCCCCGGGCTCCTCGAAAGGACTGCCCGCTGGAAGGAAATCGACCCCGTTGGTAAGGCACAAATCTAGAACCACGAAATCTACGAATCTCTCCATTGTGCCCCCTCTGCATAATAGGCCTCTAGGCCTATCCTCTGGGAGACGACCCCCTTTTGAGTTGCCTAAATCTTTCACAATCTTCTCCAACGCTTCCCCAAACAGTAACTTGCCTTTATACGGAAGCTTACTAAGACGGGATTTAGAGGACGTATCCACCGCCCAATTGCGCAACCAAAGAAACTCCGAGCCGCTATGACAGAAGCCATGGACTTTGCCAAAATCCTGATCAAATCATAAAAGGCATCCCGCTAGATACGCCGCTGCCGATTCTAGCTTAGCACCTTCCGGAGGCAAATCCTCCTGCTTCAAAGCGGCCTGCTCTCCCCTGAATCCAGCAAATAGCGGCTCTGGACACAAACGCCCCGCAAACCGACGCTTGTAAGGAGAGGGCATTAGCATCAAAAGCCTGTTTTAGAAACGCCTCTAACTTCCGATCCTGAACATCCTTCAGGGCAGCACCCCCTTCTACCGGAATTGTGGTCTTCTTCGTAACTGCGGACACAAGAGCATCGACCTTAGGCATCCTCAACTCCCTCTCTTCTTGAGAGACCGGGTAAAGGCGGGCAATGGAATGCCCTCCCCTTAAGCTAGCCTCCAGGCACTCCCATCAGACTATCATTTGCTTAATAACTCTGTGCATAGGGAAGCAGCGCTGCTCTGCCTCAAAACCTTGTAATAAGGGATTCTCCAGGGGCTCTTGTTGCAAAGAAGGGGGCACGATATTTAGCGCAGCGAGGGATTGAACCATCAGCGCACCCAGCTCTTCCTTCCGGAATACCCTAAACACATTAGGATCCTCTCCCGGCCCCAGTTCCCCGTCTTCCAACTCCTGAGGCCAAGAGTCCAGACCTACCTCAGAGGAGATTTCCCCCTCCTCAGGCAGTGGCGAGTCATAGGATTGAGGATCTCGCTCCTCGGGAGAAAAATCCCTACAGGGTAACTGAGCAGAGGGGCCCTCACCGGGATCGGACAGTTTAGACTCCTTTTGTATAGAAAGTCCCTGATCCCCTGCAGCTGCACCCTCCGTCAGGTGAGACAATTTCAACAAACAGGCTTTATGTAAAGCCAAAATAAAATCAGGGGAGAAAAAGGAGGCCAGTGTCCCCTGAGACCCGGGAGACAAAAGTCTGCTGTTGTCTTCCACTGAAAGCTCCTTGTGAGATTTTGATTTTCGTTTCCCTGAGCGCTGCAAAAGCGCGGGAACAGGAGCGGCGTCTGAGGGAAGCGTGGCTGCCGTTGTCGACAGCTTCTTCCCCTGCGGTTTTTCCCCTGCGAGACCACCAGATACTGTACTCTCCATCGGGCCAGAAATACACTAAACGAACCTAATCAAAGAACAACCGAAGCCCCCGGCAAGCTGAAACGCTCTGAAACCTGAGATCCAGAAAAACCCCGGTGCTCAGAAAATGGCCGCCCGAAACCTCCCGCCGGCGGCAGAAACAAGCACCGGACCAGGGAACGCTCTAACCAACGAGTCCGGAGCCCCAAAAGCAGACAGAAAATTGCAGCTTACCTCAATTATAAGCAGACAGGCACAGTCTCTAGATTTCCGCTGCTAGCGAAAGAGAGACCGGGGAACCATCGTGGGAAGAGGATATTGGGCCCCCCCAGCTCCATTCAAGCCCATATTAACTTCAGCGGATCCTCGGAAGCAGGCTCTGCCCCCGAATTAAAACCAAAATAAGAAAATCAAATCAAAAGAAAGGATCGCTGAATTAGACGTGCCCCCGATTCCCCCCACCTTCAGAGGAACAAGGGAAAAACACTTGCTATGATGCCCTGCTAGGGCCAGTGAGCAAGGTTCCTTCTGATAAAACTTTAAATAGTCAAGCTGCCTTTTGCTTCTGAATCCTCTTAAATTAAAAAAATAAATAAATAAAACTATGTCCACTGTCTGACCGTCGTCGTCTCTCCTGGGAACCTGCCAGAGATCAGTCCTCAGCAGCTAGAGTGGACGTAAGACTGACTTTCTAACACCAGAGGGAGCTATTGCATCTGTCGGCAAAACCTTTCAGCATTCAGTCCTCAGCTGCTAGAAGGGATTGGCTACCCAACTGTACCTGGACTGGCCTGGAGAGACGAAGAGGAAATCAAATTTCTCAGAATTTCTTCTTTACCAGACTTTCTACAGCTTGCATCCACCAGCTGTTTTGCTCCTAGTTGTACCAGCTATTAGGGCAGTATGAGGTCATAAGAAGCCTCTGCAATCTTCTCTCCATCACCACCTCTGCTAGTAGGAGAACACAACCCATTTGTCTGGGCTAATCTAGCAAGATATGGAGTAGAACAGTGGTTTCCAAATGAGATCACATCATTGGATAGGGTCACAAACATGGACATTTCCCCTTCAATTCTGTGATCTGAGGCAAGTAGTAGCAGTCACCTTCAGCCAGTGAACATTCATAGACCCTTGCATCCCACCCCAATAGATCAGAAACCCATGCAGAGTGCTAGGGTCCGTAAGTGCCCACTGACACAAAAGGATCCTATGCTATTGCCACTTCCTGCATTTTGGATTTCATTACCTGTGGGTCATGTGATTTTTCAGTTGTAAAAGTGGAGTTGTATGGGATGAAAGCATTGGAATATAATATTCTTACATTCCTGGGCCCTAAATAAGATAAGGTCCATTCAGGTGTAATGCCCAACATGCTACTGCAAAAGCTCAAAGATCAAACTCCTTTTTAATGGCTACCTGCTGCATAATATTATAAAGCCAAATAGCTACAAACTACAGGGAGTAACAGCTATTTTATAGTTTTCTTTTAATGGATTTTAAACACACAGACATGGAGCAATCCAACACCACATATATCCACTCTTCCCCCTCCCTCCCCTTAACCACCATCCATTTCTATAGGGATAAGATGAAGTACAGTACTGCAACATTTTGGTGTCAGGGACAATTTGGCTATGTTTAACAAACTATTTCTTCTTAAGACTATTAAATAGAGCTGCTAAGCACTTCGCTTCATAACACAGCTACTTTAAACGTAAATGTTGCTCACATTCCTTCAGCTAATTTTGGTGATTGGATTTATCTTCCAGCTTACAAAGCATCACTGTGTAATTAAAAAAAAAAAAACCACACACAACATATTTGAGAATTTGTATGACATTTTTACCCCCCTCTCTGCCCAAAGCAGAGTAGCAAGCATTACTCTATTTTATTCTATAGATGGAAAAACAGTTTTTAGGTTTGTCCCTGTATGTTCTAAGAAAGAGAGCCTAAATGGCTGGCTATTTTATATTTAGTACGTTTTACAAAAATACTTAACACTATACAGCAGCCTTATTTATGAGCTTTAAAGCAGTCTGAATACATCTAATGCAGGGAAAAACAAACCTTTAAGATTGCAAAAACGTGTTCCTTTTCAAGACAAGGAAGGAATGTAGTGGAAATAGTTTTACATAACACACAAAGATACAGTTATACAAGCCATAACATGTCCCTGCAGTAACAATCACAAGTCTGTCATAATACATTAAATGTTAGGAAACTGCATCTTCAGGAACATTTAAGCACAGCAATTAAAAAAGTGAAGTTATTTCCAGCAGAGGTAGAAAAGATTGAACACCAAAAACCCTTATGCAACCACATACATGCAAATAGAAAGTTTATTAAACAAAACAAAGAAATAAGATCAATCCAGTACTTGTATCAATGGCATTCAAGAAGAAACAGCATAAAGCAACTTTAACACTACAGTAGTAAGCTGCAAATTCTAATAACTGAGCTCTGTTGCTGTGAAGAATACAGCTCATGCACAGATGGATGTATGATTTGTACATTTAAGTATTCACTGAATACCAATATATTTTAAGTCCCAAAAGATTCAAGTGAAGATCCAAAAAGCAGTTCATTTTTGTTGGTCTTTTGGAAGGGGTCGTCTGAACAGGAGTATATGAGGTTCTAGAAGAGAAAAAAAAAAGTACACATTTTGGAACCACCCCATAGGTTTGAGAACGTTATCAGCAATGGGCTAAAAGACAACCATTAGAAATCAGAACAGATTAATAGGTGGTAGTCCCTTTTTTAATACATTGTATACAATAGGAACTTTTGTCTAGGGAAAGAAAAAGCATAGTTATTCACCTGTAACATGTGATCTCCGGGAACAGCAGGAATTTAGTCTTCACATATGGGTATCGTCGATACCGACGGAGCCTGCGTGGGAACGCTCCCCAGCGTCCAATTAGAAAGCTTTTGGGAGCGTGCTGCCTTCCCCAACTGACTCTCTCCAGTTGAGTTTTAAAGCTGAGACAGAGAGAGAGGGAAAGAAAAGGAGAGCTACAACTCCTAGGGGAGGTGGGAGGGTTGTGAAGACTAAATTCCTGCTGTTCCCAGAGATCACCTGTTACAGGTGAATAACTATGCTATCTCCAGGAACAAGCAGGAATGTAGTCTTCACATATGGGGACTCCCTAGCTACAGATGCCAGGGAGAGACCCCAGATGTTGTGTGCCCCTGTGAAAAGGACTCCACTTCCCCCCATGGATCTCTGGCATCCTACCGGGATTGGTGGATAGGAGTTGATTAAGTATGGAACAGGTGTCGTAGAACAGCCTGACCAAACAAGGCATCCCGGCAGGAGTCCTTGTCCAAACAGTAATGGGCTGTGAAGGTATGAACCGAGGCCCAAGTAGCTGCTCGACAGATGTCGTCAATAGACACGGAGTGTAGATGAACCATTGAGGCTGCCATGGCTCTCACATTGTGAGCTGTGACATGGCCTTCCCGAGAGAGTAGTTACTCACCTGTAACAGGTGTTCTCCAGGAGCAGCAGGAATCAGTCCTCACATATGGGTGTCATCGGCGCCGATGAAGCCCCCAGTGGAGCATTTCCCCAGCTTTCCATGAAAGCCTTTGGGAATGCTGGCACGCATGCGCGGTTCCCTTCCCGCCTAAAGGTGCCATCTTACCTCAGTCAAATGACATAGCTGAGAAAGCACAGTTACTTACCTGTAACAGGTGATCTCTGGGAACAGCAGGAATAAGTCTTTACATATGGGTACGTCGGTACCGACGGAGCCTGTGCGGGAACGCTCCCCAGCGTCCAATCAGAAAGTTTTTGGGAGCATCCCTCAGCACCTGCGTGCTGCCTTCCCGCCTTTCCAACTGTCTCTCCTCAGTTGAGTTTCATAGCTGAGACAAAGGGAGAGAAAGAGGAAAGGAAGATAGAGAGCTACAACTCCTAGGGGATGTGGGTGTGTTGTGAAGACTTATTCCTGCTGTTCCCAGAGATCACCTGTTACAGGTAAGTAACTGTGCTATCTCCAGGAACAAGCAGGAATGAGTCTTCACATATGGGGACTCCCTAGCTGTAGATGCCAGGGGGAGATCCCATAAAATGCGTGTCCCTGCACTTCCCACACATGGATCTCTGGCATCCCATGAGGGATGGTGGGTAGGAGTGGAAAAGAGAGGAGCTGTAGGAAAACAGCTAACCTAAGGACTACAGGAGAGGAGTCCTTGGTATGTATGATAATTACTATTAAAAATATTGAATGAGTAATCACAATATGGACCTTACCTACTGGATTGCAGGAAGTAGAGAGGCTGATGGAGTCTACTGGAGATTCAGTAGAGGAATCCTCAAGGTGACCTCACGTCAGTGAAGATGAAGGCCCAAATCTGGAATTGGCAGGTGATCCAGGTGTCAACTGGAGTAGTATAAAAACGGCAGGTCTTCAGTGGAAAGCTTTATGGGAAAAAGCTGAACACTTTTAGCTACAGAGTCATTAACATGTAGGAGTAAAAGAGGAAGACTGACCGATTTGGACAACTAGCCCAGTCCTGTAGGGAAGAAGGGGTATGGGAAAAAGCCCGTATTCCCAAGGAGGACAGATGTGTGAAGGGCTGAAACCTTAGAGCTAGTGAAGATCTACCCTGTCTTTCCTAGCTGGTGAGAGATAGGAAAGATATTGAAGCATGGTACTTCAGGGATAGCGAGATCTAGAGGTAAAGTGGTAGCTGTTAGTACCACAGTAGTGGTTGTGTGCATAATACCCCCTACATACTGAGGGACAGTAAGAACATATGCAAGCCCACTGTCTGGAACCTCTAGGAAGGTAAAAACCTTTATAGCATAGACAGGGAGATAAGTATATAAATACATATCTACTTATAAGGAAGAATCTCGACAGACACATACATACATATACACACATATATATACACACATACATACACACACATACACACACATATACATACACACACATATACATACACACACATACACACACATACATATACACACACATACACACACATACATATACATACACATACACACACATACATACACATACACACACATACATACACATACACACACATACACACACATACACACACATACATACACATACACACACATACATACACATACACACACATACATACATATACACACATACATACATATATACACATACATATATATATATATATATATAGGCATAATATATGCACACACAGCTTACAGACATGTATCTATAGAATATAGAGATATATACATACATGAATATGTATGTCTAAAGATACATGTCTGCAAGTAGCAGATAGAGATATGCCCATAAGAACATTCACATGAGAGATGTGAAGGAGAAAGATTCATCTAACGAGAAGGTGGAACCTACTTGAGAAGGTATATAGAGAATCTATTCCTCCTGGCTAAGATGGTGCAGGAATGCTATCCAGTGAAATAACCAGGATGGTTGCGTGAAAAAACAGAAGATAATATCAGTCTGTAAACAGCAAGTCCTGAGTCTTGTAGAACTCTGACATGGTAAATGGACAGAAAACGCATAGGATGAGATACCAGGCTGACCCACTGAAGGGACACAAGGGGTATCATGCGTTACTAGCAGAATATGTGCTGTCCATAAAGGAGAAGGATACCATGAGGACAAGCTGCAAGGAAAAAAGAGCATATTCCTGCAGAATTGGAAAACTTTGGACATTCACACAGAAAAAGCTTATATCCTGTATTATAACAGGAGATAACAGGGTGTGGAGAACCCTCACAGTCATGGAAAATGACTGAGGAGCCTTTTCCAACCATATAGAATAGTCAGAGACAAAACCCCATGCTCTCTAGCAAGGGCCCACAGTAGAAAGCTTCTTTGAAGATTGCAGAGAGCATTATGCAGGAGAATTAGAAAATAAAACTGGCTGTAGGTCAACTCTGCTGCCAAATCCAAGAAAGCAGATATGGCAAGAAAAGAAGATAGTGTGATAAGCCTGAAGTGATTAGGATTATCCAAGATAGATGAAAGCACTATCTTGGAATCACAACTAAGACCAGACAGAAAGTAGTGGAAGACAGACTGGAAACTTGTGGAAAAGTACCAGTAGTCCAATCACTGGAACTCCTGCATGGGCAGCTGCTGAAAGAGACAGAGAAAATCTTCCTGTGTAAAACAGAGAGAACAGACAAAAGGAGAGGAGAAATTCCTGTCCCTGTCTGATGAGCTGCCCAGAGAAAAGGGAATTTATTCAAGGGAAAAAACTCTACACTGGAATGAAAGGCTAGAGAAGCCCTGCAGTGACATGGTACCACTCATTCAGGGGGAACCCTGGATGAAAGGGTAGAGAAACAGGAGCTGAAGGGTGACTTACCATATGGTATGTCTGCGGAAGGAAAAAATTCATGTTGGAACAGAAAAAACTATCATGGGATAGTTATTAACTTCTTTTCTTGGTAGGAAGAAGAGGAGAAACCTGTGACCCATAGACATGAATATCCTGACAGCTCAGCATATCTAGGAGGAAAAGGATGTCCTGAAGAAAGGAATCCATGTGTAGAGTTTTGAAGGAAAAAACAGTGAAAAAACTTCTGCTAAGAAGAAGTTAACTGTAGGTTGTAACCTTCAGAAACCTATGGTTGCTGGGTTTGTTCAGCCTGGCTAGAGTTTGGATTCTTCAGACCAGGGCGAAGTTCCCCCTGCTTGGGAACGTCTGTATAATGGGCAGAAGAGTGAAACCTTCTTTTCCTAGGGAAAGAAGGTTTGGTAGGGCATTTCCTACCTACTGGGGAAGGAGAAGGCTTAGGATAGCCCCCAGAAACAGGGAAGTCAGTGGAGCAATGAGCAACCTGACGTAAAGACTCCCTATTGAAGAGATTTTCTCCAGTACAAGGAGTATTACCCAGTCTTTGTTGTGCCCATCTGTTCAAGTCTGAAGCCTGGAGCCAGGCTCTACGTCGTGCTCCTATGGCTATAGCAGAGGTTCTGCTAACAGACTCAAAAGAGTCTAGAGAAGCACGAGAGAGAAACCAAGAGATATTTTGGCTATGACTAAGAAGTAAGGAATAGTCTGCAGCCTTGGGCTCTGATAGAAAAGGAGTCAAAAGAGATAATTTCCTTGTGACCTCCTGGAGAGATAGACTCATAAAAAATATAAGAGATAATCCTTGTTGCCAGCATAGATGTTTGGAAGGTTTGACGTCCAAAGGCATCAAGTGTTCTAGATTCACAACCTGGCGGATAAGAAGAATGCTTCTTCTTGCTTTTTACCTTCCTCATTGCTGATTCCACTACAATGGAATGATGGGGAAGTTGAGTCTTTTGAAACCCTGGAGAGGGGGGCACCTGATACAGATCATCAGTTGCTGCCGAAGGTGAAGAAACCCTTAAAGGTGTTTCCCATATTCTCAGAAGATGATCCTGCAAAGAATGATGTAAAGGAAGCATTATATTTTCCTTTTCCGCAGGAGAGCCTTGAGTAGGATCACAGCCAGGGATAGGAATAGCAAGGAATGTTGCCATGTCAAGGAGAAATTTCTGAAAAGAAGGATCTCCAATGGGAACCATCCCTGGATAGGCTAAAGTTGAAGCAGTAGCCTGGGCACCGGAGGATGTAGTGGTCCGGTGCAGAAAAAGAGCCCCACTAGATTGATACTGGTACTAGCAGTTACGACTTGAGACAGTCAGTACTGCATCGTCCATGCCAGGTATCGACTCCAAACTAGGTATAGAAAGGAGCGATCCTGGTGAAAAAGGCATGGAAGTGGCTGGTCCCGATGTTACTGCAGGAACTGGCATCGATACCGATACCGGTAGCTGTGCCGGAATTGGAGGCGATACCGCCATTGAAGCAGTCATCGGAGGCTGCTCAAGCGGTACCGAGGCAACCAAAAAGCCTTGGTGAGTATCCTCGGTACCGCGCATCCGGAATCGATAAGCATCGGTTCCGAGACGCGTCGGTACCCAGTCTTCCAGACTAGAGACTGATTCCAGACTCGGCATCGAAGGAAGCGAGTCTATCGATGCATGTCTAGAGGGTACCGACGTCAGTGGTCGTATCGGCGATGCTGTCGATACTGGAAAGTCAATCTGGGACATATCGATCGGTCCCGAAGGCACCGAGAACGCCAGATGACAATCCCTGGCGAAGAGTGGATCACTCAATACCAATGCCGATGCTGGGGTATCGTTACCGCTCGAAGCGGATGCCACCAACGAGCATGGCTCAGGTATGTTCTGTGAGGGGTGAGCCCCAGGAACAACCTGAAACCCCTGAAAGGCTTTGGAGACCGAAGACTCCCACCAGGGTTTTAAAGCCAATAGGGTCTTGAGGGCAAGGCCGGAGCCGTCATCATGCTTGGCATGAGACCTACCACTCAAGGATTGGCTAGTCTTAACAGACTGTTTGTGGGTTACCTGATCCTGAAGAGAAGAAATGGTCGGTGCCCTGACACTGGAAGGGAACGCAGTATCGAGGGAAAACTCGAAATGGAAAATCTCTTCTCATAAAATTGTAGCCTAATGGCTCCGGAGGAAAAGGGTCAGGGACCCAAACAGATTAGATACCAGTTATTGGAGTCTAAGAAGAAAACTGTATCTCCACAGTTAAGGCACTTCTTAGGAAAAGAAGGCTCCATGATGGAGAGGCCTTACAGGCCCAAAAATTTAAGACAAACTGAGGGAAAAACTCTCCCTGAGTTTGAGAAAAAGAAAAGAAAAAACCCACCGGCGGTACCGGTGGAGGAGGGAAAAACAGCCACGACCACAAGAAAAAAAGAATTAAAGAAAACATTTTCTGCGGTGACAGGACGACGTCCTGCCGGCTCCGCGGAAAAACGAAAACTGAGGAGAGAGTTGGAAAGGCGGAAAGGCAGCACGCAGGCGCTGAGGGATGCTCCCAAAAGCTTTCTGATTGGACGCTGGGGAGCGTTCCCGCGCAGGCTCCGTCGGTACCGACGTACCCATATGTGAAGACTCATTCCTGCTTGTTCCTGGAGATCAGCACACAAAAATGTAAAAACAAAAACTATGTACAACTGCAACTCCAAGGGGAGGAGGGAGGGTTGTGAGGATTGATTCCTGCTGCTCCTGGAGAACACCTGTTACAGGTGAGTAACTACTTTCTCCAGGACCAAGCAGGAAGTCAGTCCTCACATATGGGTGACTCCCTAGCTCTGGGCTACCAGGAACCCAGGCTGAACAAGAGAACTCCCTCTAGTCACAGCATCAAAGAAAGGCTTTTCAAGGACACAACCTCCACCGGTAGCCCAACAGAGGGCAGGAGTTGCCTAAACCTCAAAGAGATTCCAGAGTACTGCTTGGCCAAAAGCACTGTCCCTACGGGACTCCCTCTCCAGACAATAATGGGCCGCAAATGTCTGGCTTGAAGACCAAGTTGCAGCCCTGCAGATGTCTACCAAAGGCACAGAGCAGAGATGAGCCACTGAGGCAGCCATTGCCCTGACACGATGGGCCATGACCCTACCCTGCAAAGGAAGGTCAGCTGCCTTGTAAGCCCAGGTGATACAGTCAGCCACCCAGATGGACAAGGTACACTTGGACACAGCCAACCCCAACTTATTGGGGTCAAAGGAGACGAAGAACCGAGTAGCCCTTCTATGCCCCTGCATACGGTCAAGGTAGAAGGATAAGGCCCTCCTACAGTCCAGGGTATGCAGGATTGCTTCAGCCTGGCTAGCATGAGGGCTAGGGAAGAATGTTGGAAGAACCACCTCCTGGCTGAGGTGGAAAGAGGAGACAACCTTGGGGAGGAACTTTGGATGAGTCCTAAGGACTACCCTGTTCCTATAAATCCTGGTGTAAGGTCTATCACAGACCAGGGCCTGAAGCTCACTCACTCACCTAGCCGAGGTGAGGGTTATCAGGAAGCGAGTCTTCCAAGAAAGGAAGCGTAGAGGGCAAGTAGCCATCGGCTCAAAGGGTGGGCGAGTCAGTTGCTGCAAGACCACATTCAGCTCCCACTCAGGAGCAGGACGGATGGGGGGGCTTGAGCAAAAGCAAGCCACTGAGAAAGCGGGACACCAAAGGGTGACCCGACAGAGGATGTCCCTCCACCAGTGAGTGGTGAGCTGTTAGAGCTGAGAGGTGGACCCGAACGGAATTGGACTTAAGTCCCTGATTTGATAAGTGCAGTAAGTACTGAAGCACTACTGGCACAGTACATGAGAAAGGATCCTCTGTATGTAGCTGACACCACACAGAAAACCTCTTCCATTTGAGGGCACAGGTTTTCCTAGTGGACTGTTTCCTAGAGGCTAGGACAACCTCCTCAACTTCCTGAGGTAGGCCCCAGGGAGCCAAAACTACCCTTGCAGCCTCCAGGCCATCAAATTGAGAGCTTTGAGATTGGGTTGCAGAAGGGAACCCTGCTCCTGTGAGAGAAGGTCAGGCTGCAACCCCAGAGGTAGTGGGGAATCCACTGCCAGCTGAAGCAGAAGTGGAAACCAAGGCTGCCTCGGCCACCTGGGAGCTACCAGCAGGACCAAGGTCTTGTCCTGAAGAGTTTTGAAGAGTTCAGGCCACCAAGGGCGTGGGAGGAAACGCATACAGGAGGCCCTGAGAACAAGACATCAGAAAAGCATCTGGTGCTATCCTCAAAGGATGCGGTTGCCTGGAGCAGAACCTGGGCAGTTGCTTGTTCAGCAGACTGATAAAGAGATCTAGCCAAGGGAGACCCCACTTCAGGAAGATCTTCTGAACGACCAAGGGATGCAGCTGCCACTCGTGGGGCTGCAGAATTCTGCTCAACCGGTCGGCCAGGCAGTTCTCCTGGCCTAGAAGGTACACCGCCTTGAGAAGCATGTTGTGCTTTAGGGCAAAGGAACAAAGGTCTTGAGTCTCCCGACAAAGGAGCTTTGACCCAGTCCCGCCCTGCTTGTTCACATAAAACATGGCTACCTGGTTGTCTGTTTGAATCAAGACTGAGCGGTGAGCTAGGGCCGGAGAAAAAGCCTTGAGAGTTAAGCGGATAGCTCGAAGTTCTAGGAGATTGATCTGTTGGGCTGCCTCCCAGGAAGACCAGAGGCCTTGAGTGCACTTGTCCAGACAATGAGTACCCTAGCCCCGCAGAGAGGTGTCGGTGGTGAGGACCACCGAGTATTCTGGCATTTGGAAGGGCATCCCCTTCAGCAGATTGGGTGGATGTAGCCACCAGCTGAGGGAGGCCAAAAGGGGTCTGGACACCCTTATCCTGTCTCTTAGGCATCCTGTGGCCTGAGACCACTGAGTCCGAAGGCACCACTGTGCAGGCCTCATATGGAGGCTGGCATTGGGAGTCACATGCACTGTCGAGGCCATGTGGCCCAGACGTCTGAGGCAGAGTCTGGGTCAGGGACCTGTTTAGAAACTGTTTGGCCACATCCATCAGTCTTTGAGCCCTGTCTTCTGGCAAGAATGCCTTTGCCAGTTGAGAATCCAATCTTGCCCTTATGAACTCCAAGTTCTGGGAGGGGAGCAAAGTGGACTTTGCGAAGTTTATGACAAAGCCCACGTTTTGAAGCACAGCAATGGTTCTGAGGGTGGCTTGTCTGGCCTCCAGGGACGTCTGACCCCTGATGAGCCAGTCGTCCAGATAGGGAAAGAAAGATGCCTTGAGTTATCAGGTAGGCCGCAACCACTGCCAGGCACTTGGTAAAGACCCTGGGAGCGGAGGTCAGGCCAAAAGGCAGTACTCTGTACTGATAATGGTTTCCTCCCACAATGAACCTGAGGTACTTTCTGTGGTCTGGATGAATGAGGATGTGAGTGTACGCATCCTTTAGATCTAAGGAGCATAGCCAATCTCCCTGCTGGAGGTAGGGCAGAAGTGTTCCAAGAGTAAGCATCTTGAACTTCTCTCTCTAGGAACTTGAGGTTCCTGAGGTCCAGAATGGGTCGAAGGCCACCAGTCCTTTTGGGTACCAGGAAATACCTGGAGTAGAATCAGTGACCTTGCAAGTGGTGAGGCACAGGCTCCACCGCCCTGTCCACCAACAGACCTTGGAGCTCTCAAAGGAGAAGGTCTGTGTGCAGGGGAGGCCTGAAGGGCTCCCCTGGAAAGTAAGGAGGTGGCAGTTGATGAAAATGCAGGGCATAGCTCTTTTGGACTATGTCCAGGACCCAACTGTCAGTGGTAATGAGAGGCCACTGGTGGGCAAAGAGTACAAGGCGACCGTCTGTGCAGGGCTGGGAAAGCAGGGACGGAGTGGCTACGCTCAAGGAGTCAAAAGCCCCCACCCTGCTGAGTGGAAGCAGGGGCAGAAGGCTTGGGGGTCCTCTGCCTACGGGGCCCATTACCCTGGCCCTTGGCTTGCTGACCCTGGGGGGCAGCTTGGGCAGCCTGATACCGAGGGTACTGATTGTACGTAGTGCCCTTCCTCAGGTTAAAGGACTTTTTACCCGAGCCCTTCTTTTTATGTGAAGGGGCAGAGGTCTTCGACAGCCTTGTCCGGGTAAGGTGCTCGGTCTCGAGCTGAGCGACCTTATCGGTCACGGGTTTGCCAAAAAGGTTCTCACCTCAGCAGAGGACATCGACCAACTTGTCCTGAACCCATGGCTCGAGGTCCGATGACTGCAGCCACGCCTGGCGTCGAGCCGCGATGCCGGAAGCCGCAACTCGGGCCGAAGCCTTGAAGCCATCGTAGGCGGCGCAGGAAATGAACTTTGAGCATTCCCGAATCCCCGAGGACAAGGTCTTAAATCTCTGCAAGGGTTCCCCGGAGAGACCAGCAGAGAATCCGGCCAATTCCTTGGCCAGGTCTCCCAAGTACATGCCCATGTACAGCTGGTAAAACTGGACACGGCAAGCAAGTATAGACCCCTGGAAGTACTTTCTACCGACGCCATCGAGGTTGCGGGCCTCCCTGCCGGGGCGCACCGCAGAGTGCATCTTCTGGCTCTTCAGACGATGCATGGCTGATTCCACAACCATGGAATGGTGTGGTAGCTGTGCTTTCTGGAAACCAGGGCTTTTGCGGAGTCGATAGATGGAATCGACTCGCTTGCTCAAAACCAGAGCCAAGGCCGGTGCCTCCCACATCTGGAAGAGGAGCCGTTCCAGCATCGGAGGAAGCGGGACAGTAAAGGCCTCCTTCGGAGGAGAGTCGTACTGTAGAGCATCGAGCTCCTTGGCTCGAGGCTCTTCCTCGGGATCGGCAGGGATAGCCAAGGCAGCGGCCATATACCGGACGAACTCAGAGAACCTAGTGTCCTCCGGAGGGGATCTACTCCTGGGCTCAGACTGCGGTGAGTCCGACGGGACGCACCGAGTCTTAAAAGTATCGGGAGACTCCTCATCCTCCGTCTCCCAGGCAGACTCAACCAAGGAGGAGTCAGGGTCGGACCCCGCGGGGCCCCGAGGCACCCGCCCTGACGCCGGGGGCACCGGCGTCGACACCCTCGTTCCTGAACAGGAGGTCGAGGGAGACCTCGACCGAGGACGACTTCGAGCCACGAGGGTCTCGAGTATCGACTCAGTCTCCGGGGTTGACTTTGATGTCGACATTCCGGTGGTCAGGGCAGATGCACCAGACAGGCTGGCCATCAGTGCCCGCTGCTGCTCCATGAAGGCAGACAGACAATCTGCACGCCAAGGCTGTCATCCTGAGACTCAACTCGGGAGACGCAGCAGCCACTGACTCGGGCCCCGGCGGTGCCGGGCCCGACGCCGGCTCTCTGGGAGGAGAGTCCAAGAGGACTACGGGGCTTACGTGTCCAGCAGACTCCGGCTCCACGCGAGGGACTTTGGCAGGCTTCTCTTGGTCCACGGGCCGGCAGTCGGGGGTCTTAGACCAGGCCCTCGAGGGACCGGGGACCTCCTCTGACGCCGCCCTCGCGAGCTGCTTCTTCCTCTTGCGTTCCCGGTCGGGGTACCCGCTGTCCGAGGAGCTTCGATGGCACTCGGGATCGGGATGTCAAGGTCTCAGACGAGGTCCGGACCCGGCCGGAGGCAGAGTCCGAGAAAAACCTCTCCTTTTGATGATGTTGACTTTTTAGTGCCTTGGAAGACATCTTCCCAGATGGCACACACAACTTGGGGTCGTGGTCAGGGCCGAGGCAACGAAGGCAGCAGTCGTGTGTGTTGGTGAGAGACATAAGTTTCTTACACAGATCACACTTTTTGAAACCACTGGAAGCCATCGGGGAAAAAAGAGCCCCTGCGAGGTCAAAAGACCGGCCTTCCAAGGAAAAATGAAAAAAGGGGCACGAACGCCAGCCACGATGGGCAAAAACCGAGAAAGAAATAAGCTGACTCGATACCGGTGTACCGAACCCGGCGGGAGGGGAACCGTTGAACTGGAGAAAAATAGCGAAAAATCGCCGAAGAAAAAAAATCACTTTTATCCAGGAGAACAGGACACACGTCCGGTGGGCTTCTCGGAAAAAAAGAAACTGAGGTAAGATGGCACCTTTAGGCAGGAAGGGAACCGCGCATGCGTGCCAGCATTCCCAAAGGCTTTCATGGAAAGCTGGGGAAATGCTCCGCTGGGGCTTCATCGGCAGCGATGACACCCATATGTGAGGACTGACTTCCTGCTTGGTCCTGGAGAAAGGTCTTTACTCTGATAGGTAAAAGAAATACACTGTGCAATCCAATTGGACAATGTTCTCTTGGAGACTGGAAGTCCCAAATGAGAAGGATCAAAAGCAACAAAGAGTTGAGAGGACTTTCTATGTTGCTGTGTCCTTTGTAAGTAAAAAGCAAGTGCTCTTTTACAGTCCAATGTATGAAGACTCCTTTCTGCATTTGAAGCATGAGGCCTTGGAAAAAATACAGGCAGGTAAACTGCTTGGTTTCAATGAAAAGGTGAGACTACCTTTGGCATAAAGTGTGGGATGAGTCCTAAGGACTACCTTATGATGGAACCTCATATGAGGAGGATCAGCCACTAATGCTTGCAACTCACTAATGCGACGTGCTGATGTGATTGCAATGAGAAAGACAAATTTCCAGGAAAGGAATTTCAAGGAGGTAGTAGCTAGAGGTTCAAAAGGCAGCTTCATGAGCTGTCCAAGAACCAGATTTAGGTCCCATGCTACCGGTGGTGGCCTAATGGGAGGCTTAGTTAGAAGGAGGCCCCTCATAAATTTCGCTATGAGAGGATGAGAGGAAATAGGTTGTCCATTTAAAGGCTTGAAAGAAGCTGAAATAGTAAGAGTCCATTTAAGTGCTGAGTTAGTCTTAAGCCCTGCATTCGATAAATGAAGGAGATACTCCAATAATGATTCCAGAGGTATCGCCAGGGGGTCAAGACCCTTCTGCAAACACCATATGGAAAACCTTTTCCCACTTGAAAGCATAAGAGCGTCTTGTGGAAGGCTTTCTAGAAGCATAAAGGATATCCTTTACTTGTTGAGACAGGTTAAGACCATGAAGGTCTAGGCCAGGGGTCACCAACCTCCAGAGGACCGCGGGCTGCACAGCCGACTACCGGGAGCCTCACGGGCCGCACCCCCCTTCTCCCCGCCCCCGCGAAAAAAAACAAACGCAAAATTATGGTGTTGCTGGTGGCTGCAGTCTGGGCGGCTGTCACGCTCTTCACAAAGAGAGCAGACTGGCGTTGGAGCGCAGACGACACGCGGGTAAACTCCTGCTTCTTCTTGACTGCATCCATCTTGGCGTACTCTGGGTGGACGGACTCGAAGTGGCGCTTCACATTGTAGTCCTTCAGAACGCCAACGGTCTTCTGACAGATGACACACAGCGCACGATCCTTGTGCAGCGTGAAGAAGAGCTTGTTCCACTCAGGGTTGAAGCCGCGGGCCGCACGTAATGTTAACCGGGGTAGAGCCTCGCGAGCTGCACGAAGGGACCCCGTGGGCCGCATGCGGCCCGCGGGCCGCAGGTTGGTGACCCCTGGTCTAGGCCCTCAGCAAACAGGCTCTGAGATGCAGAGAGTGGGGATTGGGATGCCACAACATCCCGTCCTCCTGAGACAGGAGATCTGGAGCAGATCCTAACTCCAGAGATGGAGCTTGAGAGAGATGTAGGAGCAGAGGGTACCACACCTGCCGTGGCCAATGTGGAGCTATGAGAATCATATGGCCTCGGTCTCTCTGAAGCTTGAATAGGGTTTTGGGAATTAGGGGAATGGGTGGAAAGACATATAGGAAGTCCTGACCCCAATGGAGGACAAAAGCATCCCTGGCCTGAGAACCCTGAGCCGGAATTCTGGAACAGAATCGGGGAAGTTTGGCATTCAACGGACTTGCAAAGAGGTCTATGTTCGGAGTTCCCAAAATTTGAAAAATCTTTGCTACCTGGTCTGCACGAAGAGAACTCGTGTGGAAGCAGAACTCGACTGAGTCTGTCTGCCCAGGAGTTTTGAATGCCTGGCAGATACACCGCAAGGAGATAATCTGATGCTCTGGCGAGGGCCCATAGTCGCAAAGATTCGTTGCAAAGTGACAGAGCCTGTTCCTCCCTGCTTGTTCAGACAGAACATAGCTACTTGATTGTCCGTCTGAATTAGGACTGTCTTGTAGCTCAGCTGGGTGTGGAACACTCGAAGAGCAAGGAAGATTGCTCTGAGTTCCAAGAGACTGATGTGTAGATGGGTCTCCTGTGGAGTCCAGATGCCTTGGGTAGAGATCTTGCAGGTGAGCACCCCAACCCACTTGTGAGGTGTCTTGAGTGACCTGGGGTGGGGGCTGTTGGAAAGGGGACCCCACCAACAGGTTTTGGGTTGATTGCCACCATTGTAGGGACAAAATAAGGCAACTTGAGTTTGCTATTTTGTCTGATAGACAGCCTGATGCTCAAGTCCACTGAGTGGATAGAGTCCATTGGGCTGCTCTCATATGGAGTCGAGCATAGGGAACCACATGCACGGTAGATGCCATGTGGCCTAGCAACTGTAACATTTCCTGAGCAGTGAGATGAGTTTTTAAACACTGCTTGGGAAGCTAACTGCACAATGCAAAGGCAGCGGGGCTGTGGAAGATAGGCCCTTGCTTTCCTGGTATCCAGTATAGCTCCTATAAATTCTAGAGACTGAGTGGGAGTTAGGTTGGATTTTGGGATGTTTATGACCAGGCCCGAATACTGAAGTATACGCATTGTGCAATATAGGGAAATTCTGGCCTCTGATTCTGATGGGGCTCGAATGAGCCAGTTGTCTAAGTAGGGGACGACAAAAATTCCTAGAGTGCGAAGAAATGCTGCCACTACAGCCATGCATTTCATAAAAACCCTTGGTGCTGAGGCCAGGCCAAAAGGAAGAACCCTGTATTTGTAGTGCTTCCCCTGAAATAGAAACCAAAGGAATCTTCGGTGAGTTGGATGGATGAGAACATGGGTGTACACATCCTTGAGATCTAGAGAACAAAGCCAATCCTGACTCTGAAAGTATGGCTGAAGAGTTCCTAGAGAAATCTTGAACTTCTCCTTGAACAGGAATTTGTTCAATTCTCTGAGGTCTAAAATGGGTCTGTGTCCCCCTGTTTTCTTTGGAATAAGGAAATAGGGGGAGTAAAAACCCTGTACCCTGTTGGGAAATGGGTACGTCTTCTATTGCCCTGTGGGCAAGAAGTAAATTGACCTCTTGACCTAACTGATTTTCTAGTGAAGTCGGAGAACTGAACTGTCTTACAACTGTAGGAGGGGGCATGTTGAGGAAATGAAGCTTGTACCCCTCCTTTACAATGGAGAGAGTACATTCTTCTGCTGTTATTTGCTCCCATCTGGCGGCAAAATGACAACCTTCCTGGAATGGTGGATGGCTCTAGCCCGTTGAGGGCCAGGAAGGCCAAGTTCTCTAGATGGGAGTCAAAGCCCCTGTGGAGGCCGAGTCTGTTGAGCTGGTTAAGGCTTAGCAGACTGTTTTTCTTTGTTTTGGTGGCTGCTGTCCCTTTCGGGAAGACTGACCTGCAGAATGCCCCTTGCTGGGTATAGGAGGGATAAAACCTCTTCTTTTTAGAGAAGAATGGTTTCTTGTAGGATTTTCTCCTTGCAGGATCAGCTGTAGCCTTGGATACTCTATCCAAAGTGGTGTTATCAGCATCCAGCTCATTAGCTTTCTCTTGCCAATTTTTGCCAAAGAGATTTTTGCCTGTGCAAGGGATATTCCCCAGTTTGTCCTGTACTCAGAGTTCTAAGTCAGATGCCTGGAGCCAGGTAATCCTACAAGCACCTATGGCAATGGCAGAGGTTCTGCTTATGCACTCAAAGCAGTCAAAAGCTGCACGATTAAACTTGGAAACATCTTGGTCATGTTTGACAAGTGTAAGATAATCTTGCCTCTTATCAGGAAAGAGGGCTCATAAGCTCTAGATCTCCTGTAACCTCCTTAAGGAACAATCCCATATATAAGATGTAGGAACTAATCCTGGCAGAAAGCATAGAGGCCTGGAAGGTTCAACGCCCAAAGGCATCAAGAGTCCTACATTCACGTCCTGGCGGATTAGATGCATGTCTTTTTGCACTCTTGATCCTTCTCATAGCTGATTCCACTACCATGGAGTGGTGTGGTAACTGGGGTTTTTGAAATCCAGGACAAGTAGGTACTCTATACATGGTATCAAGCCTATGAGAATAAGGAGAGGTGGTAAGAGGCGTTTCCCACATTCTTAGCATGAGATCATGCAAGATCTCATGAATAGGCAAAGTAGCCGCCTCCTTGGGAGCTTTAGAATATTGTAAAATCTCCAATTCCTTTGTTCTGGGCTCTGTTTATGGAGCCACTGTGATGGAAAGACCTCTAGCCACCCCCCGGATGAAATCCTGAAAGGGTATCTCCTCTGGAGGAGACATCCTACGTTTAGGAGAGGAAGGCTCCTCAGAGAGAAGTACTCCGGTACCGACAGAGCTGTCAGAATTCTCAGACTCCTCGGAGGATTCAAAGTATCTCCTGTCCGTGTGCTCTTGCAAAGCACGATACCGGTACTGATCGAAGTAGGTACTGGAGGGGTCCGGTACCGGCCTGTCAATACCAGAGGAAACAGCATGACTGTCCGTAACACAGTTTCCGATGTCGATACTGTCGGTACCAGTTGAACCGTCTGAAGCGGTTCCGAAGGCACCGAAGCCACAAGGAGAGCCGTCAAACTGTGTTCAATAGCCAAGAACCTCTGGTCTATTGACGCTGCCGATGCCTGGGTATCAGTACCGGATGAAGCAGCCGGTACCCCAGGGCATGGCACCAGTAGTTCTGCCAAGGTTGAGGCCTCGAGAACATCTTGGAGCCCCAATAGTGCTTTGGAAGCCAAAGCCTCCCACCGGGGCAATTTTGCCAGTACAAGTCCCTCAAGGGCAACGCCAGAGGCATCTCGATGCTTGGAAGGAGATCTACCCTTTGAGGACCGGCCAGATTTATGTTTGGTTACCTGAGATCCATGGGAGGAAGACGAAGCCCTGGAAGACATCGATGCCACGGATGCTGCATCGGAGATAAAAAGGTGCTAAACATAGCAGCTCGGTTTTGCTGACCCCTCTTCGACATCATCCCACAGGCAACACACTCCGAGATGGAGTGGTCAGGACCTAAACATTTTTTTTTTTTATTTAGATTTTCTCAAATGCAAGAAAATATACAAAGAAAACTTCCACTCAATAAAATGATACATTCAAGAACAAATACCATATCCTTATACAATACACATCAAGGAGAGAAAGCACAGTTACTTACCTGTAACAGGTGATCTCTGGGAACAGCAGGAATTAGTCTTCACATATGGGTACGTTGGTACCGACGGAGCCTGCACGTGAACGCTGCCCAGCTTCCAATCAGAAAGCTTTTGGCAGCATCCCTCGCGCCTGCGCGCTGACTTCCCGCCTTCTCCAGAGCCTTTCTTCAGTTGAGTTTCAAAGCTGAGACAAAGGCGAGAGAGAAAAGGAAGATGATGATAAAGAGATGCAACTCCTAGGGGAGGTGGGAGGGTTGTGAAGACTAATTCCTGCTGTTCCCAGAGATCACCTGTTACAGGTAAGTAACTGTGCTATCTCTAGGAACAAGCAGGAATGAGTCTTCACATATGGGGACTCCCTAGCTGGAGATGCCAGGGGGAGATCCCATAAAAATGCAGGAGCCTGGAGCAGGGGTGCATTTTGTTTCCAGGAATCCCCGGCATCCGATGTGGGATGGAGGGTAGGAGTTGACAATAAAGGAGCTGTGAGGAAAGAAACAGCATAGCCAAGGACTAGAGGGTCCTACAGACTACAGGAGTCCTTGGTAAATATGATGAGTAGCATTAAAACACATTTAATGTACACTCAAAATATGCAGCTTACCTACTGTATTGTAGGAAGTAGAAAGCATGATAGAGTTTACTGGATAAGCAGTGGCGGAATCTTCAAGGTGACCTCCTAGCAGTGAGGATGAAGGTCCAGACCTGGAGGTAGTAGACGATCCAGGTGTCAACTGGGTAGGATTAGACGTCAGGTCTTCAATAGAAAGCTTTATGGGAAAAAGCTGAAAACTCCTTAAGGCATAAGTTCATTAACATTGAGGACTAAAGAAAGAAGACTGACGGAGTTGGAGAACTAGCCCAGTCCTGGCGGGAAGAGGGGGACTGGAAAACCCCTATTCCCAAGGAGAACAGCTGTGTACTCAAAGATAAAGATGTACACTGTTTTTCCTAGCTGGCGAGAGATAGGAAAAATATTGAAGCTTGATGCTTCAAGGACTTAAAGAAAAAATGGAAGATGTTAGCACCACAGTGGTTATTGGTGCCTAACAGTTTCTGCATCGTAATATGGTATGCGAAGTAGGGCGATAGACTGTCTAAAACCTCTAGGAGGTAAAACATTTAGTATAGACAGTAAGGGTGATAGTGTGTAAGACATATCAACCCTTAAGAAGCCCCCCAACAGACATATATAGCGTAGTTACTCACCTGTAACAGGTGTTCTCCAGGAGCAGCAGGAATCAGTCCTCACTTATGGGTGACGTCGGCGCCGACGGAGCCCTCGCGGAGCAATTTTCCCCAGCTTTCAAAGAAAGCCTTTGGGAATTGCAGCGCGCATGCGCGGTCCTCTTCCCGCCCGAGGGTGCCATCTTAGCCAGTCAGATGACATAGCTAAAAAAGACAGCATAAAAATTTGCAAAAAAAAACTAAAGCAGATGATTGCAACTCCAAGGGGAGGAGGGAGGGTTGTGAGGACTGATTCCTGCTGCTCCTGGAGAACACCTGTTACAGGTGAGTAACTACGCTTTCTCCAGGACCAAGCAGGAAGTCAGTCCTCACTTATGGGACTCCCAAGCTTAAGGCTACCGGAGACCCTAAGCACAAAAATGAGCTCCCTCTAGCTCAGCAGCACAGACGGAAAGAATCTTCGCTGAATCATTACCCACCGGTAGCCCACATCCGGGATGGAGGGTAGGAGTTGCTCAAACCTCGAAGAGATTTCGGAGGACTGCCTGTCCGAAAGCACTGTCCCTGCGGGACTCCCTCTCGAGACAGTAATGGACCGCAAAAGTCTGGCTCGAAGACCAAGTAGCGGCCCGGCAGATGTCTGCCAGCGGAACAGAGCGGAGGTAAGCCACTGACGTAGCCTTTGCCCGAACGCAATGAGCCGTGACTCGACCTTCCAAGGAGAGTCCGGCTGCCCCATAAGCCCAAGTGATACAGTCCGCAACCCAGATGGACAGAGTACGCTTGGAGACCGGGAGTCCCAATTTATTGGGGTCAAAAGACACAAAAAGCTGAGCAGCTTTACGGTGCTCCCGCGTACGGTCAAGGTAGAAGTTCAATGCCCTTCTACAGTCCAGGGTATGGAGGACCGTTTCAGCTCGGCTGGAGTGTGGTCTGGGAAAGAAGGTTGGAAGTACCACCTCCTGATTGATGTGAAAAGGGGAGACCACTTTTGGAAGAAATTTTGGGTGAGTCCGTAGGACTACCCTATTTTTGTAGAACAGAGTGTAAGGGGGATCAGACACGAGGGCCTGCAATTCACTTACGCGTCTAGCGGAAGTGAGGGCTATCAAGAACAATGTTTTCCAAGAAAGAAAACGGAGAGAACAGGTAGCCATAGGTTCAAAAGGCGGACAGGTGATCCGCTGTAAAACCACATTCAGGTCCCAGTCAGGCGCTGGCGGGCGCAGAGGTGGTTTAAGTAGAAGGAGACCTCGGAGAAACCTCGCTACGAGAGGGTCGTTGGAGAGAGGTCTGCCGTCCACCGGCACATGATGTGCTGAAAGAGCACTGAGGTGAACTTTGACGGAGTTGGACTTAAGTCCCAGATTAGAGAGGTATAGCAAGTACTGCAAGATCACCGACACCGGGCAGGAGAAGGGATCCTGAGACTGTTGGGTACACCAAACGGAAAAACGACGCCATTTAAGGGCGTAGCATTTGCGGGTAGAAGGTCGTCGCGAAGCTAGGACGACCTCCTCCACCTCTGCCGGCAGGAGAAGGGGAGCAAGGACTACCCTCTCAGCAGCCAGGCCATTAGGTTGAGAGACCTGAGGTTGGGGTGCAGCAGAGACCCCTGATCCTGAGTGAGGAGATCCGGTTGTAACCCCAGAGGGAATGGATCCTCTACCGCTAATTGCAGCAGGAGTGGAAACCACGGCTGTCTGGGCCAGCGAGGGGCCACCAGGATCATGAAGGCTTTGTCTCGGAGAACCTTGAAAAGAGTCCGAGAGACTAGCAGGATGGGAGGGAAAGCGTACAGAAGGCTCCCCGACCATGAGAGTAGAAAAGCGTCCGCCGCAACTCTAAGGGGGTGTGGCTGACGAGAGCAGAAGCGAGGAAGTTGCCGGTTGAGAGGGCTGGCAAAGAGATCTATCGTGGGGAGGCCCCACTTCAGAAAGAGCTTCTGGACTACCAAGGGATCCAGGCGCCACTCGTGCGGCTGGAGGATCCTGCTGAGTTTGTCCGCCAGGCAATTTTCTTGGCCTGGGAGATAAACTGCCTTGAGAAGAACGCCGTGATTGACGGCCCAAGAGCAGAGCTTCTGCGCTTCCCGACAGAGAAGGAAGGAGCCCGTGCCTCCCTGTTTGTTCACGTAGAACATGGCAACTTGATTGTCCGTCTGGACAAGGACGGACTGGTGAGAGGTCAGGTGGGAGAAGGCCTTGAGAGCCAGGCGGATCGCTCTGAGCTCCAGGAAGTTGATCTGCTGAGCAGACTCCCACGTGGTCCAGAGGCCCTGAGTACGTGCCCCTTGGCAATGTGCTCCCCAGCCCAGGAGGGATGCATCTGTCGTCAGCACCCGGGCCGGCTGAGGTGACTGAAAAGGCATGCCGAGTACCAGGTTCGGCCGATGAAGCCACCACCGGAGAGACGAGAACAGCGGCTCGGAGACGCGCACTAGGTCTGCTAGGCCGCCTGTGGCTTGTCGCCACTGCTTGCGGAGACACCATTGAGCAGGCCGCATATTCAGGCGGGCATTGGGGGTCACATGGACAGTGGAAGCCATATGGCCGAGTAGTCTCAGGAAGCGCCTGGCGGAGACCAGGGGCTGGCTGCGAAAACGGTCGGCTAGGTCCATGAGCCGTTGAGCCCTGTCGAGCAGTAGGAACGCTCGTGCCTGAGGAGTGTGCAGCCTTGCGCCGATGAACTCGAGATCCTGTGAGGGGAGCAAAGTGGACTTTGCGAAGTTTATAACAAAGCACAAGTGCTGCAGAAGAGTCACCGTGCGACGTGTGGCGTCGGTGACCTCCGGAGCGGACGCTGCTCTGATGAGCCAGTCGTCGAGGTACGGGAAGACAGAGGCCGTGAAGCCGGAGATGGGCCACCACCGCGAGACATTTCGTGAAGACTCGCGGTGCGGAGGACAGGCCAAAGGGTAGTACTCGGTACTGGTAATGATTTCCGGCCACCACAAACCTTAGGTATTGACGGTGGCTTGGGTGGATGAGGATGTGCGTGTAGGCATCCTTTAGATCCAAGGAGCATAGCCAATCTCCCTGCTGGAGGTAGGGCAGAAGGATTCCAAGGGTAAGCATCTTGAACTTCTCCCGCACGAGGAACCTGTTGAGGTTGCGCAAGTCCAGGATGGGTCTGAGGCCTCCTGTCCGTTTGGGTACTAGAAAGTACCTGGAATAAAAGCCTTGACCTCTCAGGTGGTGGGGCACCGGTTCCACCGCCTGTTCCTGTATCAGACTTGCTAACTCCTGAAGGAGTAATTCCCTGTGCAGAGGGGGTCGTGGAGGTTCTCCCGGAAAAAAGGAGGGAGGGACCTGGTGGAAGTGGAGAAGATAGCCTTCTCTCACGACTTGAAGCACCCAGGCATCTGAGGTGATGCTGGACCACCTGTGGGCGAAGTGAACCAGCCGGCCTCCGGTGCTGGGAGGAACCAGCGGAGGGGGAGAGGCTATGCTTAAGGAGTCAAAGCCCCCACCCTGCTGAGCAGGGGCTGGTGGTGCAGGCTTGGGGGCTTGCTGCCTACGGGACCCGTTACCCCGTCCCTTGGCCTGCTGGCCCTGTTGGGGAGCTGCAGGGGCCTGATAGTGGGGGTATTGTTTGTAGGCAGCCGCCTTTCTCGGGTAAAAGGACTTCTTTCCCGAGCCCTTCTTTTTCTGGGAAGGGGCGGAGGTCTTCCTAGGAAGCCTATTCCTGGTGAGAGTCTCCGTCTCGATCTGTGCAGCCTTATCAGCCATGGGCTTGCCAAAGAGGTTCTCGCCTCGGCAGGGGACATCGACCAACTTGTCCTGCACCCAGGGCTCAAGGTCAGACGACTGAAGCCAAGCCTGTCGGCGGGCACCGATGCCGGCTGCGGCCACTCGAGCCGATGCTTCAAAGCCATCATAGGCTGCTCGGGATATGAATTTTGAGCATTCCCGAATGCCAGAGGACAATGCCAGGAACCTCCGCAAGGGTTCCTCGGACAAACCAGCGGAGAATCCGGCTAGCTCTTTAGCCAGGTCTCGGAGATACATGCCCATGTATAGCTGGTAGGTCTGGACACGACACGCAAGCATAGAGCCCTGGAAACACTTCTTACCAAGGCCATCCAGGTTACGGGCCTCCCTGCCAGGAGGCACCGAGGAGTGCATCTTCTGGCTCTTAAGACGATGCATGGCCGATTCCACTACCATGGAATGGTTTGGTAGATGTGCCTTTTGGAAGCCAGGGCTCTTGCGGACTCGATAGATAGAATCGACCCGCTTGCTCAGGACCGGCGAGGTGGCCGGACTCTCCCACATGCGGAAGAGTAGTCGTTCCAGCATGGGAGGAACCGGTACAGTAAAGTGTTCCCTGGCGGGAGAGTCATACTGGAGGGCGTCGAGCTCTTCGGCTCGAGGCTCCTCCTCGGGATCCGCAGGGAAGGCCAAAGCCTTGGCCATATCCCTGACGAAGTCCGAGAACCGGCCATCCTCCGGGGGGGACTGCTTCCGAGGTTCGGACTCAGGTGAGTCCGAGGGGACACACCGAGTCCGAAAAGAATCAGGCGACTCTTCCTCTTCAGACTCCCAGACCGACTCCGACGAGGACTCGGTGGGGTCGGCCCGGGCAGGGCGCAGCGCCTGCCGCCCCGACGCCGAGGGAGTCGGCGTCGGCGACCTCGGTCCCGAACGGGAGGCCGAGGGTGACCTCGACCGAGGATCGACTCAAGTTCGCATCGACTCGAGGATCGGCTCGGTCTCCGGGGTCGACTTAGACGTCGACGTCCCGGCGCCAGCGAAGCCAGCGAGCAGTGCCCGCTGCTGGTCCATGAAGGCAGACAGTCTGCTCTCCAAGGCCGTCAACCTGAGTCCGAGCTCAGGTGACCCAGCAGCCTGCGACTCGGGCCCCGACGTCGGCGGTCTCGGAGGCGAGTCCAGGAGGACCACAGGACTTACCCGAGCAGGCAGCTCCGACTCCAGGCGAGGTCGCTTCGAGAGGTGCTCCTTCTCCAAGGACCCGGGACGGCTATCAGGGCTATGCAACCTGGCCCTCGCGGAGCCAGGAGCATCCACCGACGCCGCCCTCGCGGGTTTCACCTTACGTCGATGGTCCCCGGAGGGAGAACCCCTGTCGGAGGAACTCCGGCGACGGTCCGAGCTGGAACCCCTGGATGCGGAGGCCTCCGACGAGGTCCGGGTACGGCTGGGGTCAGCGAAGATCCTATCCCGCTGATGCCGCCGACTTCTCAGCGCTTTGGAGGACATTTTGCCGCAGGGTCCACAGATCATTTCTTCATGATCCGGGCCCAGGCAGCGGAGGCAATTGTCGTGTGTGTCAGTTAGTGACATATTTCGGTCACACTGACCACACCGTTTGAAACCACTGGCAGCCATCGGGGGGAAAAAGGGCCCCGGCGAGGTCAAAGGACCGGCCTGCCAGGGAAAAACCGAAAACGAAACTGACTAAGTCAGAAAAACCGAAAAAGAAGAAGAGGACTCGTGACCGGCGTCGCGAGTCCGGGCGGGAAAAAGACCGGCGTCGAACCGAAGGAAAAAAGAGAAAATATGAGTAAAAATCAACTTTTTCGCGGGGACACGACGGGTACGTCTGTAGGGCTCCGCGGAAAAAAGAAGACTGGCTAAGATGGCACCCTTGGGCGGGAAGAGGACCGCGCATGCGCGCTGCAATTCCCAAAGGCTTTCTTTGAAAGCTGGGGAAAATTGCTCCGCGAGGGCTCCATCGGCGCCGACGTCACCCATAAGTGAGGACTGACTTCCTGCTTGGTCCTGGAGAAATATACATATGTCCAGATGTGTATATTACGATATGGGTGTAGATAGATAGAATATACGTAAATATAGATACATTTGTGGGGCATGGTTTTGCACCACTAGAGTAATGATATAGGTATGTAGACATATATGGAGATGCTACATACAAGACAACAGGTTGAAGATACATGTCTACCACCCAGCCCCATAATTGTACATGGGGAATATAAAAGAAAAAGATTCTGCGCTCTACAAGAGGGTGAACCCACTTGGGATATGTATAGAGAAACTATTTCCGTGGATTGAGGGATGCAGGAAGGCAATCCAACCAAATAACCGTGATGTTCGCGTGAAAACAGATGATCATATGAATCTGTAAGGAACAAGGCGGGAGTTCCACAGAACACTGACATGGCAGATGAGCAGAAACGCAGAGAAGATACCAGAGGGACCTACTGGAGGGACCCAGAGGTAGCATGCGTAAACATCAGCCTTGGATTTTCACGCAGAAGAACTGATATCTCGTGTTAACACCCCAGGCTAGAGGGTGTGGAGAACCCGCACAGGCATGGGAAGGGTTTATAAGCTTTTCCCTACTAATAGAGAAGCTTCAGAGACAAGGTCAATGCTCTATAGCAAGGCCCTCATAGTAGAAAGCTTCTCTGAAGACTGCAGAGAGCATTGTGCAGGAGAGATATGAGACAAACTGACTGGAGTCAGGTGTGTTGCCATATCCTAGGAGAGGAGATGGTTAGAATAATGTGAGAAAGCCTAAAGGAGTAGGAGGATCCAAGATAGATGACGAATAGCTTGGAATCACTAATGAGGCTAGACAAAATTTTGAACAAGGGACTGGAACTTGGAAAATGTACCAGCAATACAATTACTGTAACTCCTGCAGGCACAGCTGCTGACGGAAACAGCAGAGAGATTGTCCTGTGCCCATTAAAGAAAAACAGACAAGAAAAGAGAGGAGATATCCCCTCTCCTTGTCTGAGGAACGAGCTTGCTAGAGAAGCTTTTCAGCATGGTACCCCTCAGTCAGGGAAAAAACCCGGTTGAGAGGGTAGAGTTAAGTAATTGGAGGCTGACATACCCATAGGGTAAGTCAACTGAAGGAAAAAATGTTCAGTTGGGATAGAACTATCAGGGGATAGTTGCAACTGCTCTTCTAGAGAGTAAGAAGAGGAGAAGTCTGTAGTCCCTGAACAAAAGTTTTCCGACAGGTTAGTACACTGAAAAAGAGGAGCACAGTGAATAAACTTCTAATGGGTAGAAGTGAACTGTAGATTACAATTCCCGGCCCCTATGGTTGCTGGGAATGCTGAGACTGGCCAGAGCTGGAGGACTTCAGGCTAGGCTGAGGCGTCCCTTGTTTAGGTACAGCCGAATGATGGGCAGGAGATGAATGAAACTTTCTTTTCTTAGGGAAAGAAGGTTTGGTAGGACATTTCCTACCCCTTGAAGAAGGTGGCGGCTTAGATTGGTCTTTAGTGGAAGGAGAGTCAGTGGAGCATTGAGCAACCTGACGTAAAGCCTCCTTATTGAAGAGACCTTCTCCTGTACAAGGAGAATGAGCCAGTATAGTTTGTGCCCATCTGCTCAAGTCTGAAGCTTCAAGCCAGGCTCTGCGACGTGCTGCAATGGCAATAGCAGAGGATCTGATAACTGACTCAAAAGAGTCTATAGAAGCACGAGACACGAACCAGGATATATGCCGGCTGATTGACAAGCAAGGAATAATCAGTAGCCTTGGGCTCTGGTAAAAAAGGGGTCAAAAGAGACAATTTCTCTGTGACTTCCTGGAGTGTTAGACTCATGTGAAAAATATATGAAAGAATTCTGGAGGCCAGCATAGAGGTTTGGAAGACCTGACGACCAAAAGCATCGAGTGTTCTTGAAGAACGACCTGGCGGATAAGAAGAATGCTTCTTCTTGCTCTTAAAACTTTCCTTAGTGCTGATTCCACTACAAGGGAACGATGAGAAAGTTGAGGCTTTTGAAACCCTGGAGAGGGTGGCACCCGGTACCGAACCTCAGTGGTTGTAGAAACTAGAGGAAGTCGTAAGGGCGATTTCCAGACCCTCAGAAGGAGATCCTGCAAAGCAGGATGTAAAGGAAGCATCATATTTTCCATTTGTGCCGGTGAGCCATGAGTAGCATCACAACCAGGGATAGAGATATTAAGAAAGGTTGCCATATCCAGGAGAAGAGCCTGAAAAGACTGATCTCCTATGGGAACCATCCCTGGTAAGGCTAAAGAAAGAGGCTGAGCACCAGAGGACATACAGTGGTGTGAAGAAAGAAACCTAGTAGATGGACAGGGATACTGGCATGTTAACTTAGAGGCAGTGGGTACTGCATCAATGCCAGGTATCGGTTCCAAACTAGGCATCAGTGGAATCGGTGCAAGAACAGGCATCGACATCGATACTGATACAGGACCAGCAGTTGAAGTTGCAATCGGGGACTGCTGCAGTGGTACCGAGAGCATGAGAGAGTTATGGCTAGGATCTTCGGAACTGCCTATCTGGAAACGACAGGACAGGAGTCGGTTCCGGGACGCGTCGGTACCCAGTCCGAGACTAGATATCGGTTCAAGACTCGGCATCGAAGAAAGCGAGGCTATCGATGCATGTCGCGAGGGTTCCGACGCCGGTGGCAGTATCAGCGATGCCAATACCACTAAGGCAGCCTGGGTTACATCGATCAGGATACCCGATGACCACCCCTTGCTAAGGGTAAGGCAGTCCACCTCAATGCCAATGCCACGGTATCGGAACCGATTGACGCCGGTACCGTCCCGGAGCATGGCTGAGATATGGAAATGTCCATCGGTATCGTATCGACCGGCCCCAAGGGCGCCGAGGATGGTAGAGGACGATTCCTGGTGAAGAGTGGAACATACCACTCGAAGCGGATATCCGCACCATACACGACTGGGATCGAGGGAAGTCAATCCGGTGCGTATCGATCAGTTCCGAAGGTACCGAGGATGCCCGATGACGATCCCTGGTGAAGAGTGGAACACTAGACACCGGTGCCGATGCCGGAGGCTCGGTACCGCTCGAAGCGGATACCACCCCCAAGCATGGCTCAGGTATGTTCTGTGAGGGGTGAACCCCAGGAACAACCTGAAACCCCTTTAACGCTTTGGAGCCCGAAGACTCCCGCAGGGGTAATGCCAATGGATTCTTGAGGGTAAGGCCGGAGCCGTCACCATGCTGGGCATGGGACATACCACTCAAGCATTGACTAGTCTTAACAGACTGTTTGTGGGTTACCTGATCCTGTGAAGTGGAGAAACCGGGTACCCTCACTGCCGAGGAAAAAACGGTATCGAGGGAAACTTTAAAAACTGAAGGTTTCCTCACAAAATTATCCCCTGACAAGTCAGGGGAAAAAGGGTCAGAACCCACACAGTTGAGACACAAACTATTGGTGTCTAAAAAGAAACAGGTGTTTCCACATCGAAAGCACTTCTTAGGAAAAGAAGGCTCCATAATGAAGAGGCCTGGTAGGCCCAACAAGTTAAGGCAAAAAACTGAAGAAAAAGTTTTAGAATTTAGTCAAAAATCCACCGGCGATACCGGTGGCAGCAGGGAATACAGCCGCGACCACAAGAAAACACAAACTAAAGTAATTAAAGTAAGTAAAAAGAAAAGTTTCTGCGGTGACAGGAGGACGTCCTGCCGGCTCCGCGGAAAAACGAAAACTGAAGAGAGGCTCTGGAGGTGGGAAGTCAGCGCGCAGGCGCGAGGGATGCTGCCAAAAGCTTTCTGATTGGAAGCTGGGCAGCGTTCCCGTGCAGGCTCCGTCGGTACCGACGTACCCATATGTGAAGACTCATTCCTGCTTGTTCCTAGAGATAACATTTACTCCCACAAAGGGAACAACATATAATAGAAGAAAATAAGAGTTAATTAAAACTCCAAATCAGGGAGCGAAGTACACAAGCCATCCCACCTAAACACCCTCCTGTCTACCAACGCCCTCCTTATCAACAAGAGACTGACATAATGAAGCCACATCAATATGAAGGTCATGATTATGTTTATAAGTTACCAAGCAGCGACAAGGGAACTTCAAAAAAAGGAAGCCCCCAAGGCGATCACTCTAGCTCTAAGCTCAAGAAACTGCTTCCAGCGAGCCTGAGTAACCTTGCCCACATCAGGAAAAACCTGCAGTTTATATCCGCAAAACAACGTATCTTTGCACTTGAAATAAGCACGAATAATTCTCAATTTAAGTGATTCCGACCCGAAAGTCACCACCAAAGTGCACCTCTTTGGGATGATATCAAGGGAATCCTGCAAAAACTGTGAGGTTAGGACCTACCGAGTCAACCAAGGGAGAAACATCCTTGGCTTGGCCCGAGGCCCCAGCCTTAGGAAAAAAGGAATACATTTGTACAATATCTACAGAGTCACCTAAGTGCAAAATTTCAGACAAATACTTCTTTAAAAGAATCTCAGGAGAGAGCAGATGAGTGGATGGAAAATTTAGGAAACGAAGGTTCCTAGCACGCTGGTGATTTTCCAACAATTCCAATCGATAGGAAATTGAGGAAATATCTTTCAGATAGCCTAAATGACAATCTTTATACGATTGGTTGATTCCCAACTCCAGAGTTAAGGAGCCTACAATATTGGTCATTTGATCATCAATTACATTAACTTTAACATCATGTGAAAAGTTACATAATGAAGTAACAGTGGTAGAAAGACGTGTCTCAATATTAAATAGCATTGACCAAATATCAGAGAGAGTCACCTCACTCTTAATTGGTAAGGAATCAATAGTAGATGTAGCAGGGCTCACTGGAACACCGGAGGTATAACCGATGAAAGTACCTTCAAAGGAGTAGACGAAGAGGTAGGCAGAGGGAAAGGAGGTGGTGTCCGGATATCAGGGCTCAAAGACGCCCCTTCCAGAGACTGGCTAGCAAGCGGAAGAGCAGTTACATGCCTGTCCATGGGACCAGACACCTTACCTCCCTCTGACGATGTCTTGGCTGATGCCTTAGCCTTCCGTTTCTCCATGGGCAAGCCAAACTGCTGGTGCTTCTAGATCACCAAGAAGCACCAAAGGAGCACATAAGGAGCAGAAAATACCCCTTGTAACATGCCCTTTAGAACGCGTACACGCAGCCGCGTGTAAATCAGCTGGGCTTTGTAGGGCTCGTGGGGGGTCCTCCACTCCTGAGGGCGGCCACTCTCTGCCTGCGGGTGATTCAGCAAGCACCGGGCTCCAACCAGTCACTTGCTCCGCGGTGCAGAAAAAAACGCGGCAGCTCCCACAGCAAAGCAGATCTCTCACCCAGGACCTAAACATTTAAGGCACCACTCGTATCGGTGACGGAGATGGTACCGCCACACTTGGAACACTTTTTAAAACCCGGAGGTGGGTTTTTTCATTCTGAAGGAAAAGTTGGGCCTAGTGTCCAAAATGGCACGTGGCACCCGACAGAAAAAAAAAAAAAAGACTGGAAAGTCCAGAAAGAAAAAAAAATAAATAAATAAAAAATGTTTTTTTTTTGTGAAGAAAGAACGGGCGTTACCAGTATAGTGTCGAGGAAGGCAGACGCTACCACAAAAAGAATGAAAAAGATGGGATAATTTCTGTGGTGACAGGAAAAACATAGAACTGGAGAGAGGCAGTTGGAAAGGCGGGAAGGCAGCACGCAGGCGCTATGCTCCCAAAAGCTTTCTAATTGGACACTGGGGAGCGTTCCCGTGCAGACTCCGTCGGTACCGACGATACCCATACGTGAAGACTACATTCCTCCTTGTTCCTGGAGATTAAGGAGTTTGTCTATGCAACAAGTCATTTGCACTTAAGGGGTCTTTGAACATAATATTTATAAAAAGGTTGCACCAGTGAAGTGAAATAGCGTAGTTACTCACCTGTAGCAGATGTTCTCTGTGAACCACAGGAATAAGTCCTCATGTATAGGTGACAACCCCTAATGGAGACCCATGCAGGAACATTCCTCAGCTTCCATTGGACGTTTTTGGGAACCTCCACCACGCATGTACACCTGCATTCCCACCCACCATGGCACCTTCTTATCCTCTGAAGAACACAAAAGCTAGTAGCCAAAAACTGCAAGTGGTAGTAGGACGGTAGCGAGGACTGATTCCTGCTGTCCCCGGAGAACATGTTACAGGTCAATAACTACTCTTGCACTGGAAACAAGCAGAAGTCAGCCCTCACATATGTACTCCCCAGCTACAGGTTACTGAAAATACCTGTAGGAGCACCGATGATACAAAAAGCAAAGTGAGCAAGACAGCCAGGAGCACTGAATGGCTTGAAGTACAGAGACGCAGCTATGGCACTGAGCAAGGAATCATCTCATTGGTAAGACTGAATACAATTGGCTGGAGGAAGGAGTTGCACTATTCCCCAAAGAGATGACTAAGGACTGTATGGCTGAAGCTGCTGTCATGCTATAAGCTCTGTTCCAAGCAAAAATGCACAGTGAATGTGTGAACCAAAGACCAGGTGGCAGCCTAGCAGATGTCCAGCAGAGAGACCAAGGGCAGATTGGCCACTGAGGCCACCATGGCATGCACATTATGTGGAGTAATGGGATGCTAAAGGGAGCGTCCAGCCTACTCATAACTGAAGAAGATGCAGACGGCGTGGCGTGGCGTGGCGTGGCGTGGCGCGGCGCGCCCCCCCCTGCAGACGGCGTGGCGTGGCGCGCCCCCCCTGCAGACGGCGTGGCGTGGCGCGCCCCCCTGCAGACGGCGTGGCGTGGCGCGCCCCCCTGCAGACGGCGTGGCGTGGCGCGCCCCCCCTGCAGACGGCGTGGCGTGGCGCGCGCCCCCCCTGCAGACGGCGTGGCGTGGCGCGCCCCCCCTGCAGACGGCGTGGCGTGGCGCGCCCCCCCCCGCAGACGGCGTGGCGCGCCCCCCCTGCAGACGGCGTGGCGTGGCGCCCCCCCCCCCACAGGGCGGGGCGTGGCGCGCCCCCCCCCCGCAGCCGGCGTGGCGTGGCGCCCCCCCCCCGCAGCCGGCGCGGCGTGGCGCCCCCCCCCCGCAGACGGCGTGGCGTGGCGCGCCCCCCCCGCAGACGGCGTGGCGTGGCGCGCCCCCCCTGCAGACGGCGTGGCGTGGCGCGCCCCCCCTGCAGACGGCGTGGCGTGGCGTAGCGCGCCCCCCCTACAGACGGCGTGGCGTAGCGCGCCCCCCCCCTACAGACGGCGTGGCGTAGCGCGCCCCCCCTGCAGACAGCAACTCTGTCTCCTATGAGACACACTCAAACAGCTGCAGCGAACAGTGATGGGGCTGTGCCCTCTTGCAAACCAGGATGTGCAATGCATCATCTGCACAAGAGGCCCGGGATGTGGTGGGGGGGGGGGTGGGAGGGAAGAACCACCTCCTGGTTCATGTGGAACAGACACCACCTCAGGCAGGAATTTTGGGTGTCAGGAGAATGACCCTGTTTGTGAAACCTGGCGTAGGGGGGTGTGAGCCACCTACAGCTCTCTAAAATGTGCCTTGCTGAAGTAAGTGCTACCAGAACACTACTTTCCATGATAATCACTTAAGATGGCACATGGCTTCCCCAGAACTACATTCAGGTCCCACGCCACCGGCAGTGGGTGGATGGGGGGGGGGGGGGGGAGAACGGGCCATGAGCGAAGGTCCCTCAAGAAGCGGCCCACTAGCAGGTGCACAGAGATGGACTGGTCATCAACAAGGTGATGTGCTCCAATGGCGCTGAGGTGCAACCTGACAAAAAATCAGATTTCAGCTCAGTCTGAGAAAGGTGCAGGAGGTATTGTAGAATGTTCTGCACTGCACAGGCAAAAGGGTTGAGATTCTTCTCTGTGCACCAGAGAATCTACACTACTTGAAGGCACAAACAAGACGCATAGAGTCCTTGCAGGAAGACAGTAGGACATCTTCCACCTCCATAGAGAGGTTGACATACATTTATAGCTAGTCTCTCATCGCCACTTGGCCTGCTGCTTGCCTCCATGAGCAGAAATGTGGTAAAGCGCAGTTACTCACCTGTAACAGGTGTTCTCCAGGAGCAGCAGGAATCAGTCCTCACATATGGGTGACATCGGCGCCGACGGAGCCCTCGCGGAGCAATTTTCCCCAGCTTTCAAAGAAAGCCTTTGGGAATTGCAGCGCACATGCGCGGTCCCCTTCCCGCCCAAGGGTGCCATCTTAGCCAGTCAGATGACATAGCTAAAAGACAGCATAAAAATTTGCAAAAAAACTAAAGCAGATGATTGCAACTCCAAGGGGAGGAGGGAGGGTTGTGAGGACTGATTCCTGCTGCTCCTGGAGAACACCTGTTACAGGTGAGTAACTACGCTTTCTCCAGGACCAAGCAGGAAGTCAGTCCTCACATATGGGACTCCCAAGCTTAAGGCTACCGGAGACCCTAAGCACAAAAATGAGCTCCCTCTAGCTCAGCAGCACAGAAGGAAGGAATCTTCACTGAATTATTACCCACCGGTAGCCCCCATCCGGGATGGAGGGTAGGAGTTGCTCAAACCTCGAAGAGATTTCGGAGGACTGCCTGTCCGAAAGCACTGTCCCTGCGGGACTCCCTCTCGAGGCAGTAATGGACCGCAAAAGTCTGGCTCGAAGACCAAGTAGCGGCCCGGCAGATGTCTGCCAATGGAACAGAGCGGAGGTAAGCCACTGACGTAGCCTTCGCCCGGACACAATGAGCCGTGACCCGACTTTCTAACCAGAGTCCGGCTGCCCCATAAGCCCAAGCGATACAGTCAGCAACCCAGATAGACAGAGTACGCTTGGAGACAGGGAGCCCCAATTTATTGGGGTCAAAAGACACAAAAAGCTGAGCAGCTTTACGGTGCTCCCGCGTACGGTCAAGGTAGAAGTTCAATGCCCTTCTACAGTCCAGGGTATGCAGGACCATTTCAGCTCGGCTGGAGTGTGACCTGGGAAAGAAGGTCGGAAGTACCACCTCCTGATTGATGTGAAAAGGGGAGACCACTTTTGGAAGAAATTTAGGGTGAGTCCGTAGGACTACCCTATTTTTGTAGAACCGAGTGTAAGGGGGATCAGACACGAGGGCCTGCAATTCACTTACGCGTCTAGCGGAAGTGAGGGCTATCAGGAATAAGGTTTTCCAAGAAAGAAAACGGAGAGAACAGGTAGCCATAGGTTCAAAAGGCGGACAGGTGATCCGCTGCAAAACCACATTCAGATCCCAGTCAGGTGCTGGCGGGCGCAGAGGTGGTTTAAGTAGAAGGAGACCTCGGAGAAACCTTGCCACGAGAGGGTCGCTGGAAAGAGGTCTGCCGTCCACCGGCACATGATGTGCTGAAAGAGCACTGAGGTGAACTTTGACGGAGTTGGACTTAAGTCCCAGATTAGAGAGGTAGAGCAAGTACTGCAAGATCACCGACACCGAGCAGAAGGGATCCTGAGACTGCTGGGCACACCAAGCGGAAAAGCGACACCATTTAAGGGCGTAGCATTTGCAGGTAGAAGGTCGCCGGGAAGCTAGGACGACCTCTTCTACCTCTGTCGGCAGTAGAAGGGGAGCAAGGACTACCCTTTCAGCAGCCAGGCCATCAGATGTAGAGATCTGAGGTTGGGGTGTAGTAGGGACCCCTGATCCTGTGTTAGGAGATCTGGTTGAAACCCCAGAGGGAACGGATCCTCCACCGCTAGTTGCAGCAGGAGTGGAAACCACGGCTGTCTGGGCCACAGAGGAGCTATCAGGATCATGGAAGCTTTGTCTCGGAGAACCTTGAAAAGAGTTCGAGAGACTAGCGGTATGGGAGGAAAGGCATAGAGAAGGCTTTTCGACCATGAGAGCAGAAAAGCATCCGCCGCTACTCGAAGGGGATGCGGATGTCGAGAGCAGAAGCGAGGAAGTTGCCGGTTGAGAGGACTGGCAAAGAGATCCATCGTGGGGAGGCCCCACTTCAGAAAAAGTTTCTGAACTACCAAGGGATCCAGTCGCCACTCGTGGGGCTGGAGGATTCTGCTGAGTTTGTCCGCCAGGCAATTTTCTTGGCCTGGGAGATAAACTGCCTTGAGAAGAATGCCGTGGCTAACGGCCCAAGAGCAGAGCCTCTCTGCTTCGCGACACAGAAGGAAGGAGCCCGTGCCCCCGTTTGTTCACGTAGAACATGGCAACTTGATTGTCCGTCTGGACAAGGACGGACCGGTAAGAAGTCAGGTGGGAGAAAGCCTTGAGAGCCAGACGGATCGCTCTGAGCTCCAGGAAGTTGATCTGCTGCGCAGACTCCCACGTGGTCCAGAGACCCTGAGTACATGCCCCTTGGCAATGCGCTCCCCATCCTAGGAGAGAAGCATCGGTCGTCAGCACTTCAGCCGGCGGAGGAGACTGAAAAGGCATTCCGAGTACCAGGTTCGGGCGATGAAGCCACCACTGTAGAGAAGAGGCCAGCGGGCCGGAGATCCGCACTAAGTCGGCTAGGCCGCCCGTGGCCTGTTGCCACTGCTTGCAAAGGCACCACTGAGCAGGCCGCATATTCAGGCAGGCATTGGGGGTCACGTGGACGGTGGAAGCCATATGGCCGAGTAGTCTCAGGAAGCGCCTGGCCGAGACCAGGGACTGGCTGCGAAATCGGCCGGCTAGGTCCATGAGCCGTTGAGCCCTGTCGAGAGGCAGGAAAGCTCTCGCCTGAAGAGTGTGCAATCTTGCGCCGATGAACTAGAGATCTTGCGAGGGGAGCAAAGTGGACTTTGCGAAGTTTATGACAAAGCCCAAGTACTGGAGAAGAGTCACAGTGCAGTGTGTGGCTTGTGACTTCCGGAGAGGACGATGCTCGGATGAGCCAGTCGTCTAGGTAAGGAAAGACAGAGGCCCTGAAGCCGGAGATAAGCTGCCACCACCGCGAGACATTTTGTGAAGACTCGTGGTGCGGAGGATAGGCCAAAGGGCAGTACTCTGTACTGGTAATGATTTCCTGCCACCACAAACCTTAGGTATTGGCGGTGGCTTGGGTGGATGAGGATGTGCGTGTAGGCATCCTTTAGATCCAAGGAGCATAGCCAATCTCCCTGCTGGAGGTAGGGCAGAAGGATTCCAAGGGTAAGCATTTTGAACTTCTCCCGCACGAGGAACTTGTTGAGGTTGCGCAAGTCCAGGATGGGTCTGAGGCCTCCTGTTCTTTTTGGTATTAGGAAATACCTGGAATAAAAGCCTTGACCTCTCAGGTGGTGGGGCACCGGTTCCACAGCCTGTTCCTGAAGAAGACTTGCTAACTCCTGAAGGAGTAAGTCCCTGTGCAGAGGGAGTCGTGGAGGCTCTCCCGGGAAATAGGAGGGAGGGACCTGGTGGAAGTGGAGAAGATAGCCTTCTCTCACAACATGAAGCACCCAGGCATCTGATGTGATGTTGGACCACCTGTGGGCAAAGTGGACCAGCCGGCCTCCTGTGCTGGGAGAAACCAGCTGAGGGGGAGAGGCTATGCCGATGAAGTCAAAAACCCCCACCCTGCTGAGCAGGGGCCGGTGGTGCAGGCTTGGGGGCTTGCTGCCTACGGGACCCGTTACCCCGTCCCTTGGCCTGCTGACCCTGTTGGGGAGCTGCGGAGGCCTGATATTGAGGGTAGTGTTTATAGGCAGACGCCTTTCTCGGGTAAAAGGACTTCTTTCCCGAGCCCTTCTTCTTCTGGGAAGGGGCAGAGGTCTTCCTAGAGAGCCTAGTTCTGGTGAGAGTCTCCGTCTCGATTTGCGCAGCCTTCTCAGCCATGGGCTTGCCAAAGAGGTTCTCACCTCGGCAGGGGACATCGACCAACTTGTCCTGCACCCAAGGCTCAAGGTCAGACGCCTGAAGCCAAGCCTGTCGACGGGCACCGATGCCGGCTGCGGCCACTCGAGCCGATGCTTCAAAGCCATCATAGGCTGCTCGAGAAATGAATTTGGAGCATTCCCGAATACCAGTGGACAAGGCTAGGAACCTCCGCAAAGGTTCCTCGGACAGCCCAGCAGAGAATCCGGCTATCTCTTTAGCCAGGTCTCTAAGGTACATGCCCATGTAGAGCTGGTAGGTCTGGACCCGACAAGCAAGCATAGAGCCCTGGAAACACTTCTTACCGAGGCCATCCAGGTTGCGGGCCTCCCTGCCAGGAGGCACCGAGGAGTGCATCTTCTGGCTCTTAAGCCTATGCATGGCCGATTCCACCACCATGGAATTGTGCGGCAGCTGTGCTTTTTGGAAGCCAGGGCTCTTGCGAACTCGATAGATGGAATCGACCCGCTTGCTTAATACCGGCGACGATGCCGGACTCTCCCACATGCGGAAGAGTAGTCGTTCCAGCATGGGAGGAACCGGTACAGTAAAGTGCTCCCTGGCGGGAGAGTCGTACTGAAGGGCGTCGAGCTCTTCGGCTCGAGGCTCCTCCTCGGGATCCGCAGGGAAGGCCAAAGCCTTGGCCATATCCCTGACGAAGTACGAGAACCGGGCATCCTCCGGGGGGGGGACTGTTTCCGAGGTTCGGACTCAGGGGAGTCCGAGGGGACACACTGAGTCCGAAAAGAATCAGGTGACTTCCACTTCAGACTCCCAGGCCGACTCCGAGGAGGAATCGGTGGGGTCGGTTCGGGCGGGCGGAGGCATCGGCCGCCCCGACGCCGAGGGACTCGGCGTCGACGACCTCGGTCCCGAACGGGAGGCCGAGAGTGACCTCGACCGAGGATCGACTCGAGGATCGGCTCAGTCTCCGGGGTTGACTTAGACGTCGACGTCCCGGCGGTCGGGGCAGAGGCGCCAGCGAGGCCAGCGATCAGTGCCCGCTGCTGGTCCATGAAGGCAGATAGTCTGCTCTCCAAGGCCGTCAACCTGAGTCCGACCTCAGGTGACCCAGCAGCCCCCGACTCGGGGCCCGACGTCGGACCCCTCGGAGGCGAGTCCAGGAGGACTACAGGACTTACCCGAGCAGGCAACTCCGATTCCAAACGAGGCCGCTTCGGGAGACGTTCCTTCTCCAAAGACCCGGGACGGCTATCGGGGCTATGCGACCTGGCCCTCGCGGAACCAGGAGCGTCCACCGACGACGCCCTCGCGGGTTTCGCCTTCCGATGATGATCCCCGGAGGGAGAACCTGTGTCGGAGGAACTCCGGCGATGCTCAGAGCTGGAGCCTCTGGACGCCGAGGCCTGGGTACGGGTGGGATCTGCGAAGATTCTTTCCCGCTGATGCCGCCGACTCCTTAAAGCTTTGGAGGACATTTTGCTGCAGGCCCCACAGATCAGTTCCTCGTGATCTGGGCCAAGGCAGCGGAGGCAATTATCATGTGTGTCAGTGAGTGACATATTTCTGTCACACTGAACACACCTTTTGAAACCACTGGCAGCCATCGGGGGAAAAAGTGCCCCTGCAAGGTCAAAGGACCGGGCTGCCAGCGAAAAACTGAAAAACGAAACTGACAAGAAAAATCAGAAAAACCGAAAAATAAGAGAAGGACTCGCAACGGCGTTGCGAGTCCGGGCAGGAAAGAGACCGCCGTCGAACCAAAGAAAAAAGAGAAATAGACGAAAAATCAACTTTTTCTGCGGGGACAAGACGACCACGTCTGTAGGGCTCCGCGGAAAAAAGAAGACTGGCTAAGATGGCACCCTTGGGCGGGAAAGGGACCGCGCATGCGCGCTGCAATTCCCAAAGGCTTTCTTTGAAAGCTGGGGAAAATTGCTCCGCGAGGGCTCCGTCGGCGCCGACGTCACCCATATGTGAGGACTGACTTCCTGCTTGGTCCTGGAGAACTGCACGTTCTCAGGACTGGCAAAAAGGTCAAATGACAGGGTCCCCTAACGTTGGCAGAGTTGGCTACTTCCTGCTTGAGTCTCCATTCATGGTGTTGAAGCACCCTGCAAGCAGATTGATGACCCCCCCCCCATCTCCGATCTACCTTCTGGGCCAAGATATTCTGCAGGGCAAAATGCCACAGGCAAACAGCCTCCAAGCAAAGGAGGTAGGTCGTCCCCCCCCTCCTCTTGTTGATGTAGAACATAGCTACTTGGTTGTCCATCAGGATGAGAATCACCTGAACCATTAGATGGGTGCAGAACACCTTGAGGGTTTGTCACCACCCTGAGCTTGAGGAGGATGGGCACTCTCCTCCCAGGTCCAGGTGCCCTGTGACTGCAGGCTGTTGCAGTGGACTCCCCAGCCTAACTTGGAGGCGTCCGTTGTGAGGATACACTGTGCTGGCGGAGCCTGAAAGGGCAGGCCAGCCATGAGATTTGGTTGGCTCTGCCACCAGGTAAGAGTAATCGGGTGATCCGAATCTGATCCTCCAGATAGCCTGTGGCCCGAGTCCAGAGAGCTTGTGGCCCGAGTCCAGAGAGCTGAGTCCACTGGGCTTGTTGTATCCAGAGATGTGCTTGCGAAGTTATGTGCAGTTGAGGCCATATGCTCCAAAAGGCATAGCCAAGGCCAGGCAGTTGATTAAGTCTGCACCTCCACTGCCAGAGACACAAGTCACTGCACTCTATCCGGAGGCAGGAATGCTCTGCCCTGAATTAAGTCCAGGAGGGCTCCAATGAGCTCTAGGCACCGAGTTGGGAGCAAATACGACTTGGGAAAGTTTATTACATACACCAGAATCTGCAGCACCCTGATGGTACAGCACACCATATTGCATGCCTCCTCTGGCGAGCTTACTTTGAAGAATGGGGGACTACATGATTGTTCAAGTCAGAACAGTCCGGATATTAGGTAGATGAAATGTTTTGGGTCATTTCCAGTAGAAGTGTTTCAGAGATTTGGACCATAGTGTTAACAGGAGTTTATGACATTCCTGAAATCCTACAAGTCTTCAATGGCTCTTATGTTCTCAGGAAGTGAATTCCAAACAGACTGCATTTCAAGCAAAGGTACCCAAGCTTCACCAACTGAACAATGGCTGGGAAAAATCGTATCGCCAAAGCTGTTACCCGTGTTACAGCTTCTGCCCCTGTCCAGACAGATCCCAAAGCCAATTGAAGGACCAGTTCCATGTGCAGGATGCCTACATGCTGAAACTTTCAGGAAACAAGTAGAGGAGCTCAGAGAAGTGGCAAGGCTGAGGAGCATTCAAGACAGTGAGAAGTACACCGATAAGATGCTTCTTGAAACAGCCAAGCTCTACAGCACTGGTTTGAGGTGGGACTTGGGAGTAACTGGTCAGGAAACAGAGGTGCTCGAGGAGGACTGTGTGCGATGCCGAGAGGTGTGCCTCCTCGGCAGAAGCACCCGTGATGAGCCAATCATCTAGGTACAGTTAGACGGATATGCCCTGCAGCTGAAATTAGGCTGCAGCCGCCGAAAGGCATTTGGGGCAGACGCAAGCCTGAAGGGGAGTAACTCTGTACTGATAGTGCTCCTCCTGCACCCTGAAACGCAAGTACTTCCTGTGCTTGGGGTGAACAGGAATGTGGGCGTAAGCATCTGAGATCCAAGGAGCACAGCCAGTCGCCCTGCCTGATGAAGAGCAGCAGGATGTTCTCCCTCACCAGAAATTTGGTCAGGTTCCTGAGATTGAGGATGGGGCACAAGCCCCCTGGTCCTCTTAGGAACTAGGAAGTAACAGGAGTAGAACCCCCAACATCGGAGATGCGACGGGACCCTTTCGACTGCCTGTTGACTGGGGTTGTCCAATTCTTGCTTTAAAGTAAGCCTAGTGTGAGGGAAGCTGAGTAGGCTCTGTTGGTGAGAAGGGAGGGGGGGGGGGCTATCCAGATGGAGGCAGTAACAGTCCCGGACGACCTGGGGGACCCAGGAGTCCCACTTAGGAGGGTGTCTTTCCCATTTCACCCCCACCAGTGGGGGCACTGACGGAAGACGAGAAGCTATGCATCTGGCATCAAAACCTTGGGGTTGGCTGGGGTGGTGCCAGTGTTTGAGTCTTGGGCCCCTTAGGTTTCTGGTGGCCCCTGAACTCCACCCTTGCCTTGGCCGCTGGATATCTGTGCTGGGGTGAGAGGATAGGGTGGGTATTCCCAATAGGGAAGCCCCTTCCTCTGAAAGAAGAGCTTCTTGCTGTGCTCTCTTACGAGGAAGGGATGAGATTTTGAGAGAGATGGGTTCGGGTTACGAACTCAGTCTCAATCTCGGCTGCCTTGTCCATGGGCTTGCCAAACAGTTGTTCGCAGAGACAGGGAACATTCAAGAGTTTCTTCTGGACCCACTGTTCCAGGTCTGAAGACTGGAGCAATGCTTGACGCTGGGCTCTGATGCCAGCTGCTACCACATGGAAGACTTGAACCTGTCATACGCAGCATGAGAAAGGTATTTTGAGCAGTCCATGACCGATCACAGGAGGGTTTGAAATCTGAGAAGGTAGTCACCTTCAAGGCCCGTGGCGAAGCTGCTGAGCTCTTTAGCAAGGTCAAGGAGGAACATAGCCATATATAGTTGGTATGCCTGGATGCAGCATGGATCCCTGGTAAGCCTTACGCCCAAAGGCGTTGAGGGCATGGGATTCCCTGCCAGGCAGAACTGAAGAATGTGACTTCGGGTTCTTCTGTTTCTGCACCGCAAATTCCACTACCATGGTGGTATGAGGAAGTTGGGCCTTTCGAAACCCAGGGCCATGCTGGACTCCGCATGGCATTGAGTCTTTTACTGATAGGGACTGAGGTGGGCGCTTCCCACATGCAGAGGAGCAGCCGGGTTAGGATGGACGGCACAGGGACAGTGAGAGACTCCCTTGAAGGAGACTCACATTGCAAAATGTCAAATTCCTCTGCCCTTGGCTCTTCCTTGGTCTGTATGGGCAGATTGAGGGCCCGAGCCATATCCCACACAAATATCGAGAAGGAGGTATCTTCGGGGGGGGGGGGGGGGGGGTAACAGCCATCACAAGGCAGGCGGGGATGGGTCAGAAGGAAGGTCCCGATGGGTGTGGGTTTCAGGGGACGTGCTCGCATCCGATTCCCAGCCCGAGAGATCTGAGAAGGACTGAGTCAAGTTGATCTCCACATCCGGTGGCCAAGGCCCATCTGGAGCCAGAGGCAGACTCTGGAAGACCTCACCCCCGAGGAATGGGATGGTGAGAAAGACTGGTGCCGAGGACCCTCGCGAGGCCCATGACTCTTGGGGGGTTTCCAAGGCAGTTTCTGGGACCACAGTTGAAGGACCCTCGGTCTCAAGACACAAGCCAGTCGTGCCAGGCAAGAGCACCTGCTAGGTGGCTAGGAAGGCAGAAATGCTGCACTCTAGTGCCAGCATATGGGATTCCCACTCAGGAGTGGATTCATGGGACACTGACAGAGTTACCGGGTCTGGTGTGGAAGAGAGGGGGTCCTCACTGGGATGACTCTCAGGAGACCAGGTGCCATCGCCGGAGGCCTGTGTGTCTGTACAAGGTACCTTTTGAGGCTGCTCCTTCTCAGACTCTCAGGAACACCGGGGAGGGCTAAGGGAACGAGCATGAGACCGCTCACACTTATCCAGAGCTCTTGACAGCATCTTTGAGGTGGTCTTTTTTCACCATTCCACCTCAGGCGAACCCTCGTCAGAGTGATGCCTGGGATGCAGAGTCACTGCAGGGCACTCCGCAAGTAGTGGATCGGTGGAGCAGGATGCCACTGGGGATGCCAATGCTGATCTACAAAAATTGTCATTAGACTTCTGCTTATGGCTTTGTAAGGCCTTAGTGTGCATTTTATTGAAAAACGAACAGAGCTCCAGGTTGTGGTCGGCCCCCAGACAATGCAGACAACAGTCGCGGGTGTACAAGAACGACATGTTTTTGGAGCAGCTCACATTTTTTGAAGCTGGTGACCATGGGGATAAAGAGAAGCCCTGAGAGGTCAAAATCCCTCGAGGACAGTGGTTAGAAAAAGGGCACAAAAAGGGCACTAAGTAAGAAAAAAAATGGAAGAAAGAAAAATAGGGATCCCCTGGCCCACAGCCAAAGCAGGGGTGTCGGGAGAGGACCGGTGCAACCAGAGAAAAAAATAAAATAAAATAGATATAATGCAATCCTGGCCGACTTGGGATCTGCTGTAACGCATCCAGCCCTTCTGACATCCGTTCTCATCGTCTGCTGAAGAAAACAGCCCCGACTTGGTGTTCTTGAACGTTGCCATCAATCCATGCATGGAGTCCCCCACCAATGCACCACCTGCGCAAAGACCTCCGAGTGAAGCTCCCACTCTCCGGGATCCAACTGCACCTGACTAAGGTAATCTGCCGTTACGCTGTCGACCCCTGCCACGTGAGCCGCTGACAGGGCCTGGAGCCGAGGCTCCACCCAAGCAAACAACTGCTCCGCCTCTTCAAGCACCACGCTGCTGGTGCCTCCCTGTTAACATAGGCCACCGCGGTCGCATTGTCTGAAAGCACTCACTGCCTTCCCTAGCACCTGCAACTCGAAGGCCTGAAGCGCCAGAGTAATCTCCCTGGGTTCTGGCCTGTTGATCAGCCAGCTTGCCTCCAGCGTGTTCCAAGCCCCTGCGTAAAAAGCCCCTTGCAATGACCTCCCCAACCCGTTAGGCTGGCATTGATCAGCAACTGTATCCACAAGGGTGCCTCTAGAGTCATGCCCGTCGACAAGTGCTCTGGTAGCAACAACCAGGAGAGCTCCCTGCAAACCTCCCAAGGACAGGGAAGACGCTGAGACAGCACATCCGACTGATGAGACCAGCACCTTAGCAGGGATCTCTGCAGGGGCCGCATATGCACCTTTGCCCATGGTACGACCTCCAGAGTCGCTGCCATGGTTCAACACCTGTAAATACTGCCAAGCTGTTGATAGAGGTCAGCGAAGAAAGTCTCGAATCAATCGACGCAGATCTTGTGCTCGCTGCTCCGGCAGGAACACTCTGCCCCTTAAGTGGGTCAAAGCGTACTCCCAGATACTCCAATGTCTGGGTCAGAACTAAGTGACTCTTGGACTGGTTGACCACCAACCCAAGTCTTCTAGCAACTCCACCACTCGCGACGTAACCCGCAGGCTCTCTTCGCTGGACTTTGCCCAAACCAGCCAATCATCGAGATGAGACAGGGATGAACCAGAACACCCTCCTTTTGGAGGGCTGCAGCCACCACCACCACCACGATCTTGGTGAAAGTATGCAGAGCAGTTGCCAGTCCAAAAGGTAGCGCCTGAAACTGGAAATGCTCCAACGGCACCGTGAACCTGAGGAAACGCTGATGTTCTGCCCTTAGGGGAATATGAAGGTAGGCCTCGGTAAGATCGAGAGATGTCAGAAACCCCGTCTCAGTGCTAAATGACTGACCTTAAAGTCTCCATGTGAAAGTGCGGAACCCGCAAGCAACGGTTGACGTGCTTTAGATCCAAGATAGGTCAGAAAGAGTAGTTACTCACCTGTAACAGGTGTTCTCCAGGAGCAGCAGGCATCAGTCCTCACTTATGGGTGACGTCGCCGACGGAGCCCTCGCAGAGCAATTTCCCCAGCTTTTGCAGAAAGCCTTTGGGAATTGCAGCGCGCATGCACGGTCCCCTTCCCGCCCAGGGATGCCATCTTGCTCAGTCTGATGACATAGCGGAAAGACAGCAAAAGTTAGCAAAATATGCAATAAGAATGACTGCAACTCCAAGGGGAGGAGGGAGGGTAGTGAGGACTGATTCCTGCTGCTCCTGGAGAACACCTGTTACAGGTGAGTAACTACTCTTTCTCCAGGACCAAGCAGGAAGTCAGTCCTCACTTATGGGACTCCCAAGCTTAAGGCTACCGGAGACCTCAAGCCTAAAGAGCTCCCTCAAGCCCAACAGTACAGAGGGAAGGAACCTTCTCTGAATACGAATCCAGCCGGTAGCCCAACACTAGGGCCGGAGGGAGGAGTTGCCTAAACCTCAAAGAGGTTGTGGAGAACTGCCTGACCGAAAGCGCGGTCCCTGCGGGACTCCCTTTCAAGGCAGTAATGAGCCGTAAAGGTCTGGCCTGAAGACCAAGTAGCGGCCCGGCAAATGTCTACCAATGGAACAGAGCAGAGATGAGCCACAGACGCGGCCTTCGCCCTGACCCGATGAGCCATGACACGACTTTCCAAGGAGAGGCCGGCTGCCCCGTAAATCCAGGCGATACAGTCGGCTACCCAGGAGGACAGAGTACGCTTAGAGACAGGTACCCCCAACCGGTTGGGGTCAAAAGATACGAAAAGCTGGACGGCCTTTCTATGCCCTCGCGTACGGTCAAGGTAGAAGGATAAGGCTCTTCTACAGTCCAGGGTGTGCAGCACAGTTTCTGCTCGGCTGGCGTGCGACCTGGGAAAGAAGGTCGGAAGAACCACCTCCTGGTTGATCTGAAAGGGGGAGACCACCTTTGGAAGAAACTTGGGGTGGGTCCGCAGTACCACCCTATTCTTGTAGAACCTAGTGTACGGAGGCTCCGACACTAGGGCTTGTAGCTCAGTCACACGCCTCGCGGAAGTAAGGGCCACCAAGAAGAGAGTTTTCCAGGAAAGAAAACGGAGAGGGCAGGTAGCCATGGGCTCAAAAGGCGGACAGGTAAGCCTTTGCAGAACCACGTTGAGGTCCCAGCCAGGGGATGGGGGGCGCAACGGAGGTTTAAGCAGGAGGCAGCCTCTGAGGAAACGCGCCACCAAGGGATGCGAGGAGAGAGGCCGGCCTTCGACCGGAGAATGATGTGCAGAGAGAGCACTTAGGTGGACTCAGACAGAGTTGGATTTGAGACCGAGATCGGAGAGGTGAAGCAAATATTGCAGCACCACCGATACTAAACAGGCGAAGGGGTCCTCAGATCGCTGAGAACACCAGACCGAGAAGCGACGCCATTTGAGGGCGTACGACCTCCGGGTGGAGGGACGCCGAGAAGCTAGGACGACGGCTTCCACCTCCGGGGCTAGCCGTAGCAGAGCTAGGACTACCCTTTCAGCAGCCAGGCCGTCAGGTGTAGGGCCCTGAGGTTGGGGTGCAGAAGAGTGCCCCGATCCTGGGTCAGGTCGGGCTGGAACCCCAGAGGAAGAGGGGTGTCCACTGCCAGCTGTAGTAGTAGAGGGAACCACGGCTGTCTCGGCCACCGAGGCGCCACCAGGATCACGGAGGCCCTGTCCTGGACAACTTTGAACAATGTCCGGGCCACCAGCGGCGTAGGAGGGAAGGCATACAACAGAACGGTGGACCACAGGATGAGGAAAGCATCCGGCGCCTCCCGCGAAGGATGGGGGTGCCGGGAGCAGAATCTGGGGAGCTGCCTGTTCAGGGGACTGGCAAAAAGATCCACAGTGGGAGAGCCCCACCGGCGGAAGATCTGCTGGACCACCTCGGGGTTCAATTTCCACTCGTGCGGTAGCAGTATCCGACTCAGCTTGTCCGCCAGGCAGTTGTCCTGCCCTGGCAGGTAAACCGCTTTGAGGAGGATGTCGTGATCGACAGCCCAAGAGCACAGCCTCCGGGCTTCCCGACATAGGAGGGAGGGAGCCCGTGTCCCCCTGTTTGTTCACGTAGAACATTGCAACCTGATTGTCCGTCTGTACCAGTACGGACTGGCCGAACGTCAGGTGAGAGAAGGCCCGCAGAGCTAGGCGGATCGCCCGGAGCTCCAGGAAGTTTATCTGCTGGGCGGCCTCCCAAGGCGTCCAAAGGCCCTGCATGCATGTCCCTCGACAGTGCGCCCCCCATCCCAGGAGGGAGGCATCTGTCGTGAGCACCCGGGACGGTGGGGGAGACTGAAAAGGCATGCCGAGCACTAGGTTGGGCAGGTGAAGCCACCAGTGCAGGGAGGAGACCAGACGGTCGGAAATCTGTATCAGGTCCGACAGCCTCCCTGTGGCCTGATGCCACTGAGTGCGAAAGCTCCACTGAGCAGGCCGCATATGTAGACAGGCGTTCGGAGTGACATGGACCGTGGAGGCCATGTGTCCGAGTAGATGCAGGAACTGTCTGGCCGAGGCCGGCGACCTGCCGCTGAATCTGCCGGCTAGAGCCGTGAGCCTGTTGGCCCTTTCCAGAGGCAAGAAAGCACGAGCCTGCCGAGTGTCCAGCCGTGCCCCTATGAACTCGAGGTCCTGGGAGGGGAGCAAAGCGGACTTCTTGAAGTTTATGACGAAGCCCAAGTGCTGAAGCAGGGCCACCGTATGCTGGGTGGCTTGGGCGACCCCTGGAGCAGACGATGCCCGGATGAGCCAATCGTCCAGGTATGGGAAGACGAAGAGGCCCTGAAGCCTTAGGAAGGCGGCTACCACCGCCAGGCACTTCGTGAACACCCTGGGCGTGGAGGACAGGCCAAAGGGCAGTACCCGGTACTGATAATGATTCCCCGCCACCACAAACCTTAGGTATTGTCGGTGGTCCGGATGAATAAGGATGTGGGTATAAGCATCCTTTAGATCCAAGGAGCATAGCCAATCTCCCCGCTGAAGGTAGGGCAGCAGGGTTCCAAGGGTAAGCATCTTGAACTTTTCCCGCTGCAGGAACTTGAGGTTGCGTAGGTCTAGAATGGGCCTGAGGCCTCCTGTTCTCTTTGGAACCAGGAAGTACCTCGAGTAAAACCCGTGGCCCCACAAGTGTTGGGGCACGGGCTCCACCGCCCGTTCCTGAAGCAGACTTTGCAGCTCCTGAAGGAGTAAGTCCCTGTGCAGAGGGGGTCTCGGAGGCTCCCCTGGGAAGTAGGAGGGAGGCACCTGGTGAAAATGCAGGAGGTAGCCCTCTCGAACTACCTGCAATACCCAGGCCTCGGATGTTATGACTGACCACCGGTGGGCAAAGTGGGTCAGCCGACCCCCCCATACCGGACGGAGGCCCCTGAGGGGGAGGGGCTATGCTGGCATAGTCAAAAAACCCCGCCCTGTTGGGCCGGGGCCTGCGTGGCGGATTTGGGGGCCTTCTGCTTCCGGGATCCGTTACCCTGTCCCCTAGGCCGCTGCCCCTGAAGGGGGGTTGTGGCCGGGTATTGTGGTTGGTGATGCGTATAAGCAAACACCTTCCTCGGGTAAAAGGGCTTTTTCCCCCGAGCCCTTCTTCTGTGAAGGGGTAGAGGACTTTCTAGAAAGGCGAGTCCTGGTGAGAGTCTCCGACTCGAGCTCCGCCGCCTTTTCGGCCATGGGTTTGCCAAAGAGGTTTTCACCTCTGCAGGGGACTGAAGCCAAGCCTGGCGGCGAGCACCGATGCCGGCTCCGGCTACTCGAGCCGAGGCCTCGAAGCCATCATAGGCCGCTCGAGAAATGAACTTCGAACACTCTCGAATCCCGGAGGACAAGGCTTGGAACCGCTGCAGGGGTTCCTCGGAGAGACCGGCAGAGAAACCCTGAAGCTCTTTTGCCATGTCTCGGAGGTACATACCCATGTACAGCTGATATGTCTGGACCCAACAAGCAAGCATAGAGCCCTGGAAGCACTTCCTACCGAGGGCATCCAGGCTCCGGGCCTCCTTCCCCGGGGGCATCGAGGAGTGCATCTTTTGACTCTTAAGTCGATGCATGGCTGACTCCACCACCATGGAGTGGTGTGGAAGTTGCGCCTTCTGGAACCCGGGGCTCTTGCGGACTCGATACATGGAATCGATCCGCTTGCTCAACACTGGCGTCGAGGCTGGGCTCTCCCACATGCGGAAGAGAAACCGCTCCAGCATCGGGGGAACCGGTACAGTGAAGGCCTCCCTCGGGGCGAAGTCGTATTGGAGGGCCTCGAGCTCTTCGGCTCGGGGCTCCTCCTCCGGATCTGCAGGGAAGGCCAAAGCCTTGGCCATATCCCTCACGAAATCGGAAAACCGGGTATCCTCCGGGGGGGACCGCCTCCGAGGCTCTGACTCGGGCGAGTCGGAGGGGACGCACCGAGTCTGAAAAGAACCAGGTGACTCGTCCTCCTCCGTGTCCCAGCCCGACTCCTCCGAGGAATCGCGCGGGCGAGGCCCGGGGACCTCCACCCCGACGCTGAGGCCGGCGTCGAGGACCTCGGTCCCGAACGGGAAGCCGAGGGAGACCTAGGCCGAGGATCGACTCGAGCTCGTATAGACTTGAGGATCGGCTTGGCCTCCGGGGTCGACTCGAGTGTCGACATCCCGGTGGTCTGGGCAGATGCACTGGCAAGGCCGGTGATCCATGCCCACTGATGGTCCATGAAGGCAGATATACTGCGCTCCAAGGTCGTCAGTCTGAGATTGAGCTCAGAGGACCCAACAGCTGTCGACTCGGGCCCCGACGGCGTCTGGCCAGACGTCGGCTCATCCGTGGGGGAGTCCAGGAGGACTATCTCACTCACGTGTCCAGGCGACTCCACTCCGAGACGAGGAATCTTCGAAGGCCTCTCCTCCTCCGAGGGCCCGGGTTGTCGGACCGGGCTAAACGACCTGGCCCTAGAAGGACCAGGCTCGCCGCTTGGTTCCGCCCTCGCGGGCCGCTTTTCCCGCCGGTGCTTCCGGCTGGGGGAGCTTCGTTCAGAAGAACTCCTACGATGCTCCGAACCGGAGCCACGAGGTGTAGAGACCTCTGACGAGGTCCGGGCGGAGTCAGAGAAGATCCGTTCCCTCTGCGACTGCCAACTCCGCAGCGCCTTTGAGGACATCTTGCCGCACGGGCCACAGCTCATAGGGTCATGCTCGGCCCCAAGGCAGCGGAGGCAGCAGTCATGCGTGTCAGTAAGAGACATGAGCCTGACACAGCGATCACACTTTTTAAAACCGCTGGCAGCCATCGGGGGGAAAAGGGCCCCTGCAAGGTCGAAAGACCGCGCTGCCAGGGATGAAGGGAAAAGTGGCGGGAACGCCAGTTGGGAAAAAACAAAACGTAAACGGGCCCAATAGGGATATCGAGGCCCGGCGGGAAGAGGAACACACGAACCGAGAAAAAAATGTTTTAACGAAACAAATCAAAGAAAACAACTTTTCAGCGGCGTTAACAGACACGTCTGTAGGGCTCTGCGGAAAAAAGACTGAGCAAGATGGCATCCCTGGGCGGGAAGGGGACCACGCATGCGCACTGCAATTCCCAAAGGCTTTCTGCGAAAGCTGGGGAAATTGCTCCGCGAGGGCTCCGTCGGCGACGTCACCCATAAGTGAGGACTGACTTCCTGCTTGGTCCTGGAGAAGGCTCCTTCCTTTTTGGGCACCACGAAATAGATGGAGTATCAACTGCACTCGAGTTGGTCTCGGGGAACGGGCACCACAGCCCTGAGCTGGAGAAGACGTGTCAAGGTATCCCTGACAGCCACCAGCTTGTCCGGGGGGCCTTGCAAGGAGACTGCGCGAAAGCCTCACACATAGGCTGCAACAGCTCTAGGGCATTCCCTTCTCTAATTATCTTTAAGACCCACTGATCAGACGTGATCTGCACCCAAGCTGAGTAGAACACCCACAGCTAACTCCCCCCCCCCCCCCCCCATGGACAGAACCTCCGCCTGGACCCCTCGTTTCATTGAGGTTTCTTAAACCAAGGAAGAGACCACCGAAAATCCATGGCAGCCTGCTCCTCGGAAACCTTGAAATGGCTGGCCCCTACCAGGAAATCTCCCCCTCTGAAAAGAACCCAGCCGAGACAAGTGGAACCAACGAAAATCCTCGAAAAGTGGAAGAACTGCGAGCCTGCTTGGGCTTGTCCTCCCTTCGACTCCCCCAAAATCCTTGACCAACTTATCCAGATCCTCACCAAAGAGCAACTTCCCCTTAAAAGGAAGCTTGCTAAGCCTTGATTTGGAAGAGCTATCTGCTGCCCAGTTGCGTAACCAAAGATATGGCCGGGCTGCCACTAATGAAGCCATACTGTTAGCCAAACCGCGTATCAGGTCATAGTGGACATCCGAAAGATATGCTGCCCCCGACTCCAGCTTAGCAATTTCTGCCAACTGGTTGGGCAAAGAACCGTCCACCTGCTGCAGGCGCTGAGACCAACGCAAGCAGGTCCTTGCCATCCGGGCCCCACAGATGGAGGTCTGCAGTGATAGTGCATTCACATCAAAGGCCTGCTTCAACAGCATATCCAGCTTTCGATCCTGCGCGTCCTTCAATGCTGCATTCCCTTCCCTTTTTCATAACCGCTGAAACCGCTACATCCGCTCACAGAGACCAACATCTCACGGTCCTGATCAGAGAGGATAGAGACAAGACATGCCCCTAATCCCTCTGAGACCTGCTTCAGGCAGGTCCCACTCATCCTGAATCATTTGCTTAACCACTCTATGAACCGGGAAAACCGACTGAGGCTTTCGCACTGCCTGAATAAGGGGATCCTCTAAAGAATCCTCCACCGGCAAGCCACCTGCCAAATTGAGGGCCTTAAGCGAGTCCACGAGCAGAGCTGGTAACTCTTCTCGTCGAAAGACCCGGACCACACACGCCTGGTCTTCTGGCTCAAGCAGTTCTTCCTCCATATCCTCGCTCTGCAACTCCGAGTCTAACTCCCAGTCTCCCCTATCTGAAAAAGGAGACTGATCTGGCCCCCCTACACTGGGCCAAACCTTTTTGCCGGATAGAACAGGCTCCTTGTCGGACACTTTACGCTTGGTTCCTGACCCAGGAGAGGGTAATTGCGAAGAACCCTGACAGCGCAAGCGAAAAGCCTGATGTAATAGTAGTACAAACTCAGGAGAGAAATCATCCAAAAGACTCCCCAGCAAGGAGGAAGGACCAGGGACAGCTGTAGAAATCTCCAGCGAAGGAGGTGCCGAAACTCCAGCTCCAGAATCATTCAGAGGAGAGGGATCCACAGGCTCTTCCAGCTTGTCCTGTAAAGCCTGCTCCATACCAACTGCCTGATGCACAACCTCGACAGACCCCTTCCTCAGAAATGGCCCCGTGTTGTTGCACCCCACAAACCAGGCACTGCGGACAACCCAGCATGAGGAACAGCCTTTGGCTCCAAGGCTGGACCCACCGAGGAAATGTCAGACAACCTGTAGATCAACATACTTTCAGCATCCTCTGCCAGCCACCAGCAGCAGAGAATGCCTACCTGCCTAACTTTTCTCTTATACCCTCTATATATTTTAATCTCCCCCCCCCCCCAACACCAAATTACCCTTTTTTTGTTGTCCTCCCCCCCACACACACATGCTGGTCAGAACCACCACCACCAAATAACCAACTGAGACCAGAAAACACACCCTGCAGCGCTAAAAGACACCACACTCGTATCAGGTCTAAACAAGCACGGGAAGGCCCAGCCTGCTTTCCTGCATACCAGCAGAGATGTTAAGAAAACAGTCAGCACACGTGTTTAGGGCCTACCATGAGCTGAAATTAGCCATGGTCAATCCCCCAACGTTCCTCTCACTCGATGTTAACACCGCTGAAGGCGGCACCCTCAAGGCTCCGCTTCTGTGCCAGAAGAAAGACGGACTCGTGCTCAGCTGCTGCACGGCTTCAGTGGCGAGACTGCAGCAGGCAATTAAAAGGTATAGCGTACAAATGACAGCTCCTCACCCGCTGACGGGATCGGGAGCCACCGAGCCCTTCACAATGTCTAGTACCTTTAAAGCTCTCCCCCGAACCCCAACCGAAGGGGATAAGAAGAAATGAGAGAATGGAGAGGGCTAATACCCCATCCTCCTTCTCAGGGCTCACTGCTGCTTCTCTTTACTTCTTTTAACCTTAACAAATCAAGAGACAAACAATGCCCCAAACTAAAACCTAAAATTTCTTTCTCCTGCTGTGAGCCCTCCGGGTCACCCCCTCCAGCTGCTTGGAGGCTGAGCATACTGGAAGCTGAGGGGTGGTACCAGTGGTACTTATACTGATATCTACAGCTTTGCACGTGCTCAGTCGCCAAGCTGCTGGAGGAGGTGCACTACCCAGAGGTTCGGGACTGGACTGGAGGGATAAGGAAGTATTTCTTTAGCACTGTCGCTTTTTCAATGTCACTTCGAGTCCTGCAATTCCACCTCTGATTTTCTTCTTCCAAATATACCTGAAAAAAAGTCACCACACTTCACATCTTTAGCCATCTTTTCTTCTGCCTTTGATTTTGCTATCCTTATTTCTGTTTGATCTTGTATTCTTTTCTGTGTTCCTCTGTTTGCGAGCTTCTAAATTTTGTGAAAGCTGTCTTTTTTGCATTTGTGCAGCCACTTCTTTGGAGAACCAAATAGGTTTCCTTTTCTTCTTGTTTTTATTTACTTTGCTTATGTATGTATCTGTTGCACCTTTTATTGCTTTTAGTCTAGCACATTGCAATTCCATATCCGTTAACGCCTCCCACCCTACCAACTCCTCCTTCAGGTACTTGGCCATTTTACTGAAGTCAGCATTTCTGAAGTCTAAGACTGAAGGAGTCATTAGTGGGATGAGAACATCTGGAGATGTAGAAAAGCAATGGGCAAAACTGAAAGGAGACTCAAGGAAAACGACCTTTATGGCAAAAAGGTACATAAGAGAAAAAGGAAGCCCCTATGGTTCTCAAAAAAAAGAAGCTGAAAGAGTGATGAAAGAGGGTGGCTTTCAGGAAATACAAGAAATCATGGAGAAAACATGCATCTATATTTGAGAAACCAGGTAGGTAAGTAGGTAAGTAGTCAGAAAAGCAAAGATACAAAAAGAAGAAGATAGAGGAAATTAGACTAACCTGCTAATTGTAGTTACTTGAGGAATTCCAGTCCAGTCCAGTCCAGTCCCGGAACCTCTGGGGTTTAGCACCTCCTCCAGCAGCTTGAAGACTGAGCACGTCATCACTTTGATGACCCTGGTATAAGTAGCCCAGGACCCACCTCTCCGCTCCAGTACCTATTGACAAAGCAGTCTCACTGGAGCAACAAATAAGTTATCTTAACCAATCTCAATATTCAACTGTCTGCAGCCAAATTAGGCTGTAACTTAACCTTTAAACTAAAATTTAATGGAAGACTCCCTCGAAAGAGAAAGCATCCCAACAGTCACTGCATAGGTTTATCCTTCTCCCCCCTGAAAACAGCGGAGCCACCAGAAGGTACTGACTCCACATCACCCCCTAAGAACCACTTACCCTAAACGAAAGCTTCATTTCCCTCTTGGAGTTCCCTCGCTTCAGGCTGTGGTCAAGTGGTGAGATCCGGGACTGGACTGGAGTTAAAGGAACTACAATTAGCAGGTAAGTCTAATTTCATCTTCCTTATCGTCCTTCCAGTCCAGTCCCGGAACCTATGGGGATGTAACAGCAGTAAATTATCAATGGGCGGGACCTTTCAGACCAGCCTGAAGCACTGCTGATCCGAAACGAGCATCCTGACGTCTGAACATACAGACGGCAATGCTTGACAAAAGATTCAAAGATGACCAAGTTGCCGCCTTACAAATTTCTACAGCAGGGACCAAACTATAATTCACCCAAGATGCAGCTTGTGCCCCAGTCGAATGCGCTCTTAGCCCTTGCGGAACAGCCTTATCCTTTAGAATATAAGCTGAAGCTATGGCTTCCTTGAGCCATCTGGATATGGAAGACTTGGCCACTGCTTCCCCGTTCCTAAGGCCGCCAAATAAGACAAACAGTCTGACTTCCGAACTGACGCTGTACGATGCAGATACTTTTTGAGCGTTCGAACATCCAGACGCAGCTTCCCTCCCGCTGACTCATCCTCTCCTCCATCAAACACTGGTAACGTCACCACCTGATTGACATGAAAAACCAAAACCACCTTGGGCAGAAAAGGTACCGGCCTCAACACTACCTTCTGTTTTGAAAAAGACAGAAAAGGCTCCCTAAAAGACCAGGCCTGCAATTCCGATACTCTACGTGTGGAACAAATGGCCACCAAAAACACCGCCTTCAAAGTAAGATCCTTTAACAAAGCCTTACCTAAAGGCTCAAATGGTTCCCGAACTAAAACTTCCAGGACCAGATTGAGATCCCACGTCGGCACCGTTAACCTGCACGAGGTCGCAAGAGATACAGCTCTCAGAAATCTTTTAACATCTGCATGCGTGCCCAGAGCCTCTCCCTGCACCTTCCCCCGGTAATAGGAAAGCACTGCTAACTGTACTTTCAAAGAACTAGCCGCCAAGCCTTTCTCGAAACCATCCTGCAAAAACGAGAGCATCTGTGGAACTGAAGCCCGTGATGGTCGAAACTGCCTGTCCTCACACCAGGCTTTGAAAATGCACCAAACGCGAATATACGTCAAAGAAGTAGATCTACGCCTGGCCCTCAACAAAGTGGAAATCACTGCTGCAGAATATCCTCTGGTTCTCATGCGTGCCCTTTCAATAGCCAAGCCATAAGCGAGAATCAATCCACCTGAGGCATTCATAGCGGCCCCTGAATCAACAAATCGTCCCATACCGGCAGCCGCCAGGGACTGTCCATCAGAAGCCAAACCAGATCTGCATACCACAGCCAATCTGGCACTATCAAAATCACCCTGCCGCGGTGGACCTCCATGCGCTGAACCAGGCGACCTATTAACACCCAAGGAGGAAAGACGTAAAGGAGCCCTTCCTCTGGCCACCTTTGCATCAGAGCGTCGAGGTCCTCTAACATTTTCTCTCCTCCTGCTGTAGAAGTGACTGGCTTTTGCCGATTGAAAGGTCGCCATCAGATCCATAATTGGAGTTCCCCAGCGGCACGCAATTAACAAAAACACCTCCGGATGGAGAACCCACTCTCCCGGATTCACTCTGACTCGACTCAAAAAAAAAATCTGCTTCTAGATTGTCCACTCCTGCCACATGTTGCGCCGGAAGATTCTCCTCGGCCCATGCTAGTAGGTAATTGGCTTCCTCCTCCAAGGACACACTTCCCATGCCTCCCTAGCGATTTATGTAGGCTACCGTGGTCGCATTGTCCGAAAGCACTAGAACCGGTCTCTTCCGCAACCAAGGCCGAAATGCCTGGAGAGCTAAGGACACCATCCGCATCTGCAGTCTGTTGATGGACCATTCTTTTTCCAGGACACTCCACTGCCCCTGAGCAAAGCGACCCTCGAAATGCGCTCCCTAGCCTACCAGACTGGCGTCCGTTGTTAGTGGCTCCCAGGTCAGAGACTCCAACGGCATTCCTTTCTCCAGGTTCCCTGGAACCAGCCACCACCTTAGCTCCCGCTGCACCTCCGGTGGACAGTGCAGCTTTTGAGACAGCGCATCTGTTTGATGTGACCACCTACTCAGCAGAGCTCTATGTAAGGGCCTCATATGCACTGTCAGCATACATCAGCATGGCATAGATGTCAAGGCTTTTTCCCCAGACCTTGGATTTCATGCAGCTGTGTTACTCTGGTGATATCAGTCTCCAAAGTTAATGAGGGTAGTTTACAAGATGAGATTAACTCTGACCCCCTGGTGATGTCAGTCTCCGGGCCCGATGAGATTGGTCTGCAGCCCCTCCTTGCTAAATCAAGAATAGCAGACCTCAAAGGGAGGTGCTAGAGAAAATTCACTATAAAGGACAGAAATACTTCCTCTTTCTCTCTCTTCCTCTATTCATCGGACATGAAGCTCTGATAATCAATTCTCTTCACCCCTCCCCCCTCTCTCTCTCTGATCTCTCACACAGACATGCAGTTTCATATGCTCTATTCTCTCTCACACTTCACACATGCACACACACACAGATTCATTGATGTACACTGAAGCAGCTTTTTAAACCACCACTATATAACTGTTCTGTACCTATGTAATAAGCCTATTTCTACATAAAGACCTGTTTCCAAGCCACACCTGGTTGGTTGTCTTGGAAACAGGTCTTTATGTAGAAATAGGCTTATTACATAGGTACAGAACAGAGTTATATAGTGGTTGTTTAAAAAGCTGCTTCAGTGTACATCAATGAATCTGTGTGTGTGCGCGCATGTGTGAAGTGTGAGAGAGAATAGAGTATATGAAAGACTGTGTGCATGTGTGTGAGAGAGATCAGAGAGAGAGGGAGGGAGGGGTGAAGAGAATTGATTATCAGAGCCTCCTGTCCTTCATGTCTGATGAAGAGAGGAAGAGAGAAAGAGGAAGTATTTCTGTCCTTTATAGTGAATTTTCTCTAGCACCTCCCTTTGAGGTCTGCTATTGTTTCTAGCACCTCCCTTTGAGGTCTGCTATTCTTGATTTAGCAAGGAGGGGCTACAGACCAATCTCATCGGGCCCGGAGACTGACATCACCAGGGGGTCAGAGTTACTCATCTTGTAAACTACCCTCATTAACTTTGGAGACCGATGTCACCAGAGTAACAAAGCTGCATGAAATCCAAGGTCTGGGGAAAAAGCCATGACACCTATGCCATGCTGATGTATGCTGACATGCACCTCTGCCTATGGGACCAGTTCGAGAGTGGCCACCATGGTTCCTAGAAGCTGCAGATACTGCCACGCTGTGGGAGTCGCTTTGCCCAAGAAACCTCGCACAAGCCTTCTCAGCCCTTGCACCCTTAGTTGCAGTAAGAACACTTTCCCTTCGTATCGAAACGAGTTCAAGTACTCCAGAGTCTGTGATGGGATCAACCTGCTTTTGGAAAAAATTGATCACCCAACCCAGGCTCTGAAGCAGACTCATGACACAGGCTGTAGCCGATTGGCTCTCGACCCTTGAATTCGCCCAAATAAGCCAGTCGTCTAAGTAGGGATGAACCAACACACCTTCCTTGCAGAAGTGCGCCGCCACTACCGCCATAACCTTGGTAAATGTCCACAGGGCTGTGGCCAGTCCAAACAGCAATGCCCAGAACTGGAAGTGTCCCATGGGTACCGCAAAGAGTAGTTACTTACCTGTAACAGGTGTTCTCCAGGAGCAACAGGAATCAGTCCTCACATATGGGTGTCATCGGCGCCGATGAAGCCCCAGCGGAGCATTTCCCCAGTTTTCCATGAAAGCCTTTGGGAATGCTGGCACGCATGCGTGGTTCCCTTCCCGCCTAAAGGTGCCATCTTACCTCAGTCAAATGACATAGCTAAGAGCACAAAAAAATGTAAAAACACAAACTATGTACAACTGCAACTCCAAGGGGAGGAGGGAGGGTTGTGAGGACTGATTCCTGCTGCTGCTGGAGAACACCTGTTACAGGTGAGTAACTACTCTTTCTCCAGGACCAAGCAGGAAGTCAGTCCTCACATATGGGTGACTCCCTAGCTCTGGGCTACCAAGGAACCCAGGCTGAACAAGAGAACTCCCTCTAGTCCCAGCAGCAAAGAAAGCTTTTCAAGGAGACAACCTCCACCGGTAGCCCAACAGAGGGCAGGAGGGCAGGAGTTGCCTAAACCTCAAAGAGATTCCCCGAGTACTGCTTGGCCAAAAGCACTGTCCCTACGGGACTCCCTCTAAAGACAGTAATGGGCCGCAAAGGTCTGGCTTGAAGACCAATTTGCAGCCCTGCAGATGTCTACCAAGGGCACAGAGCGGAGATGAGCCACTGAGGCAGCCATTGCCCTGACATGATGGGCCGTTACCCTACCCTGCAAAGGAAGATCAGCCGCCTTGTAAGCCCAGGTGATACAGTCAGCCACCCAGATGGACAAGGTACACTTGGACACAGCAAACCCCAACTTATTGGGGTCAAAGGATACAAAGAGCTGAGTAGCCCTTCTATGCCCCTGCATACGGTCAAGGTAGAAGGATAAGGCCCTCCTACAGTCCAGGGTATGCAAGACTGCTTCAGCCTGGCTTGCATGAGGTCTAGGGAAGAAGGTTGGGAGAACCACCTCCTGATTGAGGTGGAAAGAGGAGACAACCTTAGGGAGGAACTTGGGATGAGTCCTGAGGACTACCCTGTTCCTATAAATCCGGGTGTAAGGCCTATCACAGACCAGGGCCTGAAGCTCACTCACTCGCCTAGCCGAGGAAAGGGCTATCAGGAAAAGTGTCTTCCAGGAGAGGAAGCGCAGTGGACAAGTAGCCATCGGCTCAAAGGGTGGGCGAGTCAGTTGCTGCAAGACCACATTCAGCTCCCACTACGGAGCAGGAGGACGGATGGGGGGCTTGAGCAAAAGCAAGCCCCTGAGAAAGCGGGACACCAAGGGGTGGCCTGACAAAGAATGTCCCTCCACTAGTGAGTGGTGAGCTGCTAAAGCTGAGAGGTGGACCCGAACAGAATTGGACTTAAGTCCCTGATTGGATAAGTGCAGCAAATACTGAAGCACTACCTGCACAGTACAGGAGAAAGGATCCACTGTACGTAGCTGACACCACACAGAAAACCTTTTCCATTTGAGGGCATAGGCTTTCCTAGTGGATTGTTTTCTAGAGGCCAGGACAACCTCAACTTCCTGAGGCAGGCCCCAGGGAGCCAAGACTACCCTTGCAGCCTCCAGGCCATCAAATTGAGAGTCTTGAGATTGGGGTGGAGTAGGGAACCCTGCTCCTGAGAGAGAAGGTCGGGTTGCCACCCCAGAGGCAGTGGGGGATCCACCGCCAGTTGAAGCAGAAGAGGAAACCAAGGCTGTCTCGGCCATCTGGGAGCTACCAGCAGGACCGAGGTCTTGTCCCGAAGAATCTTGAACAGAGTTCGGCCCACCAAGGGCGTGGGAGGAAACGCATACAGGAGGACATGACACCAGGACATCAGAAAAGCATCTGGTGTGATCCTCAAAGGATGTGGTTGCCTGGAGCAAAACTTGGGTAGCTGCTTGTTTAGTGGACTGGCAAAGAGATCTATCCAAGGGAGACCCCATTTCAGGAAGATCTTTTGAACCACCAAGGGATGCAGCTGCCACTCATGTGGCTGCAGAATCCTGCTCAACCGGTCGGCCAGGCAGTTCTCCTGGCCTGGGAGGTACACCGCATTGAGAAGCATGTGGTGCTTCAGGGCAAAGGAACAAAGGTCCTGAGTCTCTCGACAAAGGATCTGGGACCCAGTGCCGCCCTGCTTGTTTACATAAAACATGGCCACCTGGTTGTCTGTTTGAATCAAGACTGAGCGGTGAGCCAGGGCTGGAGAAAAAACAGAGCCAAGCGGATAGCTCAAAGTTCCAGCAGATTGATCTGTTGGGCCGACTCCCAGGTAGACCAGAGGCCTTGGGTGCACTTGTCCAGACAATGAGCCCCCCAGCCCTTTAGAGAGGCATCGGTGGTGAGGACCACTGAGTATTCTGGCATTTGGAAGGGCATTCCCTGGAGTAGATTGGGTGGATGTAGCCACCAGCTGAGGGGAGGCCAAAAGGGGTTTGGACACCCTTATCCTGTCTCGTAAGTGGCCTATGGCTTGAGACCACAGAGACCGAAGGCACCATTGTGCAGGCCTCATATGGAGCCTGGCATTGGGAGTCACATGTACTGTCGAAGCCATGTGACCCAGAAGCCTGAGGCAGAGTCTGGCGGAGACCAGGGACCTGTTCAGAAACTGCTTTGCAACGTCCAACAGCCTCTGAGCCCTGTCTTCTGGCAAGAATGCCTTTGCCAGTTGAGAATCCAATCTTGCCCCTATGAACTCCAAGTTCTGGGAGGGGCGCAAAGTGGACTTTGCGAAGTTTATGACAAAGCCCACCTTTTGAAGCAGAGCAATGGTGCTGAGAGTGGCTTGTCTGGCCTCCAAGGACGTCTGACCCCTGATGGGCCAGTCGTCCAGATAGGGAAAGACAAAAATGTCTTGATTTCTCAGGTAGGCCGCAACCACTGCCTGGTACTTGGTAAAGACCCTGGGAGCGGAGGACAGGCCAAAAGGTAGTACTCTATACTGATAATGGTTTCCTCCCACAATGAACCTGAGGTACCTTCCTTCTGTGGTCTGGATGAATGAGGATGTGAGTGTACGCATCCTTTAGATCTAAGGAGCATAGCCAATCTCCCTGCTGGAGGTAGGGCAGAAGTGTCCCAAGAGTAAGCATCTTGAACTTTTTTCTCTAGGAACTTGAGGTTTCTGAGGTCCAGAATGGGTCGAAGGCCACCGGTTCTTTTGGGTATCAGGAAATACCTGGAGTAGAATCCGTGACCTTGCAAGTGGGGAGGCACAGGCTCCACCGCCCTGTCCACCAACAGACCATGAAGCTCTTTTAGAAGGTGGTCTGTGTGCAGGGGAGGCCTTGGAGGCTCCCCTGGAAAATGTGGTGGTGGCAGTTGGTGAAAATGGAGGGCATAGCCATTGTGGACTATGTCCAGCACCCAACTGTCCCCGGTGATAAGGGGCCACTGGTGGGCAAAGAGGGCGAGGTGACCTGCTGTGCAGAGTAGGGAGAGCAGTGGATGAGAGGCTACGCTCAAGGAGTCAAAAACCCCCACCCTGCTGAGTGGCAGCAGGGGCCTGAGGCTTGGGGGTCCTCTGCCTACGGGGCCCATTACCCTGGCCCTTGGCTTGCTGACCTTGGGGGCAGCTTGGGCAACCCGATACTGAGGGTACTGTTTGTAGGCAGTGCCCTTCCTCGGGTAAAAGGACTTTTTACCCGAGCCCTTCTTGTGTGAAGGGGCAGAGGTCTTAGACAGCCTTGTCCGGGTAAGGTGCTGTGTCTCGAGCTGAGCGGCCTTCTCGGTCACGGGTTTGCCAAAAAGGTTCTCACCTCGGCAGGGGATATAAACCAACTTGTCCTGAACCCATGGCTCGAGGTCCGATGACTGCAGCCACGCCTGGCGTCGAGCCGCGATGCCGGCAGCCGCTACTCGGGCCAAAGCCTCGAAGCCATCGTAGGCGGCGCGGGAAATGAACTTCGAGCATTCCCGAATCCCCGAGGACAAGGTCTGAAATCTCTGCAAGGGTTCCCCGGAGAGACCAGCAGAGAAGCCAGCCAGTTCTTTGGCCAGGTCCCGCAAGTACATGCCCATGTACAGCTGGTAAGACTGGACACGGCAAGCAAGCATCGACCCCTGGAAGCACTTCCTACCGACGCCATCGAGGTTGCGGGCCTCCCTGCCGGGGGGCACCGTGGAGTGCATCTTCTGGCTCTTCAGACGATGCATGGCCGACTCCACAACCATGGAATGGTGTGGTAAGCTGTGCTTTCTGGAAACCAGGGCTTTTGCGGAGTCGATAAATGGGATTGACTCGCTTGCTGAGAACCGGCGCAGAGGCCAGGGCCTCCCACATTCGGAAGAGGAGCCGTTCTAGCATCGGAGGAACCGGGACAGTAAAGGCCTCCTTTGGAGGAGAGTCGTACTGTAGAGCATCGAGCTCCTCGGCTCGAGGCTCTTCCTCGGGATCGGCAGGGATAGCCAAGGCAGTGGCCATATCCCGGACGAACTCCGAGAACCTAGTGTCCTCCGGAGGGGATCTACTCCGGGGATCAGACTGCGGTGAGTCCGACGGGCGCACCGAGTCTTAAGTATCAGGAGACTCCTCGTCCTCTGTCTCCCAGGCGGACTCGTCGGAGGAGGAGTCAGGGTCCGACCCCGCAGGGCCCCGAGGCACCCGCCCCGATGCCAGGGGCACCGGCGTCGACACCCTCGGTCCCGAACGGGAGGTCGAGGGAGACCTCGACCCGCAAGGGTCTCGAGTATCGGCTCGGTCTCCGGGGTTGACTTCGAAGTCGACGTCCCGGTGGTCGGGGCAGGCTGGCCATCAGTGCTCGCTGCTGCTCCATGAAGGCAGACAGTCTGCACTCCCAAGGCTGTCATCCTGAGACTCAGCTAGGGAGACGCAGCAGCCACCGACTCGGTCCCCGGCGGCGCTGGGCTCGACGTCAGCTCTCTGGGAGGAGAGTCCACAAGGACTATAGGGCTTACGTGTCCAGCAGACTCTGGCTCCACGCGAGGAACTTTGGCAGGCTTCTCTTGGTCCACGGGCCTGGGACGGTGGTCGGGGGTCTTAGACCTGGCCCTCGAGGGACCAGGGACCACCTCCGACGCCACCCTCACGAGCCGCTTCTTCCTCTTACGTTCCCGGTCGGGGGACCCCCTGTCCGAGGAGCTTAGACGGCGCTCAGGATCAGAATCCCGAGATGTCGAGGCCTCAGACGAGGTCCAGGTCTGGCCGGAGGCAGAGTCCGAGAAAAACCTTTCCCTTTGATGCTGTCGACTCTTTAGTGCCTTGGAAGGCATCTTCCCACATGGCACACACGACTTTGGGTCGTGGTCAGGGCCAAGGCACCGAAGGCAGCAGTCGTGTGTGTCGGTGAGAGACAATTTTCTTACACCGATCACACTTTTTGAAACCACTGGAAGCCATTGGGAAAAAAATAGCCCCAGCGAGGTCAAAAGACCGGCCTTCCAGTGAAAAATGAAAAAAGGGCACGAACGCCAGCCACGAATGGCAAAAAACAAAAATTGAAGAAAACGGGCTCGATACCATGTACCGAACACGACGGGAGGGGAACCGGCGTCGAACCGGAGAAAAAAAATAGTGAAAATCGCCATAGAAAAAAATCACTTTTATCCGGGAGAACAGGACACACGTCCGATGGGCTTCTTGGAAAAAAAGAGACTGAGGTAAGATGGCACCTTTAGGCGGGAAGGGAACCGCGCATGCGTGCCAGCATTCCCAAAGGCTTTCATGGAAAGCTGGGGAAATGCTCCGCTGGGGCTTCATCGGCGCCGATGACACCCATATGTGAGGACTGACTTCCTGCTTGGTCCTGGAGAAACAGAAGAAACTGTTGATGTTGCCGATGGATCGGAATGTGCAGATAAGCCTCAGTCAGGTCCAGATAAGTAAGAAATTCCCCGTGACTGCCTCTATGACCGACCGAAGGGTTTCCATGTGAAAATAAGACAAAGACAACAATTTACCCGCTTAAGATCCATAAGTCGAAATGCCGTGTCTTTCTTTGGAACCACAAAATATATGGAGTATCAACCACAGCCGCACTGATCTGGTGGTACCGGAACCACTGCCTTGAGCTGTAACAATCTGTCTAATGTTTCCTGCACCGCTATCCATTTGCTTCGAGCTTTGCAGGGGGATTGAACAAAAGAATTGACTGGGCACTAACTCTAGAGCATAACCATCTCTTATAATTTCCAACACCCACGGGTCTGACATGATTTGGACCCAGGCAGGATAAAATTCTCGTAGGCGCCTTCCTACCAGCTGCAATCCTACCCGAGTCCCCCTCCCCTCATTGCATCTTTCTAAGGTTCGGGGCTGAGGAAGGCACAAAATCTCTACCTGCACTTCGAAATCCCTGGCTCCTAGCGGGAAACCTTCCTCGCTGAAACTGACCAAACAGAGACAATCAGAATCTTCAAAACTCTATCTGCATCCCTTTCTGGTTCTGAGTGGGCCTACTCTGCTTCGGTCTATCTTCGGGAAGACGACCCCCCTTGGATTCCCCAAGGTCCTTTACTAGCTTGTCCAAGTCCTCTCCAAACAGAAGCTTCCCTCTAAACGGCAGCTTACTCAATCTATCCTTAGAGGCACCATCAGCTGCCCAATTATGCAATCACAAATATCCGAGCTACTACTACTGAGGCCATACTCTGATAGACCCCGGATCAAGTCATAATGAATGTCCGCCAGATACGCAGCTCCGGACTCCAACCAAGATACCTCCGCTACCTGGTCTCCAACCTGAAGTCTCTGAGACCAGCGAAGGCACACCCCAGGCACCCAAGCCCCTGAAATTGAAGCCTGGATCGACAGGGCACCGATGTCAAAAACCTGCTTCAATGTGTCCAACTTCCTATCCTGGACATCCTTGAGATCTGCACTTCCCTCAACCGGAATTGTTGTATTTTTAGTAACAGCCGACATGGCCGCATCTGCTGTCGGAGAACGAAACAGCTCCCAATCCTGATCCAACAAGGGATAGAGCCGGGACAACACTAGATCCCTTAAGACCTGCTTCAGACATATTCCATTCCTCCTGAATCATATCTCCGATCACTCTGTGAATCAGAAAAACCCTCTGCGTTTTGCGAACTGCCTGTAAGAACGGATGCTCTAAAGTGTCATCCCCTCCCTGAGCATTCAAGGGTATGTTTAGAGCTTTAAGGGTCTCCGTAATGAGTGCCGGCAATTCTTCCCACCCGAACACCTCTAGCTTGTTCCTCCATCTCTCTCAGCTCACCTTCCTCTAACTCATCTTCTGTATCTGCATCCAGATCCTCCAGCCTTTCTACCTCCTCTCTCGAGCCCTTCAGCTTTTTAGAGGGGACATTTCCAGCCACTAGACTGACCGGAGTTCCTGGCTGCTTAGCCCCTTGCTGCATCTGAGGCCCCGGCTACTTGAGTAGTCTGCCGTAGACTAAAGGCCTGATGCAGCAGCCGAAAGAAATCAGGGGGAAAAATAGGCGGTATACCCCCCTGACCTAATTCAAACCGAGTCCCCACAGATACTAACGACTAAGGAACTACCACCGGATCCAGAGCCACCAAGGAAGGGGGCATAGGCTCCAGAGTACCCCGAGAGGCTTCCTTTTGCACCTCCAATCCTTCCTCTAGAGCTTGCTCCATTAAAGATGCCTCCTGGGTACAGCCCCTGCAGACTCCTTTAACACTGCCCCACGACGCATACCACAAACTAAACAATGGGGTCTGGAAAGCATCTCACCAATGGCAATCCCCCCCCCCCCCCCGATCTAAGTACCCTAAGTACTACACAGGAAAAACACAACCAAGATTGTTTAAAGTCCAAAACTGTCACAAGCACCAGAAAGAAAAAACCAAACAGTTTTTTTTTCACTTTTTATCAACCGTCTGACCTAAAACTAAAGAGCCCCCACCAAAATGGAAGCTCACAAACACAGGGCAGTCACTCAAATTCTCAGAGCCGAACATATGCCCCCCCCCCCTCCAAAGCTAACCACCGCCGGCTTCGCTTTCTGCCAAACACACCACACGGGAAGACCTTCCCTAATGGCGCTCTAGCGATCGCACCAGAGCACTGCTGAAAACTGTTCTCCAGCGAGAAAACCACCCGGCTTTAACTTCCGACGGTCCGCCAGTCCCAGAGCTCACCTCTGCGCCAAACGAAACCTCAAAGAGATATGCCTCAATCCTCTTCCCGTGCTCAGCTGGAGTCGCGGCTTCAGCGTCGGGTGAGGAGAGCTGCGGGCTCTGTCTCCTCTGCAATCACACCGCCCGGTAAGCCTGCAACCGGCTCCTCACCTGTGAATGTGGGATCGGGAGCCAGGAGACTAATCACTCACACTCCCCGTTGACAGCATGAAAGAGAAGGGGGGGGGGAGGGAGAAAGGAGGAAAATGAAAGAGAAAATTAAATCATAAGAAATGGGAGGGAGAAGCAAACCTAGCTGCTAATTTAACCTCTTATCCTTTACCATCCAAACAAAAAACCTAACCCAAGCACTCTCCTTAGTTGGCGTCAAGTGAGTCCTGACCTACAAGCTCACCTCCTCTCCAGCTGCTTGGAGACAGACTACTGGAGCGGAGAGGCGGTCCTGGGCTACTTATACCAGGGTCATCAAAGTGATGACATGCTCAGTCTCCAAGCTGCTGAAGGAGGTGCTAAACTCCAGAGATTCCGGGACTGGAGGGACGATAAGGAATCCTCCCTTTTAACTACATTGGTTTTAAGAGATTTTTCAGATATGTTAGTGAGAGGAGGAAATACAGTGGTGTGCAAAAGTCTAGAATCACTTGTGAGTTTTGCGTTTTTCGTACTAACGGTGTTTTTTAAATTTTGCGTTAACCCAGCATATTCATCTTTCTACCACGTTAAAAGGGATACATTTGGTTATTAAAGTTGACTTTTTTGCATTCCTTGCTTCCAATTTAAATACTTTACATACACTGGGAGATAGCTACTGCGATTTTTGTGGATCCTGCGTCAAAACTGGATCGAGATTATCCAATATGCACACGTTATTTCTGATCAGGAGGCTTGTTTCACTAACCAATCACAACGCAGATATCTAGCCAACAGTGCAGCTATAAAAATGTGCATAATTTTTGAATTTCATACACTTTCTGAATCGACCATGAAGATGACTCGGACCCTGATGGAGGAGCATGTTCGTGTCCCCTTTATGAGTGAGGAAGGATTTTCAAGCCATCAGATAGCAGGAAAGTTGGCTGCAGTCAGAGCACTGTTAAGATTGTACAGAAGAAAGAAATGGGTTCAGTGGTGGACAAGCCTTGTTCAGGTCATCCACGTGCATCAACATCACACCAGGACCACACAATACGATGCATTTCACTGACTAATCGCAAGTTGACCTCTCCTCAGCTACTTCGAGTGGTCAGACAAGAGTGAGGTCAGTGTCAGCTCATCAACAGTTCGTCGCCGGTGCCTGCAGTTTGGTCTCCGGGGCTGCAAAGCACGGAATAAGCCACTGATGACTGACATACAAAGGCACAACCAGATCGTGTGGGCAAAAAAGCACTCAACCTGGTCGACTGAAATGTGGGAAAAGGTGGGGAAAGATCTTTGATACCTGGGAGCTGCCGCGGGTGCTTGGTCCGCGGAGCGGCGTGGCAGGTGGGAGCCGGGTCCCTGCTTGGTCAACTGCAGGCATTGGTTGGTCGCCCTTGGTGCTGAGGACCCCACCGAGCCCCGTAAGATCAGCTTGTGCTACACGCGGCCGCGTGTGCGCGGCCTGCGGGGGCGTGTCCGAAGGGGCCTGACACGCTCCTTATGTGCTCCTTCGGTGCTCCTGAGGTTTCTCTGAGCACCGGTGATTGAAGCTGGTTGTGTCGATGGGGAAGCGCAAAGCGAAAGCAGGAAACAAGGCCGTCGCTAAGGAGGATCAGCGAGGTAAGCTGAGCGGCCCCATGGACAGGCATCTTCTACCCCTGCCGCCCGCTAATCAGTCTTCGGAAGGGGCTTCTTAGTCCTGTTCTCCGGACGCCGCCCCCCTTCCCTCAACCTCCACAATCCTCTATGCTTTTGGACTCTCCTCCTCTTGTTGTTGTCCCGACTCTTCTCCCGGTGGACCCAGCTGTTACCGAGGAGTTTTCATCTCCCCTAACCCGGGAAGTGACTCTCTCTGACATTTGGTTAGCGCTCCAGCAGATTGATTCCCGATTGTCTACGACAGTCTCTTCTCTATGCACATTTACTCACTCTGTAGTAGATAAAGTTCAAGTTATTGATTCTCAGTTGGCTGTTTTTTCCAAGTCTCTTGCCCGTGTTGATACAATGCTCCAGTCGGGTCGAGACATCAATGTCTCTCTTATTAAGGATGTTTCCTCATTATCATGTCGACTGGAAGCACTTGAAAATCAGCAAAGGGCAAGAAACTTGCGTTTCTTAAATTTTCCTCATACCCATCTGCTTTCCTCTGAAATTTTGTTAAAGAAATTTCTCAGAAATTCTGCATTTGAATGAGACAGTGGATGTGGTGCAGATGTACTGTATTCCTGTATCTGTTCCTGCCCTACTGGCAGAGGAAGGGGTTCCCCCTCCAACCGATGTTTCAGTAGCGCAGGACCTTACTGCTTTTTTGGAAGATTCGCTTGATCTCATCACCAAACGTTGCACTTTGGTGGTGACTTTTGGCACCGAATCTCTCAAATTGCGTATCCTTCGTGCCTATTTTAAATACAAGGATGTTTTGTTTTGTGGATTCAAACTGCAGGTGTTCCCAGATGTTGGCCGGACCACTCAGGCTCGGCGTAGGCAGTTCTTGGAGTTAAGATCTCGGGTTGTGGCATTGGGAGCCTCTTTTTTCCTTAAATTTCCCTGCCGTTGTTTAATTACACGCGAGGGACAGAGTTATGTGTATACTGAAGTGGCTCAGCTGCGTCAGTTGTTGACTGAGAAGGAAGTTAGACGGGAGGAATAGGGGGGTTTGATTATTGTAAAAGCTCTCTTATGTGGTGTGGTTTTTCACTCCTTATTGCTTTGCTTTATTTTGTGGATTGACGAAGTTTCTTTCCTCATGATGTGTTTCTTTATGATGGGTGCTATGTTTTCTTGAAGATAGTTTCGTTTAATATGTATATTTCTTATTTTATTTGTATACTCAAGAAAAGCTTAAATAAAAGATTTAAAAAAAAAAAAGTGGGAAAAGGTGCTATTCAGCGATGAAAGCACCTTCTGCCTGTTTGGTAACCAGGCCCACACCTATGTGAGAAGATTTCCTGGAGAGGAATTCAAGCCCGAGTGTCTCAACCTCACTGTGAAGCATCCTTTGAAGGTCATGGTCTGGGGCTGCATGGCTGCCAGTGGCGTTGGACGTCTTCACCGTCAATGGAATGGTCAACAGGGCCAAGCACATCACCATACTGCAAAAGTGCATGGTGCCATTAGCACACCAGCTGTTTCCTGGCCAGTTCCTGTTCCAAGATGACAATGCACCCTGCCATCGCTCCAGACAGGTGATCAGCTGGAAGCAGCAGATCATCAAGTCAATGGACTGGCCTGCCCAGTCTCAAGATCGGAATCCAATCGAGAACCTGTGGCACAAGTTGGCCTTGGAAATATCCAAGAGGCATCTGACATCAAAGCGTGAGCTGATTGGGTCACTCATTGCAGCTTGGAACCGCGTTGTCACCAACGATCACCATGTCAGACTGGTTCATTCAATGCTGACAAGGTGCAGTCAGGTGATCAAGAACAAATGGTGGCCCATCAAATACTGAGCCATCACTGACACAACAGCCTTTTTAAAGGCCACATACATTAATGTGAAGGAAACCTAGCATGCATCCATAATATATTTTAAAGCATACTTATAATATATCGTTTGCCAATGATGTACATTACGTGATTTTTACAGAAAGATCTATCAACAGGACAACTATGGGGAACAAACTCAGAAAGGGCCAAACCAATACTAAAAGTTGGCCCTAATAGCCAAATCTATCACTTATCATGAGATACACAGAAAAAGCCACTGGGAGGAAAAAGAAATTAAGATATAAGGTCACGAAGTTGAAAAAACGTCAAATTTACAAGTGATTCCAGACTTTTGCATACCACTGTACAAAGGTGGTATTGTCAGACTTGGGTGAAGGGGGAATACATAGAAGCTTATGAGGATAAAGCAGAATTGCTTATTTTCTGTTCTGTGTTCACAGATATAGGGTCAAGCGCAAGACCTCAGAGAAACAGAAGTGATAGGGGATCTCAAACGATTTTCAGAAGAATGGTCATGAGGAGCTAGCTAAAAGTAGACAAGGCAAAAAGGGACCTGAGGGGATACATTCCAGTGGCTCCACTGACCTTTTCAATGCTTCTTTAGAGTCAGGAGTGGTCCCAGAGGGCTGGAGAAAGGCCAACGTGGTCCCAATACACAAGAACAGAAGGAGGAGGTTGACAGCTACAGGGCCAGTTAGTCTAATATCTGTGATGAGTAAACTATTGGAACCGCTAATACAGAATAGTGAGGTTTCTGGAGTCCAATGGATTGCAGAATCTGAGGCAGCATGTGTTTACCAGGGGCAGGTCTGGTCAGACAGACATCTGATTGATTTCTTTGACTTGGTGACCAGAGAGTTGAACAGAGGGAGAGTCCTACATGTGATGTATAGATTTCAGTAAAGCCTTTGACACCGTTCTAAACAGGCGACTTATGATGGGCCTTAAAGTGACCGACTGGATTAGAAATGAAATTGAGTGGGAGGCAAAGGGTACAGGTAAAAGGAGCTTACTCTTAGGAGGTGGTTACCAGTGGTATATGCTGCAGGATCCATCCTTGGTCAGATTCTCAACATCTTTGTTAGTGATATTTATGGAAGAACAACAAAATCTGCAATAGAGTAGACACCCAGAAGTATGTAACACAAGGAGCGATCTAGCTAAAACTTGAATGGTAGAGAATTTAGCAGCTGAGATTTAATGCTAAAAATGCAGGGTCATGCATTTGGGCTGCAAAAATCCAAGGGAGTGGTAAAGTGTAGTGGGTGAAGTACTTCTGTCTACAAAAGAGCAGGACTTGGGCATGATTCTTTCTGATGATCTGAAAGTGACTAAACAGGTAGAAGGGGCGACGATGAGAGCCAGGAGATGGTTGGATGCATAGGGAGGAAAATGGCCAGCAGAAAAAAAGGGAGGCGATAGTGCCTCTGTACAAGTCTCTGGTGCAACCACATTTGGAGTACTGTGCAGTTCTGCAGACCATACCTTCAAAAGGATATAAGCAGGACAGAGTCTGTACAGAGGGTGGCTACTAAGATGGCTGGAGGTCTTTGCTATAAAGCACATGGGTGACAAATATCTTAATATGTATATGTTAGAGAAAAGGCAGTAGAGAGAAGATATAGCATAGTTACTCACCTTAACAGGTGTTCTCCGTGGACAGAAGGAATCAGTCCTCACATATGGGTGACATTAGCACAGACTGAGCCCTCACGGAAGCATATCCCCAGCTTTCAAAGAAAGCCTTTGGGAGATGCTACCACACATGTATGGTCCCCCTTCCTGCCGAAGGGTGCCATCTTGCTCTGTCAGATGACATAGCTAAAAGACAGCAAAAAATAAGAGATGGTAAAAAGCAGCAACTCCAAGGGGAGGAGGGAGAGTTGTGAGGACCAATTCCTGCTGTCCCCGGAGAACACCTGTTACAGGTGAGTAACTGCGCTTTCTCTGGGAACAAGCAGAAAGTTAGTCCTCACATATGGGACTCCCCAGTAACAGGCTACCGAAAGCACACAGCAAAAAGCAGGGGCTCCCCCACGGGGAGCCGCAAGCAGCAGCAATTGAGTCTGTATCCACAGACCACAATAGGACCCCTGTGTCCAATGAAAACCAGAACTCCAGTAGCCTGAACACAGAAGGGTTAGAGGGTAGGAGTTGCCTAAACCCCGAAAAGGTTACTGAGCACAGCCTGGCCGAAGGCACCGTCCAGTCAGGATTCTTTCCAGGCAATAGTGGGCTGCAAAAAGGAATGGACTGACAATCAGGTGGCAGCCCAGAAGATGTTCACCATCGGGACAGAGTGCAAGTTTGCCACCGAGGCCCTGACACAGTGTGCTATGACACGGCCTTCCAGCAGGAGCCCCGTCTGCTCATAGGTGAAGGCGATACAGTCCACCACTCAGGTGGATAGCATGTACTTGGTCACCACCTCCCCCAGCCTACTGGGGTTTTAGGAGAAGTGCTGAGTAGCTATGTGGTGGCCCTGAGTACACTGGATATAGAAGGATCAAACCCTCTTACAGTCCAAGGTGTGAAGGACTGTCTCCGCCCAAATGGAGTGAGGTCTTGGAAAGATAGAGAGCACTACTTCCTGGTTGAGATGGAAGGGCGATACTACCTTCGAAAGGAATTTGAGGTGCATGCAGAGCGCCACTCTGTTCTTATAGAACCTGGTATAAGGCCCCTCCGCTACTAGGGCCTGAAGCTCGCTAACTTTGCGAATGGAGGTGAACACCACCTTCCAAGAGAGGTAGCGAAGGTGGCAGGTAGCCAGAGGCTCAAAGGGTGGGCAAGTGAGCTGCCCCAACACTACACCAAGGTCCCATTCAGTTGCCAGAGGGCAAACTGGGGGCTTTGATAAGAGAAGGCCCTTAAAGTGTGTCAAAGGCTGGACTGAGAGGGGCTTGCATCCACAGGTGGTGGTGCACCACAAGGGCACTAAGGTGCACCTGGACGGAGTTAGACTTTAGCCCAGATTGCGAGAGATGGAGAAGGTACTGTAACACCAGTCCCACCGGGCAGCCCCATGTTCAGCACAACAGGCTGAAAACCTGCCGTTTGAGGGCATAAGCCTTCCTAGTAGGGGCCTTGCGAGAGGCCAGCAGAATCTCTTCCACCTCAACTGAGAGGTTGAAAGGGGCTAGAGGGTCATTCCATGTCAAGTGGTCTAGTATATAAAAAGTGCCCCGCTCGACCATCTTGGATTTTGCTGAAATTTTGTATGTACACTACCATGTGTCTAACTTTGGTAAAGTTTTAGATTCTCTCGTGGAATACTTTGAGATAGTCGTTTGTCTGATCATATACCTTGACTTTGTACAGTACGAGTGAGATTTCAGCAACTTTGAGACCCTATATTTTCTTTGCTATTTTATTATAAAAAATGAAACTTGACTATCCTGTACAATTTTGCGCTCTATTTAATGATACTGATAATATTTTTTGAATGTCGGAAGTAGATATATAAAAATAATTGCCCCAATCAAATGCTAAATACTGAAAAAAAATTTTTTTTTATGGATACGGGTCTCAGAACGAATGGGGAAGGGTAACTACAGGCCACAGTGAACTGAAAAGCCTGAGAAATCCCTGTCCCCTTCCTTACATCAAGGACCCATGCAATCCTATTTTCTTGTGTTTTCTTATATTGAAAAGTGATTAAGAAACACAGATTTCAACTATCAAGAGCTCTGCTAACTCTTAAAAAAATGATGACTTATTGATGCTTTCATTCATCTATAACACTTATTGTTTAAGAGGGAGACTTCTGACCATTAAATATAAAGTCTAAAGGACTTATCTTTTGAAAACCTTGAAGTCAGAAATAATCTCCCCACTCCCAGGGGCAGGGCGACCGCGAAGCAAATAAGCGGACACAATTGCTTCCCGAAGCCAGCGAGCTATGGAAGCCTTAGCCGCGGCCTCCCCTTTGCGCACACCTCCGAACAGAACAAACAAGTGGTCAGACTTACGAAACGGTTCCGTAACCCGCAAATACTGTCGCAAAGTCCTCTTCACGTCCAGGTGCCGAAGCTCTCGTCCCGAGACGTCACCCCTTACCGAACCCAAGACAGGCAAACACACGGCCTGGTTCACGTGAAAGGGAGACACCACCTTGGGTAAAAAGGACGGGACCGTACGCAAAACCACCTTATCCGAAGAGAAGGACAAGAAAGGCTCGCGGCAGGACAAGGCTTGTAGCTCAGAAATTCTCCGCGCGGAACAAATAGCCACCTGAAAAACTGTCTTCAAAGTCAAATCCTTCACCGACGCCCGACGTAACGGCTCAAAGGGGGGGGCTCGGCCAGGGCCATGAGAACAAGATTCAGGTCCCAAGGCGGCACAAACACTCGCCGCGCCGGGTGCAATCGAGAAGCCGCCCGAAGGAAACGACGTACGTCCGGATGATTCCCTAAAGACACACCGTTGACTTTGCCCCGATAACAAGACAGAGCCGCCAGCCCCTTCTCAAACCCGGCCTGAAGGAACTCCAAGACCAGCGGGACCGAAGCCGAGCCCGGCCGCACCAAATGCGGCGCGCACCAATCCTCAAAGATACGCCAGACCCGCACATACGTCAGGGAAGTGGAATGCTTCCGGGCTCGCAGTAAGGTCGTGACCACCACCGACGAATAACCTTTTAGCAACCGAGCCCTCTCAACGGCCAAACCGTAAGCGAGAATCGATCCACCTGCGGCATGCACAGTGGCCCCTGGAGCAGAAGATCCACCCGCGGTGGTAACCGCCAAGGTTCCCCGTCCAGGAGACGAATGAGATCGGCGTACCAAGGACGCCTCGGCCAATCGGGCGCCACCAGTAACACTCGCCCAGCGTGAGCTCCTATCTTCTGAAGCACCCGGCCGATGAGCGCCCAGGGCGGGAAAACATACAGAAGACCTCCCGTCGGCCACTGACGAAGCAAGGCGTCGATCCCCTCCGACATGCGTTCCTGTCGCCTGCTGAAGAAATGGCCCACTTTGGCAGACTGAAAGGTCGCCATGAGATCCATGACCAGCGTCCCCCAGCGAAAGACGATCTGACGGAAGATCTGGGGATGAAGCTCCCACTCGCCGGCATCTACGTGCACTCGGCTGAGGAAGTCCGCGGTGACATTGTCCTTGCCGGCGATGTGTGCTGCCGAGATCGCGGTCAAGCGAGGCTCCACCCACGCGAACAACTCGTCGGCCTCGGCCCCCATCACGGCACTCCCGGTGCCGCCCTGTCGGTTTATGTAAGCCACCGTCGCAGAGTTGTCGGACAGCACCCGCACCGGCCGGTCTCGTACGAGAGATTCGAACGCCTGAAGGCCCCGGAACACCGCTCGTAACTCTAAGCGATTGATCGCCCACGAGGCCTCCAGTGGGGACCAAAGCCCCTGCGCAAACTGATCCCCGCAGTGGGCTCCCCAGCCCCCTAGACTGGCATCCGTCATCAAGGGGAGCCAGTCCGGCTGCTCCAACGGCAGGCCAGCCACCAGGGACCCCGGGTAGAGCCACAACCGAAGGGACTGCCGAACTTTGCTTGGGCAACGCAGACGCTTGACTAAGGAGTCCGTCTGATGCGACCAACGCCTGAGCAAAGCCCTCTGGAGAGGACGCATATGGAACCGAGCCCAAGGTACCGCTTCGAGGGTCGCTGCCATAGTGCCCAGCACCCAAAGATAATCCCACGCCAATGGCGCCGGCACCGACAGGAACTGTCGCACCAGGGACCGCAAGCCCGCGGCCCGCTGGGGCGGTAGAAACACTCGCCCCTCCTTCGTATCGAACCGGACCCCCAAGCAATGTTCCCTCTAATTTTCTGTAGGCTGTGTGCGCATAAAATATCAACTGTGCAGCTTTTGAAGGAAGGTTAAATTTTTGTGCGCCACATGACGACACTCGGAGTTATATACTTTAAAATTTGACTACACGTCAGAATACAGTATGTACACCACATTGACTGCACTAGAAAATATTGTAGAACTTGTGAAAACCGTAAATACACAACTTTTAAATTTTAAGACGACTGTGTTGTTTTCTATCAGAAACAGAACCAAAATTTTTGTGCGCTCTGTTGTAAAGTATGTGCGCGCGCACACGCGCACAGCTTAGAGGGAACAGTGCCCCCAAGTATTCGAGGTCCTGGGAGGGAACCAACCGGCTTTTGGTCGGGGTTGAGGACCCAACCGAGCTCCTGTAAGAACCGGACTACCCGGTCCGTCACACGGAGGCTCTCCTCCGCAGACTTGGCCCGGATCAACCAGTCGTCTAGATAAGAGTGAACTAGGATCCCTTCTCTGCGCAACGCCGTCGCGACCACCACCATGATTTTGGTGAAGGTTCGCGGCGCAGTCGCCAAGTCAAAAGGCAACGTACGAAACTGATAGTGACCCCAAGGAAGAGCGAAGCGTAGAAAGCGTTGGTGGGCATCCCGAATGGGGATGTGCAAATACGCCTCCGAGAAGTCTAGAGACGTCAAGAATTCGCCTTGCCGCACCGCCAGTATGACGGATCGCAACGTCTCCATCCGAAAGTGTGGCACCCGCAAGCACCGATTCACCCCTTTCAGGTCGAGGATGGGTCGGAGCTTGCCGTCCTTTTTGGGCACCACGAAATAAATGGAGTAGCGACCCGTGCCGTAATCGGTCTTGGGCACCTCCACCACCGCGCCCAACCGAATGAGACGCTGCACAGTTTCACGAACTGCCGCCGCTTTCTTGGGACCCCGACAAGGGGACAAGACAAAGGAGTCCCGGACGGGCCGCGCCAATTCCAATGCGTAGCCGTGCTGAATAATCTCCAACACCCATTGATCGGAGGTGATGAGGGTCCAGGTGAAAAGAAACTGCCGTAGCCTCCCGCCGATGGGGGTTTCCTCCGCCGGGACCCGCCTCGCCTCATTGAGATTTACGCGAGGCGGATCCAGAGGAAGCCGAGAAGCCTCTGGATGCTCCCCGGAATCCACGAAAGCCCTGGCCTCTCGCCGAGAAGCGCCCTCTCTGGAAGGCACCGGGGCGCGGCGAACGAAAGCGCCGAAAATCCCGAAACTGCCCCCGACCGCCCTGGCCTGCTTGGGCTTGTCCTCGGGCAGCCGACCCGTCTTGGATTCCCCAAGATCTTTCACCAACCTATCCAAATCCTTGCCAAACAGCAGCCCTCCCTTAAAGGGAAGCTTGCTGAGACGGGACTTGGAGGAAGAGTAGATTAGACTTACCTGCTGCTAAATTGTTGTTCCTTAAGGAACTCTAGTCCAGTCCCGGAAACGTAGAGTTGTCAACCTCCACCAGCAGCTTTGGAGACTGAAAGATGTCATCGTCGTGATGTCACTGGTACAAATAGGCTAGATCCGCCCCCTTTCACCAGCACCTATTGACAAAGCAGACTCAGCAGAGCAACAAATAAGTAGCTATCTCAAACAAAACAATACCGAACAGTATATACAGATAGAGAAAAACTCTAATGAACAAGACGGGGCCGCCCTAAAAGAACAGGCAGTGCCCCCTGAGGACTGAAGCACCAGAGCCCGGCGCACATCAGCCCATGCCGCATGCTGCAAAACCTACAGAGACCCCCGCTGAGAGCGCCTCCCCTCCCTGCGCCTCGCAGAGCGCCCTGACACTGAAAAAGTTTCCGTTTTCTTTTTTTTTCTTTTGAATTTGGTATCTTCATCTATACGGGTTCAACAGCTGTCCAATCTCGCTTCCCTCGCGTCCTCAACTTCAGGCTGGTCTACCCCCAGAGAACGGGAGGGATCCGGGACTGGACTAGAGTTCCTTAAGGAACAACAATTAGCAGGCAAGCCTAATTTACTCTTCCTTTGCGTCCCTCTAGTCCAGTCCCAGAAACGTAGAGGATGTAACAGAGCAGTACATATCAACGGGAGGGCCCTGAAACCCCAGCCTGAAGGACGGCTGACCCAAAACGACCATCCCCGCGCGCCTGCACATCCAGACGATAATGCCGAGCAAAAGAATGCAACGAGGACCAGGTCGCCGCCCTACAAATATCCGCTGCCGGAACCAGGCTGACTTCCGCCCACGACACTGCCTGAGCTCTCGTGGAATGCGCCCGTAAACCGACCGGCACTTCCTTGCCTCTCAAAATATAGGCGGAAGCAATCGCCTCCTTCAGCCATCTAGAGATGGAAGACTTCGCCGCCGCCTCGCCCTTCCTTGGGCCCCCGAAGGCGACAAAGAGCCAGTCCGACTTCCGGAAAGACGCTGTACGCCGGAGATACTTCTTGAGCACCCTCCGCACATCCAACCGATGCAAGCGACCACCCACCTGAGCTCTCTGCTCCGCAGAAAAGACAGGCAGCGACACTACCTGATTAACATGGAAAGCGGACACCACCTTCGGTAGAAAGGCAGGAACCGTACGCAAAACCACCTTGTCTGCCGAGAAAGTCAAAAAAGGTTCCTGGCAAGACAGCGCCTGCAGCTCCGAAATCCTCCTGGCAGAACAAATCGCCACAAGGAACACCGTCTTGAGTGTCAAATCCTTAATCGAAGCCCTGCCCAAGGGCTCAAACGGCTCCCTGCTCAGGGCGTCCAAGACTACATTGAGATCCAACGGAGGAATAACAGAACGCCTCGGCGGTCTCAGCAGCAACACATCCCGCAAGAAACGCCGAATATCGACATGCGCCGCTATCACCTGACCCTGAATCTTGCCACGAAAACAGGAGAGAGCTGTCAATTGCACCCGCAAGGAACTGGCCGAGAGCCCCTTCTCCATTCCCGCTTGTAAAAAGGAGAGGACGTGAGACACGGAAGCTCGCAAGGGGTTGAGAGACCGATCGGAACACCAGGCCTCAAACACACGCCAAACGCGTATATACGCTAGGGAAGTGGACCTCCAGCGCGAACGCAGCAGAGTGGCTACCACCGACGTCGAGTATCCCCGGGCCGTTAACCGCGCCCGTTCAAGAGCCAAGCCGTAAGCGAGAATCGACCCACCTGAGGCATCCGCAAGGGTCCTTGAAGCAACAGGTCCTCCCACAGCGGGAGCCGCCACGGAACGTCGGCCACCAGCCGAACCAGATCCGCATACCACGGCCGTCTTGGCCAATCCGGCGCCACCAGCACCACCTGGCCCTTGTGCCGCTCGATGCGCTGTATAACCTTGCCGATCAGCGCCCAGGGAGGGAACACATACAGCAGACCCTCCGCGGGCCACCGTTGCGCCAAGGCATCCAGGCCCTCCGCCATTCACTCTTTCCGCCTGCTGAAGAAACGCTCCACCTTCGCCGACCTCAAGGTCGCCATGAGATCCATCACCGGAAGCCCCCAACGGCGCACAATCATCGCGAAGACGTCCGGGTGCAGAGCCCACTCCCCCGGATCCACTCGGCAGCGGCTCAGATAATCCGCTTCGACATTGTCGACTCCGGCGACGTGCTGAGCTGACAGGGCTTGCAAGTTCTGTTCCGCCCAGGTCAGCAGCACCCACGCCTCCTCCTCCAGAGACGCACTGCCTGTGCCGCCTTGTCGATTTATATACGCCACCGTTGTCACGTTGTCTGACAACACGCGCACCGCCGCTTGTCCCAGCACCTGCCGAAAAGCCAGCAGAGCCTGAAACACCGCTCGCATCTCCAAACGGTTGATGGACCAGAGTCTCTCCTCCTGCGACCAAGTCCCTTGCGCAAAGGAGCCTTCGAGATGAGCCCCCCCCCCCATCCTGCGAGACTCGCATCGGTCGTGAGCAACCGCCAGTTCGGAGGCTCCAGAGGCACGCCCTGTGTCAGGCTGTGGGGAAGTAACCACCATTGCAGGCTGTCCTTCACCACCGCCGGACAGGGCAGACACTGCGACAACGCATCCCTCTGATGAGACCACCGCCTGAGAAAAGCACTCTGTTACGGCCTCATGTGAGCCCTGGCCCACAACACCAAGTCTATCGTAGCCGCCATGGTGCCCAGCAACTGCAGATACTGCCAAGCAGTCGGCGCCCGAAGCCCCAGAAACCGACGCACCAGATCTCTCAAGGCCTGCGCCCTTGCGCTGGGAAGAAAGACCTGGCCTGGCCGAGTCTCGAAGCGCGCTCCCAAGTACTCCAGAGTCTGAGGGGGAGTCAGCCGACTCTTCGCCCCGTTGACTACCCAACCAAGGCTTTCCAACAATTCCACCACCCGAGAGGTGGCTACCACACTCTCCTCTCTCGACTTCGCCCGAATCAACCAATCGTCCAGGTAAGGGTGCACCAGGATCCCCTCCCTGCGAAAAGCGGCCGCCACCACAACCATAATCTTTGTGAACGTCCGAGGAGCGGTCGCCAACCGAAAGGCAACGCCCGGAACTGAAAATGTTCCATCGGTACCGCAGAAAGCGCTGATGTTCTCTCCGCACGGGGATATGCAGATAAGCCTCCGTCAGATCTAATGACGTAAAAAATTCCCCCACGCGAACCGCCGCAATGACTGATTGCAAAGTTTCCATGCGGAAGTGGGACACTCGAAGGCAACGATTTACCCTCTTGAGATCGAAAATCGGTCAAAAAGTACCCTCTTTTTTGGGAACCACGAAATAAATGGAGTATCGACCGGCGCCGCACTGGTCGACAGGCACGGGAACAACCGCCCGGAGCCGCTGAAGACGCCTTAAGGTGCCCGCAACCGCTCGCAGCTTCCGAGGGGCCCTGCAGGGGGAAAGAACAAAGGAATCTCCTACGGGACGCTGAAACTCTAGGGCATAGCCTTCCCGAATAACCTCCAAGACCCACCGGTCCGAGGTAATCTGGACCCAGGCAGGGTAGAACTCCCGCAACCTGCCTCCCACGGGGACCTCGCCCACCTGGGTCCGCCTCATTTCATTGGGACTTCTTGGCACCGGAGGGCTGGAAGGAACCAAAGCCCCTGCCCGCTCCTCGAAACCCTCGAAATGACTGACCACGCGTTGGAAACTTGCTCCGCTGCGACTGCTGAAAACGAGGAGTGCGAAATCTACGAAAATCTCTCAAGAGGCCTCTAGACCCAGAAGTCCCTCGGGTCTGCTTCGGCCTATCCTCCGGGAGGCATCCCCCCTTTGGATTCTCCGAGGTCCTTAACCAACTTTTCAAGGTCTTCCCCGAAGAGAAGCTTACCCCGGAAAGCGTAGTTACTCACCTGTAACAGGTGTTCTCCAGGAGCAGCAGGAATCAGTCCTCACTTATGGGTGACGTCGGCGCCGACGGAGCCCTCGCGGAGCAATTTTCCCCAGCTTTCAAAGAAAGCCTTTGGGAATTGCAGCGCGCATGCGCGGTCGTCTTCCCGCCCGAAGGTGCCATCTTAGCCAGTCAGATGACATAGCTAAAAAAGACAGCATAAAAATTTGCAAAAAGAACATAAGCAGACGATTGCAACTCCAAGGGGAGGAGGGAGGGTAGTGAGGACTGATTCCTGCTGCTCCTGGAGAACACCTGTTACAGGTGAGTAACTACGCTTTCTCCAGGACCAAGCAGGAAGTCAGTCCTCACTTATGGGACTCCCAAGCTCAAGGCTACCGGAGACCCTAAGCACAAAAATGAGCTCCCTCTAGCTCAGCAGCACAGAAGGAAAGAATCTTCGCTGAATTATCACCCACCGGTAGCCCACATCCGGGATGGAGGGTAGGAGTTGCTCAGACCTCAAAGAGATTACGGAGGACTGCCTGTCCGAAAGCACTGTCCCTACGGGACTCCCTCTCGAGACAGTAATGGACCGCAAAAGTCTGGCTCGAAGACCAAGTAGCGGCCCGGCAGATGTCTGCCAGCGGAACAGAGCGGAGGTAAGCCACTGACGTGGCCTTTGCCCGAACACAATGAGCCGTGACTCGACTTTCTAAGGCGAGTCCGGCTGCCCCATAAGCCCAAGAGATACAGTCCGCAACCCAGATGGACAGAGTACGCTTGGAGACCGGGAGTCCCAATTTATTGGGGTCAAAAGACACAAAAAGCTGAGCAGCTTTACGGTGCTCCCGCGTACGGTCAAGGTAGAAGTTCAATGCCCTTCTACAGTCCAGGGTATGGAGGACCGTTTCGGCTCGGCTGGAGTGTGGTCTGGGAAAGAAGGTTGGAAGTACCACCTCCTGATTGATGTGAAAAGGGGAGACCACTTTAGGCAGAAACTTAGGGTGAGTCCGTAGGACTACCCTATTCTTGTAGAACCGAGTGTAGGGGGGATCAGACACGAGGGCCTGCAACTCACTTACGCGCCTAGCGGAAGTGAGGGCTACCAAGAACAGTGTTTTCCAAGACAGAAAACGGAGAGAACATGTAGCCATGGGTTCAAAAGGCGGACAGGTGATCCGCTGCAAAACCACATTCAGGTCCCAGTTCGGCGCTGGCGGGCGCAGAGGTGGTTTAAGTAGAAGGAGACCTCGGAGAAACCTCGCTACGAGAGGGCCGCTGGAGAGAGGTCTACCGTCCACCGGCACATGATGTGCCGAAAGAGCACTGAGGTGAACTTTGACGGAGTTGGACTTAGGTCCTAGATTAGAGAGGTGTAGCAAGTACTGCAAGATCACCGACACCGGGCAGGAGAAGGGATCCTGAGACTGTTCGGTACACCAGACTGCAAAGCGACGCCATTTAAGGGCGTAGCATTTGCGGGTAGAAGGCCGTCGCGAAGCCAAGACGACCTCCTCCACCTCCGCCGGCAGGAGAAGGGGAGCAAGGACTACCCTCTCAGCAGCCAGGCCATGAGGTTGAGAGACCTGAGGTTGGGGTGCAGTAGGGACCCCTGATCCTGGGTGAGGAGATCCGGTTGCGCCCCCAGAGGGATTGGATCCTCCACCGCCAGTTGCAGCAGGAGCGGAAACCACGGCTGCCTGGGCCAGCGAGGGGCCACAGGATCATGAAGGCTTTGTCTCGGAGAACCTTGAAAAGAGTCCGAGAGACTAACGGAATGGGAGGGAAAGCGTACAGAAGGCTCCCCGACCATGAGATCAGAAAGGCGTCCGCCGCAACCCGAAGGGGGTGAGGCTGACGAGAGCAGAAGCGAGGAAGTTGCCGGTTGCGAGGACTGGCAAAGAGATCCACCGTGGGGAGGCCCCACCTGAGGAAGAGCTTCTGGACGATCAAGGGATCCAGACGCCACTCGTGCGGCTGGAGGACCCTGCTGAGTTTGTCCGCCAGGCAATTTTCTGGGCCCGGGAGATAAACTGCCTTGAGGAGAATGCCGTGACTGACGGCCCAAGAGCAGAGCTTCTGTGCCTCCCGGCAGAGGAGGAAGGAGCCCGTGCCCCCCTGCTTGTTCACGTAGAACATGGCAACTTGATTGTCCGTCTGGACAAGGACGGACTGTTGGGAGGTCAGGTGGGAGAAGGCCTTGAGAGCTAGGCGGATCGCCCTGAGCTCCAGGAAGTTGATCTGCTGAGCAGACTCCCACTTGGTCCAGAGGCCCTGAGTACGTGCCTCTTGGCAATGGGCTCCCCAGCCCAGGAGGGATGCATCGGTGGTCAGCACCCGGGTCGGCTGAGGTGACTGGAAAGGCATTCCTAATACCAGGTTCGGCTGCCGGAGCCACCACCGGATAGACGAGACCAGCGGCTCGGAGACGCGCACCAGGTCTGCTAGGCCGCCTGTGGCTTGTCGCCACTGCCGGCGGAGACACCAATGAGCAGACCGCATATTCAGGCGGGCATTGGGGGTCACATGGACGGTGGAAGCCATATGGCCGAGCAGTCTCAGGAAGCGCCTGGCGGAGACCAGGGGCTGGCTGCGAAAGCGGTCGGCTAGGTCCATGAGCCGCTGAGCCCTGTCGAGCGGTAGGTACGCTCGCGCCTGAGGGGTGTGCAGCCTTGCGCCGATGAACTCGAGATCCTGTGAGGGGAGCAAAGTGGACTTTGCGAAGTTTATGACAAAGCCCAAGTGCTGCAGCAGAGTCACCGTGCGGCACGTGGCGTGGGTGACCTCCTGAGCGGACGCTGCTCTGATGAGCCAGTCGTCGAGGTACGGAAAGACAAAGAGGCCGCGAAGCCGGAGATGGGCCGCCACGACCGCGAGGCATTTTGTGAAGACTCGCGGTGCGGAGGACAGGCCAAAGGGCATTACTCTGTACTGGTAATGATTTCCTGCCACCACAAACCTTAGGTATTGGCGGTGGCTTGGGTGGATGAGGATGTGCGTGTAGGCATCCTTTAGATCCAAGGAGCATAGCCAATCTCCCTGCTGGAGGTAGGGCAGAAGGATTCCAAGGGTAAGCATTTTGAACTTCTCCCGCACAAGGAACTTGTTGAGGTTGCGCAAGTCCAGGATGGGTCTGAGGCCCCCTGTTCTCTTTGGTATCAGAAAATACCTTGAATAGAAGCCTTGACCTCTCAGGTGGTGTGGCACCGGTTCCACCGCCTGTTCCTGCAGAAGACCTGCTAACTCCTGAAGGAGCAACTCCCTGTGCAGAGGGGGGCGCGGAGGCTCTCCCGGAAAATAGGAGGGAGGGACCTGGTGGAAGTGGAGAAGGTAGCCCTCTCGCACGACCTGAAGCACCCAGGCATCTGCGGTGATGCTGGCCCACCTGTGGGCGAAGTGAACCAGCCGGCCTCCGGTGCTGGGGGGAACCAGCGGGGGGGGAGAGGCTATGCTGAGCGAGTCAAAAACCCCCACCCTGCTGAGCAGGGGCTGGTGGTGCAGGCTTGGGGGCTTGCTGCCTACGGGACCCGTTACCCCGTCCCTTGGCCTGCTGGCCCTGTTGGGGAGCTGCAGGGGCCTGATAATGGGGGTATTGTTTGTAGGCAGCTGCCTTCCTCGGGTAAAAGGACTTTTTTCCCGAGCCCTTCTTTTTCTGGGAAGGGGCGGAGGTCTTCCTAGAAAGCCTGGTCCTGGTGAGAGTCTCAGTCTCAATTTGTGCAGCCTTTTCCGCCATGGGCTTGCCAAAGAGGTTTTCGCCTCGGCAGGGGACATCGACCAACTTGTCCTGTACCCAGGGCTCAAGGTCGGACGACTGAAGCCAAGCCTGTCGGCGGGCACCGATGCCGGCTGCGGCCACTCGAGCCGAGGCTTCAAAGCCATCATAGGCTGCTCGGGACATGAACTTTGAGCATTCCCGAATACCCGTGGACAAGGCTAGGAACCTCCGCAAGGGCTCCTCGGAGAGACCAGCGGAGAATCCGGCTAGCTCTTTAGCCAGATCCCGGAGATACATGCCCATGTATAGCTGGTAAGTCTGGACACGACAGGCGAGCATAGAGCCCTGGAAGCACTTCTTGCCAAGGCCATCCAGGTTACGGGCCTCCCTTCCAGGAGGCACCGAGGAGTGCATCTTCTGGCTCTTAAGACGATGCATGGCCGATTCCACTACCATGGAATGGTGTGGCAGCTGTGCCTTTTGAAAGCCAGGGCTCTTGCGGACTCGATAGAATCGACCCGCTTGCTCAGGACCGGCGAGGAGGCCGGACTCTCCCACATGCGGAAGAGTAGACGTTCCAGCATAGGGGGAACCGGCACAGTAAAGTGTTCCCTCGCGGGAGAGTCATACTGGAGGGCGTCGAGCTCTTCGGCTCGAGGCTCCTCCTCGGGATCCGCAGGGAAGGCCAAAGCCTTGGCCATATCCCTAACGAAGTCCGAGAACCGGGCATCCTCCGGGGGGGACTGCTTCCGAGGCTCGGACTCCGGAGAGTCCGATGGGACACACCGAGTCCGGAAAGAATCAGGTGACTCTTCCTCCTCAGACTCCCAGACCGACTCCGACGAGGACTCGGTGGGGTCGGCCCGGGCAGGGTGCAGTGCCAGCCGCCCCGACGCCGAGGGAGTCGGCGTCGGCGACCTCGGTCCCGAACGGGAGGCCGAGGGCGACCTCGACCGAGGATCGACTCGAGTTCTCATCGACTCGAGGATCGGCTCGGTCTCCGGGGTCGACTTGGACGTCGACGTCCCGGCGGTCGGGGCAGCGACGCCAGCGAAGCCAGCGAGCAGTGCCCGCTGCTGGTCCATGAAGGCAGACAGTCTGCTCTCCAAGGCCGTCAACCTGAGTCCGAGCTCAGGTGACCCAGCAGCCCCCGACTCGGGCCCCGACGGCGTCGGGCCCGACGTCGGCTGTCGCGGAGGCGAGTCCAGAAGGACTACAGAACTTACCCGGGCAGGCATCTCCGACTCCAGGCGAGGTCGCTTCGGGAGGTGCTCCTTCTCCAAGGACCCGGGGGCGGCTGTCGGGGCTATGCGACCTGGCCCTCGCGGAGCCAGGAGCGTCCACCGACGCCGCCCTCGCGGGTTTTTCCTTCCGACGATGGTCCCCGGAGGGAGAACCCCGGTCGGAGGAGCTCCGGCGACGGTCCGAGCTGGAGCCTTTTGACACGGAGGCCTCCGACGAGGTCCGGGTACGGCTGGGGTCAGCGAAGATTCTCTCGCGCTGATGCCGCCGACTTCTCAACGCCTTCGAGGACAGTTTGCTGCAGGGCCCACAGATCAGTTCCTCATGATCCGGGCCCAGGCAGCGGAGGCAAAAGTCGTGTGTGTCGGTTAGTGACATATTTCGGTCACACCGACCACACCGCTTAAAGCCACTGGCAGCCATCGGGGGAAAAAGGGCCCCTGCGAGGTCAAAGGACCGGGCTGCCAGGGAAAACGAAAACGAAAGCTGACTAAGTCAGAAAAACCGAAAAAACGGAAGAGGACTCGAGACCGGCGTCGCGAGTCCGGGCGGGAAAAACGATCGGCGTCGAACCGAAAGAAAAAAAGTATAAAATAAAGAAGAAAATCAACTTTTTCGCGGGGACAAGACGGGGACGTCTGTAGGGCTCCGCGGAAAAAAGAAGACTGGCTAAGATGGCACCTTCGGGCGGGAAGACGACCGCGCATGCGCGCTGCAATTCCCAAAGGCTTTCTTTGAAAGCTGGGGAAAATTGCTCCGCGAGGGCTCCGTCGGCGCCGACGTCACCCATAAGTGAGGACTGACTTCCTGCTTGGTCCTGGAGAAAGGAAGCTTACTGAGTCTTGCCTTGGAGGAACTATCCGCCGACCAGTTACGGAGCCACAAATACCGGCAAGCGGCTACTACCGAAGCCATACATTTCGCCAGATCATAATGAACATCGGACAGGTAAGCTGTGCCGGACTCCAGCCTAGCCACATCTGCCGTTTGGTCATCCGAGAGGGAGCCCTGAAGACGTTGAGACCAGCGCAAACAGCCTCTCGCCACCCACGCCCCCGCTATGGAGGCCTGCAGGGAAAGGGCACTCATATCAAACACCTGCTTCAGCAAGGTATCCAACTTCCTATCCTGCCCATCCTTTAAAGCAGCCGGAGCGGAATGGTGGTCTTTTTTGTGACCGCCGCCACCGCAGCATCCACCTTTGGAGAACGAAAAATCAGCTTATCCTGCTCAGAGAGCAGGTATAAACCTGTCCAATGCTCTGGTCCCGCGCAACGCGGACTCCGGAGAGTCCCATTCCTCCTGAATCATATTCCGAAAGACTCTGTGAATAGGGAACACCCGCTGCGATGTGCGCACGGCCTGGAACAGAGGGTCCTCCAACGCCTCCTCGGAGGGCGTGGACCCCGCGGGCATGTTCAACACCTTTAGCGTCTCGGAAATCAACGCAGGCAGTTCCTCCCGCCGAAAAACGCAGACCACCCTACTCTGTTGCTCCTCCTCCAATAATTCACCATCTTCCAAGTCCACGTCTGAGGCCTCATCCTCTAGATCTTGCATCCCCAGGTCCTCCTCTAAAGGAGCTGGCGACTCCGGGTCCAAATCTTCCCGTCTCCTTTTAGGCAGCGCCACGTCCCCTTCGGGGAGACTGGACGACCGCCTCCTCTTACCCCTCGTAGGACTGGGGGAACGAAGCCCCCGGTCCAGCTGCAGCAAAGCGAACGCCTTTTGCAGCAGAGAGAAAAATTCTGAAGGAAGCCCTGGCACCACTGTACCCTGGGACCCTTCCGGCAACGAAGGGGCACTGCCAGCGGAGGACGGGCCCGCTACCGGCTCCGACGCAGTCGAGGGGGGGCCGGACCCCCTGCCGTCCGGAGAAGGCTCTCCCTGCTCTTTAGAGCCTTCCCCCAAGGACTTTTCCATGCCCATGGCCTCTAACGAACACGCCTTGCAAACGCCCGTGTCCAAAAGCTCTCCGCGCCTCACCCCACACACGAGGCAGCGTGGCTTGGCAGGCATGGTCTAGAAACAGCGCTGTAATATCAATAAAGAGGTCTGGACTAGCCCAAGGAGCAGCGATATTTTAAACGCTTTTTTTTTTTTTTTTTTTTTTTTTTGCTGTAGTTAACTAAGCCCGCTCTAACTAGCTGCCCCCTGGCAATCGTTTGCAAAAACGAAGCTCCTAAGCCCTAAAAACTAACTTTGTAGGCAGAAAAACCAGCATCCAAAATGGCCGCTGCAACGTTCGCGGCGCCAAAAATCACGCGGCCAGGCCTCCCACACTCCTGTGAAGCTAGCAAAACTCTGCTCCGAGCGAATTCACTCCCCCAAGGGACCCCCCAGGCCCAAAGTACTCACCACCACACCGGGAGGAAAGTGAGGAAGGGCAGCGCTGCAAACGGCATCAGCTCCTGGAGAGACTGAAATCCCCTCTGGCTCCAAGTCCTGCCTGCTGCTGTCAGTCTCTACCGTACTCTACCTGCTCCTCACCCTTTCAAGTGGGTTCGGGAGCAGGGAGTCAAGTGCAGGCACACTCTTGTGCAAATGCAATGCTCGTTTACATGCTGGGGCACAGAAGAAAGGAAGAGAGGGGAGGGGGGGGGGGGGAGAGGAGAGGAGAGAGAGAAGGAGCAGAGAAAGGAAAAGCCCCAGCAGTACAGGATCTCTGTCAGCAGCAGCAGGCACCTAAAACAAAAGCAAGGTAAAGTAAAATAAAATAAAATCCTAGCACTAATCAAAGAAGTAAAGCTCTGCTTATTTGTTCCTCTGAGCCCAGTCCCGGGCTCAGAACCTCCAAGCTGCTTGGAGACTGAAAGTACTGGTGAAAGGGGGCGGATCTAGCCTATTTGTACCAGTGACATTACGACGATGACATCTTTCAGTCTCCAAAGCTGCTGGTGGAGGTTGACAACTCTACGTTTCCGGGACTGGACTAGAGGGACGCAAAGGAACTGTCCGCCGCCCAACTGCGGAGCCACAGGGACCGTCGAGCAGCCACCACTGATCCGGTGCTGTTGGCCAGAGCTCTGATCAAATCATAATGCACATCAGCAAGGAAGGCCGCTCCAGACTCTAAGCGGTCCAACTCCTTGATCTCCTCCGGCACCATGTGCGACGAGTGACGAAGCCTCTGCGCCCAGCGCAAACACGCTCGGGCCACCCATGCTCCGCAGACGGACGCCTGAAGCGAAATAGAGTCAGCTTCAAAGGCTTGTTTGAGCAGACCATTGACTTTACGGTCCTGGGCATCCTTCAGGGCCGCACTTCCTTCAACCGGAATCGTGGTTTTCTTTGTAACAGCAGAGACCGCCGCGTCTATGCGCGGAGCACGGAAGTGCTCCCTAGCCGAGTCCGCTAAGGGATATAACCGGGTAAGCGTGCGAAGGCCCCGCAAGCCGGCTTATCCCATTCATCTTGAATCATCTTCTCCACCACACGGTGCAAGGGAACCACCACCTGTGTTTGGCGGACCGCCTGAATGACCGGATCCTCCACCTCTTCCTCCGCTGCCGTCGGCAGAGTAAGGTTCAAGATTTGCAAGGTTTCCACAATCAAGGCCGCCAACTCCTCCCTGCGGAACACCCTAATGATTTTTGACTGGTCCTCTGGTTGAGGTATCTCACCTTCCTCCAGGTCTTGTGAGCCCTCTTCCGGGTCCCATTCCGGATCGTCAGCGTCTGGCCAGACCCCCTACGTGGGCTCGGACAGTTTCGGCCGTTTCGGCACGGGGGAATCTGCGTCCAGAGCTGTCTCCGCCTCCAAGGACGAAGGCTGGACCGCCGGCGCCTCCGAGCACCCACGTTTGCCTTGCTGGCGCAGGCAAAACGCCTTATGCATAAGGAGGACAAATTCCGGCCTAAAGCCACTAAGGCCGGACTCAGGAGCGGACTGCGAGAGCCCCGAGGGCCCTGGCCATTCCTCCGAGGCCACTTCTGGCAGCAAAAGGCGTGCAGGGGCAGACTCCAGCCCCACCGGCGGAGCCTGCGTCTCCGGGACCTCAGGGGCTTCCATGGTGAGCTCCACCGCCGAAGAAAGGGCAGCACAGCCTCTGCACACACCCGTGTCCGCCACCGTGCCCCTATGAGTGCCACAGACGAGGCACTGAGGCCTGGTCGCCATAAGAGAGCAAATCCAAGAACCGCTACTGAACTATGTTAGAAAATACTGAGCTAAGCCAGCTAGCCAACCCACTGCCCAGGCACTGCAAAAGGGTATGGGACTGCTGTGTCGTGGACCCCGTAGGGCTGCTCCACAATAGCGCAGGAGAGGAGAAGAGAAGAAAGCCTCTCCAGCCGCCCCGCCCCCCCCCCCCCCGAGGGTCCTCCGTGCCACAGAGACACGCCCGAGACGAATTAAACGGCGAAAAGCAAAGAAAGAAAAGCAAAGAAAAACAAAATAAAACCGCTGAGAAAAAAGGAGAGGGGAAGCGGCTGACACGCGCTGCACCGGAGCTCCCAAAATGGCCGCCGCAGTGTGAGTAGCTAAAAAGGGCGCCAAAGCTCTTAGCTGACAGAGCGGAGCGGCCCGACGCCGCGGCCGGGAGCCGGATGAACACTTATCCCACCTGTCGCTGCGCTCTGTTCCACGAGCGAGATAGAGAAGCGGGAACCTGGGCCCAGTCACCGAAGACCTTTGCTGGCAGTCAGATCGTCGGCCGCGGAGCAGAGAAACAGCCCCGCGGTGCACAGCAAGCAAGAAGGACTCACCCCCGTAGCGTCAGGAGGGTGAGGCTTCCGGCCCAAACAGGTAAGGGGGATAGGACCCGCAAAAGCCTGAGTCAAGCCCCCAGAGGCAGGGATACAAGCCCCGACCCAGGCAGGGTGTAGGAAAGCCTGTCACTGCCTATTGAAGAGGAGCAGTCTGCCAGAGCCCCTGCTCAAAAGAGAACCGGAGTCTGGGACTTTTTTTTTTTTTTTTTTTTTTATATATAGTTAAACACAGGAACCCAAAATCTACTACACCAACTACACTAACACCCCTGGCTCCTTATCTATTCCTCCAAAGAGCCTCTCCTAAGGCTCGTCAAGTCCTCCTGCTGCAAGGAGACTGGTTACACTGGGAAGCAAGTGGGAGTGAAGCAGGCTATATCCAGTGATGTCATCATTCTGACAAACCAGTCTCCTAGCTGCAGGAGGAGATTGACAACCCAGAGGTAGAGGACTGAACTGGCGGAACGATAAGGAAGTTTCATTTCTTATAAACAAATAAGAATATTAGGTCTCAAGGTTGCTGAAATTTTGAATCGTACTGTACATGTTCAGGCTATGGGGTCAAACAAACAGCTCTCTCTCAACAGGTTTAACACCAGAGAACCTAAAACTCTACCAAAGTTCATTTGAGACATGGGGGGCTCTAAATATATAATTTAGTCAAAATCCGTGATGGTCATGCGGGGAGCCCTAGACCACTTGACATGGAATGACCCTAAAGTAGCCCAAATGCACTCGAGTATGGAGCAGACAGAGCTTAAAGATCCCAAATTACCCATGTCTAACAACCAAAATAATATGAATAAAATACAGGTCTCTAAAATACTTGTATGCAAATGCTAGAAGTCTAAAAAATAAGATGGGAGAGTTAGAATATATAGCACTAAATGAGAGGTTAGATATGATTGGAATATCAGAGACATGGTGGAAGGACAACCAGTGGGACACACTGATACCTGGATACAAACTATATCGTAATGAGAGAGCTGATCAAATTGGAGGAGGTTTTGCACTCTATGTTAGAGAGGGCATTGAGTCAGAAAGGATTAAAGTTTTGCAGGAAACAAAATTTGCTGCAGAATATCTCTGGATTGAAATTCCATGTAAAAAGGGGAAGGCGATGGCAGTGGGGGTGTACTATCGACCGCCTGGCCAGAATGAACAAATGGATGATGAAATGCTCAAAGAAATCAAAGAAGCTAACAAATGTTATAGCGCAGTAATAACAATGGGTGATTTCAATTACCCAGGTATCGACTATGTCAGTGTCACAGCAGGACATGCTAGGGAAATAAAGTTCCTAGATGACATAAAATGACTGCTTCTTGGAGCAGCTGGTTCATGAACCGACCAGAGGGGAAGCCATATTAGACCTAGTCTTTAGTGGAACACCAGATCTAGTGCAAGAGATAAGGGTGTTGGGGCCACTTGGCAATAGTGATCATAGCATGATCATCTTTGATTTAATTAGTGGAAGAGAGATAGTAAGGAAATCCACAGTACTCTTAACTTTTGAAAGGGACACTATGATAAAATGAGGAAAATAGAATTTTTCAACATCACCCATGCTTTATGTAAGTCTTTAACCTGTGCAACTGCTCCTTTTAGTCTTTTCTTAACTATCTTGGAAGCCCAGACCAGCTGTATTCCACGCTTTAAGTGGAAGGAAGTCCAAAAAACTGCCAGCATGGTTTAAAGGGGAGGGTCAGAGAGGCTGTTGCCAAAAAGGCATCTTTCAGGAAATGGAAAAAAGAGCCAAACGACGAAACCTGAAAACAGCACAAGCACTGGCAAGTCAAATGCAAGGCATTGATAAAGCAGGCAAAAGGAGAATTTGAGAAGAAGCTTGCTGCGGAAGCAAAAACATGAAATGAAGATTTTTTCAAGTACATTCGTAGCAAAAAACCTGTGAGTGTGTCAGTTGGTCCATTAGATGACAGAGGAGTTAAAGGGGCACTAAGAGGCGACAAGGCGATAGCGGAGAGACTGAATGAATTCTTTGCTTCGGTCTTTACTGAGGAAAATGTAGGGATGTTACCCATGACTGAAGTGGTATTTAAAGGTGTGGAAGAATTGAAGGAAATAGTTGTAATACATCTTCCCGATGTATCTATTAGATAAACTGAAGAGTAGCAAATCACCTGGGCCGGATGGTATACATCCAAGGGTGTTGAAAGAACTGAAATATGAGATTGCAGACCTGCTATTAGTAATCTGAATTTTCATTAAAATCTGTAATACCTAAAGATTGGAGGATCGCCAATGTAACGCCAATTTTTAAAAAGGGTTCCAGGGGTGATCTGGGAAACTAGACCGGTGAGCCTCACGTCAGTACCGGGAAAAATGGTAGAAACCATCATAAAGAATAAAATTACTCAGCATGTAGATAGTCATGGCCTAATGGGAGACAGCCAACATGGTTTTAGACAAGGAAGATCTTGTCTTACTAACCTATTATGTTTTTTTGAAAGTGTGAATAAACAGGTGGACAAAGGTGAGTCGGTTGATATAGTGTATCTGGACTTTCAGAAAGCCTTTGACAAGGTCCCTCAGAGACTTTTGGCAAAAAGAGTCATGGGATAGGAGGCAGTGTACTACTGTGGATCAAGAACTGGTTAAAAGATAAAAAGCAGAGGGCTGGGCTAAATGGCCAATTTTCCCAATGGAGAAAAGTGAATAGTGGTGTACCCCAGGGATCTGTGCTGGGTCTGCTGCTTTTTGACATTGATAAATGACCTGGAAAGTGGAACAACGAGTGAGGTTATCAAATTTGCAGATGACACAAAACTATTTAAAGTTGTTAAAACCCAAGAGGATTGTGGAAAATTGCAAGAGGATCTTGATAAGTTGGAAGACTGGGCAACAAAATGGCAATGAAATTTAATGTGGACAAGTGCAAAGTTATGCACCTAGGGAAAAACAACCCAAACTATGGTTACACAATACAAGGTTCCACATTAGGAACCACCACCCAGGAAAAAGATTTAGGCGTCATTGTGGATAGCATGTTAAAACCCTCAGCCCAGTGTGCAGCAGCAGCCAAGAGAGCAAATAGAATGCTAGGTATCATAAGAAAAGGAATGGAAAATAAAACAAAAAAGATATTATAAATGCCTCTGTATCATTCCATGGCGAGACCGCACCTTGAATAGTGTGCGCAATTCTGGTCGCCGTTATCTTAAAAAGGATATAGCGTTATTAGAAAAGGTTCAGAGAAGAGCCACCAAAATGGTAAAGGGAATGGAAGGATACTCCTATGAAGAAAGGCTAAAAAGATTAGGGCTCTTTAACCTGGAAAAGAGACGGCTGAGGGGAGATATGATAGAAGTCTATAAATTAATGAACAGAGTGGAACGGGTAAACGTAGATCGATTGTTTACGTTATCAGAATATAGAAAGACTAGGGGACATGCAATGAAGCTACAGGGTAAACTATTTAAAACTAATAAAAGAAAAATATTTCTTCACTCAACGTGTAATCAAACTCTGGAATTTGTTACCGGAGGATGTAGAAAAGGCTGTTAGTGTAGCTGGGTTTAAAAAAAGGTTTGGACAAGTTCCTGGAGGAAAGGTCCATAAACCATTATTGAGAAGGGACCCAGGATATCAATGCTTGACCCAGTACAAGCATTGCGGAACCTGTGTCTTTTGGGGAAACTGCTAGGTACGTATGACCTAGATTGGCCACTGTTGGAAACAGGATACTGGGCTTGATGGACCCTGGTCTGACCCAGTATGGCATATCTTATGTTCTTATGTCTCTTTGGACAGCTCTGTACTCCTTCCCGTTTCCTCGGCCTGCGATCTGGGGGTTGTCTGACTCCTCTCTCTCTGCACATATCCATCTCGTAGCTAAGACCTGCCGTTTCTCCCCCTACAACATTAGCAAAATCCGCCCTTTCCTTTCTGAACACACTACTAAAACGCTTATCCATTCCTTTATCACCTCCCGTCTTGACTACTGTAACCTACTCCTTGCTGGTCTCCCTCTGAATCATCTCTCTCCCCTTCAATCTGTTCAACACTCTGCGGCACGGCTAATCTTCCGCCAGCCTCGTCATGCCCATATTACTCTTCTCATGTCACTTCATTGGCTCCCTATCCGTTTCCACATCCAGTTCAAAACTTCTCCTACTGACCTATAAATGCATTCACTCTGCAGCTCCTCGGTACCTTTCTTATCTCTCCTTACAACCCCCTTTGGGAACTTCGCTCTTCTAGCCAACTGCTTCTATTTGTGCCCTTCTCTCCTACTGCCAACTCCAGACTTTGCTCCTTTCATCTTGCTGCACCTTACGCCTGGAACAAAACTACCTCTGTCTGTATGCCAGGCACCTTCTCTAACCCTCTTCAAATCCAGGTTGAAAGATCACCTATTCGCTGCTGCCTTTGGATCTTGACTCACCTGATCTCACCCCCCCCCCCCCCCCGTCTTTACCCCTGCTTACACTTTCTGTGTTTTGTCTTGACTAGATTGTAAGCTCTGATGAGCAGGGACTGTCTCTTACATGTCTGTGCAGCGCTGCGTACGACTGGTAGCGCTATAAAAATGCTTAGTAGTAGTAAGTAGCCAGGGGCTGGAATGGTGGCAGGGTGAGCTGCCCCAAAACCACATTGAGATCCCATTCGGTCGTGCGGGGGGGGGGGGCGCGAACCTGGGGCTTAGACAGCAGTAGGCCCTGTAGGAAGCAGGACACCACTGGATGGGCCCAGAGGGGCTTCCTGTCCACCAGATTATGGTTCGCTACCAGGGCACTGAGGTGTATCCTAACAGAGTTCGACTTGAGCCCCGCATATGAGAGGTGGAATAGGTATTGCAATACTGTGACCACAGGGCAAGAGAAGGGGTCGGCCCCCTGCTCAGTGCACCAAAGTGCAAACCTACGCCATTTAAAGCCATATGCCAGTCTGGTAGATGACTTGCGTGAGGCTAACATAACATCCTCACAGTCACCCTCACAGCAGCCATGCCGTCAGCAAAAGGGAGCCAAGGTTGGGATGCAGGAGAGCGCCCCCCTCCTGGGAAAGCAGTTGGGGGCAGACCCCAGAGGTATGGGATCCTCCACTGCCAATTGCAAGAGCAGTGGTAACCATGGTTGCCTGGGCCACCTTGGAGCTACCAAGATGATCGAGGCCCTATCGTGGAGAGTCTTGAACTGTAGGGTTGGGTACCCCTGCAATTCTACACCTGCAGTTCTCCGGCCTGCTCAGCAGCTCAGGCCTGAACCAAGCTGAACAGACAAGATGGATTCCTCACTACACTTTTGCTGTGTTCAGCTACAGACTTGACCTCCAAGCAACTGCTTGCACAGCGTTTCTATGTGTGCATACAGAAGCCATTGTCCCTGGCTAATTCACTGCCCACATGCAAGAACACCTGCTTCTCCGGTGCCTATCTATAGCTGGTTCTACTGGCCTTGGACACTTGTACCTATGCCAAGAAAACTACATACTGTTTTCTCAGCATGACATCTTACTATGGATCCTGTGTCTGCAAGAAGATGCCCGTCATCTACCTCCTGATTCGCTGAGAACACCTCGGACTATCTTGTGCCAACCAATCACCGGACCTATGACGGAGACTCATCACAAAAGAGTTACAGTCTGTGCAGAAGAACTTTTACATGGATTTTTCACTGTTTATGCCCTGCTTACCTGGTTTCTGCTACTTGATCTGTCTGCAAGACAGCCACACTACGTGTGGGCAAGGCCATTCTCCTAAGGTCTGAGATAAGACTTTCACAGATACCTCTGGTTCTGTGTCCTACCACGGCTCGCCTCCAAAAAGGGCTGTAGCCTGCGTTATCTAGCTTAGCTGCCTCCTTGGACGTGCTGCTCCAGAGTCTCCGGACATCAGCCCCGAGTGACAGACGAAGCTAAGGTACCGACTTCTCTCTCTCCTCCTCTGGATGGGCAAGGGTAGTTAAACTTATTCCATAACTTCTCAGTGCAGAGCAAATCAGTGACTTATTACTTTGTCCAATTGTAATTCTGTGTCATAACAAATGTCTACCTCATGTTTCTGATATACAGTATATACACATACATACATACACAGTGGTGTGCAGAAGTCTGGAATCACTTGTGAGTTTTGTGTTTTTCGTACTTTCTAATATTTTTTAAATTTTGCGTTAGCCCAGCATATTCATCTTTCTACCACATTAAAAGGGATACATTTGGCTATTAGAGTTGACTTTTTTGCATTCCTTGCTTACAATTTAAATACTTTACAGACACTGGAAGATAACTACTGTGATTTTTGTGGATCCTGCTTCAAAACTGGATCGAGATTATTCACTAACCAATCACAATACATATATCTAGCCAACAGTGCAACTATAAAAAAAAGCACAGAGTTTTTGAATTTCATAAGCTTTCTGGATTGATCATAAAGATGACTCGGACCCTGACGTTGGAGGAGCATGTTTGTGTGTCCTTTATGAGCGAGGAAGGATTTTCAAGCCATCAGATAGCCAGGAAAGTTGGCTGCAGTCAGAGCACTGTTAAGATTCTTACTTCTGTACAAACGGGTTCAGTGGTGGACAAGCCTCGTTCAGGTCATCCACGTGCATCAACATCACGCCAGGACCACGCACTACGATGCATTTCGCTGACTAATCGCAAGCTGACCTCTCCTCAGCTACTTTGAGAGTGGTCAGACAAGAGTGAGGTCAGTGTCAGCTCATCAACAGTTAGTCACCGGTGCCTGCAGTTTGGTCTCCAGGGCTATGACTGACATACAAAGGCACAACCGGATCGTGTGGGCGAGAAAGCACTCAACTGAAATGTGGGAAAAGGTGCTATTCAGCGATGAAAAGCACCTTCTGCCTGTTTGGTAACCAGGCCCACACCTATGTGAGAAGATTTCCTGGAGAGGAATTCAAGCCCGAGTGTCTCAACCTCACTGTGAAGCATCCTTTGAAGATCATGGTCTGGGGCTGCATGGCTACCAGTGGCGTTGGATGTCTTCACATCGTCGATGGAATGGTCAACGGGGCCCAAGTACATCACCATACTGCAAAATTGCATGGTGCCATCAGCACACCAGCTGTTTCCTGGTCAGTTCTTGTTCCAAGATGACAATGCACCCTACCATCGCTCCTGACAGGTGATCAGCTGGAAGCAGCGGAACATCAAGTCAATGGACTGGCCTGCCCAGTCTCCAGATCTGAATCCAATCAAGAACCTGTGGCACAATGTGGCCTTGGAAATATCCAAGAGGCATTTAACATCAAAGTGTGAGCTGATTGAGTCACTCATTGCAGCTTGGAACTGCATTATCGCCAACTATCACCTTGTCAGACTGGTTCATTCAATGCTGACAAGGTGCAGTCAGGTGATCAAGAACAAAGGGTGGCCCATCAAATACTGAGCCATCACTGACACACAAAAACGGCCTTTTTCAAGGTCACATACATTTTGAAGGAAACCTGGCAGGTGTCCATAATATTTTAAAGCATACTTACAATAATATATCGTTGGCCAACGATGTACATTACGTGATTTTCACATAAACCCCCCCCCCCCCCCAACCAACAGGACAACTATGGGGAACAAACTCAGAAAATAAGGGCCAAACCAATACTAAAACTTGACCCTAATAGACAGAAAAAGCCACTGGGAGGAAAAAGAAATTAAGCTATAAGGTCACACTTTTGCGCGTGTGCGTGTTTTTTTTATCTGGCTGTCCATAATAAAATCTAATATATATATCTATAAACCAGACGACTTTCGTGGCTCATTGCCAGAATAACTCACAGAACCTCGGGCTGGATATCAGTAGCCAATTTCCCCTGGACATAACTGAGAGCCTAACTTATCTTTTTGCGCTACTATTAATCCCTACAGAACAGAGTCCTGGCGATCAGTGGCAGAGGGAACTCATTCTGAAGACCCTCTGACCATGAGACCAGGAAGGCATCAGCAGCCACCCTGGCAGGGTGACGCTGCCAGGAGAAGCGGGGTAACTGGTGACTGTCCAGGCTTGCAAATAGGTCCATCGCCAGTCCCCCCCCCCCAAGTCTGGAAAAGCCTGCTGGTTACCACTGGGTCCAGTTGCCACTCGTGCGGCTGGAGAATCCTGCTGAGTGTCAGCCAGAAAGTTGTCTTGGCCCGGCAGACTGAGGAGGATGCCCTGTGGGACTGCATAAGAGCACAAAACTAGGGCTTCCTGACAGAGGGCACAGGACCCTGTGCCTCCCTGCTTGTTCACATAGAACATGGCCATCTGGTTGTCCATCTGAACTAGGACTGACTGGTGGCCTAGGCAATGATGAAAGGCCTTCAGTGTGAGATGAATGGCTCGCAGCTCCAGGAGGTTGATCTGCTGAGCACTCTTGTCTGGAGACCAAGTGCCCTGGGTGCAGTAGCCCTTGCAATGGGCACCCCCAGCCCACAGGGAGGCAACTGTGGCAAGGACCCTCAAGTGATTGGGGGGGGGGGGGGGGAGGTCTGGAAAGGCATGCCTGCCTCCAGGTGCTGGGGCGACAGCCACCAGATCAGGGAGTTTACCAGATGACAGGTCACTCAGACTCTTGTCCTGGAAATGGCCTGTGACCATTGGTCCGAGGCACCACTGTGTTGTTCACATGTGGAGGCAGGCATCTGGAGTGACATGCACAGTGGAGGCCATGTGCCCGAGAAGGCACAAAAGATGCCTGGCTGGCACCGAGGGACAGTGCTGCATATCCCTGGCTAGCGCCATGAGTTTGGCTACCCTATCTGCAGGCAGGAAGGCCTTCAACCAAAGGGTGTCTATTCTTGCCCCAATGAATTCCAGCCCTTGCGTTGGGCAAAGGTTCGACTTGGGGTAGTTTTAAGCCCAAGTGCTGCAGGACCTGGGTGGTGCGTGTCGTGGCTTGCTGCACCTAGGAGGCTGTAGTGCCCTTTATGAGCCAGTTGAGATAGGGAAAGACAAATATCCCCTGGAGCCTGAGAAAGGCAGTGACCACTGCCAGACAGACACTTTGTGAATATCCTGGGGGCCGAGGTTAGGCCGAAGGGAAGCACCCTGTATTGGAAATTGCCTCCCACCACAAAGCATAGGTATTGCCTATGGTCTGGGTGGATTAGGATGCGAGTATAGACATACTTTAGGTCTAATGAGCACAGCCAGTCTCCTTGTGGAGGTAAAACAGCAATGTTCCAAGGGAGGGCATCTTGAACTTCTCCCTAACCAGGAATGTTGAGGTTGTGCAGGTAGAGGATGAGCCTTAGGCCCGACGAAGTACCTGGAGTAGAACACCTTTCCTTTGAGGTGGTGGGGCACCGGTTCCATCGCTTGGTCCTTGAGAAGACCTGTCAACTCCTTCAGAAGGTGGTCCCGGTGGAGAGAAGACCTGAGGGGCTCTCCCAGGTAGTAGTATGGAGGTGCTTGACTCAGATGGAGGTAACCCTCCATGACCAACTTTATGCCCACAGGTGGGGAGCTATAACCACAGACTCCTGGGCATTAAAGGGCGAGTCGACTGCCTGTAGACTGCTGATCTCCGTGTGGGAGAGGGGCTATGCTGTCTGAGTCAAAAACTCCCTCCTGGCTGGGCCGGGGCCTGAGCCAGAGCCTGGGGCTTGGGAGCCTTCTGCTTACATGCCCTTGTCCCTTGGCCTGCTGCCCTTGCTGGGGAACCTGGGAGGCCTATTAAGATGGGTAGTTACGGTAAGCAGTGGACTTCCTCTGGTTAAAGGGCTTTTTACCCGAGCCCTTCCGTCGGGGAGGGGCAGTTTTCTTGGAGAGCCTAGTCTGTGTCATGAACTTTGTCACCAGCTCTGCGGCCCTGTCGGTTATGGGCTTGCTGAAGAGGTTCTTCCCCTGACACGGGACATCGACCAACTTGTCCAGTACCCATTGCTCGAGGTCTGACGACTGGAGACAAGCTTGGCGGTGTGTACTGATGCCCACCGCGGCTATCCAGGCAGCAGACTTGAAACCATCATAGGCCACCTGAGACAAAATTTGGAGCACTCAGATGGCTTTGGACAGGCTCTTGAAGCACTACAAAGGTTCCTCAGAGGGGCCAGCTGAGTACCCGGCAAGTTCCTTCACGATGTCCCTCAGGATACATGCCCATGTACAGCTGGTAGGCCTGATCTGGCAATTCAGCATTGCGCCCTGGTAGCAATTTCTGCAAAAGGCATCTAAGGTGTGGGTCTCCCTGCTGGGGGGCACCAAGGAGTACATCTGACTCTTCAGTCGACACATGGCCGACTCTACAACCATGGAGTTTTGCAGCAGCTGTGACTTATGAAACCCAGGACTCTGGCAGAGACTCTATACATAGAAGTCAAGCCGCTTGCTGACCACCGGCACATACGCTGGTGTCTCCCACATGCAAAACATAAGCTGCTTCAGGATGGGAGGAATGGGTGCCGTGAGCGATTCCTGGGGAGGAGCCTCGTATTGGAGAATCTTGAGCTCGTTAGCCCAAGGATCCTCCTCAGACTCGGTAGGAAAGGCTAAGGCCTTGGACATGTCTTTGACAAAGTCCAAGAAGCCCATATCCTCTGGTGGGGACCTCTGAGGTTCAGAGACCGGGGAATTGGAAGGGACATCTTGGCGCCGATGGGTGTCAGAGGACGCCTCGTCCTTGGTCTCCCAATCGGAACACTCCAAGGGGGACTCGTGGTGTTCCCTCAGGTCTCAAGGGCCCTGAGCCTGGGAGACTTGTCTGCGACGACCTTGGTCCCAACGAGTGGGAGACTGAGTGTGACCTCAGCCGAGGATCTACTCAGTTCTGCATGACCTCAATGATCAGCTCGACCTCTGGGGACGTTTGACATCAAACGCCTGGTAATTGGGGTGGAGAAACAAGACGTGCTGGACATCAGCACCCGCTGCTGGTCCAAGAAGGCAGTCACACTGCACTCCAAGGCTGCCATCCTGGACGACAGTCTCGGTGACTCCTCAGCCTTTGGCACAGGCACAGAGGTACTTGGGCCCGACAATCTCCTCAGGAGGGAAATCCTCAATGAGGACTGTGTCTACCTGTTGAGGCTGGTCCACCACAGGATCCTTCCAAGGTATCTTGGCCGGCCACTCCCTCTCGGACTCGAGTGGACATCTGGGGCTCCATGACCAGGCCTGGGAGTATCCTGGCCAATCAGAGCCATCGAAGGGTGCTGCCTTCAAGGGCTTCTTCCTCTTCGGTTCCCTTGAGCGAGACCCCCTCTCTGAGGAACCACGAAGACGCTCAGTTTCGGAGTGCTCCTCCCGAGGTGTTGAGGCCTCAGATGAGGTACTGGCTCAGAGGCATCAGGGAGTCAGGAAAAATTCTGTCATGCTGTTGCTGGCGGCTCTTCAAGGCCTTGGAGGACATTTTCTTACAAATGCCACAGACCGCCAGGTAATGATCTAGGCCGAAGCACCTGAGGCAGCAGTCATGTGTGATGGTTAGGGACATAATCTTACCACACCGATCACACTTTTTAAAACCGCTGGTAGCTATGGGGCAAAAAAGAACCCCAGAGCAAGGTCGAAGACCCTTCGGGCTGCCAACGGAGAGAAAAAAAAAAGAGACACGAAGACGCCAAAAGAAAATAAAACAAAGTAAAAAGAATCAACCCCGATACCGAGGCACCAAGGTCAGGGCTGGAAAGGTACTGTGCAAGACTGGAGACGAGTAAAACTAAAAAATAAAAACCCAACTTTTTCTGAAGGGGGGAGGATAAACACAGACGTCAGGTGGGCTCCATGGAAAAAAAAGAAGGATACTGAGCAAGATGGCACCCTTGGGCGGGAAGGGGACCATGCATGCGTGGTAGCAATCCCAAAGGCTTTCTTTGAAAGCTGGGGATTTGCTCCGCGCAGGCTCTGTCGGTGCTGACATCACCCATATGCGAGGACCAACTTCCTGCTCGTTCCTGGAGAAACAAGGTTTTGACCCTGGTTTTTAAAGTCCTTCGTGGTACGGCTTCTGAGTATTTAGGCAAGAGAACACAATGTTACATGCCAGGCTGTATGCAGAGATCTAGGGAGGTAGGGTCAATTTGGGTACAGGTCTATGCCTTGTGGGATTCCCTTCCTGATCAATTGTGTAGAGACTGATTTTTAAAAGTCAAAACTGAAGATGCGTTTGTTTGGGGAAACTGAGCAGATATTGGTTTCTGCTGTAATATTTCATATCAGTTGTGTTCAAATTTTATTGTGTACGAGATGTGTTTTGTTTTATTGCTTTTCAAACTCTGATGTCTGTACACCGCTGGGAGCAGTTTGGATGTGGTTTAAAAACACACACACACACACACACACACACACACCTCCACAAGACAGCATTGGGAAACAATTTCATAAGCCATGCTCTGCATCATGCCCCATTTTGTTTGTACCTGGCTCATGTATCATATAATGGACCCAGCCAAGACTCTGCTGGACACCAAGTCTTCTCCATTCTTCTTCAGACATTAAATGAGTTTTTGGTACTTGCTTTGCGAGTTCTTTAGGCAACATTACATGTCTGTCAAAATATAAAGTTGCATATATGTTTACAGGAACGACTGAATTGATATTGGCACAGTACTGGACATAAAACATACAACCAAGCTATACAGCATGAAGCAGCACCTAAGATCAGTTGTTTCCAGTCTCATGGCTATTGTACCTCTTTAAAAAGAGGATTTCATCTTGTGTACTTACAGTATCATTAATGTTTCAGATTCATACTTTATTTCAGATACTATCTGGGCTTCCTCCCCCCCCCAAAAAAAAATGTTGGTAAAAGGTTTTTAAAGAGGCCAAGAAAATCTGTCCACAAAATAATTCCCCATAGGATACTTAGTAGGGAATAAAAAGCAATTTGAAAATGGAAAAAGCATAGTTGCGTACGGGGGTTCTATTACAGCAGGGGTATGCGGCCACGTTCTAGGGTTATGTCCACCGACAGCACCAGTGCTGGACTCTCTCCTAGCTCAGAGAAGTCCTTCAGACTTCTGAACATGCATGCCCCTTCCTGCCTTGGCATCCCAACAGAGCCCTTCTGTCCATCTCGAAGTGGAGAACGCATTACTGATGACAGTATGTGAGGAAAAAAAAAAAAAACTGTAGTAGAAAAGCATATAGAAGCTGTGAAGAACTGTAGGGAACTGGAAGCTTATAGTCTGTACACTGAACATGCCCGGTGCATTCATCTAGTTGAGTAGGGACAGCAAATGTTTTTAAAATAGTCTGTTGTTGGGGGTTTGTTTTTGTAGTTATGGGTACAAGATTGCCTTTGTATTTTCAAATCAATCATTAGTTGATGTCAGTTGAGGGGACAGTGGGCAGGCGAGTGTGGTTGCATACCCCCTTGCTGTATTCAGAGAAAGAACAATTAGACTTACCTGCTAATTGTTGTTCCTCGAGGAACTCCAGTCCAGTCCCACACCTCTGGATAGTGCACCTCCTCTTGGAGACTGAGCATGTCACCTTTTGAAGTCACCAATACTAATACCACTGGCACCTCCCACCAGTTCCCAATAACCTATTGACAAAGCAGACTCACAGGAGCAACAATAGTTTGGGGGGGTTTTTTTGTTTGTCTGGTTAACTGCTTATCTCCTCCCTCCCACACCCAAGGAGGAACTCCTCCACCCCCCAAGAGCAAGAGAGCACAAGAAAGAAAGAGACCTACCGGACAATATCTGGTCATCGGCATGCTGCTCATGCAGGGCAGAAGACCCCTGGTCAGCCCCTAAACGTCAGAACTCTTGTGACCCCCTTCCAGCAGCAACCGAACCGAAATCTAGCCAAATCGGCCATAGCAGAAAACCCGGGTGGGATCTGGGACTGGACTGGAGTTCAAGGAACAATTAGCAGGCAAATCTGATTGCACTTTCCTTATCGTCCCTCCAGTTCGGTCCCGCACCTCTGAGATGAAACAGAGCAGTAACTTAATGTGAGGGACCTGCCAGAACGGCACGCAAAACCGCATCCGAAACAGGTGTCCCCCACTACCCGGACATCCAGGCAATAAAGTCTACTGAAGGTATGCAGGGAGGACAAGGTAGCCACCCTACAGATTTCTACTAGAGGCACCAAACTATACTTGGCCCACAAAGCCGCCTGAGCTCTAGTGGAATGGGCTCACAATCCTAAAGGCACCTGTCGCCCCTGCAACCATAAGCTGACGTGATCGCCTCCCAAATCTGTCTGGAAATAGAAGCCTTAGCTGCCACCTCGCACTTGTGTGGACCCCCGAGGACAAACAAGCGATTCGACTTGTGAAAGCTCTCCGATGTCCTCAAATAACACCTGAGGGCCCTCCTCACATTCAGTAAGTAAAGGCTGCGGCTGGAGGCACTCTCACCCAAGCCCTTCAAAACCGGCAGGGACACAGGCTGATTCACATGAAAAACACCAAAACCACTTTTGGCAGTAATGACAACCAGATGGAGAACCACTTTTCCCCCACAAAAAGGAAAGGAATGGCTCCCGGCAAAACACGGCCTGTAGCTCAGATCCTGCATGGAGCAGATCACCACCAAGAAGCCTGTTTTCAGAGTTAAGTCCTTCAATGAGGCCCGGCTCAAAGGTTTCCCTAGTCAGTGCCGTCAGGACAAAATTGAGGTCTCATGGCAGAACCACTCTTACGTGGCAGGCGCAAACAGGTCACTGCCCTCAGAAAACATAATGACTGAGAGCCCACAGGCACCCTCTGGACTTTCCTGTGATAAGCGATTGCCGCCAGCTACACCCGCAACAAAGCTGGCTGCGAGGCCTTTATCAGATCCATCTTGCAAAAAGTCCAAGATCTCCAGGACAGTGGCCAAGGCCAGCCACACCTGCTTCTCCACACACCATGCTTCAAAAATACACCATATGTGGACATAGACCTTTTCCGCACCTTCAGCAAGGTTGAGATCACAGGCCCGGAATACCCCTTCCGCCTCAACCGCGCCCTTTCAAGGGCCAAGCTGTAAGTGAGAATCGATCCATCTGAGGTATGTGCAGTGGCCCCTGCAATAGAAGGTCCTCCCACGCCAGAAGGCACCAAGTCAGTATACCAGACACCGCAGCCAGTCTGGGGCCATCAGTATGACCTGCCCCCTTTTGGTTCGGCCAGCAATTGAAAGACACAAATGCGCTAGATATCAGAAGAAAAGGGAAAAGAGAAACAAAATCCCAGGGTCCACTGCAGAAGCAGGAGTATTGGGATGGCAGAAAGAGGACTGGGAAACTGGAAAAGACGACAATATGAAAAAACATTTTGAGGTACAGGAACGTGCGTTCGAAGGGCTCTGCGGAAAAAGGAAGACTAAGATGGCACCCTTGGGTGGGAAAGTGACCACGCATGCATGGTGGCATTCCCAAAGGCTCTCTTCAAAAGCTGGTGAAATGCTCCACCCGGGCTCCGTTGGTACAGATGTCACCTATATGAGAGGGCTGACTTCCTGCTCATTCCTGGGGAAGACAAATTTTTTACGTGAGATGTTTGAGCAAAGAGGACTGGAGAGGCTCAAATGGTGGTTGCATCAGCTGAGACAACACAACATTAAGGTCCAGGCCAAATGGGAGGATTGGTGTTCACGAGACCCCTCATGAAGCGGAAAAACAAACATTTGATGGACAGAGATAGGCTTGACATTAATGGGGACATTAGAAGTGGCAATAACCAAAAAATGAAAACATACTGAATTAGTCTGTAGGCCAGAGTGAGACAAGTGAAAGACAAAAGCTGGTTCACTGAGCAGTGGATTGAATCCTGTCCATATGTTGCAGCCCAGTGGGCAAAACCAGGCCCACTTGCGCTAACATGAACACTGTGTAGAGGGTCCACAAGAAGCATGAGAATAGCGAGGAATCAAGGCTTGGTTACTCTGGAGACACCATGCCATGAGGGATAATGACTGAAGGTTGAGATGTAGAAGGCAGCCCTGATGCAGAGTCAGAAGGCCTGGTTGAGTCTCCAGAGGTATAAGAGAATCCAACACCACCAGTAGATGGGGGATATCAGATTCAGCAGGACCACTGAGGCATAATCAGAATGACTGATGCTTTGTCTTGCTTGATCTCGAGTAGGACCTTCATGATTGGGAATGGAGGAAACACATGCAGAAGACCTTGAGAGACCAGTCCAGGAGCAAAGGTTTCGGGTGCTCACGAGTGGAGACAAGGCCAAATTGAACAGAAGATGGGACATTTGGCATTGTCTGTGGAGGCTAACAGGTCCACCTCTGGCTGTCCCCAAAGAGCAAAGATGTTTCAAATGACAGCGGGAACAAGGGCTCATTTGTGTGAATCCAGCTGTCTGCTCATCCCTGGAAGATAGGTTGCATGCAGCATGGTATCCAGGGAAAAAGAGCAAAACAGCCATAGACAAGGAGAGCCCGTGCTGCTCAGCTTGTTGATGTAAACATCAAAATCTGGTTGTCTGTGCATACCAGGACAATCTTGTGACACATCAAGTCTGCAAAAATTGAGGGTATATTAGATTGTTCAAAGTTAGAGCACACCGATATGCAAAAGTCTGTTCATGATGGGGGAAGGGAGGGGGGCATGCACCCTGAGTGCAAAGACTGAGCAAACGGGTGCCCCAGCTGTATGTGGATGGACACCTCAGCAGGATATTGGCCAGAGTTGCCCACCATCAAAGATGGTCAAGAAGAACAGATAGTTGCAGGCAGTTGAGGTAAATCCTGGCCCAAAAGGAATTGTGTGTTACCAGTGCAGTCTGACGTGCCACTGTAGAGAACATGTGCAAGTCTGGTGAATGGGACTACATGCACAGGATGTCACCTTGTGCCCCAGGAGACATAGGAGCAGGCGGGCAGGCACTGTTCAGCATTTTGCCAGAGTGGTGAACATAAGATATGTCATACTGGGTCAGACCAAGGTCCATCAAGCCCAGTATCCTGTTTCCAACAGTGGCCAATCTAGGTCACAAGTACCTAGCAGTTTCCCTAAAAGAGACAGATTCCACAATGCTTGTATTGGGGTAAGCAGTGGATATCCCGGGTCCCCTTTAATAATGGTTTATGGACCTTTCCTTCAGGAACTTGTCCAAACCATTTTTAAACCCGGCTACACTAACAGCTTTTACTACATCCTCCGGTAAAAAATTCCAGAGTTTGATTACAGTCCAGTCCCACACTTCTGGGTAGTGCACCTCTCCCAGCAGTTTGAAGACTGAGCCAGTCATCTTTTGATGACAGCAGTGTACTTATGAAGCTGGTTCCTTCCACCAGCCCCAGTAACCTATTGACAAAGCAGACTCACAAGAGCAACAAATAAGTAACTCTAAATCTAACTAACCTGGCTCCCCCTTCCACTCCCAGAATGAGGAGGCTTACCTGTGGAGTAAATGAGTGCCGATGTCCAGCCTTGAGCACGGGGCAGACAGCTCTACTGGCCTGCCTAACACCTTCTCCCCACTGCCAAAAAATTCCCTGGCATCGCCCACCCCGGGAGCTTGCTTCAGGGGACTGCAGTTTCTCAAGGAAAACCAATTAGCGGGTAAGTCTAATTTCTCCTTCCTTACATCCCAGGAGTGTAGGACTTGACTGGAGAGATAACAGAGCAGTTGAATTAACGGGAGGGATCTGCAAGACTGGCCTGAAGTATTGCCAAACTGAAACAAGCATCTCCCGCCGCCTGAACATCCAGGCAGTAATGCTTCTCAAAAGTACGAAGTGAGGACCACGTTGCTGCTCTACAGATTTCTACCTGTAGCACTAAACTATACTCCGCCCACAAGGCCAACTGAGCCCTCGTGGAATGAGCACAAACCCGCTGGCACCGGTTTTCTCTTTAAGATGTAAACCGATGCAATTGCTTCCCTGATCCATCTGGAAATGGAAACTTTGGCTGCTGCCTCTCCTTTGCACAGTCCTCCAAAAAAGCAGACGCTCCGATTTCCAAAAAGATGCTGTCCTCTTCAAATAACGTCGCAGGATTCTGCGAACATCTAAGAGGCACAACTGCGGATCTATGGACTCGTCCTCCGGGGTTGCCAGGGCTGGCAGAGAAACCACCCGATTCAAATGACCACTTGGATAAAAAGGAAGGCACTGGCCGCAGGACCACCTTTTCTTTTGAGAAATAAAGGCATGGTTCCTGGGAAGAAAAGCTCCAAAATCCTGCGCGCCAAGCATATCGCCACAAGAAATACATTCTAAGGGTCAGGTTCTTTAACAAAACCCAGCTCAGCAACTCAAAGGGCTCTCTGGTAAGTGCCACTAACACCAAATTGAGATCCCACAGCGGGACTACTTACCTCCAGCAGAGGGCGAAGGCAGGCCACTGTCTTCAGGAATCGAACTACTTCCGGGTGCATACCCAACACTACTTCTTGGACCCTTCCACGATAACAGGAGATCGCCGCCAGTTGCACCTTCAAAGTACTAGCGGCCAAGCACTTCTCGAAACCAGTTTGTATCAAAGATGCGCCAGACTTGGATATAAGCCAGACAGGTGGACCTCTTCTGTGCCTTCAGCACGGTTGCAATCAGCGGACCCAAATAACCTCTCTTGAACTACACCCTCTCAGGAACCATGTTGTAAGCGAGAATCAAGCCACCTGAAGCATGCTAAGCAGCCCCTGCATCAAGAGATCTTGTCAGTCCGGAAGCCACTATGGCCGATCTGCCAGGAGACGCACCAGGTCAGCATACCACAGGCATCTTGGCCAATCCAGGGCGATCAGAATAACCAAACCCCAGTGAGCCTTGATCCGCTGTACGACTCTGCCTGTGAGGGCCCATGGAAGAAACACAAAGAAGCCCCTCCGCGGGCCACCTTTGCACCAGGGCATCTAGACCTTCCGACATCCTTTCTTGGTGCCTGCTGAAAACCATTTCGCCTTGGCGAATGCCAATGTCGCCATCAGGTCCATCATTGGCCCGCCCCATCGGCTCATCAGCTGCAAACACACCTCCTGGTTAAGCATTCACTCGCCGGGGTCTATTCACACACAGCTTAGGTAGTCCGCCATCACGTTGTCGACTCCTGCTATGTGCGCTGCCGATTGTGCCTGGAGATGACACTCTGTCCAACCTAGCAATGCTTCGGCCTCTTCTTCCAACGATGCGCTGCCTGTGCCTCCCTGGCAGTTGATCTAGGCAACAGTGGTCGCATTGTCCGCGAGAACCCGTACCACCTGCCCTTGCAACAACGTCTCGAAGCTCTGGAGTGCCCAGGCTACCACCCACGTCTCCAGCCTGTTCATCGCCCAAAGCATTTCCAATGGGTTCCAGTGCCCCTGCACAATGTGTCCTTTGCAATGAGCCCCCCCAGCTCAGACAGGCATTGGTGATCAGAGGGATCCACTTCCCAACAAGGGGTATACCCTTCTCCAGATTCCCTGGGCGAAGTCACCTTCTGAGTGCTCTCCTGGTCATGGAATGAGTTGAGAGTAGTTGCCATCATCCCTAGTACCTGCAATAACCCCAGGTCTTCGGTTCTGACTTCTTCAGAAATTGGCGCATCAATAGTCGCAGCCCCTGCATCCGATGACTCAGCAGGTAAACTCTTCCTATGTGAGTGTTGAAGCGCACTCCCAAGTACTCAAGCTCCTGAGACGGAACCAAATGGCTCTTGGCTTCATTGACCACCCAACCGAGACTTTGCAGGAACTGCACCACTCGTGCCGTTGCACATATGATCTCTTCTCTGGACTTCGCCCGAATAAGCCAGTCGTCGAGGTAAGGGTGGACCAGAGAACTCCTTCATTGCGGAGCGCCGCTGCTACCACCATGATCTTGGTGAAGGTACGAGGGGCTGTTGATAGTCCAAACGGTAAAGCCTGAAACTGTAAATGGCTCATGGGTACTGCAAAGTGGAGAAACTGCTGGTGTTCCAGTCGGATGGGGATGTGCAGACATGCCTCTGTGAGATCGAGAGACATCAAATACTCCCCTTTTCTTACTGCCACTATAACAGACCGCAAGGTCTCCATGTGAAAATGCAGCACCCTCAAGCAGTGGCTCACGTGCTTTAGATCGAGAATCGTCCGAAAGGAGCCCCCCCCTTTATGGCACCACGAAATAAATGAAATACCGATCCTTAGTTGCAGAAGCCATGTCATGGTGTCCTTTACCGCTGTGGCCTTGCCTCGTGCTTTGCAGGGAGACTGAACGCAGGCATGGCCCTCTCAAATGACCTCCAGGACCCATTGGCTGGAAGTGACCTGGACCCAGGAAGGGTAAGACTCCCACAACCGACCTTCTATGGGCTGCACCATCGCCTGGGCCCTCCCACACTTCACTGGGTTTTCTTGGGTCCCGAGGACGAGAAGGCCCCAAAGCCCCTGCCCACTCCCCAAAAACTTCGAAAGTCCTGTCTCCTGGAGGAGAACCTCCCTCTCTGGTAAAGGGCAAAACGGGACGTATGAAAAACACTTAATGTCCCACTGCTGGGTCTGAGTCGGAGATGGGTTGCGGGACTGCTTCTGCTTATCCTCAGGCAGCCATCCCCCTTTCAATTCTCCTAAGTCCTTGACCAATTTGTCTAGCTCCTCACCAAACAGAAGTTTCTCCTTAAAAAGGGAGCTTGCTGCGGCAGGACTTTGAGGAACTATCTCCCGCCCAGTTCTGCAGCCACCGAGGCCATGCTTTTTGAAAGCCCCCTAATGAGATCATAGTGGGCATCCACAAGATAGGCAGCTCCTGATTCCAACTTGGCTGCCTCACCCAACAGATAAGTCACTGGTTCTTCCAGCTGCTGAACCTATTTCGACCAGCGTAGATGGCCCTAGCTAACCATGCCCCACAAATGGCAGTCTGAAACGAGAGGGTATTGATATCAAAGGCCTGCTTTAACAAGGTGTCAAACTTCCTGTCCTGGACATCCTTAATAGCTATGCTACCTTCAGGATCGTCATCTTTTTGGTTACAGCCGAGACCACTGCCGAGCAAAGCAACTCGTGTTCCTGCTCCAGCAACAGGTACAGGCATGACATGGCCTGCACTCCCCTAAGGCCCACATCCAGCAGCTCCCACTCGTCTTGATCATCTGCTTAACTACTCTGTGCACAGGGAAAACTTTCAGCGTCTTCTGCACTGCCTGGAGTTCCTATAAGTCTTGCTCTAGAGACGTGGCCTCTTGTGCACAACCATGGAAAATTCCTGCGGCGGAAACTGTCCAAGGGGACCTGCATATCAGGCACTGCAGTCTGGCAGGCATGCTGGAATGCCTGTGGACTGGCCCCTTTATGGATCCCCGGGTTGCCCAGGCATAACAACCCACCTAAACCAAAATGAAAAACAAAACAAACCAAACAAATTTAGAAACATAGAAATATGACAGAGAGACCACATGGCCTATCCAGTTTGTCCTTCCATATCAACAACTAGAAAAGTCCCCATTTTTCCCCTCTAGAGATCCTCTGTGCTTGTCCCATGCTTTCCTGAACTCAGCCACAGTCCTCATCTCCACTGGGGGACCATTCCACGGATCCACCACTCCTTCCGTAAAGAAATACTTCCGCATATCATCCCTGAATCCATCTCCCCTCACCCCCATCCCATGTCCCCTCGCAGCAGAACCTGCCCCCCACTGAAAGAGGCTCTCTCCCTGAACATCTATGCCACGGGGGCATTCAAACATCTCAATCACATCACCTCCATCCCGCCCCTCCTTCAACGTGTACATACTAAGATCCCTAAGTCTGTCCTCATATGCTCCATAATGAAGACCACCAATCATCCCAGTAGCCACCCTCTGCATAGACTCCATCCCGCTCACATCCCCCTGAAGGTGCGGTCTCCAGAATTGCACACTACACTCCAAATGAGGTCGCACCAAAGACCCACACAAAGGCACTATCACCTCCCTTTTTCTGCTAGCCATTCCTCTCCGTATGCACCCAAGCATCCCTCTAGCTTTTACCGTTGCCTCTACCTGTTTAGCCACCCCAAGATCATCAGACACAACCATGCCCAGGCCCCGCTCTTCTTTAGTGGACAAAAGCACTTCACCCCCTACACTATATTGCTCCCCTGGATTGCCGCAGCCCAAATGCACGACCCTAGATCCTCTAACATCAAATCCCAGCTGCCAAACTCTAGACCATTCCTCAAGCCTAGCCAGACCCCTCCTCATGTTATCCACACCCCCCTGGGTGTCCACTCCACCGCAGACCTTGGCATCATCCGCAAAGAGGCAAACCTTGCCTAACAGCCCTTCCGCTATATCACTAACGAAGATGTTAAAAATTGAAATCTAAAACTAAATTTAATCAAGGTCTGAATATTTCTGCCTTCTCCCACCACTCCATTTAGGGAAGGAAGGGCAGGGGTTTTTTTGTTTGTTTTTTTTTTAACCCCGGTGGTGGATCTCAGAGTGAAAAAACCCACTGGAAGTTAATCTGCAGCAGCACTGATAATGAAGGTTCCTGTTTCCCGCGCAGCTGAGAGAAATGCCAGCCATGCGGTTTCCCCCGTTCTTAAGCAGGCTGGGACTCTGATGATCTCCCTACACTATCCCTCTGACAGACACCGGCAGTCATAAGCATATACTCCCACACAGCTGCAGCTTGAGGTATTTACCCACTGTCCCCGTTTTGTAATTCGGGCCTTCTTTTCACTTCACCTTGCGCTCACCTGCCAAATACCAGCATCAGCGTTGAGGGAGAGATCAGGATGATGGATACAGCTCTCCTTCTGTTTGCGTGGCAGCTCCTCACCCAGTAACAGGTTCAGAAGTCAACAGAAGCCTGGGCAGTAGTGAAGCCCCAAGTCTCCCCCTCCACCCAAGTACCTGGGGGAGGGGGGGAAAAAATCACTCTCCTTTTAGGTCAGTTTCTTTTCCACCTTCCTGCTGCCTTTTTTTTTTTGAAGCTTTAAAATAAAAACAAACACAAACTAGCCAAGGAAGGAAGACTAAGAAAAAGAAAATTAAGTTAACTATGCTCCTTAGTTGTCCCTTCAGCGAGTCCAGCACCCTGGATCACTACATCCTCCAGCTGCTTGGAGACTGAGCATACTGGTGCAGAGGGACTGTAAAGCTTGAACCCTCTGGACAGGAAGGCAGGCCTTGGCTTGTTGCGTGCCTAAATGTGCTTCAATGAAAGCACAAGTTTGAGGGACAGGCTTGGATTTTTCAGCATTGAGGATGAAGCAGAGGGTCTGTAGGGTGATGGCAGTGACCTGGACAGCTCTGGTTATGTCTTTGGCAGCACCTGAGATCAGCCAACCGCCTAGGCCCCGATGCTGCAGGTGGGCTGCGATTACTGCAAGGCACTTTGAAGACACGAGGGCGGAGAACCCAAAGGGGAGAACTTTGTACTAATAGCAACAGTCTAGTAAAGTGAACCGAAGAATGTCCAGTCAAGGGAGGTGGATGGGAATGTAGGTGTAGCCAGCCAAAGGAAGGATTAAGCAAAAAAACACACAAAAAAAAAAAAAAAAAAGTTAAATTAAAAAAAAAAGTGCATCTAACTTTTCCTGCTTAATAAAAAGCTTGAAACAGAGGTTTAAGACTACCCAAAGAGACCAGCGGCATTCGGCCATTCATAAAAACACCAGGAGTAAAATCCCTGACCTCTCTCAGGAAGCAGGACAAGCTCAAGGGTGTTGAGGAGGAGCTGGGATATCTCCTGTGCCAATTGGGGCACAGAGGAGGTTCCATGTGAAAATTGAGCATGTACTCAATGGAGAGAGCCCAGCAGTCTGTGATGGACAGACAGCCCTCTGCAAAGTGTTGTATGCAAACCCCCACAGGCAAATAGTTAAAACTTGGGAGAGGGTTTGGGGAGGGTAGTGTGGGAGTGCCTGGTTTTCCTCTCCTGGCATCAACCCCTCTGGGAGTATGGTTGATATGACTGGCCCCAAGCCAGAGGTGGAGAGGATGCCACAGGTAAGGCTGGTAGTGCTGTCTTGGGTAAAAAACACTTGAAAATAATTGAAATGGAAAGGACAGTAATAAGATGGCAGAGATGGATGGCGAGAGGAGGAAGCTACCTCTGCCAGCTGAGCTGCAAGTTCACAGACCAGAGGAATGGACCTTGGCCTCCAAGACCACCTCCTGGAGCTTAGATCCAAAGAGACTGTCGCCCTGAGAGGGAGCATCGGCTAAGCAAGCATGTAGGTCCTCACGCAGACCAGACACAAAGCCAGGCTGTACACCTGGTTGAAATAGCCATAAGCCACAGACCAGCACAAGTAGACTGAATGATGTGGTAAAGGGATTCATGCAAGTCTGCAGTAAGAGAAGCCGGATCTGCTAGAGGGATCATCCGGCTATAAGGGTTGGTCAAGGAGGTAGTGCTGCATATGAAACTGACGAGCTAATATGCACACAGGAGTACTGCTGTGGTAGGATTTCCACACCATAACATCTAAGGTCTGCTACGCCTTCCCTGGAGGCACCTGGGAAGGCAGCCTAGTCCTGTTGGATTTTCTCTTTTTTTCTTAAAGAATTGCCTCAGAGACAACAGACTGATGGGGGAGCAGAGTATTATGAAATGTCAGAGCTGGCAGACCTTTTAGTTAAGTCCTATGCAGTGCTGCCAGAAAATGGGGTCTGCCAGATGGAGGATTGTAAATCCTGAAGGATCTGAGGCATGGGAAGTGCAAGGACCTCCTTAGGAGTACTGCAAGCCTTTAGACTGGATTGAAAATCCCGCTTGTTTGTTGGAGACTGCGAGACACTGAGCCAAAGCGCAAGAGAGTTTTTGAAGGAACTTCGGATATGAAAAGTCAGTAGGCAGATCATCCTGGAGGTCCTGGTTCCAGGGAAAAGGAAACTGGATCATCCCCAAAGGATTCACATTGCTCCCAGGAGTAAAAAAGGGAGCAAGCAAATGTCTTCATCAAGGGGGCAAAGGCTTGCGCCAAGTCAATAAGTGGCAGGGATCCAGAGTGGAAATTAACCAGGGATCTGAGGATGCAGTAGGGCACATCTCAAGCGCCCGAGGAGAGGCCTGCAGAAGAGCAAAACTATCCTGGAGAAACCTTTGGAGCAGAGAAAGAAAGGACGATTGAGGATCCTGTGACACCATCATAGGAGGCAGAGGTTTGCACTTCGTAAGGCGCTTACTGACTGCACTGGCAGCTGATGGTTATGCTTAGCTTTTTAAAAATCAGAGGCATGTCGCCCAGTTATTGAGGAGGAAGCCAATTCAGGAGTGGGAGGGGTACTTCCCAATAGCAGGGATAGCCAAGAGGGAGTCAAACCCCTCAGCCGTGACTGGAGTGCTGTGGCTGCTTTCACAGGCACCCCCTCCCCAAGCCTGTGCTTGTCCCGGTGGGGGAGGGGGGGCAAGAGGAGTCTAACCTGAGAGCTGGCCCTGCAGAGGTGATGATGCCGAACAAGGCCTGGTTCTAGAACAGCTAAAAAAAAAAAAACCAAACCCACCCTAAGACACTGACTGAAACTACACTTTTTTTCTGTCAGTCAATGAAGACCGAAGCTCAAAACACACTTTACCAAGGTCTGGCAGTAAAATGCAGGCAGGCCCATGTAAATTTCGTGAAGCAAAGGCAGACACGTTTTTCTTCCAATGGTCAATGAGGTGCAAGCAGAAACTTCTTTTTTTTTCTTCCTAACAGCTTAAAAATCAAGTGGCTAAAAGAAAATAGCAAAAAACGACCCAATGTGAGAACCAAGCAATGGTAAAACTACAGGCAAAAATGAAGAAAGGGAGAGCCATGCAGGCTTCTGCACAATAGGGGGGGCGGGGGGGGGGGGAGAAGAGGAAGAGTCTCAGCACAAGCAGGCACGCATACTCAGTAAAGCATAGTTATTCACCTGTAGTAGAGGATCTCCAGAAACTGCAGGAATCCGTTTTCACATATGGATTAACTGTCACTGACTGAACACACATGGGAATGCTCTCCAGTGTACAATGGGAAAGCCTTTGGGAGCACTCCACTGTGCCTGTGTACTTCGCCTTCCCAAATCTTCTCAGTTTGGTTCTTTTATGTTCTTAACTACAAACCGAACTACTACTAGGGGAGGAGGGCGGATTATAAAAAATGATTCCTGTTCCCATAGATAGCATAGTTAACTCACCTGTAACAGCTGTTCTCCAGGGACAGCAGGAATCAGTCCTCACATATGGATGACATTGGCACCGATGGAGACCTCACAGAAGCATCCCCCAGATTTCAAAGAAAGCCTCTAGGAGATGCCACCATGCATGCATGGTCCCCTTCCCGCCCAAGGGTGTCATCTTGCTCTGTCAGATAACATAGCTAAAAGATAGCAAAAATAAAAGATGGTAAAGGAGCAGCTCCAAGGGGAGGAGGGAGGGCTGTGAGGACCGATTCCTGTTGTCCCCAGAGAACACCTTACAGGTGAGTAACTACACGTTCTCCGGGAAGAAGCAGGAAGTCAGTCCTCACATATGGGATTACCCAGCTACAGGCTACCGAAAGCCCATAGCAAAATCAGGGCTCCCTCACGGGGAGCTGCAAGTAGCAGCAATTGAGTCTAGCACAGAAGGGTCGGAGGGTAGGAGTTGCCTAAACCCCAAAAAGGTTACAGAGCACAGCCTGGCTGACGGTACTGTCCCGCCAGGACTCCTTCCAGGCAGTAATGGGCTGCAAAGGTGTGGAATGCAGACCGGGTGGCAGCCCAGCAGATGTCCACTATCAGGACGGAATGCACGTTTGCCAATGAAGCCACCATGGCCCTGAAACGGTTGCACCGTGATGCAGCCTTCCAGCAGGAGCCTCACCTGTTCATAAGCGAGGGAGATAGTGCCACCCATGTGGGCAGGATACACTTGGTCACCACCTCCCCCAGCCTACTGGGATTGTAGGAGATGAAAAGCCAAGCAGCTTTGTGATGGCCTTGAGTGCAGTAGATATAGAAGGACAAAGCCCACTTACAGTCCAAGATATGAAGGACCATCTCCACCTGACTAGAGTGAAATCTTCGAAAAAAAGGTAGGGAGGAATTTCAGGTGAACGTGAAGCACCACTCTGTTCTTGTAGAACCTGGTATAGGGCACCTCCGCCACAAGGGCCTGAAGCTCACTAACTCTGCGAGCAGAGGTAAGTGCGACCAGGAAAGCCATCTTCCAAGAGGTAGCGGAAGTGGCAGATAGCCAGAGGTTCGAAAGCTGGGCAAGTGAGCTGCCCCAAAACCACATTGATGACCCATTCAGTTGCCGGGAGGGGGGGGGGGTGCAAAGCAAGGGCTTCAATAAGAACAAGCCCCGAAGAAAATGGGTGTCACCAACGGCTGGACAGAGGGACAGATCGTGCAGCACTGCCAAGGCACTGAGGTGCACCAGGACAGAGTTAAACTTGAGCACAGACTGAGAGGTGGAGAAGGTACTGCAACACCAGAGCCACTGGACAGGAGAAAGGGTCAGCCCCGTGACTGGCACACCAGAGAACCTGTGCCATTTGAGGGCATAAGCCTTCTTAGTAGAGGTCAGCAGGATCTTCTCCACTTCAACCGGAAGGTCAACTGGGGCGAGTCACCCTCTCAGTAGCCATGCTGTCAGCAACAGGGACTCCAGATTGGAGTGCAGGAGAGAGCCCCCCTCCTGAGATAGGAATCTTAGAGTAGTTCAAGGGAATGGAGGTTGTCCACCGAGGAGCTAGCAGGATGAGGGGAGCCCTGTTGGAGGGTCCTGAACAAGGTCTTGGCAATCAGCAGGGTAGGAGGGAAGGTATATATGAGGCCTTCAGACCATGAAACCAGGAATGTGTCTACTGCCACCCTGGAGGAGTGGGCCTGCCAGGAGCAGAAATTGGGCAACTGAAAGGTCCATCACAGGTTCTCCCCAGAACCAGAAAAGCCGACTGGCTATCCTGGGGTCCAGCTGCCAATCATGTGGCTGGAGAACTCTAAGCCTGTCGGACAGCTGGTTGTCCTGACAGGAACACTGCACGGAGGATACCCTGTCGGATTGCATATGAGCAAAGAACTAGAGCCTCTTGACAAAAAGGTACAACACCCTGTGCCCCCTTGTTTGTTCACAGAGAACATTGCTACCTGGTTGTCTGGACCAGAACCGACTGGTGACAGAAGACCTGCAGGGCTAAGTGTATGGCTTGGAGTTCCAGATTGATCTGCTGGGTGCTCTTGTCCGGTGACCAGTTTTCCTGAGTGCAGAGATTTCTGCGGTGGACTCCCCAGCCAAGCAGAGAGGCGTCCATGGTGAGGACCCTGGAGGGGGCAATGTCTGCCTCAAGATGCTGGGGAGACTGCCACCAGACCAGAGAATCCACCAATTGGCAGGTCCTGGAAACCCTGTCCTGTAGGTGGCCAGTGGCCTGAGACCACTGGTCCCAGAGACAGCACTGCACCACCCCTCATATGGAGGCAAGCGGCTGTGGTGACGTGGACCGTGGAGAACATGTGCCTGAGACGTCGTAGGAGCCGCTGAGCAGGCACCGAGGAACAGCACTGCACGTCCTGAGCCAGAGCCCTGAGGCAACTGCCTCGGTCCTTGGGTAAGAAAGCCTTTGACTGGAGAGTGTGTCCATTTTTGCCCCAATGAACACTGTGCTGGAAGGAGGCGAGACTTAGGGTAGTTGACAAAACTCACGTGCTGTAGGAGCTGAATGGTGCGTGCGGTGGCCTAATGCACCTCCCTTAATGAGCCAGTCGTCCAGGTAAGGAAAGACGAAGACATCCTGGTGCCGGAGGAAGGCGGTTATGACTGCCAGGCAGTTTATGAAAACTCTTGGGGCAGAGGCTAGGCTGAAAGGGAGCACCCTGTACTGAAGATGCCTGCCACCCCCACCCCCCCCAATGAACCGCAGGTACTGCCTGTACTTGAGGTGGATAAGGATGTGGGTATAAGCATCCTTGAGGTTTAAGGAGCACAGCCAGTCTCCCTGCTGGAGTTATGGCAGCAATGTTCCAAGGAAGAGCAGGAAATAGAAATGAGAATTACACATACTCAAGGAACTACAATTACCAGGTGACGACAGTTCAGTCCTCTACATTTGGGTTGTCAACCTCCTCCTGCAGCCTGGAGACTGGTACGTCAAATTCATGACATCACTGGATATAGCCTGCTGCTCTGTCTCTCCTCCTCCAGTGTAAACTATTAACAAAGCAGACTCAAAGGAGCAACAAATAAGTAGCAACAAATGTCAACCGCACCTAAACTAGGATAACTAACACCGGATAACGACCTGCACAGAAGGCGTCTGATGCCCTGAACTGTCCCCGAAAATATCACACACTTACTCCTATCGAACAAATGAACGAACTTACCTGTAGAATCTGACCATGCGACGTCCGGCTGCCTCCCCTTTGAAAAATCACTGGGTGGGAATGAGGACTGAACTGTCGTCACTCAAGGAACTACAATTACCAGGTATGTGTAATTCGCATTTCCTTATCGTTCCTCCAGTTCAGTCCTCTACATCTGGGATGTACCAGAGCAGTAACTATCGGGAGGGCCCCTTCAAGCCGGAACGCAGAACCGCCGCCCCAAAGCAAGCATCACGTAGCCGCCCTGCAAATCTCACTCAGTGGCACCAGACCATGCTCCGCCCACAACGCCGCTTGTGCCCTGGCTGAATGAGCTCTCAAACCGTCCGGCACCGTACGACCGTGCAACAAATAAGTAGAAGCTATCGTTTCCTTAATCCAACGGGCGATGGAAGCCTTAGAAGCCGCCTCGCCTTTATGCCTGCCCCCAAACAGCCGATCCGACTTACGAAAAGGTTTAGTAGACTTCAAGTACTGCCTCAAAGCCCTCTTAACATCCAAGAGATGGAAACGGCAATCCTCAGCGTCACCGGACAGAGAACCCAGAACGGGCAAGCACACCGACTGACTCAAATGAAACGGAGAAACCACCTTAGGCAAGAATGACGGCACGGGCCGCAGGAGCACTTTTTCTTTAGAAAAGGACAAAAATGGTTCTCTAGAAGAACGCTTGCAACTCCGAAATACGACGCGCAGAACAGATTGCTACCAAACACACCACTTTGAGCGTGAGGTCCTTCAGCGACGCAGAACGCAAAGGCTCAAAGGGCGGCTTTACTAACACCGACAACACCAGATTAAGATCCCAAGACGGAACCTGGATCTTACAGACAGGACGAATTCTGGACACCGCCCGCAGAAAACGGATGACATCCGCGTGCGCCCCTAACGTCAAACCCTGAACCTTGCCGCGAAAGCAGGCCAGCGCCGCCAGCTGAACTCGCAACGAACTGGCCACCAAACCTTTATCAAAACCATCTTGCAGAAAATTCAATACTACTGGCACGGCGGCAGTAGCCGCTCGAATCTGATGCCTCGAACACCAATCTTCAAAAATACGCCATATCCTCACATATGCCAAAGAAGTAGAACGTTTCCACACCTTCAGCAGCGTAGAAATCACCGCCGCCGAATAGCCTTTTTTCTTCAACCGAGCCCTTTCAATGGCCATACCGTAAAGCGAGAATCAATCCACTTGGGGGCATGAATAGTGGACCCTGACGCAACAGATCCGATCGAGCTGGAAGCCGCCAGGGCCGGCCGTCGAGAAGCCGCATCAGATCCGCGTACCACGGATGCCTTGGCCAGTCGGGCGCTACCAGAAGCACCTTCCCCTGAAACGCCTCTATCCTTTGCACCACTCGCCCTATCAGCGCCCACGGAGGGAAAATGTACAGAAGACCGGACGTTGGCCAGTGCTGCAACAGCGCATCGATGCCCTCTGAATTCGTTCTCTTCTCCTGCTGTAAAACCGCGGAACCTTGGCCGACTGAAAGGTCGCCATCAAGTCCATCATGGGCGTCTCCCAACGCCGTTCGATCTGCGCAAAGACTTCGGGATGCAGTTCCCACTCCCCTGCATCTACCCGTACCCTGCTGAGGAAATCCGCCGTCACGTTGTCTTTTCCCGCAATATGCGCCGCCGAAAGTGCTGTCAATCGACACTCCACCCAAGCAAACAACAAATCCGACTCCTCTTCCATCGCTGCACTTCCTGTGCCTCCCTGGCGATTGATGTAAGCGACCGTCACCGAATTGTCTGACAGAATCCGAACGGCACACCCCAGCACCAGCTGCTCGAATGCCTCCAAGGCTCTTGCTACCGCCCGCAACTCTAACCGATTGATCGACCAAGTCGCCTCCAGAGGGGACCAGTAACCCTGTGCAAACTGTCCTCTGCAGTGGGCTCCCCAGCCCGAGAGACTTGCATCTGTCATCACCGGTATCCACGCTGGTTGTTCGAGAGGCATGCCGGCCGATAAGGAAGACGGGCGTAACCACCACTGAAGCGACTGACGCACCGTGAGGGAACAAGGCAACCGCTTGCTCAGGTAATCCACTTGATGTGACCAACGCCTCAGCAACGCTCTCTGAAGCGGGCGCATATGCACTTTGGCCCAAGGCACCGCCTCCAGAGTTGCCGCCATCATGCCGAGCACGCGCAGGTAAAACCACGCCGTTGGAGCAGGCGTGGCTTGGAAGGAGCGGACCAAGCTTCGCAGAGTCTGCGTCCGCTTGCTTGGTAGAAAGACTAGCGCTCTGCGGGTGTCGAATCGCACTCCTAGATACTCGAGAACATGAACCGGCTGTAGATGGCTTTTGCTCGGATTGACCACCCAACCAAGGCCCTGCAAAAACTCAACCACCCTGCTGGTTACCCGCCGACTCTCTGCCTCTGACTTTGCTCGTATTAACCAGTCTAGATACGGATGCACCAGTATGCCTTCCCTTCCGCAGCGCCGCCGCCACCACCATAATCTTGGTGAAGGTGTGTGGCGCCGTGGCCAGGCCGAAGGGTAATGCTCAGAACCGATAGTGCCCCCACGGTAAGGCAAACCTTAACAGTCTGATGAGCCTCCCGAATGGGAATATGCAGATAAGCCTCCGTGAGATCCAAGGACGTCAGAAACTCTCCTTGACGGACTGCGACGATCACCGACCGCAACGTCTCCATACGAAAGTGAGGCACTCTGAGACACCGATTTACACCCTTGAGATCTAGAATAGGACGCAGCGATCCGCCTTTCTTGGGCACCACGAAATAGATGGAGTACCGACCCAAGCCGTATTCCTGCCTCGGAACTTCCACAACCGCCCCTAAGCGCAGTAGACGGTCTAAAGTTTCGCAAACCGCTAGAGCCTTCTTTTGCCCTTGGCAAGGAGACATCACAAAGGAATCTCACATGGGCCTTGCCAGCTCCAGGGCATAACCGTGCTGAATGATCTCCAGGACCCACTGGTCGGAGGTGATGTGGGTCCAAGCGGACAAACTCCTGAAGCCTCCCGCCGATAGGAGTGTCCGCCACCGGGACCCACCTCATCTCATTGTGACTTGCGGGCTGCTGACAGGGAGCCCGAGGCGAAACCCCTAGTCGCCCCACGAAATCCCCGGAATTCCTGTCCGCAGGAAGGAAACCTGCCCCTCTGAGAGGCGCCATACCGCAACGTCCGAAATCTCCAAAAGTCACGAAATTGACCCCGAAAAGTTTGACTGGGTCTTCCCTGCCTGGGCTTGTCCTCTGGCAATCAACCCGCCTTGGACTCCCCCAGGTCCTTGACCAACTTATCCAAATCGTCACCGAAAAGCAACTTTCCTTTGAACGGCAACTTCCCGAGCCTGGCCTTAGACGAACCGTCCACCACCCAATTACGCAACCACACCGACCTGCTACCACTGATGCTGTGCTATTCGCCAGCGCTCTGATCAAATCATAGTGCACATCCGCCAAGTACGCTGCCCCGGACTCCAGATGCCCCAACTCCTTAAGCTCTTCAGAGTCCAAATTAGGCGAGTGATGCAACCGTTGAACCCAACGCAAGCACGCTCGCGCCACCCAAGCTCCACAGAGATAAAGAATCAGCCTCAAATGTCTGTTTCAGAAGCCCGTCAACTCTACGGTCCTGCGCATCCTTCAAAGCTGCGCTCCCTTCCACTGGGATGGTAGTCTCTTTGGTCACTGCGGACACCACAGCATCCACCCGTGGTGTCCTGAATCTCTCTTTATCCTTCTCGGCTAGGGGATAGAGCCTATTCATTGTGCGCACACCACGGAGACCAGCATCAAGGCTGGTTCCATTCGTCCTGGATCATCTTAACTACCTTATGCACCGGAAACACAACCTGAGACTGCCGCACTGCCTGGATAACAGGGTCTTCCACCTCATCCGCCGGTGCCGTCAACTTCAATATCTGTAACGACTCTAATCAATGCTGGAAGCTCCTCTCTACGAAAGGCCCTAATGATCTTAGACTGATCCTCAGGTTCCATAATCTCGCCTTCCTCCAGATCCTGCGCACCCTCTGCATGTTCCCAAACATCTTCCTCGAACTCTGGCCAATCGCTCTCCCCAGCTAAAGAATCTCGAGCTCTAGGCCGCTTAGGGGCCGAGGGCCCTTCGCCGCCCTCGTCCAGCCCCGCCAACTGCGAGCCCGAGCCCGCAAGCGTCGCCTTTCCAGCTAACTTCCCCTGTCGCCGCAGACAAAGCTTTATGGAGCATTAAAATGAACTCTGGGCAAAACTCCATTGGGTCCCCCGAGCGTGACCCTGAAACCCCTGCCGCGGACCCATCAAGCTCTCCTGCAACCACTTCCTCTCCGGGAAGTTGGATAGACTCTGCTATAGCCTCAGGCTGTTCAACCGACGGCCCTGCCGTCTCCTCTACCGTAGAACAGCAGATGGAGGTAAATGACATCGATGCACAGCCGCGGCATATCCCAGACTCCGCCACTGTGCCCCTGCAGGTACCACAGATCACACACTGTGGTCTCCCCGCCATCCAACTCTACTTCCCCTACCACTAAAAGTAATGGGAAAGAGCAAGGAATGAAGGAAAGCCTGTTCGCCACCTATGAAGTCCCCAGTAGCACTGGGAAGCTGTACCAGGCAGAAAATGCCTGCAGGAAAAAAATTTAAGGCAGGCCACCGCGAGAGATGAACTCCCCCTCTCTCCCCCGTGTTGCAGGCAGGACCGCGGGAAACCCAAAGCGCTCCCAAAAATGCTTTAAAACTGAAAAGAAAAAAAAAGGAGATAAATAAAACTGAGCGCTAAAAGGAATAAAGAAAGACGCTTACCTGCACAGCGTGCTCAGACCAGGCATGCACGCGGCTTCCCGGAGCTCTTAAAATGGCTGCCGGCAAAACTGCAAAGAAAGGAAAAGGCGCCAAAACTGTCCGGCAAAGACTGTCATGCAGGCATCAGCGCCGGAGATTTCACTCCTTTCCCCCTGCCACCGCAGACTGTCCGCAGTGAAAGTCCTACCGGGACAGTCTGCCGAATCGCCAAAGCCTGCCCGTGTCCCCCGACGCCGAGCTAAGCGGGGGAAAAGGCAGGCAGAAGAGCAGACTGTTCACCTGTCCTCCGGAACCACGCTCAAACTGCCCAGCGGTCTGGCAGGGTGCAGGGCTGCACGAGAGGGCTCTCCCCCGTAACGTCTGGGAGGAGAGAACCTCTGACCACTAGCCAGCTACGCGTGGTCGTTAGAAATGCTGACTTATGAAGCTTTTTCGCGGTGACAGGCAGGGAGCAGAAAAGCCATTGAGAGATATTGAATATCTAGGTATAAATTATTTTTTTTTTTAACACAACAAAACAAAGTAAACAAGTCTGTTTTAAAAGGGAAAACCCCCAACTATCCTAAGTCTAACTCTCCTTATCTGTTACTCCAGTGAGCCCTCTCCTGGGCTCACAACGTCCTCAGGCTGCTTGGAGACTGGTAACACTGGAGGAGAGACAGAGCAGCAGGCTATATCCAGTGATGTCATGAATTTGACGTACCAGTCTCCAGGCTGCAGGAGGAGGTTGACAACCCAGAGGTAGAGGACTGAACTGGAGGAACGATAAGGAAATTACACTTACCTGGTAATTGTCGTTCCTTGAGTGACGACAGTTTAGTCCTCTACCTCTGGGTTGTGCACCTCTTCCTGCAGCTTGGAGACTGGGCATGTCAAAGTCGTGACATCACTGGATATAGCCTACTGGTATCTCCCATCAGCCTCCAGTGTACTATTGACAAAGCAAACTCAAAGGAACAAATAAGTAACTATACCATAACTTTAAATAACTTCCCATTCCTCAACCGGAGGAGCCTTTTTAACCGTATCTGTCTTATATTCTCTTTTCTTTTCTCTTTTTTAACTTTACATTCATGTCCCCCCTATGCAAACACGTTTCCTATACCATTACCTCATTTAAATAAGAGAAAAGGAAGAACGAACAGAGAGGGATACTCACTGCGATCGAGAAACTAAAATGATCTGTCTACTCCTTGAGATTGATGCTCCATTCTGCCTGAAAATAAACTGAAGAAACACACCCCTGGGCGGGAATGAGGACTAAACTGTCTTCACTCAAGGAACGACAATTACCAGGTAAGTGTAATTTCTATTTCCTTATCGTTCCTCCACTTTAGTCCTCTACCTCTGAGATGTAACAGAGCAGTAATCATTGGGAGGGACCTATCCAGCCAACTCACCACACCGTCGACCCAGAACAGGCATCCTTTACTGCCAAAACATTTAGGCAGTAGTGGTTACTGAGGAAATGAAGAGACGATCTGGAAGCTGCTCTACCAATCCCCCCCTGGTGGAATGACACAGTGATTCACCCATGAAACTGCTTGTGCCCTGGGTAGCAAGAGTCAGAAAGCCCCCCCGGAATCATACAACCTCGCCACCAGAAAGCTGAGGCAACCACCGCCTTAACCCAGTGCGAAATGGCCACCTTCGCTGCTGCTTCCCCTTTGTGGGGACCTCCAACCAGCACAAAAACACAAAGAAACGAACGCCACACCCTGCATTTAATGTTTCCTATCGGCGTAAGCTACGAATAAAAACCTCCCCTTCCAGAAAAACCGAGAACTGGAAGAGAAACCAATAGGCTCAGGAGAAAAATCAGATACCACCTTTTGGAAGGACAGGACTGCTCACAAACACCACCCTCTATCCAGAAAGGGTGAAAACGGCTCATTACATGACAACGCCTAAAACTCCGAAACTCGTCGCGCCAAACAACGAGCTATCAAAGCCACTGTCTACAACAGCAAATCCTTTACCGATGCCTGGAGTAAAGAATCAAAGGGCTCTTTAGCTAACGCCTCTAAGGGCCAATCGGGATCCCCCGGAGACACCCGAACTCTCCTTGAGGAGCGCAGTCTGATCCCAACTTAAGGAAACGCTACACATCGATCCGAACACCTAGCGCTATTCCCTTCACAGAACCTCTACAGCCGGAAACAGTCGCCCGCTGGATCCTCTAAGGAACTGGCCGCTAGTTCCTTCAGACACTGTCCTGCAGAGAACTCAGACCAAGGATACAGACACCTTTGTCGCCCGGACTTGCCGCCGTGAACAGCAGCCTTCCAAAAGGCACTAAGCACGGACCTATGTAGCAGAAGCAGCCTGCCTCCTTGCTCAACAAGGTGGCGAAGACTGCTGCAGAATAACCCTTCAGCCCCGCCCATTCAAAGGCCAAACCGTAGGCGGGCACCGATCCACCTGAGACATTCGTCGCGGACCTAGCCACAGCAGAACGTCCGCTACCAACAACTTCTAGGAAAAGCCTGTCGAGTAGGCGAATGAGAAAAGCCTAGTACGGCTGTCTCGTCCAACAGGGCGCTACCAAGAGTACCTTTCTCCGAAAGCCTCGATACGCCAACTAGTTGCCCTATGAGAGCCCACAGGGAAAAGACAAGACAAAGACTTAATTGGGAGCTTACTGACCCTTAACTTGGACGCACCATCAGCTGCCCCATTCCTCCACCAGAGACACCTCCGGGTGAGCCCCAAGGAAGCCAATAATATTAGCTAGCGCTTGAATTAAGCCATAATGCACATTTGCCCCATAAAGCAAATCAGGCTCTAGTCTATTCAACTCCCTGATCCTTTCCTGTTCCAGGCGAGTAGACTGCCGTAAACACTGCGACCACCTGAAGCATGCTCTCACCTCCCCAGGCTCCACAAATGGGAGCTTGTAAGGCCAGAGCATTGCCCCCAACAATCGCTTCAGTGAACCATCTACTTTCTTATCTTGCGATAAGGAAGATTGCTAGGGCTCTCTTCCATACAGTGAGTCCACACCCCCTGGTAGTGCAAGGTGTGCACCCACCCACGTAGTATCCAGGCCTGCCCCTGCTTAGCCTCAAAATGTCAATCAAGAACAGGCGAATTCAGGACAGCTGAATACTTTTTTTTTTTTCCCCCCCCTCCACAAAGACACCTCTTAACCAAAAATTCCTTCAGCATGTTGAGACGCTCTTTCCGTGCCAACAATGTGAAGTAGAAAGAAACTCCCAAACACAGGCATACTAATCCACGGCCTTCCTGCTAGAGTAACGCCCCATTCCGTCTGACTGCACAAAGATGGACTTTATATTTTAAGTTCAACTAGCACCTGGTGATATGAAATACAGCTCTCATTCCGCCGTGGCAATTGAGTCAGCAATGAAGAAGCCGAGAAACTGCAGACAAGTTCCCATTATACCACCTGGTAAGACTCCACTTTTAGACCACTGAAGCAAAAAAGCATGCAAGAGTGCCTTGTGTCCTGCCAGTAGCTGATCGAATTGAAGTGATTCAGTGTATGCAGGGCATTGTCCAGAGAACGCAAGGCCCCTCCTCCAGGCTGACTCCACATTCACAGCCTAAACCGGCAATCACCTTGGCTGATGCCGATCAGCGCGGAAGCCCTCTTGTAAGCCCAGCATATGAAGTATGCCTACTAGAGTCTGAGCCGCTGCCATTGCTGCTAGAGAACTAGCCGGGCTGCGTGCTTCTGGCCCCCCATTAAAGCATTCGCTGAACACTAGCAGAGACTCTCCGTACTGGAGAACCTCTGATAAATGGAATGGGAGCATAGATAGCTTCAAAGGCCAGAGTTCTATTGTGCAACGTCTCTCCGCTGAGCTGCCTTTTCCATATGTAAAATTAAACCACATATAGCCAAAATTAAGACATTACAAATCTACTGTAAAATCTTATAATTTGGGCAAAGCCAAACTAAACAGGAACAATTTTCCAATGAGAAACCACACAACTATAAAAACCCCTCATGACATAATGCTTATGGCAGAGCATTCCACATCTGTGGACTGGCCATGGCGCTCACCCAAGCACCTGTTACACCTGTCCAAGAGAGTTATCACCATAATTCCTTTTGACTTGAATATGTTTACAGCGGATCATAGCGCTATATCACAGCAGCTAAGCAAAAATATTACCCTGCCATATAAACCGACTTTAACACTTTATAGGACCTTCTATGGATAGCGGAAGGAGATTCTTGTAAAACATAGCTATGCCCCTTTAAAAAAAAAAAAAAAAAAAAGTACAGGACTCCAAAAACCAAGTTTCCACCAACTCCAATGAAATCAAAGCAGATCAGCTAAAATTACCCAAACTGCTCCTATAGCTTTGCAAGAAGCTACCAGCCCCTGCTGTACCCAGTTGTCCTTCCCCCCTTTAAGAGCTTTAAATCTCGGTCATATAATCTTGATTTTCAGAACATTATAGCTGCACCCAGGAGCTTCTGGGTCGCCAGGAGTCAGGACTGACTCAAAAGGCACACATTACATTTGCAGCTGCTCTGTGGCATTTCTTTCCCGACTTGCAGATAATGGCTGCATACACACATTCATAGAAAGGCACTATTGAGTGTACCAGCTGCCCTCTGGTGGCCATAGACCGTAGCACAGGCACTTCTTGGTTGACAGTTTAACTGTCAGTCTATTTTTTTAAATCCTAAGGTTTCCTAAACCTGTCCCTGTGAATTTTGGGCAACTTTCACTACAGAATACATAAAAGCACACTTCCAGGCTGTCCCTCCTTCCAACTACAAGTTAGGGCTCTGCCCTTGAACCTAAAAGCTGGCAAATTGCCTAATATCCTGGGACTTAACAGATGCTCCTCAGATATGATTAGGAGGGAAAGAACATGTGGTATCAGGGATCAATGCCAAAACTGCTGTCCTATTTTTAAGTTTATTCTTATTTATTTTATATAGAGGATTGACAACAGTCCCCCATAAGGCTGAGGAACCCCCTGAGCCTCAAAAAAAAAAAAACAACCTACAAACAAAAGAAAGACAAACACTAGGCCCAAAAATCTAGCTATTCTGCCTGTTTTCCTCACACAGGCAGCTCACTGCAACTCTCGCCATGTGGTCCAAATACCTAGAGAGGAAATAGCCGCCCCTTCGCCAATGAATTTTGGCGCCAACAGCTGCTGCAAAAAGGAGGCCTCAGCAGACCGACCGAGCGAGCCCGAAGGCCTTACCTGCAGGGCAGAAAGCCACACAGCCTGCTCCTACCATCTTGAATTCCTCAGATCCTCAAGCCGCGCTGATGCGCTTGGCAGCCACGGCGAGGATCGCTCAGCCGGTTCCACAGAGTAAAGCAGTTACTTACCTGTAACAGGTGATCTCTGGGAACAGCAGGAATTAGTCCTCACATATGGGTATGTCGGAACCGACGGAGCCTGCGCGGGAAAGCTCCCCAGCTTCCCAGAAAAGGAAGCTTTTGGGGCCTCCCACAGCGCATGCGTGCTGCCTTCCTGACCAACTCTCCTCAGTTCGAGTTTAAAGCTGAGACAATAGAGAGAGGAAAGGAAAGAGAGAGAGAGAGATACAACTCCTAGGGGAGGTGGGTGGGTTGTGAGGACTAATTCCTGCTGTTCCCAGAGATCACCTGTTACAGGTAAGTAACTGTGCTATCTCCAGGAACAAGCAGGAATGAGTCCTCACATATGGGGACTCCCTAGCTAAGATGCCGGGGAGATCCCCCTGCAAGAATTCCTCATGTCCCTATGGATCTCAGGCATCCATTCAGGGAAGGTGGGCAGGAGTTGTTTAAGAATGGAACAGGTGTCTGAGGACAGCCTGACCAAACAAGGCATCCCGGCGGGAGTCCTTGTCCAAGCAGTAATGGGCTGTGAAGGTATGAACCGAGGCCCAAGTGGCTGCTCGAAAGATCTGATCGATGGATACAGAATGAAGATGAGCCATAGCTCTCACATTGTGAGCTGACACATGGCCTTCCAGAGAAAAGGTTCTTACTCTGGTAAGCAAAAGAAATACACTGAGCAATCCAATTGGACAGTGTTCTTTTTGAGACTGGAAGTCCTAAATGAGAAGGATCAAAAGCAACAAAAAGTTGAGAAGACTTTCTATGTTGCTGTGTCCTGTGGATGTAAAAGGCAAGAGCTCTTTTACAATCTAACGTATGTAGGTTCCTCTCTGCACTAGATGCATGAGGAGCTAGAAAAAAAGACAGGTAGATATACCTCTTGATTAAGATGAAAAGGTGAGACCACTTTAGGCATAAAGTGGGGATTTGTCCTAAGGACTACCTTATCATGATGGAACCTTGTATAAGGTGGATTAGCCACTAAAGCCTGCAGTTCACTGATGCGGCGAGCAGAAGTGATTGCAATAAGGAAAATGACTTTCCAGGAAAGAAATTTCAAGGAGGTAGTGGCTAAGGGTTCAAAGGGTGGCTTCATAAGCTGACCAAGAACCACATTTAAGTCCCATGCCACCAGAGGAGGTCGAATGGGAGGTTTAGTTAAGGTTAGGCCTCTCATGAATCTCGCAATAAGAGGATGAGAGGAAACAGGTTGTCCATTGATAGGCTGAAGAGATGCTGCAATAGCACTCAAATGGACCCTTACAGAATTGGTTTTAAGTCCTGCATTGGAAAGATGCAGGATATATTCAAGTAAAGAATTCAAAGGTAGTGCTAGAGGGTTAAGACCTTTGTCAGCACACCAAATTGAAAATCTTTTCCATTTAAAAGCATAAGAACGCCTGGTGGAAGGTTTCCTAGATGCATGGAGGACATCCTTCACCTGTTGAGAAAGATTGAAGTCTTGAAGGTCTAGGCCTTCAGTAACCAAGCTCTGAGGTGAAGGGACTTGGGGTTCGGGTGCCACAAAGTCCCCTCCTCTTGAGACAGAAGGTCTGGAGCAGCTCCTAGATCCAAGGAGGGTGCCTGGGAGAGATGCAGAAGTAGAGGGTACCACACTTGGCGTGGCCAGCGTGGAGCTATGAGGATCATAGATCCTTGATCCCTCTGAAGTTTGAATAGAGTCTTGGGAATCAAAGGAATGGGTGGAAAGGCATACAGGAAGGCCTGACCCCAATGAAGGAGGAAGGCATCCTTGGCCTGAGCTCCCTGACACGGGATCCTGGAAAAGAACCGGGGAAGTTTGGCATTGCACGGACTTGCAAACAGGTCTATGTCCGGGGTTCCCCATTTCTGAAAGATTCTGAGTACCTGATCCATGTGCAGGGACCATTCGTGCGGAAGCAGAACTCAACTGAGTCTGTCTGCCCAAGAGTTTTGGATTCCTGGGAGGTACACTGCCAGGAGATGGATTTGATGCTCTCTGGCGAAGGCCCACAATTTTAGAGCTTCGTTGCAAAGTGACAGAGAGCCAGTCCCTCCTTGTTTGTTTATGTAGAACATGGCTACTTGATTGTTGGCATGAACAAGGACTGTCATGTTGATGAGGAGGGTATGAAAGACCTTGAGAGCAAGGAAAATTGCTCGCAGCTCCAAAAGGTTGATATGAAGGGTGGTCTCCTGTGGAGACCAAGTGCCCTGAGTGGAGAGGTCTTGGAGATGAGCTCCCCAACCTGTTTGGGAGGCATCTGTAGTGAGAGTTGCTTGGGGTAACAAAGGTTGGAAGGGGGCCCCCAACAACAGATTTTGAGTGGATATCCACCATTGGAGAGACCAAAAAAGTCATTTTGAGGTTGCTATTTGGTCTGAGAGAGCTCCTGATGCTTGGGTCCACTGGGTGGACAAAGTCCATTGAGCTGCTCTCATATGTAGGCGTGCATAAGGCACCACATGAACTGTGGATGCCATGTGGCCTAGCAGTTGTAGCATCTCCCTGGCAGTCAAGTGGCTTCTGGACTGAATTTGAGAGGCCAAGTCCACTAGACGGTGGCAACGGGCCTGAGGAAGATACCACCACTGCAAGGGCCTATCTAGCCAGGCCCCTATGAATTCTAAGGACTGAGTAGGGGTGAGTTGAGACTTTGGCAGATTGATGACAAGTCCCAGATACTGCAGTATGCATCTGGTGTGGTCCAGGGAAGTCTGAGCCTCGGACCGAGATGGAGCTCGGATGAGCCAGTCGTCCAGGTATGGGAAGACAAAGATTCCCAGAGTGCGTAGAAATGCAGCTACTATTGCCATGCATTTGGTAAATACCCTTGGAGCAGAGGCTAGACCGAAGGGAAGTACTCTGTATTGGAAATGTTTTCCCTGGAACAGAAACCGTAGGAATTTCTGTGGGATGGATGCATGAGTATATGTGTGTACGCATCCTTGAGATCTAGAGAACAAAGCCAGTCCTGACTCTGTAGGTATGGAAGGAGAGTGCCTAGAGAAAGCATCTTAAATTTCTCCTTGTATAGGAATTTGTTCAATTCTCTGAGATCCAGAATTGGTCTGTACCCCCCTGTTTTCTTGGGAATGAGAAAAGGGGAGTAAAAACCTGACCCTTGTTGAGGAAGAGGAACCTCTTCTATTGCCTTTTGGGTGAGAAGAGTGGTCACCTCCTGGCCCAACAGGTACAGGAGAGAAGGGGGAGAATTGAATTGTCTCACCATGGAATGGGGAGGAAGGCTGGAGAAATGTAGTTTGTAGCCCTCTTTGATGATAGAGAGGGTCCACGGTTCTGATGTGATTTGTTCCCATCTGGGAGCAAAATGAGTTAACCTTTCTGGCTCTGCAACAACCAGAACCTCTCACCATTCCAGGAAGGTTAAGTTCTCTAGAATCAAGTCAAAAACTCTGAGGGGGTTGGGACTGCTGGATTGTAGCAGCCCCTGCAGACCTTGTTCTGGCCTGTTTAGTTTGCTGACGCTTAGGAGCAAAGCGAACTTGGGAAGATTGCTGGCCAGTATTTGTGGAAAATCTGGTCTTTTTATAGAAAAGTTTCTTAAAACGTTTTTTCTTGGCAGGGGTAGAGGTAGACTTAGAAAGTCTATCTAAAGCAGCATTCTCTGCATCCATTTGAGTGGCTTTGATTTGCCACTCCTTGCCAAACAGATTTTCACCTGTACAGGGCAGATTTGTTGCTCTGCTGAGTCTGCTTTGTTAATAGGTGCTGGTGAAAGGGGGCGGAGCGAGCCTATTTGTACCAGTGACATCACGACGATGACATCTTTCAGTCTCCAAAGCTGCTGGTGGAGGTTGACAACTCTATCTTTCCGGGACTGGACTAGAGTTCCTTAAGGAACAACAATTAGCAGGTAAGTCTAATTTACTCTTCCTCCTTTTGCTAAAGCAAACTCAAGATGTTTCAAAGTTCTCCAACAGAGCAGCCTTTGACTCTTTTGAGGGGGCAAGCAGAGCCTCTGGCATTGCCATAGCTGCTCGCAGACTGGCTTGGCTCCAGGCCTCTGATTTGGAACCCTGGGTACAAGAAGGCTTGGGCAATAAGTAGTTATTTCAAAAAACCTATACAAAACAATTATGTACAGATAGAGATATCTCTCTAAGAAAAGGATAGAGCCAGAGCGCGCCCTATAACGGACGGGGAACGGAAGGGCAGGAGCCCGGTTCCTCTGCGCCCCAGCCGCCTGCCGCCACACAGAAATCCCATCTGAGAGCGCTTCCCATTTCTGCCACCCCCAGAGCGCCCTGAAAAGCGTAGTGGGTACGTATATCTATGCACGGAACAAAGTGTTCCGTCTGGCTGTGTTCTCCTTTTATTCTTTACTATTTTCTGTTTGTTTTTGTTTTTTTTTTTTAAAGCCGCACGGGTTCACCAGCTGTCAATTTCACTCTCTCCCGCCTATGGGCACTTCAGGCTGGCGAACACCCACTGAACGGGTGGGATCCGGGACTGGACTAGAGTTCCTTAAGGAACAACAATTAGCAGGTAAGTCTAATTTACTCTTCCTTAGCGTCCCTCTAGTCCAGTCCCGGAAAGATAGAGGATGTAACAAAGCAGTAAATCTCAACGGGAGGGGCCTGAGATGCCAGCCTGAAGGACAGCCGATCCAAAAACAACTATCCCTGCGCGCCTGCACATCCAAGCGATAATGCCGAGCAAAAGAATGTAACGAGGACCAGGTCGCCGCCCTACAAATATCCGCCGCCGGCCCTAGGCTGACTTCCGCCCACGAGGCTGCTTGTGCTCTCGTGGAATGCGCCCGCAACCCTACCGGCATCGCTCTGCCTCTCAAAAATGTAGGCCGAAGCAATCGCCTCCTTCAGCCACCGAGAAATGGAAGACTTTGCCGCCGCTTCGCCCTTCCGCAGGCCTCCGAATGCGACAAAAAGCCTGTCCGACTTCCGAAATGACGCCGTACGACCAAGATACCTCTGGAGCACTCTCCGCACGTCCAACCGGTGCAAACGTCCACCTGCCTGAGCTCCCTGCTCCACGGAAAACACCGGGAGCGACACCACTTGATTAACATGAAAAGGGGACCCCACCTTTGGCAAAAAGGCGGGTACTGTACGCAAGACCACCTTGTCCGCAGAGAAAGTCAAAAAAGGCTCCCGGCAAGAGAGTGCCTGCAGCTCGGAAATCCTCCTGGCGGATCATATCACCACGAGAAACACCGTCTTGAGCGTCAAATCCTTGAGCGCAGCCCGTCCTAATGGCTCGAAGGGTTCCCCCACCAAGACGTTCAGGACCAAATTAAGATCCCACGGAGGAAGAACAGTTCGCCTCGGCGGTCTGAGCAACAACACCGCTCGCAAGAACCGACGAACATCGCCATGCGCTGCGATCACCTGCCCTTGAATCTTTCCACGAAAACAGGAGAGCGCCGCCAACTGCACCCGCAAGGAGCTGGCCGAGAGGCCCTTATCCAATCCAGCCTGCAAAAAGGAAAGAACATTGGACACCGAAGCCCGTAAGGGGTTGATAGAGTGATCGGAACACCAGTTCTCAAAGACACGCCAAACTCGGATATAAGCCAGGGAAGTCGACCTCCGGCGCGACCGCAGGAGAGTGTCTATAACCGCCACCGAGTATCCACAGGCCATCAACCGCGCCCGCTCAAGAGCCAAGCCGTAAGCGAGAACCGACCCACCTGAGGCATGCGCAAGGGACCCTGAAGCAACAGGTCCTCCCGAAGAGGGAACCTCCACGGAACGTCGGCCAACAGACGAACCAAATCTGCATACCACGGTCTCCTCGGCCAATCGGGTGCCATCAGGACCACCTGGCCCTTGTGCCGCTCGATGCGCTGAACCACCTTGCCAATTAGCGCCCAGGGAGGGAATACATACAGTAGACCCTCCACAGGCCACTTCTGCGCCAGGGCATCCAGGCCCTCCGCCATCCACTCTTTCCGCCTGCTGAAGAATCACTCCACCTTTGTCGACCGCAAGGTGGCCATGAGATCCATCACCGGAAGCCCCCAACGGCGCACAATCATCTCAAAAACGTCCGGGTGCAGAGCCCACTCCCCCGGATCTACGCGGCACCGACTCAGATAATCCGCCTCGACGTTGGCGACTCGCTGAGCCGACAGGGCCAGTAAATTCCGTTCCGCCCAAGCCAGCAGCACACTCGCCTCTTCCTCCAGGGCCGCACTGCCCGTGCCGCCTTGCCGATTTATATACGCCACCGTGGTCGCGTTGTCCGACAGCACGCGAACCGCCGCTTTCCGCAGATTCTGCTGAAAAGCCAGAAGAGCCTGAAACACTGCGCGCATTTCCAGATGGTTTATGGACCATAGTCATTCCTCCTTTGACCACGTTCCTTGCGCAAACGAGCCTTCGAGATGAGCCCCCCATCCTGCGAGACTCGCATCCGTCGTGAGCAGACACTGCGACAACGCATCTCTCTGATGAGACCAGCGCCTGAGGAGAGCACTCTGCAACGGCCGCATGTGAGCCCTGGCCCACAACACTAAGTCTATTGTAGCCGCCATGGTCCCCAGTAACTGCAGGTACTGCCAAGCTGTCGGCGCTCGCAGCCCCAGAAACCGACGCACCAGGTCACGCAAGGCCTGCGCCCTTGAACTGGGAAGAAAGACCCGTCCTTGTCGAGTCTCGAAGCGCGCCCCCAGGTACTCCAGGCTCTGCGAGGGGGACAGCTGACTCTTCGCCTCGTTCACTACCCAACCGAGGCTCTCCAAGAACTCCACCACTCGAGTGGTGGCCACCACGCTTTCCTCCCTGGACTTTGCCCGAATCAACCTGTCGTCCAGGTACGGGTGCACCAGTATCCCCTCTCTGCGCAGCGCGGCCGCTACAACCACCATAATCTTTGTGAATGTCCGAGGAGCTGTCGTCAGACCAAAAGGCAACGCCCGGAACTGAAAGTGTCCCATCGGTACAGCAAATCGCAGAAAACGTTGATGCTCCCTCCGCACGGGAATGTGACGATAAGCCTCCGTCAGATCCAAGGACGTAAGAAATTCGCCCGCACAAACGGCCGCAATGACGGAGCGCAAGGTCTCCATGCGGAAGTGGGACACTCGGAGACAACGATTCACCCTCTTGAGATCGAGAATTGGCCAAAACGTATCTCCTTTGGGGACCACGAAAGAAATGGAGTATCGTCCTGCGCCGCACTGGTCGATCGGAACGGGTACGAGTGCCCCGAGCCGTTGGAGACGGCCCAAGGTGTCTGCGACCGCTCGGCGCTTCCGAGGCGCCTTGCAAGGGGAAAGAACAAAGGAATCTCGCACTGGACGCTGAAACTCTAGGGCATAGCGTTCCCAAATGACTTCTAAGACCCACCGGTCTGATGTAATCTGGACCCAGGCAGGGTAGAACTCCCGCAACCTGCCTCCCACGGGCACCTCCACTACCTGGGCCCGCCTCATCTCATTGTGATTTCTTGTTCGCACCGGAAGACTGGTAGGGACCAAAACCCCTGCCTGCCCCCCGAAACCCTCTAAAGGACTGACTCCGCGCTGGAAACCCGCTCCGCTTGTTGAAAGCGAGATGTGCGAAACTTGCGAAAATCCCTCGAGAGGCCTCTAGATGCCGATCCTCCTCGAGTCCGTTTCGGTCTATCCTCAGGGAGACGCCCCCCTTGGACTCCCCGAGGACCTTAACCAACTTCTCAAGATCCTCTCCAAAGAGGAGCTTGCCCCGGAAGGGAAGTTTACTGAGCCGAGCCTTGGACGAACTATCCGCCGACCAGTTTCGGAGCCACAAAGAACGGCGAGCCGCGACTACAGAAGCCATACATTTAGCTAGGCCACGAATTAGACCCTAATGAACATCGGACAGGTACGCAGTGCCAGACTCCAGCCGAGACGCATCTGCCATCTGGTCGTCTGAGAGGGAGCCCTGAAGACGTTGAGACCAGCGTAAACAGCCTCTCGCCACCCACGCCCCCGCTATGGAGGCCTGCAGGGAAAGGGCACTCATGTCGAACACCTGCTTCAGCAAGGTATCCAACCTCCTATCCCGGCCATCCTTCAATGCTGCCGCTACTTCCACCGGAATGGTGGTCTTCTTCGTGACAGCAGCCACCGCAGCTCAACCTTTGGAGACCGAAATATCCACTTATCCTGTTCCGAGAGCGGGTACAAGCGGTCCAAAGCCCTGGTCCCCCGCAACACCGACTCCGGCGCGTCCCATTCCTCCTGAATCATATTCCGAAAGACTCTATGGATAGGGAACACCCGCTGCGAGGTGCGCACAGCCTGCAACAGCGGATCCTCCAACGCCTCTTCTGAGGGTGCAGACCCCACAGGCATATTTAAAACTTTTAGTGTCTCGGAAATCAAGGCAGGGAGCTCCTCTCGCCGAAAAACACGGACCACCCTGCTCTGTTGCTCCTCCTCCAACAACTCACCATCTTCCAAGTCTTCATCCGAGACCTCATCAAGGTCCGGCATCCCCAGGTCCTCCTCTAGAAGGGCAGGCGACTGCGGTTCCAAATCATCCCGTCGCATTTTGGGTAGCGTCATCTCCCCTTCCTGAAGACTGGCAGCCCGACTCCTTTTCCTGCTAGAAGGACCGGGAGACTGAACCCCCCTGTCCGTCTGCAGCAAGGCAAACGCCTTCTGCATCAAGGAGAGGAATTCGGAAGGGAGACCTGGAATCCCAAACCCCTGGGATCCTTCTGGCACCAAGGGAACACTGGAAGCGGAGGAAGGACCCGCTACCGGTTCCGAAGCAGGCAAGGAAGGAGGGTCAGAACCCCTGCCATCCTGAGACGCGGTCGCGTGGTCCTGAGAACCTTCCCCCAAGGACTTCTCCATGCCCATGGCCTCTAAAGAGCATGTTTTGCAAACGCCAGTGTCCAGAAGCTCCCCACGCCGCACCCCACAGACCAAGCAGCGTGGTTTGGCAGGCATGGTAAGTAACAGCGCTTCAATGCCAGTAAAAGAGCCTTGCACAGCTACAAGATAAGCTCCAATTTAAACACTTTTTTTTTTTTTTTTTTACTTTTTGGCAGTGATCAATCAAGCAAGATGTAACTAGCTGCCCCCTAACCACCATTTTTCAAAACGAAGCTTCTAAACCCGAAAAAATTGACTTTGAAAATGAAAAATTCAAAATGGCCGCCACCACTTTTTCGGCACGAAAAATCACGCAGCTAGGCCTCCCTGACTCCTAAGGAGCTGCCAAAACACCTCAACTAACCCCCAAATACCTCCCCCAGGTAAACCCCAAAGTCCAGAGTACTCACCAGACCTCGGGAGAGAGAGAAGGGCAGCGCTGGACCCCTCAGGAGCACAGCCTTCAAAGCGGCATCAGCTCCTGGAGAGACTCAAAATCCTGTGGTAATAACCACTGCCTGCTGCTGGGAGTCTCTATAGCCTTCTACCTGCTCCTCACCCTTCCAAGTGGGTTCGGGGGCAGGGAGGCAAAGGCAGGCACACTCCTGTGCTACTGCAATGCTTGTTTCAATGCTGAGGCAGGGAGGGGAGGGGGGAGTGGGGGGGGGTTAGGGAGCAGAGAAAGGAGAAACAGCCTCAGCAGAACAGTTCTCTATAGCAGCAGCAGGCACCTAAAGAGCAAGAAAATCTAAATTTAAAAACAGAAGAACTAAAGAAAAAGATTAAGCTCTGCTTATTTGTTCCTCTGAGCCCAGTCCTGGGCTCAGAACCTCCAAGCTGCTTGGAGACTGAAAGTACTGGTGAAAGGGGGCGGAGCGAGCCTATTTGTACCAGTGACATCACGACGATGACATCTTTCAGTCTCCAAAGCTGCTGGTGGAGGTTGACAACTCTATCTTTCCGGGACTGGACTAGAGGGACGCTAAGGAACTCCTCCTTCTTATCCTCTGGGATAAAGGGGAGAAACTGACGTATCTTTAATGCAATCTCTTTCAAAAACATGCCCATATAGAGGCTGTATGAATTGATTCTGGCAATAAGCATGCTAGCTTGGAAGACTTTTCTACCAAAAGCATCCAGAGTCCTACATTCTCTTCCTGGAGGGGTAGAAGAGTGCCTTTTGGTACTCTATCTTTTTCATAGCAGACTTCACCACAATAGAGTGGTGAGGAAGCTGAGTTTTTTGAAAACCAGGAGAAGGAGGAACCCGATACATGGTGTCCAAACGTCGAGAATGTGGAGATGGACTTGTGGGAGGCTCCTCTCACCCTATCATGTGTTCTTGAAGAATTTCATGTATGGGTAAGGTGGCTGCCTCTTTGGGAACCTTAGAGTATCCTAAAATATCCAATTTTTTTGCTCTAGGTTCCTTTTCAGAGGTTACAGATATGGAAAGTCCTTTAGCTACTTCAATAATGAAGTCTTGAAAGGACAAATCCTCTGGAGGAGACACTCTCCTTTTTGGAGAAGAGGGCTCCTCAGGAAGAGTAAGAGACATCAGCAGAATCATCTGATGTATCAGAATCTTCAGAGGATTCAAAGTATCGCCTATTTGCTTCCAGAGATCGATACGCGTACCGACCGGTATCGACATCAGGCGTACCGGGAATCGGAGCGGTATCGAGAATGTCCGGAACCGGAGACCAGAACCAGCATACTACTGGAAGTAGATGCTCTGGGTACCGGTATCGGTTGCGGTACCGGAATCGGAGTCGGAACCGATTGTCGCGGTACCGAGGGCGTTGCAGCGCTAATGAAAGCCAGTAAGGCCTGCTGCATGGATTGTACCGTAGTACCCATAGTCGCCACAACTGCCTGGATGTCGGTACCGGTGTTAGCCGGTACCCCAGAGCAGTCTAACAGGAGATCGGTCGAGGCCGTGCCATCGATGTCTACCTGTAACCCCATAGGAGGAGCTTTGGAAGCCAGAGCTTCCCGCCGGGGTTGTTTGGCTGAGGCAGGGTCCTCAGGGTCAAATGCAAGGGCCTCTCGCTGCTTAGAGGGAGATTTGCCTTTTGAGGACCTGCCTGAAGAATGTTTGGTTACCTGAGATCCATCAGCAGAAGAAGACCTGGAGGATGTTGATGCTGGAGTATCGGTAGAAAACAGCATATGAAACTTAGCTGCTCTGTTCTGTAAGCCCCGTTTGGACATTAGAGAGCAGGATGGGCAATCCGGAATGGAATGGTCAGGCCCCAAACATTTAAGACACCACTCATGGGTATCTGTGACTGAAATAGTACTGGTACACTTGGTGCATTTTTTAAAACCAGAAGCTGGTTTTTCCATGAGGGAGAACCTGAGAAGGCCTAGAGGCCTCACAGAAAAAATACACCAAGTGAGGAAAAAGTAATTTTTTTTTTTTTTAAAGAAATAAATGAAAAGAGGACCGGCGGTACCGGTCCGGAATCGGGGAAGGCAGACACGCGGTCAAAGAAACAAATTAAAATAACAATTTCTTCAGCGGTGACAGGAACACGACCTGCTGGCTCCGCAGAAAAAAGAAGAACTGAGGAGAGTTGGTCAGGAAGGCGGGAAGGCAGCGCGCATGCGCTGTGGGAGGCCCCAAAAGCTTCCTTTCTGGGAAGCTGGGGAGCTTTCCCGCGCAGGCTCCGTCGGTTCCGACGTACCCATATGTGAGGACTCATTCCTGCTTGTTCCTGGAGATAATTAAAATCACGCAGAAACGGAGAGGCTCCGTCTCACACAGCTTCAGTGTGGCTGTACGGGTCCCAGAGCTCTCTCCCGTACAGTCAAGGGAGAGATCTCCGCACCGGCAAATGCCTGTTGCAAGTGAAAATAACTGACAAAGAGGGAAGGTGAGAGCTGCTTCTAATTTAAAGAGCCAGGCTCAAATTTAAAATTACTGTAAATAAGGAAATTTGCTCCTAACTAAAAGGGAACTAATCCCTGATTGCCAATTAACCAAAGGTAACTGAATTAGAAGTAAAATGAAAAGTAAATTAAAGGTAAAAATCAAAAGTAAAGTCAGAATAGAGTTTGTCACACTAAATGCTCCTTATCTGTTCCCCCCAAGTGAGCCCAGAAGCTAGGCTCACTATGTCCTCCTGCTGCAAGGAGACTGGACACACTGGAGGCTGATGGGAGATACCAGCAGGCTATATCCAGTGATGTCACGACTTTGACATGCCCAGTCTCCAAGCTGCAGGAAGAGGTGCACAACCCAGAGGTAGAGGACTAAACTGGAGGAACTATAAGGAATTTGTTGAGGTTGCTGGGCCTTAGGCTGCCCGTCCTTTTTGGTACAAGGAAGTACCTGGAGATGGTGGGGCACTGGTTCCACCACTGTCCTCGAGAAGACCTTCCTACTCCTTCAGAAGGTGGTCCCAGTGGATGGAGACCTGAGGGGCTCTACCGAGAAAAAAAAGGGGTGGTGTCCAGGTTAGGTGGAGGAGGTAACCCTCTGTGCCCAGGAATCTGTGGTGATGGTCACCCACCTCTGGGCATAGAGGGCCAGACGTCACCATGTAGGCTGCTGATCTCCTTGGGGTAGAGAGGCTATGCTCAAGGAGTCAAAAGCTCCCCCCTGGCTGGGACGGAGCCAGTGCCTGGGTTTTGGAGCCTTTTGCTTACATGGGCCATGCCTGTGTCCCTTGGCCTACTGACCCTGTTGGGGAGGGCTGGTAAGGTGGGTAGTTTCTGCAAGCAGCTCCCTTCCTCAGGTAAAAGGACTTCTTACCCGAGTCCTTCTGTCGGGGAGGGGCAGCAGTTTTTTAAAAAAAGAGCCTGATCCTCTTCAGTATCCAGTTCGGCAGCCTTGTCGGTCATGGGTTTGTCAAAGACGTTCTCTCCTTGGCAGGGGACATCGACCAATTTTTCCTGAACCCACTGCTCGAGGTCAGATGACTGTAGCCAAGCTTGGCAGTGTGCACCGATGCCTGCCATGACTACTTGGGCTGACTCCTCGAACCAGTCATAGACCACTTGATATGTGAATTTGGAACTGCCTTGGCCAGGTTCTTGAATCGCTGCAAGAGTTCCTCGGAGAGACCAGCCGAGAACCCGGCGAGTTCCTTCACCAGATCTCTCAGGTACATGGCCATGTACAGCAAGTAGGCCTGAATGTGGGAGATGAGCATTGAGCCCCGGTGGCACTTTCTGCCAGGAGGCACCGAGGAGTGTGTCTTTTGGCTCTTCAGCCAACACATGGCCAACTTCACCACCATGGAGTTATGTAGCAGCTGTGACTTATGCCCAGGCTCCGGTGGACTTGAAACATCAAGTTGAGCTTTTTGCTCACCACCGGCACCGAAGCCAGTGTCTCCCACATTTGGAACATCAGCCGTTCCAAGATAGGAGGGATGGCACCATGAGCGATTCCCACAGAAGGGCCTCATACTGGAAGAGGATTTCCAACTCATCCACCCAAGGGTCCTCCTCCAACTCTGTTGGGAATGCCAGAGCCTTAGACACGTCCTTGATGAAGTCCAGAAAGCCCATTTCCTCGGAAAGGGGGAGGGGGTGGTTGGGGCAGATGAACCAGTTGTGCCAGGCAGTGCTCGCTGCTGGGCCATTAAGGCAGACAAACTGTGCTCCAGGACCACCACCTTCTGGACTCCAGACCAGAAGGCTCCGCAGCCTTCGGTGTGGGGACTGAGGGACTCTGCCTGACACCAGCTGCCCCGAAGGAATTGTCAATGAGGATTGTGTCTAGGGACAGAGGTCAGACCCTTCCAGGGAACCTTTGCAGGCCACTCCTTCTCCAACACCTCGGATAAACGTCTCAAACTGTGGTACCAGGCCCGGGGAAACCCCAGCTGGTCAGAACCGTCCAAGGCCGCTGCCTTCGAGGGTTCCCTTGAGGGAGACCCCCTTTCTGAGGGCTCATGACGAGGCTCAGGTTCAGAGGGTTCCACCTGAGATGTCAGGGCCTCAGATGAGGCCCTGGTCTTCGGAGGCATCAGGGACTTGGTGAAAAAAAAACTTATCGTGCTGCTGCTGACAGCTCAAGGGCCTTGCTGGACATCCTCTTGCAGAGCACACAGTACAAAACGTGATTGTACCAACGGAGTTTTTATTAAATACTTCTGCCAGTTGGCAGAAAGTAGTATTTAATAAAAACTCCGTTGGTACAATCACGTTTTGTACTGTGTGTTTCGTTGTACGTGATTAACTGCCTTTTCATGGTGGCATCCTCTTGCAGAGACCACAGGCTGATGGGTCGTGGTCTAGCCCAAGGCAGCGGAGTCAGCAGTCATATATACTGGTCAGAATTTTAGAGCACTGATCATACTTCTTAAAAGCCTGGTATCTTGCAGAAGTCCAGGACAGAGGGTAGGCATTGAGTTTAAGTCACAGAGATGCTGGGCATGGCCAAAGATAGCATCCCAGTGCGAGTCTCTGTCCAAATAGTAGTGTGCAGCAACAGTGTAAATAGAAGACCAGGTAGCTCCCTGGCAAAATGTCCACATTGGAGAATGGAGATTAGCTAAGGATGTTGCCACAGCCTGCAGATTATGAGTGGTGACATGACCCTCTAATGAGAGTACTGCTTTGCATTTTTTTTGCTTATGCACATCTAATAATTGAGACAGTTTTCTTTGCGTCTTAGTTCTATCCAGCTAGTAGGCCAGCACTGAATTGCAGTCTAAGGTTAAATTAGACTTACCTGCTAATTGTTGTTCCTGGAGTAGATACAGTCTAGTCTCAGACCTCTGGGTTGTCTACCTTATTGAGCAGCCTGGAGACTGAGGAACCTCCTTTTTGTGATGTCAGCAGTATATCCTGCCAGTAGCCACCTCCATTAGCCAGTTACCTATTGACAATGCTGACTCACCGGAGCAACAAGTAAGCACAAATTGAAAAGAAAAAACATTGACACTCACATAACTAGCTAAAACAATGGCGGATTACTTTTCTCTTGTTGGTTTTTTTTGGGGGGGGGGGGGGGGGGTTTGGTTCCCCGAAGGAAAAAACGTTAACTGTAACCTTTAAACCTCCCAGAGGCCCACCCCCCACCTGTGTGGAGGACCTACCTCTAGGCCTTACCCCTCCCCCGCCCGGGGTCTAGAACAATAATCTTCTTACCTGTAAAGGCCTCAAACCTCCCGCTGTCAGACCTTCAGGCTGTAACCTGCATCAAAAACGTACTGGGGAGGGTTATGGGACCAGACTGTATCTACTCCAGGAACAACAATTAGCAGGTAAGTCTAATTTAACCTTCCTGATCGTATCTCCAGTCTAGTCCCGGACCTCTGGGTCTGTACCAGAGCAGTAAACTAACGGGAGGGATCGTCCTTTCCAGCCTGAAGGACTTCCGCTCCAAAACAAGTGTCCTGTCTTGCTTGAATATCCAGTCTGTAATGCCTTACAAAAGGAATTAAACGTTGACCAGGTGGCCGCCTTACATATCTCTAGCGGCGGCACCAATTTAGTTTCCGCCCAGGACGCAGCTTGCGCCCTAGTAGAATGAGCCCGAAGCCCCTCCGGCACCGGTCTGCCCTTCAACACGTACGCGGATGCAATCGTCTCTTTAATCCACCGGGCAATGGAAGCCTTTGAAGCCGACTCACCTCTTCGTGGCCCAGCAAAAAGCACAAAAAGTCGCTCAGACTTGTGAAACTCTGATTTACGCCGCAGGTACCTCTTTAAACGCCCTCCTGGCATCCAAGAGATACGCCCTCTTCACATCCGGCCGCCCAGAGCCACTCCAAAACACTGGTAAAGAAACTTCCTGATTCATGTGAAACGACACCACCTTGGGCAAAAATGCCAGCACTGGACGCAACACCACTCTTCAGTCAAAGAATGAAAGATAGGGCTCCTTACAGGACAACGCCTGCAACTCCGAAACCCTTCTCGCTGAACAGATTGCCACCAAAAAGACCACTTTCAACATAAGATCCTTCAACGACGCCCGTGACAGGGGCTCAAACGGCTCCCGTTCCAATGCCTCTAGAACGAACGGAAGGTACCACTTAGGCACTACCTGCCTAGCTGGGGGCCGTAAGAGCGACACCGCCCGTAAGAACCGTTTAACATCCAAATGTTCAGAGTGAGCGACCACCAATTTTACCTCTAACACGCCAGAGCCGCGATCTGCACCCGAAGGGATGCGGACGCCAAGCCCTCGACAAAGCCATCCTGCAGAAAATCCAATATCTGGGGAATGGTCGCTCTCAGAGACTCCGACGCCTTGTCGCTGCACCATCCTTCGAACACTCTCCAGACTCGCGCATACGCCAAGGACGTAGACCTTCTCCTGGCCTTCAGCAAAGTGGAAATCACCGACGGGGAATAACCTCTAGCCATTAGCCTAGCCCTTTCAATAGCCAGGCCGTAAGCGAGAAGCGATCCATGTACGGCATGAACAGAGGCCCCTGGGATAACAGATCTGGTCTGGCCGGAAGACACCACGGACGCTCCACCAGGAGCCTTATCATATCCGCGTACCAAGGCCGGCACGGCCAATCCGGAGCTATCAAAATCACCTGTCCTTTGTACCTTTCTATCCGCTGGACCACCCTGCCTATCAGGGCCCACGGCAGAAAAATGTAGAGGAGCTGCTCCTCTGGCCAGGCCTGAAGGAGAGCATCCAGACCTTCCGACATTCGTTCCCTTCTTCTGCTGTAAAACCGATTGACCTGTGCCGACTGGAACGTTGCCATGAGGTCCATGACCGGTGTGCCCCACCGACACACCAGCATGTGGAACACTCTGGATGAAGGACCCACTTCCCGGGATCCACCCTCACCCGGCTGAGGAAATCTGCTTCCACATTGTCCACCCCTGCGACATGCGCCGCCAACAGGGCTAACAGATTCTGCTCGGCCCAGTTGCACAAGTCCTCGGCCTCCAGCACTTCACTGCTGGTCCCTCCTTGTCGACTGACAAAAGCCACCGCGGTCGCATTGGCTGACAACACCCGAACCGCCTGGCCTCCGAGATAGGCCTGAAAGCTCTGCAGGGCCAACAACAACGCGTGCAACTCTAACCTGTTTATGGGCCAAGATCTTTCCAGAGCACTCCATTGCCCCTGAGCGAGTTTTCCCTGGCAATGCGCTCCCCAGCCCCAGAGACTGGCATCCGTCGTCACAGGTACCCAAACTGGAGCTTCCAACGGCTTCCCCCTCCTTAGAGACTCGGGAATTAACTGCCAGCGCAGCGCCTTCCGCGTCTCCACCGGGCACAGAAGCCTTCGACAACGGGTCTCGTTGGTGCAACCAGCGCCCGAGTAATGCTCTCTGCAATGGTCTCATGTGCGCCCTGGCCCAGGGCACTAACTATCGTCGACGCCATCGTTCAACAATTGAAGGTACTGCCACGCTGTGGAAGCTGCACTGCTCAATAATCTGTGGGCAAGTTTCCGCAACCCCTGCGCTCTTAGTTGCGGTAGAAACACCTGCCCTTTCTTCGTGTCGAAACGAGCTCCCAAATACTCCAGGCATTGGGAGGGAGCCAAATGACTCTGCCATATTGACCACCCAACCTAAGCTCTCTAAGAAGGCGACTACCCTGGCCGTTGCCTCTACGCTTTCCGCCCTCGACTTTGCCCAAATCAACCAATCGTCCAGATAAGGGTGTACCAGAATCCCTTCCTTCCGCAAAGCCGCTGCGACCACTACCATGATCTTGGTAAACGTGAGAGGAGCCATCGCCAGGCCAAATTGTAAAGCATGGAACCGAGACTGCCCGAAAGGCAGCACAAACCTGAGGTACCTTTGATGGTCCAGCCGAATGGGACTATGAAGATAAGCTTCTGACAGGTCCAGAGAGGTAAGGAACTCTCCTGCCCGAACCGCCACTATGACCAAGCGCAGAGTCTCCATGTGGAAGTGCAAAACTCGAAGACAACGATTCACTCCCTCGAGATCCAAAATTGGCCAGACCCCTCCGTCCTTTTTTGGGACCACAAAATAAATGGAGAACCAACCGCAGCTGCATTGGTCTGAAGGTACTGTAACTATAGCCCCGAGATCCAAAAGCCTTTGTATGGTTCCCTGCACTGCCTCGTACTTGATCGACAACTTGCAGGGGGACTTCACAAAGGCATCCTGTACCAGACAGCGTAGCTCCAGAGCGTACCCTTCTCGGATGATTTCCAGCACCCACTGGTCTGATGTGACCTGGACCCAGGCGTCGTAGAAGCTTTGTAAGCAGCCCCCCCCCCCCCCAAGGGAACCAGAGATGCCTGGGCCCCCTGACTTCATTGCGACTTCCTAATACCAGATCCCGAGGAGGCGGCTGACACTCCAAAACCTCTTCCTGCTCCCCGAAACCCTCAAAACCCCTGACTCCTGCCGGGGAACCTGCCCCTCTGGCTGGGATTAAACCTTTGGAAACGAAAGCGACGAAAGTCCCGCTGCTGCCCTTTGCTTGCGGGTGCCGTCCTCCCCAGCTTGGGCTTGTCCTCGGGTAACCTACCCCCTTTAGACTCCGACATCCTTTACCAATTTTTCCAAATCTTCGCCAAACAAGAGCCTCCCCTTAAAAGGGAAGCTTATTAAGCCTCGCCTTAGAAGAGTTATCTGCCACCCAATTGTGCAACCATAAATAACGCCTTGCCGCCACCGCGGACGCCATGTTTTTTGACAATGCTCGCATCAGATCATAATGAATATCCGCTAGGTAAGCCGCTCCAGATTCCAGCTTGGCTGCCTCCCCAGTATTGTCGCCCTCCTGGGACCTTTTGTGCCCATCTCAGGCAGGCCCGGGCCACCCAAGCGCCACAGATCGCTGCCTGGAGCGACACGGCCTTTACATCGAAAATTTGCTTCAGAAGGACATCCAACTTTCTGTCCTGGGAATCTTTAAGAGCCACACTGCCCTCAACTGGGATCGTGGTCTTTTGTTACTGCCGCTACCGCCGCATCCACCTTGGGAGCCCGAAAGACCTCCCTATCTTGCTCCACGAGAGGGTAAAGGCGACCCATCACCCTAGACCCTTTAAGGGGCGCCTCTGGGATATTCCACTCTTCCTGAATCAACTCCTGGAAAACCCTATGCACTGGGAACGCCCTTTGTTTTTTCCTGAAAACTTGTAATAATGGATCCTCTAGGGCAGTGATGGCTAACCTTTTTGAGCCCGAGTGCCCAAACTGCCGCACAAAACCAAAGAATTTCCTCAAAGTGCCAGCACGTCAATTAAAGCCCCATTTGCATAAGGTGCTTCATTTGCATAAATATTTGCATAATGTTACCATACACTAACTTTTAGTAAACATGCCTCTTAATGAGTATATGGATAAAGAAAGACTAAAAGGTTTCTACATTACTATAATCCAGTACCAACCGCCAGGCACATTAGGAACTACTACAAACGCTGCCCATTTAGAACCCATAGCAAACCCGCCGTATCCTAACAGCACTACCAGGACTCACAAAGCACCATACTCTACCTATCAAAAGGCAACACTGCAAATATTAAACCAATACATCTCAGAGAACAACAATACATGACCTACTGGGGAAAGAACAAGTGGCAATGTCAAATAGGAATTATATAAACAGAATACCTCAGCTCAGTTACACATGCAGAACAGACCATCACCAAACAAGGAATCACAATTTAGAAACAGGAAGACAATAATTAAACTGGGAACCCCAAAAGCCAAACTTGGAATATACAACAACACTGTAGAAATAAAACTATATATTAATTTCCTCTTGTACTAAACAAAGCGCAAAAATTAATGATGCACATTTCCCAGAGCTGACATATTCCAGTTAATAAATTCAAAATAAAGAGATATTTTTCTACCTTTTGTGCATTTTTTTTCAGTTGCAATTGTTCCAGCCACTTTCTTCTGGTTTCTTCGTGTCTTCTGCTAACTCTCCATCTGCTGTCCATTTGTCCTTTCTTCTGTCTTCTTGTTTTTTTTTTCCATTCTCTCTCTACATCTGCTTTAACATACTAATCTTTCTCCTTTGGCTCTTTCCTCATTCCTATTTCATCTACTCAAAATTTACCCCTCCATCCTCAATCCCCACTTACTCTCCCAATACCCGGCCAATTGTAGATTTTTTATCCCTCCCACACAAAATATTTTTCCCCTCTCCATTTTACTCTCCCAGCCCCATCCCATTCTAATCCTCCCCCAACACCAGCTCCCTTCTAGTTCCAGCCTCACCCAGCATCCATTCCCTTCTAGTCCCTGCATCAGCCCATTTCCAGTCCTAGCAGCCCCCAACCCAATACCAGTCCTATCCCCCCCTCATCAACCCACTTCCAGTCCTAACCCCCCATCACCCCATTTTCAGTTTAAGCCCCCCCCCTATAACCCATTACCAGTCCTAACCCCCCACTTCCAGTCAGCCCCCCATAGCCCATTGCCAGTCCTAACCCCCCCATCAGCCCACAGTCCATTACCAGTCCTAACCCCATCAGCCCACCTCAAGTCCTAACCCCTCCCCATCAGCCCATTTCTTGTCCCAGCCCCCCCATAGCCCATTATCAGTCCTAAACCCCCCATAGCCCATTACCAGTCCTAACCCCATCAGACCACCTCCAGTGTTAACCCCCCATCAGCCCATTTCCAGTCCTAACCACACCCAACAGCCCACCTCAAGTCCTAACCCCTCCCCATCAGCCCATTAGCAGTCCTAACCCCCCCCCCAGCCCATTAGCAGTCATAACCCCCCCTCTCTAGCCCATTAGCAGTCCTAACCCCCCCCCATAGCCCATTACCAGTCCTAACCCCCATCACCCCATTTCCAGACAGCCCCCATCAGCCCACAGCCCATTAGCAGTCCTAACCCCCCCTAGCCCATTAGCAGTCCTAACCCCCCCCCCTCCTAGCCCATTAGCAGTCCTAACCCCCCCCAGCCCATTAGCAGTCCTAACCCCCCCCTCCTAGCCCATTAGCAGTCCTAACCCCCCCTAGCCCATTAGCAGTCCTAACCCCCCCTCTCTAGCCCATTAACAGTCCTAACCCCCCCCCATCGCCCATTACCAGTCCTAACCCCCCATCAGCCCATTTCCCGTCTGCCCCCATCAGCCCACAGCCCATTAGCAGTCCTAACCCCCCCTAGCCCATTAGCAGTCCTAACCCCCCCCCTCCTAGCCCATTAGCAGTCCTAACCCCCCCTCTCTCTAGCCCATTAGCAGTCCTAACCCCCCCCATAACCCATTACCAGTCCTAACCCCCCATCACCCCATTTCCAGACAGCCCCCATCAGCCCACAGCCCATTAGCAGTCCTAACCCCCCCTAGCCCATTAGCAGTCCTAACCCCCCCAGCCCATTAGCAGTCCTAACCCCCCATCACCCCATTTCCAGACAGCCCCCATCAGCCCACAGCCCATTAGCAGTCCTAACCCCCTCCTAGCCCATTAGCAGTCCTAACCCCCCCCCTCCTAGCCCATTAGCAGTCCAAACCCCCCCCCCTCCTAGCCCATTAGCAGTCCAAACCCCCCCCCTCCTAGCCCATTAGATTTCCAAACCCCCCCCCCTCCTAGCCCATTAGATTTCCAAACCCCCCCCCTCCTAGCCCATTAGCAGTCCTAACACCCCCCCCCCGGCAAATTTAAAAACAGAAAAAGCGGGCTCTGGCTGCTGCCGCGGACGCAGCAGCATGCAGTGTCCCGCGGGGCCCCCTCCGCCCCTCTGCAAGGGCTTTCAGATTCGCGAGGGAGATAGCGTCTCCCTCGCGTCTCTTGTTAAGCCCGCAGGGGCTAATGGGAAATTTCCCATCAGTCCCTCGCGTCTAAAGGGGCTGATGGGAAATTTCCCATTAACCCCTACGGGCTTAACAGAGACGCGAGGGAGACGCTGTCTCCCTCGCGAATCTGAAAGCCCTTGCAGAGGGGCTTAGCGGGCGGAGGGGGCCCCGCGGGACACTGCATGCTGCCGCGTCCGCGGCAGCAGCCAGAGCCCGCTTTTTCTTTTTTGCGGACCTTCACGCGTGCCAGCTGCAAGGCCTTCGCGTGCCACAGCTGGCACGCGTGCCATAGGTTCGCCATCGCTGCTCTAGGGTCTCATCTTCCCCCGACCCTGGGACCAGCATGTTTAGTGCCTTTAGCGTTTCGCCAATGAGGGCGGGCAGCTCCTCTCTGTGAAAGGCCCGCACTACTCTCGCCTGGTCCTCCTTATCAGCGAGCTCACCTTCCTCTAATTCCTCGTCCATTCAAGACTGCGGCCTTCCTCATCTGACAGTTGCCCCTCCGAAATAACTGAGGGGACCTTAAGGCTCTAATCTAACTTCAGCTTCTTAGATCCGTCCTGCGACTCCTCCAGAACCTGAGAGGTCGTCGGCCTCTTCCCTTCGCGTCCCCTGGCTGTGTCCCTAACCTGGCCTTGCAAGACGCTAACAACTGCTTGTTGCAGAAGCACTACAAAATCCCTAGAAAAAAAATAGACTCCAGCCCCTTGGGCCAGGCTGCAAGGGAGGGCGAGACATCTGGTGCGGATGAGGGCCCCGCCACCGGTTCCCCCAGTAGCAAGTCGCCTGCTTGAGCCCCTGAAGGCCCTGCTTCTCCATCCATGCGCTCCTCCGTGCTCTCTGTAACGTTGTCCATGGTAGAGGCCTCCTTCAAAACAACTCATACACACTCCCGAATCTGCTGCCGAGCCCCTCCTAGCCCCACAGACAAAGCACTGGGGCCTAGCGGGCATCCCCGCAGTGAGCGCTGCCTCGTGCAACAAGCCCCCCCGGGAGACCCAAACAAGAAAAAGAAGATCCCCCATACAAAAACTACTGAAAGGAGTAAACACCCCACGGGTTCCCAGGGCTGAGCCGCTCCAAGACAATAAAAGGTTGAGTACTGCTCCAACAAGGCTCTCTCCGGTCTCCCCGCACAAGGCCTGACTCTGCCAGCAAGGTTCCCGCACCGCGACCACGTGTGCAGGCCTTTTCGCACTCAAAACGCGCTGACAGGAACCCGAGTTAATCGGGGCCTCTTACCTCCTGTTGATCTCCGGTTCCAAGCAGCGAAGAAAACTGCTACTCCTGCCCTGTCTCCGGACCCGCTCTGTTGCCTGGGACCGCGCCGGGGGGGGGGGTGAGAGGGAGAGAACTCAGCTGCAGCGTACTAACAGGCAGGGCTTCTGTGTAACGCCAGCTGGGTCCCTCTGCAGCTGCTCTGCCTAGAGCCTGTCTAACGCTAAAACCAGAGAAAAAAAACCCTCCAGGAGGGGGGAGAGCCTTCAAACTCAGCTTAAAAAAGGTACACACCAGCAAAGCCTCTTTGCCTTTATCTCCTTTTCCTTTTTTACTTTAAAAAAAAAAAAAAAAAAAAAGAAAAAAAAAATCTGGTATGTCAGAATCATGACGTCACTGGATATAGCCTGCTGATCTCTCTCCTCAGCCCCAGTGTGAACTATTAACAAAGCAGACTCAAAAAAGGAGCAACAAATAGGTTAGGTTAAAGATGTGTTCTAGCTACTTAACATGAGAACAAAGTAAACCTGCAGACCAGGCTGTCTTACGCCTTTCACTGCCACACACAGAATCAACTAGAAAATACAGCAAACAGAAACAGTTCTAAGACCGACCTACCTGTAGTGGTTCTCCGAGCCGTTAGATCGCCCCCCTAGTGAAAGAACTCCAGGCGGGATTGAGGACTGAACTGTCGTTGCTCAAGGAACTACAAATTACCAGGTAAGTGTAATCATTTCCTTATCGTTCCTCCAGTTCAGTCCTCTACCTCTGGGATGTGCCAGAGCAGTAATCATCGGGAGGGACCCTTCCAGCCGGCATGCAACACCGCCAAACGGAAACAGGCCTCATTCGCAGCCGCAACGTCAAGACGGTAATGCTTACTAAACGTATGCAGACGATCAAGTCGCCGCCCTACAAATCTCACCTGGCGGGACCAAACCGTGCTCCGCCCAAGACGCCGCCTGCGCCCTGGTGGAATGAGCTTGCAAACCTCCGGGTATGGACCGACCATGAAGCATATGGGCGGAAGCAATCGCCTCCCGAATCCATCTGGCAATGGAAGCCTTTGAAGCCAGCTTTCCCTTGTGCACACCTCCGACCACCACAAACAGCCGGTCCGATTTCCAAAAAAAACTTCATGACCTTCAGATACTGACGCAACACCCACTTAACATCCAAACGGCGCAAACTGCGGTCCAAGGCGCTCCATCCTAACGACCCTAGAACTGGCAAGCACACGGACTGATTCAAGTGAAAGGGAGACACCACTTTAGGTAAGAACGAAGACACTGGACGCAGAACGACCTTTTCCCTTGAGAAGGACAAAAACGTTTCCCTAGAGGACAAAGCTTGCAACTCCGAGATGCACCTGGCTGAGCAGATCACCACCAGGAATACAGTTAACGTTTAAGTCCTTCACTGACGCCTGATGCAACGACTCAAAAGGCGGTTTGGCCAGCACCGTCAACACCAGATTGAGATCCCAAGGCGGAACCGTCACTCTGCGTGACGGCCACAATCTAGCAACCACCTTAAGAAAATGCACCACATCAGCATGAGCTCCGAGAGCCACGCCCTAAACCATGCCACGATAACAGGAAAGAGCCACCAATTGAATGCGCAAAGAACTAGCTGCCAGACCTTTATCAAAGCAGTCTTGCAGAAAGCTTAAAATAGAAGGAATGGAGACTGTGGATGGCCTAATCTGACACCTCGAGCACCAAATCTTCAAAAATACGCCACACTCGCACATATGCCAAGGAAGTGGACCGCTTCCGAGCCCTAAGCAGCATAACGACCGACGCCGAATACCCTTTCTTCCTTAGCCTGGCCCTTTCAATGGCCATATCGTAAGCGAGAACCGATCCACCTGGGGCATGAAGAGAGGAACTTGCAGCAATAGGTCCGCCCTTGCCGGCAGCTGCCAGGGTTGTCCGTCTAAGAGACGTACGAGATCTGCATACCACAGGCGTCTCGGCCAGTCAGGAGCCACCAGAAGCACCCTTCCCGGGTGAGCTTCGATGCGCTGAATCACTCAGCCTAACAACGCCCACAGCGGAAAGACATACAGAAAACCTGAGGTCGGCCACCGATGCAACAGTGCGTCTATGCCCTCTTGACATTCTTTTGCATCTCCTGCTGAAGAACCGGCTTACCTTCACTGACTGGAAGGTTGCCATTAAATCCATTATTGGCATCCCCCAACAAGTCAGTATCTGCACAAAAACGTTGGGGTGCAACTCCCTCTCCTGCATCTACCCGAACTCTGCCATGACATTGTCCTTTCCTGCAATGTGCGCTGCCGAAAGTGCCATCAACCGACTTTCCACCTAGGCGAACAGCAAATCCGCCTCTTCTTCCATCGCTGCACTCCCCGTGCCGCCCTGACGATTGATGTAGGCGACCGTTGCAAAGTTGTCAGACAGAACACGAACTGCGCGGCCTAGCACCAAGTCCCCGAACGCAAGAAGCGCTCGGGCAATTGCTCGCAGTTCCAAACAATTTAAAATTGACCAAGAAGCCTCCAGTGGAGACCAAACACCCTGCACGAACTCGCTCCCGCAGTGGGCTCCCCAGCCCACGAGGCTGGCGTCTGTCAACAACGGAAGCCACTCCGGTTGCTCCAGCGGCATTCCGGCCGACAATGATGATGGGAGCAGCTACCACCGAAGAGACTGCCTGACCTTGATCGGACATGGAAGCTGTTTGCTCAAAGGGTCCGACTGATGCGACCAGCGGTGAAGCAGAGCCCTTTGCAGAGGCCGCATATGCACTTTGGCCCAAGGCACCACCTCCAGAGTCGCCGCCATTGTCCCCAGCACGCAGAGATAAGTCCATGCCGACGGTGCTGGAGTGGCTCTGAACTTGCGCACCAGACTGCGAAGCACCTGAGCTCTCTTGTGCGGTAAAAAAACACCTGTCCTTTGCTTGTGTCGAACCCCCAGATACTCGAGGTCCTGAGAGGGCTCCAGACGGCTTTTGGTCGGATTGACCACCCAACCGAGACTCTGCAAGAACTGCACTACCCTGCTTGTCACCTGAAAGCTCTCTGCTTCGGACTTCACCCGAATCAACCAATCGTCGAGGTGTGTGTGCACCAGAATCCCTTCTTTGCGCAATGCCGCCGCCACCACCACCATAATTTTGGTGACAGTTCGTGGTGCCGTTGCCAGACCGAAGGGCAACACCTGGAACTGATAGTGCCCCCAAGGAAAAGGCGAACCTTAGAAACTTCTGATGTGCTGCCCGAATGGGTATGTGCAAATAGGCCTCCGTGAGATCCAGCAACGTCAAGAACTCTCCCTGACGCACCACCAGAATGACTGATCGCAAAGTTTCCATACGGAAATGCGGCACCCTCAGACAACGGTTTACGCCTTTGAGATCTAAAATGGGCCGCAGCACCCCGCCTTTCTTTGGCACCATGAAATAAATGGAGTACTGACCCACACCGTACTCTTTCGGTACCTCCACAACCGCTCCTAAGCGCAAAAGCCGCCCCAAAGTACTGCGGATCGCTAGGGTCTTCTTTTGGCCCCTGCAGGGGGACATGAAGGAATCCCGCATGGGCTGCGCCAGCTCCAGCGCATATCCTTGCCAAATTATCTCCAACACCCACTGGTCGGACATGATGAGGGTCCAAGCAGAAAGAAACTCCCGGAGTCGCCCGCCTATGGAAGCTTCTTCCGCCGGGACCCGCCTCATCTCATTGCGTCTTGCGAGCTGTTGCGGGACCTGAGAAAAAACCTCTATTAGCTCCCCGAAACCCTTGGGCTCGAGATGAAAAGCAGCCCCTTTGGAAAGATCCAAACCGCAGGGTACGAAATCTCCGGAAATCACGAGACTGGCCCCTAAAGCCCTGGCCGGCCTTTCCCTGTTTCGGCTTATCCTCTGGAAGCCTACCAGCCTTGGACTCGGAGGTCCTTTACAAACTTATCGAGATCTTCTCCAAACTGCAACTTCCCTTTAAACGGCAACTTACTGAGTCGAGACTTGGAAGAACCGTCCGCCGTCCAATTTCATAACCACAGCGATCTGCGGGCAGTCACCACGGAAGCCATGCTATTCGCGAGTGCCCCGATCAAATCATAATGCACATCCGCTAAATATGCCACCCGGATCCCAGGCGACCGAGCTCCTTGAGACCAAGGTGCGTCAAGTGGTGCAACCGCTGCACCCAGCACAAGCACGCCCGTGCCACCCAAGCTCCACATACAGACGCCTGCAACGAAAGTCCGCCTCAAAGGTCTGCTTCAGGAGCCCATCAATTCTACGGTCCTGAGCATCCTTCAAGGCTGCACTGCCCTCCACCGGAATGGTGGTCTTCTTAAATGCTGACACCACTGCGTCCACTCGCGGTGCCCGGAACCTTTCCTTATCCTTATCGGCCAGAGAATAGAGCTTATTCATCGTGCGCACACCTCTGAGCCCCGCTTCTGGCTGGTCCCATTCATCTTGAATCATCTTGGCAACCACTCTGTGCACTGGAAACACCACCTGTGTCTGCTGAACTGCCTGAATAATGGGATCCTCAACTTCCTCCTCCGCGGATGTCTGCATAGCGAGATTCAACATCTGCATAGATTCCATGATCAACGCCGGCAACTCCTCTCTACGGAAGACTAATGATCTTAGCTTGATCTTCAGGTTCCAGGATCTCCCCTTTCTTCCAAATCCTGCGCACCCTCTTCATTCTCCCAGTCGGGATCCTCGATTTCCTGCCAATCGCCTTCCGTAGAAGACGGAGCTCGAGTCCTAGCTCTCTTGGGTGCCGGCGGTCCCTCAGCAACCTCGTCAGACCCCCACCATATGCGTGACCGGAACCACAAGTGTCGAAGCCCCTGGCAACTTACCCTGACGCCGCAAACAAAAGGCTTGGTGCATCATTAAAATGAACTCAGGACAAAACTCTCCAAGATCCGCCGACTGCGGCTCCTGCACAACTGCTGAGGACCCTGCTGGTTCTTCAAAGGCGGACCCCTGCCCGAGCGGCTGCAGAGATTCAGCCACTGTCCCCGTCAGCACCCCCTGCGCCTCTAGAGAGTCTTTAAAGTCCATTTGCTGCTCCACTGTGGAAGAAAGGGTTGCACACTCCTGAATCTGCCACCGTGCCCCTCTGGGAGCCACAAATATTACACTGTGGTCGCCCCACCATAGAGTAGGAAATCACACTGACAGAATGAGTTGTCCTGACTGCTGTCCTATTCCCTTTTTTTGTTTTCTAACTCCGAGTAAAATAAAACCAAACTAACTGAAACCAGGCACACCTAACCCCCCCCCCCCCCAAAAAAACAAAACAAAAAAAACAAACAAAAAAAAAAACTTTAACCGGCAAGCATTTCCCCTCCATCTCTACGCAAGAAATTCCCCTCCACACCGTGCTGAACTACTAAAGCCCCGAGAAGGACTCCCTCCCCTGCTCAGCGGCTTTATAAACAAACGAAAGAAAATAAAAGAAAATAAAGAAACAAGCCTAAAGAAATTAAAAACAGGCGATAAACATCTACCAACCTAAGAGACCTGGTCTCTCAGCTACCCCATAGCCACGCGGCTTCCCGCAGCGCACAAAATGGCCGCCGGTAACCCTGGAGCAGACAAAGCTTTGATTGAAGGATAAGGCGGTATACAAAACTGTCTAAATAAAGGTGCCAAAATACAAGCCAGCCCAGCACTCCAAGCATTGGCTGATCTCCCCCCTCTAAGCGCAGCCTGCCTCCTGTGAACTGCTTACCGGCCAGGCCTGTGTCGATATCTGATCTCCTCCTGAGCTGTGCAGTCTCACTGGCCTGACCCACAGGTCTTCCGGAGCCACATCTGCGTGGCCTCCACGATCGGGGAGGTGATCACCCGCAAGGAAGGGCTCTCCCCCATAGAGTCCGGGGGGAGAGATCCTCTGGCTAGAGGTAGGCTAAAAAGAGTCCCCCCTTTGCTTTCATATTTTTTTTTGTTTTTTTGTTAACAGGCAGGGAGCAAGAGAGCTAATCTGTTTGTTTTAAAGGAAAGTACCCCAATTTTGAAAAGGCAAACCAATAACCCAAACTACACTCTCCTTATCTGTTCCTCAAGTGAGCCCCATCCAAGGCTCACAACATCCTCCTGCTGCATGGAGACTGGTCACACTTGGGGCTGAGGAGAGAGATCAGCAGGCTATATCCAGTGATGTCATGATTCTGACATACTAGTCTCCAAGCTGCAGGAGGAGGTTGACAACCCAGAGGTAGAGGACTGAACTGGAGGAACGATAAGGAACCCCTGCAGACTCCCTCCACAGAGAGCTCCTGCATGCTCCACAAGCCACACACTGTGGCCTAGCAAGCAATCCCTTAAATGAGATAAGCCAAAAAAAAAAAAAAACCCACCCACGCTTCTCTCAAAAATCAGCAAGGAAACAAAACACCCCCAAACATTTCCACCAAAGCAGCAAATCAGGCTTGAACTAAAAGTAAGTAACAATACACTGAAGCAATGCAGCAGCGATCACCGCTTCCAGCGCAAAGAAAATGGCAACGGAACACTGCAAGACTTCTTTTCCTTCTCTGCCACACGGCTAATCAAAAATACCCGTCCAACACCAAATCGAGCCCCCACGGCACTAACACCGCTCTCCAGAGCAGCAGATTGCCTACCTTTAACGACAATGTTGCGCCCTGCAGGAGAATAAGGTGCTGCTGACCTCTGACGACGGCCTGCACTCCCTCAGCAACCGCTCCTCACCCATCTTGGGGGGGTTCGGGAGTGGTGCGAGACACTGGCTGACTGGATGGCACTTCCTTGGCCTCTACAAACCAGGTCTGCTCAGCGATCTGCCTTCTCTTTATTTTCTCTCTCCAACTTTCCCACCAGGAATGCAAGGCACTGAAAGGAGGTAGGAATCAAGATAATTTAAAGGGAGACTAACACCAAACATAAAATAAACTAAATTAAAGCCAACACTCTTCTCAGTTGTCCCTTCAGCGAGTCCTAACCCAGAGAAAAACACCTGCTCCAGCTGCTTGGAGACCGAGCTTACTGGGAAGCTGAGGGTGGTGCCAGCTGCCTGAGTATCCTGATGTCATCAAATTGTGACATGCTCAGTCTCCAAAGCTGCTAGAAGAGGTGCTCTACTGGACTGGAGGGACAATAAGGAAGCCCATCTACATTAACCCCCCCCCTTTTTTTTTTGCTCTACCCAAAACAGAGCAGGAGGAATCTAAGAAGTCAGACAAATTTAGATCCGAGGCCGACTTGACCTGTTACTGCATTAACTTTTTAACAGGTAAAAGATAAGCTCTACTTAACTGAGGCAAGGCAGACTCTGGTATCAGCATAAACCTCACATACACGAGGTGTGACAAAAATGAAATGAGACTGTGGCAGCCATACCCATGACTCAATGCCAATTGGCTAACCGCTTATGTCACTGTGTTGTGCAACATCTCGCCATTATTCTGCTATAATATTTTTCATCTGTTTTTCTTTCAGGTTTTTTTTTGTAGCACACTGCTCCATCGCTGTATCATGCAACTGGAGGTCGCAGAAATATGGAGCAAAGAATCAACTTGAAATTTCTGGTTAAGTTGGAGAAGGGCTCAACTGAGTGTCTCCAACTTCTCCAAAAGGCTTATGGAGAAGATGCAACGTCAAGGCCACGAATCTTCGAGTAGCACAAACGCTTCAAGACTGGCCGCGACGAGGTGGAGGATGATCTTCCATGACAAAGACCTCTCAGAACAGAGTGAACTAGCTGGTGCGGAGCGGAGCACAACCCAGAGGAAAGGGAATGGACTCTTAGGAACTCATTCTGTCTCTGTAGAAGAGATCAAGGCCACTGTGACAAGGGAGCTGAGGGACCTCAAGGAGGAGAAGGACCTTATAGAGTGCTTCTGTACATGGCTGAGGCGAATGCAGAAGTGCATTAACTATTAACTCGGGGGGGGGGGGGGGGGGAGTGAGATTACTTTTAAGGGGACAATGGGTAATTTCTCTGTAGATTTCATAACATTTATGGGACAGTCTTGTTTCATTTTTTGTCACACCTTGTACTTATTAAAGGTTTCCAACAAAGAAACCTTTAACACTTTGTCTAAATTTGAGTGTGTGAAATTTTCCTAAATTAATTCTCAAATTTTTCAGGTTTTGGTGAGTAATTACTTTGTCCTTTGCTAGCTGATCAATCACAACTCTAGAGTCATCGACTTCCTTAGTAAGCGCTTCAATTTTACCAAGAGTTTCTTCCACAAAATGTCCATTAAGAGTAGAGTTTTGCACATTGCTTGGACCAACGCCTGTAGTATATTTAGAAACTGTAGCTTCCAGTTTCACCAGAAAAGTCTAGATTGATTGCAGAGATCTCACAGTAGACTGATTCTGTGAACTCAGAGAAACCAACAGCTGAGTTTCTATCTCTCAATGACATGATATCCACAACCATTCCGCCCTCCCCAGAACGGTTCTACACCACGAGTACCCTCCTCCCAAACAGGGGAGGACAGCCAACAAGAGAGAGGGTCTTCCACCTCCATTTAGGAGGCAGCCTGCAGGTCGACGACACCAGGGCTGGGTTCCAAGCAGAGTACCTCCAGGGCATGACCGAGTATCAGGTGTTCCATGCTCCAGCACCTCCCCATCGATACTCCACGCTAGTGAGCCATCTTGTACAGCCTTTGAATGCCAGGGCCCTTTAGGAGCACCTCAATTTGCTGTTGTCCTGTCATTATGGATACCGCCTTATCTTTCGTGTTTCCATGTCGTTTTGGAGCCATTGGGAGGTAAAAGGTTAAGGAAGTGAGAGATTGCTAAAGCACCGCTCTCCTGGCAGAGGGGGGGGGGCAGTCATCTTGACTCTGCCCCTCATGCAACTTTTTTTATCCATCCATCCACAGTAGAGTTCAGACTGCACAGTCACTCATCACTATCTGCTGGAGACTGAGAAAATTCTGGAGTGATCAGTGATGCACTGGTTCTTGTGGAATGACATCTGATGGAAACTGAGAAGAAACCATCTGCTAGTGGTAAGGCATAAACCCATGCATCTGCACTGGATGGACAACATGAAAACCTTCCCCCCCCCCCCCCCCCAGTCTATTCTATATATGTTTTTGGCTCTTGTCCAAGTAAAAGAAAAATAAGACAGAAGCTAAGCAAGCAGACAGAATAGCAATAAGGAAGGGGGGCCTGGCCTGATTTACCAATTCCCTCCTTAGAGAGCCCATGGAGTCATCCCGTCCACTCTCAGCCTACCATGAGTTAGGAACCTAAGCATAGCAGCACTGGACACAGCAAGTTTTGTTTTTACTTAAGAGACAGGAGTACTAAGCAAAAGGCAACATTGGGCTACAGATCTCTGCTACTGGAGATAGGCCTATCAGTACTGCTGCACTAGTCCTAAGATCTTACCTCCTGCAGGAGGTAAGAACATAAGATATGCCATTTGGGTCAGACCAGGGTCCATCAAGCCCACTATCCTGTTTCCAACAGTGGCCAATCTAAGTCATAAGTACCTAGCAGTTTCCCCAAAAGACACAGGTTCCACAATGCTTGTATTGGGTCAAGTAGTGATATCCCAGGTCCCTTTTAATAAATGGTTTATGGACCTCCAGGAACCTGTCCAAACCTTTTTTAAAGCCAGCTACACTAACAACTTTTACTATATCCTCCGGTAACAAATTCTAGAGTTTGATTATGCCTTGTGTGAAAAAAATATTCTCAGTTTTAGATAGTTTACCCTGTAGCTTCATTGGATGTCCCCTAGTCTTTCTATATTCTGATGTAAACAATTGATCTCATTCCACGCCATTCATTAATTTATAGACCTCTATCATATCTCCCCTCAGCTGTCTCTTTTTCATGTTGAAGAGCCCTAACCTTTTTAGCCTCTCTTCATAGGGTTATCCTTCCATTAGGTAAATGAACAATACTGGCTTCTCTCAATGTGTCACCAGTGCATATGCAGAGTGACATCAGTGAAAGTTGCTAGTCTGCCTCCCACCTGCTGGTAAGGGGACATAACCCACTCATTTGAGCTGGTTTAACAGGATAAAGGAAAGTGACACCAATGGAAAAATACCCAATAAATGTATGGTTTGAAAATTCTCACCACCACAATGAAAAGACTAGCTTATCAAATTGCTTGTAGTATGTCATCAATTCATAAAATGTAAAAAGAAATGCTGGTTTAACAGCATTTGAGAAGCCATTTTCATCCTCATGTAGCTCTCCTACTAGTATAGAGGTTCATAACTCATTTGGATGATCCAGTACTTCTGCTGGTCATTGGACAACCTTACAAAATATTAGGGGCTTTTCAGGACTTTAGTTTCATAAGTCTGAAGTTTCATTTCAATTTTAAATGCATGTTAAGTATAACATTTTAACATATTTTATAACACCACATATTAAAACACTGTCCATCAGATCCATGATTTAAGACTTACCGACCTGCCCCTTTGTGTTTATTTTATATCCACCTCCTCCTAATGCCTAATCTACTCCTGGGCCCAAATAAGGCAGTGGAAATTCCTAAGCAGTCCTAGCAGGGAAGTATGGAGGAATGTTAGAATACATACAAGAGAAGGGTGGAGGGCATCTTTTCCCCACATTTGAAATCATGGTTTTAGGGTTCTTTGGGGGAGAGAAAGAAGCAGTAACTACTGGAATAAAAAATAGTATACGTATTTTCTTCATTTACCGAAGAAGAAAATATCTTTTTTGTTCTGTTTAATAATGGACATTTGAGATTTTCTCACCAGAACCAAAAGCAATCTATTAAAGTTATATTTTTTGCAGCATATAACTCTCATGTGTGTCAAAGTAATACGATTTCCCACAAGAATTTGTTACTTTTTCACAAATTCCGTGCAAACCATAGTTCCAAACATTTAGCAATTAGATTTACAAATCACATGGTCACAACAGTATGTTCAACATCCACTTAAGTATCACTATTTCTAGCCCCCTCTCCCCTAAAAATAGGGACCATAGTTTACATTCCAGTCCACTATTCGTGGAGTGTTTCTGTCGGCACAGAAACCGCCGTTCCAAACGCTCATGAAAGATAGGAAGAGTCGTTTCCTACACGCACCAAGAGAAAACTCCCAATAAGGCTCCTATTTGAGACTGTTTTAAGATTACATTCAAGGTGGCCTGTCCCGGATTTAAAAACAAAACAAAAAAAAAACGCAAGTGTTTGTCTACTACAAACATACCTAAGAGAACCTCGGCTAATACTACCAGGCCAAGCAGTGTTAAAACAAGGAATCAGAGTTCCAAAAAAAGGCCTAAACGCCCATAGCCAAGACCCGAGTATTACAAAATGAAAAGCGTTGTTATAATCCATCTCCCCCAACCCCGGTCCATGAGCCACACACTTCTCATTTAGTTAGCTCAAAAACGATTTCTCTCTCCCCACCCCTCAAAATGTCAGCGAGTGACGTTTCAAGACCAAACCGTGACAAAACGCAACCTATTGCCCTTAATAACGAACCGAGAAACCTCACCCACGTACAAGAGCGAGGAGGCTTACCTATATTCGAAGTGCTCATCGAAGTATTTATCAGAATAATAAATATTTTTGTAAGACATAGCAACGTACAAAACAGTACCCGACCACACACCTAGCGCGTCTCTCCAATGTTAACAATAACCGTTCTTCAACTACCAACAACAACCCCTCCCCCCGAAAATCATTTGAATCGAGCGGCCCAAACCTGATTGGAACTCCACCCAAGCCAATCAGACCTAAAGCTTTGTGACGCTAGAGCCTTCAATCCACCAATCACATCCTTGTTGCGAAGGTGAGCTTGAGCTAGGGAAAAGTAGGCGGGGGAAGCTGTGTAGTACGGAGTCTGACGGTTGAAAGGCGGCCTGCGCGCGGAGATAGGCGGTCTTTTGCAGAGGATGGTGATTGGTAGCTTTTCTTTTGACTTAGGAGAAGGGGGTAGGGGGTAGGGCCAGGGCAGGTTGGTGGAGGAGGAGAATGGAGATATGTTTCTAGTTCTACATTGTGTTCCATGTTTTCGACCTCCCTTTAGGTTAGCCTGTTAGTTTATTATTTTTAGCCAGTTTTTCAACACTAATAGCTGTTTGCTGAAGGGGATTATGGAGTTTAAATTTTTGGCAGCTATGGCAGAGACTAGTCTATATATATATTTCCGCCCAATCGCTGTAAAGTGCTGCAATCGTTACTACAGTTGGCTAGATGTGTGATGCACGGATAATACGCGCTGCATCTATTTTGAACCCACAAAAATACAGGATATTCGGAGGGATTTTTATTAAAGAAACGTAGTGAACGCTGAAATAGCGATAAACGTCGTTTTGTTGCCCATAGTGAAAATGGCTTTAAGAGTTTGCTGTGTCTGAGGTTAGCTGATGTAGAAGTAAAAGTTAACCTACAAGGAGTGATAATCCCTATTCGTCAAACCTTCGTTTGTGATCAAGTGTGTGCTACATCTGGTTAACTTTACAAATAAAACGAAAAATCTGCCCTCGGGTGCAACTAGAAAAAGTCATACGTATCGATTGCATCAGTTCGCCGATTTTGATTTCTGTATATCCATATCGATTAACGTGACGCTTCTTTGCTAAGATTAACAAATGTAAAGTCTGAGCTATGAGTTCACAAACTGAATTGAAGGTAGGGAGGGCTAGCTCTTTAACTTCTTTCGGGACAGATGCAGAAACCCTGAACCCGAGCCAGCGAAAAGGCTCTAGCGCCGGGTTTCCTAACGTGAGTTTAACTTTGACTTTTGGTGCAGCAATGCTATAAGCAAATATCCATATCAATTGTGTGTAAAAGAAGTCTGTTAAAACAAGGAAAGCAAACCTGACACATGCACACAAGGACCTGCATTAAGTCTGGCAACTCTGCACATGGATTAGCTTGAACAAAAAAAAAAGTTCCCCGCTGATGACCAGACTCCCTAAGCGGCTGGTCCCCTGATATACAGCCCCACCCGCAAACAAACAAAATACCTAGTTGCCACAAATTCAATCCCCCAAGAGAAACCTGGCAGTCTAGTGGACCTTAGCACATCCTCCTCCCCAGTACCTCAAAAGATGAGGGGTGGACACATTACCCACACACTTCTGTCCCCCTGCCCACCATCTTGCAAAATGATAGGTCTTGGCTTGTGTGCCATAGAAAGCAGAAGATGCCTTATATGGCAGAGAGGTTACCACCCCCACCTGGGGTTGCATCCTGGGACACACAATACAGGCTCAGCTTTCCCAAGTTGCAACCCCAAGGGGTGGGGTTTACTTTACCATATAAGGCATTTTTTGCCTTATATAGTAGTCTGACCTCACCCAGTGTATCACAGGATGCACTGGGTGGGGCTGTTTTGCAAGATGGTGGGCCCACCAACTTCTAACATATTGGGGAGAATTCAGGGGATTAGGGACCACCAGGTTCTGGTTTGGGGAGGATTGGGGCCCCTAGGTCTTTTTCTGTTTGAGGATGGGATCAGGGACCACCAATGATTTTTAAAGGGGTGGGGAGATAAGGGCCCACCAGGCCACCAATCCTTTTACTTATGTGTGGTGCATGACACCGGACCCCTGACAGTTTGCTGATGGAATTGGGGGCTTTTCCTGATGTCTGGATCATATGAAGTGAAGTGTCAAACTTCACCTCAGATGATCTTTTTGCTCCTGCCTGAATTTTTATGCCTGCCTGAAGTTGGTGTAAAGATCCTGAATTAAATATAATGTAAAAAACTGGGCTGTTTCAGCACAATTTGTTTATATTAGGAACAATTAAATATGCAGCACTTTGCATATGATTTACATGCCCACTGCATTGTAACTTAGTGTGATAGTTTTTCTGGTGTTTTTCCAGCACTAGCTTTGTAGCAGCAGATAAGCATGCAATAAATAAAACCAGGAGTCTTTTCAAGGATCCAAGCCAGTTTAATGTGCACATGGCTCAAGCAATAAGCAATTTCAAAATGGCTGAGCAATGGTTTCTAGCAAAACAACAACTTTTATAGCGTTCTTCTCCATTCTAGACATAGGCAAACTTTTCATTGGTCCCAGTAACCCCTCTCACCCATCTATTGGTCCTGGTACTGATATGGCTACCCAATCGGGACCCTGGTCTGGGCTCAGCACCTGGTTGCCCCCCTTCTAGTCCCAATTACAATGGTCAGTGTCTCTAACTTGTTACATCTCTCCTCCAAGGTCGCTTAGCTTGTTAAAACATATGGGAAGCAGGGCACTGTAACCTTGCTTTTTGCAGAGTTAATTAATTCTATAGAAGCTGTGCTCTCTTATCAGTACCAATTAGAGCTGTTTTCTGTCTTTTCTAAGTGTTTCGTTTCTGCTTAGCTATGTTCAGTTAAGCTGAGTTAAGTTTCAATTCTATGGTGTCATCATTCAGGGGGGTTTTCATTCCTCTGGGCCTAACTACAGGCTTCAGTTACAGGTCAAGCTGCTTAGGCCTGTCTGCTTAGTTCAATTAGCATGGATCATAGGCCGTCGCCTACCACATTCCCCCCTTTGATTATTCTCACCCGCATGTTAATAAGGTGTGAGAATCAAATCACATAATACTAGGTAAAGGTATCACTCTGTGGTATAGGGTAGTAAGTTCACATAGCTAATATCTTTGTAGCTGCCTTATGCTCTACAGTGTTATTAATAACTGAAGTTATCATTCGCAAGCAAAGTGGCAAGAAACAAGGGAGCAACAGGCAGATAGTCAAAGTCCATAGTTTGGCAAGAGTGGGAAAAAGAACTAAAGGATTAGAAGGTTCAGTTGCATCTTTGTTGTGCTGTCGTAAAGCTTCTGATTTAGACAGACCAGCTGTCCATCCTTCGTAGTAGATTGTGGTCCAGTCCCAACAAAACACAAACTGTCAACAATGGGGTGGGCCAATACCCACTCACTAGTAGTATTATGTAAATCAGTCTGATTGTATAGGATAGAATAGTTCAGTTCTTGCGTCTCCCAGGGCCACTGATCTCCCATCTTAGTTCCTCCACAATAGAAACAGTCAGAAGTGTGGAGACTAGATGCTATTGCTCCAGCAAGTTCAAGAAACAAGTTCTGGTGGTGGTATGAGGAATTGCAACGGTGGCTTGCATAGCCTTGTAGAAAGTCAAGATCTAGAACAACTTTTGGATTGGAGAGTATACCAATGCAAGTATAGGAAGAATGATAAAACAAGGTCTGAGTGACCTTCGGTCCAGTTCATGTTGTACTTATACAGGCTGCCCAGGGAGATAAGGCAAAAGTCATTTCAAAGCACTCCAAAACTGTTGCCAGAATAAAGCAATAATAATAATTCATAATGGGCATAGTCTCTGGAAAAGTGGTGGAACTGTCGACTTCCACAACAGATAACAGATGTAGGGTTGATTGTAGATCCTCAAGCTTCTGCGGTACGTAGACCTACCAGCTTTTTGGCAGGAGTAGGGCTGTAGATTCCAAAGTATCACTGTCCTCTGGGATGTCTCAATTTCTTAAAATATCATAGCATAGTCTCTTAGGCTATTATTGCTTCCTTAGAGCAGTTCACTCTTTAGAAGATCAAAACAGTCTTTTCAGAGTATTTAAACACAGTCTCTTAGAAGATTCAATTTCTTAACACAACACAGTCTCTTTCTGATGATTGCAGTTTTTTTTTTTCCAGATGCGAAGCTTACTTTCAGATAAACAAACAGTCTTGAAATAGTGCAGTTTCTGAGGGACCAATAAGTCTTAGGTCCGTGGTTGTTGTCGTAGGGTGAGGTGCAATGGAGTCTCAGGATGCTGTACAGTAGTCCAGTGATCAGGTTCAAGAGCAGCTGCTGGCTTCACTTGATTATGATGGATCCAAGGTTCAAATTCTGCGACTTTTACTGCAGTTGGAGTTGACATGATGACAACATAGGGTCCCCTCCAATGCAGGGCTAACAGTATCTTTCTCCACTCTTTGATCCACACCGAGACTCCAGGCTTGAAAGGATGCAGGGGTGCAGGCAAATTGATGGGTAATCGATTTTGTACTCAGGTATGAAGACTCCTGCAAAACAGAACTTAAAACCAATAGTTCATGTCTAATAATTTCAGATCCTATCTGTCTCATATCTCCTTTTATTTCCTATACAATAGGCAGGGGTTGCCCATACAGAATCTCAAAAAAGGGAAACTCCTAAAGACTTAGCAGGGGCTAAGTATATCCTAAGAAGGGCTATGGGAAGAACCTGGGGCCACTTCAGGTAAACCTCTTGGCAAAGTTTAGACAACTGAGATTTCAGGGTTCTATTCATACATTCTACTTTTCCTAAATTCTGAGATCTATAGGCAGTATGTATCTGTTAATATCAATATCTTGGGGCTATACTTAATGGACTTGCTTCCTAAGGTTATCCACCCTCATTCTTTGTACAGGGCCCCATATGCATGCAAGGTTGTAAGGGCATACTTGGAATTTGGGTACACATTTAGACAGGGCTCTTTTCCTATTGTTAGTGCTCTAGTGAGGACTATCAGTTCAGCTTTCTGTGGTGAAGTTTCTGGGGCCAGGGCTGAGGACTCAACTACCAAATCAGGGGTCACCACTGCATATCTAGCACAACAATGTCCATTGATGATGAAACTGCCTTCAGCCACAAAGAAAGTCTGTTCAGGGTTCTCCAGAGGGACATCAGTCAAATCCAGGCGGCTTGAGAATACAGTGTCCATAATTTCTAAACAGTCATGATCAGGGGGTCAAGACCAACTGATAACAACATAGCAGGATTGAAAGCTTGACTGACCCTTCAGTTGTATCTGGGGTTTTCACACAACATACTCTAATACTTCAACATTCATAGATTTGTTAGCTAGTAATTTCCTTTGTATTTCATATTGGTTAGAACAGAGTGTGGTACAGTAACTTGAAGATTCTGTCTCAAAGGGATTTTTCTTTTAGTTTTTGCTTACTAGGAAGGCTGTAGCTGTAACAGCTTCTCAAATAAGGTCCAAGAGATTGAGTCAACACTCCTAGAACATTTCCTTGCGACTCATGAACATAGAGACTGTAAGGTTTTCTGGACATCTGGTAGACCCAGAGCTGGTGATAACATCAGAGCGGTTTTCAAAGATCAAAAGACTGCATTCCTATTCAAGTCCCCATTCCAATGGAGACTTTTTCATTCCTTTGGTAGCTTGATACAATGTGATACAATGGTTTTGCTAGCAGCGCAAAATTGGGGATCCATATACAACAGTACCCTGTGGCACCCAAGAAGGCTCTCACTTGCCTCCTGGTGGTTGGAGTAGGAATACTGCATACAGCTGCTTTGCGTTCTGGTAAGGGTTCCAGGCGTCGAATTCCGCTGGACAACTGGAATCCTAGGTATTTAACTTGTTTGACATAATTATGCTTTGGCTCTTGAGACTTTGTATCCAGCCTCATTAAAAAGGTGCAAGAGTTCACTGGTGGCTTGTGGACATTCACTTTCTGAGTTGGTGGCTATAAGCAAGTTGTCCACATATTGAAGTAGAATTTTTTTTTTTTTCTGGAGTTTCTGGATAACTTGTCAAATCTTTTGCTGAGTGAGGCGAGTTCTTGAATTCTTGAGGTAATCTTGTCCAGATGAGTTGGCCCTACCTCCTTGTAGTGGGGTCTTGGGCTAAGCGTATACAGAAAAAGGCATCTTTTTAAGTCCAGAATGGTAAAATATATATCTTCAGCAGAGATCAGTTCCAAGAGAATATAAGGATTTTGGTACCACTGGTTGTATAGTTTCAGCTGCATCATTCATTCTTCTTAGATCCTGCACTGGGCGGTAATCACCTGTCCCAGGCTTCTTGACTGGCTTGAGGGTGACAATGACAGGGGCTATGTTCTTCGCTAGGCCAGGTAGATTATCTTCTGCCCATCCTCCAGGTGGGGCTATGAGGTTGGTAAGTGTACAGCTTGTTGCTTTGGATGCAGGTGAATAGAACCGCCATTCTTCTTCTTGGGGGACAGTTAACACCATCAGGCCAGCAGATTTTGAGTTTCATTTTTTCCCCCTTCAACAAAGGATATCTGTGCTTGAAACTTTGCAAGCAGGTCTCGGCCCAAAAATGGAATAGGGCATTCAGGCATATACAGGAACTGGTACATTATTATTATTTTTTTTTTTTAGTTCACACATGCGGTTCTGCAAAAAAGGCTTTGTGGCCTTAGTCCCAGTAGCTCTGATAATGGTGGTGCATCTAGAAAAACACAGGGGCTACTGGCTTTAGTATTCTGCTCCTGTATCCCCCATAAAAGTCCATATATTGGTCCCCTATTTTTCAGACTGACTCCTGGGGACCCAGGGAAACTGGAGAGTCCGGTCTGGCCTAGTCTTCATCCATGCTGTAGCCCTCTTCGGCTGCCACTCACGCTATAGCTGCTTCACTCTCGTGCTGAAACACTGTGCTTGGTTTTATTCTATGACTCTGCAATCAAGTACTCCCTCCTCCCCTCCTGGGGTGGAGTCAAGATACGGGCATTCACTTCTCTAATGTCCTTCTTTTTCTATAATGGGTGCACTGATTTGCACCCAGTGGAGGCCTGCTACTTCTGCGGCCTCTTACACGTTCTCTGGTCCTTTGATTAGGAGAATCTCCTCCACATCATTCGACTAAAATATCAGCAAAAAGATCTGTTCTCTTTTCCCATCTTACAATTTTTACATTCTCTGTCCTTCTTCAACAATCCACATGCTTTTCTGATAAACTTTCATTTAACTATTATGCCCGCAAATTCATCCAGTTTTCTGCAATTTCCGTTCATTAGTTCAATCAAGTCCTAAAACTTCTCAGTGTATAATGCATTTTTTTTTTCAGTTCTAAACAAGTCTGGTCAGCTGACTTTCACTTCTGGTCCAGAGGGGGTGCACATCCCCCTGCTGCGGAGGTGGCTGGCAAACTAGGGAATCTGCAGGGTGGATTTCCCCCCCTCTCCTGGGTTCTGTTTCTCCTAGCAACGCTCTATCCAGGAGGTTGATTTTTTTTTTTTTAAATGATCTACTTCTCTGCTGTGGGCACATTAGTTCACGCCCACCGGGGGGTGACATCATCGGTGGACTGGGCTCCATCCCCCCCTTAAGCACTCTAAGCGGAGCTACTTACAGAGAGAGAGAGAGAGAGAGACAGGATATCTAGAGATTCTGGGGCAAAATATGGTGAACAGCAGAAACCACTCCCTTTCACATAACATTCCTGATTGGGACAGAGACATTTCATAGTCTTCAGTAAATCCCTTACTGAAATTCTTGATCATACTTGAAAAGACACTTATTAAAAAACCTTATTACCGTAATCATAAGCTTAAATTGAGCACAGACATACAATTTAGATACAGTTCTTAAAATATCTTATAGAGAGAACTATAGCTATCTGTTACGTATGACTAGAATAAAAATACTTAGCAACCAGCCGTAATCAGCATGTCTCTGCAAAAGAAATATTACTTTTTTTAGTTCAGGAAGCAAATATTCAAAAGACATTCCGGATATTTTTCATAAAGTGCACCTTTCCCTTTTTTCAAATACAGAAAAACAGCTTACAGTTTGGGGAAGCATGCATTCAAATGACTTATACTTGTTCATAAAAAGGTTAGTGCAAACACTCCGCAAGATAAACTTTTTTTTTTTTTTAACTTTGATTGAATGAATCCTTTATTTTAAACAAGCAAAAGAGACTGCTCAATCGGGAACGGCTGTCTCATTCCCTAGTAAGCTGTGTGAGCCACACCCCTTCGCTCACTGGAAACGAAATGATCACAGTTTCACAGAGACATGCTAGCAAGAATCATTTAAATCAGTGTCAAGTCGTGATCTAATAATTACTTTGTAGGTTTATAAGTCAAAGGAAATAAACCCAAAAACAGTTTGCTTAGTTTATCATTTCTGAAAGGTAACAATAATATACAGACAAAGCAGAGAATATAACTAAAAACAGTTTACGGAGCTCCGATGAGGTTAATTCGACCTTCAAAACTAAAATCCTGACTAAATATTCCTATCGAATGGTATATAATACCTAACCATAGCAGAAGGAACATTACTATTAAAAACATATTGAATAACACAGGTACAATTGTCCTGAAATAAGCACAAACTAACAGCATTGAGATTTAAGCCTGCACAGGATTAGAAAGACGACACTGTACATTCTTTCCTTCAGACACGCCCCCTGTCAGTTTTTTTACACTGCAGTAGAAAAACGAACTGGGTCAGACCAGCTTTTGGATTTTTAAAATGATTCTAGGTGTTTTGGGTCTTCGTTCTACTCTATTAATACAATTTCTTAATCAGTGAACTGTCACAAATTACCCAACAGAATAATCTCACATTTATAACAGAAGGGAAACTCGCAGTTTCAACAGATAACAAAAAACAGATACACAGTAGGGCAGACAATACACATCAAACGCTTCACAATCATGCTAGCAACGTATCTCAGAATGCATTCCTTTCTATCTATTCTGACTAGTCTTATCCAATTTCCCAATTACGAAGAGACGGGAGTTTCGCCCCGCGAATACTCATGCAGGGGTACTCGGTCCGTCTCGGAGAGGTGATCATGCTCTCTTACCAATTTCCAATTTTCTCGAGATTACAAATTCCAAGTTCCTGTCTGTTCTGACTAGGCTGAATCATGATTCTCTATAACAGCTGTACCTCGCGAATACTCATGCAAGAATTTCCAAACAAATTTTCCCCACGCATACTCATGTAGGGACCTCGCGCATACTCATGCGAGGTTGACTTAAGTCTTACCAAACAAAAAGGACGATGGCTTCGCCTTGCGCATACTCATGCAAGGGTAATAGGACCGTCCTTGAGAGGGGATCAGTGCTCTCATTACCAAATTCCAAGTTCCAAGTTCTCGAGATTACAAGTTACAAGTTTCACAAGTTTCAAACTGCAGTTCTAACTCATCTGTCTAGACAGGTTTTCAAAACTATACTTACCAGATCTGGTTCCCAAGCTTCTGAGTTGGATCCTGGACTCCCCCGGGTCGGAAGTGTTGGCCAGCTGGACTCAGTGCCTGCCGAGGCCAGGCAGAACCCCCTCCGATTCAAGAGGATCGGTGGGCCCAGGGAAATTCCCCTGCGTCGGATTGGCATGGTTCCAACTGGACCAAACCTCAAGGCGAATTACGTGGATTTATTCACTTGAACACCATCCACCACTCGCACTTCCAGGCCAAACGCACCAAGAAATGTAGCAGCAGATAAGCATGCAATAAATAAAACCAGGAGTCTTTTCAAGGATCCAAGCCAGTTTAATGTGCACATGGCTCAAGCAATAAGCAATTTCAAAATGGCTGAGCAATGGTTTCTAGCAAAACAACAACTTTTATAGCGTTCTTCTCCATTCTAGACATAGGCAAACTTTTCATTGGTCCCAGTAACCCCTCTCACCCATCTATTGGTCCTGGTACTGATATGGCTACCCAATCGGGACCCTGGTCTGGGCTCAGCACCTGGTTGCCCCCCTTCTAGTCCCAATTACAATGGTCAGTGTCTCTAACTTGTTACATCTCTCCTCCAAGGTCGCTTAGCTTGTTAAAACATATGGGAAGCAGGGCACTGTAACCTTGCTTTTTGCAGAGTTAATTAATTCTATAGAAGCTGTGCTCTCTTATCAGTACCAATTAGAGCTGTTTTCTGTCTTTTCTAAGTGTTTCGTTTCTGCTTAGCTATGTTCAGTTAAGCTGAGTTAAGTTTCAATTCTATGGTGTCATCATTCAGGGGGGTTTTCATTCCTCTGGGCCTAACTACAGGCTTCAGTTACAGGTCAAGCTGCTTAGGCCTGTCTGCTTAGTTCAATTAGCATGGATCATAGGCCGTCGCCTACCACAGCTTGCTTTCTGTATCAGAGCAAGCCTGCTATGGAACATAAGATATGCCATACTGGGTTAGACCAAGGTCCATCAAAACCAGTATCCCGATTCCAATAGTGGCCACTCTAGGGGGTATGTTTACTAAACCGTCTTAATGTTACCGGCTCTAGTTGCAGCGTTAATGTGAAGAATGCCATATAAGGTAGTGGGCGTTCCGGCGGCAAGGTAGCAAGAATCTGTATCGCGTAATAGTGGGTGCCGTGGCACATTAACGCGCGTTAACCCTAAGTTCATGCCTGTGCAGTATTAAAAGCTATAAAGATGTAGCCCACTGGTTACTGCAATGACTGTGGAAGCAGAGGTCATGGGTTCAATCCTGCAGTGATGTTATGTAAGAAGACTGTCTGAGGCATTTCCTTTTAATTTAAATCACTGCTGCCAGCAAAAATACCCTCACAGTGCTGTAACCTAAGGTGCTGCATAAGGCGCTCTATAAGGCACTCCATAGGGGACATTATAAAGTGCCCTGTCTGCCAAGGCACCTTATAATGTGCCCTATAGGGCGCCTTATAGGGCACCTGTGAGGGTGTTTTTGCTGGCAGCACTGATTTAAATTAAAAGGAAAAGTCTCAGACAGCCTTATTAAATAGCACCACTTTGGGATCAAATCCATGACCTCTGCCTCCACAGTCATTGAAGTAACCAGTGGGCTACATCTCTATAGCTACTAACACAGCACTGGCTGGCTACAGAAAGACTGCAGGTCACCACACAAACTGTCTGCTGTGGTTACCAGGATAGGGTAAACCCACCCGTACCCATGATGCACTGCACATGCAGATCAGCAGCCTACATCTGATCACCAGATGGGGTATGCGCCTCTATAGCACCCCGGCCTGGTAGGGGGAACTGACCTTGTGTGTTACTGGCACAGAGTAGCTACAGACCGTGACATTGTGCGGTTCCTGTGTTCACCCTGAGGGTGAGGTGGGGCGCCCAGCACCAGGTGAGCAGCACCTGGCTTGGCTGAGATAGGCTGTGCTGCAGATCCCCATCAGTGCCAGTGTGTGATAGGTAGTCTTTGGAGACACACCTAGGATACACCTGTATCCATCTGTATTTCCCCGTCACATCTAGCTCTTGTGGACTATGATGCACCCAGAATAGTGCATATCCTGTGTGGTTGCCGTCGTCACATGTTATAAGAGAAGGGTGGTGTTTGGACCCAAAAGCAGATTATGTAGCACCACCCAACCCACCCTCTGGGCTCAGGGTGGGGGACAGGATCTCCCACCAACAGATCCACATTCTAAATCTCTGCAATGGTGGCAGTAGAGAGGACCATCAACCCCATTCCTGCTGGGGAATAGGCACCCCTACAGGGCAGTCAATGCAGATCTGTACGCATCACATAGGGCACTGGCAGTAGGCCTGGAAAAGCTCAGCTGCCCCCCACCACTATCTGACATTCACCAGCAGAGGGCACAGTCAGTCTCTACCCACTGCACCCTGCAAGGTGTTCCAGCCATACACATGCTAACTACAGACAGTCTGCTAGCTAATACATGTTTCTGAAGGAACTGTGTGCACCCAAAAATGGGATGTGAGCGCACACATCAAGCAGGTATGTCAGTGATTGGGCCCCAGAAAAAAGAACTCATAGATATCACTTGAGAGAAATACTGTATAACACTATGGGGGAACCTAGCCATGCCATCGTCACTGCTCAGTCAGGATGAGAGTGACCCCTCCCCCCCCAGCATGACATGCTGTGGCCACCCTGTCCATGCAGGTGGTGGTCGGGCACTACAATGTCCCAGCCATTGCCCTATGCCCTGTGCAGATGCATCCTGCCCAGGCCTCCCTGTCTGGGCCATACCCACAGTACCATGCTCCTCATTATGCACATTGGCAGGCTAACACTGGAAACAGTGCAAGCACTGGGGGCTCAGTAAGATGTAGGCAGCCACAAAACACTGGATAGACATACACACACTCCCACACCTATTTCAGCATTGTGCAAAAATAGAGGTGGTTGGCAGCCCTGGCCGCCACACCAGTCCTGTGCACAGTGCAGGCATTGCTATGGTACACAATACTGTTAGGGTCCCACCCAGGGGTGGTAAACACTGTCAGAAACAAGAACTGAAACACACTCCACAGATATCAGAAAGGTTTCTATGATGAATCTCTGTCAACAAATTGTGTTTAACGTAGGATTTGTTATCTGACATTAATCATAGCAACCTTTTGATATACGTGGAACGTGTTTCCAAGTTTAAGACGGCATTGCTAAGGTATGCAGGTGCTAGTATTGATGGGTGCTGCTCCGCGCAGGGCCCAACAGCCTGACTCTCCATGAGCCGTTGGATAGTGGAGCCTATGGGTGTGGGTGTTTGTGCCCCTGTTGGCCGCTGCTCTATGGCAGAGGTTCCCAACTCCGGTCCTGGTGGGCCAAACACGGTTCAGGTTTTCATGCTGTCCCTAATGAATATGCATGAGATACATTTACATACAATGGGGGCAGTGCATACAAATGCATCTCAAGCATATTTCTTAGGGACAGCATGAAACCTGAATGGTGTTTGGCCCTCCAGTACTGCAGTTGGGAAACTCTGCTCTAGGGACTGCACATGTCTATGGTGTATGTGCTCTGTAGGGTACAATATAGGCGTTTATATTTTATCTGCAATAAAGTTTCCTTCTATATTACCACAGTTTAGTACTGGGTAAGATATAGGGACATGGTCTGCAGGAGCCACAGCAAGGACTTGAACCTGTGACCTTCTGCCCCTGAACACACTGGCTGTGTGTACTGCACCAAACTGTTGCCACAGAGGCAAGTCATTCCCTGGGGATATCATGACTGTTCATCAGGCAGACCTTGTCTTTGCAGTGCACGGCACCCACCTAAGCAGGGCTTGGCCTTGGTCTGCTGTGGGCAGATGCCACCGTCCACCACCAGCACCCCTCCGCCACCATGCTGACATGCCCTTATGATGGTGGTGCTGGTGGTGCGCAGTCCCAGGCCATCCAGTGTGCCAGTAGGCAGCTGCCTGTGGTGTGGGATCTGGGGTAGGGGTACCTACATAGCCATCCACGCTTCCCCCCAGCACCGCCTGCCAATGTTATGTGCCCTTGGGGGTACCTGCTAGGTAATGTCCATTGGGGCACTGTGGGACACACACTCGTGGACATGTTTGCCCTCTGTCAGTTGCTGTCTTGCTGCTTTTCAGTTTTTGCATTCCTATGTGCCAGGTAGGCATCTGCCTAGTCCACACTGGCCCACTGCATGTGCCGCCAGCAGCCCCCTGTACCCCATTTACACCATCACCATAGTGCCCTTTCCTACGTGGCCACTCTGCTGTTGCTGCACATGTGAAAGCCACATAAGCACACTGCCCAATATACACCACAGCAAACCCTCATCAACACTATCAATGTTGGAACATTCACTTTGTAGGGGGAATCAGAATTGACCGTTCCAAAAGTGACATCTCCCTTTTTATTCTTTATGGGTAGTGTTGCTTACCGTTTATCATTGTTTTTTTCTATTGGCCAGCTCGGTGTTTTGTATTTATATTTTGGTTCTGGTCATCTCTCTGGTTTTTGCATGTTTTGTTACTGCACATGTATCACTACTATCACTTATCTGGGTCTCCCTGCCTTTGCTGTACATTGCTGACTGAACTGGTTTCTCTCTCCTGCAAATGTGCCTCTAACGCAAGGTTTTCAGTGGCGTTAATATTCAGACCCTGATTTCACAGCGTTAGTGTGCCTGGGGCCTCTCCCCGCCCACTCTCTGCCTATTGACCCCTTATCTCCGCCCTCTGGGGAGCCATACTCCACCCTCTGCGCACCTTAACGCTGCCGGAGACGTTATCGCACGATACATGATGTTATCACCCGGTAATGCACCATTATCGCACGATAATGTCACTTATCGCGCGATAACGTTGCTGCTGCGACGTTAGCGCTATTTAGTAAACATACCCCTAGGTCACAAGTACCTAGCAGTTTCCCCGAAAGAAACAGGTTCCACAGTGCTTGTATTGGGGCAAGCAGTGGATTTCTCAGGTTCTCTTTAATAATGGTTTATGGACCTTTCCTCCAGGAACTTGTTCATACCTTTTTTTAAACCCGGCTACACTAACAGCTTTTACTATCCTCTGGTAACGAATTCCAGAGTTTGATTACATGTTGAGTGAAAAATATTTTCTCTTAATTTTAAATACTTTACACTGTAGCTTCAATGCATGTCCCATAGACTTTCTATATTTTGATGGCGTAAACAATCCATCTACATTTACCCGTTCATAATAGACCTCTATCATATCTCCCCTCAGCCATCTCGTTTCCAGGTTGAAGAGTCCTAACCTTTTTAGCCTCTCTTCATAAGTATATCCTTCCATCCCCTTTACCATTTTAGTGGCTCTTCTCTGTACCTTTTCTAATCACGCTATATCCTTTTTAAGAAACGGTGATCAGAATTGCACACAGTATTCAAACTGCGGTCGCACCATGGAACTATACAGGGGTATTATAATACGCTTTGTTTTATTCTCCATTCCTTTCCTTATGATTCCTAGCATTCTATTTACTTTTTTGGCTGCCACAGCACACTGGGCGGAGGGTTTCAACATGTTATCTGTGATGACGCCTAAATCTTTTTCCTGGGTGGTGGTTCCTAATGTGGAACCTTGCATCATGTAACCATAGTTTGAGTTGTTCTTTCCTAGGTGCATAACTTTGCACTTGTCCACATTAAATTTCATCTGCCATTTGGATGCCCAGTCTTCCAATTTATCAAGGTCCTCTTGCAATTTTTCACAATCCTCATGGGTTTTAACAACTTTGAATAATTTTATGTCATCTGCAAATTTGATTACCTCATTCGTTATTCCCATTTCCAGGTCATTTACGAATATGTTAAAAAGCAGCTGACCCAGCACAGATCCCTGGGGTACTCTGCTATTCACTTTTCTCCATTGGGAAAACTGGCCATTTAGCCCTACCCTCTGCATTCTATCTTTTAACTAGTTCCTTATCCACAATAGCACACTGCCTCCTATCCTATGACTTTTTAATTTGGCCAAGAGTCTCTCATGAAGGACCTTGTCAAAGGCTTTCTGAAAATCCATATACACTATATCAACTGACTCACCTTTGTCTATCTGTTTATTCACACCTTCAAAAAACATCTGGCTCACCGGTCTGTTGTTTCCTGGATCTCCTCTGGAACCCCTTTTAAAAATTGGCGTTACATTGGTCATCCTCCAATCTTCAGGTATTACAGATTATTTTAATGATAGTTCACAGATTACTAATAGTAGGTCTGCAATCTCATATTTCAGTAATACACTTGGATGTATACCATCTGGCCCAGGTGATTTGCTACTCTTCAGTTTATCAAATAGTTGTAATACATCTTCCCGGTGTATCAATATTACCTTCAATTCTTCTGTGGCATCACCTTTAAATACCATTTCAGTCATGGGTAACATCCCTACATCTTCCTCAGTAAAGATTGAAGCAAATAATTCATTCAGTCTCTCCGCTATGGCCTTATCCTCTCTTAGTATCCCTTTTAACCCGTCTATCATCTAATGATCCAAATGACTCCCACAAGTTTTTTGCTATGAATTTATTTGAGAAAGTCTTTATTATGTGTTTTTGCTTCCACAATAAGCTTCTTCTCTCTTTGCCTGCCTTATCAATGCCTTGCATCTATCTTGGTCCTCTTGCAATTTTTCACTATGTTGTTTCCAGGTTTTGTCATTTGGCTGTTTTTTCCATTTCCTGAAAGATGCTTTTTTGGCAACAACAGCCTCTCTGACCTCACCTTTAAACCATGCTGGCAGTTTTTTGGACTTCCTTCCACTTTTCTAAAAGCATGGAATACAGTTGGTCTGGGCTTCCAAGATGGCATTTTTAAAGAACAACACACAAAACAGCTGCCAAGAGCAGGAAAGGATAACCAAAATATGAAAAACTGCTCTTAATAATAAACACAAATACTACCAAAAATTACAACCAATAACCAAAAAATAATTTCAGGCAAGAATGACCTCAGATGGCACAACCCCACATTTAGTGAAAAAATCACCATAGGGTGTTGATAGACGCTCACATCACCGGTCACTGCCTCCCTTAACTTCTCTAACAAAATATACAAAAATCTTGTACTATTTCCAAAACAACCACAAATCTAACTCTGTGAAAAATCCTTAGAAACTTATACAAACCTATAAATCAAACTACAACACTCACACAAACGTACAAACAGCACACTCAATCAGTTCATTCATTCCATTCTTAAAATAGCGTCTGTAAAGCAAATTGCAATATAATAGCAGCGGGGCTGAAAGCAGCCGGAATAGCTTTAAAAACGACACCTGCAAAAGCAATAACAAAAGGTGAAGTAACCAACTGAGATACACCAACATAGAAGTTCAAAAAACTTATCTCTTAACAGTAGTCTTGCAGCCAGCTGGGTCCACAGCCCTCAAGATAGACGCTCTTCAATAGGTCAATTCTGACCTCCAACGCGGGAAGTAAAGATATCAACAATCGATATTTCAGCCATTCATTAACAGGACGACCGAAGCCCTACAAAAGCTTTTGTTTCGCCATAAACCGTTTTCATCAGGAGCTACGTCATACAAACTTCAACTCTCCACAATGGCTACTCGAATCCTCCCACCAGCCCAACACAGCGTGTGATACGCCTAATATCGCAAACCAACCACCAATAAAAACTATTCTAAACAATAACGTCACCTTAAAGCTATATACATACACACCATCAACATCTAGGCTATTCACTAAATGTGGGGTTGTGCCATCTGAGGTCATTCTTGCCTGAAATGATTTTTTGGTTATTGGTTGTAATCTTTGGTAGTATTTGTGTTTATTATTAAGAACAGTTTTTCATATTTTGGTTATTTTTAAAGAACACCCATGCTTCATTAAATCTTTAACCTTTGCAACTGCTCCTTTTAATTGTTTCTTAACTATTTTCTTCATTATATCATAGTCTCCCTTTTGAAAGTTAAAAGGTAGTACTGTAGATTTCCTTGCTGTCCTTCCTCCATTTATTAAAAGCAATCATGCTATGATCACTATTGCCAAGTGGCCCTAACAACCTTATCTCTGGCACCAGATTTTGTGTTCCACTAAGGACTAGATCCAAAATGGCTTCCCCTCTAACGGTTCATGAACTAGTTTCTCGAAGAAGCAGTCATTTATTTCATCTAAAAACTTTATCTCCCCAGCATGTCTTGCCGTGACACTGACGCAGTCGATACCAGGGTAATTGAAATCACCCATTACTATTACTGTATTGTAACTTTTGTTAGCTTCCCTGATTTCTTTGAGCATTTCATTATCCATTTGTTCATTCTGTCCAGGCAGTCAATAGGACATTCCCACTGCCATCGCCTTTCCCTTCCCCTTCCCCTTTTTGCATGGAATTTCAATCCATAGAGATTCTACGGTGTATTTTGTTTCCTGCAAAACTTTAATCCTTTGTGACTCATTGCCTCTCTAACATAGGGGTATGTTTACTAAACCGTCTTAAAGTGCGGCCAGCGTTAGTGTGCAGGATACCATAAAAGGAAGTGGGCGTTGCAGTCTAAACGTCGCAAGTGCGCGTTAGCGCGCGATAATGTGCGCTGCACACACTATCGCGTGATAAGGTGCGTAACGCAAGGTGAGCACAAGTAGGCGCACTGACCAGCAAACAAAGCAAAAAAGGTGTAGCACAATGGTCAATACACTGACTGATGGTGCAGGGGTCATGAGTTCAACTCCCGAGTGGGCCTGCAGAAGAAGGCTGTACCCATTGCATTTACCCACTGCCAGCTGAGGCACCTCCCGTTTTTAAAAAGAAATCTGTGCTGCCAGCATACACACCCTCAAAGTGCCGTAAAAGAAGGTGCTGCAGAAGGCATACATACATTTATTTATTTATTTATTTTATTTATTTAGCGTACATTTATATCCCGCTGCTTCCAGTGATCAGCAGCGGTTGTAACACATGGTGAGGTTGGCTGTACTGGCCAGAAATTAGGTTGAATACACTCTGATTTGGGGGGGGGGGGCCACAGCAAAATACAGGTTACAAGCTTATAGTTGATTGTTATATACATATTCACAATTGATTGTTATATACATATTTACAATTGACTAACTGTTAAAAACTTTATAAGTGATCTGTATATGCATATTTACACGCGGTCGCGTGTAGCTCATGATGTTAGGTTGTAATGGGATTTGAAAAGGTGCGTTTTAAGCTCTTTTCTAAAGTCCTTTAGATCACAGATTTCACGCAGGTCACTTGGTAACCGATTCCAGAGTGTAGGAGCTGTAAATGAGAAAGCTCTGTTAGTGGTAGAGGCATTAGCCTTTGTGAATGATCTCGGTAGGCAGATGGTGTTGAGGTTCGCTGCTCTCCTACTTCTGTTGTTGGGTGGATTGGAAATCAAGCTGCTGAGGTGAGAGGGTGCTATATTATGGATAAGTTTGAAAGTAGTGACTAGCAATTTGTACTGGATGCGGGCTGTGATGGGGAGCCAATGCAGCTCAATTAGGGTGGGTGTAATGTGGTCAGAGAGTTGTTTTTGCATGATGATCCTGGATGCAACATTTTGTGCCATTTGCAGAATATTTGTAGTTTTCTTCGGCAGGCCTTGCAGTATGGCATTGCAGTAATCTAGGTGTGGGATGATGAGGGCCTGAGCAACAGATCTGAAGTCATCATGATCAAGGATGCTACGTAAAGGCTGCAGGATTCTTAATTTGTGGAAAATGGCTCAATTGGTGTTTCGCAGGTGCCTGTCCATATTTAGGTTGCTGTCAAGCATCACACCTAAATATTTTATCTCTGATTTTATGTTGTACTTATTGTTGTTCATGTTGACATTTTTGGGGGGCTCGAAACCTGGTTTCCTGGAGATACACATTGCTTCTGTCTTCTTGTGGTTAATGAGCATGTTATTGTGTTGGAGCCAGATTTGAAGCTCGAGTAGGCATTTTTCCAGCTTGCTGATGTTCGGGTTGTTTGCATCTAGTTGTGTGTAGAGCATTAGGTCATCAGCGTAGATATGGTAGTTGATCTCGTGGGCCTGGAATATTTTGCACACTGGTTGCAGGTATAAGTTGAATAGGAGAGAGGAGAGGGCGGAACCTTGCGGAATGCCCTGAGTTTGCGGGAAGGGGGTTGCTTTGTCGTTGTTGAAATTGACCTGCTGCATTCGGTTTGTTATATAGGAGGAGAACCATTTTAGTGGGGTCCCTGCAATGCCTATGGACTCAAGTCGTTCTAAAAGTGTTGGATGGTGCACTGAGTCAAATGCAGCTGATACATACTTTTAAGGTGCACTGTATGCCAAGGCACCCTAAACTGTTGCCAATAGGGCACCCTAGAGGGTGCTGCATGGGGTGCCCGATGAGCCGCTGCAAGGGTACAGCACTGCTGTGGATGGCAGCACTGCACATGGTAACCCCTGGTCATCCTAAGTAGGTGAGCTGACATGCAAGCAGCAACAGCAGCGTAGCACAATGGTTAATACAATGGCTGATGGTACAGGGGTCATGGGTTCAACTCCCAAGTGGGACTGCTGAAGAAGGCTGTCTGAGCCTTCACCCATTACATTTACCCACTGCCAGCTGAGGCACCACCCCTTTTTTAAAAAAACCTGTGCTGCCAGCGTATACGCCCGCAAAGTGCCGTAAAAGAATGTGCTGCAGAAGGCGCCTCCCAAGGCACCCCAGAGGGCACCTTTTAAGGTGCACTGTATGCCAAGGTACCCTAAACTGTTGCCAATAGGGCACCCTAGAGGGTGCTGCATGGAGTGCCCGATGAGCCACTGCAAGGGTACAGCACTGCTGTGGATGGCAGCACTGCACATGGTAACCCCTGGTCATCCTAAGTAGGTGAGCTGACATACAAGCAACGACAGCAGCATAGCACAATGGTTAATACAATGGCTGATGGTACAGGGGTCATGGGTTCGACTCCCAAGTGGGACTGCTGGAGAAGGCTGTCTGAGCCTTCACCCATTACATTTACCCACTGCCAGCTGAGGCACCACCCCTTTTTAAAAAAAACCTCTGCTGCCAGCGTACACGCCCACAAAGTGCCGTAAAAGAAGGTGCTGCAGAAGGCACCTCCCAAGGCGCCCCAGAGGGCACCTTTTAAGGTGCACTGTTTGCCAATGTACCCTAAACTGTTGCCAATAGGGCACCCTAGAGGGTGCTGCATGGGGTGCCCGATGAGCCGCTGCAAGGGTACAGCACTGCTGTGGATGGCAGCACTGCACATGGTAACCCCTGGTCATCCTAAGTAGGTGAGCTGACATACAAGCAGCAACAGCAGCATAGCACAATGGCTAATACAATGGCTGATGGTACAGGGGTCATGAGTTCAACTCCCAAGTGGGCCTGAAGAAAAAGGCTGTACCCATTGCATTTACCCACTGCCAGTTGAGGCACCTCCCCTTTTGTAAAAAAAATCTGTGCTGCCAGCATACACACCCTCAAAGTGCCGTAAAAGAAGGTGCTGTAGAAGGCGCCCCAGAGGGCACCTTTTAAGGTGCACTGTATGCCAAGGTACCCTAAACTGTTGCCAATAGGGCACCCTAGAGGGTGCTGCATGGGGTGCCTGATGAGCCGCTGCAAGGGTACAGCACTGCTGTGGATGGCAGCACTGCACATGGTAACCCCTGGTCATCCTAAGTAGGTGAGCTGACATGCAAGCAGCAACAGCAGCATAGCACAATGGTTAATACAATGGCTGATGTTACAGGGGTCATGGGTTCAACTCCCAAGTGGGACTGCTGAAGAAGGCTGTCTGAGCCTGTATCCATTGCATTTACCCACTGCTGGCTGAGGCAGTACCTACAACATCCACCCATTGCACTCTGAGGCAGTAGTGCTGTCTGAGGCATATGAGGCCGTAAGTTAAACCTGTGCTGCCAGCAAACACACCCTCAAGGTGCTGTAATATAAGGTGCCCAAAAAGGCATGCCAGTATAAAGTGCACTGTCTGCCAAGGCACCCTATAGGATTTCCTATAAGGCCCCCATAGGGCGCCTTATAGAATGTCCAATTAGGCATGGTAAGGGTACAGCACAGTTTCTGATGGCAGCACTGTGCATGTAAAAGTGTGGTAAGCCAAAGAAGGCCCCCCCATCTGCAAATACAGCAACAGTGCTGTAGCACAATGGTCAATACAATGAGTGATGGCACAGGGGGTATGAGTGCACATCCCCAGTGTGCCAAATGAGTAAGGCTGATAGAGGAAATTATCTCTTTTGTTATCAATCTGTGCTTCCATCAGAAATATAACCAAACCCGAGTGCCATAAAACCATGCACCTTTTCAGGGTGCACCAGAGGGCACATCCTAAACAACCATGTCAGCAAAGACGGGTTATGATGTGCCCCAGAGGCCATGATGAACGGTTGCAAACCCCCAAGGCACCATAGAAGTCACCCCAGAAGCTATTGAATGGACGGGGTGATGCAAGATGCCCCAAGGATGTTTAGGTGAACCCAAAAACATTGCCCAAATGCAGTATGGTCCCCCAATGTGAAGGGCAAGACAGGTATGTGGCAAACAGACCTGTAACCCTAACACTACACAGAGCAACAAGGAAAGACAATGCATAAATAAAGGAAGGACATAGAGCAAATCTGATGGACCAGACGAATCAGCGTCCAGCCCATGTGGCCGCCTGAAAGCTGCACAAACATATCGGGGGCAGCTGCAGCGATGCACAGAGGGAAGGTAATGTACCATGCAATAATGACAGTGTGTGGCAGAGGATGGGAAGATGTGTGCAGCTGAAGAGGTAGACGTGGTAGGATAGGAGGAATGTCATGATGACAGTGGAGTAGCTGTGTCATGCAGAGGACACACAGGAGATGCAACCAGAGAGAGCCGCAATGCAGGAATGTATAGGAGTGCAGGATGTGGGGGTAGCAGCATGCACAGCAGGATAGGACGGCACACAGCTGGCAGACACACATAGATGGACAGAAGGATGGCCCACAACTGTGATGAGGGTACAATGTGCTCACAGCACAGATCTGCACAAATATGGCTGTTACAGGGATGAAAGGTGGTTGTGCAGGACAGGCAGACAAATTAAAGAGAACCGAGAGGAACCAAGCCCATGACCAGTAGCACAAATGGCAATGCACGAATCTGTAGGCCACACCACAAGCGTCAACCCAGCAGCAAATGCTGCATACAACTGTACTGGAGGGCATCACAAAACACCTGCTGTCCCTCCGGATAGGCAAAGTCCCAGCAGTAGCAATGATGAAATGCATATGCAGATCTGCTGTGTAAAGAGCAGATCACAGTCAGTAACTGGGATCACACACACATAGGGCCACATCTACACACACAATGAAAGGTAATGCAGTGGATACAGCATGCCAAAGAGGAAAGAAAAGACTCCCCAAGGGCAGCAGAGGATGTTCTGTGGAGTAGGTGCAGAAACTGTACCTGCAAAAGAGAGAGGTGAACCTGCAAACAGGTGCACTACACACCAGCTTAAACACAGCAATATGAAACCCCCAACCGGACTGCCATGTACACACCTTAAATAACGAGACATATGTAACAGCTAACGTGATGGGTAGGCAACTCAGAGGGCACACCTTGGTGCTCTGTGAAAGGATGGAGGTGTGTATGCAGAGGTGATGAACCTGCAGGTAATTAGTGGTCATATTAGCACAAAAGCCAAACCAAAAACCATGAGGGGATCAAACCTGCAACCAATGGTGTTAGATTATATGCTCTAAAAAACTAATCCAAACAAACACAATGAGAACACAGAGCACAATGCAGAAATAGCCCCACAGGGGAAGGGTGTGTATGGGGACCTGTAATACCCAGTGATGTTGCAAATGGCTAGCAGACAGACAGCTGACACCATACAAGGACGTGAACACAGGTAGGCCATGTACATGACCAGAGAAACACTACATACAAGTGTTGGTGGGATGAAAGATTGTTGGAGTAGACCAGTGGTGAGAACACTGTCAGGGTCAGCAACCAAACATGGTTAAAACCCAACTATCACCCCTTCTGGCCCAGGGAAAGCCACGTCACCTGCCAGTACCTTGGAAGACGTTCCTGCCAAACCACCTCCAGTGACACTGGCAAGAAAACCTTGGGGTATCTGGGTAACAATGAGTCTGGACTGACACAAAGGCACACATGGGGCAATGCATGTTTGTCACCATGACCAAACAGCAGCAGAGACAAATGTCTGTAAAACACATATGTTCATTTGGAGAAGCATGACAGATAGTGTGGATAAGGCCATCATACTATCAATGTGAGGGGACCCCTAGGGAAGGACAGAAACACATTTAGCAGGGTAGCTAACCACATCCCACAGAAAGGCCACTGGCCCACCCACAAATGAGGGGCAGGAGACACAATGTGCATCAGGTGCATGGTGTGTAGTATGCATTAGGCCCTGGCCCCCCCTACTGTTGTACCTCTCCAATGTGTCACCCACGTATGAGGGCACGTAGACAGTAGGACATGCATGATGAGGGCCCAACACACAAATATCATGATTTGTGTCCACAAACATATATATCCTGCAACACAGGAGGCACACAAATGGAAACAGCATGTGTTGAAATGTTGTAATTTAAAGATAAAAAAGGAAACCTCATGTTACAGCACCCACATAATCACGGACATAGGAACCCAATATGATACAATGTAACCGTAAACAATCAGCTACTGCACGTTGAGGATATGCAAACAGGTAGCAGAGGCACATGAACACAGACAGCATCCAAAGGAAAATACCTTCCGAAACATGCATAGGTAACACTGTGCAGGAGGACCCCCTGTACTGGTTAATGTATAGTGTGATCCTCCCCCCTTGTTGATACCATGCAGGCAAGTAGGGTTTAAGGAGGTTAAGTTCCTTCCTGAACCAATGTTCCACTATTTCCTGAAGCAGTGCTTGTAGGGAAATGTAGTTTCTTTAAGAGTTCAATGAAGGGTAGTGTGACTCAAGTGTTTAAAGCAAAATGATTTATTTCCCCTCCCGGGGTGGATTTCACAAGGAATAAAGGTAACACAAATATCTTTCACTTTTGGCAGAGAAAGGACAAAAATAAGATATCCAACTTAAATAGCTTCAGTCAGCGTTAAACATTTCCTTCCAGCAAATTAAACACCACAGTACTGTTTCTTACAGCTCTGTTCCTTTCTCACAGTAAGTCTGTATTTTCTTCACAGCACAACTTTAACATAGAGATATTATCTCCTCAGCCAGTGAAATCGTACAGTCCATTTCCTCCATAGGAGTATTTACATAGGATGGTTCTGTTTCCATAAATTCCACCTCTGGGGTAGGAATTGTTTGCCACATTTCCTCTGGAGCCGCGCCCTTGTCTCCAACCCTAGGCTTTGTGATAAGCTCTTGGGTTTGGTACAGCTCTAAACATTCATTCTCCCTATAGTCCTTTCCACCATAGCCCCAACCTTCTGGGTCAATAAACTCCCGGTAATTATTATAATTCCAGCCCTTAGGCTTACCTTGGAACCGGGCTGTGGAAGGTTTTCTCCGTGGCTTATAGGTAGTTGTCAGTTCCCCACCTGACTTGTGCAAAGCCAAATTCAGCTGCCTTCCTGGCTTTTCCTTCTGTTTATAATCCAGAGAGTATTTCTGCTGACTTGGTCGGCTCCTGCTGTATCTTTGACCCAGAGCCTCTGACCTTTCCTCAGCTAGAGACTCAGTCCACCTCCTTACTGGAAGCTGGCTTTCCTTCCTCCAAGGGGACTCTGCTCGTCTCTCCTCTTGTTCACTCTCTTTCACTCCGTCGTTCACCCTGGCTTTCCTCCTCCCTCCTCTCTCTCCCTACTGGGCTCTCTTTATGAGTCAGCTTTCTCGGGTAGGGCTTGACTCCGCCTCCTAGCAGGTGTTCTGAATTACCTTGTGACTCTCTGTTAAACTGGTAGCAGGGGCGTGTTTCTTTCTCTTGGGCCTGGTTTCCCTGACAACCAGTAGCCATGTGCTTTTGTTTATATTGTAGCCCTGCACTTTTTACCTGGTTTTGGGAGTTTCTACAGGGCTAGAAGGACCCACTATGTCACAGATCCCCCCACTTAAAATATTACGGGCTGCCGGAACCTGTGACGGACAGCACGTAATCCGTTCTGTACTGGCCAACTCTACTGTAACTGCCCTTTCCTTCCAGGGTTTTAAAACATTTATATGGTAGGTTTGGCGCCGACCCTTACTATTTTCTACGAGGTATGATACAGGACCTACCCTCTTCACTACTGTGCAGGGTCCCTTCCATCTTGAGTCAAATTTGGGTCCTACCTCGGCTACCATAATGACTACTCTATCTCCCACTGCCAATTGGCGAGGCTTTGACCCCCTATCATAATATTTCTTTTGCTTCCTTTGGCTGGCCTATAAATTTTCCAGGGAAATTTGAGACGTTCTTTCCAAACGACTCCTAAGGTTTCTCAGGAACTGGGGTACCTCTGTCTCTTCCCTGTCGGGCTCTACCCATTGCTCTCGCAATATGTCGAGAACTCCTCTGGGGGCTCTGCCGAATAGCAGTTTGTAGGGGGACGCCCCTAGGGACGCCTGTACGCGTTCTCTACATGCATACATTACAAAAGGTAAGAGCGTATCCCATTCGGATGTCTGTCCATCTAAACCCCGCCTAAGCATTCGCTTAATGGTTTGATTCATTCTCTCGACCATGCCATTAGCCTGGGGGTGGTATGCCGCCGTATGTACATGGTGGATGCCGAAGGCATCCCACACGGTGGCTAAGTACCTCGACATAAAATTGCTTCCTTGGTCAGTTATCATCTCCTGTGGGAAGCCAATCTCACAGAACAATTTAATGAGTTCCAGGGCTATTGTTCTGGCAGAGGTGCTCCTGAGAGGAATGGCCCATGGGAAGCGTGTTGCCTGATCCATGATCACCAACACGTACTGAAAGCCCCGGGGAGTCCTATCGAGTGGCCCTATAATATCCATTGCCATTCTGCGTATTGGTGTGGATATGGCCGGTGTGGGTATCATTGGCACTACTTTAGGTTTGGACGCACTAACCCGTTGGCAAGCAGGGCAGGCTTCGCAATAGCGGGAAGTTTCCTTGAAGACCCCCGGCCAGTAAAATCGGGCCAGGACCTGGTGCAATGTCCCCTGAATTCCCTTGTGGGCTCCCACTGGGTGGTCATGGGCAAGTCGCATTACGATGGCCTTGAACGTGGTCGGCACTATCAGTTGCTTCCTTACCTCCCCTGTAAGTGGGTTGTTACTCTCCCTATATAAAATACCATTATCCAAGAGGAATCGGGGCAGAGTATCTCTTTTTTCCTGAGCATAGGCAAAGGCCCGTTTTAAAGCGGGATCCGCTTTCTGCTCCCCTGGGAAGGAAGGGAATTTCCTCACTAATTCCGCGGGTACCCAGGGTAGCCCCTCCCCGGCTTCCAACCCTGCCCTTCCATGGGTTCTACGCTGCCTTTCCTGTTTTCTTGTTGCCTTTCCTTTCCTCACCCTCTGAGATGGGGTGCCAAAGAGGTCAGCCTGTGCGGGCAATGGGTCTGTCATTTCCTCTCCTTTCTCCCTTTCGGGTTCAGGGAAATCCTCCCTATCTCGGGATGGACCCGCTACTTCTTCGTCAGGGTCCTTATCATCCTGAGGGGTTCTTACCTGGGAACGGGTGGAGACATACCCTGTCCTTTCTCCTACACCCCTTCCCATCCCCTGGGAAAATAGGGGCCAATCATTTCCTAGGATGACATCATATAATAGCTGGGGAACGACTGCCACCTTCACTTTATTTTGTGATGCTAACCCTTCTATGGTAAGGTTATATACAGGATAATAGGAGGCAGCCCCGTGCACACACTGCACTCTTACTTGTCCTACTGCTTGACCTGGCGCTGACTGGGCTTGTATGGCCTCCCAGAGCCGTTGGGAGACCATGCTCTGGTCAGCACCAGAGTCAAGCAGGGCTTGGGCCTCTATACCCTCCACTTGTACTGGGAGCAGAAACCCTGACCGGACTTTCTTTCCTATACCGGCCATCAATGTTATACGTAAACTACAGTCCCTTTGAAAATGCCCTATGCTTCCGCATTTAAAACATTTTCCTCTCTGTGACACCAAAGTTCTACCTTATACCTGTAAGACACAGAGAGATGCAGAGTTCAGCACAATTTCTGACAGGCAGGGAGAGAAAAAGCTTCCAGGTTGCTATAGGCAACAAGGGCAGGCTGAGACACGAGGTCTGAGAGCACGCCCAGAGAACAAACACTCCCCTAGTAATCAGCAGAACAGTGTGCACATGAGCAGGAGAACGCCCCTAAACCTGAATAAAAAGCATGTTAGGCAAACAGAGTTAGATTTGGATTCTCATGGTTTGGATTTGGATTCTGATCCTGACGGTGATTTGTTTGGTGAATACTCAGAAGCTGAGAATGACTGGGAGACTTGGCAAGTAAAAGATAACTTGAAAGTTTCAAACAGAAGGTCAGGATATTCACCAGCTGATTCTGTTGTATGTGAGCCGTGGAACAGAAAGCCCAGGAAGGATTCAAGGAGGGACAGAAAGCTTGCTACAAACAGAGGGATTAACTGGAGGAAACCCTCACCTGTGACGCAGGAAGAATTTCCTAGACACAGAGTGCCGTGGAGGGAAAGGAGAGCAGCTGATAAGGTTCCCTGTTTATCTGAAAGGCAAAACCACCAGAAGTGCTTACAGCCTTGGGAAAAGGAAAGAAATGTAAGTCAGGACATTTGTATGAGTGAAGAAGATGATTGCATGTTTGTAAAGCCTTATAAGAAACTGCAAAAACCTGTTAGGAACAGAGCAGGGCAGTTCTATGAGCTCTCTGATAAGTACTTGCCATATCATAGAGAGAGTTCTGACGAAGGTTCTGAAACTGAGTTAAGAACATTTCAAACTCTCTGTCCACAAGATAATACAGTTGAAGAGCCCATGTGTACAGATAGTTATATGCCTTATGAGGAGGACATGGACTGCTCTCTGGTCATAACTAATGAGAGTTCTCTACGCTAGCTAAGCATAAGGGTGCCGTGCACAAAGCTAGAAGAATACAGAGAAAAACTGTCAGCATTTATTTCACCTGGTTCCTGTTTTGTTACTGATTCTGTACAAGCAAGAAGCTGTTTTCATTTCACCATTTTGTTTGCCAGAAGTATGGCTACCTCTTAATTTTCATACTGTGTATTACTTTGAAAATCCTGAAACCCCGGGAGGGGAATAAAGCCTGTTTTCAACCTGACACTCCGTCGCAACTACAATTTCTTACCTGGAAGGGTCAGGCCCAGCAGGGTACCTAGCTACCAATACCTAGTTGGGCCACTGCTGGTGACATCTCATATTGGAAAAACACACATTCTCATAAGGCAGTTTACTTTGTACATTTCTATCCTTATTACCAGCCTTTGCCCTGACAACCAGTAGCCATGTGCTTTTGTTTATATTGTAGCCCTGCACTTTTTACCTGGTTTTTGGGAGTTTCTACAGGGCTAGAAGGACCCACTATGTCACAATAGACAGTGTCTGTACACATCGCACGGTACATGGAATGCACAGGGGAAGGAAGACAGACACTCACAGCGTCACACACCAAATATAATGTGCCAATGAGAGTGTAGGTACCTCAGGGCATACCTAGGAATGTCCAGACATGCAATTCAAGGTTTGTAAAACAATTTGTACCGCCATGTCTGTACAGTAAACATACACAACAACTAGTATATAGAGATGGAAAGTAAGGACAAACATGTTTCAGGAAAACACACAGAAACCATATTGCCTCGTGATGTGTTTCCCCAACATAGTCAGCCATATGCAGATACCCCATCCACACATCAACATGATACAGTGATACCACACATGCAGGGAAACACCCTTGGTGATTGGGAACATCAATTCTGGATGATGGTGTGTATGAAAGCAGTGTCGTGGCAAAACCTGCATCATGTCCAGGTGGAGAGTGTGTGTACATAGACAACATGACCTCTGCATTGCTCCCTCTATGCCACATGCATGGCTGTATGTTTGTGCTGGAACAAACAGATGCGTGTATCCTGTGACCCATGTCACACACATTGCTGAATCACATAAACAATACAATTGTGAAGGACTGTAAAGTATACGTTGACAATGGCACCCCTTGCTGTACACGTGGTGTGATAAGGAAGCTTATCATAGCTCAGGTAGGAGCTATAGAAAAGATGATGTGACTCTGAACAAGCAACCTGTCAGTTCTGGTAGAAGCAAGAAAACAGAGTTTTCACATAAAAGACTACCAGTCCCAGAATGCACCAGGTTTCCAGCAGCCATGAGGGAGGCTGAAGTGAGAAAATGTGTGTGCAATCAAGAGAGCTATGAGGTAATCCCTAAGCACTCATCTCAAAGGGCAGGGCCTGATTCAACACAGCTGCGCTGTGTTAGGGAGCAGCACACATTAGAACAGGATAAGAGTAGAGCTTATTCTTCAGATAACAGTTTCAAGAACAGTTTCAGCAAGAGCTTCAGGAAAGGAGACAGCAACGGCTACAAGCTCAAGCACCAGTATCTCCTGGAGAAACAGAAGCCAAGCCAAGCGGATAGAGAAAGAAGGAAATTCTCTGGAAGGAAGAGAAGAAAGGCCATTGGAAGGTCTGGGAGATTCCAAGGCAGTACCTATACTGGGAGGTATTCCAAATGCCAGCAGAGTCCATTGGACTGGAGTCAGCCAGAGGAATGGAAGGGCAGAGATAGGAATCACCAGTGGCTACCTAGAAGAGGGAAGACTGTACGTGGAAAGGACTTTCAGACCTATGCCAAAAGGTATGTGAGGGAAGATCCAGTGTCCAGGGATCAAGATTGGAAGGCTGGACATCAGAACTGGATTACATACTGGCCAGGATATACAGAGAGGGATTATGATAACAGGAGAGGCTCAGATATGAACACTGATCCAGACCCTATCTATAATAGTGAATGGCAGCAAGGGAATAAGCATTCTCATGATAGTGCCTTATGGAAAGACTCGTCTGTGCCAATGTATGATAGTGACCCTATGCTGATTGATGAAGGGGGAGATACAGCAGATGAAACTATTCATTACATGGACTGTTCTCTATCTAAATGCTATTGCTAGCTTTCTGTGAGCAAACACCTCAGCCATCACAAAGAAACCTAACTTTGTTCTTTATTTCCACTGCAAACAGCTCTTAAAGCAGGATTTGGGTTCACACAGTAGCAGCCAGCCAGCTAAAGGCTTACAGCTGGTCAATTGATAGTAATTAAAGCTGCACTTGATTGTGTGTGTGAGCAAGGGAGAATCACTGCTGAGATCTGCGTGGAAAATAAGCAGAAGTTAACCTAACCAGCAAAGTTTATTCTTTTCTTTGTGCCTTTGTATTTGGTAATTATTTGCTAAGAAAACATTAGCTAATTGCCTGACAAGCTGAAGGTTGTTTTCTGGTTTACTTTGTGACTTTTTGTTATCCATTTAAACACTGCAAGCAAGTAACCTCATTTATATGGCTATCAAGCATACATGTGCTGGGTGAATTAAACCCCATCAATAAAAGAAGTATTTTATTGGCCTTACCACTTGGTTTCACAACTCAAATTATTGTCATCAGCTGTGTTTGGGAGTGAATGAACTACAATACCCACAATACCTTGCAAGAATCATATGAATATATGCATCGTCAAGATTGTGTAAGTTCTCACCCTAGGCAGCCGTCTGACAAATGGCGTAGTTTTTCGGATTGCTCTTGCACCAAGAGGATTTACTTGTTGTGGATTACAAATAAAAGTCAAGTTTAAAGCTGAAAGAAGATTTTTTTCCCTCATCTGCACTTTGGAAGAAAAGTGGTTGTTCCAGGAAGCTGTCCCAGATGAAAAGACCCTGTGAAAAGCTGGATTCATCACTGAGACAAGGTAATATGTACCTGGGCATGTCTAGTGGTGGATGTGTGTAAGCACAGGGGGTAATTTAAAAAAAAAAAAAAAAAAACCACACCTGGTTGGAAGATGCTGCTCTTTGGTTTTTTTTTTTCTCTTTTCTTGCAGGGGTCAAGATGGATCCGAGGGAGATGGCTCAGTGGATGGCAGCCCAATTCAGCAAGCAGCAGGAGCTATCACAGCAGGCCCAGGACACTGCTATGAAGGCCTTAATGGAACAGCAGAAACCAGTGCTTGATCTGGTGCAAGCTCTAGTTCAGCTGCAGAGCCAAAGTGGAACAGATGCAAGACCAGCAGTTAGTACTGGTACACCACATGTGGACAGTGTGGGACTCAATCAAGGGATTGGGGCATTTAATTTTGGGAAATTAACTCCAGAAGATAATGTTGATGATTTTCTAGAGTCTTTTGAAAGAGTGGCACAGGCTTTAGCATGGCCAGAGACCCAGTGGGCAGTAAGGCTGGCAGCCTCATTAACTGGTGAGGCACTAGCAGCTTACAGAGCAATGCCAGCAGCCCAGGCTTTGAATTATAAGGATGTAAAGGCAGCTATTAGAGATCGCCTAGGGTTGTCTATTTCAGAGTATAGGCGAATGTTTAGAGCTGTTACATTGAAAGTGGTTGAGACACCCAGGGCTCTGAGTCAGAGAATCAGAAGTTTAGCTGTAAAATGGTTGGAGCCTGAGCAAAAGACAGTAGAAATGTTATTAGATATTATAATGCTGGAACAATTTATGCTTGGGGTACCTAAAGATTTGAATGTTTTTCTTATACAGCAAAATTGCCAAAATCTTGGAGAGGTAACCATGCTAGCAGAGAGATTCTTGGAAGCCACACAGGCTTGCCATAGAATGGGTGGCCCTCTAAAGATGGATGCTGAGGCTAAATGTGCTGTATCAGAAAAGAAAATGAATGTACTGTATCAAACCAGATGACACAGTGGAATAGAAAGAAATGTTTCAAGTGTGGAAAAGGGGGACACTTAGAGAAGAGATGCCAGACACACACTAGTTTAATGGGTCTGGATTTAAAACAGCCCAAGGAAGGATTTCTTTTGATGGTTGATGTGCAGGGAATTACCACAAATGCATTATTAGACTCTGGGGCAGACCAGAGTATGATGTCAAAAAGGCTTTGGAAGAGGATAGAGGCCCAAGAAATATTTGTGCCTAGAACCCCTGAAAGCCAAGTTCACATCAGATGCATTCATGGTGCTGCAACATGATATCCCACCTATAGGCTAAAGGTTAAGTGCCTAGGGAAACAAGAGGAAGTCCTATTAGCAGTAGTGCCTAGGCTACCCTTTGATTTGGTTCTAGGAAAGGACTGGCCAAGATTTAAGCAGGAACTAGTGAAAGGGCTAGGAAAGAAGGAGGGAGAAGGTTTAATAATGGAAATAGCTCCCGGGCCTTTCTTTGGAAGTCCTCAGTCCCTAGCTAAAAATATGGTTAAGCTTCCAGAAGGCCAAACTATGGGTAATAAGAGGGGCCTTGTATCCACCCGCTCGCAGGCTAAGTTAGAGAGCCAGCAGAAGGAGGAGGGGGAGCAGGCAGAGTTATTAGGAGACTTACCCTCTCATGATGATTTAATAACCCCATCATCTGGTAAAATAAGAAAGTTGAAAGCACAAAAGAGGCGTGAGAGACTTTGCAGAGCACAGGGTAGGGCTGAGATGTTAGCTGGTCAAAGTTTACCCTGGGTGCCAGCTGAGTTGGTGGCAAAGTTTCCTAACTTTCCACAAGAACAGCGAGCTGATCAAGCTCTCACCCGAGCTTTTAAGTATGCTCAGGAGGTCAGGGAGGAATTGCCCAGATTCAGACTAGATAATGACATATTATATAGAGAGAGTCAGGACCCCAGAAATGGTGCCATACGTAAACAATTGGTGGTACCCACAACTTTCAAAGGGCTAGTACTTAGACTAGCACATGATCATCCAGTGGGAGGTCATAAAGGTATGCAAGGAACGCTGGATCAAATTCTTGTGCGTTTTTACTGGCCAGGTATATTCAAAGAAACTGCCCAGTTTTGTGCTGCATGTCCAGCATGTCAGCGAGTTACAGCGGCTCACCCACCGGTGGTGGTGCCATTGATCCCCATGCCAATCATCACAGACCCAATTGGTCGCATTGCCATGGATATTGTAGGCCCATTAGTTAAAACGCCCCGAGGTTTCCAATACATCCTAGTTATGGTAGATCAGGCAACAAGGTTTCCCTGGGCCATACCATTGAGGAATGTTTCTGCAAAAACAATAGCTTTAGAGCTAGTAAAATTGTTTTGTGAAGTGGGATTCCCAAGAGAGGTGTTGACTGACCGAGGGTCCAATTTTGTATCCAAATATTTGGCCCAGGTCTGGGATGCCTTTGGCATTCGTCACGTGAAAACCTCAGCCTACCATCCACAATCAAATGGTTTGGTGGAGAGATTCAACCAAACTCTCAAACAAATGTTGAGAAGGGGGTTAGCAGGAGAGGTAAAAGAATGGGATATGTTATTACCCTTTGCCTTATATGTCTGCAAGGAAAGAATTCAAATGTCCCTAGGTGTAACTCCTTATGAGTTGATGTATGGTAGGGCTCCCCGGGGTTTGTTGGATATTTTGAGGGAACAATGGATTGATCCTGAACCAGGAAGTCAGGAGGTGCCACTGTTTCTACGTGACTTGAGAGCACGTTTGAAAAGGACGTCGCAGGTTGCTGAGAGGAACCTGCAGGACAGTCAAGTTCGCCAGAAAGGGTGGTATGATAGAAAGGCCAAAAGCTGCCAATTAAGCATTGGTGAAAAGGTTTTGGTTCAAGTAGCAGGAACTGCTCCAAAATTTGAGGTACAGTGGAAAGGGCCATGGGAGGTTGTTAAACAAGTAAGCCCAGTGTCTTATATGGTAGAAAATGCCAGAGGGCGTAGGCAGACCTACCGTATTAATGTACTTAAGTCTTGGAGGGAGAGGCCTGTAGATAATGACCTTGAACCCAGTCAGGAAGTAAGTGAGCTTCAAGAAGAGAGCACTCTCGTAGGTATTACGGACTGTAGGAAAGCAGTTTCACCAGTTAAACCAGTCCGTAATAACTTAAGCAGGGGGGTATGTGATAAGGAAGCTTATCATAGCTCAGGTAGGAGCTATAGAAAAGATGATGTGACTCTGAACAAGCAACCTGTCAGTTCTGGTAGAAGCAAGAAAACAGAGTTTTCACATAAAAGACTACCAGTCCCAGAATGCACCAGGTTTCCAGCAGCCATGAGGGAGGCTGAAGTGAGAAAATGTGTGTGCAATCAAGAGAGCTATGAGGTAATCCCTAAGCACTCATCTCAAAGGGCAGGGCCTGATTCAACACAGCTGCGCTGTGTTAGGGAGCAGCACACATTAGAACAGGATAAGAGTAGAGCTTATTCTTCAGATAACAGTTTCAAGAACAGTTTCAGCAAGAGCTTCAGGAAAGGAGACAGCAACGGCTACAAGCTCAAGCACCAGTATCTCCTGGAGAAACAGAAGCCAAGCCAAGCGGATAGAGAAAGAAGGAAATTCTCTGGAAGGAAGAGAAGAAAGGCCATTGGAAGGTCTGGGAGATTCCAAGGCAGTACCTATACTGGGAGGTATTCCAAATGCCAGCAGAGTCCATTGGACTGGAGTCAGCCAGAGGAATGGAAGGGCAGAGATAGGAATCACCAGTGGCTACCTAGAAGAGGGAAGACTGTACGTGGAAAGGACTTTCAGACCTATGCCAAAAGGTATGTGAGGGAAGATCCAGTGTCCAGGGATCAAGATTGGAAGGCTGGACATCAGAACTGGATTACATACTGGCCAGGATATACAGAGAGGAATTATGATAACAGGAGAGGCTCAGATATGAACACTGATCCAGACCCTATCTATAATAGTGAATGGCAGCAAGGGAATAAGCATTCTCATGATAGTGCCTTATGGAAAGACTCGTCTGTGCCAATGTATGATAGTGACCCTATGCTGATTGATGAAGGGGGAGATACAGCAGATGAAACTATTCATTACATGGACTGTTCTCTATCTAAATGCTATTGCTAGCTTTCTGTGAGCAAACACCTCAGCCATCACAAAGAAACCTAACTTTGTTCTTTATTTCCACTGCAAACAGCTCTTAAAGCAGGATTTGGGTTCACACAGTAGCAGCCAGCCAGCTAAAGGCTTACAGCTGGTCAATTGATAGTAATTAAAGCTGCACCTGATTGTGTGTGTGAGCAAGGGAGAATCACTGCTGAGATCTGCGTGGAAAATAAGCAGAAGTTAACCTAACCAGCAAAGTTTATTCTTTTCTTTGTGCCTTTGTATTTGGTAATTATTTGCTAAGAAAACATTAGCTAATTGCCTGACAAGCTGAAGGTTGTTTTCTGGTTTACTTTGTGACTTTTTGTTATCCATTTAAACACTGCAAGCAAGTAACCTCATTTATATGGCTATCAAGCATACATGTGCTGGGTGAATTAAACCCCATCAATAAAAGAAGTATTTTATTGGCCTTACTACTTGGTTTCACAACTCAAATTATTGTCATCAGCTGTGTTTGGGAGTGAATGAACTACAATACCCACAATACCTTGCAAGAATCATATGAATATATGCATCGTCAAGATTGTGTAAGTTCTCACCCTAGGCAGCCGTCTGACAATGGGAACCGGTATACAGTGTCCAAAGTGCAAAGCGTCTCTGTTATCCCACACGTTACCTAAATACTGTTCCCGCAACACTGGGCATGCATAGTCTAGTGCCACATCCCAAGATGCTGCAGTCCGTGAAGGTTCATGTGTGTATTCCCAAATGATCGTGACTCCCAGCCAGAACACGGCAGCAGTGTTGTGTTGGACAGGTTTGTCATGTCCAAAGTAGCAAGTCAACAAGAATAATGTCCATCCGAGGCAGGTGTCGCAATCGCAGAGGTCGAACATCCTATGGAACAGAATCCCAGGAAAGGCCCCATGGTGTTGGGTACCCCAACAGGTGGCTGATGGAGACGCCAGTTGCATTGGAATAGATGTGTCCTGTATGTCCTCCGCCCTGTGTCAGAGGAAGAAACATTGTATTGGTATGCTGCTGTTGAAAGCAGCACAAATTGCAGAGAGTCATACATTGAGAAAGACATAGGAAAGGGACGAACCGGCAAACATGGCATTATCACAACACATAAAACACCGCATGTGGGTGAGATCCTGAACTGGAACAGCAGACACAGGTGTCACATGGATATGGACATGTCCATGCCCGTGTCACACTGGTGTCACACTGCTCTACCCTATGTGCATCAATGCCCGTGAACAGAGATCACGCCAAATATGTATATGACAAACAGTAAAGCACCAACATGTAAAGGCTAATGTCAGCACCGAGCAAACTATGGTGCAAGCTACCTTGTGCATGCATCAGGTGTATGTCCTGGATCCCCAGAGCTGACCAAAAGCTATAACAGGTCCAAGTGATGGGAGGCAGTCTCGCAAAAATGTGTCGAATCGCCAAGTCACCATGTAATGCCACTGTTGATGTATGTCCACGTGATGAAGCTATCTGTGATACAAAACAGCTGGTCAACACTGGTCATTCAGAACACAGGACATAGGTCTGCCCCCAATACGCAACACATGCCCACAATGTTAAGATGGTAAACATCAGTGCGGTATAGTTAGCACAGTCACCACCGCCACCCAGGTGTCTATCCACTCAACACATGTGAATGTGAAATGCCTGCACACAGTATCATCACACAGCCAAACACATAAAAAAGATCCACAAAGAATGTGAAGGGCAGTGTGCCAGCAGTAGGAGATGGCCTTGACGTGACTAAGTGGATAGTGGTTGACATACACGCCATGTGAAATACAATGATACACTGGTGTCAGCTGATGGTACAATGTTGGCAAAGGGTGCAGGTGAGGCCCACCACCAAATCCCCACCTACTGTGCAGGAACACATGGGGAATTGTGTGTGCACAGAACGATCTGGGGTATGGAGGTGCAGGGAAAGGTGGTCAATTACAAAAACAGGGCGATATGACATATCACAGAGGACATGTGTACCCCCTGTTTGCTGACACAGACAGGGCAGCCGTAGATCCACCTACCCGTGACCACTGCCTGTTGGTCGACGCACAGTCACCAGCCAAAGCTCCACAGCACCCGGAGTTCCAACAACTATGTCCTGTGCATTGGGAAACACAAGGGCAAAATACATCTGTCACGCCCTAGCTGTGCAACCCGCACCGCACCCTCCCATAACCAGCGTGCAGACCCAACAAACCCTGAACAGACTGTCTGTTTACCATCACACCGCACTGATCACACCCATGGGACGGCCATCATTGATGTCTCCCAGGCAAACTACAGGGATCCGTATGCTGTCTGTCCCTTCCCTCACCCCCAGCTGCTGTACAGAGTGGTGGACAAAGGTGTTTGCTCCCCACTGTGTTGTGTCACGCCAGGGGTGTAGTTATATCCTGGCCCTTCCAAACTGCTCCCTATGCCCCATCACTGTGTGTATTGCTGTCATGATGTCCTTCCCTACCCTGCTGTCATGCCCAGTAACACAAGGAAATATGTACGGTCAACCCCTGTATCCCCTGTGCATAACCATATTCGTGCTGTGGATAGCCCACACCATAGCTAACATTAACACGTGTGCTGCTGCTCTAATTTATGCGTGTGTATCCCCTACATCCAGCCACATTAAAAACAATGTGGTTCACAATGAGCAGAAAACCTCTACAATACAACATAACAGTGCGTCTACAGAGTACAGAGGTTGAACTGGGGAGAACTGTGGAAACCAATCACAGGTCATATTGAAGTAACAGTGTATGCACAGTTCGATACAACAGGGTATTCACAGTTGGCCAGAGGTTGGTGGTACAGGAGAGGTGAACCAGAAGGTGTACGCTGACTATCCACCTCTCTTGTACCCCCAACCCCTGCCCAACTGTAAATACCCTGTGGTATCCAAATGTTGCTCCTGCCTGGTTAGCCTCTGTCTGTGTGTAACTAGGCAACACCGCAAGTCCCTGCAATTCAAAACCCCATATATCGGGCAACAATACCCCCCCTGGCTGGACAACGCACGGGGCCCCTATCCGCCACAGCATCCAAGTCACGACTATGTGATACCCTACACAGTCAGGCACACTGTAGTGTCTCCGCAATCCCCATTACGGACCACACAGAACTGTAATCCACATACCACAGATCACGAAGGTACCACAACATAGCAAAGGGAGCGCCATACAAACACAGCACACACATGGACCTAGCAAATCGGAGCATACCACCCTCACAAACAGCTTCGAGGACATACTGATAAGGACACACATCAAGACAACTGGCCCAGCCATGCTCTTCTCCCCACTGTGAAAGTCATACCATATGCCTCTCACCCCGCTGCTAACCATTAATCGAAACCAACAACGTGCGTCTGCACAGCAGCCCCTATCACATGCACCCACAAACCAGGTATGTCAGGCAGACACCTCCCACAAGCCTAAAGCAACACACACACACACACATACCACCTCCACCTACTGGTGTACCCCGCCCACAGTTACTGTGCATCAGGCATGAGTATATATGCTGCTGGCATGGCTAGCCACCGTAAGTTACATGTCCGTGCACTGCTGCATATCACTGATACTGTGATACAAATGGACAATGGTAGTAGCTGTACACACATATTAAAACGAATGTAGGTGGGAACAAATTTAGTACGTACATGTGAAGAGCTCTGTAATCAGCTGCCTCCTGACTGCTGTCCCCTCGCGTGTGTCGCCACAGGCACGTGCTGGGGGGCACACAGGGTCATCCTCTAGATCCTCATTAATGTTGACAGGGATACGGTGCCTGAGAGCAATGTTGTGCAGGATGCAACAGGCTAAGAAGATCTCTGCCACGGTCTGGGGACAGTAATGTAAGGCACCACCTGTCCTATCCAGACACCTGAAGCGACTCTTTAATACGCCAAAGGTGTGCTCTATGATGGAGCGGCTGGTGGCATGGGCCTCATTGTACCTCACCTCAGCACGTGTCCGTAGATGACGCACAGGGGTCAGCAACCAGGGGCGACACCCATATCCTGCATCACCTGCAAAAAGAGAAATGCGTAATATTAAAGGAGGAGGCAATGGGCCCTCGAAATGACACAGGTACAGATGTGCTAAACAAATGCATACCACAATTTGACATCCACATATGACAACACATGATGGGGCAGCCCAGCTATGTGTCAGGGTGGGAGGGCAGACACACAGGGCAAGGGCTAGGTGCACGGATTGGAATCAGTAACCACAGCACATATGCTATGCAGCCATTCAACTATTACGACAAAGCTCCATAGCAAGGTGGACTGTGAGGCCACCCCTATTAGGTCACATACAGTTGACATACCCACACAACAAGTCTGACATCGGCACATACGGTTAGTAACATGAATAACATGTGCACGTAAGAAAGGAGAAATACACACCCAGCAATACACAGTCCCCATACTGTCCAGCCTCAAATTGAGTGAACAGTGCCGAGTTCTGCAGGATATATGAGTCATGGGTGGACCCTGCAAACCTGGGTACCACATTCAGAATATGCTGATGTGCATCACAGACAACCTGAACATTCAGGGAATGATAGTGTTTGCAGTTGCGGAACACTACCTCCCTGTCTCTGGGCGGGACCAGGGCAACATGTGTGCAATCAATAGCTCCCATCACGTGTGGTATCCCGGCTAACGCCTCAAAGGCTTGGTTCAGGGTCCCCCACTGTTGCCTAGTGTGGGGAAGGGCTATGTAATCCCCCACCCGGCTGACCATGGCTCGCAGTACCTGGTGGAGACAGCGTGAGAAGGTGGGGCGGCTCATGCTACCCACTGCGGCCACCGAAGACTGGAAACAGCCGGAGGCAAAGAAATGTAGGGCACCAAGGAGCTTGACCAAACCCGGTATGGCATTGACTGACCAGTCAGGGGCTCGAGGTCAGGTCTGAGATCCTCATATAGCTCCAGAATAGCTCCCGTGCTCAGGCGGTAGAGGGAGATGACCTGGTCTTCACGCATGCCCTGGAGCTGGGCCCTGGGCCTGTAGAGGCAAGGTCTGCGAGCCTGCACCCCTGCACGTCTCCTGCCCCGTGCGGGTACAGCCCCTGCCCGGCCTGCCCCCACAGCTGCAGGCCTGAGTTGAAGCGGGTCCACACCCATGTCCTGGGCCGCAGCCCCATCGACACCATCTCCCCCATCAGGCAACTGCAGCCCCTCATCAACAGCAACCGCAACCGCAGCAAATGCAAAGGATGCCATACACACAACCTGTCCAAACGCACAATGACACACAGACAATGACACCCACCTCACTGGCCAGGACACACAGACACACACAGAGGCCAAACAACACTCACAAACACAGCCACTACACACACAGAACCGTCCTCCAACACTTGTCAACCTCCAGAAACACGTCACCAACTCTGTCTCTCTCCAACACAATCCCATCAATGTGTCCCAGATGTGCAGCTGAATATAAAGGGTGGAGGGGTTTTGCGCGCGTTGCGCATGCGCTGTTACATGAATGCGGCTGTTACACACGTTACGCATGCACTGATACGTGGGCGCGGCCTTTGCTTGCGTACGCAACGCACGTTACGTTGACTCTCCCTATAAAGACCTCTGCATACCTAGGCCACATCAAGGGTTTTGTGTAGGAGAAGGAGACAGAGAGAGAGAGAGAGAGAGAGAGAGACAGACAGACAAGGAGTGTGGGATTGGTTAGTGTTTGGCAGAGTAGTGTTGGTGTAGAGAGTGAGTGGCAGTTGGAGAGGAGTTGTAGGGGCCAGAGGCAGGTGCAAAGGGTAGTGAGACAGCAGAGGAGAGATAGAGGAGGGGCGTTGAGCAGCAGGTGTGAGAGTCAGCAGAGGGGAGAGGGGGCCAACAGGGGGAGGGGGGGTGGTGGGTAGGTGTGGGGGGAAGCCCTGTGGGTGGGGGAAGAGATGGCTGAAAGGGAGGGGGAGGAGGAGGGGGAGGAGGAGGGGGAGGGGGGCCCCGTAGGGTGCCTGAGCACCAGCACATGGCTGGTCGGGAGGTGGGGCGGCCATCTGCTCATGCGGGAGGGAGCGGTGGGCAGGGAGGGGGGGAGGCGGGCACATCATGTGGGTCACAGCCCACACAAGGGCCCCCCACTGCCAAGAGAAGGAGGATCCCTGTGCCTGTTGCTGACCGGAGAAGGGCAGTGCGTTTCAGCCCCCAAGAGAACCACACCCTGCTGGCCTGTGTCCTCGAACACTATGATGTTCTGTATGGTCGGCTCAGCAGCAGCACCACAATTGCCACACAGACAGAGGTGTGGGAGGAGGTGCGGGTGGCCGTGGCAGAGGTAGGGGGGACACCAAGGGACCTGGATAGCCTCAGAAAAAGATTCAACGACATCAAGCGTGGGGTGCGCACACACATGACTGCTGAGAGGCAACATGCCATGGGTACTGGTGGGGGTAGCCCCTTCACCCCAACCCTCACCCCCTTGGAGCAGGAGCTGGCAGACAGACTCAGGCCAATCTAACTGCATGGCCTTCCAGAGGCCCTGGACACTGCCAATTCCCGGGCAGGTACGTATGTAAGCCTGTGCACCCTCTCCCTCACCCCCCACCGCACCTCCCGCTGCTGCTCCCCCCCAACCTCCACTCCCCTGGTATGTCTCTGCCCCTACCTATCACATGGTATGGCCGAACTGTAACGTGGCTAACATTAACTACGTCACCCTCATCACTCGCCCCCATACCCAAACTCTCACTCTGAAGGGGCAACCATCCACCCCTAACGGACCTCTCATGTTGGAACAGGGCCCACCACAATCCCTTAAGCCCCATCCACATACCACACCCCACCCCGCATGCCCCCCCGGCCCATGGAATGAGCACACAGGTACAGATGAAGTAGCCATTGCACATGACCATATGAATCACGCTCCCCTCACCTCTCAACTCAGCTGCGACCTGGCCCCTGCCTGTGGAAAATGTTTGCACAGCCACACTGTTCAAGGGGGGCCTCCAGGTCCCCCGCACTCACCTGTCCTCTGGACATGGCAGGGGCAGTGGGCCCCCTCTGTCTCATATGGGTCACATACAGTCTCCCCTCCCACCCATACCTCTCCCCCCACACTGTGTCGGATGTCATCTGAGCCGCTGCTGCACACAAACAACACCCTGAATAGCTGGTGTCCACCGTCCCAAAAACAACTCCAGACCCACCATCCTCCCATATAGTGAGTAATGTCTCTCGAATCTCCATGCCCATCCCACCCGCAGTCCTGGTGAAATGAAAAGTCATGTCGCAGACACCACCACCCAAGGTTCGCAACCCCTCCTGCCACCCCCGTATAGCCCCCTGCTCCCACCCATTACAGCAACACACCATCAGGGTCATAGCCCTGTGCTGCCTGCCACCTCTAACTGTTTACCCCCCAACCGCTCTGACTCTGTGCCCCCTATACCCGACAACCACCTGTCAGTCCGCATCACTCCCCATCCCCAATCCCAGCCGCGCACGGGATCCACTACTCTTATGAGTAACCCCCCTGTCACTGACCCTCCAGCTCTCTCCCCCACTATGTCCACAACCTCTCATCCACTATGTCCACCAATTCCAGTGCTGGGTCTGTGGCCTCCTTGACGCCTGTCCCCACCGCTGCTGTGGCGCCTCCTTTTCCCGACATCTTTTGCCCTGTTAGGCGTTCTCCACACAGCCATGCCTCTCTCAGGTTACCCGCTATTTGCGTTCATGTGCCCCCTCCGCTGAGCAGGCCTGGCACACAACCTGCTCCAGTGCTGACCATCCACACAATAGATGCATGCCCCTGTCCTGACCATCAGCCATTGACGCCTCCATACAACAGGTCCTGGCCAGCTGGCGAGCTCTCCTGTCTCTCCTCCCCGTCGTCCGTTCTGTACATGCGACCCTCCCCTATGTGCTAACGCATTCCGGGCAACTACCTCCTGTTGTGCGCAAACTGTGGCATGGTGCCACAATGACCAGATCTAGGCCAGCACCCTCCCTGGTCCCACCCCCTCCCCCTCCCCACTCTCCAGTCCCCACCCTTCGCTCCCCCTGGCCCATCCTACCCCTCGTGTCCCACACCCCCTGCTCCCCTGTCACAGATGTGGATACAACGCCCCTCCAACGTCCACTGGGCTGACCACCTGGCACTCCGGTCCCAGAGCCACCCACCTCCCTAGCCACATGTGCAACACACCTGTCACTCCCCCATTACTTTGGGTTGCGTCCCGTTGCTCACCACTGCCAACGTACCATCTGACTAGCAGCATGCTATAGTCACGGCCCTGCCCATGAACCACACACACAACTCCTCCAATCCCCTGACACCCATACTGAGAGAACTGCACAGGCTCCCAATCATCGCACGCAGAAAATACAAAGTTATCATGAACATCTGCACTATCGTACCACAGTCCCCCAGCATACGCCTACACACACCCATACAACCCGACACAGGCACACTGGCAAGAGGAGGAGGCCCCTTCAATCGGGTAAACACCCCAAACGGCATCATCAGGACACACAAAGACACCGCACAACGAGCAATCTCCCTGGCTGCTACATCCATATGGAACGCTAGCCCAGATGATCTGAGACTAACCACAGATAGCAAGGACCTTTGCAAAAGGCTGGTGACAAACCCTGTTCAGCGGTCACTATGGACACACCCCAGAACCAGCATACAGACCAGTCCATCCCCCCCATAACTGTACATATGACAGTATAATAGTTCACAGTGTATGAGAACACACTATTTAACCACTCCAAATCTAATCACATCCCCACCACCACACTTTCATGTGCAAACTACAGACCCATCTCACCTCCCTTGGCGTTGATCTTTCATCCCACCATGTGTGACCCACTCCCTGCATCTCGTGGCGTCCCCCTCCCCTCCCGGTCTGCCATTGGACATTTGTGACCTCATTTCCCCCTTCCGGCCTTGCGCCCCCTTGTGTGATGGTGTGTATACTGTATACCGCTACCCCCCTTCTGAAGGTGGTATAGGACATATACCAAACAGCAATATGCACAGTCAGCCTCCATCGGGGCTCCAACGCACGCAGATACGTCAGTTTGTTCATCAAATCATATTGACAGCAATGCATGTGCTTGCAGCGCCCTTTATTTGCAGAATCGTAATGGTCGGTGGCGTGGAAGTGCTGGGGTGGGACATGTTCAGGGCACCCCCAGGTGTACATTGCTGGGGGGTGGGGAATGTTTTGCACACGTGTACATATTTTGGAACCCGTGGTTAACCTGCCACCTGTATGCTCTCACCCAACCCAGGTGACTACAGTACAATGGGGGCACCTGCAGAGGAGGAGGAGGACGCGTCTCTGGACGTGGCATGCCCTGAGGATGGCGCCGTGCGTGACAAAGCTGCTGGGGAACAGACTCCAACCAGCCCAGAGGTGCCGGAGGCTCAGAGCGGACCCACCTTTGCCGGATCTGCAGTGGGGGGCGTTGCAGGCCCCGCACAGGCTGGGTCAGCCAGTGACCGCGGGGACAGCCCACACCCCATTCAGGACCACGGTGCAGCAGTTGCAGCTCCCACAACGTTGGACAACATCCTCGCAGAACTCAGGGACTACGGTGCAGGTGGGTATCCCCAGACACACTGCTCCCCATGGTTGTGTGCCCAACATGCACAGGGGGTATGGCGACTGCTGACACCGCTTATGCTGACGGGGGTGGGGGAGGGGTGTCATGTGCCATGTGTGTTCCACACCCCTGCTGGATGGTCTGTCCGGATGGCAGCATGTTCTGGGGTTTCAGGGCTACACCTACAGCGACTGGCCATATGCCCCAGGTGCTCAGACAGCGGAGCATACTATTGACGGCCCACCCAAACACAATGGCCAGCGGGCACCCCTCCATGGGTACAGGACTGGGGCATGCTGTGTCCACATGATGTGCCCTATGCACACGCAGTTCAGGGGGCAGGGTGCCCTGATGTGGATATGTATGTGTGGGCACTGAGCCCTCACAGCACACGCCATACCTCTGACATGCTGTGTGCACATGTGTCCTCATCAGCTCATACTGCCACACTGCCATGTGTGAGCCCTGTGAGTCCCATGACCACGCATCATGACCACTATCAGGCACGCGGATGGACCAATGGGACACACATGGTAACACCTGGACACCCACTTTGGCAGAGCCATGCATGGCTCCTCCTAGGCCGAGAACCACTTTGTTGCCTCTAGGAGCAAACCCTATTGCTTTGGGAATGTCGGTGAACTGTGCTCACCCCTCTATCACTTGTCCGTATGACGTGTTTACATCCGTAATGTCTTCACAAATGTTATTTCTGCGGTTCCAGGTCTGGGTCTACATCGCACAGCTTAAACTCCTGGCTCTGTATACCGCCCATACACTACGCAGCTGTTGATATCACTAGCCTTCATTTCCTCGTTACCCAATAGTCAGTCATGTCTTGTGCACCTTCTGTATACATTCTCGAGATATGCCATCATCCGGGTATGTTTAGACTGGTAAGCGACTTCTCCCCATTGGAGCCCCATATTGGTGTTCTCGCTGTCCGCCCAGGGATTCTCATCTGCATCCCTGAGTGGGCATTGCTAACACCAATATTGGGCTAGATTGGAGAGCCGTCACGCACAAGTCCCAACAAGACCTTGATGAGGGCATATCTGGGGACTGTATGCCCTAAATGCATAAACGTAGCCACATACTGCGTACCTCTTATAGGTGTGTCAGTCATGGTAACAGCAGCGTTCAGTGCGGGCAGGCTACATAGCCTGACAGCAACACTGTATGTGTATGTCCGAGACCCGGATACACAGACATTAGCATTGCGGAGCGAAAAGTTATGAGACGGATTGACTATTTCCACGTGTTGAGAGTGTGAGCACAGCATGCCCTCCTTCCCCCATGCATGGCTGTGTGGAGGACTGAGCAGTTGGCATGTGCGTGGCATGTGTATGGAAGACATATGGGTCACGAGGGTATCTCACACATCACCTTGTTTCCCACCCACAGGTACACAACGGGCTCACCAGCAGCTGCACATGGATATGGGGGCTATAACACGTGAGCTGCAACAGACGAGGGCCGCATTCACTATGGTTGTTGATGAGCTCCAGAGAAACAGGGCCACAAACGCCCTGATTGTGGAGGAGATGCAGCAGATCAGGGCAACGAATGATCTTATGGTGGGGGCGCTCCTCAGAATAGCACGAGCACTTGAGACAAGAACAGACCTGATGCAGCAGCCTGTGTCAACCCCGCCACTGGAGGCTGCATCACCTGAGCAACTACAGGGGGGTGGGCCGCCACATGGGTGGGCTGTGCAGGGCGGGAGGTGCAGGAGCGGCAGTCGGGATGGGAGTCACGGCAGGAAACGTAGGATGTGATGTAAACAAAGTAAACTTTCATGTATCTGTACATACTGTGTGTATTCTTTTTTTGGGGCAGGGGTGCCCGATGACACACACAATGCATGTTGTCTCCCCATCCACGTGGCCACCATCAGGCCCCTCAGTGTGGGGGTGGCTATACTGGCGGTTCACAGCGCACGGTGGACCGGCCGGACCCTGTGTGTCATGGATGTTGGCAGGTCCCAGCCATCGGGCCCCAGCATAGGGGGATGGCCATGCTCCCCAGATGCAAATGGCACATGTCCTGGTGCCACATGTCTGTTGCTTGGCCCTGTCGCCGTCATGAACCCCAGCTCCCCCAGCAGGAGCCACACAGGTGCATACCGTCTCCATGGCCCCACACGGCCTACGTGGCAGGGCTCCCATGTTAACCTGCTTGTAGCACTGACAGACATGGCTTGCTTACATAGGTCAGTTGCGCATTCCTACATGCACCAATGGTCACCCACTGCCCATCCCTGGGACATGCATGTCCCTGGGGCAACCACATATGCCATCCCCCTGGGCAGCTCCTTGGTTCAGAGGCACACCTTCCCCACAGAGAACAGCCATCGCTATCATCCGGTTCAGCTATTGACACACATGCATCATGCATCTGAGATGGCTCTCACACATTCCACTCGGCAAACACGTCACCAGGGTCTATGCGACATGATCCACATCGACACACCACAGTGTCTACAATGCACATACATGCCCGCACACATGGCCATTCCCCCCACCAACATGTGGGGACAGGACATATCTGCTACACATGTCGCCCTTGCATACACATACCCCCCGGAACATATGTCCCAGGAACATATCCATAGCCTGTCTGGTGGACTGACGAAGGACCAATGGTTTTGTTTCAAACATGTTTATTTCTGAACAGTTCAACATATAACTCTGCCATACAGCACACATAGCGCACTACATTTGTAGACCCTCTGTTCAGGCCTACCATGCCATGCGGTGTCACACCAGCTGCCGTGTGGGGTCGGGGGACACAGGACACCACAGGGCATGTGTGTGGGTGTCCCAGGAGCCATCACATGCTCCTGGGACGCCCGTCAGGGGATGGTCGCTGAATGGGCATCCGTCCCATCTCGGCAGCCATCCACTGAACAGCTGCTGTGCACAACCTGATGCAGGGTGTGCTGCATGCCAACCAGGGCAACATGCATGTCGTGCACACACATGCCACCACACACACACATGGTGCCAGGTGTCTGCGTGGTGGCATGTGCATGGTTGTGTGTGTCCATGGCTGGCGCATCCTCCCCTGCCCATACATCCTGTACAGGCAGACGCGGTGGCTGGCAGGGACCCACGCCGCCCTGTGGTGTTTTGTTTGCCCTGGCACCCTCTCCCCTCCCAGGGCCCTGCTCCTCCCCCCAACAGCTCTCCCTCACTCTCTGCCTCCCCCATGCTCCCCCCTCTGCCCCACCCTCCCACACATCAGATTCACTCACTCCCTCCCCTTCCGCCCCACCCCCCAGCCCCTCCATGCCCACATTGTCCCCCCCTTCAGCGTCCGCCATCTCCTCAGCCACCGCCTCGTCCTCTGCCTCCGTGGCTTGCTCCTCGTCCTCGGTGGTGTGGTGGGCAGTGGGGCGTGGTAGGGGCTGCTCAGGTGCCGACAGGCCCTCACCGGCGTCATTGCGCGCTGTGGAGGATGACAGGCATAAGATCATTGTCCTGTGGGTCATCTGGCACATGTACATATTGAGGCAACACACGGGCTAGTGCGCCAGCGTGACATCCCTTATGGTTCTGCATCAACGGCCCAACTCACCTACACCTTGGGCCATCGCCCTCCTTTGGAGGCGGGAGAGATACTCAGGATGGCGCAGCCTTAGCTCCCGGGTCTTTTTCCTTAGGTCCTCCACCTGTGCGTGGCGAGAAATGAGTGGGGGCATCAGTGACCATATATCTCTGGTGTGTGGACGACACAACGCTAACCTCTCTGGGGGCGGTTTCTCCTGTCACACTGCTCCGTGTGTCAGGCCTTGGCTTCTGCCAGTGCCACCTCAATGTGTGGCTGTAGGTACGGGCATGTCTGCAGTGACACCTATGTGGCCTGTGCACCTTACCCTAGACAGACTGTTCAGTGTTCTTATGCTCCCTCTGCATGACATGGCAGCACCTTGTCACATGTGGTTTGCCGTGATGGTGTCCAGTGGACCCCCTGACCCCTGCTGTGGCCATAGGCCACATTGGCTGTCCCCCTGTCCTGACCACTTCATCCAACGCATCCCCGATGGCAACACCATACCTCAGAACACATGGGTGATGTGTCCACACGTCGAGCAGTGGGTGGGTGGCCCTGTGCACCTTGCCTGGGGTACCTACCCTGACATTTGCCCCTCTAGTATACCTATGGCCCATGACCAGGGACCGGTCTAGGTATGTCAATGGTGCTTTGCAGCCACAGGGGCCAGGGCCTACACAACGGACTGGCCCATTGCAAACTGTGCTCCTGTCTGGGTGTCGGGTAGTGTGGTGCAGACCTGACAGGTGCATTGATCCTTCAAAAAGCATCTGTGATGTTCCTCTGCAACCAGGGGTGGCATTGCTGCCGAGTGGGTGGATGGGTGTCCTGACTCAGCATACAGTTCTGAGGACATGGCTCTCTTACAGGCCTCCGTAGTCAGATCGCATTGCCCGTGGGGGTTGGGTGCTGCTCAGCACATTCACATCTTCACCCACCTCAACGTTGGGGTACCTCACATATGTGTGTGGAGTGGCACTCCCCCCATACTGGGGGATATATGCAACCTACCCCGGTATACGTTACACCCGGCGCTCAGTAACATGCCAAACGCTGCATTCAGGTCCCGGGCACCATCCGAGTCTGTTATCCTAGCACACATCAGCATCACACACCGTATCACCATGGTGACTGAGAGCCCACTCTGATGGGCCCTCAGCCCTCCTGGGGGGATGAAATATGGTTTAAACTGCAACTGCACACAACTCCATCTCACCAGGGTAGCTGAGAGCCCACTCAGATGGGCCCTCAGCCCTCCTGGGGAGAAGGAGGAGGTTTTAAAGTACAAAGGCACACACACAACTCCATCTCACCAGGGTAGCTGAGAGCCCACTCTGATGGGCCCTCAGCCCTCCTGGGAAGAAGGAGGTTGCTTTAAACTGTAACTGCACACAACTCCATCTCCCTAGGGTAACTGAGAGCCCACTCTGATGGGCCCTCAGCCCTCCTGGGGAGAAGGAGGTTGCTTTAAACTGCAACAGCACACAGATCCATCTCACAAGGGTGACTGAGAGCCCACTCTGATGGGCCCTCAGCCCTCCTGGGGAGAAGGAGGATGTTTTAAATTACAAAGGCACACACACAAATCCATCTCACCAGGGTAGCTGAGAGCACACTCAGAGTACGATATCCCCAAGTTCCATCCTGCTCCCAAGTAGCAGGTCCATAGTATGAGATAATTCTTTCTGGTGGCCATTCTTCAGATGACACGTCCCATTTGTCCCATTGGCCTATTTTCAAGGCCTCCTTCAGCTGTCAACTTCTGTACACAGGATATCCCAGCTGTTCTTCCTGGGATGTAGGAAGAAGGAAAAAGGAAGGTCGTATGGTTCCCAATACACATGCGCCTCCCCAGTGATGAGGAAGTCTGGCATATGCCCGGGTTCCGCAAATCCAGTACAGTCCAGGTGGTGCTTGCCAGGAATTATATGCTGCTAAGTTAGTCCAGATACTGGCAAGTTTGGGGAACTGAACTAGAGGATTGGAAGGTTCAGTAGTGTTGACTCCTGACCACCAAGATGTCTTCTTAGTGGTACTGTTGTAGAACCTCTGATTGAGACAGACCAGCTGCCCCACTTCCATATTAAACATTGGTCCATAGCGAGAAAAACATAAGTTACCCACAATGGAGTGGGCCAATACCCATTCAGTTGTGGTATTGTGTAGATTAGTTTGATTGTATGGAATAGAATAGTTCAGTTCTTGTGCTTCCCAAGGCCATTGGTCTCCCATCGTTGTTCCTCCACAAAACAAACAGTTTGAAACATGGAGACTAGATGCAACTGCTCCTGCTAATTCAAGAAATAAGTTCTGGGAGGCAGGAGGAATTTCAAACTCTGATTTCATGGCTTCATAGAAGGAGTGATGTATACGATAGAGTGACTGAGGACACATGGGTTTTGGTGTTTAATTGCAGATATAAGATAGTCCCAGGATCTATACCTCCTCCTGCAATACGCAACCCAAACTTGTATCCTTGCTTCCAGTGGCTGTGGTTGACTATGAGGAGTTGTAGAGGATTACAGGCACCTTTCTGGCATTTCTTGGGCTCTGGTAGTCTGATCTTTGTTAAGCTGCCTTTGCGATGATCACCATCTCGTCCCGTTGGTGCATTCTTCCAAGTAGCAAAATATACACATTCCAATTTTGGGCAGAAGTAATCATTTTTAGATGTGGTGGTGTAGATAGTGGCTGCAGAACTCTTTCCTGAACACCGTCCCCATCCGTAGGCTCCTTCTGGACACATGTATTTATCATCATGGTAGTATGCTCGCTCCCATGACCCACATCTGTGGTAAGCATTTCTGTTGATTGCATCACAAGCATCAAAGTTCAAGATGATAGGTTTTGTGGGGTTGGTGAGGGTTTTTGTCGCATTCAGGATGGCTCCATCTTCATCATTCCAGCGTATCTCAAAGGTGTAATATGAAGGGTTTTGTCGGGGGTTATAACAAGTCTTACTTTTCCCCTTTGTGCAAATGTTCAATTCAGTGCCGCTATAAATACACCGGCTGACTGTACCAGTGCAAGTATAGTAGGAATGATAGAGCAAAGTCTGAGCAATCCTTTGTCCTGTTCGGGTGTTGGTTATGCAGGCTGCACAAGGGGGTAGAGCAAAAGTCTTTTCCAGGATTCCCAAGATCACCACTCCCACAAGGCAATAGTGGAAGAACATTGTGATTACAGTCTTTGAAGGTTAACTGGAAAGTTGAGGATAATGAACTTTGCTGAGTTTTCTTCTGTTTCTGCTGTGATGGTCACTCTCGCGTGACGTAAGTGGATTCTGAAGATTCTCTATAAAGCTGGCTGTCTCCTCAAGGTGAGTCGCAATGGAGTCTCGGGATCATTCACTGATGTCCATTGGCCAGGATCAGGAGCAGCTGCCAGCTTCACTCGACTGTGGTGGATCCAGGGTTCGAATTCTGCAACTTTCACTGCGGTGGGGGTTGGCAGGATGACGACGTAGGGTCCCTTCCAATGCGGCGCCAGCGGGGTCTTTCTCCACTCTTTCACCCACATGGACGTTCCTGGCTTGAAGGGATGCAGAGGCTCGGTCAGGTTGATGGGTAGTCGATCTTGCACCCATGTTTGGAGTTTCTGCAAAACAAAACCTAAAGCTAATAGTTCTTGTCTAGTTATTTCAGATCCTATCTGTCTCATGTCTCCCTTTATTCCCTGCACTATGGGTGGAGGTCACCCATACAAAATCTCAAAAGGGGAGACTCCTAAGGATCTGGTGGGAGCTGAACGTATCCTAAGTAGGGCTATGGGTAGAACTTGGAGCCACTTCAGGTGTGTTTCTTGGCAGAGCTTGGATAACTGAGTTTTCAGGGTTCTATTCATACGCTCTACTTTCCCTGAGCTCTGGGGTCTGTAAGCAGTGTATAACTTCCATTTTATTTGCAAAGCTTTAGCTAACTGTTGGGTCACTTGGGATACAAATGATGGACCATTATCTGACCCTATAGTTGATGGTATTCCAAATCGGGGAATGATCTCATGGAGCAATACCCTAGTGACTTCTCGGGCTTTCTCAGTTCGGGTGGGGTAGGCTTCTACCCACCCTGAAAATGTGCAGACTAACACTAACATATAGTGATATCCATTTGCACGGGGCATTTCAGCGAAGTCTATCTGTATATCACTCATGGGGGTCACCCCTACTGACTGAACTCTTGGGGGTGGAACAGGACCTTGCTTGGCATTATTTTTGGCACATATCAGACATTGCTGTGCCACCGAGGTGGTCAGGGATCCTAGCAATGAAATACAGAAATGGGGTCTCAGGGCTTTCTCCATGGCTGTTTTTCCATAATGTGTGGCTTGATGAAAAGCTTGGACAAAGGCTGACCCTAATGCTTCAGGGATGACTGTAGGACCTGGAGGTGGACTACCTTCTGGGGGTGGCAGCACTATCCAACCTTGTTCTGTCAAGACTCCTCCCTCCTTTTCACAATAATAGTCTAACTCTCTTGTAGTGTATCGGGGTGCCCAGGAACTAAGGGGCACAGGGAATAGGGCTGCTTGCATTACAGTATCTTGGGTCCTAACTTGTCCTGTGGTGGCTGCCTTTCGGGCTGTGGCATCTGCAAATCTATTCCCTCGGGTGACTTCTCCTTCTCCTGCCTGATGACCTCGGCAGTGCATGACTGCCACTTGTTTGGGGGCCCATACAGCATCTAATAACATCAATATCTCGGGCCCATACCTAATGTCCTTACCCCCTGAGGTGATCAACCCTCGCTCTTTATACAAGGCTCCATGTGCGTGCAAAGTAGTGAAAGCATATTTGGAATCTGTGTACACATTTATGCGGAGTCCTTCTCCTAATGTCAAGGCTCTGGTGAGGGTTATCAATTCAGCTTTCTGTGCAGAAGTTCCTGGGGTCAGGGCTGAGGACTCAACTACCAGATCAAGGGTCACCACTGCACATCCAGCACAACGATGTCCATTGATGACCAAACTGCTTCCATCTACAAAGAAAGTCCGTTCTGGGTCCTCTAGAGGGACATCGGTCAAATCAGGGCGACTTGAAAATACAGTGTCCATGGTTTCTAAGCAATTATGATCAGGTGGCCCAGGACCAATTGGAAACAATGTAGCAGGGTTCAGAGCTTGACTAACTTTCAAATGTATCCAAGGGTTTTCACACAACATGCTTTGATACTTCAACATTCGTGCATTGGTTAGCCAGAAGTTTCCTTTGTGTTCCATGAGGGTCAGAACAGAGTGTGGCACGGTGACTTGAAGAGTTTGTCCTAGTGTGAGTTTGTCTGTTTCGCCCACTAGGAAGGCTGTTGCTGCAACAGCTCTCAGACAAGGGGGACATCCTTTCGCAACTACATCCAATTGTTTTGACAGATAGGCTACTGGTCATTGCCAGGATCCAAGAGATTGGGTCAATACTCCCAATGCGTTTCCTTGTGACTCATGGACAAAAAGATGGAAAGGCTTCTGAACATCTGGAAGACCTAAAGCTGGGGATGACATCAGGGCCTTCTTCAAAGTCCAGAATGCTACATCTTGTTCGGGTCCCCAGTCTAGTGGGGATTTTTCCATTCCTTTGGTGACTTGGTATAGTGGTTTTGCAATCAGGGCAAAGTTGGGGATCCATATGCGACAATATCCCGCAGCCTCCAGGAAGGCTCTTACTTGCCTCCTAGTGGTTGGAATGGGGATATTACATACAGCTTCTTTGCGTTCTGGTCCTAAACGTCGGATCCCACTGGACAACTGGAATCCTAGATACTTGACTTCAGTTTGACATAGTTGTGCTTTGGCTCTTGAGACTTTGTATCCAGCATCTTTGAGAAGGTACAAAAGTTCACTAGTAGCTTGTAGGCACTCCTGCAGGTAGCTCCGCTTTGAAGATGTCAAACAGAGGGTTTTAAAAGCTCCAAAAGCCCCCTCCAGCAGCAGGCTGTCCCCGGAGTGCCTGTGATGGTCCCGCGGCACGGCAGAGCAGTCTCAGCACTCCTCCAGCCCTCAACAGGGCGCACACTCCTCCAGCACACTACCGCAGGTAGAAATTTTACCTTTCTTAACATCCATATCTGCAAAGCATCCCGCCGCTTCCTTCGTTAGTATTACCTTCTCCAGTTCTGCCGGAGTCATGCTAAACCAAGCATCTATCGTTCGCTTACATGCTACAGTCACTTCGGGGCGCATAGCCCCAAACAGCGTCTGAATATACATCGAAGCCATCAGGCCTTCCTGTGATAAACCTGCCTCCACCTTCCAACACTTACAAAACCTTCGCACAAACTGTGAAACTCCTTCCCCTGGTTCCTGCACGCATGCAATAGACGCAGCAAGATTCTGTTTCGCCCCAAATAAATGCTCAAACTCCCCTAACACTTCTTCCCACATCTTTTTTATCACCTCAGGATATCGGAGGGGGTAATTAGAATCATCAGGCGTCTCATAAGGGTTCGCCAGTGACTTAACTCTAGAAAAATCAAATGGGGTTTCTTCATCATACCCCAGGACACCTTCAATAATGAGGCGGTAGTCCTGCGCTGTACACTGCAACCCGCGAATCATACGTTGCAAGTAGTGCACAGTAGCAGCTGGCGTTTTCATGGGGTTTGGAGCATGCTGTAAAATAGAAAAGAGGAGAGCAGGAGCCAAGGGCTTAACAACAAGCTGGTTACCAATAGTTAAAAAGGGGTACTGGGCGTATAGATGACCCTCAGAGGTAGGGTCTCCTGTCACTCTATCACTGTTAAGAAGCTTATAAAAGAGGTTATGAGGGCTAGGCCTTTCCCTATGAGCTCTAGCCCTACTCTGATCCTGATGCCCCTCCCGATCCTCAGTTGAAGGCATCGGAAGGGGAGAATTAGGGGGGGTAATAAGGGACTCTGGCAGGACGGACGGGGTAACCTCAATCCCCCCAGCCCCCGCCTGCAGCCCCAAACCCCCGATAGAGGTGGCCTCCTGGGATATTTTACTCACTTTACGATACATATTCTCTGTGGGCATGTCCCGACCAGCAGGGGCGGGCCCAGATTCAGTCAAGCATGGGCTTGAGTAAGAAGGTAGGGCAGGAGAAGGTAGCCAGGCAGCGGGCGGTGACAGAGGCGAATCGGCAGGCACCTCCACCTTGCCACGCACAGCCTCGTAAGTGGTACATATCTGATGAAACATTTTATCTATAGGTAATTCCCGGTGGGTGGGGGCATGCCCCGCCATTACTACTGGGGGGTGCGCGGTAGAAGCAGCCACCGCCAGAACAATGTCCTCTAGTGAATCAGAGTCTCTGGCTGGCTTTACAACAGCGGCCAATCCAACCAGGGAGGGGTAAATGGAGGGTCTGTAGGCACCCGGGAGGTGGACACCTGGGGTTGGGGCGATTTCGGAGGCAGTTCCCGTGGCTAGTCAAGCACTGGTTGGTGCTGACCATTATAATAAGGAGCCAGTTGTATCCATACAGTACCACATTCCTTTATATAAGATTTTGGCCATTTCGGGTCTCCGGAATAAAAGGGAAAAGCTTTCTTATCCCCAGACACAATCTCCGAATCATATCTAAATGCCAGGCAGAGAAGCTACCCTCCCTTGGAAAAGGATTTGAGCTACGTAAACCTTCTGTCCACCCTGCCATATTATCCACCCAGGGATTAGTATAATAATCACCTGCCACTCTGTCTACGTATTCCTTAGGCATCTCCTCATCTACCGGGGGTGCGCCGGGAGGGACCTGGGTACAGCGAGAATAGGATGCCTTCTTAGCTGCAGTTTTAAACCTTATCACAACATTTGGCTGCGCACTCACTCCCGCGGATTCTGGAGCGGTCCCCTTACCTTGGGACCCCCCATCCCCATCCAACAATCGCACGCTTGGCCACTTGATTTCTGCCAACAACCGTCACTAGCGCTATCGCTTCAAGCTGAGGCAGGGGCGTCTTGCCAAGTTCACACAATCACACAAGCCACAGAGAAGGAAAAAGGTATTACCACGGACCCAGCGGGACATCCCCGTTATGCATAGCGCTACCAAAGCGCATTCCTGAGACGAGCTACCAAAGCTACGTCAATTTAGGAAGTCGGGAAATCCCAGTGCAACGGGGAAATCCTCACTTCTGACACCAAATTGTAAGTGTGGATTACTCCTTTCCCAGCACTATATACCACTTACTCCCGGGATGTCTGCTAATCCCCTGTGCCGAGGAACCACCTTACCTTCTCTGTCTGGAATTCCGGGGGAATAAACACACACACTCGCATATAAGTAGTATGTAAGTTTATTCCACAGGTTAGAGGGGCCGTCTGTCTTTTATACATTAACCGAAACATATATATATACGTCATCAACTCATCCCCTGAGGCCCACCACAGCTTATCAGTAACTTCACAGATGTTAGTCGTTTCCTTGCAGAACAATAAATTTGTCTTAGCACAGCACATTCCTTTCCATATATAGATATGTACAGGATTCCCATTTTCCCCTGTGGGCCTCCTAGTCCTCCTATACGCACACTTTAAGTCTTATTTTCCCCTATCAGGACTTTCTTCTTATGAAGCCTCCCATGGTATCTTGGGCTCACAACATCATTTTGATCAGCTGATGAAGGCGCTTTTCAAGCCATTAAATACATGTGGACAGAATTTGACCTAGAAGGTTTTGTTTTTGGTGGCAGTGATCTCAGCCTGCAAAGCTACTGAGCTCCAGGCTCTAGAAGTAGATATACCCTATGGAAAATGTTTCAACAATAAGATGATAATGCATACTTGCAGGGGCGGCCCAAGGGGGGTGCGGAGACTTGGTGTGGGGCCTCATTTGCATAAATATTTGCATAATGTTACCATACACTAACTTTTAGTAAACATGCCTCTTAATGAGTGTATGGATAAAGAAAGACTAAAAGATTTCTACATTACTATAATCCAGTGCCAACCGCCAGGCACATTAGGAACTACTACAAACACTGCCCATTTAGAACCCATAACAAACCCGCCGTATCGTAACAGCACCACCAGGACTCACAAAGCATCAGACCCTACCTATGAAAAGGCAACACTGCAAATATTAAACCAATACATTTCAGAGAATAACAATACATAACCTACTGGGGAAAGAGAACAAGTGGCAATGTCAACTAGGAATTACATAAACAGAATACCTCAGCTCAGTTACACATGCAGAACATAGACCATCACCAAACAAGGAATCACAATTTAGAAGTAGGAAGACAATAATTAAACTGTGAACCCCAAAAGCCAAACTTGGAATGTACAACAACACTGTAGAAATATAACTATAAATTAATTTCCTCTTGTACTTAACAAAGCGCAGACGTTAAAGATGCACATTTCTCAGAGCTGACATATTCCAGTTAATAAATTCAAAATAAAGAGATATCTTTCTACCTTTTGTGCATTTTTTTTTTCAGTTGCAATTGCTCCAGCCACTTCTGGTTTCTTCATGTCTTCTACTAACTCCTCATCGTCTGCTGTCCATTTGTCCTTTCTTCTCTCGTCTAGTTTTTTCCATTCTCTCTCTACATCTGCTTTAAAATACTAATCTTTCTCCATTTGCTCTTTCCTCATTCCTATTTCATCCACTCAGATTTTACCCCTCCATCCTCAATCCCCACTTACTCTCCCAATACCCGGCCAATTGTAGATTTTTCTTCCCTCCCAAACAAAATATTTTTCCCCTCTCCATTTCACTCTCCCAGCACCATCCCATTCTAATCCTCCCCCCAACATCAGCTCCCTTCTAGTTCCAGCCCCACCCAGCATCCACTCCCTTCTAGTCCCCGCATCAGCCCATTTTCAGTCCTAGCCCCCCATCAGCCCATTTCCAGTCCTAGCTCCCCCATCCATTTCAAGTCCTATCCAAGTCCCTCCATCAGCTCATTTCCAATCCCAGCCCCCCATCAGCCCATTTCTAGTCCTTTTCTAGCCCCATCATCAGTCCATGTCAAATCCTAGCTCCCCTCCACTCAGCCCATTTCCAATCCAAGCCCCCCATGAGCCTACTTCTAGCCCCTCCATGAGTCCATTTCAATCCAAGCCCCCACCACAGCCCATTTCCAATCTTAGCTCCCCCAACAGCCCATTTCCAGTCCTATCCTAGCCCCTCCATCATCCCATTTCCTGTCCTAGCTCCCCCCCACTCAGCCCATTTCCAGTCCTAGCTCTCTCCCCTCATAGCCCATTTCCATTCCAAGCCCCCCTCCTCATCAGCTATTTGCAGTTCAAGCCCCCCTTCCACTCAGCGCATTTCCATTCCAAGTCCCCCTCCCTATCAGCTATTTGCAGTTCAAGCCTCCCCTTCCACTCAGCCCATTTCCAGTCCTAGCAACCCCCCCAACCCATTACCAGTCCTAAACCCCCCATCATCCCACTTCCAGTCCTAACCTCTCCATCACCCCATTTGCAGTCTTAGCCCCCCCATAACCCATTACCAGTCCTAACCCCCCCATAACCCATTACCATTCCTAACCCCATCAGCCCATTTCCAGTCTTAGCCTCCCCATAGCCCATTACCAGTCCTAACCGCCCCATCAGCCCACAGCCCAGTACCAGTCCTAACCCCATCAGCCCACTTCAAGTCCTAACCCCCCATTACCCTATTTTCAGTCTTAGCCCCCCCATTGCCCATTACCAGTCCTAACCCCCCTTCCCCCTTCAGCTCAGGGAAAATTTAGAATAAAAAAAAAAGCTGGCTGCTGCTGCTGCCGCTGTGGCAGCAGCAGAATCGAGTGTCTTGCGGCCCCCCTCGCCTGCCCGGAAGAGCCCTCCCTCCCTGCATTAGACCTTCGCCGCGCCGGCTTTCAGAGCCGTGAAGGGAGAGTTTCTCCCTTGCGGCTCTGTTAAGCCCACTGGGGCTGATAGGAAACAGGAAATGCCTGTTTCCCATCAGCGCTGGCGGGCTTAAATGAGCTGCAAAAGGGAAACTCTCCCTTCGTGGCTCTGAAAACCGGTGCAGAGAGGGACTGATGCAGGGAGGGAGGGCTTTGCCAGGCAGGGCGGGGGCCGCGGGACACTCGATTCACTTTTACTTTTAATGCAGAATGTTGTTTGCGTGGGGCCCCCTGAAACGCGGGGCCCTGTGCAAAAAACATTCTCGCTCAATGGACAGGCCAGCCCTGCATACGTGTCCTAAATTCCTTTCTAACGTCAGGCTTCCACCTTAGTTGGTCAATAATCCTTCTAGCCTTTTTTCCCCGAAACCCCACGTGCACAAAGGGAAGAGTATGTTGCCCATGATGGACTACAAGAGAGTCTCGGTCTTCTATTTGGAGCAGAATATAGCCTATATGTAGTTGGATCAAAGCCCTCGGGACATCTGACTGCTGATATAGCTGCGCATGAAATGAGAGTCAGAAGCTGTAAAGATGTCTTACGCATTGGAACATGGAAAGTACGAAGCATGAACCAAGGGAAGTTGGAGGTGGTCAAGAATGAAATGGAACGTGTACATCTTGATCTGTTGGGTGTCAGCGAACTGAAATGGACTGGCATCGGGCACTTTGCATCAGATGATCACATGGTCTACTATGCTGGAAATGAAAGACAAAGAAGAAATGGTGTTGCATTTATAATAAAGAAGAAACTTGCAAGAACTATAATGAAATACAATGCCGTCAGCGAACTCTTAATCTCTATTCGTCTACGAGGAATGCCTATCAACACAACTATAATTCAAGTATATGCCCCAACAACAGCTGCAGAAGAGAATGAAATTGAAGAGTTCTATGAACAAGTACAAGCTGAAATTGACAGAACATGCAAACAGGATATCCTGATAGTCATGGGTGACTGGAACGCAAAAGTTGGCAACAAAGAAGAAGTCAAAGTGGTTGGAAAATATGGACTTGGCAACAGAAATGAAGCTGGAGAAAGACAGATAGAATTCTGCAAGACCAACGATCTATTCATCTCAAACACCTTCTTCCATCAACACAAGCGGCGACTGTACATATGGACTTCACCCAATGGATTGTATAAAAATCAAATTGAATACATCTGTGGAAGTCAACAATGGAAAAGTTCTATAACATCAACAAAGACAAAACCTGGAGCTGACTGTGGTACAGATCATCAACTACTAGTATGCAAACTCAAGCTAAAGTTGAAAAAGAGCAAACCACGGATGCAGCAAAATATGACCTTGAGAATATACCACTGGAATTTAAAGACTCCCTGCAAAATCGATTTGCTGCTTTAGATACAAATGACAGAGCTCCAGAAGAGTTATGGAATGACATCAAGAAGGTTGTGTTGGAAGAAAGCGAGAAGTCTCTACAAAAGGTGAAAATGCAATAATGGCCAAAATGGATGACGGAAGAAACTCTGAAAATTGCCCAGAAACGCAGAGAAGCTAAAGCCAGAGGAGAAAGAAAGACAATAACAGAACTCAACAGAGACTTCTAACGTGCAGCAAGACAGGACAAGGAAAAGTACTACAACGACGCATGCAAGGAAATAGAAGCAGAAACTATTAGAGGAAGAACAAGATTGGCTTTCCTAAAGCTATGAGAGTTAAAGAAAAAGTTCCAGCCTCGAATTGGAATGTTACAAGATGCTCAAAGTTCTATGTTGAATGATGCTGAGAAGATCAAGAAAAGGTGGAAGGAATATACAGAGTTTTTATATGATAAAGATCAAGTGGACCAACAGCCATTTCAACCTGTACCTTATGATCGGGAACCATTGGTGATGAAAGAAGAAGTTGAAGCAGCATTGAAAGCCTTATCAAAGAACAATACCATAAAAAACCCTATAGGTAAGGGCTAATCATCAATTATATCAAAAACCCAACCTCAGAACAATGACCTTCTAAATTAGATATTTATTGTCGGAGCTAGCCGTAGGAAGGTCGGATGGGGAACCGACCCACAACAAGCGGGTAGCCACTTTTATTTTATTAAGGTTCTTCACCAGAAGTAAAAATTCAAAATCTATTATCTAAGAATGCAAGAAACTTATCTTAGTCCAGAGACGCTGGTTTAGATGATTCCAAACACGACGTGCACGTTTCGGGCACTGTCGCCCTGTATCAAGTGCAAAATCCAAAATTCCAACTTCAACAGCCGTCCTCAAAAAACGCTGTCACTGCAGCTCAGGTCATAGCTTTTTACAATGGCAGATCAATCGCTTTTTTAAAGGAAGAGAACCAACCAATCAATATCGGGAAAACCCCCACATGACGGGGAACCCCTGATCTGATTGGTGAAACTTGAGTTATGACGAAACTTATTCAAATTAAACTTTGCCAGTCAATTTCTCTATTTAGACCTCCCGGCTCCATTGAATCAAGGCGAAATATCCAGCGTTGTTCTAAAAATTGAAGATTATCTTCTCTTGGCCCGCCACGGGGGTTATTTGGAGCATGATCAAGTATAGTCCAATGAAGTTGGTCAAAATTATGGCAAAATTCAATACAATGAGAGACCATCGGAGCAGAAAGCACTGCACGGCGATGTCGAGATGCATGTTCACTCAGGCGACGTTTCATAGGGCGGATCGTTCTACCAACATAAACAAGAGGACATGGGCATTGAATTAGATACACTACAAAGGTAGAATCGCAAGTTGTGTCCCATCGACGCTGATATACTTGTTGTGTTTTTGGATGTTGCCAATCTATACCAGTAAGTGTTGAGTCACAAAATCCACATTGTTGGCATGCAATATGGCCAATAGTAGGCTTATGATATACCAAACGATCTTCCTGCATAGATGTTTTGACAAGAATATTGCCCAAATTTCGACCCCTAGAAAATGCAATCTGTAGGGGGACATTAAAACAATCATGAAATTGAAGAATTGGCCAATGTGTTTTTATAATCCGTAGCACATCCTTACTCCGGGCTGTATATGGCAATATCCCTGTTATTTTAGATTCATCTGCTGATCTTGAAGCAGTATATGCAGGGTCTAGCAACCATTCCCTATGGGTGTAGCATGCTCTTTTATAATTTATCAAAGAACAAAGCACCAGGCATTGATAGCATTCCCATAGAAGTATTACAGCAATCTGATGCAGCTGTTACCGTACTTACAAGGCTTTGACAAGAAATATGGAAGATAACATCATGGCCAACTGACTGGAAAAGATCTGTGTTTATACCAATACTAAAGAAAGGTGATCCAACTGACTGTGGAAATTATCGCACAATCGCTCTGATCCCACATGCCAGCAAGATTCTACTGAAGATTATTCAAAAGAGATTACAACTATACCTGGAACAAGAACTACCTGAAGTGCAAGCAGGGTTCAGGAAAGGGCGTGGAACGAGAGACATCATTGCGAATGTGAGATGGATCCTTGAAAAGACTAAAGAATACCAAAAGGATATCTATTTGTGCTTTATCGACTATAGCAAGGCTTTTGACTGTGTAAACCATGAGAAACTCTGGGCCACATTAAGAAGCATGGGTATACCAGAACACCTGATTGTACTCTTGCACAATCTGTACATTGATCAAGAAGCAACAGTTCGAACAGAACAAGGAGAAACAGAATGGTTTAAAATAAGCAAAGGTGTAAGACAAGGCTGCATACTTTCCCCTTACCTGTTTAATTTATATGCAGAACAAATCATCAGAGAAGCAGGATTGTATGAAGACAACAGAGGTGTGAAGATTGGTGGAAGACTAATCAACAACCTTCGCTATGCTGATGATACCACATTACTGGCTGAAAGTGAAGATGATCTGAAACATTTGCTTCTCACAATCAAAGAACATAGTCTCAAAATGGGCCTGCACCTTAATGTAAAGAAGACAAAGATTATGACAACTGGCATAATCAACAGGTTCATCATTGAAGGAGAAGAAATTGAAATCGTGAACAACTTTAACCTACTTGGATCAACTATCAATAAAGAAGCAACAAGCAGTCAAGAAATCAGACGACGCATTGCTCTTGGCAGAATGGCTATGAAAGACCTAGATACGATTCTCAAGAGCAGAGATGTCTCTCTCCATACAAAGATTCAACTTGTTCAAGCCATGGTATTTTCAATAACATCATATGGATGTGAAAGCTGGACAGTGAAAAAGATAGACAGGAAGGAAATTGATGCCTTTGAATTATGGTGCTGGCAGCGAATACTGTGTATACCATGGACTGCCCGAAGAACAAACCATTCGGTACTAGAGGAGATCAAACCTAAGCTTTCTTTAGAAGCTCAGATGACAAGACTTCGACTTTCATACTTTGGACACATCATGCGAAGAGAGAGATCATTAGAGAAAGACATCATGCTTGGCAAGATAGAAGGTCAACGCAAAAGAGGAAGGCCAACAATGAGATGGATCGAGACAATAACAGCAGCTACGGGTACCAGTCTATCAACAATGAGCCGCCTGACTCAAGACCGAACACAATTTAGGATAGCTATCCAGAGGGTCGCCATGAGTCGGCTCCGACTCGACGGCACTTAACAACAACATAGCCTATAGAAAAATCTAGCCTGCTCTTTGTTTCTTATGACCTCAAAGGTTGGGGACTGCTGTCAGCAATTGACCCTTGAGCATCAGATCTGCCTGGGCATAAGCAAAAGAGATGCAAGCTACCAGCCATATTTAAAGAGTACATGTGATGGCTCACAGCATCCGAGCCATGACTCTGTTGGTGGCCCACTTATGCTTAGCCTTCATGGAAGAGATTTGTAAGGCTGCAAGTCGGACCTCAGTTCACACATTCACATCACTCTACTGTTTGGAAAGGTATTTCAGACACAAGAGCATATTCAGTCAAACTGTACTTTAAAATCTGTTTGGGAATTAGAATCCAGCTTCATTTCCTTCCCCATCCCTGACCTATTTTTCTTTTGTTCCACGCTGCCTGATTCTTGCTCTATCTACCTAAGGACCTGTTGCCAAAAAATAAGCTGCTCTTTTAGTGTCTGCCAGTTGCAGCACTCTGCTTTACCCTTTTTTATTTTCAAAGCAGCAGATAGCTATGGAATCCTAGGTCTGAGCATTTATCTTTTCTATCCATGGAGAAAACAGCATTACCATTTGCAGGTGTACTACATGGACGGTAGATTAGTCCTTACAATCCCTCACATCTCCCCTTGGAGTTGTATTCTGCTAAGCTGGTTACCAGAGTGAGGAGATGGCGCAGTGGCAGCAGGTGAAATATGTGTGCACGTGCGGAGGAACTACTCTAAAAGTTTCTAGAAGGAGCTGAGAGAAGTTCCCATTCAGGGGCTCCATCGGCTATGTCACCCATTGCTAGGAATATCTGCTACAGGTGAGTAACTTTATTTTATATCTATGTTGATTCTGTGTGTATCTGAGATCAGGAGAAGGGAAGGACTTTTGAAAGGTGCAAACTGTGTTATTGTGTTTGCTGCAGCTGTTAGAATTACTTTTCACACAGAAATTCAGTGGGACATTTTGAGGGGGGCGGTGTTGGCTTCATTTCTCTCCTATATCCTATCATAGGCAGAAAATTCACTTGAATAGTACAATTCACCATCTCCCTATTCACTATCTTCTTTTGTGACTAGAGCTGCCTTCCATTGCTCTTCCTCCACCACCTTTCTATTAGCTATACCGTATCCAGAGTCTCTGCTACTAGTTAAACTAGAAGTAGGCAGGGCAGGCTCGCTGACATGGGGAAAGATTGGAGATCTGCAGATAGAGTTTTTAAACTCTGAAAAATGTCCAGACATGTTAGCTATCCTTAGCTTCTAACACACAAAAATCCCAATCCCAGAATGAAGTGAAAATAATCACCATAACAAAATCATCTTCATTCAAAATAATACAACGGGAGCTCTCATCTCTTCATAAATATACACTTTGTGTAGATGTGCAATTGAAGATTTAGGAAAAAAGGAATCTGATTCCTTTGAGCAGAGTATTCATGGGCATATAAATAATTATCAGCCTGTAGATTGCGCTCATCACATCACAGATCCAAAAAACTCTTTTGTCAAAATTTTCAAAATATATTGTAAATATGTTTTTAAATCTTTTAAAAATCTTTATCAATATTCAATTTCTTCAAAATGTAAACTATGGGGTATATTTACTAAATGGAGTTAACATCGCAGCTGTGATGTTATTGCGCAATAACGGTGCATTACTGTGCGAGAACGTCACATATCGCGCGATAATGTGTCCGGCGGCGTTAAGGTGCACAGATGGTGGAGTAAGGCTTCCCAGAGGGCGGAGTACGGCTCCCCAGGGACGGAGATAAGGGGTCAATGGACGGAAAGTGGGCAGGGAGAGGCTCCATGCACACTAATGCTGTGAAGTGAAGGTCTGAAAATTAACGCCAGTGAAAAACTTGCACTAGAGGCACATTTGCAGGAGAGAGAAACCAGTTCAGTCAGCAATGTACAGCAAAGCCAGGGAGACCCCGAAAAGTGATAGGAGTGATACATGTGCAGCAGCAGCATAGTGGCCAAGTACGAGAGGGCACGACGATGAGGTTGCAAATGGGGCACAGGGGGTTGAAGGCGGGACATGCAGTGGGGCAGCTGGGGCACAGGATGGACCAGGCAGATGCCTAGGTGGCACATAGGAAAACAGAAACAGAAAAACAGCAAGACATCAACTGACCAAGGGCAAACATGCCCACGAGTGTGTGTCATACATTGCCCCAATGGACATCAACCAGCAGGTACCCCCAAGGCCACAGAACATTGGCAGGCAGTGCGGTGGGGAAGCATGCATGTCCATGTAGGCACCCCCACCCAAGAAACTACACCATAGGCAGCTGCCTAACGGCACACTAGATGAGCTGTGACTGTGCACCACCAGCACAACCGGCAGAACAGCTGACAGCATGGTGGCATAGGGGTGCTGGCGGTGGAGGGGGCAGTGGTATCTGCCCACAGCAGACCAAGGCCAAGCCCTGTCCAGGTGGATGGCGTGCAGTCCAACAGACAAGGTCTGTCAGATGAACAGTAATGGTGCCCCCTTGGAAGGATCTACCTCTGTGGCAACAGTTTGGTGCAGTACACACAGTCAGTGTGTATAGGGGCAGAAGATCACAGGTTCAAGCCCCAGCTGTGGCTCCTGCAGACCGTGTCCCAATATTTTACCCTACAGAGGATGTACACAATAATAATGTGCACTCCCCAGAGCAGATGGTGGCAACCCCAGTTCCGGAGGGCAAACACCATTCAGGTTGTCAGGCTGTCCAAACTAAAAATATGCATGAGATGCATTTGATGGAACTGCCCCATTGTATGCAAATGTACCTCATGCATATTCAGTAGGGACAGACTGACAACCTGAATCCTGTCCGAACCATTGGACTTGTGAACCTCTGCCCCAGAGCATCGCCCAACAGGGGCACACCCACACCCACACCCACAAGCTCCACCATCCAAAGTATAATGAAAAGGCAGGCTGTTGTGTCCTGCGCATAGCGCCAGCCCCCACTACTAGCACTTGCATACCTTAGCAATGCCGTCATAAACATGGTAACATGTCCCATATACATCAAAAGGTAGCCATGACCAATGTCAGATAACAAATCGTAACTTAAACACAACTCTCTAAAAGAGATCCATCATAGCAACCTCACTGATTTATGTGGTGTGTGCCCCCTCATCCATATCTGACAGTGTTTACCACCCTGGAGAGTGTCCCTAACAGTATTGATTACCCTACCAATGCCTGCACGAAGCCCATGACTGGTGTTGCGCACAGGGCTGCCAACCACTGCTATCTTTGCATAATGCTCAAATAGGTGTGTTAATCTGTGTATGTGTGTCCATTGTTTTGTGGCTGCCCACGCCCCACTGAGCCCCCAATGTTTGCACTGTTTCCATTGTCCCACCTCCAATGTGTATAATGATGAGCAAGGTATTGTGGGTATGGCCCCTACAGGGCCATTTATCCAGGATGCATTTGCATAGGGCATAGGGCAGTGACTGGGATATTGTAGTGGGCAAACACCATCTGCACGGACAGGGTGGCCACAGCAGGTCATGTTGGGAGGGCAGTCTCACTCTGATGGAGCAGTGACCATGGCATCTCAACCTTCCCACATATTGCCATACCGTGTGTTCCCATTCCTGCGGCCCATTCACTAGCATACCTGTTTGGTGTTGGTGTGAATATCCCACATCTGGGTGCACATTGTTCCTCTGGGAACATGCACTAAGTATGGGCTAGCACACTGTGTGCAGTCAGCATGTGTCTGGCTGCAACACCTTGCAGGGTGCAGCAGGTACATGCTGACTGTGGCCTCTGCTGGTGAATGGCAGGGGGAGGGGGAGGCAGCTGAGCTGAGCTGATCATGCCTATCACCTGTATGGCTATAGCCCTGGTACAGGTACCAACCTGCATCAACTGTTGGGTTCTCCAAAGGAAGGTGTTTGATGGTCCCACAGCCTGTCATCATGTTGCAGTACTGCCCCTTCTGGGAATGTTCAGAAGGTGGGCTTGTTGGGGCCAGAGAGGCCAGTTTGATATGTACATCATCATCATGTGAGTCCACACACACCCCTGCTCCAAGAACAAGTGACATGGCAAGCACACTGGCAATGCAACAGTTTGGTTGCATCACAGTCTACAAGGGGCAGACATGACTGTCAAATACAAACAGAAACAGGGCATTCACAGGCATCTCTGCAAATACCTCTCACACACTAGCACTGATGGAGACCTTCAGCACAGGCAACTTGGGTACTGCGGACCTGGTGCTGGCCACCCCACCTCACCCTCAGGGTGATCACAGTACACGCTCAATGGCAGGGACTGTAGGTAGTCAGTGGCAGTAACACGAAAGGTCAGTCCCCCCCCCCCTACCAAGCTGACGTGCTGTAGAGGTGCATACCCCATCTGGGGAACAGATGTAGACCGCTGTTCTGCATGTGAATTGCATTATGGGTACTGTTGTCTCTATCCTATCCTGGTTACCACAGCAGACAGTATGTCCGGTGACCTGCATCCTGTCTGTGGCCAGCCATTGGTCTGAAAAACCCCATAGTGATGTAGTACAATGTTTAATAGAATATCCTCAGTGGCATACGTCATGGTTGCAATCCCACAGTGGGCTCTCTGTATGTTTGGGTCTCCCCTACCCCGTGCAGCACCTCATAAGGTTTGTGGGATGACCTACACTCCTTCTGCAGCCAGACATTCATGGGATAAACACATGTTGTTGTAGCATAATGGTGAAGTCTATCAAGTCAGGGTCAGACGTCATGGGTCCAATCCCTCAGTGGTCTGCCCTTAGTAAGATTGTCCGAGGCAACTCCCTTGTAGGCCTGTAACAGACACACATATGGTGTTAATGGGAATATTGTTTTAATGTGTAAATGAAAACAACACCCTCACCTCATTTGCCAACGGTAAAGTGGCCAGGAAACTGCCTTAGCTGTGGGTCTCCCCTATCCCAGTAAGCACAGCAGAATATATGTGTGTTGACGTGCAGGTGTTGTGTAGCCAGCCCTAGGTATGACAATGGCCATAGAGGCATAGCACACTGGTTAGTACAATGACTATGCAGCCAGCTCTCATGGGTTCAAATCCCCAGTGCAACAACATCAGGAAGAGTGTCTGAGGTGCCACCTTTTTGCATAGCTGTAACAGTTAGACACATCTCTGTAGTGTGCGGGTAATGCCAACATACCCACTCACCCTAGTCCTGTAGACTATGGTGGCAATGAGCATGGGCCGCAGAGGGCTCGTCACAGGGCGCCGCAAGCTAAGGCGCCTTATGATGTGCCCGCTGGCCCACGCCGGGGAGACTAACTGCCGTAACGTAAACAGCAATTCACCAATTAAATTAACAAATGGTGGCGTAGCGGTGAGATCAGGTGTATGGGGACTGTAGAAGCAGCCCATACCTTTAGTGGCGCATTTCACTGTTCTGAGAAGAATACTATGACATGTTCTGGGCGTCAAAATCCCACGTGTGCTGTGCACCTTAATTGCGCCAGGTAGCGCGTAGTACCGCGAAATAGCGTGTGTACGTGCGCGACATGGCACATGCACCATGTGCATCATCGAGCCGTCGCGCATGCATTGTGTCGCACACGTACATGCACTATCTCTAGAGAGAAAAAATGGAAAGCCGTTCACGGAAGCCCGCATTTACCCGGAGGGAGCTCAGGATCCTGTGCGAATTAATCTGCACCAGACAGAGCCGTCTGTTCCCGGGCGCATCAAAAAGACAGGACCTTGCACGGGTGAGGAGGGCATGGGTGCGCCTCACCAGGCGGTACAACCTATCTGCCGACTACCCACGTGAAGTAAGTGTATGGGGACAGGTCACACAATGGCGGTTGTGCAACACAATATACAGCAAGCATCACATATCATACATGAAAGAACATGGTGCAAATACCAGTCTGTGGGCCAAGCTGTTGCCACTGTAGATGCGTATGGTGTGGACTGAAATCCTGCCTTATCCCCAGAAGGCCCCCAGATCTGATCACACATATCTATTACACATCCTGGTGTTATGTTACCTGCGTGTGATGCGGTCTCAAATGTCTGCTCTATCCCCAGGAGGCGTCACACATGGTTACAGAGGTCTAGCATAGATCCTGGTGTTAGGTTAACTGCGTCGGTTTTATTCTCACAACTCTGCCCTAACTCCAGGAGGCCCTGTACCTGATTACAGAGGTCCATTAGAGAACCTGGTGTCAGGGTAACAGCATCTGTTTCATTCTCACAGCTCTGCCCTAACCCCAGGAGGCCTTGGACCTGATGACAGAGGTCTAATATAGATCCTGGTGTCAGGATACCTGCATCAGTTGGGGTTTCACAGCTCTGCCCTAACCCCAGGAGGCCCTGTACCTGATTACAGAGGTCTATTATAGATCCTGGTGTCAGGGTAACTGCATCAGTTGGGGTTCACAGCTCTGCCCTAACCCCAGGAGACCCTGAACCTGATTACAGAGGTCCATTAGAGATCCTGGTGTCAGGGTACCTGCATCTGTTTCATTCTCACAGCTCTGCCCTAACTCCAGGAGGCCCTGTACCTGATTACAGAGGTCCATTAGGGATCCTGGTGTCAGGGTACCTGCATCTGTTTCATTCTCACAGCTCTGCCCTAACTCCAGGAGGCCCTGTACCTGATTACAGAGGTCCATTAGAGATCCTGGTGTCAGGGTAACAGCATCTGTTTCATTCTCACAGCTCTGCCCTAACTCCAGGAGGCCCTGGACCTGATGACAGAGGTCTATTATAGATCCTGGCGTTAGGTTAAGTGCATCTGTTGGGGTTTCGCAGTTGTGCCCTAATCCCAGGAGGCCCTGGACCTGATTAAAGAGGTCCATTAGAGATCCTGGTGTCAGGGTACCTGCATCTGTTTCATTCTCACAGCTCTGCCCTAACTCCAGGAGTGCCTGGACCTGATTGCAGAGGTCTGTTATAGATCCTGGTGTTAGGTTAAGTGCATCAGTTGGGGTTTCACAGCTGTGCCCTAACCCCAGGAGGCCCTGGACCTGATGACAAAGGTCCATTAGAGATCCTGGTGTCAGGGTACATGCATCTGTTTCATTCTCACAGCTCTGCCCTAACTCCAGGAGTGCCTGGACCCAGGGCCGGATTTACCTATACGCCAAGTACGCCGTGGTGTAGGGCCCACAGCTGGCAAGGGCCCACAAAAATTTCAACAATACGGCGTCTTCAGTTCTACAGCTCGGAACTTCCACTGACGGAACTGAGAAGAACAAAAAGGCTGGCGATACACCCGAAGCTCCAAGCTATCACTACTTTTGGCCACACCTTAGGTGCCCTCACCTGAACCAGTCAGGGCTACACAACCAAGCGCCTATCCAGAGGATCCACCGTGCCAGAGGTGTTTAAGCTCTTTAATCGAATGCCTACTCTCCGATCGCCATGTCTAATATTCGCTCTGCTCGGCTTTCAAAGACTCAGGTAGGATGCCTCGAGCTTTTTTAAATCGAGTGCCTATCTCTTCAAACTGCCCATGTTGATCGGTGACTAGTCTATCATGTCTGGGAACTGCACCTCTCGCGGGCGCCCTTAGAGGAAGCAGCGCGAGGGATTGCGGGGATCGAGAGCGAGTGAGTGAAGGCTGGTGGAGTGAGCCGGGGGCGCAAAGGGGAGGAAGATACTGGGAGAGATTGGCAGCGACGGAGGCCGAGATAGGCCGGAATAACCTCCCCTGGTCCGCGACGGGGCCTGGAACACGCTTCCACTTCTTTTTGCTGCGGCACGGGACAATGCCTTACCACAGGTAGCTACTAGTAGCAGTAGTCCTCCCACTGGCACTATAGTTCTCAGGTATGAGCGTTTCAGTCATTTATTAGATCTCATGATTTAATATGCATGTTGCATATCGTTCCCCATTATGTTTTTGGCGAACGTTTTGGATCTGCAGAGGAGGGCCATCACTTACTTTATTCTGAACGAAGGTTGAGAAGGGGCTGGGTCCCGTAGTCGCACAGAGAGGGCGGTGTGGGTCCCTTGAGGGGATGACAGGTTGTCCGGGCTTTTTTTTAAATTATTTTTTACTTGACTGGTTTTGACACCAATGGACCGGGAAGAGGCACCTGTTGCCTAATGGGCTCGTTTTTGCAGTAGGTTTGAGGGCCCTAGGACGAAAGAGTCCAGAGAACATTGCATACGAAACAGCAGGGTTTACTTTACAGTCTCGCTGAGTTCATTTCCGCCACCTCCTCCCTCTGTGCTGTCATACAGTTCAGTCCTCCCTGGAGAACAGAAAAACCTCTCACTGTACAGAGGAAAAAAAACCATAGACTTGAAGTCAGGAAGTGATGCAGAAAAAAGATCAGTCCAGCGTTGGAAAGGACCAACTCTTTTTAACGTTTATTGTTACCAAAAACATAGTCTACGTCTATGTAATATTCTTTTTTAGAAAGCTATAGCGTGGTTTACTCAAGAGTTCTGTTCCTCTACCCGACTTTCCTCTCTTCAAAAAGATCCCAAGCGTTGATTTTATATTTGGGGTATGTAATTTTTATTTTTTCTGGGGGCCCACAATTTTTGTTGGCGTAGGGCCTCACTCAAGGTAAATCCGGCCCTGCCTGGACCTGATTACAGAGGTCCATTAGAGATCCTGGTGTCAGAGTACCTGCATCTGTTTCATTCTTACAGCTCTGCCCTAACCCCAGGAGGCACTGACCTGATGACAGAGGTCTAATATAGATCCTGGTGTCAAGGTACTTCATCATTTGGGGTTTCATAGCTCTGCCCTAAACCCAGGAGACCCTGGACCTGATGACAGAGGTCTATAGATCATGGTGTCAGTGTACTTGCATCAGTTGTGGTTTCACAGCTCTGCCCTAACCCCAGGAGGCCCAGAACCTAATCACAGTGGTCTATAGCTCAGCTAGGTGTGTTGATGCATGCGCCTGTTGCATTCGACCACAAATGCCCTATTCACAGGAGGCCCTAGTTGTGACCACATAGGTAGGGTAGACATCCTGGTGTTATGGTAGTGGCTCCTGGTGATGTGTTCAGGGCCACCCAATCCCCGTTTGATGCAAGAACACATCACACATGTTCCAATGCAGATATCATGGTGGCATGGCATGTGTGTCTGCGGATATGTGTAGGGCAGGCAAACACACAGGTGTTTGCTGGACCACACAGGGGGTCAAGAAACACCTCCCCTGTAGACCAGCATACCTACCCCACACATAGCATGGGGCCACCATGTAATGCAAGAAGAGCTTAGGAACTGGGTAAGGGTTGTCCGGGGGGGTTGCCCAAAGGACACATAGGTGGCACCCCACACATGCCCAGACCCACAGCCACACATGCAGGTGGCGCCGGCAACAGGTTGTAGAGGACCCACTGGCATGAGCAGCAGCAGCACCCTGCTGCTCACAGTGATGTGTGATATGCGTTGGGCACCCACCAGAGATATCAGGCCCTTAATGTTCCCACCCATTGCATTCCCCCCCAGGTGGAGGACCTACGGAAAAAGGGACGGGAGTTGCGGCTGCACTGCCCGGATGTCCTCGACCGGCTACAAAGTATGGCGCTGCAGCAACGTGGAGGTGAGTGTTGCAGCTCCTGCAGCGCAGTACAGCATGTCACAGTGGCCCAATGGCCTGTGGGAGGCCACACTATGTTTATGTGTCATTGTAATTGCATGATGGTGTGCTAATGACTGTCTTCCCCCACAGAGGATGCTGCTGCTGGTGAGGGGACATCAACCTTAGGGCCCCCCACAACACGCCCCACAGCTGCAGTCCAGCCAGTGGAGGAGGAGGAGGAGGCGGCAGAGGCGGAAGAGGACGACGGGGACATGGAGAGGGTGGAGAGTGGGGTGGTGCGGAAGGGAGGGAGGGGAGGGTAAGGGTGTGTTTGACATTTTGGGGTGTGAGGAGGAGGAGAGTGGGGAGGGGGCAAGGGTGGGTGGGAGGTGCCAGGAGGGGAGGAGGGGGGTGGGGAGGGAACACAGGACAGCACAGGGCACTGTGGGTCCCTGCCAGCTGCCGCATGTGTGCGGTGATGGTGCTCGTCTGGGTGTAGCTACGCCACCCATTGCCACAGACAGGGCCCACACACATGCCACCACACAGACACCAGGCACCTTGTGTGTATGTTGTGGCAGGTGCGTTCTGGACCTGTATGTGGCAATGGATGGCATGCTGCAATGCCAGTGGGCCCAGGACCGCACCATCCGGTGGCTGGCAGGCGCCATTCAGTGGATGGCTGCTGAGATGCACATGCAGTGTGCGGCTGGTAAGGGTGGTGCATCTCGACAGCCATCCCTGATGGGCGTCCCAGAAGCGTGTGATGGACCCTGTGGCGCCCACACACGTGCCCTGTGCTGTCCTGTCTCCCAGGACCCATCATGTGGGTTGCAGATGACATTTTAGTTTTGTTTTAGTGCCATCAAGTCAGTGTTGACTCATAGCAACCCAGCTACCTCTGGGTTTTCTGAGCAATGTGTTACCGGAAGTAGAATGCCAGCCTATTTTTCCGAAGCAATGGAGGGTAAAGTTACTTGCCCAAAGCCACAAGGAGTGCCAGTGGGAATCAAACCCTTGATCCTCTGGGTACTAGACAGTTTCTCTAAACACCAGGCTACTCCTCCAACAGATGACTGTACCTTATCTAATTTTGGATTTAAATACAGTTTGGTTAATACATCCCAATGGTCATGTGTCTCCCTTACAGACAGACTGGTGAAGTGAGCATGGGACATGTGTGTAGATCCCTATGTGTATGTGTGGTAGACATAGGTAACATACATGAACCGTCTGCACACTCAGGTGTGCGGGCTGGCCATGTGCGTAGGCATCTGTGTCCCCTGGTGCCCCTGTGATGTACCGCTGTGCTGTGTGTTCCAGCAGCTATGGTCACATGCATGCTGCCTTTGATGTGTAGGCTGCATATCTGATGCATTATACTCGTAGGAGGATGAAGGGGAAGGCTAGCAGTAGGTATGTGGCAGGAAGGATAAGATGGACTGCTGTACCCAGGAGCTGTCTAGGGGGATAGCTTGTGAGGCCAAGACAGGTGGATATTGATCTGGAGGGGGAGCAGCGGCTCACTACAGGCGCAGGGGGAGAGTGAACAACTGACTGTAGCTAGTTATCTTTGTCTGCCTTGTCTTCCTCAAGCATCTGCGGCTAAACAGCCACATAGGCCCTGGTGTGTGTCAGAGGGAATGGTCACACATGTAGGTGGACCAATGGAGAGGATATGGGGTATGAGAGAGTGACAGATCTGTAATACATACTTGTACCACCATAAACATATGCCTGCTTAACGGGAGAGGTAGGGTATACCCCCACGCATAGGTAGAAGGGTGCACACGTGGCATGCTGCATGGCACACAGGGCATGGTATAACGTATGTGCATTGATTGGTGGCAGTGCAGACACCCCACCCCTAAGGGAAAGGGGGAGGCACATGTGACCAGGGTGACAATATGGGGGACAGGGTACTCAGGGGAGCACAGTGGCAAACACCAGAGACGTGCACATAGATATAATCAGGTTTAGTCGTCTTTACTGGCACACAGTGACCTGTTCCCCGCAATCAAGACCTGCGTGGCCGCCCACGTCCATGGTGACCACGGCCCAAGCCACGCTGTTGTTCTGGTTCCGCTGGTGCTGCCTCTGGGGCTGGGGCTGGCTGCTGGGGATGCCCAGCCATGGCCTCCTGGGCATCCGCAATCCGCAGTAGCGCCGCTGCCATCACCTCAGCTGTGGCACGCAGCTGGCTCACCTCCTCCTGAATGGCCATCAGAGTCTGATGAGTGCCTGTGGGTGAGACACAAAGTGATTTGTGAGACATATGTTGCACCTCCCACTGTGGCTCATGCACATGTCTGGCATATCACAACAGACCAGTTCTCAGACCAATCATGCATGTGACAACTAGCAACACAGTACCATGTTGACATCTGTGTGTCCCATGATGCATCCGCAGACCAGGAAATGATACTGATGGAGGGTCGTGGGAATCCCAGATAGAACACATGGTCCTATGTTGCAGGTCAGTGGGTCAGTGATTGAGTTGCATACTAGTCGTATGAGATAGGCCGGGAACTGTGGGGTTCATGGCACACAGATATATTTCTGGGTTGCACTGTTTGCTCTGAGCCTGATGCACAGTACTGATTACTACGACTATCTATGCTAGGTACTATCACCCAGAAAGAGGGGTCCACTATGTAAGCTGTCTAGATGATCTGGGATAGGTGTTGACTGCTGTACGCCTCCTTGGGGTATATGGAGGTGAAAAGTGGGCGGATGTATGAGCTCATTAAAGGATGTCAAAGACGACCCATGCTGCCAGAGGGGGGATCGCACATGGCACAGACCCCCACATAACATACGAAAACACATGCTATGGTGTCATTATATTGGGGAGCACATGGAATGTCATCATGGCTGTTACGCCAAATCCCAGGGGGCATGCTGTTTATTCTGTTACCCACCTTTCGCATCTTGCTTTGATGAGGCTGTATGAGCCCACAGCTCTGCCAGGATCACATCCATGCTGGTGGGTGGGGTGCCTGATGTCCCCGGTGCCTGCAGTGTGTGCCGACTCCCCTCCATCTCCGTGCACTCCAGAGCCATTGTGCTTCTGCTGGAGGACCCCAGTTGTGTGTGGACATCCTCTGCCCCATTCTCTGCCTCGGCCACCACATTGGTCTCTGGGGTCTCAACACCAGTGCTGGCTGCGACCTCAGACTCGTCGACCTCTGGCCCCTCAGCATCCTCTGGCTCTGGCACATACATTTCCTCATATGCCTCCATGGCCTGGATGTCACCTTGGGGGGTACACATCAAAGATGGCCTTACACTGTGCACTTTTTAACATCTTTGTTAGTGATATAGCGGAAGGGCTTTCAGGTAAGGTTTGCCTCTTTGCGGATGATACCAAAATCTGCAATAGAGTAGACACCCAGGAAGGGGTAGATAACATGAGGAGGGATCTAGCTAAGCTTGAAGAATGGTCTAGAATTTGGCAGCTGGGATTTAATGTTAAAAAATGTAAGGTCATGCATTTGGGCTGCAGCAATCCAAGGGAGCAATATAGTATAGGGGGTGAAGTACTTTTGTCCACTAAAGAAGAGCGGGACCTAGGCGTGGTTGTGTCTGATGATCTTAAAGTAGCTAAACAGGTAGAAAAGGCAACGGAAAAAGCTAGAAGGATGCTTGGGTGCACACAGAGAGGAATGGCTAGCAGAAAAAAGGAGGTGATAATGCCTCTGTATAAAAGTCTTTGGTGCGACCTCATTTGGAGTATAGTGTGCAATTCTGGAGACCGCACCTTCAAAAGGATGTGAACAGGATGGAGTCGGTGCAGAGGGTGGCTACTAAAATGATTAGTGGTCTTCATTATAAAGCATATGAGGAAAGACTGAAGGATCTTAATATGTACACCTTAGAGGAAAGGCGGGATAGAGGTGATATGATTGAGATGTTTAAATACCTCCATGGCATAAATGTTCAGGGAGAGAGCCTCTTTCAATTGAAAGCAAGTTCTGCTACGAGGGGACATAGGATGAGGGTGAAGGGAGATAGATTCAGGAATGATATGCGGAAATATTTCTTTACGGAAAGAGTAGTGGATCCGTGGAATAGTCTCCCAGTGGAGGTGGTAGAGATGAGGACAGTAACTGAATTCAAAAAAGCATGGGACAAACACAGAGGATCTCTAAAGGTAAAAACGGGACTGTTGTAGTTGTTATGGAAGGACAGACTAGATAGGCCATGTGATCTTTTTCTGTCGTCATATTTCTATGTTTCTATGCACACCTGTGTAGTACATCCCAACCAGCAGCAATGTGTTGTCCACCTGTAACTGCTGTCCCTGCACCTACACTGGGGAGAACACATGTGCGTACAGTGTGCTTCACCTGGTCAGGGGGGGGGGGAGGGGCAGCCTCTTGCGCTGTTGGAGCTGTGCCACATTCGATGTTGTGTTTGGGGGAGATGGGGTTGCAGGTGCTGTGCCCACTGTGTGCAGCACTAGGTATGCACTGTGTGGGTGAACTGTGATGTGGGCACAGTGCAACATGTGGCCAGGGTTCCTGTGGGAGCCCTGACTGTGAGTGTGGCCTGTCATGGTGTGTGTGAGCGATATCTATGCATTGGCCTGTGTGATATATACGGCACGTGATGCAGCATGTGTCTGGGTCAGGCAGACGTGTGTGGGGACTGCCGCTGTGGTAGCCACTGTGCGGTGTGGGTGGACAGCTATCCAGTACTCTGTGGGGGTGGTGGATTGTTTTGGGGGATGGGTGGAGCGCTGCTGTGCATGGGGTTGTACCTTGGGTGGGGGTCATAGAAATATGTCTGTGGCACTGCGTTACCTGTATAGGAGCTGGTCCCAGGTGGTGTGGGGGTAGGGATAGGTGCAGTTGTGGCAGGTTTGGGGAGGTGCACCCCAATGTCTTGAGATGATGGATGGGGGATCCCTACTGTATGTTGGCCACTGACAGGGTAGTATGTGTCCGCTATGTGTGTGATGTGGTGTTTGGCATTGGTTTGCATCCACCTCATATTCTCAGTGTGGGCGGCCATTCTCTGTCACTGTTCTGGGATGTGTCTATGGACAGGTAATGTCAGACACACGTCAGAGCTGCTATAGGTGGAGGGTGCGGGGCCCCCAGGTCAATGTGTGTTGGGCTAGATGTATGTTGTGATAAGGAAGCTTATCATAGCTCAGGTAGGAGCTATAGAAAAGATGATGTGACTCTGAACAAGCAACCTGTCAGTTCTGGTAGAAGTAAGAAAACAGAGTTTTCACATAAAAGACTACCAGTCCCAGAATGCACCAGGTTTCCAGCAGCCATGAGAGGGGCTGAAGTGAGAAAACGTGTGTGCAATCAAGAGAGCTATGAGGTAATCCCTAAGCACTCATCTCAAAGGGCAGGGCCTGATTCAACACAGCTGCACTGTGTTAGGGAGGAGCACACATTAGGACAGAATAAGAATAGAGCTTATTCTTCAGATAAGAGCTTCAGGAAAAGATACAGCAACAGCTTCAAGCTCAAGCACCAACATCATCTCGAGAAGCAGAAGCCAAGCCAAGCGGATAGAGAGAGAAGGAAACTCTCTGGAAGGAAGAGAAGAAAGGCCATTGGAAGGTCTGGGAGATTCCAAGGCAGTACCTATACTGGGAGGTATTCCAAATGCCAGCAGAGTCCATTGTACTGGAGTCAGCCAGAGGAATGGAATGGCAGAGATAGAAATCACCAGTGGCTACCGGGAAGAGAGACGACTGCACGTGGAAAGGACTTTCAGACCTATGCCAGAAGGTATGTGAGGAAAGATCCAGTGTCCAGGGATCAAGATTGGAAGGCTGGACATCAGAACTGGATTACATACTGGCCAGGCTATACAGAGAGGAATTATGATAGCAGGAGAGGCTCAGGTATGAACACTGATCCAGACCATCACATAAATAACATAGTCAAAGCGGTATACTTCAAAATCCGCTCTCTCAGGCATATACGCTCCCTGTTGGACCCAGACGACTTCCGGACCATATACCAAGCGCTAATCCTGCCACACTTCGACTTTGCAAATGCCATCTTACAAGGTCTCCCTCAATCCACTCTTAGCCCTTTACAGATGGCCATGAATGCCGCAGCAAGAGTCCTCTATGGAGCATCCAGAAGCGACCACGTAACTCCCATTCTTAAACAGCTTCACTGGCTCCCCATCCATGGGAGGATCATCTTTAAAACCCTAGTCCTATCATTCAAGGCAATCAAGGGTATCACATCCTCCTCACTCACAGATCTGATTCACACTGTACCCCCCAACAGATCCAGAAGAGCAACAGCCGTAAACCTACTAACAACCTCGAAGGCATCAACAAAGTGCAACATGACAACCTCAAACAGAGCGTTCAGTTTATATGCCCCCAAATGCTGGAACGCTCTACCCTCCGACATAAGGGCCATTACTGTCCTACCACAGTTCAGGAAGGCACTCAAATACCACCTCTTCCTTCAATACTACCCTACCAGCAATTGAACCAAAAGAAGTGACTCACTCATGAAACCACCCTTCCGTGCTTTATATTACTATGACTCTATTCTGTTCTATGTAAATATCTCATGTATATAGTTTAACCCGGTTCTCCAAGTTGGTACTCCTGTTCGATGTAAACCAAACAGCTTGTTGTTATGGTCTTTATGTTATAATGTAAACCGCGCTGATGCCGAATAGTGCGGTATATAAGAACTTGTAATAAATAAAATAAATAAATAAAATAAAATAGTGAATGGCAGCAAGGGAATAAGCATTCTCATGATAGTGCCTTAATGAAAGACTCGTCTGTGCCAATGTATGATAGTGACCCTATGCTGATTGATGAAGGGGGAGATACAGCAGATGAAACTATTAATTACATGGACTGTTCTCTATCTAAATGCTATTGCTAGCTTTCTGTGAGCAAACACATCAGCCATCACAAAGAAACTTAACTTTGTTCTTTATTTCCAAAGCAAACAGCTCTTAAAGCAGGATTTGGGTTCACACAGTAGCAGCCAGCCAGCTAAAGGGTTTCAGCTGGTCAATTGATAGTAATTAAAGCTGCACCTGATTGTGTGTGTGAGCAAGGGAGAATCACTGCTGGGATCTGCGTGGAAAATAAGCAGAAGTTAACCTAACAAGCAAAGTTTATTCATTTCTTTGTGCCTTTTTTTATTTGGTAATTATTTGCTAAGAAAACATTAGCTAATTGCCTGACACGCTGAAGGTTGTTTTCTGATTTGCTTTGTGACTTTATGTTATCCATTTAAACACTGCAAGCAAGTAACCTCATTTATATTGCTACCAAGCATATTTGTGCTGGGTGAATTAAACCCCATCAATAAAAGAAGTGTTTTATTGGCCTTACCACTGGTATCACAACTCAATTATTGTCTTCAGCTGTGTTTGGAGTGAAAGAACTACATTACCCACAATACCTTGCAAGAATCATATGAATATATGCATCGTCAAGATTGTGTAAGTTCTCACCCTAGGCAGCCGTCTGACAAATGACGTAGTTTTTCGGATTGCTTTTGCACCAAGAGGATTTATTTGCTGTGGATTACAAATAAAATTCAAGTTTGAAGCTGAAAGAAGATTTTGTTCCCTCATCTGCACTTTGGAGGAGAAGTGGTTGTTCCAGAAAGCTGTCCCAGAGGAAAAGACCCTGTGCAAAGTGGGATTCATCACTGAGACAAGGTAATATGTACCTGGGCATGTCTAGTGGTGGATGTGTGTAAGCACAGGGGGTAATTGAAAAAAAAAAAAAAACCACACCTGGTTAGAAGGTGCTGCTCTTTGGTTTTTTTTTTTCTTTTCTTGCAGGGTCAAGATGGATCCGAGGGAGATGGCTCAGTGGATGGCAGCCCAATTTAGCAAGCAGCAGGAGCTAGCACAGCAGGCCCAGGACACTGCTATGAAGGCCTTAATGGAACAGCAGAAACCAGTGCTTGATCTGGTGCAAGCTCTAGTTCAGCTGCAGAGCCAAAGTGGAACAGATGCAAGACCAGCAGTTAGTACTGGTACACCACATGTGGACAGTGTGGGACTCAATCAAGGGATTGGGGCATTTAATTTTGGGAAATTAACTCCAGATGATAATGTTGATGATTTTCTAGAGTCTTTTGAAAGAGTGGCACAGGCTTTAGCATGGCCAGAGACCCAGTGGGCAGTAAGGCTGGCAGCCTCATTAACTGGAGAGGCACTTGCAGCCTACAGAGCAATGCCAGCAGCCCAGGCTTTGAATTATAAGGATGTAAAGGCAGCTATTAGAGATCGCCTAGGGTTGTCTATTTCAGAGTATAGGCGAATGTTTAGAGCTGTTACATTGAAAGTGGGTGAGACACCCAGGGCTCTGAGTCAGAGAATCAGAAGTTTAGCTGTAAAATGGTTGGAGCCTGAGCAAAAGACAGTAGAAATGTTATTAGATATTATAATGCTGGAACAATTTATGCTTGGGGTACCTAAAGATTTGAATGTTTTTCTTATACAGCAAAATTGCCAAAATCTTGGAGAGGCAACCATGCTAGCAGAGAGATTCTTGGAAGCCACGCAGGCTTGCCATAGAATGGGTGGCCCTCTAAAGATGGATGCTGAGGCTAGATGTGCTGTATCAGAAAAGAGAATAATTAAGAATGTTTCTGAAAATGAATGTACTGTATCAAACCAGATGACACAGTGGAATAGAAAGAAATGTTTCAAGTGTGGGAAATTGGGACATTTAGAGAAGAGATGCCAGACACACACTAGTTTAATGGGTCTGGATTTAAAACAGCCCAAGGAAGGATTTCTTTTGATGGTTGATGTGCAGGGAATTACCACAAATGCATTATTAGACTCTGGGGCAGACCAGAGTATGATGTCAAAAAGGCTTTGGAAGAGGATAGAGGCCCAAGAAAGATTTGTGCCTAGAACCCCTGAAGCCAAGTTCACATCAGATGCATTCATGGTGCTGCATCATCATATCCCACCTATAGGCTAAAGGTTAAGTGCCTAGGGAAACAAGAGGAAGTCCTGTTAGCAGTGGTGCCTAGGCTACCCTTTGATTTGGTTCTAGGGAAGGACTGGCCAAGATTTAAGCAGGAACTAGTGAAAGGGCTAGGAAAGAAGGAGGGAGAAGGTTTAATAATGGAAATAGCTCCCGGGCCTATCTTTGGAAGACCTCAGTCCCTAGCTAAAAAGATGGTTAAGTTTCCAGAAGGCCAAACTATGGGTAATAAGAGGGGCCTTGTATCCACCCGCTCGCAGGCTAAGTTAGAGAGCCAGCAGAAGGAGGAGGGGGAGCAGGCAGAGTTATTAGGAGACTTACCCTCTCATGATGATTTAATAACCCCCTCTTCTGGTAAAGTAAGAAAGTTGAAAGCACAAAAGAGGCGTGAGAGACTTTGCAGAGCACAGGGTAGGGCCGAGATGTTAGCTGGTCAAAGTTTACCCTGGGTGCCAGCTGAGTTGGTGGCAAAGTTTCCTAACTTTCCACAAGAGCAGCGAGCTGATCAAGCTCTCACCCGAGCTTTTAAGTATGCTCAGGAGGTCAGGGAGGAATTGCCCAGATTCAGACTAGATAATGACATATTATATAGAGAGAGTCAGGACCCCAGAAATGGTGCCATACGTAAACAATTGGTGGTACCCACAACTTTCAAAGGGCTAGTACTTAGACTAGCACATGATCATCCAGTGGGAGGTCATAAAGGTATGCAAGGAACGCTGGATCAAATACTTGTGCGTTTTTACTGGCCAGGTATCTTCAAAGAAACTGCCCAGTTTTGTGCTGCATGTCCAGCGTGTCAGCGTGTTACAGCGGCTCACCCACCGGTGGTGCCATTGATCCCCATGCCAATTATCACAGACCCAATTGGTCGCATTGCCATGGATATTGTAGGCCCATTAGTCAAAACGCCCCGAGGTTTCCAATACATCCTAGTTATGGTAGATCAGGCAACAAGGTTTCCCTGGGCCATACCATTGAGGAATGTTTCTGCAAAAACAATAGCTTTAGAGCTAGTAAAATTGTTTTGTGAAGTGGGATTCCCAAGAGAGGTGTTGACTGACCGAGGGTCCAATTTTGTATCCAAATATTTGGCCCAGGTCTGGGATGCCTTTGGCATTCGTCACGTGAAAACCTCAGCCTACCATCCACAATCAAATGGTTTGGTGGAGAGATTCAACCAAACTCTCAAACAAATGTTGAGAAGGGGGTTAGCAGGAGAGGTAAAAGAATGGGATATGTTATTACCCTTTGCCTTATATGCCTGCAGGGAAAGAATGCAAGTGTCCCTAGGTGTAACTCCATATGAGTTGATGTATGGTAGGGCTCCAAGGGGTTTGTTGGATATTTTAAGGGAACAATGGATTGATCCTGAACCAGGAAGTCAGGAGGTGCCACTGTTTCTACGTGACTTGAGAGCACGTTTGAAAAGGACGTCGCAGGTTGCTGAGAGGAACCTGCAGGACAGTCAAGTTCGCCAGAAGGGGTGGTATGATAGAAAGGCCAGAAGCCGCCAATTAACCATTGGTGAAAAGGTTTTGGTTCAAGTAGCAGGAACTGCTCCAAAATTTGAGGTACAGTGGAAAGGGCCATGGGAGGTTGTTAAACAAGTGAGCCCAGTGTCTTATATGGTAGAAAATGCAAGAGGGCGTAGACAGACCTACCATATTAATGTACTTAAGTCTTGGAAGGAGAGGCCTGTAAATAATGACCCTGAACCCAGTCAGGAAGTAAGTGAGCTTCAGGAAGAGAACACTCTCGTAGGTATTACGGACTGTAGAGAAGAAGTTTCACCAGTAGAAGCAGTCCGTAATAACTTAAGCAGGGGGGTATGTGATAAGGAAGCTTATCATAGCTCAGGTAGGAGCTATAGAAAAGATGATGTGACTCTGAACAAGCAACCTGTCAGTTCTGGTAGAAGTAAGAAAACAGAGTTTTCACATAAAAGACTACCAGTCCCAGAATGCACCCGGTTTCCAGCAGCCATGAGAGGGGCTGAAGTGAGAAAACGTGTGTGCAATCAAGAGAGCTATGAGGTAATCCTAAGCACTCATCTCAAAGGGCAGGGCCTGATTCAACACAGCTGCACTGTGTTAGGGAGGAGCACACATTAGGACAGAATAAGAATAGAGCTTATTCTTCAGATAAGAGCTTCAGGAAAAGATACAGCAACAGCTTCAAGCTCAAGCACCAACATCATCTCGAGAAGCAGAAGCCAAGCCAAGCGGATAGAGAGAGAAGGAAACTCTCTGGAAGGAAGAGAAGAAAGGCCATTGGAAGGTCTGGGAGATTCCAAGGCAGTACCTATACTGGGAGGTATTCCAAATGCCAGCAGAGTCCATTGGACTGTAGTCAGCCAGAGGAATGGAATGGCAGAGATAGAAATCACCAGTGGCTACCGGGAAGAGAGAAGACTGCACGTGGAAAGGACTTTCAGACCTATGCCAGAAGGTATGTGAGGAAAGATCCAGTGTCCAGGGATCAAGATTGGAAGGCTGGACATCAGAACTGGATTACATACTGGCCAGGCTATACAGAGAGGAATTATGATAGCAGGAGAGGCTCAGGTATGAACACTGATCCAGACCCTATCTATAATAGTGAATGGCAGCAAGGGAATAAGCATTCTCATGATAGTGCCTTAATGAAAGACTCGTCTGTGCCAATGTATGATAGTGACCCTATGCTGATTGATGAAGGGGGAGATACAGCAGATGAAACTATTAATTACATGGACTGTTATCTATCTAAATGCTATTGCTAGCTTTCTGTGAGCAAACACATCAGCCATCACAAAGAAACCTAACTTTGTTCTTTATTTCCACTGCAAACAGCTCTTAAAGCAGGATTTGGGTTCACACAGTAGCAGCCAGCCAGCTAAAGGGTTTCAGCTGGTCAATTGATAGTAATTAAAGCTGCACCTGATTGTGTGTGTGAGCAAGGGAGAATCACTGCTGGGATCTGCGTGGAAAATAAGCAGAAGTTAACCTAACAATAAAATTTTATTCATTTCTTTGTGCCTTTTTTTATTTGGTAATTATTTGCTAAGAAAACATTAGCTAATTGCCTGACACGCTGAAGGTTGTTTTCTGATTTGCTTTGTGACTTTATGTTATCCATTTAAACACTGCAAGCAAGTAACCTCATTTATATTGCTACCAAGCATATTTGTGCTGGGTGAATTAAACCCCATCAATAAAAGAAGTATTTTATTGGCCTTACCACTGGTAACACAACTCAATTATTGTCTTCAGCTGTGTTTGGAGTGAAAGAACTACATTACCCACAATACCTTGCAAGAATCATATGAATATATGCATCGTCAAGATTGTGTAAGTTCTCACCCTAGGCAGCCGTCTGACAATGTCCATCCTGTACGCTCCCCCCTGTCATATTGTGCTGCATTTACAAAACTTATCCTATAGACAAGGTCAAAAAAGGCACCAAGAAACAAAAACCCTGTGTAGCAAGGTACATAGATCCCCTATTTTTTGTCAAATTTGTGTCGGAAATGCCAACACAGTGTACGGGAAACACACCCAACACCACTGTAGCTTTTCCTTTTAATAAAGTAGAACTTTCTTAAAATATAACAGCTTTACTTATCTGAAAAATAGTTGAATGAGTAGGCTGCTCCTCAAACGGTCCGCTGTACGCCAAATGCCGACGTGTCACGTTTCGGGTGCATCCAACTACGGCACCCTGCTTCAGGTTAGGCAGTGCGCGGGAAATCAGCCAACTATGAGCACTATAAGAGGGAACTATTTAAACAGTCCTTTCTTCAGTCACGAGAGCAACAGCCCCCAATCACAAGCCCCCTGTATAAAATAGCAAACAGCTCTCAAGCCAATCACAAAAGTAAGGAAGGGGAGGAGCCACCAACAAGGAAACCCCCTGACATTCCGAAAGGCTGAGAGACAAAGTTATGCTTTAAATCACTCCATCGTGTGTCAGTCCACCTGTGCATTGAGACCCGATAGATAGACCGTATTAAGTAAGAACTATCTTTGTTCAGATCACAAAAGTAAATTGGGGGAGGAGCCACCGACAGGAGAAACCCCCTGTCATTCAGAAAAGCTGAGAGGCAAAGTTGTACTTTAAATCATTCCATCGTATGCCAGTCCACTTGTGCATTGAGACCCGACGGATGGACTGTATTGAGTAAAAAAATCCATCTTTATTCAGAACGTTGTAAAACTTGGATTCGATTTCCACCACACGGGTTCAAAGGCACATAGTCCAAAATTCGCCAGTGTAAGGAATCACAAACATGAGCATTCTGCAAACAGTGTTCAACTATGGGCGCTGATAAAGACTTGGTACCTAGGCGTGAGGCATGCTCTCCCAAACGTACTTTAAAAGGTCTAATGGTACGACCCACATAGTAGAGATCACATGGGCAAATGACAAGATAAACAACAAAATCTGTAGCACAAGAAGTGCGCCAACGAGAACTGTAAGATTTCAAAGTATGTTTGTCAAGCCACACGGGCCCCTCCAATGTATTCGCGCAAAAATTGCAAGATGTACATACAAAATGACCCGGATCGGGGTGCGATTTCAGAGGGCGATCAAGTTCTGCCGTGGTATGTACTACAAGATCCCGTAAATTTGCTTTACGGGAATAAGCCAACTGTAGTCGTTTATCCCGAAAACAAGAGTGTACCCCCAAAACAGGCCAAAATTTATGAAGGAGTTTGGCCACTAAAGGTGTACCCTTCATAAAAGGGAGTACCCCCGTTATTTGTTCCCCAGAGGCTTCAGAAGTTGGAGGGGAAAAATCAATCAGCCATTCCCTATGAGCATAGCGGGCCCGTTTATAGGCAGTTTTAATCAACCCTTCAGGATAGCCTCGTTGTAAAAGGCGAGAACTTAGATCTTTAGCGCATAGTTTGAAATCCTGCAAGGAAGAACAATTCCGGCGTAGACGAAGAAACTGGCCATAAGGGAGGCCCCTCTTTAAAGCCAACGGATGAAAGCTGTCATATCTCAAGAGCGTATTTCGCTGGACTTCCTTTCTATAAAGAGAAGTAGAAAAACCATCAGGAGTGAGAGCTATCGTGATGTTAAGAAACTGAATACAAGATTCATGGACTTGAGCAGTAAACTGTATATTTCATTTAAACGTATTCAAGGATGTCAGAAAAACTTCCAATTCAGATCGAGTGCCAGTCCACAAAAAGAAGACATCATCCAAAAATTGTTTCCAGAAAGGTATCAAATTGAAAAGAGGATGAGAATAAATAAATTCATCCTCAAACATGGCCATATAAATAGTGGCAATAGAGGGGGCCACAGTAGCCCCCATAGCAATACCAAAGGTTTGTAAATAGTATTGCTGTCGGTACAGAAAAAAGTTGTTATTTAGTACCAACTCCAAAAGAGCCAACAAAAACTCTTTAGGGATACGATCAGGAAGATCTATGGGGTAATTCAACAGACAAGCCAACACCTCTTTTTGATCTATATTCGTATATAAAGATTGTACATCAAGAGTAACAAGGTAAGTGTATGAAGACACTGCAGTACAGGTGATCAGTTGTCGCAAAAAATCCCCCGTATCCTTGATGTATGACGTCACCTTAGCTGCCATTGGTTGTAAAAAGATGTCACAGAATTTTGATAAAGGCTCCAGCAACGAGTCCCTACAAGATACAATAGGGCGACCAGGCGGGTTGATAAGAGTCTTGTGGATTTTTGGCACAAGGTAAAAGATCTGTGTCTTAGGGTATTTCTTTATAAGAAAATCAGATTCCTGCCAAGTGATCCAATTATTTAAGTATGCTTGAGAGACACAAGTCCGAATACGGTCAAGTAGGTCCAGTGTTGGATCAGTAATCAAAGTATATTGTTCACGGTTGCTGAGATGTTTATCTACTTCACTATGATACTGTTCCGAGGAAAGGATCACTGTTGCACCCCCTTTGTTCTCCCTCCGGATCACTAAATCAGCCCTAGACAATTGCTGTAGAGCTTCATAGTGGGTCTTTGAGATATTATTTCCAGGGAGGGACATAGATTTTTCCAATCGGGCTAAATCACTCAGGATAAGATGTTGAAATGTAGACAGCACCGCATCCACCTGTCCTGGGGGTTGCCAACGGGAGGGATTCCATATAAGAGAAGTAGAGGAAGAGCCAGCTGTGTTCGAAAAATAGTGAATTACCCTCAACTGCCTAAAAAATCTCTGCAAAGCCAGACGTAGTTCAAATCCATCATACCTAGGAGAGGGAACAAAAGAGAGTCCCAATTCCAAAACTTGAGTTTGAGAAGAAGTTAGCTCATGGCCAGATAAATTCACAATTGTCGATTCCGAACTCTTGATCTTGTGTCCGGACCCTCCCAAAAATCCTGATGATGAGCACCCCGTGAGCGGCGGCCACGAAAAAAATTCCCTCGTTGTCCTTCCGCAATATTATTACGTTTTTGTTTGCCAGAGTGACCTGTAGCACTTGAATCAGTATCAGATGAATCTTCAGATTCAGAGACAAATGAAACCTTCTTCCCACGGTTCGGACCATCTTTGCGGGACCAAGTATACACACGGTTATTATCGGACATGATCACGAAAAGCCACCAATTGCTTCTCCATTTCAGACCATTGAGTTTGAAAGCTATGAAGCTCTTGAGTGGTCAATATTTTGTTTTTCAGATCAACTGTCTGAGCAGTCAGCCGTTCCTGTTCTTGAATAGAGCATTCTAATAGTAGCGCAACCAAATCAAGACTACACTTATTCAATATGGCATTCCATTTATCGAGGAAACTAGAATCATCAGTGAACTGTTTGAGTGGTTTAATAACACGAAGGCCCCGCGGGATTACCGCAGATTTTAAATATTGTGCCATTGCCGAACCATGCAAATTGGCCCGTATCAATTTTTTATGTAGGTCCTTCAACTCCAGAATGGTAGGGGGATGATCCACGGCAAGGATGGAAGCAACATCGTCTTCAAAGAGTGATTTCTGTTTTTTCAATTGGGCGAGCTGTTCATCAGTGTACGCAAACGTGACTGAAGCCATAGGGGCCAATATAGGCAAAAAATATATCAATTACAAAAATTATCCTATAGACAAGGTCAAAAAAGGCACCAAGAAACAAAAAACCTGTGTAGCAAGGTACATAGATCCCCTATTTTTTGTCAAATATTTGTCGGAAATGCCAACACAGTGTACGGGAAACACACCCAACACCACTGTGGCTTTTCCTTTTAATAAAGTAGAACGTTCTTAAAATATAACAGCTTTACTTAGCTGAAAAATAGTTGAATGAATAGGCTGCTCCTCAAACGGTCCACTGTACGCCAAATGCCGACGTGTCACGTTTCGGGTGCATCCAACTACGGCACCCTGCTTCAGGTTAGGCAGTGCGTGGGAAATCAGCCAACTATGAGCACTATAAGAGGGAACTATTTAAACAGTCCTTTCTTCAGTCACGAGAGCAACAGCCCCCAATCACAAGCCCCCTGTATAAAATAGCAAACAGCTCTCAAGCCAATCACAAAAGTAAGGTAGGGGAGGAGCCACCAACAAGGAAACCCCCTGACATTCCGAAAGGCTGAGAGACAAAGTTATGCTTTAAATCACTCTATCGTGTGTCAGTCCACCTGTGCATTGAGACCCAATAGATAGACCGTATTAAGTAAGAACCATCTTTGTTCAGATCACAAAAGTAAATTGGGGGAGGAGCCACCGACAGGAAAAAACCCCTGTCATTCAGAAAAGCTGAGAGGCAAAGTTGTACTTTAAATCATTCCATCGTATGCCAGTCCACTTGTGCATTGAGACCCGACGGATGGACCGTATTGAGTAAAAAAATCCATCTTTGTTCAGAAAGTTGTAAAACTTGGATTCGATCTCCACCACGCGGGTTCAAAGGCACTTAGTCCAAAATTCGCCAGTGTAAAGAATCAAAAACATGAGCATTCTGCAAACAGTGTTCAACTATGTGCGCTGATAAAGACTTGGTACGGAGGCGTGAGGCATGCTCTCCCAAACGTACTTTAAAAGGTCTAATGGTACGACCCACATAGTAGAGATCATATGGGCAAATGACAAGATAAACAACAAAATCAGTAGCACAAGAAGTGCGCCAACGAGAACTGTAAGATTTCAAAGTATGTTTGTCAAGCCACACGGGCCCCTCCAATGTATTCGCGCAAAAATTGCAAGATGTACATACAAAATGACCCGGATCGGGGTGCGATTTCAGAGGGCGATCAAGTTCTGCCGTGGTATGTACCACAAGATCCCGTAAATTTGCTTTACGGGAATAAGCCAACTGTAGTCGTTTATCCCGAAAACAAGAGTGTACCCCCAAAACAGGCCAAAATTTATGAAGGAGTTTGGCCACTAAAGGTGTACCCTTCATAAAAGGGAGTACCCCCGTTATTTGTTCCCCAGAGGCTTCAGAAGTTGGAGGGGAAAAATCAATCAGCCATTCCCTATGAGCATAGCGGGCCCGTTTATAGGCAGTTTTAATCAACCCTTCAGGATAGCCTCGTTGTAAAAGGCGAGAACTTAGATCTTTAGCACATAGTTTGAAATCCTGCAAGGAAGAACAATTCCGGCGTAGACGAAGAAACTGGCCATAAGGGAGGCCCCTCTTTAAAGCCAACGGATGAAAGCTGTCATATCTCAAGAGCGTATTTCGCTGGACTTCCTTTCTATAAAGAGAAGTAGAAAAACCATCAGGAGTGAAAGCTATCGTGATGTCAAGAAACTGAATACAAGATTCATGGACTTGAGCAGTAAGCTGTATATTTGATTTAAACGTATTCAAGGATGTCAGAAAAACTTCCAATTCAGATCAAGTGCCAGTCCACAAAAAGAAGACATCATCTAAAAATCGTTTCCAGAAAGGTATCAAACTGAAAAGAGTATGAGAATAAATAAATTCATCCTCAAACAGGCCATATAAATAGTGGCAATAGAGGGGGCTGCATGACTGGCTGCAGATGTATGATGTATGATGTTTCCGTGTGACCTATATGCCAGGTACAACTAGCTGCTGCATGTGCTCGGATAATAGGGTGGAAGGTGTTGAACCCTCCCCATATGTATGGTGCTCCTTTCCTCCCTTGCACAGTGGAGCAGGGGGGCTATCCACCTGGGTGATGGACTGCCCCCCGCCCCCCACGGTGCTGCTCATCTGTTCAGTGCGCTACCACATCCAGGACTGTGACTGTCGTGGACACAGCCACAGGTACCTGTCACAACCACCCTGTAGAGACCTTGCCAGGTTTTCCTGGTGGTGTGGCCCCCATTTGCCTGTGTTGGGGCACATGTGTTCACGGGACATAGGCCCTCCCACCATCCCGACCATGGCCAGCATGTGCTGGGCCATGAGCTGTACATGTGCTGCATATCTCAGACCCACCTGCCTGTGGATGGGCGGTATCCAGCATTTGAGGAAGTCCATGAAGGTAGATGGGACCAAGCCTGTCGGCCAGCTGCTGCTCCAGGGGTGACAGGGTTAGGACAAAGGGAGCACCCCCACCAGTGCCCATGGCATGTCGCCTCTCCGCCACCATGTGCACACGGACACCATGCTTAATGTCATTGAATCTTTTCTGAGGCTGTCCAGGTCCCTGGGTGGGCCCCCAGCCTGCGCTATGGCTTCCTGTACCTCCTCCCACAAATGTATGCATGTCCCCACCGTGGTGCTGGAGCTCAGCCGCCCATAGAGCTCCTCATAGCGCTCCAGCACACTGGCCAGCAGGATATGATTCTCCTGCTGGCTGAATCTGCTCTCCTCCGTTCCTCCGCTGGCACTGGGACATGCCTCCGTTTGGCACTGGGTGGTCTCTCAGGCTTCCCCTGTGTGGGCTGTGACACATCCGATGGCCCTGCAGCCTCCACCTCAGGCCCACCTATCCCTGTTGCCTCTATGGACCGCTGTTCAGAGGTTTCCTCCTCGTCCCCTCCTGCCATGGCCTGTCGCTCCATCCCCCTGCTCCCTGTGGCGTCCTCCTTCCTGTCACACATTCCCACCTCTCCCAGCCCTTGCCTACTATTCCCTCCCCTGCTGCTCGCCTGCCCTTCGCTCCCTCTCCCCTGCTCCCCTCCTCACCTCCTCTCCCTCTCCCCTGCTCCTCTCCTCTCCTCCTCTCCCTCTCCTCCTCTGCTCCTCTCCTCTCCTCCTCTCCCTCTCCACTGCACCTCCCCTCACCTCCTCACCCTCATGCCTGCTCCTCAACACACATCTCCCTCACACCTGCTGCTCTCCTTACCTTTCCTCTCCTCTCCGCACCTGCTATCACCCTGACTGATTGCTCTTCATGCCTGCTCATCACTTCACCTATACAAAACCCTCGGCGTTTATCACGTGTGGAGGCCTTTTTATGCATTTTACTCGGGGGTGCGGGGTTAAGCGAGTTGCGCATGTGCTGCAGCACGTGTGCGCTATGTGCGCAAGCGCTGCGGTGCATTGCGCTATGTGCGTATGTGCTGTGGCACGTGTGCGCTATTTGTACATGTGTGGCGACAGACACGTGCCACTTGTGCATGCACATCGGCACGTGCGATGCGCGCGTTACGCATGCGCCGTGCTAGGGGCCACTGAATGAGGAGGTTTCCGCGCATGATGCCTGTGATTAGCTGCCCACACAACGGATGGCACCACCAATAGTCACATGCACATGGCCCCACACATGCATGCTGCATATGCCGCATGGGTCACGGTCAGCCCTTATGCACATGTGCAATGTGCGCAGACACCATGTTTGTGGTGCGAAGCATGCGCAACGCACACACAGACACGCATTGGATGAAAGGTACTTAACCTGTGATGCATACGTGGTACACTCTGAGGGTTTTGTGTAGGTGAGGTGTAGAGCAGGCGAGGTGAGGTATTTGTCAGGTGTACAGCAGATGAGGTGAGGTGCGGTGGGGTGAGGTGAGGTGGGGTATGGTGGGGTGCAGTGGGGTACGGTGGGGTGAGGTGTGGTGGGGTGAGGTGAGCAGCAGGCGGGAGGTGGTGTTGGGGTGGTGGGGGGCAGGTGAGTTGGTTAGCAGGCATAGGGTACAGGGGGTGAGGTGAAGGACAGGTAGAGGGCGGTGTTGGTGGGCCGTGGGTGAGGCGAGTAAAACCCTCTGTATGTGGTACCTCTGTTTTGATGATGGCTGCCTTTGTGGTGGCTGCAGGTGTGTTGAGGGGTGCTCAGGACCCGCGTTTGCCTGACACAGTTGATGTTGTTCACGGTGCTGCGGCACAGGGCATGGGTGCAGACCCGCTGCAACTCCAAACTGCAGCTGTGGAGGCCATGCAAGCTAGGACTGAGCCGACATGGTGCAGGAGGCGTGCCAAGCTGCACCCTCACCAGGCTCGCCTCTACAGGCCCAAGGCCCAGCTCTAGGACATGCATAATGATCAGATGATCTCCCTCTACCGTCTGGACACAGTAGCTATTAGGGAGCTTTTTGAGGATCTCAGACCTGACCTCGAGCCCCTGACCAGTCGGTCACATGCCATACTGGGCTTGGTCAAGTTCCTGGCTGCCCTACATTTCTTTGGCTCTGGCTGTTTCCAGTCATTTGTGGCTGCAGTGGGTGGCATGAGCCACCCCACCTTCTCACGCTGTCTCCACCAGGTACTGCATGCCATGGTCAACCGGGTGGAGAATTACATTGCAATTCCCAACACTAGGCGTTCGCTCTTCGCCCACAAGCTGGTCGATGTAGGGTCGGGCATCAGCCGCTGAATCGAAAGTCTGGTGGGCACTCTCGTGAAAAACATGCAGTCTAGAGGGCTACTGCACCGAGAATTTAATCTTCGCTTCAAGCAGTCGCTGGCAGAGAGGAGCATAAGCTCTGCGCCTCTGACTTAGGGCAGCAGAATAGTCCTGGGCCACCCGCAGTTTCAAATTATCATGCACCAGCTCGCCCTTCTGCCTTGCAGCTCGCAAAATAGCCTCTTTTTGAGGGAAGTGCAGGAATTTAGCCAGCACTACCCGCGGTCGGTGGTCTCGGGATTGCCGGCTACCCACGCGGTGCGCCCGTTCTATTAGCAGCTTGCCGCCATCTTCGAGGCCCTCAAAAAGCTGGGGAAGTAAAGTCTCCAAGTAGGTTTTTAAATCTCTATCGGCTATCGAGTCGGGGATACCCATCAGTCTCAAGTTGTTACGCCGCGAACGATTTTCCAAATCGTCAAGTTTGGCATCGTATAACTGAAGTTGGGATTTCACCGCCGTCAATTCGCGGGTCAGAGAAGTAAGGCTATCCTCAGTCACCCCAATGCGGGTTCCAGCTTCTTGCAGGCGGCTGCCCAATGCCCCAAAGGAAGTGTGGAGATGGTCCATTTTATCATGCAGGGCCGTGAATTGCACCGCCAGAGCATCCGCCACCGCCGCAGATACCTCTTCCAAAAAGGCCGGAGAGGTCGGTGACTTCAGCCTGCCCACCGCATCCGCCATTTTAGGCATCGGGGTTCCGCGCTCCTTCTCTTTCCTCGCAGCTTTAACTGTTGTTGCCATCCCCGCAGCGCCACTCCTGTCACTGAGTTGGCTTCGGGTGTCTTTCCTCTCTCGGCACTTAATATTTTATCTGTACTACAGCTCTCAGACCGGCATTAATAGCCTGATTCAGGTCGGAAGAGACCGGAGCTCAAGCAGAGTACGTCCGCCGAGCTCACTGCATCACGTGCTCTCCTTCCCAACACTAGGCAACAGTGGGGGACCCTGAACCAGGCCTTTGAAGAGGTTGCAGGGATACCACACGTGATGGGAGCTATTGATTGCACACATTTTGCCCTGGTCCCGCCCGGAGACAGGGAGGCAGTGTTCCGCAACTGCAAACACTACCATTCCCTGAATGTTCAGGTTGTATGTGATGCAAATATGCATATTCTGAATGTGGTCCCTAGGTTTGCAGGGTCCACCCATGACTCGTTTATCCTGCATCATTCAGCACTATTCAGACAGTTTGAGGCAGGGCAATATGAGGACTGTATACTGCTGGGTGGGTATTTCTCTGCTCAGACGTGCACCTGGTGTTCCTCTGGGTACACGTAGGGGCACATGTCTGTGTTTGCAAGGTGTCCCCAGTTGTGTTTGTGTGTCATTTGTGTGTGTGTCCATGGGGGGCACTTCCCTTCATGCTCGTCTTTGGTACAGTGTTTTGTGTTGGTGGCACCTTCACCTCTGAGATATCTGGCCATTTCACATTGTGTGCTTTGTGTGGACATATTACAGGACACATTTATGTACCACGTATATTCAACAGTATATTGTTGTGTTGGACATCCTCTCGGGGCAACTCAGGGACCTTTTCCTGTTCCAAACCATGTGTGTGGGCAGTCTCATGGCTATCACACGCTTGCAAATGTGTGCATCACTAACCTTGTCAAGGGTGCATTGCCATGTGTGTGGTTGATGATTTTGCAGCCGGCACTACTACCTTTCGGCTATGGGTGTTTAGGCATGTGTTATTGTGGGTTAAAGCTGAGGTGTTTTGCGAACCTTACCCCCACCCCATGGTCCCTGTCTCACACCTCCAGACACTGCCACATATATGTTGTGTGTCAGCATGTGCTGTAACATGTTCATAGGTGACCTGTCTGTGCTGTTGGTTTGCATGTACATGCTTGTGTGCATGTGTGTGTGGCTCAGCCTCTGCTTTACCTTTCTACTATTTCTCTACAAGGTGATGCAGGATATGGGTGTCGTCCTTGGCTGCTGACCCCTTAGCGTCTGCCGTGGACACATGCAGAGAGGAGGTACAATGAGGCCCATGCCTCCAGCCGCTCAGTCATCAAGCGCACCTTTGGCGTTTTGAAAAGTCGCTTCTGGATAGAGCCGGCGGGGCCTTACAATACAAACCCATGACTGTGGCAAAGATTATTCTGGCCTGTTGCATACTGCACAACATTGCTCTCAGGCATGATCTCCCAGTCCAAATTAACGAGGATCTGGAAGATGATCCTATGTGCCGTCCTGTATGTGACCGTGGGGATACACGTGAGGGCATGGCAGCCAGGCGCCAGCTGATTGTGGCTGTCTTCTCATGTAAGTACAACAGTACAAGAGCAAGAACCACGCAGAGCTAAGAGAAACCAGTCCAAAGCATGATAATGTGGAAAGACAAAGTTCTTTATTAAGCCCTTGATAGCCCGACATAGGCCGTGTTTCGTCACCCTTCGTCAGGGGCTAGCCAGGCATAAAACTAAAAACATAAATATAAGAACATGAAATTGTAAAAGAACAGACAAAACAAAGCAATAAATTAATATAATATAATAAATAGGACTAAATGGTATCTTAAATGAAGGACATAAATCATTCTATAAAAGAATAATAACATAATATAAAACAAAATAAAACTAATGTGCTTGGAGCCTAAAACATGTATATAAAAAACGTGTATATATATATATATATATATATATATATATATATATAAATACATCTGTTGAAGGCCGTTAGGCAAGACAGTCTCACATCACGCTGGTATAGAAATACCTAGACAAACATGCACTAAAATATATGCACATTGTTAAATAACAAAAAAAATGTATGTTGAAACAACATGTGACACAAACCTGTAAATAATGAAAGTGGAGAAGGAGGAGAGAGGAGGAGGCAAAACCTATGATGGAGTGAAAATCTAATGTAACAAAATCCTATAAATATCTCCATGAACAATGCGGGATCAGTTCTTATAGAGCCCTTTCGTCGGCAAGCAGGAGTGAGTCAGTAGGCAAGAAACAGAAGGGGGAAAAAGCAGTGAACGCGAAACAATGAAAACCCCAATAAAAGGTGGCAAAAGGAGCGCGATAAACCGCATAGCTATAAAGTGCAGAGATTAGTAACATAAAAGCCACTTCAAGCATTATAAACCAATTAAATATAATAACGTTATTAAACAGTTGGATATGAGTAAAAGTAGAGCGCATGAGCCACGGACAATAAAAACACTGAAAATGCTCTGAGCTTCACCAAAAAACCACGCCACTTGTGAAGGAATATGAAAACCCCCCAAATCTACAAAGTGAAACAATAAAGATTGTATAATTAAAAAAACTGTAGGAGCGTGCATAGTGAACTAGTACCTTCTCAAAACTGCCGTCTACATTGAGTGGGTCTCGCAGTGAACTAAAAAGAACGCCGGCACATGCGCTTATAAAGTGAATTGAAAAAGAGGCAAAAACAAAATAAAAGGGGCGGGATCACCCCGTATGTCTAGAGTGTCAAAGGGACACGTGAGAAGAGAACCAGGGGAAATCAAACCAAGAGCGTAAGATACGTATTTGACGTTGCAACGTAGATATAACTTATGGATAAAAATGAACATTAAAAGAAAGAAAAAGGAGGAACACATTGAAGGAATGCTGAATCCACAAGACTAAAATGAGGGCTTGAGAGAGATTCAACCGTAGTAAGCTTACATCAATGGTAAAAACCACCAAAACATCAAAGGGAATATAAATAGGTAAAATATATATATATGTATAATAAATACATAAATAAAACAGGAAACCAAAATAAACTGCATAAACACAAAGGCTAAAAGAACAACCCATGGAGGAAAATATTAAAAATATAAAAGTAATATATTAAAATATTAAAAAATTTGATTTTAGTTATTTATTGGTCTGTTCTTTTAACCTTATTTATTGATCCTTTCCCCCTTCCCCCCTCTCCCCTCTCCCCTCCCCCCTCCCCTTCCCCCTTCTTTCCCTTCCCTCCCCCTCCTTCCCCTTCCCCTTCCCCTCCCCCTCCCTTTCCCTTTCCCTCTCCCTTCCCTTCCCCCTCCCCCTCTCTCCTCCCTTCCTCCTCCCCCTCCCTTTTTATTTTTAAATATTTTTAAATATTTTAATATATTACTTTTATATTTTTAATATTTTTTAATTTTTAATATTTTTAAATTTTTTAAATATTTTTTATTTTATTTATTTTATTATTTTTAATATTTTTAATATTTTTTAATATTACTTTTATATTTTTAATATTTTCCTACATGGGCTGTTCTTTTAACCTTTGTGTTCATGCAGTTTCTTTTGGTTTGCTGTTTTATTTATGCATTTATTATACGTTTATATATATATATATATTACCTATTTATATTCCCTTTGATGTTTTGGTGGTTTTTACCATTGATGTAACCTTACTATGGTTGAATCTCTCTCTCAAGCCCTCATTTTAGTCTTGTGGATTCAGCATTCCTTCAATGTGTTCCTCCTTTTTCTTTCTTTTAATGTTCATTTTTATCCATAAGTTATATCTACGTTGCAACGTCAATTACGTATCTTACGCTCTTGGTTTTATTTCCCCTGGTTCTCTTCTCACGTGTCCCTTTGACACTCTAGACATACGGGGTGATCCTGCCCCTTTTATTTTGTTTTTGCCTCTTTTTCAATTCACTTTATAAGCGCTTGTGCCGGCGTTCTTTTTAGTTCACTGCGAGTCCCACTCGATGTAGATGGCAGTTTTGAGAAGGTACTAGTTCACTATGCACGCTCCTACAGTTTTTTAATTATACAATCTTTATTGTTTCACTTTGTAGATTTGGGTTTTTTTTTATATTCCTTCACAAGTGGCGTGTTTTTTTGGTGAAGCTCAGAGCATTTTCAGTGTTTTTATTGTCCATGGCTCATGCGCTGTACTTTTACTCATATCCGGCTGTTTAATAACGTTATTATATTTAGTTGGTTTATAATGCTTGAAATGGCTTTTATGTTACTAAGCTCTGCACTTTATAGCTATGCAGTTTATTGTGCCCCTTTTACCACCTTTTATTGGGGTTTTCATTGTTTTGCGTTCACTGCTCTTTCTCCCTTCTGTTTCTTGCCTACTGACTCACTCCTGCTTGCCGACGAAAGGGCTCTATAAGAACTGATCCCGCATTGTTCATGGAGATGTTTATAGGATTTTGTTACATTAGATTTTCACTCCATCATAGGTTTTGCCTCTTCCTCTCTCCTCCTTCTCCACTTTCATTATTTACAGGTTTGTGTCACATGTTGTTTCAACATACATTTGTTTGTCATTTAACAATGTGCATATATTTTAGTGCATGTTTGTCTAGGTATTTCTATACCAGCGTGATGTGAGACTGTCTTGCCTAACGGCCTTCAACAGAAGTATATATATATATATATATATATACACGTTTTTTATATACATGTTTTAGGCTCCAAGCACATGTTTTATTTTGTTTTATATTATGTTATTATTCTTTTGTAGAATGATTTATGTCCTTCATTTAAGATACCATTTAGTCCTATTTATTATATTATATTAATTTATTGCTTTGTTTTGTCTGTTCTTTTACAAATTCATGTTTTTATATTTATGTTTTTAGTTTTATGCCTGGCTAGCCCCTGACGAAGGGTGACGAAACATGGCCTGTGTCGGGCTATCAAGGGCTTAATAAAGAACTTTGTCTTTCCACATTATCACGCTTTGGACTGGTTTCTCATGTAAGTACTGCATATGTTGGATCTTACATTGGTATCTAGGCATATGTACTACTACTATTGTTGAACATTTGTATAGCCATACCAGTCATACGCAAAGCTACACAGACATCTGGGGGACATTCCCTGCTCATCAGAGCATTCAGGGTAATCCAAGGGGAACACAGGCATTGTGTTCAGGGAATAACTGAGGATGCACGGCGGTCAGATGAGATTGGATTACCTGCCCTAGGTGGATACGTTACCATACACAGGGAAGTGGTCTGGGAATGGGGACGGTGGCTGGCCATCCCACGCAGGTTGTTGGTTCCAGCTGTGGATGCAGCATGGTAAACGGAGTGTGGTGTGTGGTCAGCAATAGGAACGCAGGATGTAGGTGGCACCATTTGCCTAGACGTGTGGATGCCACAATGGGAGATATTGGCGCATTGGTCACATGACATACCCTGATTGGCACAGACTGTGCGTTACATGTTTGTATACAGCGCAGTGAACGACTGGAAACCGTATGTACATGCTCAGTGTTAGTAGTATTGGCAGGAGTTAATATTCTGGAGGGGAGGTACAGCATGCACACACAGGTACTGCATCATTTGCTCAGCGGGGTAACCTACACCTGGATGCATGCACGAATTGTGAGCCAGTGAGGTGATTTGACAGAAGCAGTATTATGGTCATGGCGCAGCCGGCAGATGATGAGCCATGCAGCGGCGTGTTGGTTGGTTTGGGGCAGACACAACTGATTCAAGGGGATAACAGCAAGGTGTGGGATACAGTTAGCAGATTGGGGGGTGACTGAGGGGTGAATTCACATTTTAGTTGTGTGTTAAGGGAGGATGGGGGGGATTTAGCTCATGTTACCTGGAGTGACACTGCATGTGTTAGCTTCATGATGCGTATGTGTGGGGGAGGAGAGGGAGGGGTCACAGACACCTGTACATTGTGTGTCAATGTGCGGCAATGTGTTTCAGGCTGTACACAGACACCTAATATGGGGGCGGGGTTTACGGTGGAAGCTTAGATGTTGGGTCGTGGCCAGGTTCTGTTTCAGGCAGCGTGGATATATCAGGCCAGCATTGTCAGACACGCAAACATAGCTCTGGGTCTGGATTGGCAGGGGCTGTTCAGGGATGTTGGGATATATTTGGCAATCATCAGCATACAGTTGGCACTGAGTGGCAGGGGATCAGGTAGCCCTAACACGGCATTTGGTATGGAGCTCTGGAACATTCTGACACAGGACATATCCCTGTGTGCCAGCATATGGGTGCAATAGCAAAATTGATACAGGGTGATAGTGCCCGAAACGCGCGCGTCCGACAGCGTTATTCAGGATGACTGCTGAATTTGTGAATTTTGGACTTTACACTTGATACAGGGTGATAGTGCCCGAAACGCGCGCGTCGTGTTGAGATTTCTCCAAAATCAGCGTTTCTATCTCAGATATGTTTTCAGCTTATTTTTTTGAAAAATTTGAAATTTTACTTATGGTGAAGAACCTTAACATAATAAAAGTGGTTGCCCGCTTGGTGTGGGTCGGCTCTCTATCCGACCTTCCTCCGGTCAGCTCCGACAAAAAAATTATATGTAAAAATCGAAGGTCTTTGTTCTGAGGTTGGGTTTTGATCTATTTAGCATATGGGTGCAGGCACGCAGGGGAGGTGGGACCATCACAACGCACATTGAAAGTGTGACGGGTGAGATATAAGGTACAGGGGGTTGTTATGGAGCCAGTGTGGACATGCGAGGACAGTATATCAGGGTGACGGGTGTGGTCAGCAGTGTCTGGGGAAGCAGAGAGGTGATGAAATGGGGCGTATGGGGTACAGGCCCTATATTTTTAGCATTAACACGTCATTGGGGAAATTTGGCAGGGGCAATTCTGTACCGTGTAATGGACAAAAGCCAGACTGAAACGGCTTTGGTGGGCAGGAGGGGTGATGATGTGATGGTGCTGTGTGTGTTACACAGCTCAAACATGACATATGTATGTATCTGGTGTTGCTTTTTCCTGCCTCGGACAGTCCCTAGCAGACTCTTTCTGCAGACAGACGGTAGGTTGCATCTTGGATCTTTTGGAAATGACATCATCCATTCTATGCTTGCGTTTTGTTGTGTTTTTCAGGGGGTTATCCTGTGGGGTCACTGTGCACCAACGCTGATGGACATGGGGTGGAGCAGTGAGGCACCTCTGTGACATGTGCATGGACATGACCATATCCATAGGACACCCTCGTGTATGGTTGAATGGCCACATTTCCACAACATGCACTGTGTTATGTGCTGTGCTAATTTCATGTTTGCATGTCTGGCGTTGCATTCTATACATATTGCTGTCTGCCTACCTGCAATGTTCCCTGGTGTTCTGTGCAACATACCATGACAATGTTTCTCCTTCTTCTTATTCAGGGCAGAGCACGCACACTGCACATTGATTACACTGCATCTGCAGGCACCATCACCCAAGTGTCTGTAAGCCACAACAGGACTATGCAGCTATCCCTGGGATATGGTGGCATAAGATAGCTGACCTCTACGTGTGGCCCACATGCCTATGATGGACATTGATGTTGGACTGCTACATTGGGCATAGGCAGCCTGTCATACACAATGTTGATGCTGTGCTCTGGCTGGGTGTGGGGTTCATCGCAGGGGACATACATGACCTTTTGTGTGCTGTGGCAGATTTGGATGTGCCACTTGCATATGCAGGACCAGGGATTCATGGACAGTCTTCATGGGACATGTTGGTTTGCAGAGACTATTTGCGCTATGGACACTGTGTACAGGCCCCTACGTGTGCAGCAGGGACTGACATACTTGCTGCATGTTGAACATCCATCTGACATTGTGTTACTGTATGTTGCCTATGTGTTTGACCTGCACCGCAGGATATCCTCATCTGTTTAATTCACCAAGAGCATACAGCCATGCGTGTGGCACAGGGGTGACATTGTATAGGTCCTCTGGTATTTGAGGGGCTACCCTGCAGTTGAACATGACACGGTAATTAGCACCATACCACTTTGATGTGCGCCAACATCTTTGGTCATTATTTGGCATCACCACGTGTGCTACTGTGCATGTGGGACATCACTGTGTCATTGTTTACTGTACACATTCCAGGTGCATGTGACTGAATATGTTGGTACACCAGGGCATGTGGCAGTGTGGCTTCTGTGCGGTTACTGGGCCATGTTTGACCTTTCTTTCAACCTCTATGTACAGATTACTGTGTTTGGTTAGTGTACAGACGTGCCGCTCTACATTGATTTACAGACATAGCAATGCATGTCTGCACAGTCTTCTTTATCTCATGACATTCCGGGACTCACATTGCACCAGTAATTTGGCAGTGTGGCAGTGTGGGTGTGCGTGTTTGTCCTTCATGGGTGCATTCCATGTGCCGTGTCATATGTATAAGCATACTGTCTTCACAACACCCATTTCATCAGACCTGCATTGTGTTATCTCTGTATATGTGATAGTTTGTGTTTTCTGTATTATCTGGGATCATGTTCCTCTTGTACCTGTTACCATATCCGGGTCTGGCATTTCCACAGTGTTGTTTTGGACGTATGTGGCACTTTATTTGCTATATTACGCATTATCCATCATCTGTGATGTGTGTATATATGTTTATGTGTGTGCAGTTTCACAGATTTTGAGACATATGCTTTGTCAGGTTTGTGCACCTGTTTTTTGAGGGCAGATATGTTTTGGTTATACCTTCATGACTGGTGTGCGTTGGGCTGTCATCATGCCCTGCCTACTGTCTACATGCACACATATGTGAAAAAGGCATTTGGGGCATGCAGCAGCATGTGGGGAGTGGGGGGATACTGCATAGTACACACCATGCACCTAATGCATATTATCTGTACTGCTCATCATCTATGGGGGGGGGGGGGCAGTGACTTGTATGCGACATGTGGGTAGCTGGTCTACTCAATGTGGTTTCAGTTTGTTCACTGTAAAACAACTAGCTTCATATCATGACACACAGTATATACGGTATGTCCAGTAACTTTCCAAAATAAAATATATGTCTTTAACGAACATTTGTCTCTGCTGCTGATTCAACACACTGACTCACGTATTTTTTGTTTAACTAGTGATGTGCATGGCCCACCTGTGCTCACATCCTTGTACAGTGGCAGCTGTCTGACATGTCAGGGTATTATGGGTTCCCATACACACATTCCCTTTATGGAACATTTTTGCATGGTCCCTGTAGTGGTGGTTTGGGATGGTGGTTACAGACATGCATTAGAGCACCATAGGTTGCAGGTTTGATTCCCACATGCTTTTCCTTTTACCTTGTGCTGTGCTAACCTGACCTTGAGCTGGCTGCAGCTTTGTCAGCTCTCCTTTACACCCTTCCATTGCTTCTTTGTAAAGCACAGTGTGCCCTTTATGCAGCCTATGTGCTGCATATTTTCTATTACATATGCTGTTCCTTTGTACTGTCAATGTGGCTGGTACACTTGAGTGACTGTTATTGCTGTTGTTGAGCTGATCTGTCTGAGCTTCTGTTTGCCAGTTCAATTCTCACATGCTCCTTTTCAGTACTATTCCCCATTTTGCCCTGCTACATACAGCATCCCCTGCCACCCTTTGGGTTCCTTTTCCTTTCTCTTTTGCATGCTGTTTGGACTGCCTAACACTTTATTGTGTGTGTGTGCATTTGTCTATATGTGGCTGTTGTCCCAATTGCAGACTGTGATATGTGCTGTAAACAGCTCTTCTACATGTGCATTACATCATGGTTACTGTTGGGGTTGTCTTTTCCTGACACACAACAGGCTTTTGGTGCATGCAGTGTTGTTGTATGCAGCCTTTGCTGTTTGACTCATGTTGGTGGGGTAGGCATACCGGTTTTTGCATTAACGTTTTTATTTATTTACATTCTCTTATACCATGCTATTCTGCATCAGTGCAGTTTACATTGCACAAACTGAAATTACATTGAACAGAGCATTATAACTTGGAGATAACTATTTTACAGGGAACATGGGCTATGGAGGGTTAAGTGGCTTGCCCAAGACCACAAGGAGCACCTGTGGGACTAGAAACCCCAGTCCTTCTGGCCCAAGGTTGCTGTCCTCTAGTGGGATTTGAACCCCTGACCTTCCAGTCTGAAGTACCTTGCCCCAACCACTAGCCCACTCCTCCACTCCATCTTATGTGCTAGTGGTCATGGGTTCATTCCCACAGAGGGTCTCCTTTAGTCAGAATGTGCAGCCCAACTCCCTTTTGTGGCTGTGTCAGGCAGACATATATCGGAGACCGCCCTCACCTCATTTGTGTGACCTATGGTGCCCTATACAGTACCTTGCCTGTGCTTTTACCCTGCCCCAGTATGCACAGCAGATTGTTGCTGCGGTGACCTGCAGTTGTTGTGTGGCCAGCCATTGCTATGATGGCTACCATAGAGGCATAGCACAGTGGTTAGTACACTGACTTCACAGTCAGTGGTCATGGGTTTGATTCCTGTGTGTTTTTGGTTTTTCTGCCTGTCCTGCACAACTATTTTTCCTTCCTCTGACAGTCATATATGTGCAGATGTGTGTGGCGGCACATTATAGCATCATCACAGTTGCCATGCATCCTTCTTTCCGTCTATCTGTCTCTGCCAGCTGGGTGGCGTCATGACCTAATATGCGGACTACTGCCCCATGTCCTGCACTGTGACCCTTTTCTGCATTGCGGCTCTTCATGATTGCCTCTCGTGTGTATGCTCGGCATGGCACTGCTAATCCTCTGTTCTCCTGTTATGCTGCCACCTCTACCTGCTCTGGTGGACACGTTTTCTCATCCTCTGCCACACACTCTCATGTTGGCACTTTACATCAGCATCACCCTATGCATCGGTCCAGCTGCCTCTGATATGTTTCTGCACTTTTCCAGCTGCCACATGAGCTGCACACAGATGACAGGTCCAGCAGCTCTGCCATGTGGTACACTCCAGACGTTGTTGTTTGGCTTTTCTTGGTACTCTGTGCAGTGGTAGGGTTACATCTTTGTTTGGGCCATACATTTTGTGCTATTCAACTTGGGGCTCCTTACTGCCACTGGCCACCTTTTCAGGCGCCACCTTGCCCTCCTTTGGGCATCTTTCGATGCACCTTAGTTTGCACCAGCTCATGGGGCACCTTATATGGTGCCTTGGTGGGGGGGGGGGGGCAAACTACAGCTCATCATAGGGCGCCTTGGGGTGGGCGCCCTAATATGCGCATATGGTTACTACACTGCAGCATGGGTTTCGATTGGCAGCACACACTGTTCAGATGTGTCCATTACACGCATTAAAAGGAATTGTCTCAGACTGCCATATTGTATGCACCAAGAAGAATTGAACTCATCACTGTTGTCTTAGCAAGCATTGTATTAACCAGTGTACTACACCTCTGTAGCTAGTATTGTAGCGCTTCTACGTACTTAGGCTTATGGCGCGCAAACGTGCAGTGCCACACACTATCGCACGAAAATGGCAAGGCGCCCTCTATCGCGCGATACATGGCTTAACGCTGGAATGCCCACTTCCTTATATGGGATTCTTCACGTTAGCGCTGCAACTAGCGCTGGTAACATTAAGACGGTTTAGTAAACATACCCCTATATTGCACATTATTATTAATTAATATTAGCCTCACTGTTTTGCATCTCTTATGCTACAGCTTTATGACAAAACACGCACTTATCTGCAAGCCTCAATGCCACAGATGACGGCAAATGGTGTTCGCTGAAGCTTCTTTAGGGGGCAATCAAATGAAACTCTTTGTAATCAAGCCCATACTGCAAAAGACAGGAGGATGCAATACATTTATAACATAAAATAATAACACCCAAGTTAGAAACTCCTCTATCTAACCCAAAAAACAGATTCATGACAAGCGAAAGAAGAACATAGAAACATGATAGCAGAAAAAGACCACATGGCCTATCTAGTCTGCACTTCCATATCAAATACTAAAATCCATTCTTTAACTTTAGAGATCTTCTGGGTTTGTCCCATGCTTTTCTGAATTCAGATACTGTCCATGTCTCTATTACCTCCACTGGGAGACTATTCCATGTATCTACCACTCTTTCCATAAAGAAATATTTCCACATATTACTCATGACTCTATCCCCTTTCACCCTCATCTATGTCCCCTCTTAGCAGAGCTTGCTTTCAATTGAAAGAGACTCTCCTCCTTGTGCATTTATGCCACGGAAGTATTTAAATTTCTCTGTCATATCTCCTCTTTCCCACCTTTCCTCTAAAGTATATTTATTAAGATCTTTAATTCTGGAAGGCTCCCCAGGGGCGGAGAGAAGGGGTCAATGGGTGGAGAGTGGGAGGGGAGAGGCTCCCCGCACACTAATGCTGTGAAATACGAGGCTCAAAACTAACGCCAGTGAAACCCTGGTGTTAGAGCTGATTTAAAGGGAAAAGAAACCATTTCCGTCAGCAATGTACAGCAAAACCAGGGAAACCTACAAAACGTGATAAGTGTGATACATGTGCACGGAACAAAAGGGCAAATAAGCAGTGAAAATGAAAAGAAGAAAATGGAAAAATAAAATAACCAAGCTGGGCAATAGTGATCTCAATGGGAAACATCAAAAACCACTCCCAAGAAAGCACCAAAAAAAGGATATGAATTTTAGAAGGGTCCATGCTCCGTCCCCATACAAGGTGAATGAGCCCACAGTGAAATTGCGCTGTGCAGGGTTTTCCTCTCCATTGGACAGGTTTCCTATGGCGTGCACATGTGCGGCAACAGCAGGGCGGGCATGTCGGAATGGCCAATTGGACAGATGCTTGAAAATGGGATACAGAGGGCTGCAGGCGGCACATGCTGTAGTGCAGCTGGGGCACAATGCGGACTAGGCAGTAGCCTAGGTGGCACTTAGGAATGCTGAAACTGTACAGCAGCCAGACAGCAACTGATGAGGGCCAAAAATGGGCATGAGTGTGTTTATCACAGTGTCACAGGGGATAGTACCCAGCAGGTACCTCCAAAGGCACAGAACATTGGCAGGCGGTGTTGGGGGGAAGCGTGGACGTCTATGCAGGCACCCCTACCCCAGAACATGCACCATAGGCAGCCGCCTACCTGCACACTGGATGGCCTGAGACTGCACACCACCAGCACCACCAGCAGAAGGGCATGTCAGCATGGTGGCAGAGGGGTACTGGTGGTGGAGGGGGGCAGTGGCAGCTGCCCAGAGCAGACCATGGCCTAGCCCTGTGTAGGTGGGTGCATTGCACTGCAACAGACAGGCCCTGCTGGACGAACAGTCATGGTATCACCAGGGAATGCACTGTCTCTGTGGCAACATGGTGATGCAGTGCATACAACCAGTGTGTTCAGAAGCAGAAGGTCACAGGTTCAAGTCCCAGCTGTGGTTCCTGCCAACCCAGTCCCCACATTTTACCCACTACTAAAACGTGCTAATACAGACAGAACCTTTATTGCAGATGACGTAAACATGCCCAAAACACCTACATTTTACCCTACAGAGTACAGACACCATAAACAGGCGCATTACCTAGAGCAGAGTCTCCCAAATGCAGTCCTGGAGGGCCAAACACCATTCACGTTCAATGCTGCCTCTAATAAAGATGCCCGTGTTGCATTTCTATGTGCCGCCCCCATGGTATGCAGATGTATCTCATGCATATTCATGAGGGACAGCATGAAAACCCGAACAGTGTTTGGCACACCAGGACTGGAGTTGGGAACCTCTGCCGTAAAGCAGCAGCCAACAGGGGCAGACACACCCGCACCCACAGGCTCCATTATCCAATGCCTCCTGGAAAGGCAGGACATTGGGCCCTGCGTGCATCTCCCAATACTAGCACTTGTATACCTTAGCAATGCCACCCTAAACCTGGGAATACGGTACACAGCTATCAGAAGGTTGCTATGATTACTGGCAGATAGCAATTCCGAAGTTAAGTACAATTTTCTGATTGAGCTGCATCATGGCAACCTTTCTGATGTCTGTGGAGTGTGCTACAGGTCTTGTGTCTGACAGTGTTTACCACCCTGGGGAGTGACCCCAACAGTATTGCGTACCATAGCCATGCCTGCACTGTGCCCAGGACTGGAGCGGTGGCCAGGGCTGCCAATCACCTCTATAGTTGTACAATGCTGGCATAGGTGTGGGAGTGTGTGTCTGTCTATCCATTGTGTGGTGGCTGCAAACACCTCCACAGCCCACACTGCCAGCACTGTTGCCAGTATTGGCCTGCCAATGTGCATAATGAGGAGCAAGGTACCATGGGTATAGACGGACAGGGTGGCATGGCCAGGATGCATCTGCACAGGGCATAGGGCAATGGCTGGGACATTGTAGTGCCCGGCCACCACCTGCACAGACAGGGTGGCCACAGCATGTCCTGCTGGGAGATCACTCTCACCCTGACTGAGCAGTGATCATGGCATGGCTAGGTTCCCCCATAGTGCTATGTGGTATTTCTCTCATGTGATATTTATGGGTTTCCTTTTGGGGCCCAATCACTGACTTATCTGCTTGGTGTTTATGCTGACATCCCAGTTCTGGGTGCACACATCTCCACCAGGAACATGCACTATGGACTAACTAGCAGACTGTCTGCAGCTAGTGTGTGTCTTGCTGGAACACCTTGCAGGGTGCAGCGGCTGGAGGCTTGCTGCAGGAGAATATCAGGTAGTGGTGGGGTGCAGCTGAGCATTTCCAGGCCTAATGTCTGTCTGCTATTGCTTTATGGATGTGTACAGAGCTGCATTGCCTGCCCTGTAGGGTGTTTGTTCCCCAGCAGGACTGGGGTTGATGGTCCCCTCTACTGCCACCATTGCAGGGAGGTAGAATGTGGATCTGTTGGTGGGAGACCCTGTTTCCCACCCTCAGCCCCAGAGGGTGGGTTGGGTGGTGGTACATAATCTGCCTATGGGTCCATAAGGGCTAAACCTGACTGAGAAATACAGATGTATTCAAGGTGTGTCTGCAGGAACTACCTAGCTCACACACTAGCACTGCTGGGGACCTGCAGCATGGCCTATTTCTGCCATGGAAGGTGCTGTGGACCTGGTGCTGGGCGCCCCACCTCACCCTCAGGGTGAGCACAGTACCCGCACAATGTGACGGTGTGTATCTACTCTGTGCCAGTAACACACACGGTCAGTTCCCCCTACCAGGCTGAGGTGCTGTGGGGGTGCATACCCCTTCTTGTGATCATCTGTAGACTGCTGATTTGCATGTGCAGTGCATCATGGGTATGGGTGGGTTAACCCTATCCTGGTGACCACAGCAGACTGTTTGTGTGGTGACGTGCAGTCCTTCTGCAGCCAGCCAGGGGTTTGTTAGCAGCTATAGAGTTGTAGCCCACTGGTTACTTCACTGCCTGTAGAGTCAGAGGTCATGGGTTCAAACCCACAGTGGGGTTATTTGATAGGGCTGTCTGAAGCATTGTCTGTTTTTAATGTACATTAGTGCTGCCAGCAAAAAACCCCTCAGAGTACTGTAACCATAAGGTGCCTCAGAAGGTGCCTTATAGGGCGCCCTATAAAGCGCCTTCTGAGGCACCTTATGGTTACAGTCTGTATAAGGTGCCTTATAAGGTGTCCTATGGAGCGCCTTATAGGGTGCCCTATAGGGGACATTATAGGGTGCCATGGCGGACAGTGCACTTTATAATGTGCCCTATGAAGTGCCTTATAGGGTGCCTTATGCGGCACCTTAGGTTACGGCACGTGAGGGCGTGTTTGCTGGCAGCAATAATTAAAATACAAATAAAATGCCTCAAGAAACAATACTTACATGTCAAAGCTGATGCCTCAGCCAGCTTTATTCACACTGGGGGATCAAACTCACAACCCCTGTATCATCAGTCAGTGTATTAACCATTGTGCTACACCTCTGTTTCTATGTTTGCATGTCTACGTGCCTACTTAAGATTACCGCGCGTTAACGCGCTTAGCGGCACTTTGCCCGATAATGTGCACAGCAGCGCGCGTTATCACGCGATAATCCCGTTTTGCTACTTTAAGACTGAAACGCCCACTCCTTTTATGGCAGCCTGCACACTATCGCCAGGCGCACGTTAAGACGGTTTAGTAAACATACCCCCTAGTGTCAGAAAGTTAGGTCTGAGTCAACGGTTGTAGGTCCTCCAGCAGGACAATGACCCAAAGCATACATCCAGAAGGACAAAAGTATGGCTAAAAAGGAAAAAATGGACTGTTTTTAAACTGGCCAGTAATGAGTTCTGATCTCAATCCAATCATGAACTTTTGGAAAGAGCTGAACATGAACGTTGTTACCTTTTCCTAAAATTAGAGCTTAACCGTACCCCATGATAATGAACCTGATGACGGCCTTTTGATTTATTGCCTGTAATTTTGTTTTTCCTTTTGGTTTGTGATATCTGTACAAGTGGATTCTTGCTTTATAATTTGAATTTCAATAAAGATTAAATTATTCAAAAAATATCCAGTCTAATTTATCCACTTATGTTTAGCTGCACCTAACCTGGCTGAAAATTGACCCCTAAAGACTTCAAGCCCTTTCCTAAGGCTTGTTCAAGTTAATTCCTTGAGGGCCACAAATGGGTTAGTTTTTTTAGGATATCTCTAATGAATATGCATAGGAAAAACTTGCATGAATACTACCTCCATTAAATGCAAATCTTTCTCATGTATATTTGTGGCAGGCTAAGGCCTACAATAGCCTGTGAACGTATGGGAGGCCTGTAAGCTAGGCCTGAGTCCCTACCCTCACCTAAGACTAGTAGTGCTGAGAAAGACCAAAGTCAGTGATGGTCTGAGAATCTGCCTTAAACCACTTTAAGCTGCTTTTTGATAAGTTTGTATGAATCCTTTACTAAATTCTTCCATGCTGATGATAGATATGTTCCAGTGTTCTGCTAGAAATGATCTTGCAGTACAAATGTATCTATGTCTAGAAACTGAGCCTTTGTTATAATAAACTGAGAAGGGGGAACAGGGTGCTAGGCCCAGAGAGGGTCCCTGACTGGATGTGTGCAGGGGGCATTGGGACCAATAGAAAGTTTGCCTGTATCAAACTGTGAAAATTGTATATAAGGGATTTGCTTCTGTTCTCCATTGCTCATTCCTTTTTGGATGCTTTCCTGTCTGAGCCTTGTGCACAATAAATTGGCTTGGACCCTGCAATTGACTCCTGGTTTTATTCATTGCGTGCACTTCGCTGCTACATATTCTTGGTGCATTGGCCGGGAATGTGCGAGTAGCGGATGGTATTCAAGTGAATATTCCACGTAATTTCGCCTCCAGGTTTGGCCCGGTTGGAACCGTGTCTGTCCGACTGCAGGGGAAACCTCAGGCGCCACCGGTCCTCTTGCATCGGAGAGGGTTCCGCCTTGCCTCGGCAGACTACTGGGTCTGGCCGGCCAACACCTCCGAACCCGAGGGGAGTCCAGGATCCAACCCATGTACTGGTTTGGTATCGGGAACCGGATCCGGTGAGTAGAAGTTTTCTTTACTACTCAGATAGTCAGTTGTGAGAATATGGTATGGTAAATAAAGAGAGCTTGATCACCTCTCAAGGGAGGTCGTAGTACGCTTTGCATAAGGGTTAGCGGAGCAGAAGCCACCGATCCTTTGGTATAGTTAGTCAGTAAGGCCTTGGGGATTTGGAAAAACGTCGTTAAGTGAGTGTGAGTGAGTGAGAGGTCTGAAATGGCAGACCAAGCGAGAGCGGACTCCTGAGTAGCGCAGTTCCTGGCCGGGCGACCGTGTCCAGGTCGCGAAAAGGAGGTTCGGTGTTTGTCTCCTATATTGTTCTTTGGGCTGCATGGACCCCTTACCTGCAGCCATACTACCCGCCCCTATTGTCTGTTGTCATGTACGTCATAGTAATCATGGGAGGGACGGAGTCCGCGCAAACTCCATTAGATTGTATGATCAAGAATTTTAGCAAGGGATTTACTGGAGACTATGGGATTAAAATGTCTCTGTCCCAATTAGGAATGTTTTGTGAAAGGGAGTGGCCTGTGCTAGTCACTTCATGGCCCCGTGAGGGCACCTTTGATATTAGCGTAGTTTCCCGTGCCCATCAGAATGTATGGAAAATGTTCCCTGATCAGTTCCTGTATATAGATTCCTGGCTAAGAATTTGTGAGAAACAGCCCCCTTGGGTAAAGCGTTGCTATGAAGAACTGTGTAGAATATTAGTTGCAACCACGAGGGAGACGCGAACGCTTGAGGAAGGGAAGTTACCTGTGTATTCTGCCCCAGAGTCCCCAGATACCCTGACCCGTCTGCCTCAGTATCCATATAGGCTAGTTCCTACGGCTCCGGCACGCCCGGCCGAACCTGATGTAGAAGCCCAGCGGCTGCCGCCGCAGCGGAAAAGAGAGTCCCCTCCCCCGATTGATAGCCCCGAGTCTGGCCCGAGTGCATCAGGAGGACCAGCGTTCCCTGATGATACCGAGAGCAGAGACTCTCCCGCCAGTTCAGGGTCACCTGTCGAGGATGCCTATACCCGGCAATCATATGATTTAAGAAACGCCACTTCAAAGAAGAAAGGAGAGGGACGCCTAATGCCATTGCGCCAAGTACTTGGTCTGCCTGTCTTGAATGAGCAGGGCCAGATGGCGCCAGGACCAGCCAGTTTAATCTATGTACCTTTCTCCACTACTGATTTATTGAACTGGAAAACGCATTATGCATCTTATACTGAGAAGCCCCAAGATTTAACTGAACTAATGTCCAGTATAATGCAAACTCATCAGCCTACCTGGGCCGATTGCCGCTAGCTCCTGTCCACTATTTTTACTACTGAGGAGCGAGCACGAATTGGGCAAGCAGCTATCCGCTGGCTAGAAGAGAACCCTGTAGAAGGAGCAGATATGAATAGTCCGCAAGTAGCCGCTGCAGCTTTCCCAAATGAAGATTCCAGATGGGATCCGAACGATGAAAGGGAGGCGGCGGCCCTAACTCGATTTCGCCAGGCCTTGTTGCAGGGCCTGAGGAGGGGAGGCCAGAAGGCTATGAATATCGGAAAAGTATCAGAAGTTATCCTGGGTCCGAATGAGAGCCTAGCGGCCTTCCATGAGCGATTGTCTGAGGCCTATAGATTATATACCCCTTATGATCCAGCAGCCCAGGAGAATCTGCGTATGGTGAAAGCAGCTTTGTCAGTCAGTCCCAGGGAGATATAAAGCGAAAATTACAGAAAATGGATGGATTTGCGGGCATGAATACAACACAGTTAATGGAAGTTGCTCAGAAAGTGTTTGTGAATCGTGAAAATGAGCGTTACAGAGAAAGTGAACGGAAAATGAAGAAGAAAGCAGATCTTCTTGCTGCTGCTTTAGTTGAATGACGTGAAGGAGGTTTTCCTAACCGAAGGAGCAGAGGACGTGGAAGGGGCCGGGGAAGTAGCTGGCCCCCACTGGGTGCGAATCAATGCGCCCACTGCAAAGAAGAAGGACATTGGAGAAGTGATTGCCCGCATCTTGACTCCACCCCCCGGAGGGAAGGAGGGAGTACTTGGAGGGCAGGATGTCGATCCCAGAGTCGGGGAGGAATAAACCGAGCACAGTTCCAGCAGGAGATGGAAGAAGCTATTGAGGGAGTGGCAGTTGCAGAGGGCTATGATATGGATGAAGACTAGGCCAGACCGGGCTCCAAGTTTACCCTGGGTCCCCAGGAGCCTATGGTCAGTTTGAAGATAGGGGACCAATATATGGACTTCATGGTGGATACAGGAGCAGAACATTCAGTGGTGGCCAAGTCAGTGGCCCCTTTGTCCTCTCGATCTGTCACCATTGTTGGGGCCACTGGGGCTAGGGCCACCAAGCCTTTCTGCAGAACCGCATGTGTGAACTAGGGTGACAGCAAATAACGCACCAGTTCCTGTATATGCCTGAATGCCCTATGCCACTTCTGGGCCGAGATGTGCTTGCCAAGCTCCAGGCGCAGATATCCTTTGCTGAAGGGGGAGAAATGCAAATGACTGTAAACTCAAATCCTGCTGGATTGATGGTGCTGACTGTCCCCTGGGAAGAAGAGTGGCGGTTCTATAGTACATCTCCAACCAAGACAGCTGGTACCTGTATACCCACCAGCCTTTCAGCTCCGTACGGAGTGTGGGCGGAGGATAATCCACCTGGCCTAGCGAAGAACATAGCCCCCATCATTGTCACCCTCAAGCCAGGAGCGGAACCAGTGCATGTGAAACAGTATCCTCTTCCTCGACCAGTCATTGAATTTATCCACTGCCATCTGATGAAACTGCTGAAGTATGGACTTCTCAAAGAATGCCGGTCACCTTGGAACACCCCCTTCTCCCAGTCAAGAAACCAGGGACGGGAGATTACTGCCCAGTGCAGGATCTGAGGCGAGTGAATGATGCAGTTGTAACTATACATCCAGTGGTATCAAATCCTTATACTCTCTTGGGACTGATCCCTGCTGAAGCTACTCATTTCACTGTTTTGGATTTAAAAGATGCGTTCTTTTGCATATGCCTAGCCCCCACCAGTCAGCTTTTGTTTGCTTTTGAATGGCAAGATCCTACAACAGGAAGGGGGGGGGGCCAACTTACCTGGACCTGATTACCCCAAAGATTTAAGAATTCACCCACCCTCTTTAGTGCTGCCCTAAATCAGGATCTCTCAAGCTACCCTGTGAACCCAGGAAGAAGGGTTCTACTCCAGTATGTAGATGACCTACTAATAGCCACCAATTTGGAAAATGAATGTTTACAAGCCACCAGTGATCTCTTGCACCTCCTGAATGAAGCTGGATACAAGGTCTCAAGGGCCAAGGCTCAGCTGTGCCATACTGAAGTTAAATATCTAGGATTCCAATTGTCCAGCGGAATCCGACGCCTGGGACCAGAACGCAAAGAAGCTGTATGTAGTATTCCTACTCCAACCACCAGGAGGCAAGTGAGAGCTTTTCTAGGGGCTGACGGCTATTGTCGAATATGGATACCCAACTTCGCGCTGTTGGCAAAGCCATTGTATCAAGCCACAAAAGGAATGGAGAGGTCTCTGTTGGAATGGGGACCTGAGCAGGATGCAGCATTTCGATCTCTGAAGACTGCCTTGATTTCATCACCAGCCCTGGGCCTGCCAGATATCCAGAAACCTTTTCGCCTTTATGTTCATGAGTCACAAGGAAATGCGTTGGGAGTGTTGACTCAATCTCTCGGATCTTGGCAGCGACCAGTGGCCTATTTATCAAAACAATTGGATACGGTTGCAAAAGGCTGGCCCCCTTGTTTAAGAGCCGTAGCAGCCACAGCCCTCTTAGTGAACGAAGCTGACAAGCTCACTTTGGGACAGAATCTTCAAGTTATCGTACCCCATTCTGTCTTGACCCTTATGGAACACAAAGGAAACTTCTGGCTCACAAATTTGTGAATGTTGAAGTATCAAAGTATGCTGTGTGAGAATCCCCGATTGCAATTGATGGTCAGTCAAGCTTTAAATCCTGCTACATTATTACCAGTTGGTCCAGGCCCCCCCGATCATGATTGTCTGGAAATCATGGACACTGTCTTCTCAAGTTGACCGGATCTAACTGATGTTCCTTTGGAGAACCTGAACGGACCTTTTTTGTGGATGGAAGCAGTCTTGTCATCAATGGACATCGTTGTGCCGGGTATGCAGTGGTAACCCTTGATCTGGTGGTTGAGTCCTCGACTCTGGCCCCGGGGACCTCAGCGCAGAAAGCTGAACTGATAGCCCTCACTAGGGCCCTGATACTAGGAAAAGGGCACCATTTGAATGTGTACACAGATTTCAAGTATGCCTTTACAACTTTGCATGCACATGGGGCCCTGTACAAGGAACAAGGGTTGATAACTTCAGGAGGCAAGTCCATTAAAAATGGCCCCGAGATATTGACATTGCTAGATGCTGTGTGGGCCCCTAAGCAAGTGGCAGTCATGCACTGTCGAGGTCATCAAGCAGGAGATGGAGAGATCACCCGAGGGAATAGGTTTGCCGATGCCACTGCTCGAGAAGCAGCCACTACGGGACAAGTTCTGACTCAAGATGCCTCAGTCCAGGCAGCCTTATTCCCTGTACCCCTTAGTTCATGGGCCCCCCAATACACTACAAGAGAGTTAGACTATTACTGCAAAAAGGAAGGGGGTATCCTAACCAAGAAGGGCTGGATAGTGTTGCCACCTCCAGAGGGCAGTTCACCTCCAGGGCCCACAGTGATTCCTGAAGCATTAGGTCCAGCTTTTGTCCGGGCTTTCCATCAAGCCACACATTATGGAAAGACTGCAATGGAAAAAGCCCTCAGACCTCACTTCTACATTCCACTATTAGGACCCCTGTCTGCCTCGGTGGCTCAACAATGTTTAACATGTGCCAAGAATAATGCCAAGCAAGGTCCTAACCCACCCCCAAGAGTTCAGTCAGTGGGAGTCACCCCCATGAGTAATGTTCAGGTGGACTTTATTGAAATGCCACGAGCAAATGGATATCATTACCTGTTGGTCTTAGTCTGTACCTTTTCTGGGTGGGTAGAAGCTTTCCCCACCAGAACTGAGAAAGCTAGAGAAGTTACTAAAATTCTACTTCATGAGATAATTCCCCGATTTGGGATGTCATTGACTATAGGGTCGGATAATGGGCCCTCATTTGTATCTCAGGTGACTCAGCAGCTAGCACGAGCTCTACAGGTGCAGTGGAAATTGCATACTGCTTACAGACCCCAGAATTCAGGAAAAGTAGAGCGTATGAATAGAACCCTGAAGTCGCAGTTATCTAAACTTTGTCAAGAAGTTAACCTGAAGTGGCCCCAGGTTCTTCCTATAGCCCTTCTTAGGATACGCTCAACCCCTACTAAGTCATTAGGAGTTTCCCCTTTTGAGATTCTGTATGGGCGACCTCCGCCTATTGTACAACGAATAAAGGGAGATATGCAACAGATTGGATCTGAAATTACTAGACAAGAACTATTAGCTTTAAGTTCTGTTTTGCAGAATCTTCATACGTGGGTACAAGATCAGCTACCTATCAGTCCAACAGAACCACTGCATCCCTTCAAACCTGGAGTCTCGGTGTGGATCAAAGAGTGAAGAAAGACACCGTTGGCACCGCATTGGAAGGGACCTTATGTTGTCATCTTATCAACCCCAACAGCAGTCAAGGTTGCCGAGCTTGAGCCCTGGATCCATCACAGTCGAGTAAAGCCAGCAGCCGCTTCTGGACTTGGTCATTGGACTTCAATAAATGACCCTACAACCCCATTGCGGCTCACGCTGCGATGACAGCCACTACTGTGAAAGTTTTTAGAATCTGCAGCCCTACTCCTGCCACCCACTGGAAGCTGGCAGGTCAACGTACGGCAGAAGCCTGAGGATCTGCAACCCTACTCCTGTCACACGGCGTGGAAGCTGACAGGTCTACGTATGGTGGAAGCTGGGAAAAGAAGCCTTCAAGTTCGGAGTTCTCAACATTCCAACTCATCTATCAGAGACTGTGATTATGATGATATCCTATTATTGCGTTATTTTTGCAGTAGCCCTGGGGTCCCTTGGGATAACTTCTGCCTTACCCCCCTGTGCAGCCTGTATAACTACTACTCGAATTGAGATAAAAGTCACTCAAACTTTACTCTATCATTCTTACTACACCTGTACTGGTATAGTTAGCCGGTGCGTGTATAATGGTACAGAGTTAAATATCTGTACAAAAGGAAAGAGCAAGACTTGTTTTAGTCCCCGTCAGAACCCTTCTTATTATGTTTTGGAATTGCGGTGGAATGATGAGGATGGGGCCCTCATAAATGCCACACATCAACTCTCTGATTCCACAAGACCTGTGACCCTACATTTTGATGCTTGTGATCTTATCAATAGGAATGACCATCACAGATGTGGGACTTGGGAGCGAGCCTATTATCATGATGATAAATATATGTGTCCTGAAGGAGCGTACGGATGGGGAAAATGTACTGGGAAGCATTCCCCGTCCACCTACAGTAAGGCATCTAAAGATGCATACTTCTGTCCAAAGTGGGAGTGTGTGTATTATGCTACCTAGGCGGGTAGCCCTACTAGGAAAGATGGGGATAATCATAAAGCCAATGTAGAAAGATTACCCTTGCTTGAGCCGCATAAGTGTAAAACAGGTGCTTATAATCCCCTGCGGCTCCTCATACTTGACCCTAGCCAGTGGAAGCAGGGGTTCAGATTTGGTTTACGTATAGCAGGGGGAGGAATTGACCTTGGAACTTTTATATATATACACCTCAACACGAAGACCCACGTTTCTTCACCTTATCGAATATATCACACCTTTTATGAAGCTCTGAAATCTGAGTTTGTAATTCCCCACGCCTCTCAGAACTTGTTTCTTGAACTAGCTGTAGCTGTAGCGTCTAGTCTCCACATTTCTGACTGTTTCTTCTGTGCTGGGACCAAAATGGGAGACCAATGGCCTTGGGAGGTGTAATCTTCTGGAAAATGTAATCTTTCGCCATTCTCTACTTTTGGCTACGCTCCGTTTGGTCCTGGGTTCATTTCACAGAGACAGTAGGGTAAGCAGCACAAATAAGACAACCAAAACTGGTGTGGCTTGGAAAAAGAGTTTTATATCGAAATAGGCTTATTACATAGGTGCAGAACAGAGTTATATAGTGGTTGTTACAGAGCTGCTTCAGTGTGCATCAATGAATCTGTGTGTGTGTGTGTGCATGTGTGAAGTGCGAGAGAGAATAGAGTATATGAAAGACTCTATGTGTGTGCATGTGTGTGTGAGAGAGATCAGAGAGAGAGAGGGGGGAGGGGTAAAGAGAAGTGGTTGTCAGAGTCTCCTGTCCTTCATGTCTGATGAATAGGGAGAGAGAGAGAAAGAGGAAGTATTTCTTTCCTTTATAGTGAATTTTCTCCAGCACCTCCCTTTGAGGTCTGCTATTCTTTCCAGAACCTCCCTTTGCGGTCTGCTATTCTTTGTCCTGCCAACTAATCTCATCAAGCAAACTAAGATCATCAAGCTCTCTCCTGATTGGCAAGGAGAGGGTGTGTCTTACAGACACATCAGGTAAACTACCCTCATTAAGTCTGGAGACTGACATCCTCAGGGGGTCCAAGCTGCTTGCACTCTAGGGTCTGGGAACAGCCATGACACCTATGCTAGGCATAATGTCATGCTGATGTATGCTGACATCTGGAGACTGACATCCTCAGGGTGTCCAAGCTGCTTGCACTCCAAGGTCTGGGAACAGCCATGACACCTATGGTAGGCATAATGTCATGCTGATGTATGCTGACATCTCCCACACCTTTTTTATTGTTATTTATTATTTGTGCCTGGAAATGGTGGAAGCAAACCTGTGGTACCTGTCCCAGCTGCAATTACCTGATAGTAGGCAGCTTGTCTAATACCTCCTGTATTAAATACCTTGCTATGTCTAGCAGGTCCCGTGTCCTGCACAGTACTGTCTCTAGTATAGATAAACAAGTCCCCTTATGAGTCCAAACCTTAGGTAGGGCAGCCACTACTGGGGGGGGGGGAACCCAATATGCTACCTCAGTGCCCGTCTTAGAGAGAGTGAACAGTGCATAAGGGCTGCAGGGATTTTTGAGGAGGTTATAGCCGAAAGGTACCAGGATGCTATGAGTGAGGATAGGAAGCAATACTAGACTGCAGCTGACTCTGGTATTCAATGTAATAGGAAATGCCAAATTAGCCAAATTAGCAGGCCAAATGAGCCTGGATGTAGAGGTAGATGCTGGAGAAATTAAGTGTAACTACCTTAAAATGTTGTTGATGTTCTGTAGGACATGTGCTGCAAGGAAATGTATATTTGTTTCATTTTACAACACAGGAAAATTATGATAATGCATAAAATAATAATAGGGTGAATAAAAACATTAAAGACATGATCAGCAGTAGGTGAGTAACCAAATAACAATTCCCACACAGACACATGAGCATCTTGTAGCAAGTGTCCAACAATTTGTTGAATGTGTCCTTTCTCATAAGCGATGGTGTGATTCACCTCAGTGGATGTTGTTTTAAGGTGATCAATATAGGTGATCAATATAGGCATGGAGTTCTGTAAAGTTGAGCAGTTTATGTAGTGTCTCTTCTCCCATGCCAAGTGGTAATGGATGCACAGCATATGAGATAAAGTCTGGAATGTCCATAGAGTCATTGGTAACCAGCGGTGTGGAATAAGTTGTCCCGTTAATGGTGATGGAGACCAGTGGTGTATGACTGCACCAGGTATTGTTTGGTAAATAGTTTGAACTGTACAACAAAGTGTTCTTGGGAAGGCGAATGTCATGCATTCTGGAAGCAATTGAAAAAGAAACATTCTGGGGAAAGAACAGATGAAAACAAAAGTGTCCAGCTCCAAGGTAATACAAACTGTGTGAGGTAGTCAGGGAATATGAGAGCTTAACAGTCAGGGAGCAAGAGGAGGAATTGTTCCAGCAGGAGGTGTCAGCCTCTTTAAACTGGTGAGGTTGACACTTGAACTGAAATGTAGTCTGCTCACACAAACTGGGGTCCATCGGCTTGAATGAAGTCCAGGTGTCGTCCAGTGGCTGCACCCATGTGAGATGGTCCACAGGATACATAAGCATATTATCAAACTGCACCCCAATATTAATAACAGGATAAATAACTGTGTGTTGTCCTGACCATGGGATCAAAGTACAGATAGAGCAGCCTTGTGGTGACCAAATGGGAACACTAACTGTCCACCAATCAAGGTGAGCTATAGCAAATTCAGGTATTTTGGTACTAACCATATGAACGAGAGATGGTGGCCAGTGTCCTAACTTAGCAGTGATCAGAATTTATTTATTTATTTATTTAGCTGCATTTATATCCCGTTTTTCACCGGGTCAAAGCGGTTGGGGGATACATTTAACACGAGGGGATATGAGACACATACACTAAAACTTACAGGGAACATGGGCAATGGAGGGTTAAGTGGCTTGCCCAAGACCACAAGGAGCATCTGTGGGACTAGAAACCCCAGTCCTTCTGGCCCAAGGTTGCTGTCCTCTAGTGGGATTTGAACCACCAACCTTCTGGCCTGTGGTACCTTGCCCCAACAACTAGGCCACTCCTCCCTAGTATAGTAATAATCTCGATCTGTACTTGATCACAGGCAAGAGCCCAGGAAATATTCTTTCCCAATCTATATTCTGCATGTGCTAAGGTAACAATTTTCTGTTCTATAATGGGAGATATAAGAGCAAAGGTATCTACAACTACATTGGACAGTTTAGAGGAAGCTTCATTAATAATATGTTGTGAGGTAAAACCATCAGCAGTATGCTGAGCAGTGGATCCCATTTTATTACGGAGCACCTCTATATCAATTATATTAAGGGCACCCAGTGCAGTCCCTGTGCCACCTAAAATTGTATCAATTAATTCACACTTGTGTTGAAATTGCTTGGCTCGGGGTGTTACTGCCTGCATATTAAACCAAGTATTGAGCATTTGTATGTGGTTGGCAACAAACTGAGAGCAATTTGGATATTTGTGAGTAACTAGAAACAATTTGGGAAATAGATGCCAAGTAAGAAAATGGTATTCTACATCATATAAAACATCGTGTGGTGCATCATATTTACTCTGAAAGGGATGTCCTTCCTGAAATGGGTGGATATCAGAAAGGTAGAGTACAGGAGGAGCAGAAGTGGTGGGAGGGGTGGTAGGTAAACAAGATACATCCAAAAGGAATGAAGTCTCAGTGATGTGCTGTTGATCACTCACAACCCATGTATAAGTTATTTTCCAGGTACCTCTGTTCTGACAGGAAATATCATACAAAATCAAGGCAGGAGGACCTAGAAAGTAATGTTCTGGAGGTGCCCTCAATTCTTGTGTCCTTTCTAGAGAAGTGGAAACTGGTGGCTCCCACTGTACTTGAGTGATGTTTAATGAATAGAACACTGGCTTGTCCTGTACGGAACAGAAACTCAGGATGACCAGATCCTTTCCTTCCGGGAAAGGTGGAGGTATTTCTTGATAATGATATACCCCATCGGTGGAGTTAGCCCAGCCAATTGTGCATATTCAGATGATAGTTCCTGTAATGAGACTTGGGTAGAAGAGAGCAGATACAAGAACAACAGGAAACCGAGACATAATAAAAGCTAACTTGTTTCACTCTACTAGGGAGTAAACTAGTGCTCCCCACTTATACTATGCAACAACAAAAAATAATTTTTACTACTTATTTACATAACTATTAGACACATGTCCATTATGTAGGACACAGCAACTATACAGCAGAAGTAAATGGTTACCATCCTCAAGTGACTTTTGTTTAGAAAACAGTTGTCCGTGCTGTCTTCAGGTGGTATCTGAAAACAAAGACTGATAAAACACATATTACCCATATGGTTTCAACTGGGTGATGTGTTTCCAATACTGCTGGTTGTCGGGCATTAGGATTTGGTATAGGCTTGGGCCTAAGGTATCAGTAACTAAGTACGGTCCTTCCCACTTTGCAGTTCCAAAGGGGAGGTTTGGTCTAGGTCTCAGAATCATCACTTTACTCCCAACCTTGAGGGGCCTTAAATCAGAACCTTTTGCATGTACCTCCTGCAAATAATCTCTAGTTTTTTCTGTGTTAGCTAGCATAGTGGTCTGAATTTCTTTTAGATGTTCTTGCAGGGATTTCATCCACTCATTTGGTGAGAATTACGGTCTGGTCCTCTGGAAGAAAAGGATGCAGCATATTTTCCCACCGTTGCATTGGCCTTCCCATTAAGGCTTCATAGGGTGCAAAACCTGTGGATTTACAGACATTAGCTCTGATACGCATAAAGACTAAAGGGAGCACCAGATCCCAATTTTTCCCGGTCAGATTAAGCATAGGGCTGAGGTGGGCCTTAATTGTTTGATTCATTCTTTCTACCTGTCCTGCTGCCTGTGGATGGTACGGAATGTGGAGTTGTTGTTCTATGCCTAGAAAATCAAACAATTCCTTGATGAGCTGAGAAACAAGCCCCCATAAATGTAGTCTTCTGGGAAATGTAATCTTTCGCCGTTCTCTACTTTTGGCTACGCTCCGTTTGGTCCTGGGTTCATTTCACAGAGACAGTAGGGTAAGCAGCACAAATAAGACAACCAAAACTGGTGTGGCTTGGAAAAAGAGTTTTATATCGAAATAGACTTATTACATAGGTACAGAACAGAGTTATATAGTGGTTGTTACAGAGCTGCTTCAGTGTGCATCAATGAATCTGTGTGTGTGTGTGCATGTGTGAAGTGTGAGAGAGAATAGAGTATATGAAAGACTCTATGTGTGTGCATGTGTGTGTGAGAGAGATCAGAGAGAGAGAGGGGGGAGGGGTAAAGAGAAGTGGTTGTCAGAGCCTCCTGTCCTTCATGTCTGATGAATAGGGAGAGAGAGAGAAAGAGGAAGTATTTCTGTCCTTTATAGTGAATTTTCTCCAGCACCTCCCTTTGAGGTCTGCTATTGTTTCCAGCGCCTCCCTTTGAGGTCTGCTATTCTTTGTCCTGCCGACTAATCTCATCAAGCAAACTAAGACCATCAAGTTCTCTCCTGATTGGCAAGGAGAGGGTGTGTCTTACAGACACATCAGGTAAACTACCCTCATTAAGTCTGGAGACTGACATCCTTAGGGGGTCCAAGCTGCTTGCACTCCAGGGTCTGGGAACAGCCATGACACCTATGCTAGGCATAATGTCATGCTGATGTATGAATAAGTAGAATAAAATGTGGTAAATTGGATGCTCCTTTAGTTGCCCATTGCTTAGCTCACAATCATACATTTACACAACTCAGATGTTTTGTAATTGAACAAATTACTCAAGCCATGGGTGCAAGGACGTTGGATGAAACCCTAATATGGCACGAACAACGTTGGATTTTCTTATTAGATACAATACATCCAGGAGGTTTAAACAACACCATAGAGTGGACAGCATGTGTTTGAATATAACATGTCACAATATAAAGTCAATTATTGAGTATGAACAAGGGGGAAGGATGTTTATTCTAGCATCAAATTAGCAGAGGCATTACATCCTGCTAATTAATTGCAGTCTTTTTGAATTAGATTCCCCTCACAGAGGTGGGTAAAAAGATTTTGCATTATTGGCTAGTATAAGCCTGCGGTCCCCAATTAATAACTGATTTTGACATAGACTGTTTGAAAGTTCAGGGTAGAGTCCCTCGTATGAATGATTTTTACAATATACCTTAGCATAATTGTAAGTTTACTAAGTGGACTAAAGGGTGATTGATAGGTTACTTATAAGAGAGAGAGGAGACGGTAGGGGTTTTCCTTGAATTAAGTAATTAATAGAAAGTAAGGGAACTGAAAGTTTTCCCTTTAAAAATGGAGGCACATCTGTAGTCCGCATGTGCGGCGCCTCTTTCATTCAGAACTAACAACGATGAGACATGGGCAGCAACAACTATAGTGAGTAATGGCGATTTTTAACAAAAATGGTCTGGTTTTAGCGAAGTTTGATTAGATATAGATAGGAAGATAATCTGGGGGGACATTGTAAGCCTGTTTGTTTTACTTTTTAGACACTAAGAAGAATCTCCTGAAGAAAGTGCGAAACTGAAACGCTTTTGAGACGCTGCAGTAGAGTGTCGGGAATCACTTCTATTAGTGTTAAATAAGCTTGATAAATTTAAAGAATTTTTTCACGAAGAAATGGTGAATTATTAAGAAGATGTTTCTGGAAGTTTGTGATTTATAAGTTTGGATGATCAATTTTTTTGAAGAGAAGTTTAACAAATAAAGAAGATATTTTTTGATGAAACCATTGTGTATTCTGTTTTAAAGATAACAAGATCATCTATTTATTCAACGCTATTACAAAAGGTTAATATTGAACGTATGAACAATATTATAGTATGCTGATGTATGCTGACATCTGGAGACTGACATCCTCAGGGTGTCCAAGCTGCTTGCACTCCAAGGTCTGGGAACAGCCATGACACCTATGCTAGGCATAATGTCATGCTGATGTATGCTGACAGGAGGCACAAGAATTGAACTATTCTATCCCATATAACCAGACGGATCTGCATAAAGCCACCAGTGAATGGGTATTAGCTCACCCTATCGTTGGTAATTTATGTTTTTCTCGTACAGGACCACAGTTTACTATGCTAGTTGGACAGCTGGTCTGTCTAAATCAGAAGTTTTACAATGCCACTACTAAGAAAACATCCTGGTGGTCGGGTGTAAACACTTCAGAACCTTCCAACCCTCTAGTCATCTTTCCAAATCTTGCTAAGCTATGGACTAATTTGGTTTCTCACAATACCTGGCAAGCCCCACCTGGACTATATTGGATTTGTGGAACCCGAGCATATGCCCAGCTCCCTAACAACTGGGGAGGTGCATGTGTATTAGGAACTATACGGCCTTCCTTCTTTCTTTTGCCCATTTCCCACGGGGACCCCTCCACAACCAGGTATAATCTTAACGTCGGGGCATAGTCCGTGTGGACATTGCAATGTATGCCATATCTCAGATGACTTTACAAACTTTTCTTATCACGGCCACAATTATGAATTAAGACATTGCACATCTTGTGAGTCCGATCATGTTGTATATGGAATCTGTTGCCCGTGCGGTTTATTATATGTAGGAAAGACAATACGATCACTACGAGTTCGTATAAACGAACATAAAAGCCGGTTAAAGTGCAAGGTGAAGGAAGCTCCATTAGTAACCCATTGTATTCAAAATTACCACACTTTTGATGATCTCTGCTTCTTTGGAATAGACTGGGTAGCGACAGGAAGGTCAGGCAACTCCAGGGCCAAAACATTGATAATCCAGGAACAAAAATGGATACATCGACTTCAAACTGTGGACCCAGGAGGTTTGAATAATATGGTTGACTGAGGAGCCTGCATTTAAGAGATCGGCGTGATTCTAAATCGATCCTGTTCCACAAAATTCACGAAGAGATAATGTGAAGACAGCATATTTTATGTAATTCACAAAGTTTAAAGCTTTATTATTATTGTTGTTCTGCCCACATTTAAGAGATTAGACTGCCCCAATAAATCAGTGATAAGGCAAGGTTTAGATGACATCATACTTCTACGTAATTCATAGAGTTTAAAGGTCCACCATTGTTGCTGGTCCGCATGCGTGGCGTTCCAGGAAAGGAGAACCCCATGGTTGGGACAGAGAAGCCGTACATCGTTTGTAAGACTTTTGCAACTTTAAACTCACTGGTAGGACTTGCTTATAGAATCCGCTTCTCAACACGAAAATGAACTTGTGGGTACATGATAAAATTAACTCTGTACATATTTGTTTTGACGAACCAACCCCCTGAAGAAGAATCGAAACACATGATTGGTACCGGGAAGGTGGCGTTGGGGCCGTTCATTTTTCCTTTTCTAAGATAAGCACAATCTCCTTACTTTATGAGATAATATTAAGGAAAGTCCAAATGGTATTAAGAAGATATGAAAAGAAAGTTGAGATTTTTACATCTTAAAGAACCGCTAGTTAAAATGGTCGTTGATGCAATATAGGCATATATCTTCTGTAAGATTTCCTCTCAGAAGTGCTGCCGACTCAGTCTGAGACCATGGGTTCTTTTAATGCTAAGTATTTTTAATGCTAAGTACTTCTTAATACAAAAACAACATTAAGAACAGTAAACGGGTGCAGCATTAGAAAATTGGACTTCACTCCTTTTATTTATTGAGGGTGTTTAATTTTCAATCGTATTTTTGGTTAACCAAAACCCTTGTGAAATAGACCTAATTTATTGTGTCATTTCCCACGGGGAGCAATTAGGATTTCTGATATATAAAAGTCGACAGAAGCGAGAGGTTTTAAAAATAGGCTAATGGGATAAATTGGATAATGAGGAATGGCCACCTGAGAGAATTATTTCATATTATGGACCTGCCACTTGGAACCAAGATGGGACCTGGGGATACCGCACACCTGTGTACATGATCAATCGTATTATACGCTTACAAGCTGTTGAAATAATAACGAATGAAACTAGTAAAGCTCTAACCCTTTTAGCTAAACAGAGTACACAAATGCGTACAGCTATTTATCAAAATCGCCTAGCATTAGATTATTTACTAGCTGCTGAAGGAGTGTGTGGAAAATTAAATCTAACTAACTGTTGTTAACAGATCGATAATGAAGGTCAAGTTGTAGAAGATATAGCTAATCAGATGCGGAAGCAGGCCTATGTACCAGTCCAGACCTGGCATGGCCTGGAACTTGATGGATGGTTTGGTTCTATGTTTTCAGGGTTGGGCGGCCTGAAAACACTTGTATTCATTGTATTATTAATATTGGCTACATGCTTGTTTCTCCCATGTCTCCTACCCCTTTGCTTACGCGTGATAACCTCAGTTATTGATAACACTGTAGAACGCAAGACAGCTACAAAAGTATTAGCTATGTGGTAATATCACCCTATACCCCAACATGATGCTGTGACGCGAGTATAATATGTAATGTAATTCTCACCCTTTCTCACTTATAGGTGAGAATAATCAAAGGGGGGAATGTGGCAGGCTAAGGCCTACAATAGCCTGTGAACATATGGGAGGCCTGTAAGCTAGGCCTGAGTCCCTACCCCCACCTAAGACTAGTAGTGCTGAGAAAGACCAAAGTCAGTGATGGTCTGAGAATCTGCCTTAAACCACTTTAAGCTGCTTTTTGATAAGTTTGTATGAATCCTTTACTAAATTCTTCCATGCTGATGATAGATATGTTCCAGTGTTCTGCTAGAAATGATCTTGCAGTAGAAATGTATCTATGTCTAGAAATTGAGCCTTTGTTAGAATAACCTGAGAAGGGGAAACAGGGTGCTAGGCCCAGAGAGGGTCCCTGATTGGATGCGTGCAGGGGGCATTGGGACCAATAGAAAGTTTGCCTGTATCAAACTGTGATAATTGTATATAAGGAATTTGCTTCTGTTCTCCATTGCTCAGTCCTTTTTGGATGCTTTCCTGTCTGAGCCTTGTGCACAATAAATTGGCTTGGACCCTGCAATTGACTCCTGGTTCTATTCATTGCGTGCACTTCGCTGCTACATATTCATTAGGGATATCCTAAAAATCTGGCCCATATACGGTCCTTGTGGCAGGTTATGACCTAGAATAGCCTGTAAATGTATGAGAGGCCTGTAAGCTAGGCCTGAGCCCCAGCCCCCACCTGAGAATAAGAATGCTGAGACAAACCAAAGTCAGTAAGAATTAGATAAACTGCTCTAAACTGCTTTAAACTGCTTTTTGATAAGGTTGTATAAATCCTTTGTTGAATTCTTCTATGCTGATGACAGACATGTTCCAGTGCTCTGTATTCACACATTTTCTAAGCTAGCAGTGACCTTGTAGGAGAAAAGTATCAAAGTCTTAGAACTGTACCTTTGTTAGAGAATTCTGAGCAGGGGGAACAGAGTACTAGGCCCACAGAGAGATCCCAATTGGATGGGTGCAAGGGTCAGTAGGACCAATAGAATGTTTGCCTGTATTGAACTGAAGAAGAAAGGTATAAAAGGTGTTGTTTACTGGACTCCATTGCTCAGACCATTTTGAATGTGACATTTGCCTGAGACTTGTGCACAATAAATTGACTTGGATCTTCGAACTGACTCCTGGTTTTATTCATTGCGTGCACTTCGCTGCAACATATTCCTGGTGCATTGGCCGGAAAAGTGAGGTACGTGAATGGTGCGCAAGTGAATATACCACGTATTACCGCCTCCAGGTTTGGTCCGGTCGGGACCGCGGCCGACCGACAGCGGAGAGGACACCAGGCGCCGCCGGTCCCATTGTATCAGAGAGGGTTCTGCCCTGCCTCGGCGGCCTGCCGGGTCCGACCGGCCAACACCTCCGAACCTGAGGGGAGTCCAGGATTCAACCCAAGGAGGGACTGGTTGCGCAGCGCATTAGTGGCCGGATCCGGTGAGTAGCAATTTGTCTGGTTCTTAGTCAGTTAGCTATGGGAAAGTCCCGCATGTACGGGAATAATACGGTTTAAGGTAACGAGAGCCTGATCACCTCTCAGGGTGCGACCGAGTACTCCTTGCATGAGTATGCGCGAGGACGAAACCCCACCCCTCATGGATAAGTAAGGTAGGCCTTTATGGAATTTTGGGAACTCGGTGGCATGCCTGTCTGTTTGAGTGAATGAGGGGTCTTGAAACACAGACCATGCGAGAGCGGACTCCTGAGTAGCGCAGTTCCTGGCCGGGCGACCGCGCCCAGGTCGCGAAAAGGAGGAAGCGTTTGGTGTTTGTCTCCCTTGCTGTTCTGTGGGCTGTACGGACCCCTTACCTGCAGCCATACTACCCGCCCTCTTTGTCTGTTGTCTTGTATGTCATAATGGGAGGGGCGGGGTCTGTGCAAACTCCGTTGAACTGTATGATCACAAATTTTAAGAAGGGATTTGGCGGTGACTACGGGACGAAAATGTCGCTGTCCCGATTAGAAAAATTACGTGGTAGGGAGTGGCCGGTGCTGGACACAGCGTGGCCACCAGATGGTACTTTTGATGTTAGAATTGTGTGCCGAGTGCATGGGATAGTGCGTAGGAATTACCCCGACCCGTTTCCCTATATAGACTCCTGGTTAGATATCTGTGAAAGGCAGCCCTCTTGGATAAAGCGTTGCCGTGAAGAGCAGTGTAGGATAATGTTAGCAACTACGGAGGGAGTCCCCGGGAGTAAGAAGGAAAAGCCTCCCATTTACTCAGCCCCAGAACCTGCAGACATCCCGAATTATCCACCCCTATTCCTGTATAAGCCAGTCCTGTCAGCTCCACCATTACCCCGAGCAGAGCCAGAGGAAGAGAGAGCCCCTCCAGCTGACATGACTCCACCCCATCAGCCACATCCATCGCCCGAAGGAGAGCAACCCCCTTCCCAGAGCAGGAGTCCCAGTCCCGAACAAAGTTCCCCGGCAGGGCTATCATCTCCTGAAGGAACTGCCAGCAGGGGATCAACTGCCAGTCCAGGGTCACCCATTAGTCCAGGCCCCAGCGGAAGAGCCACCGCTGGGCGCGCAAATATACATTACGCCCTCCGAAGCAGGGAGACGAAGGAAGTTTGCCAGATGCCATTATGCCAGGTCCCCGGATTACCCATTCTCAATGACAAAGGTCAGGTTATAGCTGGGCCAACTAGTCTCATTTATGCACCCTTTTCTACCACAGATTTACTAAACTGGAAAATGCACTATGCCTCTTATACTGAAAACCCCCAGATCTGACAGAATTAATGTCTAGTATCATGCAGATCCACCAGCCTACCTGGTCTGATTGCCGCCAGCTTTTGTCTACCCTTTTTACTACTGAAGAGCGGGCACGAATAGTGCAAGCAACTACCCGATGGCTGGAAGAGAACCCTGTAGACAGAAGAGACTTAGATCCCCGACAAGCTGCGGCCGTAGATTTCCTGAATGAAGATCCAAAATGGGATCCAAATAGTGCAGAGGGAGAGAGGGCCCTCACCCGTTTCCGCCAGGCCCTACTGCAAGGCCTGAGGAGGGGAGGCCAGAAAGTCATGAATGTTGGGAAGGTAGCAGACGTTCTTCAGCGCCCAGATGAAAGTCCAGCTGCCTTCTTTGAACGATTAACTGAAGCTTATAGACTTTATACCCCGTATGATCCAGCAGCCCAGGAGAATTAGCGTATGGTGAACGCTGCTTTTGTGAGTCAGTCCCAGGGAGACATAAAACGGAAACTGCAAAAGTTGGAAGGATTTGCGGGCATGAATACAGCACAGCTAATGGAAGTTGCCCAGAAGGTATTTGTGAATCGTGATCAAGAATGTAAAAGGGAAAGTGAAAGAAAGATGAAGAAGAAAGCCGATCTGCTTGCTGCAGCTCTAGTTGAAGGACGTGGAGGATACCCAAACAGAAGGACTCGAGGATGGGGAAGGGGCCGAGGGAACGCTCGGTCCCCCTTAGGTGCGAATCAGTGCGCCTACTGTAAGGAAGAAGGACATTGGAAGAATGAATGCCTGAATAGTGGCTCCACCCCCTGGAGGGGAGGAGGGAGCACCAGGAGAGCGGGGGGAGGGGGGATTCCAGCAGTGAGGGGGAATGCAGCGTGCACAGTTTCAGTTTCAGCAGGAAGAAGCCGCTGCCGTAGAAGGAATGGCGACCACTGAAGATGACTATGTGGATGAGGACTAGGCCAGACCGGGCTCCAAGTTTTCTCTGGGTCCCCAGGAGCCTATGGTCAACTTAAAGATTGGGGACCAGTATATGGACTTTATGGTGGATAAGGGGGCCGAACATTCAGTAGTGGCTAAGCCAGTGGCTCCCTTGTCTTCCCGATCTGTCACCATTGTTGGCGCCACTGGAACTAGAACCACAAGACCTTTCCTGCAGAACCGTTCTTGTGAATTAGGGGGACGGAGAATAATGCATAAGTTCCTGTACATACCTGAATGCCCAGTCCCCCTTTTGGGCTGAGACATGCTTGCTAAGCTTCAGGCGCAGATATCCTTTGTCGAAGGAGGAAAAGTGGAGATGACTGTGAACTCGGAATCTGCTGGCCTGATGGTGCTGACTGTCCCCTGAGAAGAAGAATGGCGGTTCTATAGTCCACCTTCATCCAAGACAGCTAGCCCCCGTATACCCACCAACATCTTAGCTCCGCCCGGAGTGTGGGCGGAGGATAATCCTCCTGGCCTAGCAAAGCATATAGCTCCTGTGCTTGTCACTCTTAAACCAGGAGCAGAACCAGTGCATGTGCGACAATATCCTCTTTCACGACCAGCAATCGAAGGCATCCATGGTCACCTAAAGAAATTACTACAGTATGGACTCCTCAAAGAATGCCAATCGCCCTGGAACACCCCCCTCCTCCCAGTCAAGAAGCCTGGGACAGGTGACTACCGCCCAGTGCAGGATTTGCGACGAGTGAACAATGCAGTTGAAACCATACATCCAGTAGTACCAAATCCCTATACCCTCCTGGGACAGATTCCATCAGAAGCTACTCATTTCACCGTTCTGGATTTAAAAGATGCCTTTTTCTGTATCCGCCTGGCATCTGCCAGCCAACTCTTGTTCGCGTTTGAATGGGAGAACCCCACTACAGGAAGATGAGGTCAACTCACTTGGACTCGCTTGCCTCAAGGATTCAAGAATTCATCCACCATCTTCAGTGCAGCTCTCAACCAAGATCTTTCAAACTACTCTGTGACTCCAGGAAAAAGAATCTTACTTCAGTATGTAGATGATCTGCTTATAGCCACCAACTCCAAGACTGAATGTGTGCAAGCTACCAGTGATCTCTTGCACCTCCTGAATGACGCCGGATACAAGGTCTCAAGAGCCAAAGCGCAGTTGTGCCAAACAGAAGTGAAATACCTAGGGTTCCATCTGTCCAGAGGAATCCGGAAATTGGGACTTGAGTGAAAGGAAGCAGTATGCCGCATCCCAACCCCCACCACCAGAAAGCAGGTGCGGGCCTTCTTGGGAGCTGCGGGCTATTGCCGAATATGGATACCCAATTTTGCACTCTTGGCAAAACCCTTGTATCAAGTCACAAAGGGAATGGAACGATCACCCATGGAATGGGGCCCAGAACAGGATAAAGCATTCAAATCACTAAAAGCAGCATTAATGTCATCACCAGCCTTGGGCCTACCAGATGTGCAGAAACCATTTCGTCTTTATGTCCATGAGTCATGTGGAAACGCACTGGGAGTCCTGACTCAGCCCTCGGATCCTGGCAACGACCTGTAGCCTATCTATCAAAACAATTGGACCCTGTTGCAAAAGGATGGCCACCTTGCCTAAGAGCTGTAGCAGCCACAGCCCTCTTAGTGAGTGAAGCTGACAAGCTCACTTTGGGACAGAATCTTCAAATCACTGTACCGCATTGTGTTTTAACCCTAATGGAACACAAAGGGAACTACTGGTTCACCAACGCACGAATGTTGAAATATCAAAGTATGCTGTGTGAAAATCCTCGGCTGAAATTGAGTGTCAGCCAAACCTTGAACCCTGCTACCCTACTGCCGACCAGTCCAGGCCCGCCTGACCATGATTGCCTAGAAGTAATGGACACTGTATACTCAAGCCGCCCAGACCTAACAGATATCCCCTTGAACAACCCAGAGAGAACTTTCTTCGTGGATGGAAGCAGTCTTGGAATTAATGGAGAACGATGTGCCGGTTATGCAGTGATGACCCTGGACATGGTAATAGAATCATTAGCTTTGGCTCCAGTAACTTCAGCACAGAAGGCCGAATTAATAGCCCTCACTCGAGGACTGAAAATAGGGACTGGGATCCGTCTGAATATATACACAGATTCCAAGTATGCCTTTACAACACTACATGCCCATGGAGCGTTGTACAAAGAACGTGGATTGATAACCTCGGGAGGCAAGTCCATCAAGTATGGCCCAGAAATATTGACTTTATTGGAAGCAGTATGGGCCCCCAAACAAGTTGCTGTAATGCACTGCCGAGGTCACCAGACTGGAGATGGAGAAGTATCCCGAGGGAACAGACTTGCTGATGCCTCAGCCCGAGAAGCAGCAATCAATGGAAAAATCTCTACCCCCAGTATTACAGTTCAAGCAGCCATATTTCCAGTACCTCTCAGTGCTTGGACACCCCGATATACCCCGAATGAGCTGGACTACTATTGTCAGAATGAGGGGGGGCAACTATCAGAGACCGGATGGATAGTGTTACCACCACCCGAGGGGAGCTCACCCCCTGGTATGACTGTGATCCCTGAAGCCGTGGGTCCAGCCTTTGTCCACGTCTTTCATCAAGCTACACACTATGGAAAAACTGCAATGGAAAAAGCTCTGAAACCGTATTTCTGTATCTCATTATTGGGACCCTTAACTGCCTCAATAGCCCAAAAATGTGTAATCTGTGCGAAGAATAATGCCCGACAGGGTCCTGTCCCACCTCCAAGAGTTCAATCAGCGGGAGTTACCCCCATGGGAAATATCCAAATAGACTTTGCAGAAATGCCACGAGCAAATGGATATCACTACCTACTGGTTCTAGTTTGTACCTTCTCTGGGTGGGTGGAGGCTTTCCCCACCAGAACTGAAAAGGCCAGAGAAGTCACTAAGGTTCTGCTCCATGAAATCATTCCTCGGTTTGGAATACCCTTGACCATAGGGTCAGACAATGGGCCCTCCTTTGTGTCACAAGTAACTCAGCAGCTAGCCCGTGCTTTACAAATACAGTGGAAGTTACACACAGCTTATAGACCCCAGAGTTCAGGGAAAGTAGAGAGAATGAACCGAACCCTGAAGTCTCAGTTGTCCAAGCTCTGTCAGGAAGCTCACCTGAAGTGGCCCCAAGCTCTTCCTATAGCCCTTCTCAGAGTACGTTCAGCCCCCACTAAGTCATTAGGAGTTTCCCCATTTGAGGTTTTGTATGGGAGACCCCCGCCCATAGTTCAGGGAATAAGGGGGGATATGAGTCAGATTGGATCGGAAATCACTAGACAAGAATTATTGGCTCTCAGTTCTGTCTTGCAGGACCTCCACACCTGGGTGCAAGACCAGTTGCCTATCAATCTGACAGAGCCACTGCATCCTTTCAAGCCCGGAGCCTCGGTGTGGGTCAAAGAGTGGAAGAAGACACCGTTGGCACCTCATTGGAAGGGACCATATGTCGTTTTACTGTCAACACCCACAGCAGTTAAAGTGGCAGAAATCGACTCCTGGATCCACCACAGTCGAGTGAAGCCAGCAGCAGTTCCTGAAGGTCGTCCTTGGACTTCGACCGCGGATCCTGCATCACCATTGCGACTTACATTGCGAAGAAAACAATCATCCTCGTGAAGTTTTCAAGCTCTGAATTATCAACATTTCAGTTTATCCATCATCAGAGACTATGATCATGATGATTACCTACTACTGTTTCATTTTTGCGGTAACCCTGGGACCCCTTGGGACAACTTTTGCCCTGCCCCCTTGTGCAGCTTGTATAACCACTACCCGAACTGGGATGAAAATCACCTAGACTTTACTTTATCACTCTTACTACACTTGCACTGGTAAAGTCAGTCAGTGCATGTATAATGGTACAGAACTGAATGTTTGCACGGATGGAAAGACTCGTACTTGTTTTAAACCCCGACAGAATCCTTCTTACTATGTCTTGGAACTATGATGGAATGATGAAGATGGAGCCCTCATAAATGCTACAAGTCAACTCTCTGATCCCACCCGACCTGTACCCCTGTACTTTGATGCTTGTGATCTGATAAATAGAAATGACTATTATAGGTGTGGGTCGTGGGAACAAGCTTACTACTATGATGACAAGTATATGTGTCCCGAAGGTGCATACAGATGGGGAATATGCACTGGGGTACATTCTCCATCTACTTATGGTAAGCCAACAAAAGATGACTATTTCTGCCCAAAATGGGGTTGTGTGTACTATGCTACCTGGTCTGGTAGCCCTACTGGACAAGACGGAGATAATCGCAAGGCCAATTTGGAAAGATTGCCCCTACTGGAACCTAAGAAGTGCAAGAAAGGTGCCTGTAATCCTTTACGGCTTCTCATCCTCGACCCAAGCCAGTGGAAGCAAGGATTCCGATTCTGTCTACGTATAGCAGGAAGTGGAACTGATCCTGGAACTTTTGTATATATCCAGCTTAACACGAAAACTCATGTTTCTTCACCTTACCGAATACATCATACCTTCTATGAGGCCATGAAGGCAGAGTTTGTAGTTCCCCACGCTTCTCGAAATTTGTTCATTGAATTAGCTGTAGCTGTAGCATCCAGTCTTCATGTCTCTGACTGTATTTTCTGTGGGGGAACTCAGATGGGTGACCAGTGGCCTTGGGAGGCGCAAGAATTGAACTATTCTGTACCATATAACCAAACTGATCTGCATGCAGCTACCAGCGAATGGGTCCTAGCTAGCCCCATTGTTGGAAACCTGTGTTTCGCTCGAACTGGACCATAATTGACTATATTATTGGGACAATTAGTCTGTTTGAACCAGAAGTACTATAATGCTACCACCAAAAAGACCTCCTGGTAGTCAGGAACCAATGCCCCGGAACCCTCCAATCCTCTGATTATCTTTCCTAACCTTGCCAGGTTATGGACAAATCTGGCTTCTCACAATAACTGGCAAGCTCCACCTGGACTATATTGGATCTGCGGAACTCCAGCATATGCTAGACTCCCTGCCAACTGGGGAGGTGCATGTGTTTTGGGGACCATAAGACCTTCTTTCTTCCTCTTGCCCATTTCCCACGGAGAACAGCTAGGATTTCCTGTATATAAGAGTCGACAGAAACGAGAAGTCCTGAAGATAGGCCAATGGGACAAATGGGATGCGACATCTGAAGAATGGCCACCGGAGAGAATTGTTTCCTACTATGGACCTGCTACCTGGGCACAAGATGGCTCTTGGGGTTACCGCACCCCTGTGTATATGTTAAATCGTATTATACGTTTGAAAGCTGTTGTAGAAATAATAACTAATGAAACTAGTAGAGCACTAACCTTGTTAGCTAAACAAGCCACGCAGATGCGTACAGCCATTTATCAGAATCGCTTAGCATTAGATTATTTACTTGCTGCTGAAAGAGGAGTATGTGGAAAGCTGAATTTAACTAACTGTTGTTTGCAAATCGATAATGAAGGACAAGTTGTAGAAGATATAGCCAACCATATGAGAAAACAAACCTATGTACCAGTCCAAACCTGGCATGGCTTGCAACTCAATGGATGGTTTGGTTCTCTGTTTTCAGGAATGGGCGGCCTGAAAACACTTGTGTTCATTGTCCTATTCATATTGGCTATCTGCTTGTTTCTCCCATGTTTCCTACCCTTATGCTTGCGCATGTTGAACTCAACCATTGATAGTGTTGTTGAACGTAAAGCAGCTACAAAAGTATTAGCTATGTGGCAATATTCCCTTATACCCCAACATGATGCTGAGGACCCCGTGTAATGTGTGATTTGATTCTCACCCTTCCTTACTTGCGGGTGAGAATAATCGAAGGGGGGAATGTGGCAGGTTATGGCCTAGAATAGCCTGTAAATGTATGAGAGGCCTGTAAGCTAGGCCTGAGCCCCAGCCCCCACCTGAGAATAAGAATGCTGAGACAAACCAAAGTCAGTAAGAATTAGAGAAACGGCTCTAAACTGCTTTAAACTGCTTTTTGATAAGGTTGTATAAATCCTTTGTTGAATTCTTTTATGCTGATGACAGACATGTTCCAGTGCTCTGTATTCACACATTTTCTAAGCTAGCAGTGACCTTGTAGGAGAAAAGTATCAAAGTCTTAGAACTGTGTCTTTGTTAGAGAATTCTGAGCAGGGGGAACAGAGTACTAGGCCCACAGAGAGATCCCAATTGGATAGGTGCAAGGGTCAGTAGGACCAATAGAATGTTTGCCTGTATTAAACTGAAGAAGAAAGGTATAAAAGGTGTTGTGTACTGGACTCCATTGCTCAGACCATTTTGAATGTGACATTTGCCTGAGACTTGTGCACAATAAATTGGCTTGGATCTTCGAACTGACTCCTGGTTTTATTCATTACGTGCACTTCGCTGCAACATCCTCACTACTGAATGTAGACAAGCTTACTTTAGTAGCACATTAATAAACACATGGCAGGTAAAACATGTTTAATGCACTTTTTTAAAAGTGAGATTTTAGTGCTCTGTAGCAATTAATTGTTTTGGTCTGGTACTGGATGTTGAGAGTTCCACTTTGTTGCAGGACACCAGCATCAACCAGAAGAATGTTACCAGGGCAACCATCACTGTCTGCTCCATCATGCCTCACTGCCACAAGGAAGAAAGGCTTCAGCAGCACTTCTGTTACCATGGAGACCTGTTGCAGAGCCATGTTTGCTGCTACTACAGAATGGTTAACAATCCAGAGGAGAGGAGAGATCTTAGAATTTTTGTTTCTTTGTATTATTTTAGATTTTGACCATGGTTTAATTAGCTCTTCACGTTTATTTGGGAATTTTATTTAGGGTTGCCAAGTGGCTCCAGATGCGCCTGACAGGCTTGCTCCTGTCCTGGGTTTACCCCATTGCATACAGGGACATGTAGTTCTGATTTCTCCATTGCATGGCATAAGAAAAGCAAGAATACAAGTCCCTGCATGCAATGGGGTAAACCCCAGGACTGGATCAAACCTGTCAGGTGCATCTGGAGCCAGTTGGTAACCCCAATTTTATTGCGCTGTGAGTCTTAATCAAATGATTTATTACTAGAAATACCTAAACCTGATATCAAATTGTGTAGTGTGCAAAGCCATTTAGGAAATAGTTCAGAATGTTTTCCCTTTAGTTGAAGTTTAATTTTCTGAGATTTTCTTTATCAAGGGCACTGACTATAGTAGGATGAACATGAATAAATAAAATACTGCTGTTGCATCAGGATCTCTGGCCCTTAGCTGCATCCTGAAATATCTTTTGTTGCTTGATTGTTGGGCTGATGAGCTATATAAGGGGAACGTATATGCCAGTTTTGCATACGGCACATTTTCCAATTAAATAGAAATAGAGAAAAACATGATGCCAGATAAAAACAATATAGTCTATCCAGTCTACCCTTCCATTCCAATTGTTAAGCTTTACAGTTCCTTTTTCCCCTTAGAGATCCTTTGTGTTAGGCCTATGCATTCTTGAATTCAAAAACATTCCTTGGGGTATGTTTACTAAATGGCGCTAATGTTGCAGCGGTGGTATTATCGCGCGATAAGTGATGTTATCATGTGATAATGTAACATTATCGTGCACTAACTTCACTTATCGCGCGATAACGCAGCGGCGGCGTTAAGGCACACTAACGCTGTGAAATCTGGGTCTGAAGGGTGGAGTAAGGCTTCCCAGAGGGCAGAGAGAAGGGGTCAATGGGCAGAGAGTGGGAGGGGAGAGGCTCCAGGCACACTAATGCTGTGAAATCCGGGTCTGAAAACTAAAGCCAGTGAAACCCTTGCATTAAGGCACATTTGCAGGAAAGAGAAACCATTTAAGTCGGCAATGTGCAGCATAGGCAGGGAAACCTAGAAAAGTGATAGTTGTGATACATGTGCAGGAACCAAAAAGGCAAATAAACATATAAAATGACCAGAACCACATTTAAAATCCCAGTAACCAAGCTGGCCAATAGTGATATTAATAATAAACATAAAGCAACACTACTGACAAAGCGTAAAAATTAAGATATCATGTTTGGAAGGGTCTATGTTCTGTCCCCCTACAAAGTGAATGATCCCACATTGAAATAGCGCTGATCAGGGTTTCTGTCGTTTAGATTGGGCAGGTTTGTTATGGCGTGCACATGTGCAGCAACAGCAGAGTGGGCACGTAGGAAATGGCAACTGTACTGATGCTGTAAATGGGATACAGGGGGCTGCACGCGGCATATGCTGTGGTCCAGCTGGGGCACAGTGCGGACTAGGCAGATGCCTAGGTGGCACATAGGAATGCCAAAACTGTAAAGCAGCAAGACAGCAACTGACGATGGTCCAACATGGGCATGAGTGTGTGTCCCACAGTGTCATAGGGGATATTACCCAGCAGGCACCCCCAAGGGCACATAACATTGGCAAGCGGTGCTGGGGGAAGCGCGCATGTCCATGTAGACACCCCTACCCGAGAACCCACAGCATAGGCAGCTGCCTACCGGCACAATGGATGACCTGGGACTGTGCACCACCAGCACCACCAGCATAAGGGCATGTCAGCATGGTGGCGGAGGGGTGCTGGTGGCAGAGGGGGCAGTGGCATCTGCCCACAGCAGACCACGGCCAAGCCCCGTTTAGGTGGGTGCCGTGCACTGCAACAGACAGGGTCTGTCTGACGAACAGTCATGGTATCCCCAGAGAACGTTCTGTTCCTGTGGCAACAATGTGGAACAATGTGGTACAATACACACAGCCAGTGTGTTCAGGAGCAAAAGGTCACCAGTTCAAGTCCCAGCTGTGGCTCCTGCCAACCCTGTACCCATATTTTACCCAGTACTAAACCGTGGTAATAAAGACGGAACCTTTATTGCAGATAAAATAAACATGCCTGAAATGCCTATATTTTACCCTACAGAGCACAGACACCATAAACATGTGCAATCCCTAGAGCAGAGTTTCCCAACTGCAGTCCTGGAGGGCCAAACACCATTCAGGTGTCATGCTGTCCCTAATAAATATGCCTGTGCTGAATTTGTATGCGCCACCCCCAGTGTATGCAAATGTATCTGATGCATATTCATTAGGGGCAGCATGAAAACCTGAACAGTGTTTAGCCCACCAGGACCAGAGTTGAGGACCTCTGCCCTACAGCAGCGGCCAACAGGGACACAAACACCCACACCCACAGGCTCCACTATCCAAAGCCTCATGGAGAGTCAGGCTGTTGGGCCCTGCGCGCAGCAGCATCTCCCAATGCTAGCACTTGCATTCCTTAGCAATGCTATAGGGTTGCTATGATTAATGGCAGATAACAATTCCTATGTTAATCACAATTTGCTGATAGAGCTGCATCATAGCAACCTTTCTGATATCTGTGGAGTGTGTTTCAGTTTTGGTTTCTGACAGTGTTTACCACCCCGGGGAGTGACCCCAACAGTATTGCGTACCATAGCTATGCCTGCACTGTGCCCAGGACTGGTGTGGTGGCCAGGGCTGCCAAAAGCCTTTATATTTGCACAATGCTGGCATAGGTGTGGGAGTGTGTGTATGTCTATCCAGTGTGTTGTGGCTGCCTACACCTTACTGAGCCCACACTGCTTGCACTGTTTCCAGTGTTAGCCTGCCAATGTGCATAATGAGGAGCAAGGTACTGTGGGTATGGCCTGGACAGGGTGGCCTGGCAGGATACATCTGCACATGGCATAGGGCAATGGCTGGGACATTTATTTATTTATTTATTTATTTATTTAACAGGTTTTTTATACCGCCTTTTCCTTAAATCAAAGCGGTTACAAAGACATACAAAAGCTAAACATAGGCATGGGAAGTGAAAGGTGGGATACATAACATGGTGAACTATTACAAAAAACACAATGTAGAGAGGTTACAATTAATATGAGTTGGTTAAGTGTCATAGCCGTAGTGCTCAATGAAAAGAACGAACTTTAGTTGTTTTCTGAATTCCTTCAGTTCCTCAATAGATCGTAGGTCGGGGGGGAGAGAGTTCCATATTCGAGGGGCCGATAAGGAAAGAGCTCTTTGTGAGGTGAGTTTACAGACTTTAGTATAGCTACTTGGGGTGCCGAGGGTGTCAGCTGTGGTTTTCCTTCTAGGTCTTTTGCTGGTGTTAGGGAATAAGAGGGCTTGGAGACTGATTGCTGAAGTCTTATGTCTGATTTTGAATATATTGATGACCAACTTGTATCTGATACGGAGGCTTATTGGGAGCCAGTGGAGTTCTTTAAGGATTGGGGTGATGTGGGCTTGAGTTGAAGAGCCGGCGATTATTCTGGCAGCTGTGTTCTGAGCCATCTGAAGTGGCTTGAGGGAGTGTTTCGGGATTCCGTTGTAAATAGGGTTACAGAAGTCAAGAATTGGAGTTATTAGAGCTTGACAGACTGAGCGGAAATGTTGTTGGGAGAGAAGGGGCTTCAGGCGTCTAATAATTTTCATTCTGTAGTAAGCGCTTTTAACAGTTCTTCTGATATGAGATTGAAGGTTGAGTCGCTTATCAAGGGTTACTCCGAGGTATCTTACTTCGTCCTTTAACGGTATTGTTGTATTTTTAAATTTAATAAAAGGTGGGGGGCTGAAGTCAGTGTTTCGAGTAATGATGAGAGCTTCTGTTTTGTTATGGTTCATGGCCAGGTTGTTGAGAGTAAGCCAGGCAGACATGTTGTCGAGGCAGTTCGTGATCTTGTTATAATCGGGGCTGTTCAGGTTGACTGTCGTGTAAATCATTATGTCATCAGCATAAATAGTATAATCTATTTGATGGGCAACCATGATGTTGCATATTGGTTGGATAAAAATGTTGAATAGAAGAGACGAAAGCGCAGAACCTTGGGGAACACCTTGTTTAATCTTAGTGGGTAGAGAGGTGACATTATTAATTTTTACCTTGAACTGCCTATCAGTTAAGTAAGATTTAAACCAATTTAGGACAGTGCCAGTAATGCCAATGCTTTGGAGTCTGGTTAGTAGGATACTGTGGTCCACTGTGTCGAAGGCCGCTGATATATCTATAAAAATCAATAATGTTCCTTGATTGTAATTGTCTATGGTGTGGATGATGTCATTGAACAGATAGAGCAGTAAGGTTTCAACTCCATGATTAGGGCGGAAGCCATGTTGGTGAATGTCGAGCGGGGCATGTTCGTCAATGTGGTCCTGGAGTTGTAGTTGGACTGTTTTTTCAATGATTTTAGCAAGGAGAGGTATGCTGGAGATTGGCCTGTATGCAGCTGGATTGCTCTTTTCTAGGTTAGTTTTTTTGGGGATAGGCCTTATTGTGGCTAATTTTAGTTGTTCCGGCATTATTCCTTGAGTTAGGGAGTTGGTAACAAGGTTGTGTAAAAAATTGATGAAGTTTTGCTTGGTTGCTTTGATCCATGGGACTGGGCAAGGATCGGTGGGTGCAGTACTTGTGTTGAGAGAAGAGATGACATTGTAGTGCCCTGCCACCACCTGCATGGACAGGGTGGCCACAGCTTGTCCTGCTGGGAGGTCACTCTCACCCTGACTGAGCAGTGACCAAACATGGCTAGGTTCCCCCATAGTGCTATGTAGTATTTCTTTTAAGTGATATGTATGGGTTCCCTTTTCTGGGACCCAATCACTGACTTACCTGCTTGGTGTGTGTGCTCACATCCCATTTTTGGGTGCACACAGTTCCTCCAGAAACATGCACTAGCTAACAGACTGTCTGCGGTTAGTATGTGTATGGCTGGAACACCTTGCAAGGTGCAGCGGCTGGAGACTGACTATGCTTGCTACTGGAGAATGTCAGATAGTGGTGGGGGGCACCTGAGCATTTCCAGGCCTACTGTCTGTCTGCCATTGCCTTATGGATGCTTACAGATCTGCATTGACTGCCCTGTAGGGGTGCCTGTTCCCCAGCAGGACTGGGGTTGATGGTTCCCTCTACTGCCACAATTGCAGGGATATAGTATGTGGATCTGTTGGTGGGAGATCCTGTCCCCCCACTTTGAGCCCCAGAGGGCGGGTTGGGTGGTACTACATAATCCGCTTATGGGTCCAAACACCCCCCCCCTTCACTTACATCATGTGACCATGGCACCCACACATGATATGCACTATTCTGGGTGCATCATAGTCCACAAGGGCTACACATGACTGGGAAATACAGATGGACACAGGTGTATCTGCAAGGACTACCTATCACACACTGGCACTGATGGCGACCTGCAGCATAGCCTATCTCAACTAAGCCAGGTGCTGCGGACCTGGTGCTGGGCACCGCACCTTGCCCTCAGGGGTGATCACAGTACCTGCACAATGTGACGGTCTGTAGCTACTCTGTGCCAGTAACACACATGGTCAGTTCCCCCTACCAGGCCGAGGTGCTGTGGGGTGCATACCCCATCTTGTGATCATCTGTAGACTGCTGATCTGCATGTGCAGTGCATCATGGGTCCTGGTAACCACAGCAGACAGTTTGTGTGGTGACCTGCAGTCTTTCTGTAGCCAGCCAGGGGTTTGTTAGTAGCTATAGAGATGTAGCCCACTGGTTACTTCACTGACTGTGGAGGCAGAGGTCATGGGTTTGATCCCACAGTAACCCTATTTGATAGGGCTATCTGAGGCATTTCCATTTTGTAATTTAAATTAGTGCTGCCAGCAAAAACACCCTCACAGTGCTGTAACCTTAACGTGCCTCATAAGGCGCCCTATAGGGAACATTATCAGGTGCCTTGGCGGACAATGCGCTTCATAATGTGCTCTCTGGAGTGCCTTATAGGGTGCCTTATGCGGCACCTTAGGTTACGGCACTGTGAGAGTGTGTTTGCTGGCAGCACTAATTTAAATTAAAAAAGAAAATGTCTCAGACAGCACTGATTTAAAGTAAAGGGTAATGCCTCAGACAGCCTTATTACATAACACCACTGTGGAATCAAACCCATGTCCTCTGCCTCTACAGGCATTGCAGTAACCAGCATGCTACACCTCTATCGCGGTGATTGCAGGTCAGCACGCGAAGTTAAGGTTAACGTGTGATAATGGACACGGCGCACTTTATCGCGCGATAACCCGCGATTGCTACCTTAAGACCGGAACACCCACTCCTTATATGGCAACCTTCACATTATCGCTGCAACTAGCGCCGGTAACATTAAGATGGTTTAGTAAACATACCCCCTTGTCTCTACCATATCCACTGGGAGGCTACTCCATGCATATAGAAATCTTTCTGTAAAGAAATATTTCTTCAGATTACTTCTAAGTTTATCCCCCCAGTTGCAGAGCTTTCTTTCAATTGAAAGAGGTTCTAGTCTTATGCATATATGCAATGGAAGTATTTAAATGTGTCTATCATATTTCCCCTCTCCTGTCTTTATTCCAAAGTAGACATATTGAGATCTTTAAGTCTGTCCCCTTATGACAAAGGCCACTGACCATTTTAGTAGCTTCCCTCCATCCCATATATCCTTTTGAAGATATAGTCCTCCAGAATTACACATAGTACGCCAAATGAGATCTCACCAAAGACTTATACAAAGGCACTAACACCTTCACAAAAGACTTACATTTCGGAATAAATTAAAAGCTCAAACACAGGGCACGCTCAGGTGCTGAACCCCAGACCCTCACCAGAGTGATTGGCAGCGGCGGCAGCAGCAGGGAGTGGGAATGTGAGCTTCTCCCCGCTCCCCACCACCACCACCAATCAAGACCCGGCAGCCTGATTTCAAACACAGGGTGCGCTCAGGCGCCGAACCCTAGACTCTCACCAGACCAATTGGCAGCAGCAAAGGGAGCAGGAAGATGAGCTTCTCCCTGCTCCCCACCACCACCGCCAATCAAGACCCGGCAGCCTGATTTCAAATACAGGGCACGCTCAGGCGCACCCATGCCTGAGGGCCTCGCCAGAGGCCCTTAGGTGGGGACCAAAGAGCAACTGAAAATGGCATGGAGACAACTCAAATATTCCTAGCTGCAGCTAGAATGGACACAAAGCCATCACAATTCCTCCATCAACCTACAAAACCAGCTGAAACCACAGGACATTCATCATGCTCCAGCTTTACGCCCTCCTATGCTCCCTCCTTGCCCTACTCATCCTCACTTCCACCTCAAACTCCTTCCTACACCCCTCCCCAAACCCCCCATCGCTCCTTCCCCTCCTCTACCATAACCTATACCCTATCCCCCCTATTAGCAAGACATGCAACTACCTCCCTCCTCCACCCCCCCCCGCACATACAACACACGACACCTCATCCCAAGTCCAACAAACACGTCCCCGCTCCCCCACATAAACAAACCATCCAACCCAGTATCCCTCAACTGCGCACTCATTAATACACATTCCGGGGATCTGCAGCGGTTATGGCCCCCTGGTGTTGGGGATTCATTTCCGAGAGGAGAGCTTCCAGACTCCAGACTGTCCTCCTCAGAATTCTTTTTGTTTTTTACAGTAGGCCCGGTCCTTCTGGCGTGAAAATTCAGACCCTATGGCTTCTGGGTGCCCTGGGGCACAATCTCGTGAGGGGCAGACTGAGAGTGGGAGCCCTGTTTGACTGCCTTTGGTTAAGTGTTCCTAGCAAAGGACGGCCTGTGGAGATGGGGATCTATTTGAGATTTGGACTGTGACTTGGATTCAGATGTCTCCGTACTGGACTCTGATGTGGATGAAGAAGTACTCTCGCCTTCAGAGGATTGTAAAGAGGCTGGTGTGATCTGCCTATTCCACAAGGTGGTGTTGATTGCTAGAATCTCATACTCCTTGAATTTGGTGGATACTCCAGGTATAGAGCAAGAGCGGAAGGTGCACCTGCTCCTGCAAGGGGTGCAGAAATCCACTACTGTCTTCCTGTTCCCAGATGTGATCAAGGGGGTTCTCCTGACTCCCCCCTTAAGGAGCTAAGAGTATGTAAAAAGATGTACTCTCTCTTGGAGAAGGAGTGTGTTGTGTGATTTAATAGTCCCAAGATGGATGCATAGGTCACAGCGGTTACCAGATGGACCACCATTCCTGTGGAAGGCAGATTGGCCTTAAAGGATTTTCTGGACCGAAAGGTGGATTTGTTGTTGAATAACCAGTTCGCTGTAGTGGTTGCTATTCTTCAGTTGGCAGTATGTGCAGGCCTGATATCTTGAGCCTTGCTCCAGTGGATTCAGTCTCTTCCATTGCATGATGGTACCTCTCTTTTGGGGTCAGCTACGGCCTTTCTTTCTGATGCCATGTATGGTCTGGTATGTTTGGCAGCCAGGGACAGTGCTCTGTCTATGGTGTCACGGCATGTATGGATTTGGGTCTAGCACTGGGCAACTGACATATCTTCTATAGCCCTGTTGGCCCAACTGACAAAGGGAATCTTCTTTTTGGAGCCGATTTGGAGAAGCTGGTGAAGATCCTGGGCAAGAGAAAATCTTACCACCTTCCAGAAGACAGGTCCAGGGGGCCTGTGAAGTGGGAAGGAGCCCGTTTCTCATCAGCCTCTGTACACCCACTGTGGGAATGCTAGCCAAACTGCCGGAAGTCTTGGGACTCTTGTCATTAATGGTCTGGAAAGCCTTTCTTCCTCTCTACTTCTGGGCTTCGGGCTTGTTCTTAGTCTTTTTGTAGAGCACATGGGCCCAGGGACTCGGTCCCCTCCAGAGAAAGACCCTCCCAGGCAGTTCAATAAAGATTTGGGGGCCCTTCTCTGGTTCCTCTGGTTGAGGGCAGGCTTCGCCTTTTCTTTCAGGAATGGGTCCGGATCTCCAAGGATCACTGGGTGCTAGACACCAGTTCGGCTATGTCCTGGAATGCAAAGAGCTGATCCCGGATGCCTTCGTTATTCCTCTTATGTCAACAAACACTTGCACGCTCTGCAATTCTAGATGGAAACCGTGTGATCTGTGATTCAGGCAGTGCACCGAGGGGAGTTCTTGGCTTCTCTGGATCTGGTCGAGGCATCTGTGTTTTGCCATGCTTGGCTCTCATTATCAGTTTCCTGCCCTCTCTTTCAGGCTGTCCACCTCCCTGAGGAAATTCTGCAAGGTCATGGTGGTGGTGGCTGCGACGCTACGGCATGAATGGATCTATGTGCCCCCATATCTGGATGACTGGCTCACCCGGGCCCGTTCTCTTTCAGAAATATCTTGAGTAGCGTCCTGAGTAGTTCCATTTTTGGAAAGACTCGGCTGGATGATCAATCACGGAAAGAGTCAGTTGTTGCCTTCCCGGTCCCTGGAGTTCCTGGGAGCACGTATCAACACTCCAGTTAGCAGTCTTCCTGCCAGATGGGAAAGTCAGAAAACTGTTGGATCGCCTGGCACTGTTCTGTTCGCAGGAGGCTCCCAGAGTCCAGGATTATTGTCAACTCCTCAGAATGATGGTGGTGCCGTTGGCACATGCTCACCTGCAGCCGCTCCAGTGGTCCTTGCTGACTCGGTGGTCCCAGAGTCCTCAGGAATTTGAGTGTAGGCTTCCTCTATCAATGATGGTGAAGGTCAGAAGCCCTGTCCTCTGAGAAAGGGTGTGCTGCTGGACGATTTTTCTTGTATCCTGTCGATGGATGCCAGTCTTTCAGGCTGGGGAGCCTATTGCCAAGACCATACGGCTTAAGGATGCTGGAACCACAAGAAAGTGGTGTAGTCCATCAACCACCTCAAAGTGAGGGCCATCAGGCTGGCTCTTCTGCATTTCCTGCCCCTGGTCGAGGGCTGGGTGGTTTGAGTGTTTTTGGACAATGACACAGTGGTGGCTTATGTCAATCAGCAAGATGACACAAGGAGTGCCAGGGTAGCTCAGGAGACGGCTCTCCTGTTTGCCTGGGTGGAGAAGAACTTCCTAGCTTTGTCAGCTAAGCATATTGCCAGGGTGGACATTGTGAAAGCAGACTTTGTCAGTCAGCACTCTGGATCCAGGAGAGTAGGAATTGAGTCAGGAGGCATTTCAGTTGATTCTGTGCCTCTGGGGTCGCCCTCAGGTGGATATCATGGCAACCTGCTCCAATGCTAATGTGTGCTGCTTCTCCAGTTGCCTTACGGATATGGGGACTGAGGGCGTCAATGCCCTGGCCCAACCTTGACCAAGTCAATGCCTGTTGTATGTGTTTCCTCCATGCCCCCTGATGGGGCATGTGATTCAGCATATAGAGTGTCACCTGGGAAGAATTATTCTGGTGGTGCTGAATTGGCTGAGGAGGGTGTGGTTCAGAGATCTGATGCATCTTTTTCACCCCATTTTGGGCCACTTGTGTCAGGGACTGATTGTCCTGGAAGACCTGGTTCCCTTCTCACTTACGGCTTGGCTTTTGAAAGGAGGCAGCTACAAATCTGGCATATGTGTGGGTCTGGTGCCTCTTTGAGCAGTGGTGTAGCGCATGACAGCTGGCTCCTGAGGCAGCCATGGCACTATCCCTGTAGGCCTTTTCTGCAGGTAAGTCTGGAGAAGAGACTTTCTTTTAGCTCACTGAAGGTAGCGGCCGGTGAGTCTCTAGCCCTACACCCAGATATCTCGTGTGTTCTTCAGGGGGTTTGATATCTGCGTCCTCCCCTCCAGTCAGTAGTCTCTTTATAGAAACATGACAGCAGGAAAACACCATATGGCCTATCGAGTCTGCCTTTCCATAACAACTACTATAGTCCCTTTTTTTCCTTTATAGATCATCTGTGTTTGTCCCATGCCTACTGGAATTCTGATATTGTTCTCGTCTCTACTACCTCCACTGGAAGACTATTCCACGTATCTACTACTCTTTCCGAAAAGAAATATTTCCACATATTACTCCTGAGTCTATCCCCTTTTGCCCTCATCCTTTGTTGCAGAGCTTACTTTCAATTGAAAGAGGCTCTTTTCCTGTGCATTTATGCCATGGGAGTATTTAAACATCTCTACCATATCCCCTCTCTCCACTCTTTTCTCTAAAGTATATATATTGAGATCCTCTGAAGGCGAGTACTTCTTTGTCCACATCAGAGACCACTACAGATATCTGAATCCAAATCACAGTCCAAATCTTGAATAGATCCCAGCTGATCCCCATTTCCAGGGACCGTTCTTTGCTAGGAACCAAAGGCAGTCGAACAGGGCTTTCACTCTCAGTCTGCCCCTCACAAGATTGTGCCCCGGGGAACCCAGAAGCCACAGAGTCTGAATTTCCATGGCAGATGGACTAGGCCTGCTGTAAAAAGGAAAATAATTCGGAGGAGGACAATCTGGAGTCTGGAAGCTTTCCTCTTGGAAATGAATCTCCAACACTAATGGGTATAGCCGCTGCAGATCCCCTAGAGGATGAGGAGTAGCTTGCAACACAGTCGCCGGACCCTCCGGCCAGCTGGATATCCTTACCCACAATGCCATCCTCTACTTCCTGCCCTGAGACAGGCAAGGCCAGACTAACCGCATTCCCCAGCTGAGAGAGGGCTCTCCAGGGATGACTCAGAAGCTGCCATGCAAGAAGAGTAGAGTCCAGAAGCCAGAGAAGAGGCACCATGTTTGCCACAAGCTAAACAACATTTCCTGGAAGAAGACATAGAGAGTTAAGACAAGTATCACAACAGCGCATGCTAAGGCTGCGGCAGCCCAAAGACAAGCTTTTACTGTAATGTGCATTACAGGTGCTAGAGTAGGAAAGCGCATTGGAGCCACTTGGGTGGAACACATGCACAGACTGCATGACCACCAAGCACACAACAGGAGAAAAAAATAACGCGTGCAGAAAATGGTGGGAAACACCCCACACCACGCTAGCTGTCGTCAGCAGTCCACACCAAATTGCGTCCCAGACAGATAGAATTGGGAACCCTCAACAAGAACAATGATGAGCTCAAACCTTGGTACTCACCCCCTGAGAGCTCGCAGGCAGAGAATCCGTGCCAGGCTCAGCTCTAATCCCCTGAAACTGTTTCACTGGCATTGCAGCACTGCATTTAAGGTGGTTGGTATGCAGTTCCCTCTAAGAGCCTTCTGAAATCTTCAGGAGAGAGCAGGGGGGAACAGTGGAGGAGGGAGGATGCAATGAGGTTGTGTGGGCCTCTGCACTCTACCAGATCCTTCCAATTTCTGGCTGTTCAACAGGCTCTTATCATGATAAGAGTATGGAGCTGAACCAATTTTCCCTCCTTCTATGGCTATCGAAAAGACTGCAGTCTAGTGAAGCCTCTCCCATCACGCTCAAGGGAAAGAATCACCCTCAAGCTGGTCATTCACAAATGTTTAATCAATCTTTTCCTTTCAAATCTTTAGATTTTCTTTAGAGCAGAAAATCCATCCACCATCTGCTGGAGACAAAGAAATACTGAAGAGCCCTCTGGTAGCTGAGGAGTATAGAGGCATGGGAGTGATGTAATTGAAACCTGGGCTTTTCATTGGTTCTTTGTCTTCATCAATCTGCTGGTAGGCAAACACAACCCATTTGTCTGGACTGGTCTAGCAGGACGATATAGAATCCCAATTTTTGACTACTGTTTGATGGGGTGAAAAATTCTTCAGTTCAGGAAGGCATGGAGAGAAATCACCACCAACTGTTGGGTTCTCTCAATAATCATCAAGGCTACAAAATAAACTTCAAGAAAATTCCTCTGACAAGACCACCTATCAGTCCATCCAACATTCTGCAGGAGCACCTAGCTGTTTTAGTGGAAGAGATTGCAATGCTTCTAAGCAACAAAGCAATTGAGAAAGTCCTACAGTCCCACATCCCTCCTCACTCCCCAAAAATCAAGAGACCCAAGACCAATTCTGGGCCTGCACAATCTCAAGCTTTACATAAAAAAGGAAAAGTTCAAAATGAATCCACTTACCACAATACTGCCTCTTCTCAACAAGTTGACCAGTTTGCCTCCCTGGATTGAAAGGTGCTTACACCCATGTACCTGTCCATCCAAAAAACTGGAAATTTCTGTTCTTTACATATTAGAACCAATGCTTTCCAAGACCTACCTTTTTGTCAACACTAGGGTCTCCATAAAATGCCTAGTAGTGGTTGTGCCTTAGTTCTGCAAAAGGAGGCATGTTTTTTTTCTCTTACCTGGACAATTGGCTTGCATCCACTGCTGCAAAAGAAGGTGTAGATTTTTCCATCAGAGACACTATGTTCCTCCTCCTACTTTATCAATTTGAAAAAATCCAACCTGGAACCAAAACGCAAACAATACTATTCAATCAGTGCACAAATCAACACAAGACAGGCAAAAGTGTACCTTCCCAAGGTCAGTGCATCCACACTTGTACATGCTCTTCCTCTGACCAGGCTTCACATGTGGCCATTAGAATGGCCATGAAAAGGCACTGTGAACAATGTCATCAGCCCCTCAGCCAAAAGAGTCCTGTTTCTGCATCAGTTCAGCAATCTCTGATATGATGGATGAACCCCATCACTTTCTGGTGGGGCACCCTTTCACCACTTCTCACCTCATTATAGATGCATCAAGCAAGAATGGGGAGCATATCTTCACAATTTAAATATAAGGTCTTTGGAACCAATTTGAAAGGGCTCTATATTTCAATATTCTAGAATTCAGAGCAATCTTCAGTGCCATAAAGGTCTTCAAATCATGGCTTCATGAAGAGATAACTATGATTAGGTCACCATGTTTTATATCAACAAACGAAGTAGATAACGTTCCCCGATTCTGTCTAGAAGAAACAAGAATTTAGCATCTAGCTGGCTATCTCCAAATCATGCACCAGGCAAAATCAACTAGTAGACAATCTCAGCCAATAGCTGGTCTGCATGAATGGTCACTTGACTTGGATGTTACAAACAATCTCTTCTACAATTCAGGAACCCCAGAAGCAGATCCATTAGCCACGGTAGAGAACACAAAGTGCCCTCTCTTCTGCTGTATTTGACCCAGCCCGGAATGCCTTGCAATCCCATGAACCAAAAAGCCTACTGTATACCTTTCCTCCATTTCCCCTCTTCCTGAGAGTGTTGCAAAAGATTTGCAGGGACATAGCTCGGTTCTGTGCTGGCCCAGGCAGATTTGGTTTCTCAGGTTTCTTGCCCTCATATCTGTACCACTATTACCTCTGAGACCACATTCAATACTCCTCAGGCAGAAAGGGAGCTTAATACATCCAAACCTCAAGAGACTGCCTCTCACAGCATGGAAACTGAATGGTATTTTATAGACAGCTTTCCTGTCTCCATCATTATGGCTTCCAGACAACCATCAACATGAAAGCCTTATAAAGTCAAATTGATTTCTTTTGCCTATGAGTTGCAGCTCTCGAACAGAACCCTTTCATCTGCCTGACAACCCAACTGTATGAATCTGCACTCAAGACTTTTTCATTCAGGCTTCACCTAGCAGCTATAGCAACTTACCATGACCACATCAACAGAAAGTCCCTCTCCAAGTTCCCTTGGTCTCCATATTCATGACAGGTCTCATGAACATGTGTCCAATACTACAACCACCAGTCCCCACTTGTGATCTTAATATTGTTCTAGCCTGGCTTATGGAAAGCCCCTTTGACCCCTAGGTCTGTCTTTGTTAAAAAGCAAAACAAAACTAAAAAAAAACCACCTCACCTGGCTATAGCTTGTGGCAATAACCTTGGCAAAGAAATTCAGTGCACTCCATGCTCTCATTTATTACCCATCATGCACAATTCTGTCCCAATTACACACCTGAAGTTCCTTCCAGAATTTGCCTTTAAATTTCACATGAGCCAATACTGACTTTCTTTCTCAACACACATTTGGGTGAAGCAGAAGCTTGTCAACAAACAATGGACTGCAGATAGAAACATAGAAACATGACGGAAAGACAAAGACCACATGGCCTATCTAGTCTGCCCTTCCATATCAACTACTACAATAGTCCCCTTAATTTAAATTTAATTTAATTAGCGTGTTTTTATATACCGCACCTTCCAATGATCAGTTGCGGTTTACATGGAACAACAGTTAAACAAGCAATGCTGTTTTTACATATAACAATGGGCGATTAAAAGAAAATCAAACTTACAATTAAACATGTTGTAAACTATGTGCAAGAATTCAAACTTACATTTAACAGGTTGTAAATTATGTACAAAGAACGGATTTTAACTATGTACAAGGTATGTCTATTTTCAAATCATTGGGATGAAGTTCTAGCATCTATTTCAGTTCAGAGGTGGGTCATGTCAGCTGGTGAAGCTATTCTTTTTCTTGTTGAAGAGGTGGGTTTGACAAAGATCCGTAGTGTATTGTGAATAAATGTGTTTTAAGTTTTTTCCTGAACTCCATGATTTGAGGTAAGGATCTTAATTCCGGGGGAATGTTGTTCCAAGTTATAGGGGCAGCATGGGAGAATGCTTTCTTGTTTGTTGATTTTTTGGCCTTTATAAATTCCTTTGGTGTTATTAGTTTATTTAGTTGGTCTCGTCTTTGGTGGTTATGATTGGGTTCTTTATTGATAAGGTTATTTAGAGTAATTGGAGCTGTGTTATTTAGGACTTTGTAGATAGTTAAAAGAGTTTTATATTGAATCCTGCATTGAATCGGGAGCCAGTGTAGGTATTCTAAGATTGGTGTTATATGGTGGAATGGTGGGGCGTTCATTATGGTCCTGGCTGCTGCATTTTGTGCTAGTTGGAGTTTTCTTAAGTTATGCTTTGTTACGCCTAGTAGAGTTAAATTTGCAAAGTCGAAATGGGGAGTTATTATGGCTTGAATTATACGTTGAAAATCCTGTAAGTGGATTAGGGGGCGGAGTTGTTTTAATACTTTAAGTTTAAAATAAACTTTTTTTGTTATATTTTGTATATGTGTGTCCATACTGAGGTGTTTGTCTAGTATTACTCCTAGGTAACGTATTTCATCTTTTATTTCGATGTCATTATTTTGCAGAGTAATGTGCGATGGTGGAATGTAAGTTGTGTTTTTAGTTACTATTAGGGCTTCTGTTTTAGCGTGGTTAATGAATAAGTTGTTTTCATTTAGCCAATTGTTTATTTCATTGAGGCAGGTATTAATAAGTAGTGTTGGGATATTAGGTATTGTGAATGGGACATACCTAATTGAACACATCAACCAATCAAAGAGGGAATTCCACACAAACATGATAAATACTTCCATCAACAAACCCAGAGAGCTTTTCGAAATAGTAAAAATCCTCACAAAAGAGCAAACAACAGAAGGGGAAGCACAAGTTGATCCACAGAAATTCGCCGACCACATCAAAGACAAATTTCACTCCACAGAACAAACATCGCCTAGTAGGACCACAAGGACGGACGTACACTCCAAAACCTGGGGCACATTCTCCTCACCCTCAACAGAACAGATATCCCACATCATCTCTACAATCAACACAAGCACCGCTCCTACAGACCCATGCCCAGTGTCATGGGTCAAAGCCACCAAATCAAGCCTCATCCCCACCATACATAAAATGGTACACAACTCACTCACTCACTCAAGGACTCATGCCAAAGCAACTAAAACTTGCCTCAGTAAGACCAATCACAAAGAAAACAACTCTCGACAAAAAAGATCCAGCAGCATACCGACCAATCTCCAGCATACCCTTCCTCGCAAAAGTCATCGAAAAAACGGTTCAACTACAACTTCAGGATCACATCGACAAACACGAAACACTCGACGACAACCAACACGGATTTCGTCCCAACCACGGTGTCGAAACGCTACTGATCTACCTCTTCGACAGCATCCTAAGAATAATTGACAACACCAGGAATGGAATCATAATGATCTTCATCGACATCTCCTCAGCCTTCGACACAGTGGACCACAACACGCTCCTGGAAAGACTAAAGAACACTGGTATACACGGTATCACACTGAAATGGTTCCACTCGTACCTAACCGAAAGACAGCTACTGGTCAAGGTGGGACACATCACCTCCCGACCCATCAAAGTCCGTCAAGGAGTACCTCAAGGATCTGCGCTCTCAGCACTCCTATTTAACATCTACATCCAACCAATATGCAACATCATGAAAGAGAACAACATTCAATACACAATCTATGCGGACGACATCATGATATACACCCCGATATCAATCGACAACCCGGACTTCTCTAAGATAACAGACTGCCTTACACAAATGACCAGTTGGTGTCAAGACAACAACCTCGCAATAAACTACAACAAGACTGAAGCTTTAATCATCACTCGGAACCAAAGCTTCATACACCCACCAAATTTAAAGATACAAAACACTACTATACCAATAAGGTCAGAAGTGAGATACCTCGGGGTTACGCTGGACAATAAGCTCAATCTCAAGCCACACATAGACAAAACAATACAAAAAGCCTACTACAAGATGCGAATCATCAGGAGACTGAAACCACTCCTCGCCCCAGAACACTTCCGTACCGTCTGTCAAGCACTGATAACCCCACTACTGGACTTCTGCAATCCGATATGCCTTGGACTACCGAAACAAGCCATCAAACCACTCCAACTGGCACAAAACACCGCAGCACGAATCATATCCGGAACTGCAAGACAGGAGCACATCACACCTACCTTAAAGGACTTACACTGGCTTCCGATCGGCGCACGCATCAGATACAAAACTATCATAAACCTATTTAAGATAAAACAGCACACATCAGCCAACAGCCTGCACACCCTCATACAGCCAGACACCAGCACACGTCCTAGAAGAAAACAAACACACAACCGAGTCAGCACCCCAAGTGAATACAAACACACACGCAAGGACACAACAGACAGAGCACTCTCCATGGCTGCTCCAACAATATGGAACAAACTACCGGACGATTTGAGGGCAACTACAGACCTCAAGGACTTTAGAAAACAGCTGAAAACCATGCTGTTCATAGAACACTATGGACACATCACATAACCTAAGTGACTGTATAGCAGCACACGTTACCGCCTAACACTGTATGTATATAAAATGTTTTTAGCACCACTGTATATAGCCCACATTGTACATAGCTCAAACCAATCTAGCACACAATACAACACGCACCCAACTAAATTTTCACCCTCACTGCATGTATAACACACTCACACTACCAGATTGTTTGCTGTGATACCACCTTGATTATTATGATAAGGCGGTTTAGAAATACTGTTAAATAAAATAAAATAAATAAATACATCATTATGTCGTCCGCATAAAGATGGTAGAGGACATTGAATTTTTTAAATATATGACAGATGTGTTTTAGCTAAATATTAAATAGAAGCGCTGACAGTGCAGAGCCCTGGGGGAGGCCTATTTCCTGGTTGTAAGTTTTTGAAGTGAGGTTGCCAATTCTTACTGTTTGTGTTCGGTCACTTAGGTAAGAGGAAAACCAATTAAGAACAGTGGATTTTATTCCTAATTGTTTTAGCTTATTAATCATTGTTGAGTGGTGGACACTATCAAAAGCTGCAGAGATGTCAATAAATATAAGTAGAAATGCCTGTTTTGAGTTATCGATACCTCTTACCAGGGTGTCAATTAGGACTGTTAGTAGGGATTCCACCCCGTGATGGGGGCGAAACCCGTACTGTTGATCGTCTAAGGGGGCTGAATTATCAATGTATTCTTGGGTCTGAATTTGTACTACTTTTTCAATTAGTTTAGCCATAAACGGGATGCTTGATATGGGTCTGTAGGATTTGGGTGATGCTTTGTCAAGGGAGGGTTTTTTTAGGATTGGGTGAATCTGAGCATGTTTTAGTGCTAGGGATAGGTACCCATTTTTTAGCGAGAGATTTATAATGGGGAGGATGAATTGTGAGAGGATGGATAGGGAGTTCTTTATCCAAATTACTGGACAAGGGTCCAGGGGTGAGGTTGTTGTATTAATGTTTGTTATTATATTCTTGAGTGCAACATTAGATAGTGTTTGGAAGTCAGACCATTCATCTGCATAAATGGTTTGAGAAAGGTGTTTAGGTTTTGGTAAGTGGGGGTGGGACGTGGTTTTGTTCATGTAGTAGTTCTCCAGGTCCTGTGGTGAGATTTCTGTAATTTCATTGCTGGAGTTGTGGGGGGTGTTTGTTAGTTTTTGGGCTATTGAGAATAGTTCTCTAGGTCTATTTATTGCATTGTTTAGTATTGAGGCATGGTAGTTTTTCTTGGCATTGTTAATTGCGTCTTTGTAGGAGTTAAGGAGAGTAGTGTATAAATCTTTATTAATGGGGTTTTTATTTCTTCTCCATTTGGATTCCGCTTTCCTTAGATTTCTTTTCATTAGGTTTAATGTGTTGTTGTACCAGGGGGCTTTATCATTTTTAGAAAGAGTGTTTTTCTTGGCGGCTTGTTTATTAGCAGCTGCATTGTTGATGATTTCGTGCCAGTTGGTTACTGCTATATCGAGATTTTGTGGTGCGTTAGATAATTTGGGAATTATCATGTCTAGGAACTCATTTTCATCATATTTTTTAAATCTGTGTGGTGGGGCATTGGTTGGGGTTCGTTTGACTGATGTGTTGTTGATTTTAATTTTGAAGTTTATGAGATAATGGTCTGACCAGGGGGTTGAAGTACATTTGAGGGAGTTTGGGTTATAAGATCTGTAAAGTACGTCTGGCAGTAGAACCATGTCAAGTGTATTACCTTTACTGTGTGTGCTGGCATTTACTATCTGGTGAAAATCCATATCTATGGTGGATTCTAAAAAGAGGGATGCATATGACGCTGGTAAGGAGGGGAGGTTGAAGTCCCCAAGCATTAGTATTGGGTTTTGGTCAGTGGAGGAGCTTAGGAATTCAATTAAAGGGTCCAGGTTTTCTGATTGTTGGTCTGGTGGTCTATAAATTAGGCAGATTTTTATGTTTCCAATTTTCATAATGATTGTGTCAATGTTCGTGGGTAGGTGTGATTGTAATTGTTTTGCTTTTAGTTCTTTTTTTAACATTATTAATACTCCGCCACCTTTTTTGTGAGTTCTATGTGTGTAGAAGGTGTCATAATTGTTATTGTTTAGTTGGTTTAAGAATACGTTATTTGAGTCTGTTAGCCATGTCTCTGTTACACATAACATGTCAGGTGTTTGGTTGTCTAGTATATCTGTGAAAATAGGTAGCTTATTTTTCATTGATCTGGCATTAATTAGGATTATTGATAAGGTCTCTAGGTTTTTATGTGGATTAAGGTTTTTAGGCTGCTGGGGTGAGGTGTAGTTTATATGAATTAATCTATAGTGGTTTACTTTGTGATAGTGTTCTATGTGGGGTTGCCATGCTGAGAGGCTGTTTCTTGTTGGACTGTGTATGATTGGGATGTTTTTAAAGTTATTGTTGTTTAGGCTATGGGCGAGAATAGTTAGGATAGAGATGGTGAGATAGATTAGTGGTATACTAGATTTGGTGGAGTTAAATATTGACATTTTGGCTGGGTTAATGTAGGTATAAGCTACTGTCAGCGGTAACAGGAATGTGTTAGAGTGATGGAAATCTACTGGGAATAGTAATTAATCAGGGCTGTTGTGAGGTGTGTGGAAAATGAGCAGGGAGCGTGTGAAGGTGGTCACTAGCAATAATATTAAGTTAGACAGGGAAATTTTGGAGTGACTGGACAGATTAATTCTGACTAACGTAATGCATTCCGTTAAGGTATAGTAGGGAAACAGAAAACCAGAAATTTTCTTTTTGAAATCCTCAGTGTTTATCCTATGCTTTTTTGAATTCAGATTCTGTACTCATCTCTACCACCTCCACTGGAAGACTATTCCACACATCTACCACTCTTTCTGTAAAGAAATATTTCTGCATATTACTCCTAAGTCTATGCTATTTTACCTCATCTTTTGTTGCAAAGCTTACTTTCAATTAAAAGAGGCTCTCCTCCTGTGCATTTATGCCACGGAGGTATTTAAACATCTCTATCATATCTCTGGAATCGCGGTATATAAGTGTGTATTAAATAAATAAATAAAATCTCCTCTCTCCCGCCTTTCCTCTAAAGTATACATATTGAGATCTTTAAGTCTTTCCCCATATGGTTATAATGAAGACCATTGACCATTTTGGTAGCCACCCTTGCACCCACTCCATCCTGTTTATATCCTTTTGAAGGTGTGGTCTCCAGAATTGCACACAATACTCCAAATGAGGTCTCACCAAAGATATGCAGAGGCACTATCATCTTCTTTTTTCTGCTGGCCATTCCTCTCCCTATGCACCCAAGCATCCTTCTGGCTTTCGCAGTCACATTTCCTACCTGATTAGCCACTTCAAGATCATCAGAAACAATCATGTCCAGTCTTTATTCATGGACAGAAGTACTTCACCTCCTATACTGTATCATTCCCTTGGATTTTTGTAGCCCTTCATATTTTAGCATTAAATCTCAGCTGCCAAATTCTTCACCATTCTTCAAACTTAGCTAGAACCCTCCTCATGTTATCTACTCCTTCCTGGGTATCTACACTATTGCAGATTTTGATATCATCTGCAAAGAGGCAAACCTTACCCGATAGCCCTTCCGTGATATCGTTAACAAAAATGTCTATATCTGGTGTTCAGGGCCCTGATATCGGAACCCTTGAGCCATTGAAGCGCATTAATCTAAAGGACTTGACGCTCAAGACTGTCTTCTTGTTGTGATTGTTCCACAAGGCAATTTTGTGACCTGCAGACTCTGTCTTGCTGAGATCCTTGCCTATGTTTTTATGAGGAAACTGTTTTCATTTGGCCTGTGCTTTCCTTCTTACCTAAGGCGATTTTTCTTTTTCATGTGAACCAGGTGGTTTGCCTGCCCTCATTCTCTAAGGGCAGTGTTGGGGAAAGGATAAGAACATAAGATATGCCATATAGGGTCAAACCAAGGGCCATCAAGTCCAGTATGCTGTTTCCAACAGTGGCCAATCCAGGTCCCTAGTTCCTAGCAGATTCCCAAAAAGACACACATGTTCGACAATGCTTGTCCCGGGACAAGCAGTGGATTTTCTGGGTCTTCTTTAATGATGGTTTATAGACCTTTCTTCCAGAAACTTGTTCAAACCTTTTTTAAACCCATCTACACTAACAGTTTTTACTACATCCTCCGGTAACGAATTCCAGAGTTTGATTACGCGTTGAGTGAAAAAATATTTTCTCATTAGTCTTAAATGGGTTACACTGTAGCTTCACTGCATGTTCCCTAGTCATTCTACTTTTTGATGGTGTAAACAGTTGATCTACGTTTACTTGTTGCACTCCATTTATTAATTTATAGAACTATCATATCTCCCCTCAATCACCTCTCTGTCAATCTGCCCTAACTTCAATCTTTTGCTAGTATCCTTCAAGGATACATTGTTCTGAACCATGCACTCTTGGGCCACTGTCAACTTTCCCCTTTTATCTGGTTTAAAAGCAGCTCTATCTCCTTTTTAAAGGTTAATGCTAGCAGCCTGGTTCTATCCTGGTTAAGGTGGAGCCCATCCCTTCAGAAAAGCCCCTCCTTTCCCCAGAATGTTGCCCAGTTCCTAACAAATCCAAAATCCTCTTCCTTGCACCATTGTATCATCCACACATTGTGACTCTGGAGCTCTGCCTGCCTTTTGGGTCCTGCTCGTGGAACAGGAAGCATTTCTGAGAATGCTACCCTGGAAATTCTGGTTTTCAAACTTCCTACCTAAAAGCCTAAATTTGGCCTCAAGAACCTCTCTACCACACTTTCCTATGTCATTGGTACCAACATATACCAAGACAGCAGACTCCTCCTCAGTGCTATCTAAAACCTTGTCTAGGTGGCGCATGAGGTCCATTATCTTTGCACCAGGCAGGCATATTACCAGGCAATTCTCACTTCCACCAGCCACCCAGCTATCTACATGTGAAATGATTGAATCGCCAACTATAACGGCTGTCCTAACCCTTCCCTTATGGGCACATGGCCCTGGAGAAACTTCCTTGGTGCAAGAGTGTTTTACATCACCTGGAGGACAGGTCCTAGCTACAGGATCACTTCCTGCCACACCAGGATGATGCTCTCCTGTCACGTCACCTCTCTCCTCCATGGAAACAGGGAGGCTGCCAGACTGGAAGTGGTATTTCAGTACTATGTCCCTGTAGGTCTCGTCTATAAACCTCTCTTCCCTCCTTATGTCCTCCAAGTCTGCTACTTTAGCTTTCAGAGACCAGACTAATTCCCTGAGAACAAAGAACTCCTTGCCCCTATGAAAATTTAGAAGCACAGGTCAGGGCACTGTGTAGCATGCCAGCTTTTATAAAACCTTCTTTCCTTCCCACCCATCTCAGGATTAATCTTAGCTTTATAGGCTGTCATGATGTGGGCACTGATAAAGTTGGTTTAAAGAAAAGAAATCCTGTTTCTTTTGAGGAACTAGAGGTGCAATTACCCCCAGGCACAGCTAGAGGGAGCAGGAACAAACATTCGGGAGTTAATGAGCCTATGAACTCTGATGACTTGCAGCTGGAAGGGAATCAGGAAGTCATCCAAAACAGTTTGCTTTATAAGTCAGAGCAGAATGCTTCTAACAGAGTAAGAGGGAAGGCTGAGAGCCAAACAGAGAAGGCTGAGAGCCAAGAGGACAAGCCTGAGGGCTGTGAAGGAAGCAAGGCTGGGAGCCATCAAGAAAGGACTGAGAAGAACTTGAGGAGAAACAGACTTCACAAGGTGGGAAGCCAGAAGGCCCAAACTGACCCTGTTGCACAAGGGGAGTTTGGTAGAGCTTGCCCTAAGGTGAGAGTGTCTGCCACGCCTAGTTCTTATACTCTGCCTGGATATAGAACAGAGAGACGGAAGCCAAGAACCAGGGAGAAGGGTTCTGAGAAGAGCTTACTATCTCTGGAGGATTATAGCCAAGTTTTACCAGGTCAGAGAGAAAAGCACTTTTATAATCAACAGGAGTTTTTACCCAGAGTGAGAGGAGAATCCAGGATAAGTTTTATTCCTCTGCCTAGAAGCACAGCTGTGTCCCACGCTGGCAGGCAGAAGTTCAGCTACCAAGCGAGAGGGGCTGGAAGAGGAAACACTGTGGATTTCAACTCAGCTAAACCAAGGTATGAGACATTAAACATTGACTGTAATTATTGTGCTCCTAAAGGCTCTGCTAAAACAAGTGTTCCTTCTGAGAGAAAAAAGAAACCAGATTGGTTTAGTAAAATACCAGCAGCCTTGAGAATCCCTGGCTATGGGAAGCCAGACTCCCGAGTTTTAAATCACAAGGCTGAGATAGACAGGGACAGTGAATACTCCTCAACCGAGTACAGTGAAGGAGAGTCCATGGAAATAGGTTATCCAAACACTGTTCCCTCACCTATGCCAGATCTCATGGAATGTGATTGGTGCACTGCCTCAGCTCCAGACTCTGAATGTTCCATATAACACAGAAGAATGAATGAAATGTAAATAATGTTTCTTGCACTGAATTCTACTATATGAAAGCCTGCCTTAACTGTGAAGCAACAGTTAAGCACTCATTATAAATATTGGTACCTTTTGACACAAAGGACTTTCTGTTTTCTTAATGGATCTCTTATGTTGGACCTTTGCATTAACCAGGGAATGAAAGCCTTTATTTCCCTCCACCTGGTCTCTTGAATCAATATGACATAATGGCGTAATCTTTATTGTCCGGGAACACCCCCGTGACAAGGTTCTTAAACCTATTAAAGGGAAGGAGGTGCCCATATTCATTTTTAGGTACAGCTGGTAAGTCTTACCAATTTCCTGTGTGATTCACACAGTCCTTGGTTTGATAGAGGGGGCCTTTCAAAATGCCCCTTTGATCTGTCACTTGCCTTTAACACCTATTTAAGACAACTTCACAGATCTTTTGCCTCCTAACTAGAAGGCCTCTTAGTAAAGGTCACTAGAAACAAGTTTATTTCTTTCTATTCAGAGACTGTTTATTCTACTTGTATGCTAAGCTATAATCGGATTTGATGTAAATGAAAAGCTCTCTGGTGGTACTAAGTGCTGAAGCTGTAGCAGTCCCTTTTAGGTAGTCCTTCAAGATCTTTGCTTTGTGAATGTCTGGAGGGTGCTTTTCCATTACTTGGAGATGACAAATTCTTTGCAAAAGTCCACCATCCATTTGTGCTGTTTGCTGGCCCGTGCAAAGTGATGTGCCGGCTAAGTCTCCCTTACTGCTATTACTGTGAATCATTTGTAAAGAACTACAAGGTATATGCAGCACTGTATATAGATGAAAGTCACACTCCCTGCTCATCAGAGCTTACAATCTAATCAAGATGAAAAACATCACAAAATTGGCAAGATATACATAAGTAGTGGGCAAGAGAATGAGGAGCATCAGGATCCAAAAGTAGCCCCAAAGAGGTGGGTCTTCAATCTGGACTTGAATAGAGCCGGAGAAGGAGTCTTGCACACTGACTCAGGTAGTTCATTCCAGGCATCTGGAGCAGCATGGTGGAATGAATGAAGCCTGGAGTTGGCAGTGGCAGGGAAGAGCACAGTTATAAGGGATCTGCCAGATGAGCGGAGTTTCCGAGGAGGAGTGTAGAGTAAGATAATAATACAAGAGGAAAGATAGTGAGGAGCTGCAGAATGAGAATTTGAAAATGGATTCGGAAATGGATAGGATGCCAGTGAAATGGCTTAAGAAGAGGGGTTACATGAGCATAGCGACACTGATGGAAGATAAGCTGTACAGTTGAGGTTTGAACAGATTGAAGGAGAGAAAGATATTTCAGAAGGAGACCAGTGAGGAGCAGGTTACAATAGTCAAAATGGGAAGTGAATAATGAATGGATGAGGGTCTTAGTAGCGTGTGTAGAAAGGAAGGGGCAAATTTTGTCAATATTATAGAGAAAGATGTGACAGGTTTTAGCTATCTGTTGGATGTGTACAGAGAAATAGAGTAGTGTCAAAGATGACCCCAAGGTTGCGAGATGAGGAAACAGGAAGGAGTGTAGTGTTATCCACAGAAATAGAGAAGGGAGGAAGGGAAAAGTAGGTTTAGGAGGAAAGATAAGGAGTTCAGGTTTGGCCATGTTCAATTTCAGTTGGCAGTGAGACATCCAGGCAGCAATGTTGGATAAGCAGGCAGAGATATGGATCTGGATTCCTGGAGAGATTTTAGGTGTAGAAAGGTAGATCTGAGAGTCATCAGCATAAAGATAATACTGAAAACCATTGGAGGAAATAAGTACACCAAGGGACTGAGTGTAGAGAGAGAAAAGGAGAAGTCTCAACACAGAGCACTGAGGTATACTAACTGAAAGCGGGATGGCAGTAGAGGAGGATCCACCAGAACATATACTAAAAATGCGATGGGAGAGATAAGAAGAAAACCAGGACAAAACAGAGTCCCTAAATCCAAGAGAGGACAGGGTATTGAGGAGAAGGTGGTGATCAACAGTGTCAAAGGCAGCAGAAAGGTCAAGAAGGATGAGAATCGAGTATAGGCCTTTGGATATGGTGAGGAACAAGTCACTGGAGACTTTGGCAAGAGCCTTTCTGTGGAATGTAGAGAACAAAAGCCAGATTGCAGTGGATCCAGAAGGGCTTGAAAGGAAAAAAAGTCAAGACAGTGGCAGTGAATGGCTCATTTAAGTAGTTTTGAAGCAAAGGGGAGGAGAGAGATAAGCCAATATAGTTGGAAGGACAGTTAGGATCTAGTGAAGGCTTTTTGAGGAGAGGTGTAACCACAGTGTGTTTGAAGGCCACAGAAACAGTTGTAGTGGAAAGTGATTGGTTAAGGATATGATAGATGGAAGGGATTACAGCGGAAGAGAAAGAGCTTAGTAGACTGGTGGGAATGGGATCAGAGGAGCAGGTAGTCAGTTTGAAGGAGGAGAGAAGATTTGCAGTTTCCTCCTCAGTGATTTCAGAAAAGAAAGAAAGGGGGACCAAAGGTGAGGGAAGGATTTGGGACTGAAGAGGGAGAAGAAGAGGTGGAGGAGACCCTGCAGAGAATTCAAGCCTAATCTTCTGGACTTTGTCATGGAAGTAGCCAACCAAGGTCTGGACAGACAGTGAAGGAGGGATTGGGGTAGGAGGGACGAGGAGAGAAATGAGCATAGCAAAGAGACGGTGAGGGTCAGAGGCAAGAGAGTTAGTCCTATGGACATTGTACTATTGCTTGGCAAGTGCTATGGCTGACTGGAAAAAGTTTAGCATGAATTTGTACTGTGAGTAGTCAGCAAGAGTATGTGATTTAAGTCAAAGGTGCTCAGCTGAGAAGGCACAGGAGTGTAGGTAGCAGGTTGTCGAGGACAGCCAGGGTTGAGATATGGTACACCTCACTGGGCATGGAATGGGAGGAGGAAGTGCATCCAGAGCAGAGGAGAGTATGGTGTTATAGGAAGATAGTGCCCTATCAACAGACTCAGATGACATAGTGGAGAAAAGAGGTGATAAGACAGCAGTGGAGAGAGTTGAAGGGTTGATAGTGTAAAGATTCCTAAACATGTTGGTGGAGATCAGGCGAGACCAAGATGGGGAGTGGTTAAGGGTGAAGGTTAGCATATTATGTCAAATAAGGGCAGAACTGAGGGGAACAAGTTTGAGGGTGAGCAGTTGGAGGAGAAGATGAGGTCAAGGCAGTGGCCGTGCTTGTGAGTAGGAGCGAATAGAGCACAACTGGAGGTTGAATGAGAAGGTTAGGAAAAAGAGCTTTAAGGCATAAGGGTCAGAAGGGTCATCAACGTGAATGTTAAAATCCCCAGGAATAAGGGAAGTGGAAGGAGGAGAGCCAGGAGTCAAAGTTAGTGAGAGAGGTAGAGGTGGACTTGTTGGGGGAGAGGGTATGATAAATGACTGCTACCCAGAGAGGTAGTGAAGAAAATAGGCGGATGGCATGGACTTCAAAAGAAGCAAAGGAATTAGTTGGAGGCAGAAGAGGGGCTGAAATTGGCAGGAATGGGAGAGTAGGAACCCAACAATGCCACCACAGCCAATGGACTGAGATGTATGGGAAAATAGGTAGCCTCCATGACAGAGGACAGTGACTGAAACAGAATTTTCTGGGAGAAGTCAAGTTTCAGTAAGAGCCAGGAGGTGTAGAGTATTAGATTTAAAGAGGTCATGAATGAAGGCAAGTTTATTGGAGACAGAATGTGCATTCCAGAATGTGCTTGAAAAAGGGAGAGAGGAGAGGGATTTGAACAAGATTAGAAAGGTTACACATTGATCTACCCTGGGAGTGTGGAAAAAGTCTAGAGGGGCCAGGGTTGTGTTTGACATCTCCAGATGAGAGAAGGAGAAGGAGTAGGAGAGAAAGGGGGAAAGAGGGAGGCAGCACGATGGATGTGAGGTTGAGGTTTCCTCACTGAGAGTAGAGATGGCTGAATGAGAGGAAGAAAATTGTGAAGCTCAAGGGCAGATGATAAGGCAGAAGACAAAATGGTAGGGAATGTGGGACAGTAATGAGTGGGTAATGAGAAATGGGTAATGAGAATGAAATTGTTTGAATGAGGGGAAAAGATTAGTGAGAGTTAACATCAAGAAAACAAAGTGATGTGGAACCATAGGAAAGGGAGGAGAGATTGCAAATCAAAGGAGATACATTTGGAGAGGGACGTGAAAGTCCTGGTGGTTTCAGGTGTACTTGAATAATTATGTCAATGAGCAGAGAAAGGCTATGAAAAAATGCTAAGCCAGGGGTGGGTGGGTAATAAAGTGTTGAGAAGGGAGACATAGCACTGCAGAGAGCAGGATCTGAGTAAAGAACAGACAGAAGATAGGACACACAATTGACAAAACAGAAATTTTATTTATTTAATTTTATTACAGGTTCTTATATACCGCGCTATTCGGTATCAGCGCGGTTTACATCATAACATAACTACCATAACGACAAGTTGTCAGGTTTTACATTGAACAGGGATACAAACTTGGATAACAGGGTAAACTTTATACATAAGCTATTTACACAGCAAGGATAGGTAAAAATCAGATAATGAATATGAGGGCATTTCTAGAGTGGGTCATTCGTGGGAGGGGTATCTAGGATCAATTGCTGGCTGGGAAGTATTGGAGGAAGAGGTAGGTTTTGAGTGCCTTCCTGAACTGATATAGATTGGTTATGGCCCTAATGTCAGGGGGTAGCGCATTCCAGCATTTGGGGATATAGAAATTATTTATTTATTATTAATTATTTATTTACAGTCTTTTTTTATACCGCGCTATTCAACATCAGTGTGGGAAACAGAAACTTATACGGTGCAGGGGACTGTTCCGTATTTACAATAAACAGGTGCTTAAAACTTGGATAAACTGGAGTAACTATTTACATATAGGCTTCATATCTGGTCCTATCGTAGATTAATGATGGTGTGTTGGTGTATGTGAGCTGGTTGTTGGTACACTTACGTACCTACGTACCTACGAAATATAGACAAAACAATAAATAACATGCTAGATTCTAAAGAGGCACAGGGAAATGCCTGAACAGACATACAAAGTTAGCAGAGGCTTGCAATGAGGGTGCTCTCACCAAGCAGGAACCTCCAAATGGAGGGTCAGCAGCTCATGTGCTCAGAGAGGAAAGCTTCTGAACAAAGCTTTAGCAGGGGGAGGGGCTGGGCAATGCTGAAGGCAAGTAAGTGGAAGCAGGCAGATTGCACAAGAAGTGCCCTACTAAAACTCAGGCAAGATAAAAAAACTTAAGAGTTTAAATACCTACAAGACAGGCCTTGTAGATGAATAGGGAGAAGGAGAAAAAAAGAAAGAAAAAGCACTGCTAAATGTGCAGTCAGATAGTCTTTCTGATGTAGTGTTTTGTTGGTTTATCTACTCTATCCATTTCTTTTATTATTTAAAAAAAAAAGAGTTGTCACCAAAATCTGAGCTTTGACCTTGTCCGAAGTGCAGCAGAAAGATTTACTTATTTTTATTTATTTAGCAATGTTTATATACTGCTTTCACCGGGTCAAAACTCAGAACCAGTGTCTTTTGTGCTTGGTGCTAACCATGATGAAAAAGGACTTTTGCTTGAATGTCACTAACAACACGAAGAGACCACCTGAATTGTCTGTGAGCATTTAAAGATTGAGAAAAAGTGGCTTCTCCAAAATCTAAGAAGAGCTCCCCAATGCATAAAATGATCAGCTTGGCACATTTGAGTTGAGAATCATTCATGGCAGTATCTTTAACCTCCAGGTGCAGTGATTTTAAAACTCCAGCCCACCAAGGCGATCACCAGATAATCTTTAAAATTGGATTAGCTACACCTTGAGGTTTCCAGATGTGTAGCGCAGCTTTTTTTGGAACACCTGCAAAGGCCTGAGAGCAAGCTGGTTATGTCAACTCCTTCTAAAGTGCTGGAGAAGTGCAAGTGCTGGAGTAGCAAACAGAAGAAGAGAACGTGCTTGGACTCTCTTTTTGCGCAAGAGCCTCTGCCCAGACCTTCCTCATACAGTGAAAGATCTATTCTGCACTGACCTGCACATCTTTGCATAATAGTCTGTTCCGTCTCCTCCAATCCTAATTACTGTAGCTGTTGAGTCTTCCTCCTTAGTCACACTGTTGCTTCTGGAACACTTTTTGTTTCCTTCAGAAGAAATTCTATGACTTCCAAGGATTATTCCAAGAACTTGCCCAATATTCGTTATCAATAATCTACAGAGGAGCCTTCTAATTTTGGAGTACACAAGCAAGGCCAGCTTAAGGGTGAGGCAGTGATTCACTGGCCTGGGGCACTGAAGCTAAAGGACACCTAAAGCCTATCCTACCAGCTCGCCCTATCTATAAATACGAAGTGCCTCTTCTTGCTTTTCAAACCTGCCAGGCAGAGGAAGTAGAAAGGAACAGCACAGCAGCAGGAAGTGACATGGTCTTGCTACTGTGTCCAGGATTATTGGAGATGTAAGAAAAGATAGGAGCAGGGAGTGGGAACAAAGCACTAATGCTGGGGGAGCTGGTGGCTGATTCCTGGGGCTGGGGTGGGGACTAGAAGGACTAGAGGCTGATGCTGGGAAAAGGGAGCTGAGGCTGATGTTGGAGAGTTGGTGATAGGGACTGGGAGAAGGGGACTGATCCTGATACTGGGTTATTGAGCGAAGGGGGCTGGAAGCTGATGTTAGTGGCTGAGACTGAAGTTTGAGAGCTGAAGGCTGATGCTAGAACTGGAGTCTGGGAGGAGGACAGACTATGGGGAAGCTTGGAGAAGGGGTGCTGATATTGGGAGAAGGGAGAGGAGGACAGATACTGTGAGGGGGTGAAATAAGGGCATAAGCAGGGGAAGATTATAGGTAAAGCAAAAAGTAAGTATGTGGGTAAAGGCAGGGATAATGGATGCTTAGAAAAGGGGAGAAAGAGGCAGGAAGGAAGATCCTGCAGATTAGGGGATAAAGAGGAGCAGGGACTCAGGTGAATACTCTAGGACTGGATGGCAGACCAGAGAAAGACAGGTTCTAAGTGGAGACTCAGGACGTGGGTGAGATTGTGAGGGAGGACTCAAGGATTAGGTAGGATGGAAGAATGGGGATTTAGTGAGGGGGATAATGGGGGCTAAAATCTGAGCAGGAATTAAGGAGGGCAGTGTGGATTAGATGACTGGGTGAGAGGTATGAGCCAGGCTATTACTACTACTGCTTATCATTTCTATAGCACTACAAGGCACACACAGCACTGTACAGAGACATGTAAGAGACAGTCCCTGCTTTTAAGAACTTACAGTCTAGTCAAGACAGACAACACAACAACTGGGGACTAGGATATATCTAAGAGAATGGTAAGGAAATGCATAGGAGGTGAACAGGAGACTAAGGGGATCAGGATCCAAAAGCAGTCCCTTTAGTCTTCTGTTCACCTCTTCTGTGTTTTCTTACCATTCTTCTTGATATATCCTAGTTCCCAGTTGTTGTGTATCTGTCTTGACTAACCTGTAAACTCTTATAAGCAGAGACTGTTTCTTTTATGTTCCTGTACAGTGCTGCATGTATCTTTTAGAAGGGAGAGGAGGACAGATACTGTGAGGGGGGAGAAGTAAGAACATAAACATAAAGCTCTGAGATTCAGTGCAGAAACATGGGAAGGGAAGATGGTTAAGAACATAAGCTCCTTATCATCCCTCATCTTGAAGGACTAGAAAAAGGGACTGTTACTTCTGGAGAGAGATCTGCAACTGTGAGTAAATACTTCTGGTAATTTTCTAAAAGGAATTCTTTGTATTAAAGCTAATTAATCTGTGAACCCACTATTTTTGTTAAATCAGTCAGGGCCTACTAGCAGCAGTTTAAGTTTAAATTTAAAACACAGAGGAGAACTTTCTGGTTACATTTTCATACCCAGCAGAGAGCTTGTAGTTTAAATTTAATAGTCACTCAGGGCCTAGTAACAGCAAAGTACTTTTAGTTTAAATTTAAAACACAGAAGAGAGCTTTCTGGTTACATTTGGAACCCAGCAGAGAGCTTGTAGTCTAAATTCAATAGTCACTCAGGGCCTAGCATCAGCAAAGTACTTTTAGCTTATATTTAAAACACAGAAGAGAGCTTTCTGGTTAAATTTAGAACCCAGCAGAGAGCTTGTAGTTTAAATTTCATAAGAAGTTAGAGCCTAGCAGCAGCTAAGAGCTATAATTTAAATCAAATCAGAATTTAGCTTACCTCAGCAGCACAAGACAGGGTACTGTGTAGCAGTCCTCTTTTAATAAGTGTTATTTCCCTCCCTCCCCACACCCACCCATCCCTTGGATAATCATAGCTTTATAGGTACTTACACATCTTAAAAGGCAGGAGGTGCTCTCAGGTGAAGCTCATTACCCAAATCAGTCATACACTAAGGACCTGAGATTAGTTAAGCTTCAGGTGAACAAGGTATTTTACATGTATTAGGTACAGTTTTATTAGTATAAATATCCATAGCAACCCTTAGTAAGTAAAGAACTTAGATCTAAACACAAACTTAAAACTAAGATGCAGACAGCAGTCCAGCAGCGGGATGGGGGTTTTCCAGTCTTTTGCATTTAGTGTCACATGTATGATTTTCTCCCAGTTAGTGAGAGGTCTTCCGTGTGCACTAGGTGCAAGGAGCTTTTGCTCTCAGGGAACAAGTCCGTTCTCTAGAGGCTAAAGTAGCAGACTTGGAAAGCATAAGACAGACAGAGAGGTACATAGACGAGACCTACAGGGATATAGTCCTGAAGTCCCACCTCCAGTCTGGCAGCATCCCTGTTGCCATGGAGGAGAGAGGTCACGTGACAGGAGAGCATCACCCTGGTGTGGCAGGAAGTGATCCTGTAACTAGGACCTGTCCTCCAGGTGATGTAAAACCCACTTGCACCGAGGAAGTTTCTCCAGGGCCATGTGCCCATGAGGGAAGGGTTAGGACAGCCGTTATAGTTGGTGATTCAATCATTAGGTGGGTGGCTGGTGGACGTGAGGATCGCCTGGTAACATGCCTGCCTGGTGCGAAGATAGCGGACCTCACGTGCCACCCAGATAAGGTCTTAGATAGTGCTGGGGAGGAGTCTGCTGAATTGGTACATGTCGGTACCAATGACATAGGAAAATGTGGTAGGGAGGTTCTGGAGGCTAAATTTAGGCTTTTAGGTAGGAAGTTGAAATCCAGAACTTCCAGGGTAGTATTCTCCGAAATGCTTCCTGTTCCACACGCAGGACCAAAAAGGCAGGCAGAGCTCCGGAGTCTCAATGCGTGGATGAGACAATGGTGCAGAGATGAGGGTTTTGGATTTGTTAGGAACTGGGGAACATTCGGGGAAAAGGAGGGGCTCTTCCGAAGGGATGGGCTTCACCTTAACCGGGATGGAACCAGGCTGCTGTCATTAACCTTTAAAAAGGAGATAGAGCAGCTTTTAAACTAGATATTAGGGAAAAGCCGACAGTCGCTCAAGAGCGGATGGTTCAGAAGAATGTATCTTTGAAGGATACTACCAAAAGCAGAGAGATTTCACAAAAGAGTAAAGTAGCCCAAATGCCCTCAAGTATGGAGCAGACAGAGCTTAAAGATCCCAAATTACCCATGTCTAACAATAGCCAAATTAATATGAATAAAATACATTCTCTAAAATGCTTGTATGCAAATGCTAGAAGTCTAAAAAATAAGATGGGAGAGTTAGAATATATAGCACTAAATAAAAAGTTAGACATGATTGGAATATCAGAGACATGGTGGAAGGAGGACAACCAGTGGGACACTGTGATACCTGGGTACAAACTATATCGTAATGATAGAGCTGATCAAATTGGTGGAGGGGTTGCTTTCTATGTTAGAGAGGGCATTGAGTCAGAAAGGATTAAAGTTTTGCAGGAAACAAAATCAGCTGTAGAATCTATATGGATTGAAATTCCATGTAAAAGGGGGAAGGCGATGGCAGTGGGGGTGTACTATCGAGCGCCTGGCCAGAATGACCAAATGGATGATGAAATGCTCAAAGAAATCAAGGAAGCTAATAAAAGTTACAGTGCAGTAATAATAATGGGTGATTTCAATTACCCCGGTATCGACTGGGTCAGTGTCACGTCAAGACATGCTAGGGAGATAAAGTTCCTAGATGAAATAAATTGCTGCTTCTTGGAGCAGCTGGTTCATGAACCGACCAGAGGGGAAGCCATATTAGACCTAGTCCTTAGTGGAACACCAGATCTAGTGCAAGAGATAAGGTTATTGGGGCCACTTGATCGCCTTTGATTTAATTAGTGGAGGAGGGATAGTAAGGAAATCCACAGTACTACCTTTTAACTTTCGAAAGGGAGACTATGATAAAATGAGGAAAACAGTTAAGAAAAAACTAAAAGGAGCAGTTGCAAAGGTTAAAGACGTACATCAGGCTTGGCTGTTGTTGAAAAATACTATCTTGGAAGCCCAGACCAGCTGTATTCCACGCTTTAAGAAAAGTGGAAGGAAGTCCAAAAAACTGCCAGCATGGTTTAAAGGTGAGGTCAGAGAGGCTGTTGTTGCCAAAAAAGCATCTTTCAGGAAATGGAAAAAAGAGCCAAACGACAAAACCTGGAAACAGCACAAGCACTGGCAAGTCAAATGCAAGGCATTGATAAGGCAGGCAAAGGGAGAATTTGAGAAGAAGCTTGCTGCAGAAGCAAAAACGCGAAGTAAAGACCTTTTCAAGTACATTCGTAGCAAAAAAATCTGTGAGAGAGTCAGTTGGTCCATTAGATGATAAAGGGGTTAAAGGAGCACTAGAGGCGACAAGGCGATAGCGGAGAGACTGAATGAATTCTTTGCTTCAGTCTTTACTGAGGAAGATGTAGGGATGTTACCCATCACTGAAGTGGTATTTAAAGGTGCGGAAGAATTGAAGGAAATATCGATACATCGGGAAGATGTATTACAACTATTAGATAAACTGAAGAGTAGCAAATCACCTGGGCTAGATGGTATACATCCAAGGGTGTTGAAAGAACTGAAATATGAGATTGCAGACCTGCTATTAGTAATCTGTGAACTATCATTAAAATCATCTCTAATACCTGAAGATTGGAGGATCACCAATATAACACCAATTTTTAAAAAGGGTTCCAGGGGTGATCCGGGAAACTACAGACCGGTGAGCCTGACATCAGTACTGGGAAAAATGGTAGAAACCATCATAAAGAATAAAATTACTCAGCATGTAGATAGTCATGACCTTATGGGAGACAGCCAACATGGCTTTAGACAAGGAAGATCTTGTCTTACTAATCTGTTATGTTTTTTTGAAGGAGTGAATAATCAGGTGGACAAAGGTGAGTCGGTTGATATTGTGTATCTGGACTTTCAGAAAGCCTTTGACAAGGTCCCTCATGAGAGACTTTTGGCAAAACTAAAGAGTCATGGGATAGGAGGCAGTGTACTATTGTGGATCAGGAACTGGTTAAAAGATAGAAAGCAGAGGATAGAGCTAAATGGCCAATTTTCCCAATGGAGAAAGGTGAATAGTGGTGTACCCCAGGGATCTGTGCTGGATCCGCTGCTTTTTGACATATTCATAAATGAAAGCGGAATAACGAGTGAGGTTATCAAATTTGCAGATGACACAAAACTATTTAAAGTTGTTAAAACCCAAGGGGATTGTGGAAAATTGCAAGAGGATCTTGATAAATTGGAAGACTGGGCATCAAAATGGCAGATGAAATTTAATGTGGACAAGTGCAAGGTTATGCACCTAGGGAAAAACAACCCAAACTATGGTTACACGATGCAAGGTTCCACATTAGGAACTACCACCCAGGAAAAAGATTTAGGCGTCATTGTGGATAACATGTTAAAACCCTCGGCCCAGTGTGCAGCAGCGGCCAAGAGAGCAAATAGAATGCTAGGTATGATAAGAAAAGGAATGGAAAATAAAACAAAAGATATTATAATGCCTCTATATCGTTCCATGGTGAGACCGCACCTTGAATATTGTGTGCAATTCTGGTCGCCGTATCTTAAAAAGGATATAGCGATTTTAGAAAAGGTTCAGAGAAGAGCCACTAACATGGTAAAGGGGATGGAAGGATACTCCTATGAAGAAAGGCTAAAAAGGTTAGGGCTCTTTAACCTGGAAAAGAGACGGCTGAGGGGAGATATGATAGAAGTCTATAAATTAATGAACGGAGTGGAACGGGTAAACGTAGATTGATTGTTTACCTTATCAGAATATAGAAAGACTAGGGGACATGCAATGAAGCTACAGGGTAAACTATTTAAGACTAATAAAAGAAAATATTTTTTCACTCAACGTGTAATCAAACTCTGGAATTTGTTACTGGAGGATGTAGTAAAGGCTGTTAGTGTAGCTGGGTTTAAAAAAGGTTTGGACAAGTTCCTGGAGGAAAGGTCCATAAACCATTATTAAGAAGGGACCCAGGATATCAATGCTTGAACCAATACAAGCATTGTGGAGCCTGTGTCCCTTGGGGAAACTGCTAGGTACATATGACCTAGATTGGCCACTGTTGAAAACAGAATACTGGGCTTGATGGACCTTGGTCTGACCCAGTATGGCATATCTTATGTTCTTATGTTATCCAGTCCCAATTTTTGGGTTGTTACCCTTTACCAGCATCTTGGAGTCTGAGCATGTCATCTTTGATGACATCTTTATCTTTATCTTCATTCGTAAGGCTTGATAGACCGCCCAAGCCATAGCATCAGGGCGGTGTACAATACAAAAAAACAAGGCTACTGAGAAATAAAGTTGGAAAAGAACGCCAATAACAACAGGACAGAAGACAGAGAGGGGTAGAGAGAAGATAGAGAACAAAGGAGGTCCATAAAGTGGAAAGGAGGGTAGGGGACGGGAGAGACGGCGAGGAAGGGCTAGTCAAAAAATACTTGCGGGAAAGCTACGGAGGGTGGGTGGGCGTGGGTGGGGGCAGAGCGCCATCGGTGGTGGGGGAGTGATCAAAAGCTTGACAGAAGAGATGGGTTTTGAGGAGAGCTTTAAAGCGGGGATAAGACAGTTCAGTGCAGAGAGAGAGAGGAAGTGAATTCCATAAAGCGGGGCCTAGGAAGAAAAAAGCTGAGTGACGAGTGAGTTCCAGACGTGCGTGAGAAGGGGAGGGGAGAAAGAGATGATTGCCATGTGCTGAGCGAAGAAGGCGTGGAGAGGGTTGAAGACGAATGATGTCAGCCAGATACTGGGGGCTGCTGGAGTGAAGAGCTCTATGTATGATGGTGAGTAATTTGTAAACAAATCTGTAAACAAACATCAGTATACATAGGCAACTGGTACCATCCACCAGTCCGAGTAAGTTCAGCCTCTAAACAGCTGGGAAGATGTGATCTCAGGTTTCTGGATGCACTGAAGGGACAACTAAGGAGTATTCTTTTTTCATTCCTTTTGGCTTGCAATTTAGTTGGGCTGTTTTTTGGGAGGATCTCTATCCCTTTAAGTTCCAGCCGCAGGATTTTTTCCTTTGGTCCGACGAATAAAGCAACTAATAAAAAAAAAAGAGGGTGATCGGAAAGGAGGGCCTTTCTCGTTGAAAGGAGGAGGCATGCCTGTTCATGTGCAGCGGTTCCCAAACCCATCAGATTGAGGCCTGACACTTGCAGCCCTTACAAAGACTTCCCATCTCCAACGCTGAAGCTGGTGAGTAGGGCTTAGCGTTCAACTGGAGAGCAGCACATACTTCTACCGCCGATGCAAACTTAGCTGGTTTGCCTGCTTGTTCCGGGGGCAGTCTGCACTAGCAGAGGTGTTTTTTGTTTTGGGCAGGTTTTTTTGGCGGTGTTCAAGCTGCGTGGTTGAGGACCCTGTCATTTGGCACTGCGTGGGAAACAGCACTATTTTTCTCCCACTGGGGTTGCCTTCATTAAGGACGGGGAGATCTGCTCTGATGCTGTGGACACTTCCTCCACATTTTCTTGTTTTTTTAAAGTGAGCTGCGCCTGCTGTTAGCAGTAAAAAAAAAATAAAATAAATAAAAAACAAGCTCAAAATTTAGCAAGAGCAGCTTTTTCTTTTGTTTTTGTTTTTGGGTTTTGGTGCAAGCAGTAAAGTGAACTTTCCGGGAGGGTGCCCAGCAGTGGTATTAAAAGGGGCACCAGGATTCTTCCTTCTTCTGGACCTAACATGCCCTTGAAGGCCACGTGCCTTGGGTGTGGTACCTGCCAGAGCTCTGTCTCAGCCGCTGGTCTTTGCCGCAGCTGTGAGGAAGAGTGCCAGTCAGCAGAGGAAGGCTTACTGGAGGAGAGTTCAGCTAAGGCTGGGCGAGCGGGGACCTCGGGGTCGGAGGTTGGCTCGCAGTCTGGAGGGGTCTGTGGCTAACTCGCCGCTGTTGCGGTACCCCTGACCAAATTCGAGCCATCCGTCCCTTCCTTACACCTCAGGCCCTCACTACTCTCATCTTGTCTCTGGTTATCTCCCATCTAGGCTTTTGTAATTCTGTCCTTTCTGGTGTCCCTAAATCCCACCTACTCAGACTACAACGCATACAGAATACAACCGCATGCCTTATCTCTTACTCCTCACGTTGGGAACATGTCACTCCCCTTCTTATTAATCCCCACTGGCTCCCTCTGGCTCAACGTATCCATTACAAACTTCTCACACTGGTCCATCAGGCTATATACATTCACACCCCACAGTACCTCTCTGATCTTCTACAATTTCATACTCCTATCCGTTCCCTCTGGTCCATTCATATCAACCGGCTTCACCTCCCCTCCCCCGCACATGCGCATCTCCAGTCCACTCGCAACTCTGCATTTTTTCTTTACTGGCCCTGCTTTGTGGAACTCTCTCTCTACCTCACTATGTCTGGAGCAAAACTACCGTACCTTTAAGCTTTCAACTTAACCATTGCCCAGGTCTTGTGTGTTTTCTCTCTTTCAGTCCTGTTCTATGTGTATGTTTGTATGCTTGTCTCTGATTCCTCCTTTCCTATCTAATTGATGTAACTTCTTTGCGGTGCCCATGGCCCATTTCTATATTCTATATTATTTGAATTTTTGTAAACTGCCTTGCTATTATTTGAAAGGCGGTATATCAAATGTAATAAACCATAAACCATAAACCATTTTGGAAGGGAGTAACAGTCTGACTCCACCCGTCATGGAGTGTAAAGGCAAGGAGGTATCTTCTCCCCGGCCCTTTACATTTCAGGATTTCGCTGCAGAGAGGAGCCAGGGAGGTTTCTCTCCAGGGTTTGTACTCCTCATGTATAAAGCATTCTGCATGAAGAGATGGGACAGGGAGATTCCCTCTGGCGTGCCAGAGTGCTAAGAAGAGGAGGCCACCTGAGGCCCTCTCAAGTACATCAGCCGAGGAGGAGCCTGGTACTAGCCAATGACGATTGGACAGTGACCCTTGGGAGGATTCGGGGTCCCTCCACTTGCAAGATCTGGTGGACATGGATGGTGAGGTGGACCGGGGGCCGAGCTGGTAGATCTTGAGGAAGGTGCCAATGCAGATGTTTTTTCTTTTTTTTTTTGCACCAGTGGAGAAAGACAAAAAGAAAAGGAACATGGAGCCCCGGAGGAGCTCCGACCCTAGATGGCTGCCAACTCTAAGATCACTGGACTGCCCATATAAAGACTTTCTTCAGGCCAGGATCGCCATTGCCATCTACAGTTGAAGAACCATGGAGGGTCCGGGACTGGACTGGAGGTACTCAAGAAAAACCAATTAGCAGGTAAGGCCTAATTTCACCATATTCCATACTGGGTCAGAGCAAGGGTCCATCAAACTCAGTATCCTGTTTCCAATAGCGGCCAGTCCAGGTCACAAGTACCTGTCAGGTTCCCAGAAAGGTACACAGATTCATTGCTGCTTACCCCAGGGGTAAGCAGTGGATTTCTACTCTGGCGGGGTGGGGGGGAGGGGAAGAAAGGCATGGCAATCTACTTCCGGTCGCACTGCCAAGAGAACCCAGGAGCAGCTGGGTCACCAGGATTCAGCATTGACTCAAAGACACATTGCATTTTCTGCATACTATTCTGAAAGTACATGCTATGGATCAATGGCATGTACTTTCAGTGTGGACATGCACAGGGGTGGAGCATGCATTTGCATGCATACTTTACAGAAGAGACCCAATGCACATAAAATATTGAAGGTCAGATGCTCTAGAGCTGAAACAAGTGACCGCAACAATATTTATTTAATTTATTTATTTGAACACTTTTCATATACCACCCCTTCCATTGATCGGGGCGGTTTACAGAGACCTGAATTCCAAAAACTTGGTTACAGGGAACATTTTAAACTATGAATACAATAAACTATATACAGGTCAGCTAGGCACATATGCAGAAGCATAGTGTAAGCTGAGATCGAACTGTTTACATGATATGTTGACAACAGAGCAGCTTACAGAGGTGTATTTGTACCGGGGAGGGGGAGGGGGATCACAGATGCAGGAGGGGGGGGGAGGGTACAGGGGGAATAGCTGAGTTGTACTATTCCATGAAAAGTAGGGTTTTTAGTAGTTTACAAAATGTCTGTAGGTCCTTAGTTGATCTGATAGAGTCAGGGAGGGAGTTCCGGAGGGTTGGGGCAGAGTACCTGAAGGCTTTGTTGCTGGTAGCCTTCTTGGTTTTCCTTACTGAGGGAGATATGGATAGGTGGTCCATTGTACATTTTCTTCTCATTCTGAAATCAGCTTGTGTGGTGGATCAGAGTAGATAGGTAGGAAGGGGAGATATTGTTGTTTAGTTTAAAAATAGTGACAAACATTTTGTATTTAACGCTGGAAGCGATGGGGAGCCAATGGAGGTTATAGAGAATTGGGGTGATGTGGTCCGTAAAGCTTGCTTTGGAAATAATCCTAGCAGTTACATTTTGTGCAAGTTGAAGTGAATGGAGTGTCTTTTTAGGTAGACCCTGTAAGAGGCTATTGCAGTAGTCCAAGTGAGGGGTGATCAAAGCTTGGATTACTGTTCTGAAGTCATGTGTTTCCAGGATCGGTCAGAGGTGCTGTATGCTTTTTAATTGAAGAAAATTGCCCTAGTAGTTTGTTTGACTTGGGAGTCATAGTGAGTGCCTTGTCGATAACGACACCTAGGTACCTAGGTAGTTTACCTCCTGTTTGACTGGCAACTTAATATTATGCAGTTTAAAGGTAGTGGGGGGTATGAAGCTCTGGTTTCTAGTCGTGAATAAAATTTCTGTTTTCTTGGGGTTTAGTTGCATGTTGTTTGCATTTAGCCATGATTCCGCTCCAGTTGTACAATCAGTAATGCTGTTGTATTGAGGATTTCTTATGTCAACCAAAGCATATACCATTATATTTTATTTATTTTATTGTTTTTATATACCGCGCTCTTTAAAATCAGTGCGGTTTACAGTTAACAGTTTTTGTGCAGAACAGGCTCACTATTAAGCACTTACAATGAACTGGTGATACAACTTGGGTTTCAACTGGGGGAACTATCAACATACATGTAGATAGATGTGAAATTTGATATTGTATTTTTTGAAGATTGTGCAAATAGGCTGGATGTATAGATTAAATAGTAATGCTCAAAGGGCCGAGCCTTGGGGAATACCCTGTTCTTTGGGGGAATGTCGCAGATGATTCTTGGTTGATTTTTACAAATTTGCGGCGATTAGATATGTAAGATTTGAACCAATTTAGAGCTGTTCCAAAGATGCCTAAGCTTGCTAGTCTAGCCAGAAGGATGGTATGTTTAACGCTGTCAAATGCTGAGGAAATATCCAGAAAGATCATTATGAAGGCTTGATTTGGGTTGTCTAGTCCGTAGATAAGTGTATCAAATAAAATTAAGAGGAGGGTTTTGATGCCATGATAGGGGCGGAAACCATATTGGTGGGTATCAAGTGGACCGTTGAGTTCAATGACGTCTTGAAATTGTATTTGAACTACTTTTTCAATTATTTTTGCTAAAAATGGAATGCTGACTATTGGGCGATATGAGGTAGGGTCATCTTTGTTGAGGGATATGTTTTTAAGTGAGGGATGAATGATGGACAATTTCAGGGAGTCTGGCATAACTCCTTGAGTGAGGGAGTGATTGACGATGCTGAGTATTGCAGGTGCTAGTTCGGTTTTGGTTGCTTTTATCCAGGAGACTGGACATGAATCAAAGTGGGATGTTGTAGTTTTAATCTTGGTTATTGTTTCTAGTAGTTGTTTTTCTTTTATGGGATGGAATACGGACCATTTATTAGGGTGCTTTTGAGAGTCATTGCAGATGAGATCTGGAGGGTTATTTTTGTTTTTTAACTTAGAAGCTAGGTAGTCTGCTATTGCATGTGGCTTGATGAAGGTGCTATTTGATAGGTTTGCATATGACTTGGTTAGGGACTTTACTATTTCAAAAAGTTCCCTAGGGTGGTTGATGGTCTTATTTAGTACGGAAGAGTGATATTCTCTCTTTGCCCTGTGAATTGCCTCCTTATAGGTGTTTACATTTACATGTATCTGCAGCCACTTATGCTAGTATTCCATAAAATAAATGCTGCATGGATTTGTCTTTATAAAATAGGTGCCATTAATATGCATATATTAACTAGATTGTAAGCTCCGATGAGCATGACTCTGACGGGCAGGGACTGTCTCTTGTATGTTGGCTACCTCTTGTAGGTTAGCTGTGCAGCGCTGCATGCGTGGCGCTTTATAAGTGCTAAATGAAAGAAAGCTTGATTGTACCAGGCTGGATACACAGTTAGGCCCTGTGTATAACATTATATTACTATAAGCCCTAAGAAAGAGTTAATATCATTTGTAGCTCCTTATTTAATACCATCCTTGAAAACTCTGTAGAAGAAACTGGGTGAAAGGTTTTACATAACATAAACATTAGTCTTGTTATTAGAAAGATAAGTAAAAGGCAAGTTGTTTACCCAGCTTCTCAGTCTCTTAGTCTCTGGTCAGAGATATCAAACTGTCAGTGTTAGGATTAATTAGAATTAAGGCCTACATAGACATGTCTGAGAATATATGTATGTCTTTTCATGATTGTCTATGACGTGCATGCCTATAGAAAAGTATGTTATGAATATACGTAACACTAGGCGTAGAATAGAATATGTATATTATGAATATACGTGATGTGAGACGTAGAATAATAAAGTGAAATTATGCTGTGTAATGGAATCTTTACCTATAAATAAAGTGGCCTAAAGCTATGATATCAGAGTAAACATAGGCAAAGACCTAGCTTGCTCTCCCAAAGCTTTGGTGGATTTTATGATACAAGTGTGTTGTGTATTATTTACAAATTTGTATATTATTCAAAGAATTGTGATCAATTAACCTTCTCCTTGTTTTGTGTGCTGATTTCTGTAACCCTCCACGGGACAGGCTCCCTCCACGGGACAGGCTCCCTCCACGTGACAGGCTCTCCCCAATCGGGGGATTGAGCTGCGACCAGAGCCAGCAACCCAGCTGCAGAGTGCTGCCCAATTGGGGCAGACTCGGAAGGATAAAAGGAACAGCGCCGTCGGGCGCTGCAACAGATTTCAGCTCTCCCTCCACGGGACAGGCTCCCTCCACGGGACAGGCTCTCCCCAATCGGGGGATTGAGCTGCGACCAGAGCCAGCAACCCAGCTGCAGAGTGCTGCCCAATCGGGGCAGACTCGGAAGGATAAAAGGAACAGCGCCGTCGGGCGCTGCAACAGATTTCAGCTCTCCCTCCACGGGACAGGCTCCCTCCACGGGACAGGCTCTCCCCAATCGGGGGATTGAGCTGCGACCAGAGCGAGCAACCCAGCTGCAGAGTTCTGCCCAATCGGGGCAGACTCGGAAGGATAAAAGGAACAGCGCCGTCGGGCGCTGCAACAGATTTCAGCTCTCCCTCCACGGGACAGGCTCCCTCCACGGGACAGGCTCTCCCCAATTGGGGGATTGAACTGCGACCAGAGCCAGCAACCCAGCTGCAGAGTGCTGCCAAATCGGGGCAGATTCGGAAGGATAAAAGGAACAGCGCCTTCGGGCCTCGCCAGAGGGCCCTTCGGCGTGGCCCTTAGGCGGAGGCCAGTGACGGAGGCCACTCTCTAAGCAGTTATTTGATGGTTGGAGTCCCCAAACCGACGGCACAACACGACAGCTGAGATCCATCAAAGCTTGAGCTCCCTCCACAGGTTGAGCTCGCCGAAATCTCACACAACTTTGACTATAGCCTAATGCAATACGAGGACATAACAGAATGAACGTGTTACAGCTTTTACATACCGTTTCGGGCCTCTCAGACACGTAAGTTGGTAATCGCTCCTTATCTGTCGACACCTTAGGTGCATAATGTAGGTGCTTAATTGTAAGTTAAGAGTCTCTCCAATTGTAATCTCTTTCTTGCCATACCCCTCTGAGTTAATTTAGAACCCTCCCAAGTAACTCTAGATTGAATTTATTCCACCATTAGTAATCTGCTATGTTTAAGATAGTCTCAATTTGACTGTTCCAAGTATCTGATGTCACAATAACAGGAGATAAGTCTCTACCCCAGGCAAGCAACTATTATCTCAAATCCTTTACAAGATAAGTACCGGTAGCCCTGACAAGTCTGAAGCAACCTAGTAGCCAAGAACCTCACTCAATAGCTATGGCAGGTGACTCCCTCAGTCTCAGTAGCACAATGTCGCTCATAAGATGCTTGCTTATACTATATGTTTGCATTACAATTTCATTGTCTGTATCTGATTATATCCACAACCAAATCCGACTATACTACACGCATTGGTCATGGTACCCAGTTTACTACTATGTAACATTCTCTGTCCCTACACTCTTTACACTCGCTCATATCAACACAGTCACACCCCAGTACAACTCGAGACCGCCCAACATGACACCCAACCCCCGCACCACCTTACATATGAAACCAACTAAGTCTAGGAATAAAATAAAGCATAATTTGCTCCTGCAACCTAGCACCCCATCACAGTCCCGGCTCTCTTGCATTCTAATAAACGCAAGATCCATAAGAAATAAGACCCATATCATACACAATATCATTACTGATGACAGGCCTGACCTCCTGTGCATCACAGAAACTTGGCTCTCAAACACAGATGCAGCTATACTAAACCAAATCAACAAGCCAGGCTACATGTTATTCAACTCTCCACGCACACACAAAAAGGGAGGGGGAGTCCTAATCATGGCAAAGACCTCCCTTGGGTTAACAATCACTTCAACAGTTGCCACACAGGAAATCGATATCCTCCGAGTGGAGAATCGAACCTTGTCAATATGCCTATTGTATAGACCTCCATCAGTGCAACACGAAGCCCTCGCTGACGCATTGGGAACCCTCTCCTCCACTGCAACTAAGAAATACCAGATAATTCTGGGAGATTTCAATCTCAACTCCATTCCACACATTCAGGCAACCTCCTTCCTAGAAGCCATGGACCAGCTCGGATATAATCAACTAATTCAAGAGGAGACCCACAACAAAGGAAATACCTTAGACCTGATATTCCTCCCTAAAAACTCTCAGCATCGAGAATTTAAACAACCTGAAATCCTTATTACACAGGTCCCATGGTCTGATCACCATCAAATTCAGATCACCATATATCTATCCTCTGAAACATACAAGTTAGATTCCCACACACCTAATCAACAAAGGAGAAAATTCCAACAGCTAAACAAGGAAACCCTAATAAGCTCTCTTGAGGAACACATAACCCTTGATAACACCAACATTGAAGACCTCACTCACCAATGGTTCTCTACAATCGAAACCAACTCTAAACCAACATGGAAGTCAACAGCTAGACCTATGAAAACAAAAACAGAACCTTGGTACACTCCACTGCTACACAAAATGAAAAAGGAGTTAAGAAAAGTGGAAAGAAGATGGAGACAGACCAAGGATGACCTTCGCAAGATGGAATACCTAGAGCTCCTAACCAAATATAAAAATGAGACCAGCAAGGCCAAGAAAGCGCATCACACCAAGGTACTCAATAAGGCCATTAACAGACCCAGAGAGTTGTTTGAGCTAGTCAAGTCACTTACAAAGCCACTGCCTGAACCTAACTGCAATGAGAAAATAAAGGCCCAGGGCCTGGCCGATTACTATGCTAGCAAACTCAATCCAACTAACCTTCCTCTCCAAACTCTGAAAATGATCGATATAGTCCCAAAGCAGCCGGACAGTCAGAAGACAAGCTTTCAACCCAATGAAGGATGGTCTTCGTTCCATACTATTAACGAAAAACTAATCTTAAATACGATCACAAACCTTCATACAACGACATCTCTCCTAGATCCATGTCCAGCAGAATGGATCAAATCAACTAAAAACGAAATTTCGCATCTGATAACACACATAGTCAATCAATCCCTGCAGCAAGGTATCATGCCTGCTCAACTTAAAAGATCGCTAATTAGACCTATATTAAAAAATAAAGCTCTTAACGAAGAAGACCCTACCTCATACCGGCTGATTTCAAGCATATCCTTTCTTGCAAAGATTATCGAGAAGGTAACTCAGCAGCAACTGCAAGACCACCTAGATGAGCACAAAATACTTGATGAGCATCAATATGGTTTTAGACCCCAACATGGTGTCGAAACCCTACTTATAGCCCTCTTAGACAACCTCATCAAGGGGCTGGAAAACAAAAACAAGATGTTCATACTAATATTCATAGATATATCTGCGGCGTTCGACACAGTAAATCATCAAATACTCTTGCGCAGACTAGAATCAATAGGTATAACAGGCACACCCATAAAGTGGTTTGAGTCATACCTAACAAATAGAATGCAACAGGTTCGTTTCAATAACGAGCAAGCAAAACCCTTCCCCAAACCCAAGGGATACCACAGGGCTCAGCCATCTCCTCCCTGTTGTTTAACGTCTATATCCAGCCAGTATGTGCAATTTTCCAGAAGCATAGTATCAGCTACCACCTATATGCAGATGACATCATGTTGTACACACAACTTGATATAAACAACCCCAATCTCAACCAATTAGAAGAATGCCTACACGATCTGCAAAACTGGCTCCAATGCAACAATATGTCTATAAATCACAAAAAAACTGAAGTGATGTTCATATCAGGAAAACAAGATTTCATACCTCCTGCATCTATCACCCTGAACGGAAACACCTATCTCTCTAAAAATGAGATCAAATACCTAGGGGTACTAATCGATGCTAACCTAAAGATGGACAAACACCTCCGGATAACTAATAGAGCAATTTTTCACAAACTGAGAGTTCTACAGCCCATACGCTGCATCATTGACCACTTGGACTTTAGAACAGTAGCACAGGCACTCATCATTCCTCACCTAGATTACTGTAACGCTATCCTGCAAGGTCTACCGAAAAAAAACACTAAACATCCTACAAATGGCGCAAAATGTAGCAGCCAGAATTAACATGAATAAGAGTTTGTCAGACCACATCACTCCAGTTCTTATAGAGCTCCACTGGCTCCCCATACCTGCAAGGATAATCTACAAAATGCTGGTATCTACACTTAAAATTATCCACAAAATATCTCCCTCCTTTCTCGATAACCTTATCACAACTCAGCCTGCCAACAGATGCCGACGAACTGCTAACCTGAACACACTCTGCGTACCCAGCAGCATAAGGTCAGTGAAAGAACGGACCAGCAACTGGGCATTCACCTACTCAGCACCCATACTCTGGAACCAGATGCCACACGAGCTACGTCAGATCAAGGACTTACAGGTCTTCAGAAAAGAGCTTAAAACTCACCTATTCCAAATACACTACGGCATCACATAGCCGGTTCCAACTATCCCCTCCCATGCTGCCCACCTACCTCAAAAGCCTAAGCCTCATATGAACCTAATGCTCATTTGATGTCCACTTCCATGATGATCAAAATGTCGATATGTATATAATTTTCTCCTATTATGCCTTTATATATTGCGACTCTGTTGTATATTTACACTGGTGTTCAAACTGTAATTTATGCCAATGATATGTATAACTGTAATTGTGCCGTTGTTAATCACCCCCTTATCTTGTCCCCTCTCCCATGTCTTGTACAATAATTTGTAATTCATACTGGTGTTTAAACAGTAATTTATCTGCCAATCAATTGTATAACTGTAATCTTCTCGTTGTTTATCTTTCCCTTGTCTATTCCCCTCTCCCTGTCTTGTACAACGATGGACCGCTTCTGATCGCTGGAAGGAGCGGTGTATAAATGTATGCCAAATAAATAAATAAAATAAATAAACCCAAGAGCCCTGCCTGTTTGCAGGTGAGGGGGGGGGGGGAGGGTGCAGAGTACTCTTTCAGTTGGCGCCGTACCGGATAGATCTCTGCATTCAAGGCAAGGGCAGAAGGTGCCTGAAGATTTGTGAGTATTATGAAAATTACCAGTGATGGGTAATCTGTTAAGTAGACAGGCTCCGTCTCAGATGCGTGAGTGGCATGACAGAGCTAGGGCTTTAGTGTTTAAGAAAGATAGCCCTTCTTATTGTATGCTTCTATTGTACATATGAGAAGCATGGTGATGTAGCCATCGATTCCATAGCACATAGGGATTCAGTGACAAAAGGTAATGTGAATTTGCAGTTTCCTTGGGAGGAAACTTTCTCTGTAGATAAGGTCCATTGCCTGAGATATGAGTTAGCGGTTGAAGGTAAACCGTGCAAATGTGCTTACATGGTGGGAACGGATGGTACATGATGCAAAACTTTGGAATGTTTATGTTTTGAAACAAAAGATGTTTGTGTTAAGAAATGTAATTAATGATCAGCTGAGCAAGTGTGGGTCACTTGTGTAGCAGAGCTAAGAGAAAAAGAAAATGCTTAAAGAGCAACAGCAGTTAGGGGGAGTAGTATTGTGTATTTTGGATATTTGGAATGTCTCCCAGCTCAAAGAATTGAGAGCACGTTTGAACCAAGAAACGGAAAGTGTTGTACTTGTAATAAAAATTTTAAGAATGGCAATAGGTCATAGTGTTTCTGTTGCAAAAGAATTAAGTGTTTCTGATGAACTTATTGATAAAACTGAGAGAGATTTAGACATTATGAAACTTACAAAGAGGAGTGTGATCAATTATATTATGATCTAGGTTCTATTCAGGATGTTCTACACCAGCAACATGATTTATGTTCTGCCACTGTTAAATTGAAGCAGCTGTGGGAAATGATATTGTGACTACTTAAAGAAGTGTTTGATTTGGCTAAAACGTTTCCTAACTACAGGGATAATCCTGGTAGATTTGTGTCTTTATGGTCTCAAATAATTAACAGTTATAATCCTACTTGGGCAGATCTAGATAATTTGCTCAGATCTGTTTTTTTTAATCTAGCTGATTTTCATAGGGTCACTCATCCAGTTTGTGACAGACCCTGTGATAGATTTCCAAGAGAAGACTCAAAGAGATAATTTTGTTTTTGTGTAAATAAAAAAAAATTGTTAGAATTCCTTACAGTAGTATGCAAACTTGTAAAGGATTGGTCGAGATTAACATCTCTAAGGCAGGATAGGGGTGAAAAAGTTACAGATTTTCACACTAGGTGTATGCTAGCTTTTAAAGACTATTCTGGTGAGGCAGAAGACACACCTTCAGGATTTACTAATAGTTTTGTAAATGGATTGATTCCAAGAATAAAAGAAATTTTAGAAACTTCAATAATAGATTGGCCAGCTAGAACAGCCGATGCAATTTTGGAAGGGGCTCGATACAGTGAGTTGAAGTTCCTCAAGGAACAACAGGAACAACAAACCAGATTAGATGTAAAAAAAGCGAAGTTGCTTAATTTGCAGATTGCTTCCATGCAAACTCCAATGGGAAGGGGGAGGGGTAGATTCAGAGCTAGAGGAGGTTATGTGAATTCTCAACGAGGGCGTGGACAGTCCAGAGAGCTGCGTACTTGTTACACTTGTGGAGAGGCTGGACATTTGCAGCGAGACTGTCCCTGGAATCAGAATCCTGATGGCCAGAGAGCTGATTTTCCTCCTCCCCCTCCAGTACAAGCTGAATTCACTCCAGTATATCAGTGCTTCTCTAACCCAGAAGATTGTGGAGGTGATACATGGGATGCATGACTATTCCTGAATTTGACTGTAACTCCTCAGGGTGAGTTAGAAGCTAAACTGGGGGGTTCTAATTTGAAATTTGTTATTGATACTGGAGCTACAACATCAGCACTGCGTTTACAGGATTTGCCCTGCCATCTATGATACTCAATTAGCACAAGCACCGACAGTACACTGTGAAGGCATTGAGGGAAAGATAATTCCTCATCGTAGACTTGAATATTTACCTTTGCAGATTGGAGAGATTGTATATCCAACTACTTTTCTTGTGGGAGACACTTTGCCAGTGAATCTTCTAGGTCGGGATTTTTTGGTGTCACATCATGCTACTCTATCCTGGATGGGTGGCAAGTTCTCTTTCCAGCTGTACCCTCTCTCCGAAGTGCCGTCCCCTGCAGATGCCAGTGTTGTTCATCCGACGCTTGAAGACCTTCCTTCTACTTTGTGGGCAGTGCCAGGATCTAATGTCGGATGCCTTTCTATTCCTCCTGTGAAAATCACCGTGAAACCTGGAGTTCAGCTTCCTAGACTCAAGCAATATCCATTGCCAGCAGCTGCCATTGAAGGAATTCGTCCTGTGATTGCGGATCTCCAGAAACAAGGTGTCATTTATCCTACAACTTCACCATGCAATACTCCAATCCTTCCTGTGCTAAAGGCTGACGGTAAGACTTATAGATTTGTACAAGACCTGCGAGCAGTAAATAATGTGATTTTGCCAATTTTTCCATTGGTACCTAATCCACATGATATCTGGACGCAGATACCTTCAGGGACTACCTGGTTTTCTGTTGTGGATTTAAGTTCTGCTTATTTTTCAATGAAAATTAGCAAAGACAGACAATTTTTATTTGCCTTCTATTTTGACAATAAGCAATATACCTGGACCACTTTGTGTCAGGGGTACACTAATAGTCCTGCATACTTCTCACAGGCCCTAAGAACTGCATTATTGGATGTAACGCTCGACCATTCCTCTTTAGTACAATATGTAGATGACTTGCTTCTCTGTTCACCAAATTATGAAAGTTGTTTGTCAGATTCCTTGTCTTTATTAGCTCATATTGCTGAATTAGGTTTGAAGGTTAATTTGTCTAAGCTGCAGTTTGTATCTCAAAATGTTACTTTCTTGGGTGTTGCCCTAACACTCTCTGGTCATGCAATTACCTCTGCTAGATTGAAACCTATTTTGTCATTGTCTTTTCCAGCAACACCAGTGTTAATGCGCAAGTTTCTGAGTTTATTAATTTTCTGTAAATAATAGCTAGTGAATTTCTCAAGATCTTACTGCTCCGCTTTATGCTCTCATCTTGGAAAGAAGGATCTGAAGGCCTCATTGTACCCACATTATCACAGTGGGAGGTTTGTTTTAAATGTAAAAATTGCACTGGGAAATGCGTCATGTTTATTGTATATAATTATTCTTTACCATTCAAATTGTATGTGGCTATTTCTGATTCCTCTGCTACCTGTGTGTTTTTACAAGCTTTCCCAACTGGTTGCAAGCCGGTAGGCTATTTCTCAAGGTGATTTGATGCAGTGACTTTGGGACTCCCACTATGTCTATGTAGTTTAGTAGCAGTGACTTTTGCAATTGAAACTTACTGATTTTCTGGTTCTACAGCACCATTTTTGTTCCATCTAACCAAGACTCAGCCTTTGTCCTCCACACGTTTTATTGACTTTGGAATTAGTCATTTCTCCGCTTCATGTTTCAGTATGTACTACATCAATATGCAACCCTTCAACACCTGTGGAGGAGGATGGGTCTCATGATTGTTTCCAAACTATTTTGACATTTTCTCTAGAAGATGGGCTATGCAGTCACAACAGTTAATGATGTAGTGGAAACAGCTTCTTTGCCGTTTGCCAGTGCACAGTTAGCTGAAGTGTTTGCATTGACACATGCACTTGAACTTTCCAGGTATCTTTTGGCAAATGTCTATACAGATAGTGCCTATGCGTTAAGCATTTTATGAGATTTTGGCAATATTTGGCAGCAACGAGGGTTTTTGACTTCTGCTAATAAACCAATTAAACATGCTGCATACATTCACCGTTTGTTACAGGCTGTCCTCTTGCCAGCACAAGTTGCAGTTTTGAAATGCAAAGGACATTCTTCTGCTGAAGATTTTGTGTCAAAGGGCAACCATTTTACAGACCACGAAGCATGGCGAGCTGTTCTTCAAGCATCGGTGTCCCCGACAGTGCTGTATTTAACACCGTCTAATATGACTTTGTTTTCCCTTTCATCTTTCTTGCAGCAATAGCAAGATACTTATTTATTTATTTACATTCTCTTATATACTGCGCTATTCTGCATCAGTGCGGTTTACATTGAACAAACTGAAATTACATTTAACAGGGCATCATAACTTGGAGATAACTATTTTACAGGGAACATGGGCTATGGAGGGTTAAGTGGCTTGCCCAAGACCACAAGGAGCACCTGTGGGACTAGAAACCCTAGTCCTTCCGGCCCAAGGTTGCTGTCCTCTAGTGGGATTTGAACCCCCGACCTTCCGGCCTGAAGTACCTTGCCCCAACCACTAGGCCACTCCTCTACTTCCTTTGAAACCCAGACTCTGACTTCGTGGGGTGCACCTGTGATGCGCAGGGCTGCTGGAAAGAGGATCATCTGCTTATTTGTCCTGACAGTCTTTTGTTTCTACTTGCCCTGTTCCTGCATCATAAGCTTTACCGCTGTGGCTATGAATTATGTCTTTTTGGTTCTCCGGTATCACCTGAACTTCTGTTATTTTTTCTTTGGCACAGCTTGTCTGCACTGTTTCAAGACTGGCACTGTAGGGTCAGCTTAGGGTCAGTTATTAAGATTTCTGCCTACCAAACATTTTTTGATTTTGCAGCCTGTTTTTCAGATCTGCCCTGTGCCAGAGGAGGGAGGTGGTATTTGTCTGGTGGTCACTTGTCTATTCTCTGGATGGGTAGAAGTTTATCCCACTACCAGTATGACTGCTGGGGTTGTCATCAGATTACTGATCACTCAGTTTATTCCTGTTTGTTCTTTCTTCTTGTCTGGGTCCAGCCTTTGTTGCGAGTGTCTGGGAGGGTAGTGAAGATTTGGTTTGGTATTAAGAGACAACTGCACACTCCTTATCATCCGCCAAGCTCTGGCCAAGTGGAACGGATGACTAGGACACTCAAAGGTCTCTTACGCACTCTGACACAGGATTGGGCTACAGATTGGACAGAAGCCCTTCCCTTTGCCCTTATGGCAGTGTGTAATTCCCCCAGCCTGACACAATATGAAATAGTTACTGGACGTCCAGCTATTTCTCCACATGACTTGGCAGTTATCCCAGATCCCCAATTGTTGTGCAGCGATATTTTGACTTATTGCTCACGGTTGCACTCAGTCCTGTCTGTTTCCCCTTTATTGCAAGTGAATCCTCAACGAGATGACAGAATCATCATATCCAGAATCATCAGAATCATCAGAATCATTATATCCAGAAGTGAAGTCACCAGATTGGGTCCTGATTAAGAATTTGCATCCAAAGACGCTTCTGGCTCCCAAGTTTCTAGGTCCATTTCGTGTGCTCCTGGTGGGATACTCGGCTTGTAAAGTGGAAGGACATTCTCATTGGATACATCTTACACAGTGTAAAAAGGCTCCTTCACAGACTCCAGACGGCGACTCCCTTCATCAGTGAATCAAGAAAATACAACGCAGAGACTTATTGAAAATTACATTGATATTACAGAAAAGATCATCAGGATTTGCATGCTTTTTGAATGAACTACTTATGCAAAAACCTTTTGTCCAGCATTTATACTACTGATTAGGTGGATAAAGGTGGTCTGATTTAGTATTTTACTTATATGTAAGCAATGACCTTTGGGCGCTTAACCTCTACTTCATGATGTAATTGAGAATTAAGGGGTAGTTAAAGCTATAAAATATATCTTCATCATCTTAAGAAGAGTCGGTGTATTTTTATTTTGTCTTAGAACATTTATTTTTGGAGTAATTATAGTTTCAGATGTTTAGAGGTTTGCTAAGAATGTTTCCATATTTGGTCTTAGTTGTGCTATGGCATATTATTGTTAATGAAGCAGTACTGCATTTAGAATCTTGGGAAAGTTATGGGGAATATCCAAATATTTTTGAGTCACATTTACACTCAGTTACAAAACATTTTAATCTGTCACGTTGTGCGGTCTGCCTTCCAACTGTGACAGCTACTCAACATGGGTTTTTACCACAAGTTAGGCCCAAAGCCTTTGAAGAGTTCCGTGCTACAGCTTTTAATTTAACTACTGTATGATGGTCTCCTACAAACACAGAACCTAGAGTAGTTAGTTCTATGCCTTTAAAGTCCCCTCCAATATGTTTTATGGCTCAAGGTACAGGGAAAAAGGTAGGGGACACCCCATGGAACATTTATAGAATAATAATGCTACATAATTCTTCCATCTGGTATAAGAAAGCCCACGTACAGAAACCTTATATTTCTGTAGTACAATTAATGCAAGTTCAAGGGAATCAAGTGCATGATTATGACTTGTTACAGTATAATAGTTCTGACTACCTTTTGAATGACTCAGTCCAAGACATACCTAACTGGAGTTGCCCCTTATTAGGATATTACCATCCCTGGGAACGTAATCTATCTGTAGGAATTGAGGAAATGAACATTACTCAGGAATTAAGGAAATGAACATTACTCAGTGGGTTTGAATAATTGTACACAGAATCTAGTCTGTCCCCGCAACTTGACAATTTGGGAAAATGGATTAGTGGCTTTAAAGGGAGACTATTTTGTGTGTGGTAATCTCGCATATACAGAACTTCCCAGAGGTTGGTCAGGTACTTGCTATGTTGCTCAGTTAGATACCCCATGGCGGTTTTTACCTTACCAAAATGTTACTTTATTATCAACCTTGAATAATTCCTTAAGAAGAAAAAGGGATGTTTCCCCTCAGGATGAAGCCATAATAGCAGCACAACAGTTGGTAGACTCTACAAGTCCTTTAACTAAATCTCAGATAGATGCATTTACAGGTACTGTTTGGCTCTCAACCTTTGGAGCCACAGCACCCACTAGAGAATATGGTACCCAGATTATGCGATTACAGGCAGTTGTTGAACTTACAGCCCTGGATCTCACAGAGGCTATTAGCGTGTTACAAGGTGCAGTAGACAAGGTGTCCACTTATGCAGCTCAGAATCGCATGGCTTTAGACTACCTACTAGCGAAGGAAAATGGCGTATGTGGCCTAATTTCTGATTTCTGTTGCAGCATGCTTGATGATGAAGGGAAAGTAGTGAAAGGCCTACTAGATAATCGTACATTTGTATCAAGTAGTAGTTATGAAAGTTCTTTTTCTGATTTTTTTGGTTCTGTTTCTTCTTTCTGGAATTTATTATCTAGGCCCCTGCAAGGCATATTAGCTTCATTATTTGGCTTATTAGGGATTATCATTTTAGGAACAATAATTCTTTGTGTAATATCTGCTTGCTGTAAGAAATCAGTGGAGACACTGACCCCCTAAAATGATGTTACAGGTTGACCCAGAAGCTAGCTACGATCCATTTTTAATACCGATGTCTGAGTTTCATTATCTGTGAAATGATTCTTTA